>CM056711.1:0-2400000 GCA_029849275.1 Papilio elwesi
CCGGTAAGGGATTCGCTAACCTAACCTCACCGAACCTACCCTCACCCTAACCTAACCCTAACCTAACCACACCCTAACCTAACCTCACCTAACCTCACCAACCTACCTACCCCTACCCTACACCTAACCTAACCTAACCTCCCCTAACAACCTAACCTACACCTCACCTACCCTAACCTACCCTAACCTCCCCTCACCTACCTACCTAACCTAACCTAACCTAACCTAACCTAACCTAACCTAACCTACCTAACCTAACCTAACCTAACCTAACCTAACCTAACCTAACCTAACCTAACCTAACCTAACCTAACCTAACCTAACCTAACCTAACCTAACCTAACCTAACCTAACCTAACCTAACCTAACCTAACCTAACCTAACCTAACCTAACCTAACCTAACCTAACCTAACCTAACCTAACCTAACCTAACCTAACCTAACCTAACCTAACCTAACCTAACCTAACCTAACCTAACCTAACCTAACCTAACCTAACCTAACCTAACCTAACCTAACCTAACCTAACCTAACCTAACCTAACCTAACCTAACCTAACCTAACCTAACCTACCTACCTAACCTAACCTAACCTAACCTAACCTAACCTAACCTAACCTAACCTAACCTAACCTAACCTAACCTAACCTAACCTAACCTAACCTAACCTAACCTAACCTAACCTAACCTAACCTAACCTAACCTAACCTAACCTAACCTAACCTAACCTAACCTAACCTAACCTAACCTAACCTAACCTAACCTAACCTAACCTAACCTAACCTAACCTAACCTAACCTAACCTAACCTAACCTAACCTAACCTAACCTAACCTAACCTAACCTAACCTAACCTAACCTAACCTAACCTAACCTAACCTAACCTAACCTAACCTAACCTAACCTAACCTAACCTAACCTAACCTAACCTAACCTAACCTAACCTAACCTAACCTAACCTAACCTAACCTAACCTAACCTAACCTAACCTAACCTAACCTAACCTAACCTAACCTAACCTAACCTAACCTAACCTAACCTAACCTAACCTAACCTAACCTAACCTAACCTAACCTAACCTAACCTAACCTAACCTAACCTAACCTAACCTAACCTAACCTAACCTAACCTAACCTAACCTAACCTAACCTAACCTAACCTAACCTAACCTAACCTAACCTAACCTAACCTAACCTAACCTAACCTAACCTAACCTAACCTAACCTAACCTAACCTAACCTAACCTAACCTAACCTAACCTAACCTAACCTAACCTAACCTAACCTAACCTAACCTAACCTAACCTAACCTAACCTAACCTAACCTAACCTAACCTAACCTAACCTAACCTAACCTAACCTAACCTAACCTAACCTAACCTAACCTAACCTAACCTAACCTAACCTAACCTAACCTAACCTAACCTAACCTAACCTAACCTAACCTAACCTAACCTAACCTAACCTAACCTAACCTAACCTAACCTAACCTAACCTAACCTAACCTAACCTAACCTAACCTAACCTAACCTAACCTAACCTAACCTAACCTAACCTAACCTAACCTAACCTAACCTAACCTAACCTAACCTAACCTAACCTAACCTAACCTAACCTAACCTAACCTAACCTAACCTAACCTAACCTAACCTAACCTAACCTAACCTAACCTAACCTAACCTAACCTAACCTAACCTAACCTAACCTAACCTAACCTAACCTAACCTAACCTAACCTAACCTAACCTAACCTAACCTAACCTAACCTAACCTAACCTAACCTAACCTAACCTAACCTAACCTAACCTAACCTAACCTAACCTAACCTAACCTAACCTAACCTAACCTAACCTAACCTAACCTAACCTAACCTAACCTAACCTAACCTAACCTAACCTAACCTAACCTAACCTAACCTAACCTAACCTAACCTAACCTAACCTAACCTAACCTAACCTAACCTAACCTAACCTAACCTAACCTAACCTAACCTAACCTAACCTAACCTAACCTAACCTAACCTAACCTAACCTAACCTAACCTAACCTAACCTAACCTAACCTAACCTAACCTAACCTAACCTAACCTAACCTAACCTAACCTAACCTAACCTAACCTAACCTAACCTAACCTAACCTAACCTAACCTAACCTAACCTAACCTAACCTAACCTAACCTAACCTAACCTAACCTAACCTAACCTAACCTAACCTAACCTAACCTAACCTAACCTAACCTAACCTAACCTAACCTAACCTAACCTAACCTAACCTAACCTAACCTAACCTAACCTAACCTAACCTAACCTAACCTAACCTAACCTAACCTAACCTAACCTAACCTAACCTAACCTAACCTAACCTAACCTAACCTAACCTAACCTAACCTAACCTAACCTAACCTAACCTAACCTAACCTAACCTAACCTAACCTAACCTAACCTAACCTAACCTAACCTAACCTAACCTAACCTAACCTAACCTAACCTAACCTAACCTAACCTAACCTAACCTAACCTAACCTAACCTAACCTAACCTAACCTAACCTAACCTAACCTAACCTAACCTAACCTAACCTAACCTAACCTAACCTAACCTAACCTAACCTAACCTAACCTAACCTAACCTAACCTAACCTAACCTAACCTAACCTAACCTAACCTAACCTAACCTAACCTAACCTAACCTAACCTAACCTAACCTAACCTAACCTAACCTAACCTAACCTAACCTAACCTAACCTAACCTAACCTAACCTAACCTAACCTAACCTAACCTAACCTAACCTAACCTAACCTAACCTAACCTAACCTAACCTAACCTAACCTAACCTAACCTAACCTAACCTAACCTAACCTAACCTAACCTAACCTAACCTAACCTAACCTAACCTAACCTAACCTAACCTAACCTAACCTAACCTAACCTAACCTAACCTAACCTAACCTAACCTAACCTAACCTAACCTAACCTAACCTAACCTAACCTAACCTAACCTAACCTAACCTAACCTAACCTAACCTAACCTAACCTAACCTAACCTAACCTAACCTAACCTAACCTAACCTAACCTAACCTAACCTAACCTAACCTAACCTAACCTAACCTAACCTAACCTAACCTAACCTAACCTAACCTAACCTAACCTAACCTAACCTAACCTAACCTAACCTAACCTAACCTAACCTAACCTAACCTAACCTAACCTAACCTAACCTAACCTAACCTAACCTAACCTAACCTAACCTAACCTAACCTAACCTAACCTAACCTAACCTAACCTAACCTAACCTAACCTAACCTAACCTAACCTAACCTAACCTAACCTAACCTAACCTAACCTAACCTAACCTAACCTAACCTAACCTAACCTAACCTAACCTAACCTAACCTAACCTAACCTAACCTAACCTAACCTAACCTAACCTAACCTAACCTAACCTAACCTAACCTAACCTAACCTAACCTAACCTAACCTAACCTAACCTAACCTAACCTAACCTAACCTAACCTAACCTAACCTAACCTAACCTAACCTAACCTAACCTAACCTAACCTAACCTAACCTAACCTAACCTAACCTAACCTAACCTAACCTAACCTAACCTAACCTAACCTAACCTAACCTAACCTAACCTAACCTAACCTAACCTAACCTAACCTAACCTAACCTAACCTAACCTAACCTAACCTAACCTAACCTAACCTAACCTAACCTAACCTAACCTAACCTAACCTAACCTAACCTAACCTAACCTAACCTAACCTAACCTAACCTAACCTAACCTAACCTAACCTAACCTAACCTAACCTAACCTAACCTAACCTAACCTAACCTAACCTAACCTAACCTAACCTAACCTAACCTAACCTAACCTAACCTAACCTAACCTAACCTAACCTAACCTAACCTAACCTAACCTAACCTAACCTAACCTAACCTAACCTAACCTAACCTAACCTAACCTAACCTAACCTAACCTAACCTAACCTAACCTAACCTAACCTAACCTAACCTAACCTAACCTAACCTAACCTAACCTAACCTAACCTAACCTAACCTAACCTAACCTAACCTAACCTAACCTAACCTAACCTAACCTAACCTAACCTAACCTAACCTAACCTAACCTAACCTAACCTAACCTAACCTAACCTAACCTAACCTAACCTAACCTAACCTAACCTAACCTAACCTAACCTAACCTAACCTAACCTAACCTAACCTAACCTAACCTAACCTAACCTAACCTAACCTAACCTAACCTAACCTAACCTAACCTAACCTAACCTAACCTAACCTAACCTAACCTAACCTAACCTAACCTAACCTAACCTAACCTAACCTAACCTAACCTAACCTAACCTAACCTAACCTAACCTAACCTAACCTAACCTAACCTAACCTAACCTAACCTAACCTAACCTAACCTAACCTAACCTAACCTAACCTAACCTAACCTAACCTAACCTAACCTAACCTAACCTAACCTAACCTAACCTAACCTAACCTAACCTAACCTAACCTAACCTAACCTAACCTAACCTAACCTAACCTAACCTAACCTAACCTAACCTAACCTAACCTAACCTAACCTAACCTAACCTAACCTAACCTAACCTAACCTAACCTAACCTAACCTAACCTAACCTAACCTAACCTAACCTAACCTAACCTAACCTAACCTAACCTAACCTAACCTAACCTAACCTAACCTAACCTAACCTAACCTAACCTAACCTAACCTAACCTAACCTAACCTAACCTAACCTAACCTAACCTAACCTAACCTAACCTAACCTAACCTAACCTAACCTAACCTAACCTAACCTAACCTAACCTAACCTAACCTAACCTAACCTAACCTAACCTAACCTAACCTAACCTAACCTAACCTAACCTAACCTAACCTAACCTAACCTAACCTAACCTAACCTAACCTAACCTAACCTAACCTAACCTAACCTAACCTAACCTAACCTAACCTAACCTAACCTAACCTAACCTAACCTAACCTAACCTAACCTAACCTAACCTAACCTAACCTAACCTAACCTAACCTAACCTAACCTAACCTAACCTAACCTAACCTAACCTAACCTAACCTAACCTAACCTAACCTAACCTAACCTAACCTAACCTAACCTAACCTAACCTAACCTAACCTAACCTAACCTAACCTAACCTAACCTAACCTAACCTAACCTAACCTAACCTAACCTAACCTAACCTAACCTAACCTAACCTAACCTAACCTAACCTAACCTAACCTAACCTAACCTAACCTAACCTAACCTAACCTAACCTAACCTAACCTAACCTAACCTAACCTAACCTAACCTAACCTAACCTAACCTAACCTAACCTAACCTAACCTAACCTAACCTAACCTAACCTAACCTAACCTAACCTAACCTAACCTAACCTAACCTAACCTAACCTAACCTAACCTAACCTAACCTAACCTAACCTAACCTAACCTAACCTAACCTAACCTAACCTAACCTAACCTAACCTAACCTAACCTAACCTAACCTAACCTAACCTAACCTAACCTAACCTAACCTAACCTAACCTAACCTAACCTAACCTAACCTAACCTAACCTAACCTAACCTAACCTAACCTAACCTAACCTAACCTAACCTAACCTAACCTAACCTAACCTAACCTAACCTAACCTAACCTAACCTAACCTAACCTAACCTAACCTAACCTAACCTAACCTAACCTAACCTAACCTAACCTAACCTAACCTAACCTAACCTAACCTAACCTAACCTAACCTAACCTAACCTAACCTAACCTAACCTAACCTAACCTAACCTAACCTAACCTAACCTAACCTAACCTAACCTAACCTAACCTAACCTAACCTAACCTAACCTAACCTAACCTAACCTAACCTAACCTAACCTAACCTAACCTAACCTAACCTAACCTAACCTAACCTAACCTAACCTAACCTAACCTAACCTAACCTAACCTAACCTAACCTAACCTAACCTAACCTAACCTAACCTAACCTAACCTAACCTAACCTAACCTAACCTAACCTAACCTAACCTAACCTAACCTAACCTAACCTAACCTAACCTAACCTAACCTAACCTAACCTAACCTAACCTAACCTAACCTAACCTAACCTAACCTAACCTAACCTAACCTAACCTAACCTAACCTAACCTAACCTAACCTAACCTAACCTAACCTAACCTAACCTAACCTAACCTAACCTAACCTAACCTAACCTAACCTAACCTAACCTAACCTAACCTAACCTAACCTAACCTAACCTAACCTAACCTAACCTAACCTAACCTAACCTAACCTAACCTAACCTAACCTAACCTAACCTAACCTAACCTAACCTAACCTAACCTAACCTAACCTAACCTAACCTAACCTAACCTAACCTAACCTAACCTAACCTAACCTAACCTAACCTAACCTAACCTAACCTAACCTAACCTAACCTAACCTAACCTAACCTAACCTAACCTAACCTAACCTAACCTAACCTAACCTAACCTAACCTAACCTAACCTAACCTAACCTAACCTAACCTAACCTAACCTAACCTAACCTAACCTAACCTAACCTAACCTAACCTAACCTAACCTAACCTAACCTAACCTAACCTAACCTAACCTAACCTAACCTAACCTAACCTAACCTAACCTAACCTAACCTAACCTAACCTAACCTAACCTAACCTAACCTAACCTAACCTAACCTAACCTAACCTAACCTAACCTAACCTAACCTAACCTAACCTAACCTAACCTAACCTAACCTAACCTAACCTAACCTAACCTAACTTAACCTAACCTAACCTTTTTTTTTTTTTTTTTTTTTTTTTACGTCAGGAAATGCCCACGCATATCCTCCCTCGCGGGGACAAGTTCGGATTATGTCGGACTCGAACCGACTAAAACCTGACAACGCCTCGTATGCGCATATCGGAGGGGCTACGGGAACGCTTTCGCTCACCTCCGCGGCCCCGCCAGCGCCAGCCGTTTCCGGCTCCACCTGAGGAGACGGCACCAGTGCAATGCAGGTTCGGGAATCCCCGCCCTCCCCTGCTGGTGCCGCCTTGAGTTTTTTATAGAGGTTCACTCCTCGCGGCCCCCGTCTTGAAAAAGACAAGGGCCCGCGGTCCCAGCGTCGCCGCCGGGATTACGCGTGCAATACGGCCACGAGGGGCCGGAGAAACCCCCTCCCCCCCGCGGCCCCACTGCCGTCGCAGACGCGGTGCGACGCCGCTGAGTCGCGGAGGATAGGGAGAGTGGCGCACCGAAATACCAGCACTCCTCCTCCTCCGCGACTCACCACCACAACTACTGCGGGGACCCCATAATCCCCGCAGTTTCGCCACAAAGGGCGGACTCACAGAGCCCACCCCCAGCGACCTCCCTGGGGCCAGCCCTTAACCAAGGGCCGGCCGACTCCAGCCAGCCCACAAGTGGGCCCGCCGGATCGGGTCGCCCGCAACCGAGGTCGCAGGCTCCCCTTGGTGTTTGGTCCGCGGGGCTTTCGCCCTACTCCGGCTCGCACCAGGCCGGAGCGTTCCCCTATCCGCCACCCGGGGACGCGCCACGTCGAAGTTCACCTCTCCGCCCACTGAGACAACCCAGCAGGTCCGTGGAACCTAACCTAACCTAACCTAACCTAACCTAACCTAACCTAACCTAACCTTTTTTTTTTTTTTTTTTTTTTATAGTCAGGAAATGCGTTACGCACCCCTACGCCGGGCTGTGCAATGGCGTAGGGAGTGTGGGACTCGCCGGCCAAGGAAGGTGTAAGAAGGTGGCCGGAATACCCACTAAAACCTGACTGCCCTCTGACGCATTACGGCGGGGCCACGGGGACGCGTGAGCTTGCTACCGCGACCCCGCCTGCGTTTCGCCGTTAGGCGCCGTCTGTAGGGTCGGGGAGGGCGGCCACGTATTGCCGCGCTCTCCTTCCCGGTCTTCGTCTTCGGGTTGGGGGCGCTTGGGGGTTTGTCTCGCGCTCCCGCTCCATCGCCTCCTTCTGCGAGATGACAGCTTCGCAGAAGGAGGCTACGCGGTCCCATGACCTCTCGCTTCTTAGCATGGCGCTTATTACGCCGGGAAGCGAGAGGTCCCCGCCGATCGCCGCCACTAGGGTGCGGCGCTCATCAGACCAGGCACAACATATCTCCAGCGTGTGCTGTGCCGTCTCGTCCCGTTCGCCGCACCCATGGCACGACGCCGTCTCCTCCCTTCCGATCCGACGCAGGTACCGCCCGAAACAGCCATGTCCGGACAGAACCTGCGTCAGTCGGAAGGTGAGGGACCCGTGGCCCCTCCCACACCATTCCGAGAGCAGTGGACGAATGGCCTCGATTGTGCGGACCCCGTATTTGGCGTCCGCGAGGCCTGTCGCCCAAAGCTCTATGGTCGTCATTTTCCTCCTCCTCTGCCGAGCGCGGGCGTGCTCCTCCGGGGTGTGAGAGCCACCCCGGCCTCTGAGCTCGGCCCGCACCCGGTATTCCTCGGCCAGCACCCTCGCTTCGATCTCCCACGGAGGAGTGCCGGCCAGGACGCAGGCCGCCGCGTGGCCTACCGTGCGGTAGGCCCGGCACGCACGCTCCGCAACAATGCGTTGCGGCCTGCGTAGGAGGGCCCTGTTTGGCGCGTCTAGGGCGTCCGCCCAGATCGGCGCGCCGTACAGGGCCATACTCTTGACGACCATGGTGTACAGGCGTCTTGCCTGCACACCCGGACCTCTGGTGTTGGGGAGGAGCCTAGCCAGGGCTGCTGCCGCCCCCACGAGCCGGGGGGTCAGCGTCTGGAAGTGGTCCCTGAAACGCCAACCCCCGTCGAGGGTGAGGCCCAGATAGTTCATCCGGGCCTTCACCGCGACCTCGCCCCCGCCGATCCGAAGGTTGGCCCCCGCTGGCACCTTCCACCTCGGTCCTCTAAAATAGAGGGCCTCAGTTTTTTGGAGGGCCACGAGGAGGCCGAGCGCCTCGATTCTCCGGACCAGCAGGGTGGCTCCGGCCTCAGCCCTCGCCTTCAGCTCCCTCCAGGTGCTGTCCCGGACTGCCACAAGCGTGTCATCTGCATAGCAGATGACCGCCATCTGGGGCAGCACCTTTCCGCGGATGGCCCAATCGAATCCGATGTTCCACAGTAGGGGTCCCAGGACGGACCCCTGGGGAACACCGGAGGCCATCCGCCTTTCCTCCCTGGCCGTCCTCCCCATGTAGGACACTACCCTATCCTGCAGGTAGTGTCCCACCACCCTCCGCAGATAGGGAGGCACTCGGTGGTACCGGAGTGCCTCCTCTATTACCTCAAATGGGAGGGAGCCGAAGGCATTAGCGATGTCGAGCGACACCGCCATAGCCCCCTGCCCCCTCTGGGCCGCATCCTCCGTGAACCTCCTCAGGGCGGTCAGGGCATCGAGGGTCGATCGCCCCGACCGGAACCCGAATTGGTTCTTAGAGATCTGCGGCCCATCCCTCGCCAGATGCTGGATGAGCCGGGAAGCGATCACTCTTTCTAGCAGCTTCCCGATCTCGTCCAGCATCACTAGAGGCCGGTATCCGGAGGGTGAGTCCGCGGGGCGGCCGTCTTTTCTGATGAGGACCAGCCGCCCCTCCTTCCACGCCCCAGGGAAGCGCCCCGCTGCCAAGCAATCGCCGAATAGGCAGCGGAGGCGGTCCCCGAGGTGTTTTGCGGCTATGAGGAGGACCTTGCCAGGGACTCCATCGGGCCCCGGTGCTTTCCGGGGCCCCCGGAGCCGGCTGGCCGCCCTAGCTACCTCCTCCTCTGTAATCGGAGGAGGAGGGGGGGGAGTGTCCCTGTCATCTGGCGGGGCCATGCGCGGCGGATCGAACGGAGGGCTGTTAGGAAACAGCCCCTCGACCACCGCGCTGAGGACAGCCGGCTCCATTTGTTCTGTGGGGGGCGCCACCTTGAGTTTTGCCCGCACCATGCGGTACGGACGCCCCCACGGATCTTCGTCGAGGGTCGCCAAGAACTCCGAGTAAGCATTGTCCTTGGCGACCCTGATGGCTGCTGCGAGCGCCTTTTTGGCGGCGCGCACGTCAGCTTGAAGGCGCTCCAGCTCATCATCCGTGAATGCACGCCGGGCGGCGTTACTGGCGGCACGCAGTACCGCGAGGTCCTGCGACCACCAGTAGACGCCCGCCCTGGGCGTGAAGCGTCGCGCCCTGGGCATCCCGGCGTTGCAGATCGCCGTCAGGTCCCGGCGGAACCTGACGGCCCTCTCCTCAACCCCCACCGATTGGGGGGGGTCCGACGACCACGCGCAGCATATTGCGGCCTCTTCCGCCAGGTCCGCGTCGAGGCGGGAAAGCTGCCATCGCGGGAAGACCGCGCCTCGCCGCGGACCGGCCGCTGCGCGCGCCCGCTGATCCAGGGGCGCGTTGGAGACCCTGAACCGGATATATAAATGATCGGACAGGGTCTCCACCTCCTCCAGGACACGCCAACACGAAATGCGGGCGCCGATAGCGGGGGTGGCGAATGTGACGTCTACCACTGAGCCCCCCCGTCCTCGTACGCACGTGTCGGCGTTGCCCTGGTTCTCCGGGGCTAGGCCGATGACTGTAGCCCAGTCGCGGAGGAGCGCCCCTTTCACGTCGGTGATGGAGGATCCCCACTCCGCGCACTTGGCGTTTAGATCCCCCATCACGATGACCTGGGCCGGCGATGCCCTCCGCACTACCGGCTCCAGGCCATCCAGGAACCTCTCGAAGTCCGAGAGGTTCCTGTTTGGGGAGAAGTAGACTCCTACGAGTACTACCCCTCCCCAATTTGCCGCCACGTACCCTGCACCCCTCTCCCTGAGGGAGAGGCGCTGGGGGGCAGCGGGCGGCACCACTATGGCGACCGAGCCCTCCGTATCCCCGATCCAGTTTGGCAGGGGGGGGACCAGGTAGGGCTCGGCCACAACGGCGACGCCAATCTTCCACTCCGCCAAGACCTGCATAAGCAGGTCCTGTGCGCGGGCGCAGTGGTTGGCGTTGGTCTGCAGGAACTCTGTGTGCGGGTGTCCTGACATTATGACACTTGCATTTCTATTTCCTCACTAGCCTGGCGGCTCTGCGGCGGAGAAGGCTTGCCCCGTGGAGCCTTCCCCTTCACGGTAGGGGGCGTGCATTTGGCACCCCCCATCGCATGCGCGTGCGGGCGACCTGCCTTCGCGCATACCGCGCATTTGGCAGGCGCCTCGCACGTGGCCGCCCTATGCCCCTCTTTGCCACAACGGAAGCAGAGTTTGCCATAGTCCGCTTCCGTTGGGCACTCTGCAGGGCAGAGGGCACGTGTATGGCCTAGCCGCATGCACTTGTAGCAGCGCAGCGGCCGGGCCTCCATCGCTTTGACGGTGGCCATGGTCCAGCCTATGGCCAGCTTTCCTGCTTTGACGGCTGCCTTGGCAGCCGTCGCCGGGCACTTTATAATGGCCGAGCCGTCGCCCCAGAAGCTACGGCGGATTTGGCCGGCCTTGACTTGGCTGGGGGAGCAGCCACCAGCAGCCGCCACCTTGGCCACCAGCTCCTCCTGGGTAACAGACTCGTCTAAGCCGGTGAGCTTGAGGCTGACCGATTTGGTCGGGCGGGCTATATCGGCCCAGGCCCCGATGACCTCCGTCAGTCTGGCGGCCAGGCGGTCAGCAGAGGCGTCCGGGGTCTCTCCCCCTACCTCCATCAGCCTGGAGCCAGTCACGCTCGTTCGGATCTTGACCGTTTCCAAGCCAAAGTCCCGAAGCAGGATGGAGGCCCTGGCCTTGGTGAGAACCTCGGCCATGGTGATGGCCTCTCCCTTCTTGAGGCTCACCATGATGGCCGCCGTCTTCGGGACCGAGATTTTCGGGGGCTTCGGCGGGGCCACGGCTTTTTGGCGTGCCGCACCAGATGGGGTGGGAGCAGGCCTAGTCGAGGGGTTGCCTTTCTTTCTGGCCTTCCGGCCCACAACCTCTGTCCATCTTGGCTTATCTGTTGGGCCCTCGGGTGTTTGCCCTTGCTGGCCTTTCTCAGCTGGTGTCCGTCCCCCACCATGCTGAGAGGAGCGACGGGGCTTTGAAGGGGCAGCCGGTTTGGCCTGAGTCGGTCTGCTTGCCGTGCCAGTGTCCCTGCCGGGCAGTGCTCTGGGACGGGGCGGCGGCGGCTGTCGCCTGTCAGCACTCAGGACCTCGCTGTTGTCGGGGTGCGCGTCAGCACGACCCTTAGCTCCTTCACCTTCTGCTCCTCCCTCATCACATCTCCACTCTCCACACTCCTCTCTACATCAACAACGTTTTTGATTTTATTATATGTTTCCATTTGTGTTCCCACGAGAAGGGTCGATCAACAGGTCCACCCCCGGGTGACGCCCATTCCGAAGGGTAAGGCTACATACTGTAGAGGTCGCCAGGTATCTACAGGTTTTAACGACTTCGCTGTCGGGTTTTTATAGAGTTTTCCTTTCTCGCGGGCCGGCCGGTTAAGGCAAGCCCTCCGCTCTAGTGCCTCGACATACTCCATAACGCCGATTCGATGGAGATCGTTGAAGAGACACTAGGCTACGGGGTGCTAGGGGGTCGGCGTGCCTCCCCTAGTTTTGGACGGTTGTTCCCGACGGCGGTGTTAATGCGCGCCGGGCCGCCCCCTAACCTTCCCACCTCCCCCCCCTTACCCATTTCCCCCCCCCCCCCCCCCGGTGTTTGGTCCGCGGGGCGCTAGTCGCCCTACCCCGACTACAAGCCGGAGCGTTCCCCTATCCGCCACCCGGGGACGCGCCACGTCGGAGTTCACCTCTCCGCCCACTGAGACAACCCAGCAGGTCCGTGGTAACCTAACCTTTTTTTTTTTTTTTTTTTTTTCGCTGGGAAATGCATTTCCGCATCCCTCCCGTGATTCCAGGAGGGTATGTGGGACTCGCCGGCCAAGAAGAAGCGGCCGGAATACCCACTAAAACCCAGCGATGTTCCTTCTTGCGCCTATTGGCCGGGCCACGGGAACACTTGCGCAATCTTCCGCGACCCAGCCGGCGTTGTCTGCAGAGGCAGACTCTCCTCGGTGGGGACTCGAAGTCCCCATACTGCTTCTGAGGCGCACCAGGAACATCGTGGTGCGCCTTCCGGCTCAAAGGACGGGCGATGTACTCCCCCTCAATCCACCGCCCGGAGCTCTTCTCTACGGAGGCAGGCGGCGGTCATGTGCACGCCGCCGGCCACCCGCTCTGCGGCGGCGGACAGGGTCAGCGAGTGCATCTTCCTCCCGCTGCCGTTCTGCCGCCTCCTTTTGCGTCATCACCTCCTCGCAAAAGGAGGCGACGGCGTTCCACGACCTCCCGCTGCTCACCATGGCATGTATCACGACGGGCAGCGAGAGGTCGGGCCCCACTTCTGCCGCGAGTGCGGCCCGCTGGGTCGACCACTGTACGCACGACTCCAGCGTATGCTGCGCTGAGTCCTCAGCGTGGCCGCACTCGTGGCACATCTCCGTGGGCTCTCGTCTCGCCACCCTGCACAGATACCTCCCGAAGCAGCCGTGTCCCGAGAGGATCTGCACAAGGTGGAAAGAGAGAGCCCCGTGGTTCCGGCCCGTCCAGAGCTCGAGGACGGGCCGGATCGCCTCTATCGTGCGGTGGCCGGCAGACGGCGAAAGAAGCCGCTCCCGCCAATGAGCGACGAGGTCGGCCTCCGCCGCCCGCCGCCACGCACGCTCCTCCACCGGCGCAGGATGTTCCTCCCGAAGTCGAGCGTCCACCCTGCGCCAGTACACACTGGAGAGCACTTCGGCATCCAGATCCCAGGGCGGCGTCCCCGCCAACACACAGGCTGCTTCGCACGAGATGGTGCGATATCCCCGTACCACTCTGACCGCCATGACCCTCTGCGGCCTTCGCAGCAGGGATCGGGTGTGGGCGGTCAGAGTGTCCGACCATATGGGCGCTCCGTAGAGCGCCATGGATCGCACCACGCCCGTGTATAGGCGGCGACACCGCGAGCTCGGTCCGCCCAGATTTGGTAGGAGCCGACTGAGGGCTCCAGCCGCTCCCACGAGTTTTGGGACAAGACGCCGGAAGTGCTCTTCGAACTTCCATCGGCTGTCGAGGACGAGTCCTAAGTACTTCATTGTACCCCCGACGCCGATGGAAGCTCCGCCCACCACCAATTCGGACCGGGCAGGAGGTGCTCTCCGAGGCCCGTGAAAACACAGAGCCTCGGACTTGTGCAAGGCTACCTCCAAACCCAGTCCCCGAATTCTGGCCACCATTTGGGCCACGCCAACTGTGGCTCTACAACGGGCCTCCCTCTCCGTGCTGCCCTGAGCCGTCACGAGGGTGTCGTCGGCGTAACATACGACCTTCACACCCCGTAGGACGGCTCCGCGCAGCACCCAGTCGTACCCGATGTTCCACAGGAGGGGCCCGAGAACCGAACCCTGTGGAACACCGCACGACACTGCCCTTTCGAGCCAGCCCTCGCTGGTCGGGCACCCGACCGACCGCTCCGACAGGTAGGCCGCCACGATCGTCCTAAGATATTTAGGTACGCCGTGGTACCTCAGCGCCTCCCTGATGCAGCTCCAGGGCAGGGTATTGAAGGCGTTGGAGATGTCTAGAGACACCGCCACCAACACCCCACCCTGGGTCACCGCGCTGTCCGCAAGGGCCCTCACCCGCGCTATAGCGTCGATGGTGGATCTGCCCCTGCGGAAGCCAAACTGGTTGGCGCTGAGATCCGGCCCCACCGTCTCTAAGTGGTGAACGAGGTATTCTTTGCGCGCATACGCAACACCGCCGCCCTCAACTCGTCCTCCGTTACCGGCGGGACGCCTGGACCTTCTCCCTCTACGGTAGGAGGCGCCATACGAGGCGCCTCGTGCTCGGCTCGTTGCGGGAACAGCCCCGCGACAACCGACTCCAGGACGAGAGGCTGGAGACTCTGGGTGATGGGAGGACCCCTCGACCGCAGTTTCCTCCTCACCGCTTTATAGGGCCTCCCAAAGGGATCCCTATTGAGAGTCTCCAGCATCTCGTCTTCCGCGCGGTCTTTGGCCACACCAATTGCCGTCCGCAGAGCCTTCACCGCACCCCTGTAGAGGGAGTAGAGCCGTTCTGCTTCCGCAGGGTTCTGCCGTCGCCGTCTGCGGCAGCGGGTGTACCGGCGTCTCGCTGCCACACAGGAACTGCGTAGCGTGGTCAGCTCCTCGCACCACCAGTACACCGGCCGCTTGGAGGGGACAGCACGCACTCGAGGCATAGCCCCATCGCAGATACGCAACATGGCACTGCCGAGGCGCGCCGCCCCCTCCCCGACGTCTCTTATGCCGCTTTGTGGCGCGGAGAACCACGCCTCAACAAGGGCAACTTCCACCAAAAATTCCCGGTCCATTCGTGACAGCGACCATCGAGGACCATCACCTCGCAGGGGCCGGCGTGGACCTCTCGGGTTTGCCAGAGACGCGGAGATGCCGAACCTCACGTAATATCGACAATGGAGCCGCCCTGACGCCGCACGCACGTGTTGACCGACCCCTGGTTCAGGACCGTGAGTCCGGTCGCTGTCACCCACTCGTCCAGCTCTTGTCCGCGAGCATCCGTCGCCGGGCATCCCCACGCCGTCGACTTGGCGTTGAGGTCGCCCGCGACCAGCACGCGGACGGAGCGACTTCTGCCTATCAGGACGCCGACTTCGGCGAGGAAATCTTCGAAGTCGGCGAGACTTCGATTTGGCGAGAAGTACACTCCGACCACTCTGATGTCGCCGACAAGAGCGGAGACGTATCCCCGGCCTCGAACTACGTCGACGAAGGCCGGAGAACCCACAATGGACCGGGACGTTACGGCTACCACGCCGTCTGTGTCCCCCACCCAGTCATCCCCAGACGGGACGCGGTAGGGCTCGGCCACCACGGCAACGTGTATCGACCACTCCGCCATGCTCTGGAATAGAAGGTCCTGAGCTCTGGCGCAGTGGTTGATATTCGCCTGGAGGAGGTTCAGGTCCATATCTATTCCTCGACCATCGGAACCTCCTCAGCCCTCGGCGCTTCCGCCTGCTGGGGTGAGGAAGAGGACGGTCCTACAGCTGCACCGTCCCTTCCTCCCTTCTTCTTCCCCTTGGGTGGGGGAACGCAGGCCTTGCTGCCCACGAGGTGATTGGCCGCCATACCGGCCGCTGCGCATACCACGCAGTGTGCCACGGCGCTGCATCCGCGAGCCTTGTGACTGGGCTGGCCGCAGCGGAAGCACAACCCGCTGCGGTCAACCTCAGTGCACCGGCCGGCCATGTGCCCAGGTCCGAGGCACCTGAAGCACATAAGTGGCCGGGTGTCCAACAGCTTAATCTGGGCGGACACCCAGCCAACGACTAGACGACCTCCGCCAACGACCTTCTTTGCGGCCGCGACAGGACACTGGATTGCTACTGCGCCTAGTCCGTCACGACCGGTCTTCACCTCGCCAGCCCGCAGCTGCTTGACGGGGCATCCTCCCGCCGCAGCGATCGCGGCGATCACTTCGGCGCTGGTAGCAGAGTCGTCCAGGCCTGATACCCGCAGACCTACCGACATTGTCGGTCTCGAGACCCGGACGACATCGCCACCCAGGACCTCCCGCAACTTCTGCGCCAGGGAGTCCGCCCTCTCGACACTGGAGGCGCCGGGGAATTCAAAAAGGCGACCGCCATTGGCCGCCTTCCGAAGTCGGACCCCCTGAGTACCGAAGTCCGCGGGATTTATTGCTTCTTTTGCCTTGGCGATTACGCTCGCATAGGTCGCGCCCTTCTCCACCGCCTCCGGTTGCAGTGTCAGGACCACTGCCTGTGTCCGGGGTGCGTGGAGATTACGGGCGCGGCTTTTCTCATTGGGTCTTTTCTTCTTCTTGGGACCCACCGTGGTCCAACCTGTCGACGCCGCTGCAGATTCTGCCGGTGATGTTTCCTTTTTCTGCTTCTTTTTATCCTTCTTCTTACTCTTCCGCACCTTAGAGGGCGGAGAAGAAGAAGAGTTGCCTTCTTTTATAGACGCTCGCTGGGACGACGCAGAGGGTGGCTGCTGCGTCGGCCTGTGCGTACGTGCAGGCCCTGGGGCCGCTTTTTCCCTTATCCTCTTCTGGGCTCCCGGAGCTGGCGTCCGTGCTGGTACCGAGGCCGCGGCCGCGTATGTGCGGTCGCTCTGTTTTTGGTCCGACGCCAGAGGCGGTCGAATTCTCTTCTGTGGGAGGAGTCTGTCCTCCAGTGAGGCCAGGCGGGCATTCACCATCCCGCCCACCTGGACCATCACCGTCCGGCAGATCTCCTCCAGCGAGGGCGCCACTATTTCTGAAGGCCGTGTAATAGGCGTGGCCATTGCTGTCTCGGGAGAGGTGGCGGACCTCTGTTTCCGCATCCTCTCCATTCCCTCCTTTATTTCGGCGAGCTCCTTTTGGAGACTGGCCATCTCGGCCTGCAGGCGAGCGTTGTCCGCCTGCAGTTGCCGCGTCTCATTCGTGATTGTGCGGGTCCCCAGGACTTCCACGGCTTCCCTAATCGAAACCGCAGCATCCTTCAGGGCCCGCACGAAGGTGCCCTTCAGGTGGGAGGACTTGCTGGCCACCTTAGTTATTATTTCCAAGTCCTCCTGCACCTGCTCCTGTATCTGGGCTGCGCTTGTTTTACTAATCGGGCCCCGTTTCGCTTTCAATGGTAGTGCCGCGCGAGTCTTACGAGTCTTCTCTATCAACTTCTCGAGATCCCACTCGGTGCGGGCTTTGTCCTCATCAGATTGGACCTTTAAAAAGGCCTGTTTGGCAGCCGCCATCCCGAATAAATCGCCTCTCGCCTCCGGCCGGTGGCGGGACGGCACCCACCTACGAGGTTATCCTCCTTAGGGGGCATAATCGGTGCCGGGGTGCGCGTAAGAACGACCCTCAACTCCTTGCCCATTTTGCACTCCTTCACCACACCTTTCTCCACACTTTTCTCTCCCTCAACTTCGTTTTTCTTTTGGTTTTTGGTTTGGTTGGTTTCCATATTAAGTCCCACGAGTATGGGGGAAATAAACGGTCCGTCCGGGCGGAGCCCCCTGCACCCGGATAAGCCTACGCGTAACCCGCCACGGGTGTCGGCCGGTGCCCTGGCGGGGGTCGCACTATCGACTGAACTGCCCATCAGCCATGCATCCCCTCACGGTGCGCCGCCGCTTGGGATTCGGGGTAATTTTTTATTGAGGTATTCTTCCTCTTGAGCCAGCCGATTAAGGCGAGCCCCCTGGGCCGGCACGCGTGCTGGACAGACCAACATCGCGCACCGGCTAACAGGTTGCCCGACGGGAGGTCCCATGGAGCCCCTAACCGACAACAGCTATTCGCCGCCGCGGCCCGCCGCGCCGTGGTACGCCACACACCATCGTCCGTGACATACTTGCCACCATACACCGCTGCTGAGCAGCCGCTGAACAAAAATGTTCCCTGCGAAGAGCGCCGGAATGACGCTTTAGGGCGTATACCCTACCCTCTCCGTTGGTGTTTGGTCCGCGAGGCTTTCGCCCTACCCCGACTACAAGCCGGAGCGTTCCCCTATCCGCCACCCGGGGACGCGCCACGTCACACAGAGCCTCGGACTTGTGCAAGGCTACCTCCAAACCCAGTCCCCGAATTCTGGCCACCATTTGGGCCACACCAACTGTGGCTCTACACCGGGCCTCCCTCTCCGTGCTGCCCTGAGCCGTCACGAGGGTGTCGTCGGCGTAACATACGACCTTGACACCCCGTAGGACGGCTCCGCGCAGCACCCAGTCGTACCCGATGTTCCACAGGAGGGGCCCGAGAACCGAACCCTGTGGAACACCGCACGACACTGCCCTTTCGAGCCAGCCCTCGCTGGTCGGGCACCCGACCGACCGCTCCGACAGGTAGGCCGCCACGATCGTCCTAAGATATTTAGGTACGCCGTGGTACCTCAGCGCCTCCCTGATGCAGCTCCAGGGCAGGGTATTGAAGGCGTTGGAGATGTCTAGAGACACCGCCACCAGCACCCCACCCTGGGTCACCGCGCTGTCCGCAAGGGCCCTCACCCGCGCTATAGCGTCGATGGTGGATCTGCCTCTGCGGAAGCCAAACTGGTTGGCGCTGAGATCCGGCCCCACCGTCTCTAAGTGGTGAACGAGGCGAGCTGCTACGACGCGCTCAAAGAGCTTGCTCACCTCGTTCAGCAGAACGATCGGTCGGTATGCCGACGGCTCGTCGACCGGGCAGGTCCGTGGAACCTAACCTAACCTAACCTAACCTAACCTAACCTAACCTAACCTAACCTAACCAGTCGCGTGCCAGACGCCGGCACGAACGGATCGTTCTAAAGCTGCTCCGCGCTCAAAAAATCCTAAAAATAGTCAAAAGTTAACGTACACTCCTGAAAGTAGTGTCAAAAGACGCGTCTCACCGAGGTGAAGGTGAATCCGGAGTTAGAAAGTGAAAATAAAGTGAAAGAAAAAAGTTATGACTGAAAAACGTCAAAAGTCAAGAAAAGTTAGACTTTAGAGGCGAACGCTGCCGAAACCAAATCGACGTGGTATACTTTTTTATACATCGTTGGAAGCGCACGGACGAGCTCTACAATCCACCGCAAAGCAGTAAATTTTTCGGTGAAAATCGAGAAAGTTACAACTGAAAAACCGGAAACCACGTGGCCACGTGCTCCCAGTTCCAGAACCGCCACAGATGATTCAAAGGTACCAGGAGAAAGCCTGCGTCCCCACCATGCTCCCGACACATCGGGACTAAAAATCGGAAAGCAGGTGAAGGCGTGGCAACACATTGAACGAAAAGTCGAAAAACTTGGAGGGAAAAAATTCCAAAAGTCAAAAAATAGATCGGTGAGGGGGTCTTTTCTATATACCCCAAGAAAGGCCTTGGCACCCCCCACAATCTGGGTAAATTTCAGATTTTTTGGATGGAAAACCAAAGAGTTACGACTTGACAAAGAAAACCACGTGGACACGTGCTCTCACTTATAGAGCACTTAGACAAAATCGGAAAACGGCAGGCAAAAGGGGCAGTGACAGTGAATACATTGGCGTTTAGATCACAAAAATCGGACAATAAACAAAAAAGTTAGAACTCGAAAAGTGAAGTGACATGCCGTTTGGGCTAAAAACGTCCCCCTCTAGAAAAGTCTTTGTAAAAAACGGTTTAAAACTGTAAAATAGGCCGCGACTAAGCTAGGTTTAAGTTAGATAAGACTGACTGGGTCCCTATTGACCCAACGAAATAGTGCCAAATTGTATGTAAATAAACTAAGCAGACCAAAGACAAACGTTTTAGTTTTTTTAACAAAACGTTATAGGATAAACATACGTCTAGTCATAGTATTAAATTAGTTGTAGACAAATTTGGTAACACCAAATTTTGAATGTATATGATAATTTGACACTATTTATTTTAATATTTTAATGTTATTTTTTATTCTTTATTTTATTTAATTTTAAATTGTAAAATTATTGTATTTTAAATTTTAGACGGGGTCTATTGCCTACACATTAGATATAAGTTTTAAGCGTGGTCTATTGACCACAAATTAGATATTAGCTAGAATTAAGGGTTATAAATTGACGCATCCCCCTGAATATAGACATGTTTGGCTTTCGGACGCCCGACAAGAAAACCGAGACGGCCGCCGCAGTTACCACTGCCATGGAAAAGCCTGGAACTTCCCAAACCGTGAAGACGCCGGAAAAGACCTCAAAGGTCCGTAGGAGTATCGGCGAATGGGAAGCAGCAAAGATGGAACAAAAGGAGAAGCCTGCCCATTCTCTCACCAAGGGATCAGGCACGGTGGCGCCGAACAAAAAGGTCGCGCCCCCAAAAGAGACCAAAGAAAAAGAACAAGGATCCCAGGCAGGCGCAACAGGTGGGTCCCCTAAAAATGTGGACCGACTGGCGGAGGGAAGAGCGTGCGTCACGAAGGCGAAAATTAACTTGGGCCTGTCGAAAAACATCAAAACAGAAATTAAGCAAGAAGTCCTGCAAGCCATAGACAGACTATACAGCCTATTAAAAGAAGCAGAAAAGAAGAACAGCCAGCCAATGAAAAACAGTAACGAACAGGAAGAAAAATCCAAGGGACCAGGGAAAAATATAACAGCAGAGGACCCCGCCATCAACAACAGAAAAATCGAGGAACATGCTAGGCTCATTGAGCAAAGCAATAATAAAATAAAAGAGCTGCACACCACACTCGAGAAAGTCCAAGGCCTGTTAGAAAAACAAACCTATGCGAGCGTGGTGGCCAGCGAGACAAAAAGGTTGCCACTGGGGGTGAAAGCCACACACTCAGTGGCAATCTCGTCAAACGATGAGCGGGATACTGGCGAACAAGTCCTGGAGAGGATTAGGAAGGCGGTAAAGGCAAAGGAGCAAGGAATTAAAATTGATAGCGTGAGAAAAGCCAGAGATAGGAAAGTAATCTTAGGTTGCAACACGGAGTCAGAATTGGAAAGAATAAAGGACAGGCTGCGGAGTGCGGGCGGCGGTTTAAAGATTGAAAACGTCAAAAACAAGGATCCGCTTGTAGTAATCAAAAACATCTTCAGCTACAATAAGGATGAGGAGATACTACAAGCGATCCGACGACAAAATAAGGACCTCCTAAAAGACCTGAGAGAGGAAGACATACGAATGGAGGTCCGCTACAGGAAGAGGGCGAGGAACGATCTGACGGCCCATGTGGTCCTGAGGGTCTCGCCAAAAGTCTGGGGACGATTGACACAAGCTGGAATGATACATGTAGACCTACAGCGTGTACAAGTGGCCGACCAGTCCCCATTGGTCCAATGTTCCAAGTGCCTGGGGTACGGGCACACGCGGCGGCTGTGCACGGAAGGGGAGGAGTAATGCAGCCACTGCGGGGGCCCGCACCTCAGACAAGACTGCACTAAGTGGCTGGCCGGAGAGACACCCGCCTGCCGGAACTGCCTAAAGGCAAAATCCGACAGGCGGGATCACAACGCGTTCAGCGCAGACTGCCCGGTAAAAATGAGATGGGAGGCACTTGCCCGGTCAGCAGTAGCATATTGCTAAGGGCACCCCGGGCGCCTCCCAAGCTCCAAATACCGGCAGCCGCCTGTATCACGCCGTGCAGGCAAATCTGCAGAGGTCCCAGCTCTCCACGGCAGAGCTGATCACTGAGGCGACGAAGAGAGGACTCTCGTTCGCGCTCGTCCAGGAGCCATACACGGGCAGTAGGGGGGAGATGAGGCAGCATCCGGGGACGAGGACGGTACAATGTGCCGCCAGGACCACCGACATGGTGGTCAAGGCGGCCATTGTACTGTTCGATGACACCATGACTATCACCCATCGCCCTGATCTCACCACCTGCAACATTGCCGTTGCAGTGGTGAGGACCACGGCCTGGGAGATAGGCTTGGTGTCCGTCTACCTGGAGCCGGACAAGCCCATCGAGCCCCACCTGGACGTGATTAGCAGTGTCGTGGAGAGATTGGGTACCACAGGCGTGATACTAGGCGGAGACCTGAACGCGTGGAACGTCTGGTGGGGCAGCCACAGAACAGACAGAAGGGGACTGGAAGTGGCAGAAAAACTTGACGAGCTGGGTCTACATGTACTTAACCAGGGGTCTGAGCCTACTTTCGACACCATACGCGGAGGAAAGAGGTATACGAGTTGCGTCGACGTCACGGTCTGCACCACCCCTCTGCTCGGACGGGTGGTGAACTGGCGCCTCGCAGACGAGATAACCAGTTCGGACCACAGGGCAATCCTGTTTGACATTAACCTTCAGAAATCTCTGGGCGTGGATATCGTCAGCTCTACCCGGGAGTACAACACAAGGAAGGCAAATTGGGCAATCGCCTCAAAATGGGAAGAAAAGGGCATTACATCGGCCAGTATAAAGGGGATAAGCTCAAGGGAAAACCTCGAAAGAGAGGTGGACAGATACGTGGAAACCGTGGTAGAGGCTTGTAGGGATACCATGCCCAGAATTTCGAAGAGGAGACGAGCAGGATTGCCCTGGTGGTCCGAAAAGCTCTCCAAACTCAAAACTGAGGTTTTGAGGAAACGGAGACGGGTATCATGCGCGGCGCCGGTTCGAAGAGAGTGGGTGGTGCAGCAGTATGTTGACGCCAAGGCGGAATACCTAGCGGAGGTAAAGAAGGCTCAGACCCAAAGCTGGAAAGAGTTCTGCGGACGGCAGACCCGAGAGACCATGTGGGAGGGGGATCTACAGGGTGATCGGCCGCACAACAGTGAGGCACGAGGAGATTCCCCTCGTTCAGTATGGGGTGGCGCTGAACGGGGAGGAATCGGCCAGGGTGCTAGCAGAAACCTTTTTTGCAGAGGACGATACGGGAAGCGATGACGCGGCCCACAAAGAAACGAGAAAATTAGCCGAAAAAGTAAACGAGGGGGCGCATGATGATCCATGCGACCCCCCATTCACACAGGACGAGCTCGAGTGGGCCGCGTCAAGCTTCAACCCAAAAAAAGCCCCTGGCCCAGACGGCCTCACGGCAGACATCTGCCAAGCGGCCATCACCCTGGATCCGGAGATGTTCCTTGCCCTGGTAAACCGCTGCCTGGCCTTAGCGTGTTTCCCCAGGAGGTGGAAAGAGGCAGTGGTTGTGGCGCTTAGGAAACCCAATAGAGAAGACCTCACGCACCCCAAATCATATCGACCAATAGGACTTTTACCCGTTATGGGAAAAGTCCTAGAGAAGATGATGGTGAGGTGGGTCCGCTGGCACACTGCACCAATAATCAGCCGGCACCAGTATGGCTTTATGCCACAGAGGAGTACCGAAGACTCCCTCTATGTCATGGTTCAGCACATTCGGGCCGAAGTCAAAAGACGGAAGCTCGTTGTGCTGATATCACTTGACATAGAGGGGGCCTTCGATAACGCCTGGTGGCCGGCTGTGAGGTGCAGGTTAGCCGAAACTCGGTGCCCCGTTAACCTGAGGCGTCTGTTCGATCACTATCTTAGCGAAAGAACAGTACGCCTCAGGTACGCGGGGTCCGAGTGGACCCGCAGGCCCACCAAGGGGTGTGTGCAGGGCTCTATTGGGGGTCCTACGCTCTGGAACCTACTGCTGAATCCGCTCCTGGGGGAATTGGAGGAGATGGGGGTTCGGTGTCAGGCCTTTGCAGACGACGTGGTTCTGACGTTCTCGGGAGACGGGGCCGCGGACATTCAGGATGGGGCCAATGCAGCTCTCGAACATGTTCGGGCGTGGGGAGTACGAAATAAGCTTAACTTCGCGCCGGCTAAAACAAAAGCTATGCTTATTACGAGGAAGCAGAAGTACGACTCCCCACGCCTGAGCATGGGAGGGAGGTGCATTGAGTACACCAAAAGCATGAAGATCCTGGGGTTGACAGTTGACGACAAGCTCACTTTTAACGCGCACATCAGCGAGATCTGCAAAAAAGCGCTCAGCCTCTATCGTCAACTGTCAACCGCCGCGAAAATATCGTGGGGACTCGGACCCGAGATCGTCAGAACCATGTACGTGGCCGTGATCGAGCCCATTCTCCTCTACGCGGCCAGTGTGTGGGCGCCGGCTGCGCGGAAGGGGACCACTCGCCGGTTGTTAGACCGGGTGCAGCGGGGTTTTGCACAAAAAATAGTTAGGGCTTATCGGACGGTCTCTCTGAACGCTTCCCTGACACTCGCTGGGTTGCTTCCTCTGGACCTTCGGGTCCAAGAGGCGGCCCTTCTTTACGAAGTAAAGAAGGGTCACTCCCAGCGGGTGTTAGGGGACCGAGAGTTGGAGAGGCCGACAAACTTTGTGGAAAGTCAGCACCCCGCCCACCTGGAAGGGCTGCAGTTCGACTGCCTGACGGACGGTGACGAAGTTGCCCAGCGAGCTGCCGTCGATGTAAGGATTTACACCGACGGCAGCAAAATTGACGGCAGGGTCGGCGCGGCGCTATCCATTTGGGATGGCGCCTCGGAGACTTCCTGCCGGAAATTAAAGCTGGGGAACTTCTGCACCGTATATCAGGCGGAACTGTATGCCCTATATGAGGCCGTCAAATTTATTGTTAGGAGTCCCGCAGTGAGGTTTGGTGTATACTCCGACTCAAGATCCGCCCTCGAAACGTTAAGGAACGTCGACTCCCTCCATCCCCTAGTGATGGGAATTAGGAAGTTGACGAAGGAAAGTGAGGAGATGAGAAAGAAAATAAAATGGAATTGGGTGAAGGCACACGTGGGGGTGGAGGGAAACGAGAGGGCGGATGAACTCGCAAAATTAGCTGCAGTCGGGGTAAAGACCAGACCTCACTACGAGAAATGCCCCGTTTCATTCGTCAAGCGACAACTGAGATTGGAGTCGCTTGACGAATGGAACAGGCGGTATAAAGAAGGACAGACGGCCTCGACAACGAGGGTCTTCTTCCCTGACGTAGTTGGTGCCTACCCCGTACTCCGCAGGATAGAGCTAGATCCCGTGCTGGTTCAGGTATTAACGGGGCACGGGGGGTTCTCAGAATACCTGCACAGGTTTAAGTGCAGAGAGAGCCCCTCGTGTACCTGTGACCCAGCACGGGAGGAGTCCGTGTTGCACGTAATGGTTGAGTGTCCAATCTTCGAAAAATGTAGAACTGAATGTGAAATAGAGATGAAAGACAAGATAACTCTAGAAAATATATGTAAACTAATAGGAAATAAAGAGACTGGACACATTTTTATTAGATTTTGTAAGAAGATAGCGGAGAAAATAATAAAGAAAAATAAAAATTTAGCATAGCAAAACCTAGTCATTTACAAAATGTATAGTCGTAAGTAGTTATAAGTAATTAGAGAATAAAATTGTAAATAAAAGTAGTTAAGCAAGAAAATTGTAAAAAATTGTAAAAATTGATCTTAAATAAAAATAAAATGACAAAGTCTCTGGATAAACCACGCCAGGGGGAGCAGCAGGGCGGCGTAGCGCCGCCCATAAAAAAAAAAAAAAAAAAAAAAAAAAAAAACCTAACCTAACCTAACCTAACCTAACCTAACCTAACCTAACCTTTTTTTTTTTTTTTTAGGTGTGGAAATGCGACCTTAAGCACGCCCCCTGGTCGGGGCACCAGGGGGGTCTGTGGGGCTCTCCCACCGAAGTGGGCCTACCCACTAAAACCACACGCGTTCCCTCATAGCCATGGTGTGGGCGCCACGGGAGCATGGTTAACACGTGACACCGCGACGCCCACTGGCCGCCCCGGGATGGGGCCCCTCTCTGCGCCCTTAAAAGGGCGCTCCTCGGAGACGGCACCGTGTGCAATGCAGGTTCGGGAATCCCCGCCCTCCCCCGCCGGCGCCGCCTTGAGTTTTTTATAGAGGTTCACTCCTCGCGGCCTCCGTCTTGAAAAAGACAGAGGCCCGCGGTCCCAGCGTCGGCGCCGGGATTACGCGAAATGCAGCTGCAAGGGGAAAGTTGCCCTTCCCCTCGCAGCCCCACCGCCGCCGCATCTGCGGTGCGACCCCGCTGAGTCGCGGAGGGCAGGGCGAGTGGCGCACCGTAATACCAGCACTCCTCTCCCTCCGCGACTCACCCTCACTGCGGGGGAGACGAGTCCCCGCAGCCCTCCAGTGCGCTCGAAGGGGGGCTCCTATGAGCCCACCCCGAGCGGCCCTCTCTGGCCGGTCCTACCTCACGGACCGGCCTTGGGTTCCTCTTAGCTTCACCGTGGGTGACCCTTTCCCACGGTTACTGAGCCCCACCGCCACGACAAGGCGGGAACCCGGTCGATGGGGAACCTAACCTAACCTAACCTAACCTAACCTAACCTAACCTAACCTAACCTAACCTTTTTTTTTTTTTTTTTTTTTTTTTTTTTTCGCTGGGAAATGCATTTCCGCATCCCTCCCGTGATTCCAGGAGGGTATGTGGGACTCGCCGGCCAAGAAGAAGCGGCCGGAATACCCACTAAAACCCAGCGATGTTCCTTCTTGCGCCTATTGGCTGGGCCACGGGAACACTTGCGCAATCTTCCGCGACCCAGCCGGCGTTGTCTGCAGAGGCAGACTCTTCTCGGTGGGGACTCGAGATCCCCATACTGCGTCTAAGGCGCACCAGGAACATAGTGGTGCGCCTTCTGGCTCGAAGGACGGGCGATGCACTCCTCCTCATCCATCGCCCGGAGCTCTTCTCTACGGAGGGAGGCGGCGGTCGTGAGCACGTCGTCTGCCCCCCGCTCTGCGGCGGCGGACGGAGTCAGCGAGTGCATCGTCCTCCCGCTGCCGTTCTGCTACCTCCTTTTGCGTCATCACCTCCTCGCAAAAGGAGGCGACGGCTTTCCACGACCTCTCGCTGTTCACCATGGCATGTATCACGACGGACAGCGAGAGGTCGGGCCCCACTTCTGCCGCGAGTGCGGCCCGCTGAGTCGACCACTGTACGCACGACTCCAGCGTATGCTGCGCTGAGTCCTCAGCGTGGCCGCACTCGTGGCACATCTCCGTGGGCTCTCGTCTCGCCACCCTGCACAGATACCTCCCGAAGCAGCCGTGCCCCGATAGGATCTGCACAAGGTGGAAAGAGAGAGCCCCGTGGCTCCGGCCCGTCCAGAGCTCGAGGACGGGCCGGATCGCCTCTATCGTGCGGTGGCCGGCGGACGGCGAAAGAAGCCGCTCCCGCCAATGAGCGACGAGGTGGGCCTCCGCCGCCCGCCGCCACGCACGCTCCTCCACCGGCGCAGGATGTTCCTCCCGAAGTCGAGCGTCCACCCTGCGCCAGTACACACTGGAGAGCACTTCGGCATCCAGATCCCAGGGCGGCGTCCCCGCCAACACACAGGCCGCTTCGCACGAGATGGTGCGATATCCCCGTACCACTCTGACCGCCATGACCCTCTGCGCCCTTCGCAGCAGGGATCGGGTGTGGGCGGTCAGAGTGTCCGACCATATGGGCGCTCCGTAGAGCGCCATGGATCGCACCACGCCCGTGTATAGGCGACGACACCGCGAGCTCGGTCCGCCCAGATTTGGTAGGAGCCGACTGAGGGCTCCAGCCGCTCCCACGAGTTTTGGGACAAGACGCCGGAAGTGCTCTTCGAACTTCCATCGGCTGTCGAGGACGAGTCCTAAGTACTTCATTGTACCCCCGACGCCGATGGAAGCTCCGCCCACCACCAATTCGGACCGGGCAGGAGGTGCTCTCCGAGGCCCGTGAAAACACAGAGCCTCGGACTTGTGCAAGGCTACCTCCAAACCCAGTCCCCGAATTCTGGCCACCATTTGGGCCACGCCAACTGTGGCTCTACAACGGGCCTCCCTCTCCGTGCTGCCCTGAGCCGTCACGAGGGTGTCGTCGGCGTAACATACGACCTTCACACCCCGTAGGACAGCTCCGCGCAGCACCCAGTCGTACCCGATGTTCCACAGGAGGGGCCCGAGAACCGAACCCTGTGGAACACCGCACGACACTGCCCTTTCGAGCCAGCCCTCGCTGGTCGGGCACCCGACCGACCGCTCCGACAGGTAGGCCGCCACGATCGTCCTAAGATATTTAGGTACGCCGTGGTACCTCAGCGCCTCCCTGATGCAGCTCCAGGGCAGGGTATTGAAGGCGTTGGAGATGTCTAGAGACACCGCCACCAGCACCCCACCCTGGGTCACCGCGCTGTCCGCAAGGGCCCTCACCCGCGCTATAGCGTCGATGGTGGATCTGCCCCTGCGGAAGCCAAACTGGTTGGCGCTGAGATCCGGCCCCACCGTCTCTAAGTGGTGAACGAGGCGAGCTGCTACGACGCGCTCAAAGAGCTTGCTCACCTCGTTCAGCAGAACGATCGGTCGGTATGCCGACGGCTCGTCGACCGGGCGTCCGTCCTTTCGGAGCAGGACCAACCTCCCCTTCTTCCATTCCTCCGGAAATCGGCCCTGCTCCAAACACGCCCGAAAGAGGGTAAGCACCCACGTTTCGAGCGGCCCCAGTGCCAGGGCCCAGGCACGGCCTGGGACTCCGTCGGGGCCTGGGGCGGTGTTCTTTGCGCGCATGCGCAACACCGCCGCCCTCAACTCGTCCTCCGTGACCGGCGGGACGCCTGGACCTTCTCCCTCTACGGTAGGAGGCGCCATACGAGGCGCCTCGTGCTCGGCTCGTTGCGGGAACAGCCCCGCGACAACCGACTCCAGGACGAGAGGCTGGAGACTCTGGGTGATGGGAGGACCCCTCGACCGCAGTTTCCTCCTCACCGCTTTATAGGGCCTCCCAAAGGGATCCCTATTGAGAGTCTCCAGCATCTCGTCTTCCGCGCGGTCTTTGGCCACACCAATTGCCGTCCGCAGAGCCTTCACCGCACCCCTGTAGAGGGAGTAGAGCCGTTCTGCTTCCGCAGGGTTCTGCCGTCGCCGTCTGCGGCAGCGGGTGTACCGGCGTCTCGCTGCCACACAGGAACTGCGTAGCGTGGTCAGCTCCTCGCACCACCAGTACACCGGCCGAACCTAACCTAACCTAACCTAACCTAACCTAACGCCTTGAGTTTTTTATAGAGGTTCACTCCTCGCGGCCCCCGTCTTGAAAAAGACAAGGGCCCAACCTAACCTTACCTTTTTTTTTTTTTTTTTTTAGGTGTGGAAATGCGACCTTAAGCACGCCCCCTGGTCGGGGCACCAGGGGGGTCTGTGGGGCTCTCCCACCGAAGTGGGCCTACCCACTAAAACCACACGCGTTCCCTCATAGCCATGGTGTGGGCGCCACGGGAGCATGGTTAACACGTGACACCGCGACGCCCACTGGCCGCCCCGGGATGGGGCCCCTCTCTGCGCCCTTAAAAGGGCGCTCCTCGGAGACGGCACCGTGTGCAATGCAGGTTCGGGAATCCCCGCCCTCCCTCGCCGGCGCCGCCTTGATTTTTTTATAGAGGTTCACTCCTCGCGGCCTCCGTCTTGAAAAAGACAGAGGCCCGCGGTCCCAGCGTCGGCGCCGGGATTACGCGTGCAATACGGCCACGAGGGGTCGGAGAAACCCCCTCCCCCGCGCGGCCCCACTGCCGTCGCAGACGCGGTGCGACGCCGCTGAGTCGCGGAGGATACGGAGAGTGGCGCACCGAAATACCAACACTCCTCCTCCTCCGCGACTCACCACCACAACTACTGCGGGGACCCCATAATCCCCGCAGTTTCGCTACAAAGGGCGGACTCAAAGAGCCCACCGCGGACATTTGCCTTGCGACAATCACCCTGGATCCTGCGTTATTCCTTGCCATAGCAAACCGCTGCCTGGCTTTGTCGTGCTTCCCCAGGAGGTGGAAAGAGGCAGCGGTTGTAGTGCTGAGGAAACCCAATAAGGAGAACTACACGCACCCCAAATCTTTTAGGCCTATAGGACTCTTGCCCATTATCGGCAAGATCCTAGAGAAAATTATGGTGAGGCGGGTCCAATGGCACACTGCGCCAATGATCAGCCGGCACCAGTACGGCTTTATGCCTCAACGTTGTACCGAGGACGCCCTCTATGAGATGGTTCAGCACATACGAGCCGAAGTTGGGAGGAAGAGGCTCGTTGTGCTGATACCATTGGACATAGAGGGCGCCTTCTATAACGCCTGGTGGCCGGCTGTGAGGTGCAGGCTAGCCGAAGCTCGATGCCCCGTAAACCTGAGGCGCCTGTTCGACCACTATCTTAGTGAAAGAACGATGCGCGTCAGGTTTGCGGGAGCCGAGGCGACCCGCCAACAAACCAAGGGGTGCGTGCAGGGATCCATTGGGGGACCGACGCTTTGGAACCTGCTTCTGAATCCCCTCCTGGTGGAATTAGAGGAGATGGGCGTCCGCTGCCAGGCGTTCGCTGACGATGTGGTCCTGATGTTCTCGGGGGAAAGCTCCGCGGACTTTCAGGACAGGGCCAATGGGGCTCTTGAGCATGTTCGGAGGTGGGGAGTCCGAAATAAGCTGAGCTTTGCGCCAAATAAGACCTCGGCCATGGTAATAACCAACAAGCTGAAGTACGACTCCCCACGCCTGAGCATGGGCGGGAGACCCATTGACCTCGTCAGACAAATTAAAATCCTCGGATTGACAGTTGACGATAGACTCAGCTTTAAGGCGCATGTAGAGGCAGTTTGCCAGAAAGCGCAAAGCCTCTATCGTCAACTGTCAACCGCGGCAAAAGTCACGTGGGGTCTGAACCCCGAGGTCATCAGGACCATATATGTTGCGGTAGCGGAGCCCATCATCCTGTACGCTGCTAGTGTGTGGGTGCCGGCGGTGGAGAGGAAGGGCATTGCACGGTTACTAAACCAAGTGCAGCGTGGTTTTGCACAGAAAGTAGCAAAAAGCTACAGGACCGTCTCTCTGCATTCGGCCCTGATGCTTGCTGGGTTGCTTCCTCTGGACCTTCGGGTCCAAGAAGCGGCCCTTCTTTATTTGGTAAAAAAGGGTCATACCCAGCAGGTGTTGGGTGACCGGGAGCTAGAGAGGCCGGTCAAATACGTGGATTCTGCGCACCCAGCTCACCGGGAGGGGCTGCAGTTCGACTGCCTGACGGACGGTGACGAAGTTGCCCAGCGAGCTGCCGCCGATGTAAATATTTACACCGACGGTAGCAAAATTGACGGCAGGGTCGGCGCAGCGTTATCCATTTGGGATGGCGCTGCGGAGACCTCCTGCCGAAAATTAAAGTTGGGCAACTTCTGTACCGTATATCAGGCGGAACTGTTGGCCCTGCATGAGGCCGTGAGGCAAGTCGTGAAGATGGATGCTAGAAGGTTTGGAATTTATTCCGATTCTAGATCCGCTCTAGAAACCGTGAAAAGCGGTATGTCCCTCCATCCCCTCGCGGAGAATATAAGAAGATGTATGAAAGAAGCTAGAGAACAAGGGAAGGAAGTAAGGTTGTTTTGGGTGAAAGCGCATGCGGGTTTGGAAGGGAATGAGAGAGCGGATCAATTGGCCAAGATGGCCGCAATCGGAATAAAAACCAAACCAAATTATGAAAGGTGCCCCATTTCTTTTGTCAAGCGACAGATTCGTCTGGACACGCTTGACAAATGGAATGGGCGATATTTGGAAGGAGACACGGCCTCGACGACCAAGCTCTTCTTCCCCAACGTGACGAGCGCCCCCGCCACACTTCGGAAGCTGGACCTTGATCCCGTGCTGGTTCAAATTTTGACGGGGCACGGGGGGTTCTCGTATTACTTGCACAGGTTCAAGTGCAAGGAGAGCCCCTCGTGCATCTGTGACCCAGCACGGGAAGAAAACGTTCTGCATATTTTGATAGAGTGTCCGGTATACGAAAAGGAAAGAGCTGAAATTGAAATAAAAATAAAATGTAAAATAAATAAAGAGAGCCTGAGTAAGTTGATCAAAAATAAAGAAAGCAGAGACGAGTTTATAACGTTCTGTAAGTCCTTAGCCCGAAAAGTAATTAGTAGAAATAAGGTTTAATGTGATATTAGTCTAATGTATTTATTTGTATTATTATTGATTTTAATTGTATTTTAAGTTTTTATTGTAATTTTAACTGTATTTAATTGTATATAATTGCGTATTAGTAATAGTAATTTTATTTTTTTTATTTTATTTTATTTTACAGGGGGCTCTGCCGGCCAGGAACACCCTTTTCCCCCATACTCGTGGGATTCACATATGAATTTACCAAATGAAAATAAACGACGACTGGCGACGAACAATGGAGGGATCTGCACATTGATGGTTGATTGGCAAAGGCCCCGAAACCGGCGGCCCCGGCCCCCGCCACCTCCAAAAAGAAAAGGAAGAGGGCCCCCCGACGGCGGCTGCGCGCCCCTAAATCGGCCGCAGTCGTCGTTACAATCCCAAAGGGGTCCACGACGACCTATGAGGCCCTCATGGACAGGGCCGAGAAGTCTATTGACCTCTCGGTCCTGGGCATCGAGGGGCTACGGTTCCGCACGGCTCGAACCGGGGGCCGAGTCTTGGAGGTGGCTGGCGCCGACAAGGGCCACAAGGCCGACGAACTGGCGGCCACGCTGCGGGCGACCATCGGGGACGTCGCCCGCATCTCCCGGCCGGAGCTCTGCGCAGAGATGCGCATCTCCGGTCTGGGAGATGCGGCCACCAGCCAGGCGGTGGCGGCGCAAGTGGCGAAGGTGGGGGGCTGCCCTCCGGAAAGTGTAAAGGTGGGCGTTATAAGTCGCCCACCTGGCCGCCAAGGTACCGTGTGGGTGAAGTGCCCGGTGCTGGCGGCCAAGAAGATCGTCGCCGCCGGCCGGTTCACGGTCGGCTGGTCGACGGCGAGGGCAACCCTCCTCGAGGCGCGGCCGCAGCGGTGCTACCGCTGCTTGCTCCCGGGCCATCTGGGCGCGCAGTGCGACTGTGGCATCGACCGCAGTGCGCTGTGCTTCCGGTGCGGCCTGCCGGGACATAAGGCCGCGACATGCGAGGTGGAGCCCTCCTGCGTAATCTGCGTGTCGGAGGGCGTGGAGGCCGGTCATCGTCTGGGACACAAGAAGTGCCCGGCGATGAACCAGCCTCCTAATCGAGGCGGCAAGAAAAAGACAGGCGGGGGCACTCCTGGACCCCCCGCCTAGTCGTCTACGGCAGTCGCCGAGGTGGAGGCAATGGACACCGACCACAAATAATGGCCATCGCTGTCTCGATCCTGCAGGCGAACGTCAACCACTGTGTCGCGGCTCAAGATCTGCTGATTCAGACCGAGGCGCAGTGGAAGATCGACGTAGCCATAGTCGCCAAGCCGTACTACGTTCGCGCCCGCGACGATTGGGCGGGCGATCGCGACGAATCGGTGGCTAACGTCGCCTGGCGGCGCACGGACCTCGCACCCTTCGGCAGTGTAACGAGGGGCCGTGGTTGGGTCCTAGCGTCGCTAGGCGGCGTCGCAGTGATCGGGGTGTACTTCGCGCCGAGCAAGTTTTGCTGACTTCGAGCGGATGCTCGCCGAAGTCGGCGCTCTTGTCGCCGACTTGCACCCCACCCCTGTGGTGGTCGCCGGAGACTTCAACGCCAAATCGAGTGCGTGGGGTTCTCCGGTGACGGTGAGGGAGTTGGGGCGGGTCTATCGTGGATCTGTCATTCGCGAGCCCCGCCCTGGCCCGACGCGCGAGAAGGTGGAGGGTGGAGGAGGGAGTGGAGACCCTGTCGGATCACTGGTATATCCGGTTCGACGTGGTCTCCACTCCCGCGGATGCCGGGAGAGGGTCCACGGTGGAAGGTGTCCACTCTGGACCCGGGGCTGGCCAAGGAGGCGGCCATCGTGGAGAGATGGGTCATTGAGCGGCACTGATGCGGACGCGAGGTGCGAGTGGCTCACAGGAGCGCTTACTCGCGTCTGCGACGCGGCGATGCGGCGCGCAGGTCCGGTCCTCCCGAGGACGCGGGTGTACTGGTGGAGACCCCATCTGGCCGGGCTACGTACGGCTTGACAGTTGGCTCGCCGCAGATACACCCGCAGCCGCAGAAGAAGTGGAAGGGACCTCGACCATGAGGAGGTGCTGCTCGCCGCGTACCGTGCCGCTCGTGCGGCGCTCAACTCGGCCATAAAGGCTGCCAAGGAGGAGGCGTGGAAGGAGTGGCTCGATAGCCTAAACCAGGACCCGTGGGGCCGCCCGTACAAGGTCGTGAGCCAAAAGCTCCGACCATGGGCGCCCCCGCTAACCAGGTCCCTCGAGCCGCTCCTTACGGCGCAGGTGGTCGGCTCCCTGTTCCCGGCGAGGGAGGAGTGGGTGCCGCCGAAGATGGCGGCGCCGGACCCCGAAGGATCGGCCACTGCGGGCGAGGAAGTCCCGCCCGTGTGCGAGGCCGAACTGGAGGCTGCCCAATATGAGGAAACCCAGCACCCCGCTCACCTGTAAGGGCTACAGTTCGGCTGCCTGACGGACGGTGACGAAGTTGCCCAGCGAACTGCCGTCGATGTAAGGATTTACACCGACGGCAGCAAAATTGACGGCAGGGTCGGCGCGGCGCTATCTATATGGGATAGCGCCGCGGAAATCAACTGCCGGAAATTAAAGCTGGGGAACTTCTGCATCGTATATTAGGCGGAACTGTATGCCCTATATGAGGCCGTGAAGTATATAGTAAAGACTCCCGCACTGAGGTTTGGTGTTTACTCCGACTCAAGATCCGCCTTGGAAACACTAGCTGGTATCGATTCCCTGCACCCCCTAGTGAAGGAAATCAAGAAGCTAGTGAAAGAGAGTGTGGGGATGGGGAAGGAAATCAAGTGAAGGCACACGTGGGGGTGGAGGGGAACGAGAGGGCGGACCTTCTAGCAAAACAAGCAGCGGTCGGGGTAAAGACCAAGCCTCATTACGACAAATGCCCTGTTTCATTCGTCAAGCGACAACTCCGATCGGACTCGCTTGACGAGTGGAACAGGCGCTACAAAGAGGGAGACACGGCCTCGACAACGAGGGTCTTCTTCCCTGACGCCGTTCGCGCCTACCCAGTACTCCGCAAACTAGAGTTGGACCCCGTGCTGACACAAGTCTTAACAGGGCACGGGGGTTCTCCGAATACTTACTCAGGTTTCGGTGTAAGGCGAGCCCCTCGTGCACCTGCGATCCGTCACGGGGAGAATCCGTGCTGTATGCAATAGTAGAGTGCCCAGTATACGCAAAAGATAGATGGAATTGTGAAACCAAAATGAATAAAGATATAAAATTAGAAAATTTAAATGAAATAATATATGAAAAAGAGACTAGGCAAATATTTATAGATTATTGCAAAGATGTAGCAAGTAAAGTAGTAAAAAAGAACAAAGTGTAATACCGAAACTGTCAAACTGAAAAGAAATAGATCATAAGATAGTACATAAGATAGAGATAAGTTTTAACGATTATTAATTGGCCCTTTTGCAATAGGTTAGGATTTTTAAAAATTTATTGGATTATTTATACTTATTTTAGCAATTTCATATCTTACACTATATTATTAGCTTACAATTTTTATATGCACTTTATCTTTAGTATTAAGTTGCCCTATTGCATTAGGATTAATTAGTATGATTATAAATTGTAAATTAGAGATAAGAATGTACTGATTAAATAAAGAAAAATAAAGTCTCTGGCGTCAATAAGCTAAGAGAGAACGAGAGGGCGGCATAGAGCCGCCCAAAAAAAAAACTAACCTAACCTCCACGGACCTCCACGGACCTCCTGGGTTGTCTCAGTGGGCGGAGAGGTGAACTTCGACGTGGTGCGTCCCCGGGTGGCAGATAGGGGAACGCTCCGGCCTGGTGCGAGCTGGAGTAGGGCGAAAGCCCCGCGGACCAAACACCAAGGGGGCCTGCGACCTCGGTTGCGGGCGACCCGATCCGGCGGGCCCACTGTGTGGGCAAGCTGGAGTTGGCCGGCCCTTGATTAAGGGCTGGCCCCAAGGAGGTCGCTCGGGGTGGGCTCTTTGAGTCCGCCCTTTGTAGTGAACTGCGGGGATTATGGGGTCCCCGCAGTAGTTGTGGTGGTGAGTCGCGGAGGAGGAGGAGGAGTGTTGGTATTTCGGTGCGCCACTCTCCCTATCCTCCGCGACTCAGCGGCATCGCACCGCGTCTGCGACGGCAGTGGGGCTGCGGGGGGGAGGGGTTTCTCCGACCCCTCGCGCCGTATTGCACGCGTAATCCCGGCGGCGACGCTGGGACCGCGGGCCCTTGTCTTTTTCAAGGCGGGGGCCGCGAGAAGTGAACCTCTAAAAAAAAAAAAACAAGGCGGCACCAGCAGGGGAGGGCGGAGATTCCCGAAACTGCATTGCACTGGTGCCGTCTCCTGAGGTGGAGCCGGAAACGGCTGGCGCTGGCGGGGCCGCGGAGGTAAGCGAGGGCCTTAGGCCTAAATGTGGCCCTCGAGAAGTCCGAGGCCATGTTCTTCCATGGGCCTCGGACTTAGCTCCCCCGCGGTTATTCTATCGCGGTGAGCGGCACCCCCATTGCTGTCGGGGGAACCATGAGATATCTCGGTCTCTGTTACTGGGACGTAGATTGAACACTGGATGACCGAGAGGAGAAAAACTGTTACAACCATCTGCACCTGAACAATCACCGAGCCCCGCTCCTATTGGGTGAGCACGCCGGACGGTGGCCGTTACCGCCGCAACAGGCAACACATACGGGCACACACAAAGGGACGAAAACACATTTAATGATCATCATACACATCCCGTCCCGGCTCAATAATAAAAATGAAAATTCTGGTTCATTACTAAATCAGTTATGTTCTGGAAGGCAGATTCGTGCACCTCGGTGATAACTCGTATGCTAAAAAAAAACTAAGTAATTAAAAAGATATATTTCTAGTTCCTAAGATTTTACGATTATTATTATTAAACAACGCGTAAAAAACGTTCTTACGCACTCGTACGATGTTATTTCATTTAAACTGTCTCGCAATGATTTCCATGTGGTTACAATATTGTATTTGAAAGCCGAGTACGTCAGTGATCGGCTTTCGAGTGCGCGTCATTACGCGACAAGAGGTGAACCTTTTTGCCCCATTAAAAACGATAATGGCAATAACGGTTTCAGTGGCAACGAATGAAATGTAAAACGCGGCGCTGCGAGCGCGAACAATGCCGCTGAGCGAATAACATGGCGGGTATCGAGAGGGTAATGGCTCACCATTAGCGGGCCGCGGCGACCGGCACCTCGCCACCGCCTCCGCGGTTTTGTTGCGTGTTCTCTGCCCGAAGCTTTGGGAACAGTCCATCTGTTCGTAGACAATCTCAACAAGTATCATATTACGGAATATAAACCAGTACAAGACATGGTTTTTATCACTACAAGGCAAATAACTTAAGACCGAACTAGTTGAAGACAGCTATCACTCTTCAATGTTCCCAATGTTTGGCTTAGCTATATTACATATTCGAATACGAAAAAGTTAACCTTAAACAAGTCAACTAAATTTGGGAGAAGTAAAATTAGTGGGCGATGCCACGGGGCGCGCCATGTATCGGCGGGCACAGAGCGGAGTGCCTTCGAGCAGTTAATGCGAAACCACTCAGCGACAAGCGGTGCGGGGGCGCGGCGGGGGCAAGTGGGGGGCACGGCGAATCTTTAAGCATCTTAAACAATGACAAGAGGAAATGGTATAAAACATGCATTAAGAAACGCTTAGCGCCGGACAGACTGCACACACATGCTGTATGCATGGATATTGCTTGTTCACTCGCACAAATAATATGTATTTATGTACATAATATAAAGTGTTTCTTCATAGAACAAAATAAGAATGATTATTTCAATGTACTACTTCATTGTGATTACGATTACATATCGGAGTGTAAACTTCTTCAGCCGTCACGCGACATTTGAACAACACGCTTCTAGGAGCTTGGAACAGTTTCGATGAACTTTTTCATTTCAAGGTCCACGCAGCTAGTTTTCAATACGTGTATTTAAAATGCGCGTTATAACAGCTACAACAATTTACTGAAGTTAAAAAAAAAGAACATGAAATGATGACGTAACGAACGCGCCATTTGAAGATAATGAAGTGATCGATGTCGTACTTACATTATATCAAAAGATTTTCGATTCGGATCACGAGGAGCGTGTGCGATAGTTCAAAGAGTCGTTTAATGCGCGCAAACAATTGCAAGACTCGTAACGGGATAAAAGGGGGAGGACTAATTTGACGATTCCTTCCTTCCGGAGGAGCGTGGGGCGCAAGCAGCGGATTGCGGGGGGAGGCAGAGGACGGGGGCCACACCGCTTGTTGTAATCGCGCGTTTCCGTCACCTAGTCGCAGAGGTCTTTGTCACCTCACGTTCTTATTCTACTTAAATGGTATTAACTTGGGATTCATCATTTATATCTATAAAACTACTTCGGCAGTCCATCCGAATTGGAATAGAAATTGTAGTTCAGTTAGCAACAAAACGATGACGTCACTCTGGTAGCATAACATGACGTGAATCGAATTATTGTCTGCATCCTTCTTCCATTAAAATACTTCGCTTAATATATAGAGTTCATTCGCTTATGAATTCCGCACATTTTGTGTTTTGGACTAAAACAACGCGCCTGATATAACGCAATAGCAATTGTACAAACTAACATAATTTAATGATTGCTATTACTTTCTATCAAACGTTTTATTTTTATGACGACCTCATGACGTCCCTCATAGCTGTAGCGATGATTTCTATAAGTAGAACACGATGCAGCGGAGCTTGTGTCTCACAATTGTGGCAGAGCGGTGCAATTATTATCATCCGGCAAATGTGTAATGGCGTGCAATTAAAAAGATGATTGTGTCGCGAGCGAGGGTCGCGCAGGGTGCGGAGGGTTGGTGTAATTGAGCATTGCTCAGTAATCACTTCCCGCGCAAGAATCCTCTAGCAGATCGCATGCGGGATGATTCCACTAATACACCTCACATACAATTTAACCTTACGTCTGTATTACCATCGGAATATTTTCGCAACTTATGCACAAATATAACCTTTAAGGGTTTTATTAGATATAGTTGGGGTAAAAAAAGGTTCATTACCTTAAAGTCGACATTTGCATGCATCATGGACACACAATTAAATACTCAATTACATATTTGATTCGTACGTCACTTTAACTAGTAGTGCTTACTATTTTGAACCTTGTTATCCTTCTAATATTATAAACGCCAAAGTTTGTAAGTATGTATGATTGTTACGTTTTCTCGCAAAAACGGCTGAACAGATCTGGATGAAATTTGGCACAGAGATAGATAACAGCCTAAAATAACATATAATGCTACCTTTACCCCGTAAGAATGTACGGTTCCCGTGGGATATTTTTTTTGATTTTGTCTACTTAAATAAAACGCAATAAAAGTAAAATTTTAGAAAGCGTGTTTTGATTATTTGCACTTTTGGTACAACGCCATCTAGTATACAATAGATAAACTAAAGTGACTTAACAATATGACGTACATATAAACTAATACTTAAACAGTTCCCTATGGAATCCATAACACCTACCCGGGCGAACCCGGGCCGATTACTACTATTTAATAAGTAAGAGAATAATTTTATATACAAGTGTTAATGACTTGATAAAGTGGTGCGAACTATCTTATTTCTGCAGTATATATGTATATACTCTTCTCTTGACGTACGCACCTCAAGATTACTTGGAAATTCAATTCGGTTTGTTCCTTAGTTGTCATAACCGTGGGTTTCCACTGCCGAGAACATTCACACAAAAGAAACTCAGTTTTTTCGGAGGGAGAGATTGTATCGCGACAAGATCTTACGCTAGTGGAAGCCCAGGGTAACAACGGTCGGTTCTAGTCGTCTCGAGAGACAAGCTATCGTCGGCCTGTCACGCGACGTGCGACGTGCGACGTGCGAAGCCTGAATTCACTACAAAGCGCTACCGTTGATCTTGGTAATCCAAAATTTGTACAAAGGGGTAAGGATAGCCATTGAAAAGATAAGGGATGATAAGGGGAAAAGATTAGAGTTTCCTATCATGAAATAGAACTCTACTTCACTCTTGCTTTCTCTTATAACCGTGCCGGTTCATGGCTAAGTTCATAGGTCAAATCAACATATCGACGTTGATTGTTTGCAAATAGCACCACCATGCGTTCTGTAGCCTCGACTCAGACCACGGCTACGAACGTGACGTCTTCACTTGGCAACAGAGGGTAGTTAGTTTTGTTGGGGGTGTAGTGTGGCTGCAGCAGATAAAGACGCAGCGAGTGCCTTTTAACTGAAAATCAGAAGCTATATGAGAAATAGAAGGGTTTTTGTTTTGTTTTTTAATGTAACTAACTAACATGTTCTTATACAAACCTAACCCGAAACCAGGAAATGCATACTAGTAGAGTTTTTACCAACTTGTTGTTTGTTATGAAAAATAGTGGGCACTCATAACGGGACCTTGGTGATTTAAATCGTAACGTTAATCAATGAAGGCGTCGACTGCGCGCGCGGCTGCAGCCGGGAGCCGAGGCTGTGCACTGAGTCACTGAGCCGGAACGAACCGCTCAAAGCGCGCCACAGAAACGTCGAATTCATTTCCGCCGATTAGCGTCGACGCCGGGCCCGCGCGGGGGATGCGCGGGGAGGAGGGAGGGGGAGGGGCGATCACTAATGGTTCGGCTATTATTTTATTTTCCGGCGTTCAGAAAATTGCCTTAATTCACAACAAAGCGACGGCGGAGTGGCAAAGAGAATCATCTTCCGGCCGCCGCGGCGCCACCCTCCGTGTAGTTACTACACTTTTTTAATTCGTCTACAAGCTTGGTGGTGGTTCTTCATGGAATATATCTTTTAACTAACTCTAGCCACTGGCATAATCTTTCTTGAAGTGAAATCGTCTTTAGCCGAGCTAGACGAGATTCGAATTTTGAATTTTATTGTTAATATGCGGGGTTTTTTTGTTGATTGTTTATTATTAAACTATTGCCGAGTCTGCTTCAAGTTTGCATTTCTGTCGGCAGTCCTCATGACTTACTGTGTTTTGTTTTCTCGTTGGTAATTTTTGTAATTCGATGTCGCAAATTATAACCGAGCAGTGGTGGCTCAGCGGTTTAGACCTCGACTTAGGTTATGTAGGTTGCGGGTTCGTTGTGTAATTTTTTTAATTATCCACTGCTCCAAAACGGTGAAGGAAAACAATCGTGGGGAAACCGGCATGTTCTTAGAACCATACATTCAGACATGTGACATACACCAACCCGCTCTGGGCCAGCGTGGAGGATTACGAGTCATTCCCTCTCTCGCCGAGGAGGCCTGTGTCCCTGCAATGGGAAACATTCTAAAAAAGATTTATTATTATTATTGTTAAATAATAACTTGGTATTACATAGATAAATGTCAAAAAGCTGGGTCAAATTAGAATTTACACGTTGTCATTGTGATGTGCCAACCGATACCAGGTTATAATTTAAGTAGACCTTCTAATGCGCTAAGGTATTCGCTAATCCGCTACTTAAAGCTTTGTTTTTAAATAAACCGTCGTGTTGGAGTGCATTGTTGAACGCAACGGCCCTCAACGGCCGGCGCAAGCGCGCTCGGTCGCGCCGGCCGTGACCATTCTATTGTATTGAAATTGTTAACAATACTCAAGAGTCGTAATCCCGGCAGACAAAGATGGCTTTCCTCATGTCTTTATCTTATTACCTATCCCTTATCTAATGATATCCTAGTTTTAATATTGAATTCCAAAAATATTTGTATTTAACATTTTGAGGTAACGATTAAGATTTTGTCGTTTGGAAAATTAAAAGGAAAGCTTGTTTGTTATATAGACTGTATCGCGGCATCAGTAGGCCTGCTGGCTACGGACCACTGGAGATAGAAAGGTTCTTCTGGGTTGTTCACTTACAAACTATATTTAAACTTCGTCACAGGTAGTACTATGAGTTTTATTTTACGTATATGTCCGCTACTAACCTTCATCTAGAAAAATGAGAGAGTGCGACCAATAACTACAGCGGATGTACGTATGCACCTGACGTCGATTACCAGGAAAAAAGAGACAGTAAGAAATATGTCAGGAGTCTACAGGGTTCAAGTGAACGCGGTGTTCCACAAGCACAATGATGTCAAGTCTATGCGGGGATGTAGTGTCAGCCTTATTTCGGTTGTTAACCTGTACGTAGGTACTGTAGTTCATCGCTAACACCGCACCAAAGTCGACGGGATGTCGTCTCAAGGTCATTACTTACACGCTCTAAGTCACCGGTAAGTAAAGTAAAGTATTGCACTTAATAGATTACATTCAAATGGCTTATTAGTTCATGAATTAACAAATTAAAGTAAAGCTGAGTTTTGTACTTACCAGATTATAAGTTGTTAAGTTTGGGAAGTGGCGAGTACAGGGGACGGGCCAATAGCGGCGCGGGGCGGGCCCAAGCGGGACGGCGATATGGTGTGACTCGGGAGCAAGGGAGACAGTAAGAGCAATGCAATCGGGGCGGAGTGATTTATAGCAGTCGTATAGCGATACCATACGATACGAGACGTGTCCGAACACGAGCTCCGGACGCGCAGTAGACGTCCGGCGAACTGAGACGCGACCTAGCTGTGTTGGTGTTAACTGTAACATTGTATTAAAGAACTTAGCGACGAACTCTTGAACAGACGTTGTTTTGTCGAATTTTATTTAAAATTAACCTGCATAGTTGTCGCTTGTTATCTCAGTGTTTGTTGTTGGTTGCGATGCTGTCGGTGTCGGACGAGAGCGCCGGGGCCGCGGGCGGAGGCTCTGCGGGCGCCGCGGCGTCCGGCGCGGCATGCGGCCCGCCCGCGCCCCGCCGCGGAGCCGCCTACACCATCGACAACATCCTCGGACACCGAGCCTCGCAAGGTAACTTTAATAGATCTTAAAAATCAAAATAACTACACACGCACAACTCGCCTCATGAAATATTCATAACATTTTATATGGTCAAGTTGTTTTAGCAAATACTAAAACATTATAAAGTTATATATTCTGACACAAATGACTACTTTGATATTTATTAAAAATATTTATTAAAAAAAAACCTAAATATTTTGCGATAATTATAATACAATCTTCATCGTTTGGTTGCCTTTCAAATCTCCTCAATGAAAGATGTGTTTGTTTAACCTCAAGTGGTGTTATTGTGATAGAGTAGGTTTGGAGTCGTAGCGGCCAGCTCGTCAGTAGTTAGTGAGGATAAAACGAACTACTGGAATGGTTAAAGGAAAAGACATCAACGCGCTCCCGCTACAGACAATTACACAATCAGTTGCATGTTCTACGAATCTCAATATATAGATCCAGGCTGTGTACTGTGTCTGGAGAGGAGTGACACGGCCGACCATAAAGTGATAAGGCAGGATGATTTTCTAACTACAGCGAGTCGATGTTTAAGAGAGAACCCTCTGCTCCTTCAATTAAAACCTAGCAAAAGACGATGAAATTTTATTTCTAACATCGAGCGATGTAACGTTTAAAAGGGAGTGGTCTAAGGCACTCGAATTAGATATAGTTACGAAAGGAATGGGTTATGGAAGCTACATTTGACATCTGTCCAATAAACATACTCTCAACTCTCAGGTACTGTAGCAGCAATCTCTTGGATTCACTAACTTAAATCAATTGTTTCTGACTTCGACGGCTCTTTTTTAAAAATCGGTCCCCAGGACATCGATTAGACTTAAGTTAATCCGTTAAAATAATGTTTAGGTTGTCATTGGCAATATTATATACGGTTGTTGGCACAGAGATTGTCTGCGAGGCTGACTGGGTAGTAAGACAAGATAGTATTATACTGTAAGTCACTTGACGCGGGAAAGATTCCTTTGCGAAGAATGACAACTTAACTCTACTTACCTAATAGAACCCATCTAACATGATTGATCATTTATATATAATAGTAACAACAGAAATCTCTGTGAAGGGTTTTACTCTCTGGGCCTAGTAGACTTTATTCTGCGTTCATACACCAGCAAGTCTGTTTCTTATTTTATATACACAGATATATTGTAGGGCTGGTGACATCCCTACTTAATATTATAAATGTGAATGTAAGTCTGTTTGTTATGCTTTATGCGAAAACTACTCAACCGATCATCATGAAACTTTGTACACATATTCTCGGAGGTACTAGAAGTAACATGGGATACTTTTTATGAAAAAAAATATAAAAAGCGAAGTATGTATGTTCCCTATAGATCTATAGACTCCGAAACGGTTGGACTGATTTCGATGAAATTTACAGGGATTGTCCAGATTGGCACATTCCTGTGTTAGGTAGCGATCGGATCAACATAATTAGTGGCACCCGGGCGAAGCCGGGGAGGGTCATTAGTTTAGAATAAAATATTTTTGTGACTGGTCCAACTATTATCATTATACATTAATGTAAATATCAATCGCGTGCATAACTTTAACCTGAATACCAGTTCATATTGCTGATTGCCGCGAATCAAGAATCATAGATGTTAATATCTGAAAGCAAACTGAAGGATTATCACGCGACTTGCGTCAGAACAATAACCCGTCGACGGAGCGGACGATGCTAATCTAGTACATCCTCGAGCGCCATGGGGACCTATTGGATTTCGAAGACAGAAAGATAGGATTAGCTGTTTGTGGGTTTGGAGTGGAACCTAAGATCAGATCTGCCTCTGCGGGCTGAGCGGCATTGTGCGGCATTAGTCGGTGCAAGTCCTATATAATTCGCTCTTCCCCCCGCGTTATCCGAAGGCATTTCCTCACATTGAATATAAAATCGGCCAAGTGCGAATCGGACTCGTGCACAAAAGGATCCGTGCCATTATCCTTAAAAATCACGATTGTTGTATGGGAGGCCATTTAATTTTTTCTTTATATTCTGTTTTTTTTTAGTATTCGTTGTTGGAGCGGCAACATATGTAAATACATCATCTGTGAAAATTTCAACTGTCAGCGGAGTCTTAGTAATAGGGTCCATTTTACCGTTTGGGTACGGAACCCAAAAAATTAGCAGATACATTAGTCACCATGAAAATACGAGTAAAGAAATGGTATCAAGGCAAATTAGTATTAATATGTAAGTGACAAAAATTGGTGAGTTGCTGAAGAAGGGGACATATTTATTACTTAGTACATTCAGGGAGCTATTTAACCTGTTTGTCAGAGGACCGGGGCAGTGCGTTGCGCTGTGGCTGCGCTCATGAAGACGGGAACATATTGGAGCGATCGAGTGAAGTGTCATTAATGTAGAAATTAAAATGATGTAGCCGTATGTAGCTCCCGTTAGCGTTGTTATTCGCCCCGTGCAGCTTTTGTTTGTATACGAAAACAGGATCTCCCCGAGTGCGAGTGTCCGCCGCACACACTTCAAGAATTCATTTATTCCGATGCAATATTAATTTTAATCGCCTTCAAGATTCATTTTTCAAATGTTGTTTGGGACGGTGATTTTCAAAGTGCGACGTACAACCCGAGTGTTTGCGTGCAAAGTGCGTGCGATAAATAAGCTTCCGTAAAATAAAGCGAAAGGCATAGGTAACGTTAAGGCGTCCTACCGTTCGTAATGCGTTAAACTTGACTCACTAACAAGCAGAGGAAAGGTCATTTTGATATCATAGCTTCATGGAAATACGTGTAACATGAAAAAATTCTTTAGTTTATAATAATAATCCGTTCGACATACATACACACAGACATAAGGACAAACAGGTTTAAGAGAGAAGAGGTAAAAATAACAAAATGAGAAAAAAATTATACAAAAATCTACGTATCTAATTACTAAGTGTTGCGATGCCGAACGAATAAGGTCCTTGCTGAGCCATGTGCTGGCTACCCGTGACTGTGGCTGCTTGTGACTATAAGGCGCACACACATAGACACCCCGCCGTGCCGTGTTGCGCCACACTAACCGCGGCCGGAGCGCTCTGTCGCTTAGGATTACGGTCACAACATAACTAATATTTGCGACTCCCCGCTGAGGTGTACCCACTTGATGGTTTCAAAAATACCTTATTATATATTTTTCTCCCATCGCTGCGTCTTTTATCTTGCCGCCGGCAGCCGCGAGCGCAGTCACCTTGCCGGCAGCTGGAGCCAAGTGCGCCGGCACCAAATACGCATCACAACCTTACTGAACATGCATCGAGGAGCTGTTATATTTACATATTGTTAGTTGTTATTTTATAATTTCAGAAGATAATACATTTTAAATGAATACAAACTGTTTTAACCTTAACGCGCGTTGTATGCCTGACTAAATTTATTATCGCATCAATCGAGTATTGACAGTGTTAGTCCCGCAACCTGTTGCCCGAATGTACCGGCTCATCCGATGAAATACCATGACCTCACAGAAGACAGGCGTCAAGTAGTACTCTGCGTTTTGCGCGATTATTAGGGTGTCGGAAGCCTAAATCCAGTCCTCTTCCCCATGCTTTCAGCTGACTTCCAACCTCCGCCAGTCGGAGAGTCGCTTCAACTCATGAACCCATCGGCCATCCCTTCCACGAGCAATGCTCCTCGCCCATTGCCACTTGGCGAGTATCAATCCAAGGACAATGTTGGTGATCTCGGGCGTTGCCTTCTCCTTTGTTATTGGAGTAACTCTAAGCCTGCCGCACCCATTACTATGGGTCATAAGGAAGCTACCAAACTAATCGGCCTAGAGACTTGAAAATTTGCACAGCGTTTTCTATTATGTGTTACATGTCAAAAAATCGTTTTATTTTAATTCATCCCCTAAATGTTTAAAGCATAAGATGAAAGTAATGTACAGAAACTACCCGCGCGAAGCCGGGGCGGGTCGCTAGTATATAATAAAAATGCATAAAAAGGCGTTGAAATGTTCTTTTTTTTCTTTTGCTATAGAGCACATATTCAGGCACAACTGCCAATCGCCGCCGAAAGCGGCTTAAAAATACGTCGGAATACGATAACAATTTTCTCTGATTTCCGATCCTGTCTGTTCCACATCAGATAAGTGCCGTGGTCGCCCCGTTTTCAACTCACTGCCGTGGCGTTACGGCGGCTGTTGGACGCAAATAAAGTTAACATGTCGTAAGTGAACGAGTGAGCAGGTAACGAGAGACACGTCGAGTGGCAATTTGACAGGATTACAGCGCAACCGTCCAGTCTGTGTGTAGTTTTATAATCTGTATATATAAAAATAATTGCGGTTCGTTAGTTCTGCTTATTCTCTAAAACTGATTTTGGATAATCCTTTGTTTGCATTACAGTAACAGGTCCGCACAGGCTTCTGCATTGTCTTCACGTTGTCATATCATTTGTTATCTATCCGTGTATCGTAAATAACACGGGTAATAATATTTTATAGATTATAAAGGGAGCTCGACATATTTGAGTGAACGTGGAAACAGTTTCATATAATTTAAATTACTTGTATTGTATTAATTTTAACTTTAACATAGTGAGGAGTCGGGAGTCGGACATAGGTCGTCGACGCAAGGCTCGGTGAGCTACTTCACGTGCAAGCCGCACCGATGACCGGTGGATAACGAATACTCAGATTAGCGCGAATAACTTTCAATAGCAACTGAAAATGCATTTTTAGCGAACAGATGCAGAATGCAATTAGTTCATGTATATGTTATATATGTATACTAGTGACCTGCCCCGACTTCGCCCGGGTACCACTTATTATGTTGATCTGATCACTACTAAACAGGAATGTGCCAATCTGGACAATCCCTGTAAATTTCATCGAAATCGGTTCATAAAAAGTGTCCTATGTTACTTCTAATACCTCCAAGAATATGTGTACAAAGTTTCATGATGACCGGTTGAGTAGATTTCGCGTGAAAGCGTAACAAGCAAACTTACATTCACATTTATAATATTAGTAGGGATAACAAACGTGAACAATTGGAGAAACGTGCAATTGCCGTGTTCTGGAATGGTGGGCCATAACTTTGTTTACTTACGCACCAGAAAATAAAAGAAAGATTTCAATTGAATGTTAACATTTACTTTGAATGTTCGATAAATTAAATACGTTGATTTCATTTGTATTTTATTCAACTAACTTTACAAGATTCAAGGACTTTAATCGGATCGACTCGGTAATTTGCTTCGATACTGCGGTTGTTTAGGACAAAAGAAAAATTTAGAAAAATCCCAAAGGAAAAATGTTATCTTAACTTCTGAAATTGTTGACAGGGGTCGATCGTGGTCAAAGTTCAACTGACGGAGGAGAGGTAGTGAATTTTGTAAATAATTTAGTTTAAACGAATGAAATTATGATTCGCAGACTTTAAGAATTCATTTTGAAATCGCGCAATTGATTATAGTGCGGACATATTAGTAGGGCTTGGAGAATCACAGTTGTGTGTCCGTATCGTGAGCCGTTGAAATTCAGCGATTAATCACTTAAATTGTGTTGTGCTGATGGTAATATATTACTGCAGTCGTCCCCACAATTAGTTGTGTCAACAACTCATAGTTTCTTATTACTTACATTTATTTCGTCTTTATACGTTTTTAATTTTAAACAATACAATCTTTGTGGTGCGAGACAAGGTGGAAGATTGAATACTTTGGCCATCACTTGTCGAGTATGAGTAGTAAAACGCGAAGTCGTACCTCAGACAATATAGTGCCAAGACTTATTCTTACATTGATCTCTAAATCTCGGTGGCTCGAAACCACCACTTGATAGACTTGTCTTCATTGCCAGAGTTGTTACACAATACTGTCAGTCTCTGATACAAACACTAGCTGTTTTATTTTTTCTTATTATTTTAATTACGCTATCCTTTTCACTCCATTTGACTTGTGTCAATGTTCCGCTTTGGAACACTGGACTGGTGATTTTGTATAAGTGTAACATATATCTATTGTGTAAAATATAATTGTAACGAAACAAAAGATAAAAATCAGATAGGGATACATCAAATATAAAAATAAATTCTAATGTTTTCTACTGATTGTTTCGCTGAGAACAAATATGATTACAGCATTGACATTGAACTGAGGACTTTAGGCTAAAGTACACAAGAGGAAAGGAAGAAGAAACAAATGAAGACTAGAAGAGAGAAGTCCGTAAGTAAAAATACAACGGCTTTACTCACGGGCGAGTACATGTCTCACAGTAACCACTCTACCTATCCGCAGACAGTCTACTTAAGGCGACGTTAATATAATCCTGACTAATATTATAAATGCGAATGTGAGTTAGTTATTTTGCATACAGATCGTCAGGAACAGAAAAAGACATGGAATAATTTCTTTTTATATAGAAAATAAAACTGTTTCCGAGTTATGTCAAAGCTTCATGAACAATTTCGGTTGCCATAGTAATGTTTCATGTTTACACAATAACAACTTTTGACGCATGTCGCCTATAATTCGAAGTTATTATACGAGGAATCTTAAAAAAAATCATAAGAAAAAAATTATAAATAAGAAACGAATGAGTGCGACGCCGCGGGCAACAGCTAGTGACGTAATAAAAACATCAATAGTGTATAGACATGAATATTGACCTGATTATTGTTATAAGTCTGGTGCTAACGGTCTGGTGCTGGCTCCTCCACGGCGCCCCTCGCGTGGGTAATGAATACTCTCGTATAATCTCCGGGCGTGCGATGCGCGCGTTTGCAAAGCGAGCGGATTACTGCACAGCCGCTGCACAAATACAATCACAATAAATAAATAGTGCGACTAATGTCGACTGACGTTAAGTGCTTAACAAAAAGAGTATTTTGTTGGCATCATAGGTGAGCACCCGTGGGGTCGACTCGACACGTGGCGGTCACCGAGCGAATTAAATTCTTATGGCTATTGTAAAAAAGATAGCTAATTGCGTGACTTCGATTGCAAAAACCGTGGCTAAGCTAGGAGGGTAGTGAATTTGCATTGTCGAGTGTCTAATAGATGCCGGTGGCGATGCCGATGAGGCGGATTAAAGGGTCGATGTCAAGGCGACGACGCGGCGCTGGGGAACTCGTCGCCATGGGAATGCGCTGAACGCGAAAGTATTTTTTTATAGGATCCCTATCCTAACGACAAACAAGCAACGGTTCCCGTGATCACGGCTCTTAAATGACCACAACACCTTCTTGCAGATGCACTTTAAGAATGTAGTACGCTATTTTTTTTTAAATTTCTAACATGTATTTGTTCCATTGATAGACAGGGTTTAAAATTCCAGTTCAGTTGAAATAATTCATTGAGAAGAGAGCCATATGGCCGTTTACATAAACATCACGGTTGGCTGGAAACTTCCAAAGCGAAAGTTATTTCGCTCGTAGGATATTTCTTAACGTTGCTTGATATCGTCTGTGAAGGCGTGCTGTTCATTTGCTTCGCGTCTCGTCTCATTCTTTAATAATATATTTCCTTGTCTTACACGTCCCCTCCCCCGTCAAATCCTCTTCTTGGAAGAAGTAGAGAAGAGAAGAAGATTCCTACGATTATTACTCCGGCACCTAACCCATAGAACGCAATGCAGAATCATGCTTATACTTGACGCCTGTCTTCTGTAAAGTCTTTGTATTTGACCGGTCGAGCTGACACTTTCGTGAACCTACTGTTGTTTTGTGTCAGAGTTATTTTTAATTTACATCTTTTTTACTTGTTAGTAGATAACGTCGAAATGAAATCGGAGAGCGGTACACAGTCGGACTCCGAGCACGAACAGGAACACGAGCCGGAGCACGAGCACGGCGAGCACCTGGACGCGCTGGACGCGATGGACGCCGGCAGACCGCGCAAGGTGACTTGCTCATCTTACTGTATTCTACTGACCTGTATTATAGACACGGGTATGTCAGTTGCAATCAGAGGCCCGCAACGTCTACTGGCATTAGACGAATGGCCCAGCTCAACCCAGAAAGTACCGTGACCTCACAAAAGCCAGTAGAAGTAGAGCTGTTAAGTTTCTGAGTTTCATTTGATGTTGAAACTCCTTCCACTTCTCATCCCTTCCTCCTCTCCAACAATTCATCTCGCTATTGCGAATGTCTATGGGCAGTGCTGTTCGCTTAAGGCCGAGCGAATCGAGCGCTCCTTTAACAACTTTCTTATTAAAAAAATAAAGTAAGTCAAACGTAAAAACGGTAGCCGAAACCTACCACATAACGTGGGACAAAGGCAAGCTGATGATGAAATTAAGTCTATTGTAACGTGACTTTAAGAGGCAAATATTTCTGGCAATAGGAAGGAACACGATAGGATGTTACTTGATTTAGAGTCGTATAGTACCGCGCTCTGTGACGATTTAATGTGTGTTGTCTGCCAGCAGGTGCGCCGCAGCCGCACCACGTTCACCACGTACCAGCTGCACGAGCTGGAGCGCGCCTTCGACAAGACGCAGTACCCCGACGTCTTCACACGCGAGGAGCTCGCGCTGCGGCTCGACCTCAGCGAGGCCAGGGTGCAGGTCGGTCAACCTACAGGCAGTTTAGTATTCACTCGTACATCGTGAAGGTGAAGGTGACCTTCATGATGAATGAATAAACACGAAACATCGATCTCTTGCCCTTGTCCGTTACTCATGTCACAACACGTTATATCTTTCTGAATCTGGGAAAAATTCGTTAATGCTACGAAAAATGGCGACTTGAATAGAAGACGTTTCCCTCAGGTTCGCCGTTACGTGCGACCATGGCAACCATGTTAAAATTTTAATTAAAAAAACTGTTGTGAAATGTTACCCGATATAAATTAGCAAGAATTTTTTGCGATTCATTGCCATCTAGTAAATAATTGTTAATTCGCGCTACATTTGTCGCGGAGTGGAAAAGAGAAGAGAGGCGAACGAAGGCGAGCCGGCATTGTGCTCGCACTTATTAACTAGTTACGTATAATCGTCATCATTAAGAACTCAGGCTCAGATTACTAAGAATAGCCCGTAATTATAAGCGCAGCGGGATGAAGTCGGCGGTGCATTGGCGAGGACTGCAGCACAGCTCTAGAGGACATTCGACGGCTAATTAGGGCTCCGCACGGCCCCCGCCCCGTACCACGGTGTAACCCACCCTAATTGTTTCATATTTTAACTTTTTTTTGTTGGCGAATAGTGAAACTTCTATTCGTTCAAGAAGAATAGGCTTATTATAAGGAATAGAAATTGTTTTAAAAGTCATATATTTTATATTCACAATATTGGTATTGTAAAGTCCCCGCGACTTCGTTTGCCACGTTTAGTGCCTATCTAGGCTCAGGTCTTATTTATATCTGCTGCATCAATTCTCATTTGAAGCTTCTGTTATTATAGACTATAAGTACAAAGAAATATAAGAGGAATAATTTTACAAGCACTTCAACATGGTTTCTTACCAGAAGCATAGATATGACGTTTATTAATAACGCTAACTTGAAACTTGATGAATTTCTCACAAAAACTTCAATTTACTTTTTCACTTGCTTGAAATTTTATTTATGTAACAAACGTTATGCTACATCAGCTACCAAAATCCACACTAACGCTATACCAAAATTCATTCAAATCGGTTTTTTAGTAGTTTAATAATAAAACGTCTATTGACCCACAAAAATCAAGTTAACAAGGCGAGTCCCCTGAACTAGAGTTACCTGAACGTCATGAGCCAGTGTCCACTCCCATTGGTTCACACTACATTTTATATCATCAGGGGCCGAAATTGTGAGCACTATCGCTGGTACAACGTGTGCACCGGGTGACGATCGACTGACTAATGTGCCTACGACTTTTTTTGTGACTGATAGGTCACTGTTTGCCTTGAGGAGGCATTTACAGCTACACCGGGCACGAGGCGGCAGGGCGTAGAGGGCGCCTAGCCTAAGCCCCTTTAAGAGTAACTAACCGCGAGGGCTCCCTCCGTAGGGGGAACCTCGGCTTGGGCCGTTACTTTATTATTACTGGATTGGGAGGCCGCCGAGCTCTTAGGTCGCTTCAGTGGACCCTCCATGGAGTGACTCGGCTCAAGGGCCCCCGAGAGGGGACCTCGGCTTGGGCTGTCACTCATTACGCGTTTAGCATTCCGATTCGAGGGTGCCCGAGAGGGCCGAGCCTCGGCTCGATCGGTAGCCATTATCTGATTACAAGTAGCATTACAACTAACATTACTACCGCTTCGGAAAGCGTTAGCGCTGGGAGAAGAAGTGGCGGATGAAACTCCAGCCACGCTTCTATCATGAGTGGGGAGAAAACTCTGCCGCTTATGTGGCCGTATCGGGAAAGGTGCCTACGACTGGCGAGCACTGCTTTTTATAGTGTTTTGTGGTGGGGTGGCTGATGACGTCACGCCCGTTGCACATGTTGTTTACATACAATGACGGCGGCGCCGTCATGTATAACGATTAGATCTATCGTAGCGCCTTTTTACTAAATAACTAGATTTTTTTTTTCATTTTTATAAATCACCGATTGTAATAGAATTCTCGAATAAATATCGCTTCCAGATCCCTTGACATGTTCATAGCGTGGAGCGCTCGGCTCCCGAAAGGCGCTCGTTAGGCCGCATTCATCGCGCCGCACCTCGCTCGCTCATCCCGTCTCGCTTTGTTCCAACATTCTAATCGCTACAAGACTCCCATCATCCTGGAATATCTATTATCTATATTCTATCTATATGAATAGTACTAAATGGGGGATTCATTGTAGGACTACCTATCTCTTATCGTATAATGGAGATAGGGATTTTGAACGATGTAATTCCTTCGCGCATTCTATTGAGGAAAAAGCTGGCGCCCGTACCTAAAGCTGTGCATTTAAAATATTACCAAGCGTAGCATTTAGTTCACATTTTTTAGGCTAGTGTTAAAAAGTTAAGGCTTTAATTTTTTAACACTAACCTAAAAAATGTTTCACACTTTTTAACACTAGCCTACAAACTTAACTATAAATGCATCACTTCAATGTATTGAGCAGTGGCGGCTCAGCGGTTTAGGCACCGACTTACGTAATGTAGGTCGTGTATTTCATCACCACTGCTCCAAAAACGGTGTAGGAAAACATCTTGAGGAAAACGGCATGTTCTTAGAAGCACCAAATTCGAAGACGTGACATCCACCAACCCGCACTGGGCCAGCGTAGTGGATTACAGTTCATTCCCTCTCTCGAAGAGAAGGCCTGTGTCCCTGCAGCGGGGAACATTCTAGAAAAGGCTGATTTATTATTATTATTAATGTAGCATTTAGTAAGCTTTTAAAATAAAGCCTACAGGAGCGCACAGGGTAATTAGGACAGTTAAGTGGTAACCGCAGAGCTCGTGAACATCTCCTGCTTGCCGCGGACAATTGCCTAATCAAGCGGTCGCCGGCTCGCCGGGAGCGGATCGCGCCGGCAGTGTGAGGCGACACTTAGCTCGTCACCCCGCCTCATTACGCCATGTAATGATTGAATACATTTCAGGCGTTTAGGTCCTTTTACCTAAATTCGTCAATGGAAATACTGAAATTAAAAATACTCATGTCTTTAGGGATTATATAGTGAGGCGTTGTCGTTTGCTTTGTGATGTTGTACAATTTTATAATTTGGTCTTGTTTACAATCTACGCACACATACGTAATACGCACACATACGTAATACGATAAGCGTAACGTAATTTCCACGTTTCTTTAAATAAATATTTCTAGCAATGTTTAAAGCAACATTTGCTGATTTAATTTTTCGAGAAGTATTTGAAATAGAAAGGTGCTTCGGCTAGATGTGGCATCAACTGCAACTTTTTGCATTATAATATCACTGGAGTGGTGTACGAGAACAAACCGAGCTGGCGAACGTGACGCAATCAAGAGAGAATGCTTTTAATAATTTGTACAATTATTCATTTAAGTATTGAGTCGCGCCCCTCGAGGATTGAGGCTCGGGGGCTCATTTGAACTGCAGTTGCATTGACGGGTTGTAGCTAGGGCTGTCACATACCGAGATATATTTATATTCATTTAAATTTCTAGTTTAATTCAAATATGTTTTGTAAGGAGTTGAACGCACTCTTACAAATACTACTACTACATATAGTAAGTATATATATTTAAGATATATATTAAACTTGTGTTGGCCGGGCCAGATAATGTGTTAACTTTTTCAACAAAACTTTCTGTGCAATTTTTCTTTTTTTTAACATGTTATCTGTATTGATCACACGGCATTATAAACCTACCGATATGCACACACAAACACACACATACGTAAAAATAATGCAACGATAACTTTGATTTGTTACCAATGCGAACCAGAGGGAAGCCAGGCCTGCGTGCCTCACAGGCACAAGGCAACCTACTTTGAGAGAACTGTCTCATTAAATATAATAATAATGTTAAGTAAAAAACTTGTAACTTTAGTAGAATGTTGGCAAAAATAACAAAAATATAATTATTATATTAGATAGTTTATTTTGAATACGGGACACAGAACAACAGCTGGTCTCGTCACCTATATATATTATATTTATATCTGTGGCTTTTATTGGGCGGCATAAGCACGAGTCGAGATTTTATATGTTTTTCATTTTATGTTATCAATATAAAGTAAGTCTAAACAGTCTAGACGTGACACATAAGATAAAAACGTGAACAAAGGTATGCTTTGGTAATTTCGTATTCATACGTCGTTCAGTCGTCATTTATCCGACAAATCCCCGCCGTCAGTCCCCGATCCGACATTCGACTCGATTGAATGAGCAGTCATTGAGCTCGGAGATTTACAAGCGTTACTTACAAGCAATCGACAGCCCTGCGCTCTATGCGGTTCCTAAATCGCTCTCGACGCGAAAATTGCTTTTAATTCCACTTCATAGATGGCGTTTGCCGACAAACGATCTATCCGCCCCCTATCAAGTTTTGTTAAAGCGTTTTCTACCTTAGTGCACTAACTTTTAAGATGATATTCGAAGGAGGGTACGTCGGTATCGAGTTAAAATTTAGAAACCACTCGAGGTCTTAATAAAGAGCTGGAGTGATGGCCGTGTAAGGCGGCGAGTGGTCGGGACTCGGGGGTCTCTCGGCGCCGCGCGCGTCTCCACTCGCCTTAATTGTGCTATCAATTGAAGGTTTACAAATTAAGGATCAATTTTTAATTTGAAAATCTCTCGAGCGCTGTTGAGGTGGCAGGCATTAATCAGAGGTTAACGCAAGTGCGTTAACCTCTGATTAATGCACTTTAAAGTTATATCTCATTTGAATGATTTTCATTCACTGAAATAGTTACGTTTTAATCCCAGCTAATTGTTCCTTCTAGTAGAGGGTTACATTGCAAAGTCTTTGTTGAGCAATGGTGGGTGATAATGAGATCACTGCTGGCGAAAATAAGTCTTGTAGTGAATTGTAAGAAATAATGATTTCTAAGGAAATAAATCACATAACAGTGTTAGTGAACTGTTTCGCTTTTAATAGACCACGTAGCAATACAAAGCGAGGCGCGCGGTCGCGCAGGAATTATGAAATTACCGCAATTTTTCGTCGCACAATGTCTTTTTATTAGCGCAATGCGCCTCGGCTAGCTCAATTTATTTCTATTCTCTAACACGTTCGCTGCAAACGGGACTTTAAGTTTAGAGGCATAGAGTACGTTTGGCTTCGGCAGTTCGCCGCCGCGAGCGCCACGTATGCGTAATTGCTTGTCATTACGCGCCATTGTAGTGGAGAGCGGCGCGCCGGAAATTGGCGACGATTACGCGGGAAAAAATTAAAAGTGTAACCTCCTCCCGCACCGCGGCACTCTCGGGCTTCCCCCCTTCTAGCTGATCGCACACCACGCCGCCTCGCTGTGCCTTCATCTTGAGCAATAACAGTGTAAAAAATATATTTTGATGTGAAATAGCTAAATTTGTTCACAGGTGTGGTTCCAGAACAGACGTGCGAAGTGGCGCAAGCGGGAGAAGGCGCTCGGCCGTGAGCACGCGCCCTTCCTGCACCACGAGCACGGTCAGTACACTCTGCGGCGGGAACATGTTCCGTGTCTACAATAGTCATAATTGTCTTCGTCAGAATCATAGCTTCTTATTGGTGCATGTTTTTACAAACTCCCCTTTTATCTACACGAAGCCGCAAAGACAAGACAATCCTAAGTAGCGAGATTGTGACAGCGTTGCTGGGGGCTATCTAACACGATCTAATCAGATTGTTGACATTCTAAGTCTGTATCAAGAGTAAACGTAAGTGACGTGCGCGTGTGGTCGTGACCGTGTCCAATGGAAATCTGCAATCCCTGCCTATCCCCCTGAGTTACGTACGTTATAAGGAAAGACCTACCATCTGCTTACTGTGCGAGTAGGTAACGCTTGTTATCAAAGCGGCCGGCGCTGCAACCTGTCATTAAGCAGTAGCCTGTGCGTGTGTTAGTGACACAAATCTACTATTAGTAACACGGCGGCAGGGAAGCGGACGTGATTGCGTCGATATATTCCCCGATGTCCATCCATTAGCACCGCGCGACACCGTGCCCGGTAATGAAATACGACCGACACTGTGTTTATCGACAATCAAATATCATTTACTGATTGTTATCGCTCGGCGGCCGCACCGCGCTCGCGGCGACACCGCTCTGTTGTTTTAAAAATGATAGCCGAATTCATGATTGATTAGTGAAATAAGCTCCTCAATTATAACCTACAACAAGACATTTACACATCCGTGTTATACCTGATAGCACCATCGCCTTCAAGCAACAAATAATAACCATCATATTGTTTCTAATAGTGTAGCAATCGTTATCCGCTCTCGCCTCCCTCGGCCGTGTGCACGCCCGTGATCGTCTTTACGTAGTATAAAACGAGGTCGATTCCGCTGTTTGTTCCCTTAAGTCTTTCAAACTGCGCCACTGCTCTTAATACAGTTTTCAATACACAGAGCGATTCAAGACGAGAGTTACTCGACCTATAACTCATGAATTATGAATAGTAGAGAAAAGCAGAGAAAAGAGACAAGAAAGAAGGAACATAGATGTCGTCGTGCTAAACCTTACGTTGCTAAGACATCGTATATCTTAAAAAGATATACAAAAAAGTCGTCGGTAGCGTATAAATATTCATCTATCTTTTATGCGTAACTTACTACACCCAGTCCATTGAATTATTATACAACTTGAATGCGTTACTTACACTAAGCATGCCATGTAGAGTACGATAACTTTACACTGTCTAATTTAAATGAATATCTTGGGAGCTGTCGCGAAATAAAAACGAATGTACGCCGATATAAGTTAGCCGGCCCGGATAGTATGTAATTAATATATTTTTTCAGGAATCTATATCGTTTTAATATTTTACTTCATATGTTTTATTTGTTTTTATTTATTAAAATTCCAAAAAAATATTGTAATAATAACAACGGCGAGCGTCTTTTGTTTTAAATTTAAATGAAAGGCCAACAGTGAACACAAACACATGAATAATAATAAGTGTTTCCCGGCCGATGGCACAGCTTCGAATCCTAACTCGGGCCCTGCACCAGCTACTCGGCGACGAGTCTGTCCCGCCCGCCCAGCGCCATCACTAAACTCGCTATTTAATCCAAAGCTTTCCAATTATTACAACACAAATATCGCTTACTTGTTATTTAAAAGTGATTACGATAAAACGAATTTCGATACAAAAAAAAGATAAAACCCGGAGCCAGCGAGCAAATGGGGATATAATGACTGACGATCGGGGACGCAATCGACTCGATGGCTCTGAACTGGGGTGAATTGAGTGTTAGGCTGTCTGCACACGAGCACGTACTGTGACGATATTCACAATGCCCCAATATTACTTGGAACTGGAAGATACGTTATAATAAATAACCTAGTACTGTATGGGCCACTGTCCCACTAGACTGTAGCGATGTGGTCGAGTTGGTACGCACTAGTTTAGTAACAACCTATTCACTATTCACCATTCATGAAGGTACCCACGTCATAATCGAACTTAAATACAGCCTGGCAACTTGTTACAATCCTTTTCCGTACGCACATGGAACGTAGAATCGCTTCGCTTGAACGCTCAGTAACCTAATCTACAACAAAAGAATGATGTATTAACATCTAATTCCTGCACACACTGCCCAAAATGCAGCGTGGTAACGTGGTAACTCTACAGTCCTTTGTGATCCTCGGGCTTGGTCAAACAATTTATTCCACGTCGGCGTGTGCGTGGCCACAGTTTTCCAGTTCGCTATACCAACTTTATTGGCGTCTCGATTCACGCCGTCCAACCAACAAAGCTTTGGTCTTCCTCGACCCCGACGACCCTCGGGATTGTCCATCATCATGTCATCCATCCGCTGCACGTGACTAGCCCATCTGAGTCTGCTTAGTTTAATTTGTCCAGCCACGTGGGGCTCTTGGTAGAGGTCATAAAGCTCCTGACTGTACTGGCTCCGCCATTGGTTGTCCTTACCATTACAATTAGCCAGTGCTCGTTTTCGGTAGCGTTTCGCCAGTTATTGTTAGAAAAAAAGTTGATTGTTTATTTACTATCCGCACGGACCGTGCACGACAAGGGTAGCAGTGACAGGTGACAGGTGAGGCCGCCACAAGCGGCTCATTGTGCGCGCTATCGCCACCGCTCGCCGGTCAGGTCCACCTGCCGCACAAGCAAACAAATACTTTCATTTATTTAATTTTGATAAAATTTAAATCAAATAAAGGGTTTAAATATAATTATAATGGTACTTTGTATCTATTGTTACATTGGCAATCGATTTTAGTATGTAATAAGTAAATAAATAAATATATAAGCGCTCACGCCCGTAACCAAGATCATCGATTTCCATTTGGCGCGATCCTGGCACACCTCTCTCGCTTCTTCTACGTTCATACATCTACGCATACATACTCGTCGGTATTGGGTGCTCCTTGTATCGCCACTATTTTGATCGATATAAGTTCTCCTAGGACGTCCCCTGCCAACGCTGCCACTCACTTTTGCAACATAAATTTGTTTCGTTTCTCTCTCTTCATTCATCCTTTCAACATGGCCGAACCACCGAAGCATACCTTTCTCGATTCTAGTCACAACATCCACTTTTAAGCCACACTTTTTCATTATAACGCTATTTTTAATCCTATCATTCATAGTCACGCTTCTTACGGATCGCATCTCAACGGCATTAACTCTACTAGAATGCTTTTCCTGCCAAACCCAGCTCTCACTTCCATACATTAAAGTGGGGACTAGTACAGTGTGTATTGTATATATTTCGTATGCAATATGGTCTCTGCCTTTTTTTTGTCTTGTCATTATATATATACAGTCTTGTTCATTCGATCATTCAGAATCACGTTTCGCATAGGTCTTCTGAAGAATCTTACTCTAGTGAAATCTTTAGTTGTAGTCTATGTACTTTTGTTACCCTTTGAACATCAAATAAGTAAATGGACTGGGTGTTGTTGTACAGGTGGCGAGTGGGGCGGTGAGTGGGGCGCGGGCGAGTGGTGGGCGCTGGGGCTGGGCGCGCTGCCAGCGCCGCTGTGGCGCGACGCGCCGCCCGCCGCAGCCTTCAGAGCGCTCCTACACAGGTACTGAACTTACACACTAAAAAAGCCTCTACATCGTCGGGCACTCAGCTTGGGCTTCTTGAGAATTCAAGTTCACTTGTTGAAATGAAAGAGGGGGTATTTGTATGGAAAGGGTGAGAAGGTGATATGCATCGTTCTCTCTAAATATATCGTCCAGACCATGTAAGCGTTCATTGTCCATCGCTGAGCCAAAAGCTCTCTCAACTCTTCCTCCAATTTCTCTCCAATTTTTCCAATTTTACACGCCTTCGGGTATATGGTATGGAATAACTTGGGTCAACACTACAAAAAGAATCGACAGCCCAGCGAATTAATTATAAATTACAACCACGTCGCAAGTCGCAAGACTCATGTTCACTTATGTCATATTTCATCAGGTATGTGCTGGCGCTGCCGCCTGCGCCGCCTTCGCCGCGTCCCCGCTCCCCGTCCCCGACGCGGCTGTCGCCCCCGCGCGAGACCGCGGCGCCGCTGGCCGCGCCATTGCAGCATCCAGCGCTGCACCCGCAGCACCCGCAGCACCCCGCGCTCGCCGTACACCCGGACGCGCTGCGGCTGCGAGCGCATGAAGCGCTGCTGCAGGAGCGCTACAGCGGTCGTGTGCACACGTAACGCGACGCGGCAAGTCTATTGGAACTATCTTGCGAGGACTCCGGGAGCAAAGGCGTTCCCTGAACATAGATCGCCATCGAATTGTACAGGAACGTTGTCATACATTAATGTCGTTTGGATGAAATTTGTATTGGGAATGTACATGTTTTGTTTGATAGCATAAAGTAAGTTATGATAGTACATTTATAAGGTATCACACACACACCGCGATTATTACAGGCGTCACATCACACCTTCGTTTCAATGTACATTTTTAAATCTCATTTCAAAACAATCTTACTTTTTTCTTCATTTACCAGAATAATGGTGTTTTAATTCGTACCGTTCAACTATTTCTGTCTTATCACCCAAATCGAAGTTTTGTCTGGCTGTACGTAGCGTACATATAGATGCGTGCCTTAACAATCGACAGCCTTTTAGCTTCACAAATTCTCTATTAAAATGTGGCGTGTTTAAGAAGTAAACGTCAAAATAATATTAACAAAAAAAACAATTACTTTCAAATGTTTATACAACATTTTTATTACCTGAAACTAAATAATAAGGTACTAGTCACCCTCGTATAGTTTATTCAACAATTAGACATTGTTAAACCTTTGTTACTAGACATCAGTGAAGCAAGTGTAAATATAATAATTTAAGATTCAGATAGATAAGCGTCCGTCTCACATGAAGACAGAGTGGCCACTGTGGCGCACGACACGACACGCGTACATGACGTGACGTGACGTGTGCCACAATGGAGACAGTATAAAATAAATAGTAATTTAAGTATATTGTTTGAAAATCGGTATGATTAACATATTAGTCAACAGTATGGGCACTTGTGTATGTAATTCAGACCAATATTTTTGATGCATTCCAAACAGGAAATGTATATATATATAATGTTATTTATTAAGAAAGCACAAATAAAAATGAATCTAAAACGAAGTGCAATTGGCGTTTTCGCTGTTTGATTCATTAGTATTTTTTATTGTAAGACACCATGGCTTTAGAACGCGCGCTTGTAAATATTTTCCACTGTATATATTGTATACCGTGTAGGCTTCGCGGCAGCGAGTAGCGAGCAGTAGTGAGCAGTAGTGAGCAGCAGTGAGTTTGCAATAATTAATTTGTAGTTGTAAAAATAAATTGCATCGTAAAGTTATTGTGTTGTTTTATTGATCGGGCTCCGGTGAATTTGCTCTCGGTGTGCAGTATCCACGGAAGCAATACCTTGCTTATCATATGGCTACAGTGAAGGTCATAATACACTATCTACATAAATATTCAGTGCGTATGTGTGTGTGTGTTAGAATCGTCCAGCCTAAGCTGAAACCTACTTAATATTTCTCTTTATACATATATTAGATTGTAATTATCTCCACCTCACTTTAAGCCTTTATTCACCCCTTAAAGGTCTACAGATACATATTTAGAAAAATCCTTTCTTAATGCTCGCTTACGTAATAACAGAAATCTGTGCAAAGTTTCAAGTCTTTTGTCCCAGTAGTTTGGACAGTGCGGTGATATACCCACCTGTCAGTTTCTCCTTTTATATTTTTATTTCTACATATTGTAGAAAGATGAGCAAAACGTCGAATTAGGGGGAGCGTAGGGATAGGAAAAGTGAACATCCTTTTTACCTCTCCCTTCTGTCCGTAATAGTAAGTTTTAAAAACTCATTCGCTAGAAAGTGATCGATTAAAAAATAACCCATTTCCTCGACGTGCTTATCTCTTTGCAGTACATTTCACTGTATTTGGTTACATTATGTTGGGAGCCATTCCGTTGTGTATCGCGAACCGTTTTATTTGTACTTGGCGATAAAAGCAAAAAATGAAAGGGCCACCGGCTAAGTCTAGCACAAGCATGTATCGATTGCTCTTAGCACAGCCTGCACTCCCGAACGCTTTGTTTAAGAGTTCTTTGTGCTGCCCCCTCCCCTCTCCCCCCCTGTGGGCACCGACCCCGCGTCCCACCGCTCCGCACCCCGCACCCCGCGGTGCCCGATGAGCGTTACAAGCGATCATTGCGGGCACTAGATTAAATTTGCTTCTCTGATCGCCGCACAAAGAACTTGGAGTGTTTGAAGAAAGATTAATTTGGTAAAAAATTTGGGAGTAGCGGGCAGGAGGGTGCGGGGTGTGCGGGGTGAGAAGGGGGTAGGGCTAAGCCGCACTCGACGCGACGCAATGAACAGCGCGACATGAGTCGTGACGTATGAACGACATCGACAGACAGCAGAGCAAACTGAAAATATAACTGTAATAAAGACTATTTCACATGAAGATCATTTAATTTGTTATTTCAGCTGCACCACTTTCATGTGCAGGATCTGACAACCCGGCGTTCAGCGGTGAGATGGCGAGTGCAGATAGTTTGTAAACTTCCATTTTATTTTAAAATGTACAGACCTTTACTTGACTACTCTCCGTACACAATTATTGTAAGTACCTAAGCTTATATAAGTGAGAGGGACGGCATTATATAAAGCAAGGGAAGTAACGGTACTCCAGGACTCTGGAGATAGACCTTGGCTGCTTAACGTTTCGTTTGCGTTTTGAAAGAGTATATGCATTGAAAAATGAACATGTAGGACCACGTTGCCCGGTTTATTATCGATTTTACACGAGGTTTTAAGCTAGAGATATATAAGTTGGTGGCAAGTCAGTTTTAAGCAATGTATTTATGGACGTGTGATGTCGGTTTTACGATTTAACTACAAAAATAATGTTGTACACTAATCAATTCTTACCGCAGTGCTTCAGCACTCATCCTATGAAGGGCGCAAGAAAAACTAAACAAATAAACACTCACGCCCGTAACCCAGCGGGGTAAGGAGAGACTACTGATTTCCATTTGGTTTGATCATCGCACACCTTTGTATCTCCGTATACACACTCGTCTGATACGGGTACCGTACTCCGTACATCGTCTTTTTTCGTCGAGGAAAAAATACGAGAAGCCAAAATCTGAACTTTACAATTGATATCGTACTCGGACTTGTCAGCCCTACTATTTAACTTTTGACTAATTAAAACGACCCCCTGTTTAGTTTATTGATCGTTCACTCTGCCGGAACAATGGCCGGCGATCGCAGACTCTTCTCGACCAAGCCGGGCCATAGACCGACTCAAGGAATTAAAAACATATTAAAAAAAATTATTCGTACTATTTGAAGACAAACGTAGCGCTATTGATATTTAAATATTCAATTGAACGGTTTTTATTCACGTCCCTGGGAAAGCAAAATAAATCTGTATACAAATATTTGCACATCTTTGTTAAGCAATTAGCACTACAATGAATCGAGTAACTCACAAAAGGCGCAATAATTTCGCGACGAACGCATAATTTGCTCGCGCGAGCGGACACAAATTGAATTAGCACAGCTCATTAACGAAGAGAGCGCGCAATGAAATGCGCTCATTGTGTTTGATCGACGAAATGACACGCCGGCCATTCCCACGAGAGACACCAAGCTCTTGTACTTTCGCGGACTTTTCCTCATTAATATAACGCGACAAATTGGCTAGTTAAATAAAAGTGTAAATTAAATATAAACCAACAACTTAAATTTTAAGCTAATTGAATAGATTTAAGGCTTTTGGAGTTTTTTTTAGTTTACGAAAAAAGCAGATTGAATTTTATGAGAAATCTCATCAAGCTTATTGTAGTACTGTAGGTTCCGATGTATTTACTGAATTAACTCCTGAGTAATATTTATTTAAGATGTTAAGCTACATTGTATGGAACAATACCCCCTACATGTAAGGTCCAAACTTACCTAACTAACTAACTAAAGTTACAATAAAGTAATGAGTGTTTTAAAGTCGTCTGTTTTAAAGAGAATTTCAGAGTTTAATAACTATTTTCGAGCCATCATACAACATAATACATACATGCCAACGTATATATTAAATCAATATCCTAGAGTCCTGTTATTTTCTAGGCTCAAGTGGAAACCTCTGTTCCCACGATGAGGCGCGCCCGTGGTCACGTCAGGTGGAAGCAAAGCATTCGCCTCTACACAAACATGGCGGCACTAAACCACTATTTAATTTAAGTGAACCGAGAGCTCGAGGCACCTGACATATATTATTATTATGCAGTACAATTTTTTTTATTAGTAAAACCGTGAGATATTATTTAATTGTTTGTATTATTTCAAAAGGGTTATGTGCGATTAGCCTCAACTTTGAATCTAATTGTCACCTGGGCCACGTTGATCCGTTGCAGGGTCCTTTAATTGCCTAAGCATCTGTAGCACGAAATTACTTGACCGGAGATATGCCCCGACATTACATTAGACAGACGTGAAGTAGAAGTATTCTGCGTTTGGGGAGTGAGGTATGGCATACGCTCCCGATGTCAAAATAATCTCAAAATGCCAAATATAAAAAATCAAATGTATTTCAAAAGCGCGTAAGTCACCGTAATAAGAGTAAACATCTATTTACCTATTGATATAAAGACACTGAACAGTAAACTGTTTAAATTTAAACTGAAGACCTGGCGGCTGGAAGGTTCATTTTATTCTATTAAGGTTTTTTTAATTATAGCACACAAATTTATACTAATAATATTAAGTTATTGCTCTGAGCCTGCGTGCTACTTGTGTTATTTTATTTTGAATTAAAATTCTAAGATTGTCACATTAATTTTATACTTAGCCACTATCATATTGCACGGCCGATGGGGTAACCGTTGATACCTACATTCATGTATTTCATGCCTGTACCATTGTACACAGTCTTGCAATAAATTAATTTATTATAATTTTATATTATTATTATGTAGTTTATTTATATTTGAAACATATTATTATTATTATAATTCTAGTCTTCTATCCCTCCTATCCTTTCCTTACAGTGATAGTGAGGACAGGAGGAGAGGGTCGGGGAAGAGGTGGATAGGAAAAAGAAGAATTTTTCCCTCCCTAACCCTCCTCGTTCCATTCAAGGGAAGCAACGCATCTTCAACTCATTTCTTGCGGATGCCTATAGATCATTTAACAACAGGTCAGCTCTTGCTCGCTTGCCAACTTCTGTAAATAACCGCAGCAGGACTTCGATCACGTAAGGAGGAGGAGATAGCTATTTCCAATAAAAATATCAATTTAGGTAAACGGTAAGGGGATAGGCTGACTCCAGTGCGCGTCGCCTGTTTGTGCCGGTGTAAAGAAGGGTACAAATCGCTATATAAACTTAATATCGGCTAAATTGCCGGCGCCGGGGGGCGCGAGGGGGCGCGCGGGGCCGCGGTGGTCCCGCGGGGTTAGCGGGACGGGGTAGTGAGCAAACATCTGGAGGTTTTATTGCCGTGATCGCGAATCGATTCCGCTCATAAGCCGCTGTTACGAGATAATTTCATCTGCGGCGACCTCTCCCGGTCTTTATTAGTTTATTTAGCCGGTCGCCACCGCACCGCGCAGCGCCGCGCCACCCCTCACCGCCCCTCACCGCCCCGCACCCTGATTTCGGTAAGCTTAGGGTTCGCGCACACGCACGTCAGTCACGTCAAAGTTGATAATTATCTAAAACAATCAAACTATACTTTTAGTTTAGTAGACGTACTTCCTAGTGTGAGACAGGTCACGAGCGAAGCATCTTCCCGCATTATTATTGGTTGTATTGTTGATATAACTTGTTGGGTCCTTAGTACCTACTCACTGAATGCAAACTGTAATAGTCTTCAGGGTCAGTCTTGCGCCGTTCAGAGGTGCACACAAAATCTTCTTAACTCCGCAGTTTTATAGATAAATGTAGTGTTTAAAATGGTATAATTGTAAACAGACCGTTTTGTATATAATTTACATTTAAACTCGCTACAGTGTGTGTAATTGTGCACGAGAAAACAAACGTTAAGTCGTGTAAAACACTAAATTAATATTGTGTAACACTATAAGTTAACAGTGACAATTTATGAACTACCGTCAATCAAGTGATTTTTTTATACTCTTCTAAAAATGGAAAAGCCCAATAAAACACAAGTTTGTGGTGGTTGTTTGAAGGATATTTCAAACAAGGAGTACTTAGTGTGCTGTTCTTGTCATAAGTTGTACGATTTAATATGTGCTAACGTATCCGAGAAAAGATTCCATAACATTATGAGCAAAGACCGCAAGGAATCGTGGAAATGTCGAGAATGCCGTAATAAAGAACGTAAAAATGACAATACAAATACACCCGATCGTACGGCAAAACCCGATCTTTCTCCCGAGAGTGAAAACTCTAACGTTACCATAAGAAGATTGGAGAAGTCAAAAACGGCTCAACCACTTTTAAATCTTGACAACCTCGGTCTAATGGAAAATATACGTGAAATAATAAGAGAAGAAGTCGGCACAGTTATAAAGGAAACCGTAAGCCAAATCATTAATGAACAGATTAAATCTATCAGGGAGTTGGTCACTGGTTTTCAGAGCTCGATTTCGTTTTTTAATGACCAGTATGAAAAGTTTAAAATGGAATTGTTCGAGAAAGATACGACAGTTAAAAAATTAGAAGTTGATGCTGAGAAAATGAAAAAAAGTTACAACGACCTGAAACTGCAACTAGACGGCCTTGAACAGCAGCTACGAGCCCAAAATTTAGAAATCCACTGCGTGCCAGAGAGCAAATCAGAAAACTTAACAACTACAGTCATGCAGTTGAGCAAAACAATTTCTTGTGAAATAGGGGAGGAAGATATAACGCATTGCCAAAGAATTGCAAAAGCAAATCCGCAATCATCGAGGCCTAGATCAATCCTTGTTAAATTTAAAAACCAGATTAAACGTGATAAGTTTCTTCAATGTGCGGCAAAATTCAACAGGACCAACGGTAGTTGCAAGCTGGATACTCACCATCTCGGTATAGCTGCGGAACCACCGCGTCGAATTTACATCGTCGAACATTTGTCCCCAGCTAACAAGGCGCTTCAGTTTGCCGCGAGATTGCGAGCCAAGGAATTAAATTACAAATTCGTATGGGTAAGAAGCGGCAGAATATATATGAGAAAAACCGAATCGTCGGATTATATACATATTCGCAACCTGGAACAACTACATACATTATCATAAACTTCACTGATAAACTACTCTACGCATTATTGTCATAGTATTATTGCCTTAATTTTTAGATTTATGATTGAAAAAGAATATATAAAAATTAAAAAAAATACAAATATATTCACAATAACTAGGCGTCATGGCGAAAAAAACGTTTAATTTAAAGTTAGGACTTTTAAATGTCCGCTCATTGAATACTGGTCGAGACGAACTCCTTGTTTACATTGAAAAGTATAAACCGGACATACTTGCACTTAATGAAACCTGGATAAAACCTGGAAATGAAAAATATGCACCTGTGATTCCAGGATATACGTTTAAACATAAACCGCGACCGCGTGGAGTTAAGGGTGGGGGTATTGGCTTTTATATACGTCGTAATTTAAAAATTAGAGTAAAAGCGCTTCCGCAATCTATAATGGAACACATGTGGCTGGAGTTACAGCTACCAGGGCTAGGACGTTTTGCCATTGGTACTGCATATAGACCAGAATCAGTTAAAGTACACACAGCTATTGAGGAACTTAGTGACGTGATTTCAGTATTTAGTTACTGTAAGCACATTTTCTTATTAGGTGACCTTAACATCAATCTAATGCAGCCAGATAAGAAACCAGCGTCAGAACTTATCACTTTTTTCGCAAATCACAATTTAGAGCAAATAGTCCATGAACCAACTAGAATCACAGAAGAATCAGCTACATTACTAGATCTGATAATAACGGACTCTCCAAGCATCTGCAAAAACGTTAGAGTATATCATAACCCCTCGCTTAGTGATCATGCCATGGTAATCGCGGAATTAAAAATAAGAAAATGTAAGGAAGCTGCGCGTTTCGTTTATAAAAGAAAAATAGATATGATAAATATGGATACATTTAATACAGACCTAGAAAGTATACCTTGGGACTTAGTACAAAAGGGCAAAACAATCGACGACAAAATAGAATGCCTGAATGCTTTCATCAACATCCTGTTTGATAAGCATGCCCCCTTGCGGCGTACTCGTGCAAATAAAAAATCTCATCCCTGGATCACTGACAATATAAGATTGATGATGACGCTCCGCGACAACGCTTTACAAAGGGCACGATCTACAAAAAATATATCCCATTATGAGTATTACAAATCATTAAGAAATTTTGTCAATAAAGCTATCGATAGAGAAAAATCCGCATTTTTCAATTTTTATGTTAATAAAAACAAAAAAAGGCCTTATTATATGTGGAAATATTTAAAAAGCAATGCAGAGCTTGGTGTCTCAGGTACATCAATGATTCCTTCTCACTTATGTGATCCGGACGAAATTAACGACTTCTTCTTAAATTCGCTGACCTCTATTGCAGCGGACGAGAATACCTTGAACTTCTTTGCTAATAATACCTGCACAGACAGTAAATTTGAAATTGAACATTGTACAGAGGATCAGATAGAAAGAATTATAGAATCAATTAGTACGAAAGCTATGGGTCACGATGGAATAACGATAGATATGATCAGATTGACGCTTAGATCTACTTGTAGCGTTATAAGGAATATAGTAAATGATTCTATACAATCAGGTATCTACCCACGACAGTGGAAACTCTCAAAAATTAAACCAATTCCTAAACAGGCTCACGTCGAAGAATTAAAAGATTTACGGCCTATAAGTATTTTGCCGGTACTTTCTAAGGTTATAGAAAAGTTTGTCTGTAATCAATTAACTGAGTACTTAGAAATTGAAGGAATTTTGCCGCCGTTGCAGTCAGGTTTTCGGAATGGTTATGGGACAGCTACAGCCTTGGCAAAAGTAAGCGATGATATCCTCTCAGCAGGAGATATGGGAGAAGGCACCCTCTTAATTTTACTAGATTTCTCTAAAGCATTCGACAATATCAATATTCAGTTACTTCTACACAAATTACGCTATTGCGGTGTATCTGACAAAGCTAGCGAATGGTTCAAGTCTTTCCTTTCCGGCCGAAAACAGTATGTTGAAATCTTAAATGCAGAAGGTGTAAATGTTAGGTCGAAAGTTAAAGATATCAGTAGTGGCACACCTCAAGGTTCCATACTTAGCCCAATTATCTTTAGTTTATATACAAGTGATATAATGATGACAATGAATCACTGCAAATATCACTTGTATGCAGACGACACTCAACTGTATTTTTCATTTCGCCCTGATGATTTAAAACAAGCAGAAGCAAAGATTAATCAGGACTTGGATAACTTATCTGAATGGACCACAAGAAATTCACTTCAAATAAATCCGGACAAATCTAAATATCTGGTCTTAGGCAATAGATACCAAAGGCAAGCTATTGTCAAACGGTCCCCTAGGATAGTGATATCTGGCCAAGAAATAGAAAGAGTGGATTACGTGAAAAACTTAGGACTGTTGATGGATGGAGATTTACGCTTTCAAGAACACTTAAACGGCAAAATAAAAAACGCTTTTTATAGACTGAAGCACCTATACCATTTCCGAAAATATTTAGCCGAAAATGTCAGAAAAACAATTGTCGAGTCGATTGTACTTTCTCTTTTTAATTACTGTGACATCGTTTATGGACCTAGAATTTCGGAAAAGACAAAAAAGAATATACAACGCGTGCAAAACGCCTGTATGCGATATTGCTATAATATTCCGAAACGTTCGCATATTACTCCATACCTAAACACGCATGAAATTTTAAACATGGCAGCGAGAAGGGAATTGCACTTGGCCTGCTGTGTGCATAAAATTATTAAATTCAAAAAGCCATCATATTTATACTTAAAGCTAGACTGGTTTGAAGACGCACACAGTAGGAATACACGTCGAAGGATTGACAATTTCCTTAAAATCCCAGTACATAAGACTGCCGGCTACCGAGGAAGTTTCAAGTATGCTGCTACAAAGATATGGAACGATTTACCCCCACCTTTACGCGGGCCGGTAACTGTCCAATTTTTTAAAAGATCATTTAAGAAACAATTATTGGTTAAGCAGCAAAATTTTATATCAGTATAGCATAGCAGCACTACAATTGAATTGTCATATTCTTGCTATTTATTTTTGTTTCAGTTTCTTTTTTATTGTATTTTTTTTTATTTTTCTTTTTGTAGACTCTTTTTTTATTTATGTTAATTAGTGCGGTTTATCTTTAACGTCCTTTAAAGTATTGCTTATTTATAAGTAAAAGGCTCCTCTGAAGAGGCGCAGGGCTGCTAGTGGGTTGGGCTGAAAACCAGCACCACGTGGCTTATATGTCATGCGGTACACGCTGAGCCTGTTACCTTTTGTTATCTTTATTAGTAATTAATATTTAGCTTAATATGTTTTGTAATTTTTGTTTTTTAAAGATAACAATAAATGAATTTTATTTTTATTTATTTTTATTTTTATTAATAATAAACCAGCAAATGTTTAGATTACGTTATAATAACTTATCTCTCAAATGTTTTTGTGAGTGTTTCCACAAGGTACATGACGTCATCACTGACGACTATATAAGGTGACCGATCGGTGGTTTCATGTTGACGTGACTGTACCCGCCACATGTGCATGAACCCTTACAATGCGTGTGTATTTTGTACTTTAAATATTTGACAATGGGTTCAGAGCGACATTCTGCCAATGTAATAACATCTAGAGGCTTATTTTTTTTAATTTTCACCCATGCAAACGTTGTGATTGTAGCTTGGTTATGTATAAGGCATATATATTCAGCCTGATTTTTCTCTATAAGTGGTTTTCGTAAGGGATAAATGGAATGTAGTTCAATGGAAAAGAGCAATGTCTTGCTGTCTACTCCGATAGAGATGTAATCCGTGATTATTTCCACCGTTAGTGCTAGTGTCACAAAGCCGGCAATCCCGGCGCTGTCCCGCGCACTCTCGCAGGACCGTTCGCGACGTGCTCTGCGTGACGTCACGATGTCAACTCTGGAACCCGAGCTCTACTCCTTTATTTCAATTGAGAATCATAACAATGCTGTTAAAGCGGGGGAAGGGGGTGCAGGAGGGCGGGTTGGCATTGGCTCGGGGGGGGGGGGAAGAGGAGGGCTAATGATCACAGCGTTGTAATTAGCAAGCCAACAATGTATACGTCAGCGGCACAGTTCTGCCGCAGACATATTGCGCCGCGCGGCGCGCCCTGCGCTCCGGACAATTATTTAACATCTTTTGTAATAAAGATCAATGGTCGGAGATAATGTTACAAGTCAATATTATGCATAATTTATTCAATAACAGTTCCGTTTACATAATTTAATCCGTGTTCAATATAACCCTATGTCATTCTTTGTGATTACAAAATTGTATGCTGATCGACTGAGTCATTAAGGGGAAAAGCGTGACAAACAAACAAATAAACCATAACTTTTCTTTTTAGTTCACATCTGATCTGAAAAACTATAATATAATATAATACAATAGAGTGGTCCACTTGTCGCGTACAACATAACAAGTCTACCATATGGAAGTGCACATGCTTGCCACATTTATAGTCAATTATTCATTCATTAGGTGCGTTATTATACGCCGAGGTGCGCCGGGCCTCATTACCCGATAGTGTAATGCAATAACATGCCATAAAACCTATATTAGTGGCGATCCATCACGCGTGGGATCCTGTCACCTGTCGCGACCGCCGCGGCCCGCCATTGGTCGCATGGCACATCGCTTATCGCGCCCTCAGTCGGTAATCCCTCATGTTGTGATATCGACTCGGATTAAAGGCAAATTATTTGCTACGAAAATTGATAAGCACATAATAATGATAATAGTGCTCACCGGCCGCGGCGCTTGAGGCCTACTGTGTGGTGAGTGAGCGTAAGAGAAAGTTAAACTGCAACCACACTGTCGTCCTACATTTGAATTAAGTGAAAATTAAAGAAAATAAATGAATTATCCAACAAATGTTTCCTCGACTGAGAATCAAACCTAGGCGCGGAGGAGAAACAGTTGTGCTCTGTACGCACCAGGCACGAGGCCGTGCGTGTGTTTGTATTTCGTAATTGTCCGCTAACAAGCGCGATACCGTAGTACACGCGTGTAGCTAAATTGTTACCACCGGCCCGGGATACAGGGTGTTCGAAATATAAACATTACACGATATCATTTGTTATTTATTATACTTTTATTATCAATTAGAAATCTATATAGTTTTTACTCTTGTTTAGTTTGGGACTTTCGTTAAAAAAATGCGTCATTCCCATTGTTCCCAATATGCAAATAAAATAATAAGTAAGTAAAATTAGATGAATTAATTAACACAAAACTCAGACCATCATAAGGACTGCGACAGAAGTGAAAACTCCTAACAGGAGTCCTAACTAATGCGCGATAATAGTTAAAAAATTAATAAATAAAATGTTGGCTTTACCTCCGTTGTTGTTCGATGAATGGCCATAAATTAACAATTCATTACTACCGTCTCTGATTGGAAGCGGTTTACGGTCAGCGACACCCTGTATCGGCGGCGCGGCTGAGCCGATCGGTGCAATTAGCGCGGGGCTCAATCAGCAGTGGTCACTCGCTCCGGACGCTACAGCCATGTACCGCCGGTTCATCGCGCAAGTTTGTCTGCTGGCCTATGCTAGTGGATATGGAGATGGTATGATGGTATACATTACGCGAACCTCTTGATCGTTTGCTTCCTTTTGCCATAAAAAATATTGTACAATGTTGTATGTTTGCAGAGAGCCGACGTTCGGGACCGGCGGCGGGCACGCTCAGCTCCGTGGGCTCCTTCGAGCGCTCGCCGCCGCTCTTCCGGCCCGGCTCGCAGGCGTAAGCTGCCACTTCCACAGTCACGGTCGCGATCCACAGCGCGGATACTGTCGCCCAACGCTCGCTTCACTCACAACACATGCACTAGTTGCTTATAGCATTAAGGGTTAAGCTAGCTGCGGGTCGCCTAATATTAAGTGATCACCGACGCCCAGGAACACCTACAACACCAGAGGAACTTAAGAACTACTTAACTTAGCTATACTTGGTCCGGGCATGTTGCGAAAGTGAGTAGCAAAGTTAATAGGAGTCTTCCAACCTATACCGACCCGAGTGGAAATTTACAACAAATCGGTGATGGTAACGGACGAACATGTTGGAGTTGCTTTAGAAATCTTAACAAGTGCATTTCTATATCCACGCCCTGCGGCCGGGTGTGGTTTATTAATGTGATATTTGGTCTTTAGATACGTAGTATCGCAGTTCATAAAGCCGAAGCCGCCGCATCAGTATTGGGAGGAGGAGACCTCGCTAGCGCTCGTGCCGGAGACCCGCAACTGCTTACTGTGCGAGGCGCAGGACTCGGGGGCATGCCGCGCCATGCCCTCGTGCGTCTATTGTGAGCCCACAGTCACCGCGCTCTGCGAGCGGAGCACACCCTGCCTGCGATGCACCGGTACCCAGCCCGACAAGTTACTCCTAGCACGTCGTCGCATGTAGCCATGTTCTGGTGCGAACCCACCGTACAAACACTAAGTTAGAGATCCACAACAACGAGATGAGTGCAGAGTTTGGCTAGCCTTTATCTTTATCTCCCTCCCCTTTTCCCAATTCTTTTATGTGGGGTCGGCACAGTACGACCGTAGTCCATACCGTAGTAGACGCCCGCCTGACGCCAGCCCTCCTCGGGCATGTGTATGAAATATTAGTACATTATCGAAATAATTTAGTAGTAGTTCTTTGAATCATTTCCAATCGAGCTTCACGACAATAGTGACAACTAGAAACCCTTCGAACCAGTCGTGGGTCATGTTATGCGTGTTTCGCAGTTCGTACCCTTAACCATTAGGCTTCTGGCGCTTCTTGGCTAGCTATGTATGTTAGACAAAAACTGGGATGAAGGGAATAAAATGGTAATAGAAAAAGTAACTTATTAAACATTCGCAGTGATCAAGAACCCGTTCTTCAAATGCATCCCGGGCGAGAAGTACATGGACGAGTGCGACTCTTGCCGCTGCACCGATGGCCACGGCGGCTGGTGCACCAACCAGTTCTGCGAGTTCCGCGCCCTCCACCTCTACGCCATCAAACTGTCCGACGGGGAGTTCTACTGATACACCGGACCACTCAATTTGTGAACTTGCTTGTACAAATATTACATCATACTCGTTATTACGTCTTCTTAGTTAATTAAAAGAATTCAATACTTCAAGGACAATAGGATAATACTCTTCACTAAAAAAACATACTCTCTAATGGAGATACTAAATACAAAGAAAAACTAAAGAAAGACAAGAGCAGTCGACACTAAAGTCAAAACGTCGGCAAGTCACTTCAATTTTATTACAACCCTTGTAGCCCTTCTAAATAGCAATTCCCTATAACTATATACGTCATTTGCTAGCTTTACCTGTGAACTGAGGTGCTCTGCCCCTCTTCTTGAATTCTATGCATACCTTAGTAGAGATCTTTTGAACTCAACACGAAACTGATGGCGTGCCCTCCACTCTGCGTACACATCAATAAAAAGCATTTTAAGTCGTGTTATAAAAAATTTAAAGGATCAATTATGACGTCATCTAAGTTCCCATAACAACAAATACTTAAATAAGAATAAAACTTAACGTAATAACGTCGGGGCTGCCCCTCGCGCTTCGCTTGCAACTTGTTTGATATTAAAAAGCCATATTATATTATTAAGCACAAAGCTTTTGTGTCTATTTATTTTTACCTTTCGTACCGCGCAGCGATCGGCGTATAAAGATACAAAGCAAATTTGTTTAAGCTTTATCTGCCCACCCTTTTAATTTGTCCGTGTTTTTGCTGCGGTGCAATGCTGACCCCTGTTGCGCCCTGCGCGGAGAGGACAGGATGATTGCTGTACTTTGGTTCAGCCTGTCGATAAGTTTCAATGCAACCTTTTATCATTTAGTAAATAATTGCCTGCAAATTTGCTTCCGGCTTATGATTTGAGATGATTCATTCGACCTCTCATTCCTAGCATCTCATTAGTTAGTCTATGTTATGCTATGTCTATAGCTTCAACTATCACACACATCTACCCACACGCTCGATTGTTATTGGTATTTTTAATATGGCCTTTTTGTTTTTATTTTGATTGATATTAATTGGTCTAGGGCATTCCCTTCTAACTCTGCCACTCCCTTTCCAGCCCATTCTTTCAACAGTGCTGTTCTAGTATTAATGTATGTATACAATTTTGTGCTAAAGAAATCAACACATGAAACAGTAGTACAGTGCGCAACAACAACATGTATTGCACGAATCTTCTGGAACGGTGAAATACCACGACCTCACAGAACACAGTACAGACAGCGTGAAGTAGAAGTATTTTATGCTTCTGTGTTCCGTCTGATGCCCTCTTCCCCTCCCCTTCCTTTCCTTCAATGGATAAGGTGAGAAGTGGAAGAGGAAGAGGAAGAGGACGGAGGAGGTAATGAATAAAGGAAATATTCTATTATTTTCTGTTCATTAAAGACATGGAACGCATATCTGCAACTCATTTGCTTGTTACACATGACTATGGGTAGCGGTCACTTAACCCCAGGTGAGCCGTTTGCTCGTTTTCCAACTTATTCCATAAAAAAATGATTAAATTCGAAAAAGGCCTTGTGTACACAAGAAGATAAGAAATGTAATAATATACACCCGAATACGTAACACAAAGCAAAACGAATTTACTTCACTAAAACGTTGTAAAGAGACGGAACAGAAAGGATACGGAAGCTTGCCGGCCGCTCTAATTGACACAAATATTTACCAATATACAACTTAATTAACCGTTCATTCATATATCCGTCCAAGACGTTATCGAGCGTACATCTCCAACCTAAAATCAACCTAACCTCGAAGTTGTCAGAGTTGATATTCGTTTGCTTTGAAGGTTGTAAGCATTGTGGGTGGTCAAGAAAAGGATTAAAATAAGCAGTAACAATGGGACGTCGCAAGTCCGGGGCGTAATGTGTCCCGCGGCGAGGTAACCACAGGATTAACTGCTAAACCTCTAGTTAACGTAGCTCAGGTGCGTCACTTCGTATCCGCATTGTCTGCGAAACATATCATTAGACCTTTGGTTTGGTAATCTGTTAGAGCTGAGGCACACTGCATTAGCACTCGATAACTTAAGTGTAAGGAACATGGTACATAAGAATACAAACTGTTGTGGAGTTCCTAGGAACCCTTAAAATACCGTCGAGGGTATAGGCACGATACTGCCATTCTGGTACATCAACCGCCATGCCGACTGTTGCCCGAATGTGCCGAATCGACCGGTGAAATACCGCATACAGAGGACAGGTGGGAAGTAGAAGTACTCTGTGTTTCGTCTAATGAGTGAGGTGTCGGAGGCCTAATCCTCCTAGTTTTCCCCCTTCATCAATGTGGGAAGTATGGGAATGGGAAAATGATGTGGGATTGGATGGACAGGGAAAGGAACTTAAATTTTTGTTTTTAATATTAGTGTTCAGTAAGGTGTTCATTTCGTTGCCCTTTAGCGATGTAATGCAGCTACATCACCAAACAATTATGAAGATTGAAGAGATTTGAAGGACTTAAACAGTACTGATTTTAGTGAAAACAGTTTTAAGAATCTTTCACAAGCGCTGCTACTTATACTCCCCATTGATTACATCTTGTTGACAGCTGACGTCATTACATTAATTGCTATATTTCTAAACGCTGTTACAATATTTATTTCTATCGGCGTATACAAAAAAATATGAAGATGAAAGGCGAGGTATCGCTTACACAATGCGGTGGCATATCGTTTGTGGAACACAAAGCGACCGCGAAATGATATTTTGCGGCTCGTATCGTATTGTGGTGACAAATTGTCTGGGCGGTGACGGCGTCGAATTGGTAAGACGTAAGACGCCGGAAGTTAACAACAAACATGCCTTTGTACCGAACCGGCTTCTTTCTCAAATTAAGTAGGGCACTGTGTTCATTTATATATTTTTATTATAGGTTATTTCTTTGGGAGGCGATGTGACCGCCGCCGCCCGTCTCCATCCGTAACTAACTACGTTCCCAACACTTTCGTAAGGAAGACCGGCTGAGGAAAAGGATTCTCTCCATTCCCTTATCCCATTTTCCTTAGAAATAGATGGGAAGAGAATAGAGCCTGCGACACTTCACTCATAAGAACACGCCTGTCTTCTGAGACTGAGACCGATTGCACGGGCTCCGGTCAAACGATAGTTTATTCGTCATAAAAGAAATCTGATATTCAGTGATATATTACTAACCGAAGCTTATTATGATCTATAGCCGCTATGCTCTAGTGCCGGCACTAGAGGCCCCGCGCAGTGTTGTGCGGCCCTAGAGGCCGCCCGCGGCGCGCGCCACATTAGTGGCTTATTAAAGTTTCCGCAACAAGCACCGCGCCGCCGACAAATAGGTACAGCAAGCGCAGCGTGAGGGGAAGGATTACGATATTGTCCGTCATATTTTGTTTATGTATGTTTTAGGGGCTGCGAAGAATAAGAAAACCTCTACTCCGATACTAGTTGTTGCGCATGTCATAGATTGTTGATTTTTGGTAACAAAATTTGCAATTCAACTTTTTCTTGATTACATTTGTAGATATAATTTTCTCAATTGCCTGTTTCTCACAACTTCCTCGTTCTCAATCTATTTTTTTATAATCAGTATTGAAACTTGATACTATTTGAGTTCAGCGCCATCTTTTGACAAATTATAGCAAAACATATCGTAACAAACCTCAACACAAGCAATAAAAGTTGCGCAACATTCATGATAATCTATATTAGATGGTTTTGGAGTTAAGGAATCACATGTTAAATGTACGGTTTCATTACACATACTTTCTACAAACTTCAAATTCAACGACAACAAGAAAGAAACACTTACAAAACAAGACAAAATGATTATATATTACATGAGGGAATATTTACTTTCATGTGCAACAAATATTTATTTTTATTGCTTGACAATATTATGGTGACTTAAATTAATTTGATTTTGTCATTGATTCGTTTTATAAGAATAAAATAAAATTCGTATTACGGAACCCTCGTCACTCTGGCGGTCGCGCGCTGCACTAACATTACAACATTTATTTAGGGTATAATTAAGTCTAAAATTATAAAGTGGCTGATCCCCATTCGCTCCGCACTCTAACAATAGACGGCATTGTAATCACTACTCGTTTACAGAATATTACTTTGTGGTTCATGTTTCGCAACAAATAAAAGGGAAGTTACATTTTATGTTCGTTTATTTCTAAAGTATAGGCATACATAAATAATATAATAATAATAAAACAGCCTTTTCTAGAATGTCCCCACTGCAGGGACACAGGCCTCCTCTCGGAGACAGGGAATGAGCCGCAAGCCACCACACTGGCCCCCGGTGCGGGTTGGTGGATGTCACATGTCTTCGAATTTGGTGGTTCTAAGAACATGCCGGTTTCCTCACGATGTTTTCCTTCACCGTCTATGGAGCAGTGGTGATGAAATAAATTACACAAAGTAAAGCGCCTGCCCGAGTTCGAACCCGCAACCAACAGTACGGGTAAGTCGGGGCCTAAACCGCTGAGCCACCACAGCCACAAATCATAAGTGAATTTTTACGATGCACGACATCTAATTGCGACGAAGTGACCATACAACCTCATGGTGTTGCCATGGCAACCGATAGCAACTTTTTGGCGTTTATCTCCAACTCCAAGTAAACTAATTTAACCTTTATCCTTTTTTTTACAAACAAAAAGCACGCAGAATATATTTTTTATTATTATTTATGTTTTCTAACTAAAACAATTTATTATTTAAATCTATTTTTCTTTGTTTCGATTCTATTACTTTAATAACATTTCCCAAAATAATGATTGATGTATTGAATGTCTTATTTAAGCTTACGTAAAGGACACAGCATTCGATACCGCAAGAAAAGATCATCCGAGTTTCCAAGCAATGAAATTTATCGCAAATAAAGAGTACAATACACAAATAGAGGTATCAAGTATCAATCGAAGCCTGCGACGGGCGCGCCGCTGCCCGCGCACAATACAGCCTGCGTGTCCCCCACACTATCCCACACAGCCTTATTACGTCTGTAAGCATGTGCTCACAAAAAATAACCCAAAAACCCAATTATTCCGACCGACACAAAGATTTGTCGCCCGCTGCGCCACACACAATTGTAATGATTTCCAATTGAGAGGACTTTATTACAATTTAAAGAACTTTATTACATTGCCCTTTGAATGTGTCTCACACAAACATGCAAACCGCATGAATAGTCGGGGTAGAAAAAGGTTCGGCGCCTTAAGGTCGACATTTCCTTGCACCAGGGACAAACACTCATGATTAAATAGAACATAATTAATCCAAACTTAGTAATATCCAGGCATATAATGTTAACGATATTGACCCTTCTGGTATCAAGTCCTAGGTATCATTTTACATGCCGAAGTCTGCATCTGTTGACCAACATCCGTTGCGTGAATGTGGTCGACCGGCGTATCAGACCTTAGAGACAGGCGTGAAATAGAAGTATTCTGCGTTTCGCCTTATGAGAGTACCGGAGGCCTAATTGTATTCCTGTTCCCCTTCCCATCTATTTCTAATAAGTAAAGCATGGGAATTCCCTTGTATTCGGTTTGTCCCTCCCTCTGGCCATTGCCACCTAGCTTTATATATCTTTTAGTTTAGCTAGATGATGCAACAACCCAGCTGAAAATACCGTTCGCTTATATTCGGTAGTGTTATTGTTGTTGCGCCGGAAACACGATCAGAAAAAAATCTCTTAATAATTATTAGGCATATTGAGTTATTGGCGTTTAGAACCAGCATTGTATGTTGTGGCTCAACTAACTAAAAGTTAACTTTTGACTCGTTTCCACTCAACACATAACGACAGATTAACTAAAGTTATTAATTACACATTTCGTAAAAAATATTGAAGGGAATCCACAAGGAACAAGCGGTCCACGGGAACGGGTCTATTTTATTACATCTAACAAACTGCAGTTTTAATATCTGAATATTAGACGGTTTTTTATTTAAGAAGTCGTCGTTCACGCCTGTCACGTCTCAATAAGGGTCGATATGGTATCGGCTAATATTACAAAAAACGGAGGAGGTACAACACGTCCGTACCGCACGAGGGCGGGCGGCCGACTGAAGCTGAAAGATTACGTTCTGAAAATATGCGCGAGCGGCGATGCTTTACGTCTTCACGGGTCGGTCGCACAGTTAATCTGAGTTTAACGGATAGTTGAAAATAAAATTTGAAATGTATTATTGCCTCTCTTATATCGACACTGTCGTACAGAAGATACCCATGTATTGATATCGTATGAACTAAATATTGGATAACAGTTTACTATAATTAGATCCAGATTCATTACACGTTTAATTTAGCTGTTGTCGTCGATTTAATTTAATTTTAACCTTTTTTTTTACTCATTTATGTCAGTCCACGTGGAATCCACAAGTAGTCCATATATATATTTTAACTATTCTGTATTTAAGCGACTGCTTGTTTCCTAAATAAATTAAATAATTTCTACAGACCAGACCCGCATTTGGTTAGAGGGAAACGATATTTCCTTTTCTCATCTGATTCTTATTCGGAAAGGATAGGAAAGGGAATAGAACTGAAATAAGGCCTCCGACACCTGTCTTCTGTGAGGTCGTGGTGGCCGGTCAAGCCTGCTCATTCGGGCAACAGATGTTGTTGCGGGCTAAAAACAAGTAGCTTTACTGAAAATATTAAACATAATTGCGAAATACCTACTATTGTTAGACATACAAGATGGAATACATCAATTAAAAAAATGCACAGGGCAGTTAGAGGACATTAAGGCTTTCTGCTTATTGGCGTCACTCTGACTCTCGCATATGCTCGTTAGTAATGAGTGCTCCTTATATTTGCTTATTTTTCTATAAGAATGTGTCATATCTCGCAATATTTATATGTAATAAATACAGATTTTAAATGTAATTATAATAACCTATTTAAGAGCATTAAATTATACGGAGGCTTGTAACAAAAAGTTTAACTACTATTTTTCCACATGTTTACTCCGAGGCAGAGGAGTCACGTCACGTTTTGTTGTGTACTTTGATCGCGAAGGTATGTTCTCGAGCGTCGCTGCGTTTCGGCTTGAGGAGTTAGCTAGACCATTATGTAACTAAAAATTTTAACTTTTATCACCCCCTCCTCTCTCTCTCTCTCCCTCTCTCATGCTTAACAGCGGAATACACTAATACAATTGTTTTTAGTTAGGTATAAAATACATTAAATACATGTTAATGCTTACAATTAATTAATTGCTGTATGTGGACCACGTTTGACAACATGATTTTTTCCTTAAAATTCAAATTTGTTGTTGTTTAATTATTATGGCCCGCCCGGCGTCGCCCGGGCACCACTAATTATGTTGATCCGATCGCTACCAAACACAGCAATGTGCCAATCTGGACAATCCCTGTAAATTTCATCGAAATCGGTCCAGCCGTTTCGGAGTCTATAGGTCTATAGGGAACAAGCATACTTCGCTTTTTATATACTATTTTTTTCTCATAAAAAGTATCCTATGTTAAAGTAAAAAATAAGTAAAGTAAAAAAGTATCCTATCTTCTAGTACCTCCAAGAATATGCGTACAAAGTTTAATGATGATCGGTTGAGTAGTTTTCGTGTGAAAGCGTAACAAACAAACTTACATTATGTGAATTTCTCCAAACTCTAGTTTCGACTTCCAAACCATTCTATCATCCTTCATGACAGTACTCACTCTCTTAATAATCATGTCTGCTTTCACGTTATCCATCCAAATTTAACTACCGACATATCAGAGCGATATGTCTGTACATTCATACTTAAAACTCACCCTGTCACAAGCCACTCTTCCCTCCTCGTAGTATGGTGTGGATATTAACGATTTTTTATTTTTCTGGGATTTATTTATTTCTCTGTCGCTTCATATTTTGTATACAGAAAAAATTAATTAAAAACCACATAAATCTAACTAAATCGTCAGTTACTTGAAATGGTGTGACCGACCGCATTACGCCCTCACACTCACGTGTTTACATCAAGACGCACGTGCGCGCGCGCAGGCGTACGACCAAACTATCAAGACATCAACACTGTATGAGTCATCGGAACTAATGTTTCGACGTCGAGTTCCCGGCTACGCTGGTCGTTCACAGGGTTGTAACGGCCCCGATACGCGCTCGCCTTATTTAGACGTGTGGAGAGTTTGTGAGTGAGAAATGCATTACGTGTGCTGGTAATATTCTTATCAGTCGCCAGGGCTGCTCCCACGCGCTCGATCTGCATACACAAATATGTCGCCAACAGAAAATAACTTTGTATGAATCACTGTACAGGAATAAATAATAATTACTTATAGATTGGCAACGATGTTACTGTTAGGGTAATGTTCAACATTAACGTTTAACTTGTAATTAATCTATCTATCCGAGCGAAGCCAGGGCAGGTTGCTAGTAAAATATATATTTAAACTAATCTCTGATGACATGAAACTCGGCTGTGAATCGAACCCAGTACTTGTGTGATAGCGAGTGACACCAATTACTATACAGGGCTGCCATCGCTTATAGGGCTACCCTTTTTTATATTAGTTCTCCGGCACCTCACTTAACAGACGAAACATATAGTATATATATAGTATACTTTTATTTCACGCCTATCTTCTGTGAGGCTATGGTATTTCACCGGTCGAGCCGGCCCTGCGATGCAACAGCTGCTAATCTACCACTTCGCATTGAGACAAATATATATAATTGCGTTGGTATAAGAATATGGGAAACACTGAATGTACTACTAACCAAGGCAAAGCGGTTTGTCTGAATAAACTATTGTAATATAGCAAACTTATTGCGTGATCAGGTCTAGGAAAATAAATTTAGAGTCAATACGATGGTGATGCGTGGAGCATATAATAATAAGTATTATAATGTTAATTATTTTTCTATATGTCGGTGTGGCACAGCCCTAGCGACTTTGCCAAATTTAGTGGTACCGCTAGCCCGCCCCCGACGCTTCGCTCTTACCAAATAAGCCTTCCCGCTCATTCTGCAATCTCCTATTAATATCTCACCGGCAAATCAGCACAAGACAAACCCACCCGTGTTGCCGAGGCGTAGAGTTTGTAATAATGCCATGTGCACTTTGTACTTCTTTTATTTTACCTGCCCCGCTGTTTAAATTAAATCTTGTAGGCTTTACTGTTTTCCAACTGTGAACCTGAGTTTCACCGTGTCGAATGCTGCCATGGGGAATTGCAATTTCTGTGAGCGATTTCACACAGACCGATGCTCTGTGTTACGAAAAATCGACGACGAATGAGGGGTGCGGCCGCAATATTTAAATTGCACTTTAAACTTTTAGTGGTTGAAATGAAATTTGTTCATCGTGGTCTCTACATCCACAAATAGCTCTTCTAGTACACGCTGCGTAATATTCAACTCTATTCCCGCGCATTAAAATTAGCTTTTCAATACGCACCATTCGGTCGCATGTATTGTTATTAGTATAACCTTGTCTAATCTTTCGCCTGAAATGGTGTCGCGATGCATTCGCTCCGTCTCTGTCGCACGCTAGCGTGTTCCAATGGCTGTGATCGCTGTCTCGCTCCAACAGCTTCGGCCTACGGTCGGTGGCCGTTTTAGTCAATAGCATATTTCGAGCGGCGCTACGCTCGCCCCGCGGCGTCGGCTGCGTTCACACGCGCGCCTGCTATTTATGTAATAACATATCCTAATTTTCTTTTGTAAATATATACTTAAATAGATAAGTTATTTAAAGCCTTACAGTCGTTAGAATTTTGGATTATTAAGTATGGAAAAGGCTTTCTTTTCATATTCCTTACTTCGGAAGCTAGGGAAAAAGTGAATAGCGATCGATCTCTGATCCTAAGTCGGGTAACGTGAGAACATTTAAAACTAACTTATTATTTACCTGCATATTAACTTAGATACTTTGTAATTAAGTTAATATCATAAGAGTGTTTTTATGGCGCACGATTTTATTCGTTAAAGTTTGTATTCACTTTAACTACGCCGCTAACTGCTAACTTAGCGAGAAGAACTTTACGATTTGGGGCTTACAACCCCTCGCACACAGTTTCAGTTTAAAGATAGGCAGTACTCACGCTTACAGCTTTATACAGGTGCGAGGATAGGTATTTTATACTTCTGATGTCTCTTCCCAGTCTTCTTTAACCATACTCTCGTTGAGAATTTCTACGGTCACCCATTTTCATACAAGATACTTAAACGATTTACAGACAAAAAATTTTCCATCATGAATCTCCAATCTCCTAACTCATACACTTGTAATGTAAGCACACTACTCGGGTCATAACCTTACGGTCGCACTCACACGCGTGCGCTTGTGTCTGCACGCTGGTCACACGCACACATCCCTGGCGTCTATTTTAGGAACGGAATACATGAATGAAAGGAACCGACCACAACTTTATTACAAGTTAAACATAAACAGTAGGTAACCGGGAGGATCTATTTGGTATCATTGCAACGTTGGGACTAAAGGATGTTGCGAATAGTTCGATCAGCTCATTTTTTTATGGAAGGAAAGCAAGCGAACGGATCACCTAGTGTTAATGACTACCCATCCGCAACAAGCAAATGTGTCGCAGATGCAGACCTTTAGTGGACATATGAGAAGATTGACAGGGAAAAAGATGTTTCCTTTTCCCCGTCCGGTCCCCGTAAATTAATCTGGCAACATATAATGTGCCTAGTTCGATTATAAACTGATAAAGTTGACATATATGACGTCTGTCTCTATGTAATATAGCGACACAAGACCACAATGGTTGAAATGACTCGATATCGGTCAGTAGGGTTGTTTATATAAACACGCAGAAAATTTATTTAGATTTTTTAAAATAACGATCAAAACTTACGAACTTACGTTAGAAAACGAAGTCTTATTGGTAAATAGATTATGAAAATTAACTAATTTCACTCCTCTTCCCCTTCCCATCCATTTCTAATAAGAAGAGGAGGTTGAAAAGGGGAGGAGGATTTGACCAGGGAGGGGATAAATAAGAAAAGGAATTATAATTTCTTCTGTCGTTTATGCATTAAAGGTAGACAACGCATCTGCAACCCATTAGCTCGTAGGCGCTCCCTGCTTAGAAAACTACGTATCAATAAAGTCACGTTGAAAATAACATACTTGAAGATATTCTACTTCAATATATCCTATACGAATGTAAGTTTGTTTGTTTGTTTGTTTAACAACTCAACCGATCATTATAACCGTTTATCTCGAAAATAAAACTGTTCCCGAGCTACATAAAACCTTCATTAACAATATCGGTTGCCATGGTGATGTTGTTGTGTCTATGTTTTCACAATAACAACTTTTTGAATCATTTTACTTATAATTCGAAGTTATGATACACGGAATCATCTTACAAAATCCAGAGTGCAAAATAAGTAAAGAATGCGAGCGAAGTCGCGGATAGTGGCTAGTATTAATAATTTGTGAGCCACGTTGGTAACGCATATACGCGCGTGGCGCGAGACACATATAGCGCACGCTGACACACTGCGCGTGCGCACCACGCCGCGCTGTTTTACCATTCAAGGTTATTGCGCCGAATTACATTAATATATCACATGTAACATTATGATACGTAACTGTATCTATTTATTGTAAGGAGAAAAGGTTTGATTGTCTGTTTGTTGCGAAAGTAAAACAACTAAATCGATTTTCTTTCAATAGAAAGGTCTTCTATTAGCGTAATCTTGGCCATATTATTTTATTTATCTACCTGAGCGAAGCTGGGGCGGGTTGCTAGTTAAGCTAGGTAACTATGACTACACATTCAAACCAAATACCCCGCATAGTACTGCACTGCAGTTTCTGTTTGGCGCAGCATTCATTTCTCAGCACAACATCGATTTAACACCTCGATAAACTATTACATCTTGCAAACCTGCAGGTCAAAGCTTAAGCTTCATTCTTCTGACTTTTATTCAAGACGCTTTTTCACTAAATGCCTCGTAGTGAAGCCCCATATTGATTGCTTTTGATCCGACTACATCCGAAGTATGTCTGTCGGTTTGTCCATTATATTTAGGGCTCCTGTAATACAACTCGATCGATCTTAGTAGCAAGGTGTCATTACATTCGTTTTCTTCCTGGGTGTTACCGGGTACAGTCATTCGGGTTGCTTAGTTTATTAAAGTAAGTATTGTTTGTCCATTGAATCCGCCTCGAGCTAGCTTGTGCTGTTCCTTACTTCCGTTAAATTCTCTTTTTCATGTAAAACTATTAATTTCATTATGTACTTCGGGCTCCGAGCCAGCTACACAAACTGCCACCGGCTCTAGTTCCGCGCCTCGCATCTGTCGTTACGTATTTATTATTGGCCCACTTTCTTTTTTTATGACCTAAATATTAGAATTTTTTTACCATTCGCGTAGCCACAAGGGCTAGGCAGAGAAGACCTTTTGGTAATACCTGATACACCTTTCTTGCTCCTTCTACATCCACACAACTGAGCATACTTGCTGCTTGAATACATTGCTTAGTATATCTCTATTAAATCGAGTTAAGTCTTGACGTTTTCCCTGGCATCCACTTTGAGGTCTTCTCCAGCAACGTCTAGAGGCAATAAAGCACTCCATTATTACCTAAGCCTCGGGAATTTCGCATAAACTAACCCGTCTCCTAATTAGATAAATCACAATATGGTATATATTTTATCAAGGGATTTAACCGAGCATGCGACCCTCCCACTACGAGGCGACAGGCTCCCCCCCTAGCGCAGCGTGGGAACTCCCCCGCGACAGCCGGTCACAAAACAAAACTGTCACCGTGCAAACATTTCTATTGTTACTCCGCTACATTCAACAAGCGAACCCGGGCATAGCGCTTTGTGTTATTACTTAAATGATAAAATTAAATTGACAAGGGTTATTGCCTACCTTTTATTCATTTAATTCGTTTTATTTTTATTGCAACAAAATGAACCGGAACGTAATGTAACGGAATCAATAATTCCAATTTTCCATTTCAAAACCATTGAATCCGTAGCGGCTAGAAAATATTTAGTTTCACTAGCTGGGCCCGCTTGTACTCCGTCCGCGTGGAATAGTGGACATTGGACAGCATTTTGTATTCTTACACGCCAACCCTTTTTTCGCATTAAAAATTCAGACTAAATCCTTCCTCAGGCTCTAAACTACCACTGTACCAAATTTCATTTAAATCGGTTTAGTAGTTTAGGTTTGAAAGCGTCACAGACAGACAGATTTACTTTCGCATTTATAATATTAGTAGGGATTGTATACTATACTGTATTTGGATAAATCTTAAATTGTCCAAACTCGCATCCAATGAGATGGATTACCAACAAAAACTTGGTGAAATGAATTGTCTTAGGCGATTATTACTCCAATCTAATACGCGACTTAGGGTGTGGTTACACACGACATTTGTAGACAGGTGGTAACTTAATATCAAACTGTTTGTTTACATTACCCTAACAAACATTACCCTAAATAACATACCTAGCTGGAGATACATGTTAAATTATTATCTAAGAAACAGGCACGAGTTTCGGTCGGACGGTTGCTTTTGTCAAATCTTTAGTATTAATAATATCTTAAAAAAACAGAACAATTCATTTCAGTTACATTAATTTAAAAGGGCGGGATACGTTTCCTTTCAACGGAATCGTAAATGAATTAAAATAAATGCACTAAATGAATCCCCGGAGGTAATGAGAGTCCGCACAATGGACGACTGGGCGCACACAATGCGTCAAATAATAAGCCCAATAAAATCAATCCGGCTCAACAAATACGCGTGGCCACTATATCTGTCACACAAATCGCGACGCGCGCCTCCCAAAAGAGCAACAATGGCCAATTAATTGAGCAAACGAGCCGCTAACAGGCAGTTTATTATAACGCCGGCGCGCCCGGGGGCCGGCAGGATCAACACAATGACTGACAAATTAACTACACCCCTCTCTTCGCCCCCTCCCACTCCCCGAGGTGCCCGGGCAATACTAGCACCGGATAATTCCACAGGATTAATGCGAATGCATGCAGTACACTTACTAACAAATAAATCAGTTCTCGCATAAGGCTTGTAAGAGACGAGATTCTTACCACGATTAGACGTTTTGAGCTCCCGATTGATATCTCACACAGGTTGTAGTATAATATTAAAAATGTTATAGGTAGCCGTATCGATCTACTTTCTTTCTAATAGTGTTCGCAGAATCAGAAAGAAGGTAGATCGAAACCTATAACATTTTTTCGCACTACCGCATAACTCCAGTCAGCCCGCGAACATGGCGCATGTAACTTGCCGAAATATCGGGAGCTCAAAAAGTTTAATCGTGGTAAGAATCCCGTCTCTTAGAACCTTATACAAGTAAAAACCACGAAAGTTTAAAGTTGTAAATCAATTCTTGTATTTTCATTTAATGTTGTCATATAAAATAAGGAAGATACAAGCAGTGCAAATAGCATCTTTCTATAGAAGAAGTTTCAACTGATATTAAGTGAGCTCTACGCATTTGTAACAAGCTAATGAGTTGCTGTCAAATCCTCTTTCCTTTCCCATCCGCACTCATCAGACGAAACGCAGAAATACTTCTGACTTACGTGTGACTATGAGGAGGTCGTGGTTTACCGACCGAGCAGGCCCTGCTGTACAACTGACGGACTAACGGATTCTCATAAAAATAGATTTTTTTAATAAATCTAAACTATACAGATCCTTAAAAATATTCATCGATTACGTCGGGACAATCAAAGTTTAATTATATTGCTATTTTTTATTTTGTGCCATTTTATTGGCCAACGGTGTATAGCGTTGGGACACAATTAGCGCGGCAGCGAATGGCGCACGAGGCTGGCACGCGACCCGCGCGGCGCCGCGTGCATGTCATAGTGCATGGACAATGTAGCGAACCAACTTAGTAGGTGTCCGTAGGTAGACGCTAGTTTTGGGTAAGCTATCAACTGTGAGCATTTGTTTTATTTACTTTTTTAATTGTTAATATTTAAACACGTCTATTTCGTGTCAGGCTAACTACCTGTCATATTTGAGACATAAAATCAGATAGCTCTTGCTGTGTCTGTTCCTGTCCCACAATTTAGATTCCTTTAATTATGAAGTTATAAGTCAAACAAATCAAAAATCTTATCTGTATTGAAATAAAATGAATGTTAATTAATAATAATGAATATCGGATTATTTTAATAATGCCCTCACATTCGTATTAAATTAATTTGAATGTAACTATAGCCGGTTAATCCGGCGGGCGTTTAATTACTATCCGGGCATAATGCGTGGTCCGGGCGCCCGCGGGGGCCGGGCAGCGGGCGCGGGCGGGGGCTATCGGTAGAGATTGGATCCAGATAAAACTAATAACTGCTAACTCAATGCATAGACCCATCCCCACTTCAATAACGGATTTACTGGTATGCAATGTTATAGGACATTACACTTTATTGCAATGGAATTGAAATTAAAATCGATCGAAAACACCGTTACGTATCGGCTGTGTATTCGTAAAAGCTGTGAATCTGAATGCAGCGCGACCTCTGCAAATAAATCGAGGGCCGGTGATTTTTTTATATCTCGTCACCAATTAGTGGGAAAAGTCGTCGAGCGCCTACCGGCTTTGTAACACGCGGCGTCCGAACGATAAGCGACATATTAGAAATAATTAATAAAATGCCTCGCGAGTTCAACTAAGCTACCTTTTGATAAGAATACTCCTACACAAGTCCTTTGTAATATACAGGGTGGCGCAAAACTAATTACCCAATTAGTTTCAGCTAAAAATTCATTTTTAAATTAGAAAAATAGATTAAGTTTTTTGCGCCACCTTTATGAACAACACAGGGAACATGTTCTGCTAACGGATCCATGGTCTTGTTCCGCGACTGCTCTCCTGCGCAAGCCCCTGACGTGTTGCATCATAACGTCTGTAGGATAAAAAAGAATCACAACCAAAATTTCAAATAAAGTGTCACATTTTTTCGTTCATTTAAATTTTTGAGAAATTTGCCGCTCTCTAAATCATGCCACCCTAGGCCAGGGCCTCTCGGTCCTAGGCGTAGATCCACCACTGTTAGGTTTTAAGCCTTATTTATGACACATACACCAGAGATTTCATATAACCCTAAAGTAGTCCGGACAGGTCAGATCGGTAGATCTTGCAGACAATGCGATAACTTCATGACACAAATATACATAGATAAAAAACTAATTGTAGTCTTGTAATTCAGAAAAGTAGTTATAGCTGATCCATTGTGTCGTTACTTTTGCGCCGACCAGTATAAGAAATGTGTTATAAGAGAGCAAGGCAATACGAAATTATAATTTAAGATCTAATACAAAAATAATTATAAGTCAGGGACTTGGTTGTGAGACATACAAAATGATCCGCAAAGTGCAGTCTCCGCCCAAGCCCAAGACATAAGTATAAATTAAAAACTTTTGTCTCACCGAAACCGCAGTAGGAAGACTCATCTACAGTGTATTTTTGGGCTTATTTCTTCGTTTATTCTATCGTAATATCAAGTCATTGGGGCCATGAAATAAGCGGAACAGTTTTACTTGATATATATTTGTTTTTGTGTTTTTCTGATCACCGAATAACCTAAACTAATCAATATTACATACTTGTGATCCGCCCGGCTTCGCCCGGTTAGGTGATTCAGAATTACGTAGACAAAAAACAAAAAATCATCCCACGTGAACTCAAAATTATTCCGGGATAAAAAGTAGCTTATATGCTATTCCAGACTGTAATCTATCTCTGTGCCAAATTTCACCCAGATACGTTCAGGCTTTTTTGCGTTAAAGAGTAACAACATCCACACATACAAACATTCTCATTTCTGTTATTATTAGGACAGTAGTATTTAAAATAAGCAACATTCATGCTAGTCTCAATAACTGCTTAAAAACTGTAATAAAAATATGTAAAAATCGTCACCCCTTTTGTGAATAATATTATAAAAGCACTATAGTATTTTTTTGGGGTAAAGTCACTTGTTATGTAGTTATTTATTTAAAGTGTGGAAGGCCACCATTTTTTCACTTATCGGTGATGAAGAAATAAGGATAAATCACATATTTTCCTTGTACACTCTCTTGTCCAAGAGTTGCAAAATGCCGAGAAGTCGATTTTGTGTGCTTATTTTTACTTTTTTTATGGCAGAAGATTGCAAGCGGGCAAGCAGGTCACCTCGAGTGACCTCTACCCATCCGCAAGAAGCAAATAAGTCGCTTACCTTTAATGGACAGAGGAGGTAATGGATAGGAAAAAAGAATGTCTCCTGTTCCATTCCATCATCTCCCCGTTCAATCATCTTCCCCTGGAGGAGGAAGACTGAACTGTCCCAGCCACTCCTTGCTTATCAAACGAAACTCAGAAGCATACTTCTACTTCACAGACATGTGGTATTTCACCTGTCGAGCCGACCCATTCGTGCAACAGATGTTGTGCCTACCTCTGTTAAAAATACTTCTACTGACCCAAATGAGTTAAAAATACGTACACTATTTGATGTTACAACTTTCCCACAATAACTGAGCAATCGCTCTCGTGTCCGCTTGCGCGCCGCTCGTCGCGGTGTCTCTGGCCACCGAATGGCGTTGGTGATGCGTCGACAGTGAACTTGCTACTATTTATACCGCGGGTGCGCCCGCTCCGCTCACCTTAACTATCCTGCAACTCGTGTTGGCCGAACAGTTATGCATCACGACAAATATGCAAGCTTAAAAAATATAAAGTTTATCGCGTCTTTTATTTTATTAATTATTTAAATAGTAATATTATATTAAGGCCAATTTTCAAGAATTTAATTCCCGAGGAGTACGTATCTGGTGCCTGCCGCCTAATTCTAGTCCTGTTCCCTTCCTATGCTTTTGCAATAAGGAAGACACGGGCCGAGGATTTGACGGTGGAGGGGATGGATGGGAAACGGAAATATCCTTTTTTCATGTTTATGCACTTTTCTTTCCAATGAAGGTAGGCAACGTATCTACAACTCATTAGCTTGTTGTCTATAGGGAGCGGTTGCTTAATATCAAGTTAAGCGCTTGTTCGTTTGCCACCTTGTTCTATAAGAAAAGATTTTGAAAAAATCTATTAATGCACACAGTAATGTACACACTCTAATCGTCAAGCTATTAATGAATGATTTAACAGTATTTATAAGTGTGTGTTCATGTTCACTACATGTGTTAGTTACAGAATGTAACGTAAGACGAACTCGACGTGTTCATTTAAATACAAGTTTCGTAAATTGAGCGAGTGATGAACTTTGAAGCAATTAATTATCTACACGTGCACAACATCTCCACGAATAATTCCAAACACGCGCTGAGCGTCCCCACCACAACACACAACACACATGCTTCTACGACTATATCTACATATGATATAATAAAACTATTTAAATTGAAACCAAACCTACGACTGCGCCTTTTAAGGTCTATTAGGCAAAATAAAATAAGCCTGGTGCAAAACGTAGGTAATATAGGTGTAAAACACAATCCCAAAGTAGGTCTGTTTGTCAGGTTGTTAGACTCCTGACGCATCGTATTGGTTCGTGGGAAATAATAACGCTTGAATAGAGTGAACATTGCTTATGTTCACTTAAAGAAATGATATCTCATCGTAACATAGTAAAATGACGTCACTATTTTTTATCCTTGTCTCGCTAATTTCGTTCTAAAGAATTAATTTATGTTGGTACCTCATTAGCTGCATTTCTGCATTAGTTTTTATTTTGCGATACCTCCTAAGCTGATAATTTTGATTTTAATTACATGGTGTAAAGGATGATCATAATGCGCATGAAATGCTTAACGTAACTCACGTATTTACGTTGATAAGGATCAATGATGTATCCGTATTACAAGGCTTTTCAAATACCGTATTATACGTGAAGTTAGAATGGGATATACAATTCCGTAGTACATTATTTTAATCTATCTCGTAAGGTTTAGCCAGCGTTTGCAATGCAAGCGCACAATAACAATGTTTTTTACGACATTTCATCACAAATCTTTGTAATTCTCTGTTTTCCTCTACTAAAATATGCATGTATTCTACATATTAACGTTCCTCTTGAATCACTCTATGTATTGACGAAAACCGCATTAAAATCCGTTGCGTAGTTTGGACGATCTGAGCCGTCCTATTTATATATAAAAGTTGTCTATAGGCTCCGAATCGGCTGGACCAATTGAGAAAAATTTCAGGTGATCCTGTGAAGTTTGCAAGCGATCGGATCAACATTAGCAGTTCTGCACGGACAAAGCCGGAACTTATAACTAGTATAATAGTGTACAATGCATAACGTATTCACGCGAGCTCATCAAGTATTTGCTTGGATTGGGTTTGTTCAATTAATAATCATAAATTAAACCACTATCGCTGAAGATTGACCGCAAACTTTATAAACGTGTTTCTGTCTAATGCAGAGCGAACAGTTCTTTATTATAAATGTAACCGCTTGTAGTTAGACTACCCATTGATACCGTACGCCACGCTAGTCGGAGCAGCAAGTTAAGTGGGTCGCAACAACTTCCCTCATCTGAAATGCGCAAGTTATATTGCGCCAAGTTAAAGTAACTTTTGTATTTCGTTGTGAGTATATGACAAAGCTGTATTTATCCCCAGTCGAGATGAGACATGCTAGTGCAACAAAAGTCCGCTGTCACGCTTAAGCACCAGTTAGTCAGACAATAGCTACCGATCGAGCCGAGGCTCGGCCCTCTCAGGCACCCTCGAATCGGAATTCTAAGCGCGTATTGAGTGACAGCCCAAGCCGAGATCCCTTCTCGGGGTCCCTTGAGCCCAGTCACTTCATGGAGCGTCCGCCGAAGCGCTCGGCGGCTTCCCAATCCGGTAATACTAATAAAGTAACGGTCTTAGCCGAGGCTCCCTCTGCGGAGGGAGCCCTAGAGCTAAGTTACTCTTAAAGAGGCTAAGGCTAGGCGCCCTCTGCGCCCTGCCCCCCGAGATGTAGCTGTAAATGCCTCCTCTAGGGAAAACAGTAACCTTTCAGACACAAAAAAAATTTAAGCACCAGTCAACGCATCTGCAACTTGTTAGCTTGTTGTTGATGCGTGGGTATCTGTTACTTAGTATCTGGTGAACCGCTTACACGTTTACCGATTCCTCTTATAAAATAACCAAGTAACAAACAAGTTATCCTTTTCAATGTGAACTTTTGGTGAATATCAGCGCTAGTTTATGCAGAGTTGTACTGAACAAACCCTTTTTTGACATTTGACCGTTTTACAGTGTAATAGGTTTTACAAATGTTAGTAATCTTATTTGCGTACATTATAACATTGAAATCTGTAAACCGTACGACAGCAAATGAAATCGTTGATAAATAATCTAAATCATCCTTCGTGCAGAAGATACAGAAATCGTAATTAGACATCGACCCTGGGGCCGCACATCTCGCTAATTATCTTGATTTCGTTTTGTAAGACTCATCTCTAAGAAGAGTAACGCATCATTAAGCTCTGCACTTTGTCTTTGTTATACTTGTCAAAGTTGACAAGAAGACAACGAGTCCGACCACGTCAAGCTTACAATGCTCACTCTCTCTTAGGTTTATAAGTTGTACTAACCAAAACTATAGTTCTAAGTGAACTGACATTTATGATAGGTATCGCAATTTGCAAAATGTTAAAATATGAATGTATCCATAAACTTTATGATTTTTATTTAAATGTGATGAGAGCCGAATGACCGGCTCCGACTTCATCCTGAAGACCTGGCTCGCAGCCCGGACAATGCTACTCCTAACATTGCCTAAAGGATGATCTGGGAATTAAATCTGCTAAGCAAGTCTCTTACTCCTCGTACTTGCACAACGATTACTGTTAAGTATAACCTTTAGTGAAACGTGATTTCACAGACTATTGAAACCATCTCTACTTGGTTCCAGCTTATACTTTAATGTTATTTAACCAAAGTTCTCCAATTTTGATGGCACCGGTGAGCTCGCAGAGAACCGCACTGTTCACGCGGTCTATACAAGTCCAGCGCGCGGGCAGCATCGCGGTGACTGAAATAGTACATGGCGTTTTGTTTAATAATAGTGTTCAGGTACATAACACTCATCCTCAATTATTCAAAAAAGGCTTCCCAAAGGATAAGCCTAGGAGGCATTAGGACGTCGAGATAGTGAAATTTAGTTGGGCGGGCGGCGCGCCGGGCGACTAGGCGGCGCTCGCGGGCGGGGGCCGCCGCGCCATGTATGGAGCGCCGCGCCGCCGCGCCCGCGAGTATATAAGCGTCCGACTCCTCTCACCGCCGCACTCGCAGTCTCGCTGCCGTAGAGTCAATTTCCAGCGCGTCCCGACACACGAACACAAACCGCAAACATGTGCGACGATGATGTTGCTGCGCTCGTAGTGGACAATGGCTCCGGCATGTGCAAGGCCGGCTTCGCCGGTGACGACGCGCCCCGCGCCGTCTTCCCGTCCATCGTCGGTCGCCCGCGCCACCAGGGTGTGATGGTCGGTATGGGCCAGAAAGACTCCTACGTAGGTGACGAGGCCCAGAGCAAGAGAGGTATCCTCACCCTGAAGTACCCCATCGAGCATGGAATCATCACCAACTGGGATGATATGGAGAAGATCTGGCACCACACCTTCTACAACGAGCTGCGCGTCGCCCCCGAGGAGCACCCCGTCCTGCTCACCGAGGCTCCCCTCAACCCCAAGGCCAACAGGGAAAAGATGACCCAGATCATGTTTGAGACCTTCAACTCCCCCGCCATGTACGTCGCCATCCAGGCCGTGCTCTCCCTGTACGCCTCCGGTCGTACCACCGGTATCGTCCTGGACTCCGGTGATGGTGTCTCCCACACCGTCCCCATCTACGAAGGTTACGCCCTTCCCCACGCCATCCTCCGTCTGGACTTGGCCGGCCGTGACTTGACCGACTACCTCATGAAGATCCTCACCGAGAGGGGCTACTCTTTCACCACTACCGCTGAGAGGGAAATCGTCCGCGACATCAAGGAGAAGCTCTGCTATGTCGCCCTGGACTTCGAACAGGAGATGGCTACCGCCGCCGCCTCCACCTCCCTCGAGAAGTCCTACGAACTTCCCGACGGTCAGGTCATCACCATCGGTAACGAGAGGTTCCGTTGCCCCGAAGCCCTGTTCCAGCCTTCCTTCTTGGGTATGGAATCTTGCGGTATCCACGAGACCGTGTACAACTCCATCATGAAGTGCGACGTTGACATCCGTAAGGACCTGTACGCCAACACCGTCATGTCCGGTGGTACCACCATGTACCCCGGTATCGCCGACAGGATGCAGAAGGAGATCACCGCCCTCGCGCCGTCCACCATCAAGATCAAAATCATCGCTCCCCCCGAGAGGAAATACTCCGTATGGATCGGTGGTTCCATCCTGGCCTCCCTGTCCACCTTCCAGCAGATGTGGATCTCCAAGGAGGAGTACGACGAGTCCGGCCCCGGAATCGTCCACCGCAAGTGCTTCTAAGCATCTCGTTGACCCTCGCGCGGCCCCGCGGCCCGCCGCCGCCGCGTGAGCGAGTGCTGTGTGGTGTGGTGCTCTCGTTCCGTCTCGGAACCAAAGCATTTGTACGTTGTACGTAGTGATACCTGACAGAACTGAACATCTAATATAACGCCATCTATCATAATGTAATTTATTGTAAAATTTATATAAATTTAATTTTCTTTTTTTTATTTTTATTATACATGGGATCGTTATGGATCTCGAGCCAAAATGTAATTAATAAATAAACGGTTAATTTATTTATTTTAATTACATCATTTCTTTTTATACAATTGTTGACTTTTGTTTTTGATTGACACATCCACTACCCTAGATCCTCCACCAGCCAAATACTCTCGTCCGTTCCAACAGCGGCTTCATTTACACGCGCAATCGGCACAAACAGAGTGCATTGCCAGAACTAGGTCAAATGTGATAAGCCGCCTCGGCAACTTAAAAATACAGCGCCGCTCTTGTAAAAATTTGTACACAATTAGAACACACAAATACTACCCTAACTTTGAGCTATAACAGAATCAGAACAGGCGGCTACCCCACACGAGCTAGAATTAGCCCCGGCATCCACTACCATAAATAGTAAAGACAGCTCTCGCGTCTCAGGCATTTTCTAATTTTATCGGTATGGCTTACGACGTCGGTCGCCAGTCGAATGTGAGTCCTGGACGCACGTGATAAGATACAATTTCACGTGCGCCAGACGTTTCCGTAAATATCGAACGCAGACCATGTCGAAGAAGCCGATGCTTCAACTCACAACTGCTATTTATACCCTGAACTCCCGGAGCGCGGCGGCGCGCCGTGGGACGCGTGGGCCGCGTGGGACGCGTGGGACACGTGGGACACGCCATTCGCGCGAGATCTCGTTCCACAGCTAACAACGAATGTTTGACAATTTTACCTCATCAATAATCTAATCTTCAATAACTAGTTATTCGTAACGAGCACGCAACTTGTGACATAATATTGAGCTCATCGTTTAACAATTAGGTACCTTCCCTTCCGAGGTGTTTAGTGCGACGACAAATAAACGAACAGACATAGAGGAATTTATTTTTAACTTTACAGATGGTTAGCCGTAAGCTTAAGTTTCATCGGTCAGTGTTGGCGGGAGTCTATTTCGGTTGGAGTGGAGCGCGGCGCGGCGCGGCGCCGGCTCTTGTCGTTGGTACTTCGCTTAAAATAGGGAAACATTTATGCACCCATTTCTAACTTATAATTTCCCACAACACATTTGCATTGGACACTGATGTTAAAACATCTTTCAAGAGTGCTTTCCTTTCTATTGCTTGCGTTGAAGAAATATTTCCTTGAAAGCATTTGCATCGATTTCATTGATTGTTTTAGTTTCAATGTTATCCGTAATGGTTGCTGTGCGTTTATCAAGCAAAATGGGCTCGTTGGGTTGCTTGTTATCTTCACATATTTTATAAGATGGACGACCTTGTGGTATTTTTCCTTGAACTACTTTAAGGCTTTCAAAAAAATTGTTTTTGGTTTGAATTTTTGCAGCTTTATTGCTTTTAATTTCAGTAGAATTCATTGTTTGGGATGATTACTAGTGTCCGTTAATTATTGCCGAGATGACTTTTGTTATTCAGCACTAGCTGGTGCCGGCGGCGTCGCCCGCATTCCTTCCTCATTTGCCTCGCTGAAATTTGTTGTATAACATTTAAATAAATAAAGCCTATGTTATTCAGGGATAATGTAGCACTGTAATGATAAAATTAAGAATGGGTTGAGTAGTTTTTGAGTTTATTAGTTAGAAACATATAAATCTCTTTATAATATTAGTGTAGATTAATTCAAAATTAATAGTTTCAAAGATGAAATAAATTAAAATAGGTAAATTGTTGTGAGTTGAAATATGTAATTATTAAGACGGTTTTTCGGGAGACTTGGGTGGTGTGTCAGAGCCGTCTCTGTTCGTAATTGTTTAAAGTGCTCGTGGTGCGGCCGTGTGGAGCAGTGGCCGGGATCAGCTGAGCGCGGGAGTGTCTGCTATATAGAACTGGTAGTCGCTACCAGTACCGCGACCGAATATTGCCATTCTGAATTACATCTTAATGACTTGCGTCACACTGGGTCATCGGTCGTCAACACAACTCGGAACGTATTTTGCCGTGGTCGTTCTGACGGATTACTCATTACTCTAATTGTAGTGTTCTATTTATTTTTTGGCATAATCTATGCGGTGGTAGAAAACTATAGCTTTTAATATTTTTGTTGAGGTGAACGTGAATATATCTGGAAGCAAGCTTTGTTCTCAATTGGTAGAAATAATCTGGCCTAGAGGCCTACTACTACCACTGCATGGACTTCAATTACATAATCGTCTATTTTAATCTATACTGTTTGTATTCATTCAAAATGATATGAAGACACGGTCGTAAAAATTAGTTAGAAATACTTACTAATTACTGTAATTATATTCTAAGGTTATCCTTTAAGGAAGTTATACTTTCTACAATCCCTACTAATATTATAAATGTGAATGTAAGTTTGTTTGTTACGCTTTCACGCGAAAAATACTCAACCGATCATCATGAAACTTTGTACACATGTTCTTGGAGGTACTAGAAGTAACGGGATACTTTTTATGAATAAATAGTATATAAAAAGCGACGTATGTATGTTCCCTATAGACTCCGAAACGGCTGGACGGGGCGGTTGACGCGGACGATGCGATGTACAAATATTGGCATAAGATCAATTTTTTCATGCTATAACGACATTTAACACGACTGACCTAAATTTGTTTTCCTATTCTTCTTCAGCGGATCAGATGTAGTTATTATTATCAATTTTCGGGTTATCCAACTAAAATACTACTAAGAACGTAGGGTATATAATCTCAATCCAATTATACTATTCGTAGTGATATGTTGCTATATGTTTCGTAATTTAGACTCAATAAGTTAATTACAACACGTTGAATTAATTCGAGTTTAGTCTAGATGTAGTCTCATGTCTCTACATGTACAAATTCTGAATGAAGTTTATTGCTTTTAACTGTTATATGAATAAAAAACTTTCAGTAGGAATACATTTTGGTTTCTCCGTGGCCTATTCTAGGAGACTGTTCTATTTAATACTAGTGACCCGCCCCGGCTTCGCCCGGGTACCACTAATTATGTTAATCCGATCGCTACCAAACACAGGAACACCCGCTGTGCTAATCTGGACAATCCCTGTAAATTTCATCGAAATCGGTCCAGCCGTTTCGGAGTCTATAGGTCTTTTTTTTGTATATATTACAAAGTGGCAAACGAGCAAGCGGACCCTAGAAATGAGTACCGCTACCAACAGACATCCGCAACAAGCTAATGAGTTGCAGATGCGTTTCCTACCTTCATGGACGAAGGAGGGGACAAACAGAAAAAAGGATAATTCCATTCCCTATCCATCCCCTCCTCATCCGGCAAATCCTCTTCCCATCCTTTCTTTATTAGAATGGGTAGGAGGGGGAAGAGGACTACAATTAGGCCTCCGGCACGTCACTCATCAGACGAAACGCAGAATACTTCTACTTCACGCCTGTCTTCTGTGACGTCGTGGTATTTCACCGGTCGAGCCGGCCCATTCGTGCAAAAGATGTTGTTATTGCGGGCTCTACCACTGTTAAACTATAGGGAACATACATATGTATATAATGTATTTTTTTTCATAAAAAGTATCCTATGTTACTTCTATTATCTCCAAGAATGTGTATCAAAGTTTCATGATGATCGGTTGAGTAGTTTCCGCGTGATAGCGTAACAGACAAACTTACATTTACATTTGTAATATTAGTAGGGATAATAATAAATAAAGTTAATTACTAATTGTTATATTGCAAATCGGATACAGATAACATTTACAAATGGTAAGGCTTACAAAGATAATGAGGATGCCCTTTTTAGTTAGACTATGTACATATATAATCGTGATTATTGTCAGTTTGTTCACGCGTTTCCTGTGACGATATACAGCGATGAGTATACCCCGGTACCAACATATCGAAGCCGCTTCGTAACCACCAGCTCAGTAACTTAGCAATATGACTTTCCAACATTCAATTCTTAACCACTTTGGTTCAAGGTTCTATTTTGTTAATTCTAATGTAAAATAAATAATTATTCTTTATGTTTTTCTATAATGAATACACTAGCGCTTGACTGCAGTCCGACCTGTTAAGTGGGGACGTGGTAGACGAATGGTACGCACCAGTCTAGTAACAACCCATACCCTAATTCCTTGAAGACACGCGTCATAACGGACGGAAATATACTGTGAAGTGAATATGTTATGAAGTCTTCGAACAGTCAAAGCCTAATGGATTGCATTTTTGAGCAATGCCTCATGATATGACCGCAGTCTATATGCGTTTTCATCATTCGAGGCTGCAACAAGCCATACAAGGCGCTGTCGCCTTTACTACCTAAACATAAGGTTCAGAATCGAACCACCCGCGCTGACTTGTAGACGCAGACAAATTGGCAGACCGGTCACAGAATGTTTGGCAAACGATGCACCGCGACAAGTAGAAGTTCATTGTTATATAACAAATTAAATTCCAACGAGCGTCTGAGTTTTTTTATATCGACAAGAGGGAAACCAGCAACGGGTCGTGTAAAGCTAAGTGTTCACCGCCGCCCATGAACATCCGCAATATCAGAGAACCTATTGAAGATCCCTAACTCGCTAAACAACACATGTGAGCCTTACATCAGAATTATTCGGTAATAATAATAATGGTCAGGCAGCGTATGTAGACCTCCTACGAGATGGACCGATGATGTAGTCAAGGTTGCTGGAGTCCACTGGATGAGGACCTATCTTTGTGGCGATCAATGGACCGGCCAGTGGACGCCCTTCGGCATGCGGCAATGCAAAAACATATTGATCTACTGATCATAAATAAAGTACATATTTTTTATGGCAATTATAATATAACTAGTGACCCGCCCCGGCTTCGCCCGGGTTCCACTAATTATGTTGATCCGATCGCTACCAGACACAGGAATGTGCCAATTTGGACAATTCTTGTAAATTTCATCGAAATCGGTCCAGTCGTTTCGGAGTCTACAGGGAACATAAATAACTCGCTTATTATGCACTATTTCATAAAAAGTACCCTGTGTTACTTCTAATACCTCCAAGAATATGTGTACAAAGTTTCATGATGATGGGTTGAGTAGTTCTCGCGTGAAAGCGTAACAAACAAACTTACATTCACATTTGTAATATTAGTAGGGATATAAATTTACAAAGAACATGCAACCAATACAAATGACCAATACAACTTAGTCACTAACGTTATTTATGCAGTGAATCTTAAGACGAAGAGCTGGATGTTCTCGTGGAAGGCCAACAAATTCCCTCACAATTAGTGTCGGTCGACGTAACTTGTGTTCGCTCTCGGAAACTAACCCGAAACAACTCAAACACGGATTTAAATTTAGTATTAATTAACCACCGATCCGGCCCTGGGCCCTTTCCTTTGTTTACAATAGCTAGGAGTATTCCTATTGATCCTGTAGGAAAGGCTTGGGCTTGTCAACTAACTAAATATTATCTGTTTTAGTAATAAACGAGGTCAAAAATAAACCACTAAAACAGAAAGAATATCTCAATAGGTATATCTACGTTATATCTCTATCGTTACGTTACGTTACATTATACGTTACATCTCTATCGTTACGTTACGTTACGTTATACGTTGTCTCTCTATCGATAAGATTTTCAGAAATTATCGCATAAATATTTAATTCATTATTTGTTCTCTTCACTAGAAGCAGAAGAAAGCCTACTTATCGATTGGTACTATGTAAATGCCTGGTCGAGCTGACTCGGTCCTGAAGCCTTCCTTGCGTTGCTCTTCCAATGTCCAAGTTTTCTTATAAGCCCGCCGTAAGCTTCTCATAAATATGAAACCTCTTTGGTCACTCTAATTTCAAAATTAACGAACAACTAATATTATAAAACGGAATCAATTCAAACGTAGCTAGAGGCGATATGCGACGGAGCGCCGCCGCGGCTGCAGCTCGCGATATGCTGGCAACTTTGTAGTCAGGGAGTCAGTCACGATGTTAATAAGCTATATAAAAGTCTGTAATATATTTCTATGCGAGCCTCAAAGATATTAGGAGGTATGAAACGTGCTAAAAATAACCAATACTAATGTTATATGCGATATAGCATATACATCAACATAACGTTTATTTTCTGTGTCAAAATACATAATAGATGTTATATAGAAGTGATATCACTTCCAGTGGTTGTCCGTTAAGATCTGGCGAGGGTGTTTTTTGAAATTACATTAGTCAATTTGACACTTTTTTATCACTTTGATCAAGTAATAAATGAACTTAAAATCAATACGTACTTATAACTATTATTTGTACATTTAAGATTACTTTTTCGTGTGACCGCTGCCTAATTTCTATTGTCGCTTAGTTGAACATTGCGTATGAAAGTTTAATCAAGTTTTAAGATTTACGTAACCTCTTTGCCACATGGCGGCAACGCGTCTGCAGCCTGTCTGGTGTTATCGGAACACGTTCGCCGGTGATTGTTTCAAATCATTTGATCTATGGCGTATTTACACGTACAAATAATATTGTACACGAGGAACGGATAAAAATAATGAAAACATGATTCTTACTGCAGTGACCACATTAATTACTGAAACAAGTTTGTGTTCAAAGACTATAATTATAAAACTTTTTGAATTTGAATTGAATTAATAAAACAGTCCCAAGCTCCTGGTCTACTCCGACCGCTACTATTTGCTCGCGTCGTTATTAGACAAGTTGTCGGTCGCTTCATTTACAACTAACGACTCTAAACTATATTAATAATCATTATTAACCTGCGGGAGTGGGGTAGGAAGGGGAGGCTTAGCGGGAGGGAGGAGCGAGGCGGAGGGTATCGGAGGAATGTACGCCGATATCAAAGCGCGAATGAATTTAATTGACGCGCCGTCGACGTCGGCGTATTGTCGCGCGCCCGACGCTTTCGAGCTCATCGAACCGGAGCTAGCGTTAAGCCTTTTTATTAATTTCTCACTTAATAACATTCGATTTGAATGAACGATCGCTGCTCGCTTTAGCGATCGGTGACAATGGGCGAGAGTTCAAAGCGATGCGACACAATCGGAGGTGTTCTGTTGGCCCGCTCAGCCGCGCGACGAATTATTTGGTTTCAAATGTTAATTTCTCATTCTGCTTGTTATACGAATTCTCTTCTAATTTATTGTTAAATTCAGCTCCCACGATCATATGAACCTAATAGTATTATAAAATATGTAATGTCTAAATTGTTTGAACTGGGTGTATGTGTTACTGGTTGGTTCCCGCAACTTCGTTCGCAGAATGTTTACTCTCAACAGTCAAGATTTTTTTCTATTTCCTTGCTCTATCAATTTATTACAAAAACTGTTATTAGTAAAACCTGTAGATACAAGGACAATTAAGATTTGCGTGCTGTCTTGTTAAATGATTTTTCACAATTTATTTATAATTCTTGTTAATGTTTACCCAATACATTTTACCGATTGCATTGATTAATTGCTTGGCGTACAGATTACATCGGTAATAATTGCTTCCTTTCCGGGTAAGAGTAACGAGCTTGCACAACCGGTTTGTTGATTCAATACAAAAGAACATTGTTTTATTAACATTGTAACGAGTTGTCAAAACCATGTCTCGCCACGCTTAGGATTAGACCTGATCTCAGGTAGCACTCGTCGGCTGCCAAAGCAGATTGGACCGGACACCGTAAAATTGAAAACATCGTTTATTTATAATTTCACTAATCACATCATAAGCCCAAAATTGTGAACTATATATACTAACCATTTACAATTTGACGTATCATGCCAAATGTATCAACGCTATTTTATTCTTTGATTAGTGACCCGCCCCTGCTTCACCCCCACTAATTATTATGATCCGATCGCTACAAACTTCACAGGAATTACATGAGTAGTAGCTACATAGGTCATAGGTTCAATCCTGCTCGAAGGACCATCAAGAAATGTTGGTGAACTGTATTATGCTGGTAATTATTGTTATTAGCTGATAAAAATAAAATTGTAGCACACTAGCTAGGCTCCTATAAAATGGCCTGAAAATTTGATCGCAAGCGGTCCAGCCGTTTCGGATTCAAAGAAAGACTTTTTGTTGCAAAAATTAGGGTCAGCGTTAGTAGGAGTCGTCCTTGGCGAATTTATCCCCAAGAGATGATATACTAAAGGTACCAGTAACAGACGAGCATGTATGAGTAGACGTATGAATGTAAAACAGCTGACTCACGTCTGAGCACTGCCGAATGCAAGATCTATAATTTACTGCCATTCTAACTGGTCACTATTTGCTCTGTGCCGTAGAAATGCATAGCAAGTTAACAAGTTTATGCACTATGGTTTGGTCAATTCACAATTTTTCGATATTCTATAATATCTCTAGTAAGATTATGAATTGAAGATGTTTAAATTTTTACGGTAACAAAGGTGCTAAGTGACAATTCTTTCTTATTAACTCATTATGTTTTTAAACACTTTTTCTATTTTCGCTAAGTATTTTTTGACAAAGGAAATAATTACGCGAATAGTTTTTGTCATTTTAAAAGGAAGTTTCTAACAAATGAATACAATTGTACGTTTGCCCGAATTGCTATTGTAATATTTAAACTTAAGTAAACGCTTAAACAGCTTAGATTTAATGAGTGTCGATTGTACTGACCATAACGAGTAGGATAGTTCAATTCGTTGATAAGCTTTTTAATACGCGACTAGACACACTCCGACTTCGCACGTGTACAGCCCAGAAAAACACACGTGTGTAGTAAATTCAATAATACTACTACATTTTGTTAAAGAAATAATATTTTAAATATTACTTTAAATAAATATTACTTTCATCTACATTTTAAATATTTTTACTGAAAAGTTTTTATCCAAGTTTTCAATGAATTCTGATGAAATCAAAATATTTGTTCATACAACCTATCATCCCCTACTGTAGACCCTTAGGAATTTAGAAAATATATTTTTGGTGCACGCCCACGTATTAATAGTCCGTGCAAAATGTCTTTAGAGTCGGAGAAGTCTATGTTTTTAAAAGCCTCATCGCAAAGAAGACACCTATGAGGCGTTTTTTTACTCGTTCACCCCTAACGTGTGTGGACAAGGGCGGTTAGGTGCTTTAATAATTTCTCTTTAATTTACACGTTACATATCTATTAATTATTATACTGATACATTTATTTATACTAATTTATCTCTACAAAACTACTACTGCGAGGCGTATTAGACCTCGGTCTGTATTGAAGGTGTTCTCCCACATGTGATCAAGTGAACTTGCAAAGCGGTTGTTTGTGGCACTCTCTGGTACACTCAGATCAGGTGATGTATCGTTTATCGTCGTGAGTTGTCAATATTACACGATACAAAAGAAATATAGCCATGTTAATTTTGGAAAACACAGCTTAAAAAATTTTTAAGTAATTACATTGCAATGGATTAATAAAATGGTTGTAACCATTACATATCCGTTAACATTGCGCACTTTAATAGAAAAAGTAATGGATTCATTGACTGTGATTCGTATAATCGTAAAGCTCCTCTGACAGTCACATAAAGAGCAGCAAGCGCTCGCCCGGGAGCGGGCGCACGGCAGCCATTCAAACACGAAAATAATGAAAATAATGAAGACACAACATGTAATCCCATTGTATTGCTACATTAGCTGCGCTCAGCCCTTTTTTAACACAAGTAAGCCTTCCATCGCTCTTATTACCATACCATAAAGTTCATTTTACTTCCCGAAATATTCATAATACAAGCTGGTTTTTGTATTGTCAATGCCTCGTCCGACATTTGTAGTTCTGTGGAGCGAACAAATGAATCACTTTTGCTTTCATACGCTGTGTTAACATTGGATAAGTATCTGTGCAAACTTGTTGAGCACGCAATACCAACTAATAACTTAGTAAAATACCTTCCCTTTTTATTACAAGGAGGGGCACGAACGAACAAACGTGACGTAGCACCTCATGTTGGCTGACACACGTTGATCTCAAATAACCACATTTGTATGTCCACTTCTAGACCCTAAGTAGGGACATGGTAGGGATATGACGTAAAAGGGAACGAGTATGTGGGTCTCAAGCTTGCAACAACTTTTTCTGTGACTGACTTGTCCCTGTTTGCCTGGAGGAGGCATCTACAGCTGGGCTCGAGGCGGCAGGGCGCAGGTGTCTACCGTAAGCCGCTTTAAGTGGAGTAACTTACCTCGAGTGCTCCCCGGGACCCTCGGCCTGTTGCTTTATTATTATAAAGTCGTCGATATTTTGTAATTATTCTCGAAGAAGTCTTTTTAAATTCTAATGGTTATATTATTTTAGCTTCCGTCTTTTTAGACCTTAATATATGTAGAATTATAGTTATTTGTTAATAGGTTACACGCTCCGCAAATCCTATCAATATGAATGTTTATTCATAGATCTGTCGAGGAAACCTTAAGCCAAGTCCTGAAGGTGGGATCCGCTTGGAATGCCCTCTCGTTTGGACACTCTTTAGTTTACACCATATAACCACGTCGTTGTATTGGAAAGTTCAGCACTTTTTTATTTATTAAGTCCTTTTTAATTGTATTATCATCTTGAATCAAGCTATCGTTATAAGATCGATATGACAGTGCGCTGCGAGCGGCCGACGGCGGAATTAGAGCTGGCGCGCGTCCAGACGCCGCGCGGTCGGCGCCTGATAGCCTTATCAGATAGCCTCGGTATTAATGTGAATACATACTTCTGAATATTTATGACAATCCTAATTAACAGTAGCATCGGAATAATTAGTACGTGGCCGCTAGCCGAGAAGCTTCACGCCTACTCGTCAATTCTAGTAGGTGCCTCCTCTCCGTGATCATGTAAATTCGGCTTGAAAACTCTGTTTGATGGAGTTTCTTGTTCGGAATGCGCTTTCATAATGTAACAGAATTTGCCAAAATAAAAATTGCATGTAATAAAATTATATTTTTTTTGTTTTATTTGAAAATTTCGTGTTTATTTGTTCCATTTCGATATGCAACTTTAGCCTCCGATTGTTTGCTCACCGTGTTAGCGGTGTTGTTTGCGAGTCCCGAAGGAGGACAAGTGGGACGTCTCGAGGAGTTTGTTCCTGGCTCGCCGTCGCCTCGGTGTTTACGGAATTAACACGCTGAACAAATGTTCATGTCTAATTCCTTACATTCTCTATATAACACTAACCGCTGACTGTACGATTGTTCATATAGTTTAAGATTTAAGCACAATTTCCTAGATCATTTATAAATTAACCAGTGGCTCGGTACCACTATTTATGCTGTCCCTGTAAATGTAGGTCTATAGTGAACATACATACATCCCCTTTCATATGTTATTTATTCCCACTATAAATATGGAAAAATCCCAAGCAGCTGAAACTATAGTTAATTGGATTGGATATGACGTAACCGTCGGTTGGGACTTCATTACTGGATTGCTAGATGGCGTGGCGATTTAGCTTTAGATTTTTTTGACCAACATTTTTTTAATATTTTTCGTAAAACAATTTTTCATAAAAAGTATCCTATGTTACTTCTAGTACCTCCAAGAATATGTGTACAATGTTTCATGATGATCGGTTGAGTAGTTTTCGCGTGAAAGTGTAAGAAACAAACTTACATTACATTTATAATATTATCAAAGATTGATCAAAGAACTCAATTAAAATAGATAACGTAATATTTTGGCTGACATATTAAAAACCGAGACAATAATGGATAAAAACGTACGTCTTGAAATCTCAAGAAGGAGATAACAGTTGACTTACAAGCTTTGACGCATACTTAAGTCATTCGGGATAGGCAGAGAGCGCTCGCTTGTTGGTAGCTGTTCACCGAGCCCAGTGACCACGACCAGCTTCATTGTCCGCCCTCGGTTTGTGTTCCGAGGCATCGATGTCACAGTCAGCTGCAGACCTTCACGACAATCGTCAGGAATACCACCGTGTCCGCCCCGTTCGGTGCACTCCCGCTGTCTTCACAAAACTCAAGTCGGGAAAATGGGGTCCGAAATAAATGATGTTCAAAATTCACTATTTTAAATATAATTATATCTATGTATAAAAGGCGTGTGTGTGACTGTAGACTCCGAAATGGAAAGGAAGTTAAGGAATCGTTATAAGGAGCACCCATAACCGACGAGCACATATGCGTGTAGAAGAAGCGAGAGAGGTGTGCCAGGATAGCGCCAAATATCCACGATCTCTGCCTACCCCTCTGGGTTACGGGCGTGAGCGCTTATTTCTTTATTCATAATTACAATATAATTACTGATAAAATCGATCATAAGCTAGCCGAGGACACAAACACATAATGTAATTCTAGAGAGCTGTTGTTTATGTGTGTATGGTGGGGGGATGCATGGGGTGGGGGGGATGCTGGCAGAATTTAATATTGGCGGCGCGCGCGGGTTAAGGCGACGTACAAATAAAACTCTATGAGACCGCACCCTGCCGTGTTAAGGGGAAGTCTTACTTTGGATTTCGACAATCGTTGTATCTACAATATTATTGTAATGCCTCCTTAACTCATTGGTGTCAGCAGACATGTAACTTACTATTTGCTTCTTTATGGACGTGAATAACAAGGACAGTAACACATACCGGTTCTATAGATATAGACTAAGGCCTTTTTGAACACTTCATAAAAATGCTTTAGCTATAAATAAAACCCATTATAACTAGGCATCCTTACACAACTGGGAGTTGGTATTCTGTTATTTATAACCACGGCCTTGAGTTGTTCCCCCTCGTTCTCTCACACGGCTAGAAGTGACCTTAACATATACATTATTAGTTATAGTTTTGGTTGGAGTTAATGTCATTCATAATTCCTTTAAAGTGTAACTAAATTTGAAATGGAATAAAATTGTATTTACATATCTAGGGATGGCTTGGCCTTAACAGTGTGTCTGCGGATATTTTTACAAACGTTATTACTGCGGAGGCGCGGCTTTAGCTTTCTTTATTAAATTGTCGTTTGGGGGTCGCCGCATTAGTTCGCTCAATCCGCTCAGCTGCTCAGCCGCTCGGGCTCGGTGGCTAGGTTGCTCAGACCGCGCTCAGCGCTCAGCCAGCCTCCATTTAGTTTGTAGTGTCATTCCAGCGAATTCGCTTTGTGTATGTTTGACATACCGAATTTAATGTCAAATACTTTATTTATGTTTAGAATTAATTTAATTACTTAAATAAATAAAAAGTACAACTCCAAGAAGGAACAGACCTCACATTCTGTAGAGCTATAACAATATAATTAAGGTGTTTTCCTTTTAATTATGTTAAGAGATAACGGCGGCGGCTTGCCGGTCACAACAAAGATGCCAATAAACTCTAAGAAATCTGCCCGAGTTTATATAAATTTTACAAAAAAATATATCTTTCATTTATTAAGTAAAGAACAGCGGAATCTTCTGATTGAAATATCAATTTCTTACTTGACGTCTTGATTTAGTTCTAACCGAATGTGAAGGATTACCGAGCGTCAGACACCATCGATGTACAACACCACTACCTACGTATACAACGTGATTGCGAAACTCTGTTTTTGAGTGTGAGAATCTAATATCAAAAACTAATTGGTCCGCCATTTGCTATATTATCCCAATTGCACAGCGATTAAAATAAATTCCCTTTGCAAAACGCAAAAACATTTCGGCCACAATTTTCATTACAAATTTACGAATGAAAACAAACAGCCGGCGGCTGCGGCAACGCAAACAGCGCGCAGCCCGGGTCTCCGCCCACCGCCCGACAACAACCTCCAACATTTTTAATAACCAACTCCGCTCAAGAGTCGCTCGCTGCGCCGCAAGACAGGACACAGTGTAGCTACTACAGCGCCCTCATTCCACACTCGCGTTGCTAGCGGAATGCTCACAGGAGTCGTCGTCAAGTAGATCGATGTCTGCGGTGCCGAAGAATCTCCTTCCCATGTCTCACTGCTCTGCTTTTACTGCATCCTTATCTGCCCAAACTAAGGAATAATACAGTCTGTAACTCATCTGCAGATATGTATGGGTAGTGATAATTTAACATCAAGTTTTCTCGTTTGCCCCGATGATCTTTCACAGAATCGCTTTTACAGAAGTACCTGCGAAGCAATAGGCAATAGGCGCTCAGCCACACCTGTAACAGTAGCTCGAATAAATAAGCTCGAGGCCATCCCATTCCTACCGAACCCGTAGTTGATTTGAATTTGTTAATACTACAAACATATCGACTCTTCAGTTAATTGTACGGCCTGTCATCATGTCTGGTGAGCATGTAAATATGCACCTTTGTATTATTCTGCTATGTGACTACATATGTTGACATATCCGGGCTGAAGCACATCCCTACTAATATTATAAATGTGAATGTAAGTTTGCTTGTTACGCTTCCACGTGATATCTACTCAACCGATCATCATGTAACACATATTCTTGGAGGTATTAGTAGTAACATAGGATACTTTTTATGAAAAAACATAGTATATAAAAAGCGAAGTATGTTCCCTATACACCTATAGACTCCGAAATGGCTGGACCGATTTCGATGAAATTTAAAGGGATTGTCCAGATTGGCACATTCCTGTGTTTGGTAGCGATCGGATCAACATAATTAGTGGTACCCGGGCGAAGCCGGGGCGGGTCACTAGTGGTATATATATATATTAGTCACTCAACATTATGTCTAAACAATATTTTAGCTACACTCGTAACGTATAAATCTCAAGACAAGACTCTAGTTATGTTATGGGGAAGTGTTGATGCCGTTTGCCTGCACTGTGGCGGGCGGGGAGCGGCGCCGGCTCATTTGCGGGGCTAATGAATTTTATTGGGACTTCCTGCACTGATACACTGAATCAAATGAAACAGGAGTCCGCAAAAGTTATTCCGTTTCAAACGCTTATCTCTAAGCTTTATTTAGTACTTTGTGATAGTCTGGCCTGTTACCTGTCAACGGACTATTTATAATTACAACTAGCTGACCGGCAAACTTCTTTCTGCCTTAGAAATAAATGAGTTATACCCGTGTCGTTCCCCCCTTATTACGACTATTGAATTTTTCACGGGTAATTTTTGATAAAAAAAAAATAAGCGCTCACGCCCGTAACCCAGAGGGGTAGGCAGAGATCATGGATTTCCATTTGGCGCGATCCTGGCACATCTATTTCGCTTCTACATTCATACATCTACGCATTCATACTCGTCGGTTACGGGTGCTCCTTATTTCGCCCTTAAGCCACTAATCTGGTCGATATAAGTTCTCCTTGGACATCCCCTGCCAACACTGCCACTCACTTTCGAATTATAAATATCTTTACTTCATTCTCTCGTCCTTCCATCCTACCCGAGCCCCCGAAGCATACCTTTCTCAATTCTAGTCACAACATCCAATTTTGAAACTTTTGGTATATTCTAAACTATCTGTCAAAACTTTATATTATAAAAGTCAATTCTAATCTAAATCTAAATGTAGGGTCGGCATAAGTTGTCGACTTCCACATCGTGGGCGATCTATTCCGTCATTACAGTCAGTACTATACAATAGTGCAGATTGTTGAATTAAATGTGAGCCTGGTGTCTTACTGCATTTATTTCTACAAAACTCTTTGTTATCATTGCTTAGATTAAACTTGTAAAAATAAATGTAAGAGACACAAACTGCGACAAAACATAACAGTCTATTTAACGCATAAATTCTACGACAGTTTTTGAGTTCCAGTGTGTCTTCAGAGTTTTGAAGTTTTAATACCAATACCGTGAGACTCGAAAGGTTTTTACGGGATCAGAGCAGCGGGTTGTCTACTGATGATCACCGCCCACGGACATCCGCGAGACCAGAGGAACTGCAGGTGCATTGCTGGCCTATGAGGCAGAAATGCTCTGAGTTAAGGTTAAATTTTTTTAACTTTCTGTTACTATTCCCATGGAGAGTTCAGTCTACAAAAATCTATTTACGTACAAATATTGAATTAATTGTAGTTTTTTAAATTGATTTTAGTATTAAATATCTTTATTCACTTTTCACTATTGTCTTTATTGAACAGAGTGTGAAATAGTCAAGTTTTATTTTATCTTATTACAGCAATTTATTTTTAACTCCAACTCATTAGCCAGAATCATTTCGTTCCGGTCGCTGTATGTATAACGATTACAGAAACTACCAGAATATAAATAGTCTTTTAAATTGAACACAGAGTAAGTTATCGACACAAAGCGATTCAAATGAATGCGTCTACTAACTTGTACATTTTGTTCTTTCTACGTTTGGTTTGGAGTTTCGCGCTTTAAATAAAACGCCATCTATTGATTCTTTAAGAAAAGTCAACTTTTAAAAAGTGAAAACGTAATATTTAAATATATATTTCTTAATGTGAATTGTTAATTACTGTCCTGGAATAACTTATACATAACTGTCCACTGTAAAGTTATTGGCGATATCTGTATGAAAATATAAGATAAAAACCTTGAAGATCCATGCATTTGTGGATGCACTTTTAAATGATTATCTAAGAACTTTATTTTCAATAGGATTTTTTAAAACAAGAATTTTAACACATTGTTATTTATTTTATTGTCTTTGTGGAGACGATGTTTGTATCTTAAAGAGCAGACTTTACTTAGAAGTAGAAGAAGAAACTAATAATTCTGAAACTTTCAACTTTATTACAACTTTATAGTTATCAAATTTGCGGAAAAAAAAATAATAATGTAGGAACGTATTACAAATACATACGCTATTTTGCTAATAAATAACTCACACTATGCAAACGCGCCATCTATAGGACAAATGTAAAATATCACGTTTGATCTATTTACCGCTTGATGGCAATAAAACGTCCTGCGTATTACATTTTATACTAATAAACTAGATGGCGTTATTATAAAGTTAGCACATTCATTAAGCAGAAATATTATATTCGTAAGTGTAAGAATCATCTTAATTACAACTTTAATATTTTATTCTCACATCGAAACAGAAACCAGAGCTAACTTAAAATTTTCGTGTTTATACTAATATAAGGTTTGTAAGAGACAGGATTCTTACCACAATTAGCTTTGAGCTCCCGGTATTTCGGCACAGTTGCATGCGCCATGTTCACGGGCTGACTGGAGTTATGCGGTAGTGCGAAAAAAATGTTATAGGTAGCCGTATCGATCTTCTTTCTACTTCTTTGTCTTCTTCTAAAAAATAAACAAAACAAAAGTTTTGATCAAGTGAAGTAATTTAAAATTGGCAAATGAAATTATTTGTCTTTTATTACGAATTACTTATTCAATGGGTATGTGCGTGTTGTAGTTTTTCCGTAAATAATTTTTTGTATATTGACAACTTATATTGATTATGTTTCTATTTGCTTGAACATTGTCTGCAGATAGTTCTCGATGGCTTGCGATACCCCGCGAGCGTATCCCGTAACTACAGGTCTATTCTATTCAGACATAATTATTTTCAAATGTTTACTTAGCTTAGTCTTATTGAATATACGCACAATATATTGCGCTTCGATCAAATCTAATTTGTGCCCTATGAGGACATACATATACGTGTTAAAATGAATTTAAGTTGGGACTATAACAAAAAGTAATATATCCAGTGGAAATGAGGTGGAGATTCATAACAACTTGCTGATAACTGACAATTAAATACTTACAAGTCGTCAAAAGTAATTAATAAGTATAAATAACTAATTAAACAATAAAAGAAAACAAGATCGTTAATAATGTTCATTAACATTTTCGTCGACGCTAGATCCGATCCGATCCGATCCGATTAGACACTAAATTTTAATATTGATTTTCTTTAAATGATAATTGTGTTCCTGCAATAGATTTTAAATGTTTATAAATACAAAGTCTTTGCCCATCCTATAGCGACTAATCGATCAACTAAAAATACGCAGGTGAAATAAGTTCGGTGTGAAGGGACAAGAAAATGTTCATTCGAAACTCAGAAGCCAGTTGTAAATTAGCCTATTTGTTCGGGGCGGGTTTTTAATAACTTTATCTCACTGTAAATTGACTCTTCAGACGAGTGGCGATTTCTGAGGGGCCATATGCTGCATGGCTTAAGTAGTTAAGTTTAAGTAAAAGAAATGTAAGTTCAAATGTTTAAATCACCAAAATTAGTGCACGCCACAGTCTACAAAACCGAGCAAAATCTGCACAAAGTAAACAAGAGGGAACATAACGCGACGAGGTCGGTAACGATGCGGTTACATAGACTCGTTTCGCTATCAACAGCCAATAAAGCAATCCAATAAAGTGTCGGGGCGGGCCGCGAGAGGGCTCCGGCGGGGTGCGGGCGGTCGCGGGGGGGAGACTCGATAAAGCCTCATATCTCGGGCAATTACGACAAAACAAATGAGAGCTAACGAAATTCACCTCCAAGTGAAATCAGCAAGGGAACAGCGGATGCGTGGAGAGGATTATAGCTATTTATTTATTTTTACTTCTGTACTAGTGTTTCACATAGAGACAAGCGGGATTTAAGGACATATTATTAGAATTTCACCCCCGCTAATGTATTACACTTTGTTTGTAAAAAATATTTAGTAACGTTATGCGATCAACAAAATAATACTTCTAAAGTGCCATCGCCATGCCGATAGCCATTACTTGGATGGGCTTGCTTTTTTAAGCTTTGGTGTTTTCTATTACCTCATAGCACCGAGTATCGGTGGGAATACGTGTCTTATGAGTAGTGATGTGTAATTACAAGTCTACGCTTCAAGTGAAAAGGCTGCTCATTTGTTTTCTTATCCTATAAAAGAAGCTTATTAATACTAATTAAAAAACTTTAATCAGACAGATTATTTAGAATTCGTCACTTATTTAAATGAGTTTGAAGATGACTGAAATAATTTTTAAAAATGACTATTCTATAGTTTTCGCTGTGCACAGTGAGCGCCAAAGGGCTGTGTGTCGGGTGTTTTAGGGTTTTTTTAGCGGCTTTGACTTGCAAATTGTCGTCGCCGCGCCCCGGGCCCGCTGTAATTAAAAATCGGGCACAACACAGCGCCGCGGCGGCTAGTAGCAGAACTAATTTGTGGTTGAATCAAAATGTAATTTTCAAATGAAATCTTTATTAGATAGATTACAAAATTTCAACTTCACATAAATAACAAAAATCAAAAAGCAATGTTGGAGGAGATTACTTACAACATTCAAAACATACATAAATTTTTATTTCAAAATTTTCCAAGTCTTAGTTTCTTCTATTTGATGACAGATGGCGGTAGCAAAATGTACAATTTTATATGCTTTTGAGATCCGTATGGAGTCACGTAGTATTATACATTCATTTTGTTTTATGTTTTCATAGAACGTATGATTTTATTAAACCTGAAAAAGCAGTGAATTCTTTATTTAGTTTTGTTTCATTCCTTATTTAATTACATTTAAAATTTTCCCCCTCAGGGAACAATTTTATGGGGATTATTGTTAGTTGATTAATATAAAATAAAGTTATGATTTTGAATAATATTTTTTACTTTTAAAAAATAATTCGAAATGAAATCCCATCGCACCGACCGCAGCGACACGCACCCCGTACCTCACCGGACTGAATTAATTACACGTAATGAATATGAAACACGTATTAAGTTAACGAGTGAGACGCGAATGTTCCGGCGTTAACGCGCGTCTCTCGTGCTGACACTAATCACTCAGAGCCGCTCATTGACCGCCCTTCGCTAGTTCAAGAGCTGCTCCGCTGTTCCGCCCACCGCACTGCTGCATGCCTTGCCAGAGGTGATGCTAGCAAGCTGTCAGCTAAACGAAGTCCAATTACAAGGAATGCCTTGTTATCTAGTGCTTCAGAACTACGGATAAAGCTGAAAAATTCCTTAAGACTGTCTAATTGCTGTTGAGAACTGCGAGCAAATGATTCAACGTGTTATTACTGTCGAATTAACAACCGGGATAAACGTAAAATGCTATATAATTGCTTAACTGTAGGCTAACAAAGGTTTTCCAGTTGTGCTTTAAAACAACAACCAAAGGACCTTCGTCGAATTGTTATTTGCATTTGCGAGCAAAGAAGTAAGACGTTTTGTAAATTTTAGATTGTGTCGTATGTCCATGATTAACTTAAGGATGTAGCGATGCTTATGTATTAGAGAATAAGGCTCGGCTCCTGTACTACATCGGCTGAGTGATTACAATGTGGGGCGAGCATTGATCTGTTGGCCGCGGAATGCAAATCGCGGCTTATTAATGCGCTGACGACGGAACTTTCGTGTCATTCATTACGCCGATGTCGGTCTTTGTATACACAATACGTATTGTAAACCAGAATTTTACACCTGAGGTCTACTGCTGCTACTGAGGGCAAGCGGTCCATCTGATGTTGTCACCTCTACCAGATTATTTATTTTATATCTTATATTGACCATAAAACTAATAATGTCTCGCTGCTTGAACTCATAACCTAGTTAAGAGTTCAAATAGCGAAGAGCAACATGGTCATAAATAATAATGTCCCCCAGGTAATAAGGTATAACTTTGTGATTTACAGGACGGCGTGCGGCAAGCCGGGGCGCGAGCATTGCTCCGTACCTCCGGCATGTGACCGCGAGCGGCGCGCCCGTGATGACACCGTAATGCACAAGTCACAATATAAACGCACGCCTCGTGCCGTCAGTGTTACACGTCTAGGCACCATTGATACTTCCATAACTAAATAATGATTGCTTCCTTTTTATTCTTTTTAATATAAATAAACTAGCTATAAACATCTGCTATGCTGTTTTTTTTTCGTTTTTTATTTTATCTATTAACAACCAGCCAGAATCACAACCACTCTGTAACAGTATTGCCTATAATATAGGGAAAAACAGGTTCATTTTATTATACGTATTCAAGCAGAGGTGTAGACAGAGTTTATAGATTTCCGTTTGACTCGATCTTGGAACTTTTCTCTCGCTTATTACATCCACGTGCTCTTCTGCTTCGGATATTATTATTACTACTACTATAGTAGTAGTAGTAGCCTTTGCCTCTAGTCAATTTATTGGAATAGACTCCGTGATACACACTCGTGTAAACTATAGCGGATTCGATTCCAATGTTAGGTATTAACTATGGAATAAACTTCAACATAGATTCAATATTGACAACTCCCACGGCCTTGTTGTGAACATCGATTTATATTAGCTATAAGAAATCGACAGATGAACTGTATGAGGATGCACCAGGAGAGGAGGCGGTGATCGGATTTCCGCGCCGCGATCTGTCCCCGGCGCCTCAATCGCGATGTACACTAATGTATTTGTGTCGGTCTGTACGGTTCCAATAAAAAAACTATTTTTTACAATGTTTTTCGTATTAAATATGTAATATGTATGTTCGTATTTATGTCCGTTACGCTATGTTATGAAATTACCATCCTATTAAAATTTATGTTCCGATATACCGATGCGTAGGAACAAACATTAAGTGACTACTGTGTCCAACAGTAGTCGCTACTGCATAGCACCGTCCACCCGAGGTGCAACTCTCGCCTACTACCACTGCCCCGAGCAGAGCGCGTCGCAACTATTTGCCACACTGTAGTCACAGTTGCCACTTTGCACTTTAACAACTTTTCTATTTTGTCCATACGTTACGATATGTTAATGCATTTATTTTTATTTATTCTTCTGTCCGTGTGTATGCTGCTCTATCATCTACTATCGCTTAAAACTTGGAAAGATTTCTATTATATTTTTGTGTGTAATTAAATGAATCTTTAGACGGCTTAGATTCAAACTTGGTAGATGTCGTTGTGAACGAGTGCTGAGATTTTATTTTTTATTTTTCTATGATTTTTCCACACACACCGGTAGATTTCATCAAATATCAACAAATTCTCCTATTTTATGTATGGAATAAGTAATAAAAGATGGAGTAGACGGCTCGGATGGTACACAGATGACCTCGTGAGGATGGCAGGAAGTCACTGGAGGGCCTTATGCTGTGGACGGCAGCTGGTAAGGCCTGGGTTCAACAGCGGACAGTTACGCATTACATCGCAGAAAAGCTTATATTTCTATCTGCTCAGCTGCCAATCGTCGTGGCGTGATTATGAATAGCCTTCTACCTTTCTTAGTACTTGACCTGTAAAATGCAAAAAGACTTTTTGAAATACGATAGGCATTTCTTGAGATTAGCGCGTTCAATCAAACCAAAACAAATGTTTTATTACATTAATAGGTAGTATATTTTAGAACTTTCTCTTGAAGGAAGCTTTAATCAGAGACTTCATTAACACTCTGTGCTCATATAATCTGTGGTCGCAGCGTGAGGCAGGGCGCGGGTCGAGAGGGTAGGAGGGCGGGGGAAGCAATAACATGTTAATGCGGCGTTTGCTCGCTAATCGAGTGCGACGGCGCGGACCATTCATTTTGTTAGCGGCGGTCTACGCCGAGCTTACATGCACCTACAATTATTTTTAATAGTTATGTTATTAAACATTTCTTGGCAAATAGGTTTCATAAAACACGATTATGAGCGTACATCAAGAGAGTGAACCTTCTTCCTTTACATCCAGGAAACCCTGTAGGTTTCTATCCTACGTACTCACTTTAATATCCCTAATTATCTTGTATAGATTTAAAATCAAATAGACATATATTTATATAAGTGGATATTCTGCAATAACAATAATTATGATTAATGTAATAAGAAATTTTATCTATTAATTTTAGTCCGTAGCTTAGTACATAGTTTTAGTGGTTTTTAATAATTTGGAAATCGAAACTTTACTGAAATGTATCACATGGTGCATCGAATGTATCCACAAGTTGATGTCATGTGAACCGTCCCTAAACTTAGCAGAGCAAATACTGAGAAAAACACAATCATTGAGTGCAGTTCAGTTTATTAAAGGTTTGACGTAGTTCTCCCTCTACACCCCTCTCCCTACGCCGCTACGAGCGTAGCCCGTAGAGTGCGGACTACGAGCGTAGCCCGTAGACTGCTACGTAGCATTGTAGTGTAACATTTGGATTCTGTTTATTTGCTGATATTCTCAAAAATGTTTATTTGTCCCTTATTTTATTGAAGGGATATCAAGTGGCCGCTACCCTTCGGCATCTGCAACAAGCTCATGAATTTCAAATGCGTTGCATACCTTTAACAGACAGAGTAAAGGATAACGGGAAAAAATGATATTTCCTTTTCCTATCGCCCCCTCAAATCCTCTTCCTTGTCTCATGCTTAACGTATTAGTTAGTATTGGGATTAGGCCACCGGCACCTCTCATCAGATGAAACGCAGAAATACTTCTACTTCACGCCTGTCTCCTGTCACGGTATTTTACCGGTTGTTGCAGGCTCTTCCACTGTTTCCGATGTTTGATAGGCGAGTCTTTTAATCAAGTAGTTGGAAATTTAAGGTTTTTTACAATTGAATGTAATATAATATTAGATTCGAGTCAAAGAAATTTCTTCCTAATTTGTAGGGAGTCTCGTAGGCAGTACGAATTGCAGACGGAGATAGTCGGGGCGGCAAATAAGTAGTAAGACAATCGACCAACGATATTCCTGTAGTAACTTCACGCGACCACGTTTACTTGACTTGCGCGTCAGTTTGAGCGGATGAAAGGATACAGCTTGAAATATGTTGCAGTAATATAAAGGAGTGTCAGCAAACAATGATCATACCAACTGCCGCGGAATGTCAACATTGTTCGGCTTTCCAAAAGTGTATGTGCTGGTATATATAGCATGGATTTGGAAGAATAAAAGTGTATATGTTTGAATTGTGTAAAATTAAAATCTTAGCTTATCTTGTGCATGTTTCAATAGTGCAGTCAGTACGTGGCATGGCAAATAACCTGGGAAAGTATTTGACCTCAAAGCATTCCGATGTAAACATTATTTTTTCTTCTGCGTTTTCTCATACCAAAGGCCCAATCTCCATCCCATTCTATGTAATTCTATTCTACATACAGGTTGTCAAATCTTCTGCAACTCACTGCTCCTTGCGGATGTCTGTGGTTGACAATGCTCGCTCAACGTCAGGCGAATCGCTTAGTTTGCCACCTTCGAAGATTTTAAAACTTGTTAAGCATATTCAATCAGGCTCCTCTTGGAGCTACGAGTACGCTTGTCCAAAACAAAAAGCCATTAGTACAAAGAACACATTTATTTATCCGTTTTATTAATTATACAGGCTCTAGGTGCAGCCGACGTCTCTTATGTATCTATGTTTGAGCGCCCGCGATTTTATTTACATATCAATATTATAATTATACACTTCTGTATGTACACGTGTGTTGAAAAGTCACGAATTGTTACACAAACGTTGTTTATGGCGCAACTGTGCAGATAATGTTCAAGGTATGATATGAGCTATTTGAAAGGGGCAGACACACGCCTGTTGCCATGGCAACACATGACAACCTCTACGTGTCTGCCCCGTGTTTGTCACGACAATGATATACAAAATGTACAAGTAATCAGTTAAAAATAATAGTAATTATATAACTGTTTCATACATTATCGTATGTTTGTATGTGCTAGTAGAGCATAGCGTCTGGTTGTATATGTACTCCTTGCCATTAGTATTCTGAAACATATACTGACATTATAATACGTTTGACAACAGTACGACTCGTGTTGTTGTTACTTGTTATTTTTAATAAAACTTTATAAAATTAAAATAATACATAGTTTAAAAATAATCACAAACTGGGTCTCTTGTTATTTTCATTACAGCATTTTGTTTACTTTATAATTGTTCTTAAATATAATTTATATACAATCTTATTTACAATGATCATTTAAAATTAACTAAAATTAATAACTTGTTCATATAATGAAAACAACTGACTTAATAAGTCGGTTGTTGCCTATTATCCTGTATTTGTGTCACCGTACAATTGTGAATTTAGTTAGTTTTTAATCGGACCAGACATAATTATTATAAACTGTTTACAAATTATAAACTGAACGAATTGACAATTCGACGTATCATCTATCTATCTTGTGGGAGTAACTACGGCGTGGCTGCCTTCCAAGGACCTTTAGGCCCAACGGCCATTAATACTACAATGTATCTTGCTACCAATATGTACGTTTTTATATAAAAAAAACTTTATAAATAAGATGTCAATGGTCACACAATAAGACAGTTAACTTTGTAATTAACACAAAATAATATTATTTTACACTCACAATCTACGAGAAATGCACACAATCATCTGTTTACAATATATACACAGACTATAAATTAAGTTATACTATCTACACATTATAACTATTGGATTGTTTGTTTGCTTGTGTGTTTGCGGTCTCGTAGTGTATTTTCTTATTGACGATGCAAATAATTAGATGCGACTTACTCCTCAGTGGCCACGGAACGAAGAAATTATGCTGAGGATTTGAATGACAATTGACAGTCGCGTCAGATTGACGAACAATCCCGTGACAGCACGCTGAACATTTTCCTGAGAATTATGGTGCTATAGTTGTGCAGTCATAAAGAACAAAATGATGCATTGTAACTATCTGCTTGTCGTAACATCAGGGAGTACACCTATAGGCAATTATTTATGCAAATTTCGTTCGTACAAATTTTTACACAATATACTATCGAATACTGTTATTTTTATTGCTATAGTAAGTCATGTTCTGGCACCGCTTGCATCTCGCACGGAACACATATCTGCGTGCCTTTATTTATGGACTAGATGTCTACACCATCTTCGTGCCTTTACTTGTGAAGTCGAAATGTTACACCATCTATGTACATGTTTTTACTTAGGGAGTCGACGTCTACACCATCTGCATGCCTTTACTTAAGGACTCCACGTGTTCTTTCGCCTTCATGCGAAGCGCGGCGATAGAGGTGGAGCGGGGGTCGGGGGCGGCGGGGGCGAGCGCTGGGGGCGCGGGGGGTGCGGGCGGTGTCAGATAGCTCGGGTAGCCCGACGGCGGGTGACTGAGGAAGCCTGGAACAAGAAAATAATAGGTTACTGATTACCTTATGTTTTAATGGGAGTTCTGTTAGGTTTGTGTGAACGAAACGTGTGAACAGCTGCCCAGACACATCACAGACAAGACACACAGCAAGAAGGAATGGATGAGAAGGAAATTGGAGTTCCTGATTTTTTGTAACGAGTATGTCTTTATATGCAACAGAGGGGGTATGGTAACGTACCGGGCAGCGCGGAGAGCAGGGGTGGCGCGAGCCAGGGGTCGACGGGCAGGCCGAGGCCGAGGCGCGGTACGGGCGCCCCGTACTCCGCCAGCCCCAGCCGCGCCGCCTCCATCTTCTCCTGCCGACGCCACTTTGCGCGTCTGTTCTGGAACCACACCTGCGGAAAGAAACATAAATAACCTTTAGACTTCAGTTGGTCACTTATTCTTTTATTTATGATAATTTAGCCAACTGGATAAACATAAGGGGATATTAAATAAATGAGCAATACCATAGTAAATATCAAGCGTGGCCAACAGAGACAATCGGCTTTTCATGTCATGTCGAGCCAATTCATTATCTCTGGCGTAGCTTCTAATACAAGCGTTTCGCGCAAACCGCCGGCTCATAATAATAAAGATCACGAACCGGTGAATTGTCAAACAACAGTCAACTTAACAGATTAACGAAGTGAGCGCGCTCGTGCGGACCTGCCGGTAATTGATGCCGCACCATTTATTAGAGCATCAAACTTTACGAGAGGGGCGAGGGAGGTAAGGCACCCCCAAAAGCTTCGCCCGCCGACGATAAATCAAGGAGAACACGTCACTAAACGGTTTGTGAGGCCAGACATAACAAAACAAAACTAACTTTGAGTACTGTAAGGCATGAAACGCGAGCTCAAACACATAAATGTACCATCATTGCGCCATCCACCCTACTGAAGTACAGTCAAACCAATTTAAACTTTAACTCGTCGTTAATCAGTTCTATTTCGAATGTACAATAGCGATATGTTTTGAATGTGGTGTCAAATTGTAGTGTGAAATGATATATTCGTGGGGTAGGCAGAGACGCGGCGATACGCGACCGTCGCGTGATCGCTTCGATTTGGTCGTGGAGTCGGCAGAGACATGCGAGCGCGGTCGTTTCGCCGTCAAACGTATTAAAATGCCTCGCGGGAATCGAAAAGCGATAACGGCTTGGAATTGAGCAACGTTTATATGTGATCAATGGTAAACATTTGCCGCACGAATTGCGCTACTATTTATTTTGATCTGTATGCAGGGATTAAAGATTCAATTATTTAGATGAAGCACCTAGTTGTACCTCAAGCTTTAACGGAGGCGGGAGGAGGAGGCGCCGCACGTCGCGGTGTCGGCCCGTACCGGACACTACGCTGGGTCACACTGTCGTCACACTAAAACGATCAGACTAAACGACATTTTTGTATTTATCATTAGAGTGGTTTGTGTAATTTTAAGGTGTTTAATCTATATATAAAAAAAAAAGTTTGTGAGTTTATTTGTTTGACCTCTATGCGTTTCTAAGCCGTTGATCAGATTGTGATAAAACTTTGTTTCCGCAAAGGTTAGTGGTCCAAACAAATCGTTTTTAATGAAACTTTATTATTATTTTGAAATAATTTGAAGAGGTTTAAATAGGCAGAACACACAACCAAACACTTTTTTTACTTTACCTAGCATTACAACGCATGCTGGGTGCAGCTAGTATTTAATGAAATGAATGAGTTGGCACTCAGAAGGATAGGCAGAGAATACAGATTTTCATTTGACAACTATTTTTATACGTGTATTAAAAGTAAATTGTACCAGATTGTGGATTATTAAACACTAGCGGCCAGTCCCGGCTTCGCGCCGGTATTTAACAAAAATTAAATTATCGCAGTTTTCATACGTAACTTTTTTGAAAATATTCTATGGCCTACGTTCATCGGGAATGATGTAGGATTCTAATGGAGAAGGAATATTTTAAGTCGGCCCAGTACTATCAGAGTCTATTCAATGCAAACAAACAATCAAATCTTTCCGATTTATAATATTAGTATAGATTTGTTCCTAGTGCTAGCGACTTGTTCTTATTTAATTTTAAGTGGAACACGAATTCTTTTGATCACGAACTAATTTCAAGTGACGCACGGCGCGCTGTTTTAAAATAAAAACAAGTTTCCTACTAAGAATTTATTTGAAAAGCTATCGGGTTTAATTATACGATATAATCAGTAATTAGCGCGAGCAAAGTAACTGTACATTTAACAGCTAAACGAACTATTCGTACGTAACGATTGTAATGACAAGAAAATAAATAAATAAAAAGCTATGCCGAATTCGCCAGAATCTTGATAATCCGACCCAATTAGGGTTCGTTAAAATGCTAGTGCGGCGCGCGGACACGGTACAAATTTAAATCACTTCGGAAATCTAATTATAGAAGGCAAACATGGACATTTTGGTTATTAATAAAATAAAAATTTTAGCGTTGGTGCGGGGCGAGGGGCGAGGGGCGGCAGGCGACCGCGCTGTGCGGGGCTAATAAATGTGACGCATTGACACGCCACGACCGGGCGCTAGTGCTGAAAAAACTACTTTAAAACATTTATATCGAAATTATAGTTGTAAATAATAAACAATCGCTGAATTAATTAATGCCACTATATGCGTCACCGTAACAATGTAAATATTGCATTTGTAACCTCTCTAGCTTAACTTACTTATCAAAATATTTCTTTCTTCATTTTACGAAATGATTTTCTTACTTGATTGCCAGTATGGCAATGGCGATACGTGTATGTATAGAACACATCACTTAATAGTAACTTAGAGCATTGGCTCTAAATATATTGATATATATTGATATTAAGACAAATTATTAAAAGTATTGTAAAATGACTTACTACACAGTAATATCTTCACAGAGTAAAACAAAGTCGTTTGCGCTGTCTGTTCCATTAGATCTTTTAAGCTAGGCATTTTACTCTAATGTTTTTATCAGTAGACAGAGTGATTCGAGAGGAAAGTTAATATATAATACATGCATATTTTAGTAGAGGAAGGAAGAGAATTTCAAAGATTTGTATACAATGATTTCCTATAAAATATACTTCTGGTCGCTTACATTGCAAGCGTTGGTTAACCCTTGAGATAGATCAAAATAATGTAGTTCGGAATTATATATCTTAAAAAAACTACAAAAAAGTCCCCGGTAGCATACACTATCTTTAAAGCATACCTTACTATACTCATTCTTACTTCTAAAACAGTAGTCACGTACAATGCGGTAATTAAAAAAGTATCTAGCGTATCGACAGTCTGTTGTCGCAGCTCTAGTTCTGCCCGCCCCTCCCTCGCGCCGCCGCCGGGTGATAAAAATTAAACGCAATCGCTCCACAGTTGTTTGTTTCGCGTTACTTACACTTTCGTTACACGGCAATATGAATTAGGACTTTCACAATAAAACGAGACTTAGGGTTGCCACTGTGGCGAAAACATTCATGTCCTATTTACAAGGAACTTTCTTGTCTGTATCCGATTTGGATCTTCAAGGGTCACAAATGACATGAACAACTCAGCACTTAACATAAAAAAAACTTGTTGCTGGACTTAACCGCACGTAGATGATTTAGCTTTCTGCTCAATACAACAATGCTTACGACGCAACTATTTGATTTTTAAATTCGCATATGGTTCCCAGTAAATTATCACACAAACAGCGCAAGTAACTCAATATCATTTCAAGTCCTAGCGTAAGGAAAAATGATTATCCTAAGTATTAGGATCCTTATTGGCGCCCCAGTCGTAGGGCTCGGCGCCATTAAATTATAATATAGCGCAGTGTCGTAGGGTCCTGCTGCCGTCGCCAGTTAGCTGCGGCGAGGAATGTAGCGCTTCATTGCAACCACTACAATTAAGCGATGACAGTCATCGGAATTGTACACAAACCTAACAAATCCGAGGAAAGATACTCTAGCGTATATCTCTATATCTTCGTTTCACCCACAAGTGTACCTATGTTCATTATTTAAACTAGAAGATGGCAAACGAAGACGCGTTAATCTGATATTAAGTAACCGCTACCCATAAGCAACTGCAGCAAGGTGATGAGTTGCAAATGCATTGCCTACCTTTAATGGACAGGGGAAAAGATACACATAAAAAAAGGATATTTCATTTTCCTATCCATCCTCTCCCCCGTCAAATCCCTCCCTTCCCATCTTATCCTTAAAGAGGAAGGTAGTGGGGTAGAGGACTGAAATCGGGTCACCGGTGCTCTACACACGAAGCGCAGAATATTTCTTCTGCTAGGTCGTGGTATATGACCGGTCGAGCCGGTACAGCTGTGCAACAGATGAAGTTGTTGCAAAACAGAGCTTTCTATTAGTACAAGCATTTTAAAAAAAAAGTACTTATTAAATTTGTCAGTCGTAAGCCTTATACAATATCAAAACAAAAAGTAACTAAATCGACAACTAACAAATGTAATTTCACCGATAGATTGGATAAAACGTCACAATAAAACACAATGGCGGCGCCCGCCCGCGCCAACTGTCCTCAACGTCGCGGCTAACAACCGCTCGAATATGACAGATGTCAGGTTTACGCGGCAAGCTCTGCCGCCATTGGTCCATTCGGATAATATTCGATTGTGCCGACTTGAGACTGCGTCGGATTGGTTGGTAATTCAATTATTCAGACTCTTTTAGCGTTAATCGAGTGACAAATTGACTTTTTGACGGCATGTGTGTTATTATTTTATGTTTATCAAGTTACATTGTTGTTGTTTATCTTTTGTTAGGGCAGTGTAATGGTTTTTTGATTCACTTATTTTAACTGTCTGATGTGCTTGTTTTAAATAAGTACATGTATAAAGCATAGTCATCGATTTTTGATAATAACTTCTCTTACATAAGTAAATGAGAAAAAAAATAATTTCATAACTTTAGACGTTATTGATTTTTAATACAGTTGCTCAAAAAGTGGCGTATTGTAGGGACATTTTCCGAATTCATGCGTTCTCTTTCCCAACTGTCAAAATAATGTCTATTAAAAAGATAAAACCAACCACGAAGTTTTTATGTTTCATGCAAATATTTCTAAAAAGAAGCTACTAATTTGTTTCAATATCAGATTTAATGATTTGATTCAATGAGTTAGGTTCGGTTTCACTTCATTTCATCTCATTAAATTTTATTTTCATTTCATATCAATAAAAAAATACAACTCAAGACATGGCTGTATGGGCATAGATCCCTTTGCCTAACCAGAATGGGTGAAAAAAACGAAAAAATCTCTGCTTGTTGGTTGGCGCCATTTTCCAAAAATGTTCTTCATTAAATTGCTTAATTTTTTCGCAACTGTATTAAAAATAGTTAGTCATTGCAACTTGTTCCGACTGTCAAGAAAACCTACGGTAACTATAAATTGAATAATACAAACAAAGCCGAATATCACATGAAACTATCTAATAGTGTTAGAGTCCGCAACTACAACATCTGTTGCACGAATGGTCCGGTGAAATACCATGACCTCACAGAAAACAGGCGTCAAGTAGAAGTACTCTACGTTTCGTCTGATGAGTGAGGAGCCGAAGGCCTAATTTCAGTCCTCTTCCCCTCCCCACCCTTTCCTCATAAGGATAGGACCATAGACCAGCATTGAAAATTACAGCCATTAACGTGGTGCCGCCCGTGCCGTGGTAACGCTCCCACGGGACCCTGCCGGTGTCCATCGCGCCTGTAATCCGCAAACATTACTTAAATATTAAAATTCCTACTCATTAGCGGGTTACGTTAACCTTGACTATGAGTTTTGTTCCGGAGATATGACACATAAGTATATAGTGAGTGCATATTATTTATTTTATTTTATATACATGACTTTTGGACGTGCGGGTCAGTCGGGTAGCAAAACAAGACTTCCGGGGATGTGGGTTCTAATTCGCTATTTGACTTGTCGATAACTTTCTCCTAGGTGGACAAGTTAAAATTGTAACCTGTTTTATTTTAGCTTTAATTCAACGTTGTAACGGGTGTCTACAGGGCGTGGCGTGTGAAGTGAGACACAGAATTTGAAAACGTCAAAGGTTTTTACATGTACACAGAACAGAGTACAAGTTGGAAACTAATAACACTAATAACCAAGGAGAGTCTGACCCTCACCCGTCCCACAAAAGTGGAAGCAAGTAGTTGGCCGTCAACTATGAGTATTTCCTTGATTTCGAGTGAAAAGTTCCACAAAGGTGGAAGCAGTTACTGGATAAGTTAGAAATCTCTTATAGTATAACCTAATACTTCTAATGACAAAGTGCACAGAGACAAAACTTATCCGACAGCTTATCCCTATTCACATAACACATCAGCAGCGCGTTCTAAAACACTAGTGGCGCTATGTAATTCACTTATAACACACTAAAAACTTAATGGTGCTATCTAATTCATATATTATACGTTTCTGCATTTACAATATTTATATAAAGAGTGCAGATTCAAAATACACGACGACTTACGCTTGTGGTACCGCTGCCTCCGCGAGCTCGAGTGTCAACATTCACCTGCTACGATTATTAAATCGGATGCGCGGGAAGTGGGTGGTGGGGAGCGCGCGACGAGTGGGGGGGCGCCACTGACACTTCCGCTGGTAATGAGATACGGAGCATGTTTGTTCAACGCCATCGGGAAATGTTATGAGGATGCGTCGTGGTGAGAAACTATTGCCTGAGAGTTGGCACAGCGAGAAGACGTAGATATGAAGTGGAATGAATGCCTTTGGATATTATTTTAAATCGTGACCGCTGGGCAGCGACATTGCTTAAAGATAGTGTCTATTACGAACCAACACACAGCTTAGAGCATTAATGCTCCGACAAAACTAATTAGCAGTGGATATAGTTCTATTGAATTAAGCAACATATTTCCTAGATACACACCGTTAAGACATTGAAGTGTAGATTATTTAAGTTTAATGCCAGTAGTTATAATATAAGGAGAATTTAGTCGCAAACAAACACTTTTGCAGTTCGGTGACGTATATTGTATAATTTAATGGAATATCTGTTGATATGTAATAAAGTAAAACAACAAGCAGCGAGAGGACAGAGAAGCGGTCGTTGCATCAGTTCGCCGCCAATACACGTCAAGTCCGGTCGACCCGGGGCAATCGATAACGTCAGGCGCGGACAAAACGAAGAAAGTCTAGAATTGCGATCGCGCTGCGGCCACCGTTTTTAAGAATAACGACCGCGAACGCGACAGTTTTGTGACAGCCGGAGAGCTCCGCAGTTCCGCAGCTAGTAGGTGTGTACTGCATCGTGTCAATAGTACTAAATGTGTTATGATTACATTATGACGAGTTTTATTTTTCCTACATTGTAACATTACTACACAATTTCTTATGATAAAACTCACGATGACCTAATATATTTGATAAATATATGCAGATTTAGGCGTGTATGGATGGCGTGTAGGCTCATGTGATGGATTAAGAAGAGTAGGATGAGAAAAAGCTTAAAAATTTTTTTAGAATTAAATTAAAATGATTTTTCATTCCAATTTTAGGAAAAAGGTACCCAACGTATTTATGACTGCCGTAGATGTTAGAAATGTGAAAAGTCCTAATTGCTTTTTTAAGTTCTTGGTGGTTCTTAATTTACTAATTAAATTAGAAAAAATCTCATTCTAAAACAACTCAGGGAACATCAATTGCCATGTAACGCTTCGCACCGAAATTACGTTCTGAAACTACAGCTGTCGTCCCCCCCCCCCATCCTCTCCAGGGGATTAGCTCCCCCCTGCGGCCCCCACCCCCTGCTGCGGGTGCAACATTATTGCGTCTCCTTGTTTTTCCTCTTCCCCATTTTTTGGTAGGTAATAGGGCGCGCGCGGGCAAAGCGTTTATTGAAAGGGTAATTGAAGTCTGCCTTTTGTGGGAGCGTGTCGCGCGCGAACAGAGAGGTTTGTTTGAGTTGAATTTGTTATTGTAGCGGTAACGGGCGTCGCGGCTTGCAAGTCTTGCTCGTGGAGATTCTGACAAGTTACAATAACACTTCGGCGGTCGGATACAATATCATTCGGGCAAAATTATTGTCGTGCATACTATCCCTACTAATATTATAAATGTGAATGTAAGTTTATTTGTTACGCTTTCACGCGAAAACTACTCAACCGATCAACATGAAACTTTGTACACATTCTTGAGGTATTTATTAGAATTGACATAGGACACTTTCTAGTATACCAAAGCGGAGTATGTATGTTCCCTGTAGACCTATAGACTCCGAAACGGCTGGACCGATTTCGATGAAATTTACAGGGATTGTCCAGATTGGCACAGCGGGTGTTCCTGTGTTTGGTAGCGATCGGATCAACATAATTAGTGGTACCCGGGAGAAACCGGGGCGGGTCACTAGTACTATTTTAAATAAATTATAAGTTTGACTAGTTCGCGCTTCACGCAAAAACTACTCGACCAATTTGAATGAATTTTGGTACAGTGATAGATACGAATTTGACAACTGACCAAGTTAGACTTACATTTATTTCCTTGGTGGTAAAAGCGATGGAGAGCTTGGATAAATAATTTCTCAAGACGTAAGGCTACGTGTGAGCATCAAATAATGCTATTTCAATTATTTTTACTGTCTTTATCTACATTGTACAATAACATTTATTTCCAACGGTTGGTTTCATATAAACTGCAGCCAAAACCTATCCAGTATACCTTTCGGTTTTTCTATATGCATGCGTTTAGACAAAAACTGATCACACAGTTTATTGCAAAATGAAAACTAGACTAAGATTCTGTACAAGAAAATGAATGGTGGATAATACAAAATTACATTGATTACTTCAGTTATTGTGTAACTCGTGATAATTGTGTAATTTATTTGTGACGAATGTAAACGTGTTAATTGTACTTATACCGACAACTTTCGCTTTCACAAGACGTCAGGAGAGGCTGGCGCAGCGGCCTGCCGTCAGAGACACGCCATCATTATGCGAGCCGAGCCCTCCCCTAAGTGCTCCCTAACACACAAACGTTATTAATTTAGACTCGTTTTGTACCAAACAAAATTAAACTGTATATGCTATGGCAAATAGTTGAATTTTGTTTACACGTATTAAGCGACTTGAGCCGTTTCGTTCTTCGGGAGGTTAGTTATTGGCTAACTTTTGGTCCTCGCTGCATCTAAGATGGCGAGGCATCCCGTCGTCTTTAGACGTACATTTTTGTGGGTATCGCCGTCTCGCTCGTTGTCTTGCGCAACAGAAAGAAGCGGAGTTTGTTTGTGTTGGATAGAACGAGAGGGGAGAGGGGAGAAGGCGGCGGGAGGCGATTGCGTTTGGAAGGTAAATAAAGAGGTATCGGAGGTTCGGAGGCGATCGATGTCCGCACGCTAGAGACGTTGGCGATGCTCTGCGCGGGAAAACCCGGCTGTGTAGTTTCCTTAGTTTTAAATATTAACTATCATAATACGCTCTCATTTTTATTTATATTGTTTAGTGGCTAGCATCCACGATCGAGCTAGCTACGTCCTAAGTACGAAAGAGATCACATAGGCTTGTATTTAATATTTATGTTTCTAATGCAACACTAGATACCTTATAATTTACGTGGGTTAGTTTAATAGGTACACTTCATCTGTTGTAAATCATCCCGAGCAGCCTAGCTGTATTGAACTAATGTTATACATATAGCTACAACTGTGTACTGTTTGTCCAAATAATACAGGTAACCCATTTGAGACCTCTACGATGGATTGTTATGGTACATGCATGGATACTTTAATATGTACTTCTTAAACTTATACACATACATATGTAAGACAGATACAGTAAAATATTTTCATTACAAATAATATATTAAAACTTAATTTACACAAAGATCAAATTCTTGTCTAATATCAAACTAACAAATCTAAAATTGAAATACCAGAATTTAATAAAGACTTAATTTACGAGAGTCCAAATAAGTTTCACATAGCTACTCTTCGATATGTTCTATTGCAAGGGAATAAGGTTCACAATCGCTACTTCCCCGCTGTCGACTCCAGCGCCACCCGTACACCAAAAGGCCGAGCATCAAACGCGATCCCAAAAACATCAATCATTCAAACTGAGTTAATCCACTACTAAATTAACTCTCGACAAACAAGTTGCGCCTCACCCTTAACCCAACTTAAGAACACGCAACAATCAACTTTATTCCATACGTTTGAGGTTGAATTTCGTTAAGCAAAACTGAGTGTTCTATTATGTTTATTTAAATCATTATGGACTTTAGTGCGAGGCAATAAGATTTCATTTTCTCTTTGAACAATGTTTCCTCCTTGATTTTATTGTATCTTCACATCGTTTAGGAGAGAATGAGAAGTAAAATGCTATAAGTGAAGGAAGCACTGTTTTCTAAAAGCAACCTTATAGCTATTAAAATAGAGTGTAAATACACTTAATTTACTCTGGGGCCCTGGTAGAATTTTATTCCATTCATTAGTGGGACATTAGGGCGCTATTAAGCGAGGATAAAAAAATTATCTCTTTCAAGCGTTCCTTCTTGAAATTATGTGTACTTTGTTTTGAAGGATTCAGTCACGACTTTACCTAGCATTTTCCACGAATCGAATATATATAGGTAAATATTCACACAATTGAAATTATTTACTTACATGAAACTAGTGACCCGCCCCGGCTCCGCCCGGGTACCACTAATTATGTTGATCCGATCGCTACCGAACACAGGAATGTGCCAATCTGGACAATCCCTGTAAATTTCATCGAAATCGGTCCAGCCGTTTCGGAGTCTATAGGTCTATAGAGAACATACATACTTCGCTTTTTATATACTTTTTTTTTTCATAAAAGTCCTATGTTACTTCTTATACCTCCAAGAATATGTGTAGAAAAACTCAAGATGATCGGTTGAGTAGTTTTCGCGTTTCGTGAAAGGGTAACAAACAAACTTACATTCACATTTATAATATTAGTAGGGATAAATAGACAGTATACAGATCATGTTCGTAATCTTAATAACCATAACACTGAGCTTTCCAATGTTATTAGGTCACAAACATGACAACGTGTGGGCCTATCGCCCACCGGTACCAGATGAAACTGATAAGCAAAATTTTCATTAAAGCGGCATTTTGATGACGGGACAATTTAGCGTAGATTAATTCTAAAATAGAGGGTTGGAGTATTTGCATTAGAGCGCAATATCGTTGTGCATAAGAAAAAGTCAATAGAGGGCGCTGTGCAACCGGCGCACGTGACGCGCGGGCACAACCACTTCGTAACATAAACACAATTGTCTAAAATGTTATACACTTTTCTATATCAAGAAGATACCAATGACGACGATCATGAGATTGAACTCGGTGGCCGACATATGACACCCGACGGACCCTCCAATACAGCACAGAACAATGGCTAACAATGCAGTAATGGTCTTGTCACGCTCTACATTGTGAGAACAACGAAAAATATGTTAGCAAGTTAACTATCATTCAGATTATTGACGTATTACGTACAATGTACAACATTACAATATTTGTAAAAACTGACGAATAATGAGGACTGCAAGCTTATATTATATAACGAATCTTAGAAGCCCAGAAGAAGATGAAGAGGATTCCTATATGCCTTCTTCCTCTTGTTGATAGTTTCAGATCTCGATGGTTACCTAGTTACTTTGACAACTTCTATTTGCTTTGCTAACTTTAACTCGGTCACTGAAAGCGACATCTAGCATATTTATATTATAATAAAAGTAATTTTTGAGCGCTTATATCAGTTATTCAATTAAATATTTATAAACATACTGCATACCACTTGAACTTTACACGTAAGACCAATTTGTTGGCAATCAGACAGAAGGAATCAGTGAAAGTCAAACATGGAAAGTTGCAACTTCAACACCGGCGCGTTGTCATGAGCGTGGATCACGTGGCCACCACGTGGCGGGCGTGTGGGCGTCACGTGGCCGCCGCGTGCTGCCCACTAATTAGCCATGCGGGGGCAGGTCGCCATCGCGGGGGCACACCGCCGCGACACTGGTTTGCGTCAATGTATCAGGTTACTTTGCGAGGCAGGGGAGAGGGCTGCCGTGGGTTATATTGTTTGTGGGCGGGATGCTGGCGTATGTTTGTGACGAGGCTAATCAACTAGACTTCGGTTGTGCGGATGAAAATTGTTATGGAAAATTCTTGTGGTAATACAAGGGGCTGTACAGAAGCGGGTTGTAAGTAGGGTGATGTTTGACTCCTCTAAAACTGTGTACAACCAAACGTTTTGTCAGCTGCGGACTGTGAGCCAGCTTAACTTTTGTTCAGATCCGTTCAGCCGTTTTTGAGTGAAAGAGAAACAAACATTCATACATACACACATGTAAACATTCGCATTTATAATACTAAGGCGATGAAGTAGCTAGATGAGCTAGATTTTTGACAAACATTTTTTTTTATTATTCGTAATTTTTTTTCATAAAAAAGTATCCTATGTTACTTCTAATACCTCCAAGAATATGTGTACAAAGTTTCATGATGATCAGTTGAGTAGTTTTCGCGTGAAAGCGTAACAAACAAACTTACATTCAAATTTATAATATTAGTAGGGATATGTGAAGCGAATGTAAAAGTTTAGAGTGAGAACTGCGAAGCGTACTATCTAAAGTAGATGAAATCGAAAACTTAGCGTGAACAAAGAAAGCTATAATAATAACATTCATACGTATGAAATGATAAAAAGGACTATCTGCGTTTACCAACTTTATTTAGAAAAAGTATAGACGCGTGGCTACAAAGTGTAGGCGCTAAGCGCTTACACAAGCGGACAAATCGCTTGCCGCTAATTGCTTCAGTGCGCTGACGCCCCCGCGGTACGGAGACGGCTTTTCTACAAAATTAACGGGGAAAGGGAAATATCCTTTTTCCTGTCTATGCCCTCATCTGTCCATTAAACGTAGGCAACGCATCTGCAACACATTTGCCTGTGACGGATGTCTTAGGTTTGCCACCTTTCACATAAAAAAGAGAGATTGCGTCAGTAATCTGCATTAAAACCTTCTCACTAATCCAAGCCAAAGACTTATTCAACTCATATATTTGATAAAACTAGACAATATTCGTACACGGGCCTAGAAAATAAAACAATAACAAAGTTGGACTACATCGTCTAGTGGTTACTATAGCGCCATTCATTCTGAAGGCCCTCGTGTAAGTCCGCCTCCATACCTGCCAACAACTTCTGCGGGCTTCAGATCGTTAATTAAATTTCGCTCCGACGCCAACTCCGCCAGACTTCGCTAAAAGGTTAATTTAGTATTTGTCAGCCCGACCTATCCACTCAGGAACGTCCTACCGAACCAACCTGGCTTACACCAAAGTCAATCTTATTCCCTTGACATATGGTCCATATTGAAAAAACATCATCAGATCTAAATGCGGAACTTATGTTTGTTTAATCTGTCGCAAAAAAGGTATAAGTAATTAGTAACCGTAATGTGAACAAAAACATGAGAGCGGGATAATATTTATTAATAATTACAAGTAAAAATAAACCTTAGTATGGTAAGAATAAAGTCTTTAATTCATTAAACGCCTACAAAATCGTAAATGAAGAAAAATGGCAATTAACGATGCAAATTCAACTTAATTACCAGGGTTTAGGGGTTAAAATTGTTCGTAATTGTCAAGTAAACAGATTAAATTAAGTCGCCGAGGACCTTATTAGAATTTATTGAGAGACGCAAGCGGAGTAATTAGTGATTAGTTAATTAGCAATGATTTGCTCAGGACTAACGCGCGGCCATTACTGAGGTACCGTCATACCGAGAACATCCGAGTTATTAATTTAACGGTTTTTATTGTAATTATAAAGCTGTTATATTAACTATGTAAGTAATAATGAATGCTCTGCTCTGCCGCTACTTTATCTGCGCCTTATTATATCGAATAACGTATTTTTTGCGTTTTATCGGTAACCGTACTACCGCTACTATTATTTAAGTTTTCCATTCAGTTAGTATAATAATAATAAATAATAATCTGCCTTTTTTTAGAATGTTTCCCACAGCAGGGACACAAGCCTCCTCTCCGAGAGAGGGAACGCCGTAATCCACCACGCTGGCCCGGTGCGGGTTGGTGGATGTCACATGTCTTAGAAGTTGATGGTTCTAAGAACATGCCGGTTTCCTCACGATGTTTTCCTTCACCGTTTTTGGAGCAGTGGTGATGTGATCAATTACACAAAGTATAGCGCCCGCCTGGGTTCGAACCCGCAACCTACAGTACGTAAGTCGGGGCTTAAACCACTGAGATCAGTTAGTATATGTAGTATAATGAAATGAAAAATGAAAGAAATAAATCATTTATTAGCACAAAAAAAGTAAATAATATTTGGGCAGCTGCGTGACACATCATCGTGGAGTGCTCGCTCGAGTGTCATAAGGTAAGCACACGCGCTAAGTGAGTGTCCCGCAAGTACCCTCCGTTTAGTGTCATGGCGAAATGTCCGGGTTGCAGTAAAATAATAACAAAAAAGAGTCCTGTGTTGGAATGCAGTAGATGCCAAAAAGTCGTCCACGCCGTAACACAATGTACGGGACTTAGTGCAAAGCAGCTAAACGCCCTCAAAGCTGCCGAAAATCTGGAGTGGACATGCAATGACTGCAATCTCAATTGTTCCCGTAAAAAATCTTTTATTATGCTGCAAGACGATGAAGACGACGAAGAGGAACACGTTCAAATACCGGAATCCCCGATCAACATTAAAAAGCTACTGGAAGACATAAGAAAAGAAGTAAGCAACATCATCTCACGGGAATTGCAGACGCTCAGCAACGCCGTGCAGTACTGCAGTGAGAAGGTCGACGAGTTCACCGAATCTCTAAACACAGTCTCAACTAAGATCAAAGAGGTGGAGAGGAAGCAGAAAAATTTAGAAAACAGAAATACCTACCTAGAAACCAAAGTTGAAGCCCTTGAACAAAGATATACCGAAATGGAGCAACACTATCTTGAGGACTCAGTTGAGATCGCGGGAGTCCCAGAAATAACTGACTTAAATCTAAATGAGGTTATCAAAAACATCGCGGATAGATTTAATACACCTAAAAATGATATAATCACCATAAAACAACCATCGTCACGCAGACCAGGAGCCAGAATGATCGTCATAAAGTTCCGAGAGGAAGCCACTCGCAAACGTTTCCTGACTATAGCTCGCGAGAATGTCACCACCGCGAGGGACATCGTGCCAGGGCTGACGGGACCGCCGGCCGCCGAGAAAATATACGTACGTGAACTACTGACACCATATTACAAACACCTATTGTGGCAGGCCAAACAGCAACTTAAAGGTACATACAAATATGTGTGGTTTAAGGAGGGTAAAGTACTTGTACGAAAAAATGAAAACTCTAAAATCTTTAGATTGAGATCTGTTAAGGACATACAACCCCTTCTATCTAATAACTGAGAACATTATATACTAACCCTTGACCGAAACTAGAATTTAAAAAAATAGCTATGGATTGTGACAAGGATAATATTGTAGAACTTTTTGATTGTGTTAATTTCTCGGAATATTATAGAAAGTTACGATTTAGTGAAAGAAAATTGACTATAATACATGTAAACATTCGATCAATGATAAAAAAATTTTGGAGGGTAGAACAGATACTGAGCGAAACGAACTCGGTTATCGACGTTCTTGTTATCACAGAAGCAAATATTAGTGAAAACCTAAAATCTCTTTACAATATAAGCGACTACACAATGTATACAGTATTAAGGAAAAATCAAAAAGGCGGTGGTATAATATTATACATAAAAAATCAATACACCTTTACGCACTTTAAGCTCAGAACGCTTCATTTTGAATGTCTCCTCGGTACAATTAATGTAACGTCAGGGCCATTAACCTTGTGCGCTGTGTATAGACCACCTAATACTAACAAACGTCAATTTGTATTCGAACTAGATACGTTACTTGAAAAACACCACGACAGCGATTTTATATTGTTGGGTGACGTAAATATTGATTTAAAGTTAGAAAATTCTGTTAAAAAATGATACATAGATGTTATGAACGGCCACGGTCTCTTATGCGGGATATCAGATTACACAAGAATAGAAAATTATAAAACAAAAGTTACAAAAAGTTGTATCGACCATATATTTGTGAGATCCCGCGTCGGAAGCGCGTGCGCCGCTGCTCTCGGCACTGTGTTGGCCGATCACAGACTAACGACGGTGTCATTGCTCGGGGGTGGCCGTATACAGGTGCTCCACTTTACGTAACCCGAATTGATAACAAAATATTAAATAAATGCCTATTTGAAGTGGATTGGAGTCCTACACAAAATATGGATTGTCCCAATGAAATATACAAATATATCAAAAATAATTTTACAAACTGTTATAACAAAGCTGAATATAAACAAAAACTAGGGAACTCTAAACGAGGTGTTTACGGGTGGGTAAATAAAAATATAATTAATCTTTGCCGCAAGCGGGATGAGTGGTTTGCTCGCTGCGTAAAAGATCCAAGTAATAAAGAAATTAGAGTTAAATATAAAGAAATAAGAAATAAAACGAATAAAATAGTTCATAAAACTAGAAATACGTATTATAAATCTCAAATAAATAATAATAAAACAAATATACGTAAACTATGGCAAATAATAAATAATATAGCTGGGAAGATAAACAAGTCAGTAGACGATATAATAACTAAAGCATTTAACAAGGAAGGTACAAATAAAAATATCGCTGACAAATTCGCTCAAGAATTTAAGATGAACGTACAAGCTTTAATTCCAAAATGTAACACAAAAATTTTAGACGAATCCACGTATATAATGCCTCTTGACAAATCAATTTATTTAAGAAAAGCTAAGGATTGTGATATTAAAACAATCATAAAAACCCTCAATCCCAGCAAGGCACCGGGGATTGACGGACTGCGAGCAGTAGATTTTTTGAAACTATCTGAAAAAATTGTAATAGCGATTACACGATTGATTAATATTAGCATTTTCACGGGCGTTTATCCTAACGAACTAAAAACTGGCATTGTAAGGCCTATTCATAAAGGAGGAAGTACTCTGCTCTATGACAAATATCGTCCCATTACGATTCTACCCGTAGTTGATAAAATTGTAGAAAAATATATATGTGGAATGGTCCAAAATTTCTACCGATCACACAAAGTTCTTTCTGAAAAACAATACGGGTTTCAGGCTGGAAAAAGTTCTACTCTTCTATTGTCTAGATTTACCGATGATGTAAATGCTTGCTTAAACTTAAAAAAACATGTTATTTTAGTATTTATTGACTATAGCAAAGCCTTCGATATGCTTAAACACGATCTACTTGGTAAGAAATTAGAGAATAATGGCATTAGGGGGAAATTATTACAATGGTGTGAATATTATCTCGATAATCGCAGCTACCGAGTAAAAGTAGGTTCGTCTTACAGCGATAGCATCGCTGTTACCCAAGGCACAGCACAAGGATCGGTTCTCGGTCCTTTGCATTACTTAACGTATGTTAATGATATAAACAATGTTATGAAACATTGCGCAGTATATCAGTTCGCGGATGATACATGTCTAATGGCTGCCGACAGAGACATCTCCGTGGCTCAACGTCATATACAACTAGATTTTGTTGCACTTTGTAAGTGGTCTCATGATGCAGGTCTAGTACTCAATGCTGACAAAACTAAATTTATCCACGTGCATTCTTGCCACAACCGATGCTCTCTGAATGAAAGCATCAAAATTTTAGCTCACAGTCACATATGTCTTCATAGCGGACAATGTACATCCAATTGTGTGCCGCTCGAGCAGGTCCGCGAACAAAAATATCTTGGCTTAATCATCGACGACAGGTTCAGCTGGTCACGGCACATAAATAAAACATGCGATAAGCTAAGGGCAATCATGGCTAAATTGTACGTAATTAAAGACAGAGTCCCTTACGATGTGCTACTTACCATGTACAAGGCGTTAGTAGAAAATATTATATCATATGGATTAAGTAGCTATGGACGTACCTATAAAACATATCTCAATCAAATATATAACATACAATACAGAATACTGAAATTAATATCACCAGACAAAATAAAACAAAAATATTCAAAGGAGCCCCTAAAATTATTTAAACATTGCAAAATTATACCAATACATAAAAAAGTCGACTTTAATTTATTAGTAGAACAATATTTCCGGACTGAAATTCAGATACCAATAAGTAATCCTGTTACGACTAGGAGCGTAACCAATAAAAAATTGACTATTCCTAACTATATTAATTTATACGGTAAACGCACATCAAAATACATAATTCCAATTTTAATAAACAACTTACCTGCAGATATAAGAAACAGTATAAACCACAAAAACATAAAAAATATATTAAAAAATCATTACCTCAAATTATAACGATACAATACAACAACGATGGAGCACCCTGTATATGACGGTATGTGCACACTCACTGATTATTATATAATAACAATTCTTGTAAAACTATAAATACCTACATATTTATACTAACATTAACTAGCGTAGTACTCACGTATCTAGACAAACCTGTATTAGGTTTTTAAGATACTGTAATTTCAAATTGTATACTTTTTTTATATTTCAATAAATAAATTTAAAAAAAAATCAGGGGAGGCATTACCATACTTGTACGATTTTCACTAAAAGAAATACTAGTTATATTATATTTTCTAATATAATAACGTTTTATTCTTGATAAGTGATAGTAGTCAATGTATTACCTAAAATGTATGTAAATTTTAAATGTCATTCAGAATTTATTAAGCGATTTTTGTCTGAAAAAAAAAGACAGAGGAAGTCAAAACCGCAATGATAAGTAAGTATGAATGTACTACATTAAGGATTTTATAAACTAAATAAATAAATATGCTCTCACGTCCGTAACCCATTTGGCACGATCCTGGCACACCTCTCTCGCTTCTTCTACATTCATACATCTGCGCATACATCGGTTATGTGTGCTTCTTATTTCTCCCTTTTTTAGTCACTAATCTGATCGATATAAGTTCTCCTAGGGCGCCCCCTGCCAACGCTGGCACTCACTTTTGCAACATAAATTTGTTTCGTTACTCTCTCGACATTCATAGTTTCAACATGCCCGAACAACCGAACTCCTCACTCCTCTCTTATAACGCTATTTTAATCCTATCATTTAATGTCACGCCTAACATACTTCTTAAGGCATCGCATCTCAACGGCATTAACTCTACCTAAGGATTTTATATTCGTAGGTATATTGGTCTTAAACCTCAATAATCAAAATAAAACTTGAAGTGAGTAAAAGCTTTTTTTTATTGTTTACAACCAATTTCAGTGCTCTCTTGTCGCTGGTCAATTGAATTGCGTATTTATTTCTGATACTGTTGCGGCATGCTTCTCGTTACAGCTTGCACAAAGTATTAACAGACGCAAAGTATAGAGTTTCAATGAACAACAAAGAAGCGTCGGCTTCTCGATAATACAGCTAATCTCAAACATATCGAGAATCTTATACTTCCAGCAGCTTCCACAGAAATCCATCGGCTCAATGACAATCTCCCATAACAAAACGATACGTCCAAAAACTATAGAACGATCTCTAACCTTTATTCCATGGACTTAGAGTCTATATAAGCGTGGGTGTGTCTCGATATGTTGGTGGCTTATGTTTACAGTGGATGCCGAATTGAAAGCTTTCGTATTTGGGATTTGGATTGTTTGTGAGACGGAGGCATGGCCGGAGTGCGCGGGCGCATGGTGCAGCGCGACATGTTCACTCATACAGATTATAATGTGGCATTTTACAACCGATTTAAGTAATCACTTTCATTTGTTGCCAATACTTTATTTGTGAAAGTAACAATGAAACAAAAATCTAATTTTATTGATCGATGATGTTTATATTACACTTTAAACGGATGTGACAAACATACCTCGTTTTATAGGAAGATATAATTTTTGTAAACACACAAACGTCACTTACCATGCATGGTGGCCATTACACTTTTTAATGTCATCAGAAATGTAAAGTTAATTGAGTTTTTACGTAATATGGATAGCTCGTGTTCTAATGTTATGCGAGAAGGAATTGTTTTACCGAAAATATTTTGATATTTACGAATTTTAACGTAAATAAATCTCATTACAATGAAAGAAGACGGTAGCGTCTTCCCGTGGGTTTTCACTGGCGTAGAATCGTGTCGCGATACAATGTTCCTCTCTATCTTACTCTTTGGAAAAACTGAGACGACAATATGTTTTGTGTGAATGTTTCCGCCAGTGGAAACACGGTTACAATGTAAAAGCAATGGAACTTATTTTTTTATGTTATCATTACTCCGAGTGTTTTGTAAAAGAACTCGTGTTCATGTAAAAGGTATATCGGTGCCTGTTATAACACTATGTAAAATGTTCATTATAAGATTAAAAGGCATTTAGTTTTTTTGTATAAATAAATAACAGATACCGAAAAGATAAATTTAATTCAAAGAATCGTTTCTGAGAATTATTTTAGTACTAAAAGTAAATACTTACTTTAATTTGTGATTTAGTTTGACTTGAGAATATTTAAAATTAAACCAATCTAAATAATAAATAACGTTAAATATTTCGGGATCCGGGATCAAGAAAAGAGATCGCAAATAGACCATAACATAAGCTTCGCGAAAGAAACGGAAATATCGAGTTCAGGGTTCCGTCGGCCGCTAGCGTAATGCACACCGACATGATACGTACGGAACCTACCATTAGCTCACAATGCCAATTCCTTTACTCTTTGTATTATCAGTCAAAATAAACTGAGCCCCGACACACAAGCGCCGAGCCCACATTGGCGCTCTGAGCGGTCCAAGTTACACTGGCCGATACTTTATACCAGTAATTCAATTACCCTTATATTTCGTTGTTTCCTGTATTTTTAAAGGGTTTTTTAACACAGGAAGGACCCGTCAAATTTTAATGAAATTACTCGTCAACAAAGAGCGTTATGATTAGGTTCGTATTCCATTGAAAAACCTTTTAACTATTGATTAGGCGCATTGTAATCGATTGTAGAAGATTTCATATGTTATATTCCACTGCTTATGGTTTTTTTTAATTTTATACGCTCTTATATTAACTCTTGTTCACATCGAGTTGTCCAGTTTCCTCGTCGGAATGTACTGAGCTATAGGTAGAGGTTGTGAGAAGGGATACCAAGCATTAAGCCGTATAACAATTTCATTTAATTGTAGCAAATTCAAATTCTCGATCGAAACATAAGCGTTTCCAATTCAACACATCTCCCAGCTATCATCACACCCTCTAAGGACAAATTTCCCTCATAAACAAAGATCACCCCCGTCCCTCCCGAAGGGGGAGTGCAATGGAGGGGGCACAAATGAGTCTCAGCCACCAACACAATTTCCCTCCCATCAGATGGCGCGCACGCGGCCCGTCTCACGAGTCTTATACTCCGATGATGTCATTTGGGGTCTGGAAGAAATAACAACATCCTGATACTGGTCGTGGATATTTTTATTAGTATCGAGGGCGATGCGCACACGTGTGCGGCTCGCGTTGAGAGTATCGCCGAGTGGAAAACCGAAGCTTATGTGTTAAATCTAATTCTGCAGTGCGACTAGTTACTAGATCAGAGATAATACGGGGTAACTTATATCTCTTACAATTTGAAGTATTAGAAGAAATATGCCATTTCTTGTTTCGTTTACTGATTGTTAACTGGATGTGTCTCCACTGTTGAGTTATGAACAAGGTCCGGTTCAAGGCTCCACCGTTTATTAGTCCAATACCCTTCCAGAGCACAGTTTTCAGAGGCCTTATGACATCAACTACTCAGAATTCATTCACGCGTAAGTGATAGAGGCAACATCTTAAAAAGTATATTTATTCTATCTCTAACTAAATCTAATAAATAACTTTAATGTATTAACTTAGTATATATGTATATAAAGGTGTACAAGTGTGCGCGCGGGAGGCGCCGACGCTAACTCACTTACACGGCCCTGCGCGCAGCACGGACGAGTCCGGGAGTTAGAGCCGGTGGAAGTGGTCGTTGCCGGCATTGTACTTACTAAAACCTACTGTCTCTATAGGATAAGGGATAGTGTTAAGTGTTAGTGTTGTTAAGGGATAGCGTTAACAAAGGAGCGAGCTGTTCAAGTTTTCCTTCAAGGATCAAGCCGAAGAAATTGCCCGAGAACTTGCAGAGAAGTAGAAGTTGCAGAATGTTCTGATATTAAGTGACCGCAAACTATAATCTGCAAAAGCAGAAGAAGGACTGAGGTTGATGAACAGAAAAAAGATATTTCCATCTCCTAGTCATCCATCGTATCTTCTTCTCCTTTCCTTGTTAGAAAATGATGGCGAGGGGAAGAGGATTGGAGACTAGAGACTAGAATATCTGTGACGTCATGGTATTTCACCGGTCGAGCCGGCCCATGGGTGCAGCATGTGTTGTTGCGGGCTCTACCTCGGTCAACTTCAACCATTATTTATTTAATTAAGATTAATTCTACGCGTATTTTAATGTATTCATTTTGGAGTATCAATAAAGTTCACGTAATCATAAAGTCTTAAAAAAGAGAAAGTTGGAAAGTAGTGTGTACAATTTGCCTACCCCTCCCACGCCTAAAAACTTCTATAGGATCTTCAAATGTGCGCGAGAACGCAGGCATTCAAAAAGCAATAATCTAATGTCACATCTAGCGAGACACGCTCTCTGGCATGTGACATAAGTTTATAATAGTAATTAATTGATCAGTAAGTGGATAGCGGGTAGCGGGCAGGCGACAGGGGGCGCGCCATCGCTAACGCGGTGCTCTCGCGCCGTTAGCTCGTCACATCCGCCGGTGAGCATTACCTAATTATAACGGTATACCTTCGCGCTTGCAAATCGTCACATAGTCTACTACGGCGAGCCATTGAGGGATGCGCTTAAAGTTTGCGCTGTTACGGTAAGAAAGAAAAGGGGAAAGTGAGGGACCTTATGCTTTCGTTGTTGAATAGCTTTCTTTAGAAAATCCTAAACTAATGAATTCTCTCTGGTTAGTTAGTGTCTTCTTGTGGAACGTTCATAGCAGATCTCTATCGCTTTTTCTACATCCATGAATACATCTCGATTTTATCCAATTATCTTAGAATGTTCCCGACCCCTCCCGCCACTCATTGATTCGTCTTGTCACTCTCCCTTCACAAATCCTTTAAACTTTCAATTATTTCTCAATTTTAGTGTCAACATCCTCTTCCATGCCTAACAAATATATTTTCAATCGTATTGTTCAGTCCCGTCCAATCCATTTTTTATAGCCCAATCTAACTTTATTAGCCCAATCTAACCTCAAAAAGTTCCTAAGCTCTCGGCGTTTTTATATAAAACTGAATTATATATAAAAATTAATTATTTAAAATTTTAACACTTCTTCATTTAGCACATGAACATACATAAAAATAGGAAACATGAAGTAAAAACGGAAACCTCTCCGTATGAAGTCGAACAAAAACATGGCTAATGTCTGAAGCCATTTCTGCCACGGTTTTTGCTTTGCCTTGCAACGGTTCATTTTGTTATGTACGTGCATCACTTTAACAATATATAAATAGATCAGAGGAGATGACATGTACAACTCTTTCCTATCACATATAACAATAAGCTTCAAGCGAACTATAAAAATCATATGCCCTGTCTACCCTGTACATAACCGGATAAATGACTCGATGTCAAAACGCTCAATAGAGAAAACAAAGCCCATATAAATTCTTTTATGAAAATAAATGCAATACCTACGACTTAACAAATTAGCTGACATCAACTTTGTGTGCTTAACATTAGAGTACAAATTCAAACGAGCAATGGAAAGGGTGTTTAGCGCGTCGTGGTACAAAAACGTTTATTAGCACATTCGTCGGCAACGGAGCGTGCGAGAGTGACGAGCGATTGAGTCGCGAGTGAGGGGCGCGTTTTATTTGTTCTGGTAATAACGCGTTTTATTAGCGCGGCATATAGCGCCGCGAATTTATTACGTGTGCTTCAGAGAGACACATGTGATATCTTTGAACCAATGTGTAATGTGACAAATATGGCAACAGTTATCCATATCACGTTACACGTTACACTCACTATAATTCTGAATAAACACAACATTTATATGCTAACAGGTATAGCACTCAGAATAAAGTAATTCTGTGTGCTACAATTATTTATGTTGTAAAATAAAATTTTAACAGCAAAAAGCCCAGCGCCGGCAACCCTAGCATTGATTAACATCTAATTCACATTGAGTTTGTATTGTTGCGCCGCACTGTACGTGTGTAGCAACTGTCCGGACTCCGGACCCTATTCGTTCAAGTGATTTCTTTCACCGGAACACGCATGAACAAACTACCAAATAACGTGTAACTATCAACTAAACTACTCGCTAATGTCACACGGATCAATTAATAACGGTCAATAGTAACCATTATAAAATGAACTGTCAGTTTGAACGTTTACTTCTCAAGCGGGCGTCAGGAAGTCTGGTCGTTGGTACAATGGGCTTGAAAATGTGTTTATGTGACTGATTTTGTAGAGTCTCTAATGTGTAGTGAATTGTAACTGGGATCAGATAAGATGCTTTTAAAGATATAATTGATGTTCGTGGAGCGTGCTGTGCGGCATTGTACTTTATAAAGTAATTGCGTTGTATAACGTACGGGCCATTAAAATAACCCCCATAGACGATTCAAGTATGTGTTACTTATACGAGCTTGTAATGGATTTTTTGTTTGCACTTTCTAACCAAGTACAAATTTATTTTGCAAATTAAATTTATTTCAAGCTAATTAATATGCTTTAAAATATAATAATATCCTTTAAAATATGTGCCAAATGACTCTGAGATACTAGTAATTTATTTTGGCATGCCCCTGATATAAATGACAGTCAGAAACAAAAATTAAAAAAAATGTAAGTCAACGTTCAGGGTCACCTCTTCGATGTGCCTTGTTTTGTAGAAGTGGTTCTTACTTAATGCTGAGTGTAGTATTGTCAGTAAATGTGCAATGAGTATACCTCGCGTCGGAGGCTGTATGCGGCCCGGTGTCGGCGCAGGCTGTAGACACTCCGCCGGATGCGGCGGTAATTGCTGCCAATTGCCTCCACACCGGGTCTACACGCGCGCCGCCAGCGCCGGTGCGGGCTAGATTGATACTAATTGACCAGCCCAATCTAACTCATCTCTAACGCCTTACACTAGAAGTGAACTAGTGAGGTATTTAATTTGTTTTTTTCTTCAATTATAATTTTTACAGGCAGAAACAGTGTTAGAGCCCGCAACATCTGTCGCACGAATATGCCGGCTCGACCGGTGAAAAACGACGACCTCACAGAAAACTGGCGTGAAATAGAAATACTCTGCGTTTCGTCCGTTGAGTGAGGTGCCGGAGGCCTAATTTCAGTTCTCTTCCCTTTCCCACCCTTTCCTCATAAGGATAGGATGGGAAGGGGAAGCTTTTGCTGTAGAAGGCTAAAATTATATCCGGAGGTTTGGGAAGAAACAATTAGTTACACTAATTAAACTCGTTATTTTTAGCTGTACATAACCAAGTATTGGTGAGGAGGGCAGAGGGAACTAAAGGGTTGGTAATGGATCCGTCTGTCAAGTCTTCCCGCAGGAGCATTAGTCCGCTAATTACTGCGGTGAGTTGCTTTTCCCGAGAGAACGCGGGACCGATTGGAACAGGTTTTTGTAGCGTTTTTACCAAGTAAACTCAATCGAAATAAGAGTGTTTGACTCAAGCTTCCACTTATTTAAAATAATTGACACCATCTTCAACTGTATTCGAGGTAAATGCGCAAATGCGTATTCATTGTGCAATGTACAATTTGACCACTATATGGATATAATGGATATACTGTGTACATTCGGGTGCAATCGACCGTTATTGCAACAAGTAACTGACAACCCTAAATATTTGCACGTATTAAAACTGGCGGATGACATTTTTGTGTATTCGATTGTTTTACCGGCATTGACATCCTTGGCAGCTGTGGAAATTAAAATTAAACTCGCTTGTACCCTTCAATTTAGCCATTAAATACTTCCAGACGCCGCGCTCACACTAATCCCTTCACCTTGCTCCGCCCGACCTCTAAGTATTAATTAAGGGATCAATTAAAGTCTGTGAGGAAGTGCCCATCGGCGGTGTCGCATTTTCCCATAAATGATAAGCGTACCCTTTATTAACTAAAGCAAGAGATTACCAGAATACCGCACTGTTTAACAAATAACTCAAACACACGCTTACATAATGCATTCGATCGGTCCCCTATAGCTGATATACATAAAAACTATATTCCCTTGCACCGGGTCTTTTTTATTGCGGCAAAAGAAAGCAATTAGGTGCCATTCAATTTCACTTGACCCCTGCGAATATGTCGCCTCGCCCCTCGACCGTCCCCTTTCTCCCGTGCACAGAGGGGGTGAACGGGTTTTTATAGACTGGTCGTTTTCGAATACGCTTGACATATGTTAGGCTAGCAAAGCCAAAGGGGATCGAGTGGCATAAGCCCCTTGGGTTCATTATTGGCCCTTCGTCCCTTTCCCCGAGGGCCCTTCGCTCAATGTTTGCGAAGACTTTTCATTTCACTTAATAGAGTTTCGTTTAGTTGATTTTCGATGTTTAGCGAAGTTCGTTGTATACAATGGCGTTAGCCAGCAATTATTAACACTTTGCAGACAATTAAGTCGCTGCTCTTGAATACATAACGAGTATTTTGTAAGGTATTTACTAAGCAATTGGGTAACGACTTCATTCGTTACCTTGTACAATAGTGTACCAGACCGATACTATGATAGGAATAGAATTAATAACAGTAATTGTATTTCAAACATTGCACGTCGATAGTTTACAATGTTACCAGCGCTATAACGGCAGAACAGAGAACTAGGAACTGGAACATTTACCATTGGAGCGCCAATAGTCTAATGGTCCATTTGGTATGCACTACGAAACATGACATTGTGGATTCTAATCTGTCAATGACAATGTTCTTGAAGTATCAGCACAATGGTTAATTTTAAATAAGGTAGTACTCGTCATTAAGCAAATATTTTACCTGCACTCTGACTTCTGGCAAGTTGACCTTCATGGCGAGCTCCTCGCGGGAGTAGACGTCGGGGTAGTGGCTCTTCTCGAAGGCACGCTCGAGCTCGTGCAGCTGGTAGGTGGTGAAGGTGGTGCGGTTGCGGCGGTGCTTCTTCTTGTCCTGGCCGAGCCGCGGCGCGTCCTCGTCGCTCGGCGGCGGCGACTTGTCCGGCGGTGTGCGCTGCGGGTACCCGTCGTTGCTGTTGCACGAACCCTCGCCTGTAAATTGTAACGTTATTAATCTAAACTCAAACAGTGGTAGAGCCCACAACAACAACATTTGTTGCACGAATGACCTCACCACAGAAGACAGGCGGGAAGTAGAAGTATTGTGCGTTTCAGCCATGGTAGGAGCGGAGTAGGCGCCGGAGTCCTAATTATAGTCCTCATCCCCTTCCAGACAGGGGGTAGACAGAATAAAGAAGAGAAAATGTATCTTTTTTCCTGTCTGCCCAGTATCTACGGTAAGCAACGCATCTGCAACTCATTAGCTCTGTGCAGGTGCCTGTGGGTCGCATCGCCTATCATCAAGTGAACCGCTTGCACGTTTGCCACCATTTCGCATAAAAAACTTTTTAAAGCTTGTTCAGATCTAAACAGGCTGTAGGGCAGTCACCGTGTGGATCTTCTACTGTCCAGTGCAGACTTTTGTAATGGAAATGCCAATTTGAAGGAAATGTTTCAAACATAACATAGAAAGACTGTAGTAATCACTTTTAGTCGTTATGCGATCGTGTATGGCCGCGCTATACGACTTGTAAAGGCTCTAGTTATGTCCGTTATCGCGCTGTAACGATCGTATCTGTTGTTTTGAGTAACGTTGCGCTATTACAGGCGGACAGCGCGGCCGCGGTAAATCAAACAACAATGTTTGCGTAGGGAAATGCACGCCCCCTTATAATGCAATTATATTCAAATCATCAAACTGTGAGGCTTCCCGCACACGCAGCGTGCTTCCTGCCCACCGCTGTACTTGTGCACGGCTACAAATGTAGTAGAATTACCAATTAGGTTGAATATCAATAAATTGAATTAAGAACCATTACAATGTGGTATACCTTTGTTAGACGCACAAAAATGAAGAAAGAACGGTTACATTGGTTTGTAAATATTTTATTCTATATACTACATTTCAGTTGATTCTCTGGTTAATCTATACTATATAAAATACTAGTCACCCGCCCCGGCTTTGCCCGGGTACCGCTAATCATTTGTTGTCTGTTGATTCGATCGCTACCAAACACAGGAATGTGCCAATTTGTCCAGCCGTTTCGGAGTCTATAGGTCTATAGGGAACATACATACTTCGCTTGTTATTTTTTTTTTCATACAAGGTACTTCGACTACCTCCAAGAATATGTGTACAAGGTTTCATGATGATCGGTTGAGTAGTTTTCGCGTGAAAGTGTAACAAACAAACTTACATTCACATTTATAATATTAAGTAGGGATTAAAGTGTTTGTTTGAACGCGCTGATCACAGGAACTACGAATTGAATTTAAAAAACGCTTTCCTCATTTCATAGCACAATAATTACGGAACGTTTTAAGCTATTTAACATCACGTTACGACTAAAAGGAGCCGAGCAAATATAAAAATATAGTTATTAGCGCGCTTTGTAATGTCTGGCGTTAGAGGTCGCTATAATTAATTGTTTTTTTCTGCACTCACCTATGAGCTTTTACGATCGAAGAGATGGCCTTTGCTCGTTTCACTTGCCACAAGGTCCGCCATTTCCAACTGGACTGTAATACTGTGATATTTTCTTTAAGTACAAGTTTTATATCATAACGAATAACATATTCATAGATGTGGCGGTGGCAGCCCTAGCGATGTCCCGGCGGTGGCTCTCCTCGCGGCGCTGGACCGGACTTGCGCCATTACAATGTGTTATTACTTACAAAGCACTAAACGCTCGCGTGAAAAACGATGTATCGTTTAATTGCAATTCAAGTGATATGAATTATTACTTGCGCCTTGTAAAATAATAACTAGACAATTGCGTACAGATATTCTGCCAGTGAAGAGACTGTTCCAAGTTGATGGGTATTCGATATCATGTTGTATTTTTAAGATATCGGCTAAAGGTTTTGATGCTATATTACTAATATGTTGTCGTATCCACGTCAAAATCTGAGTCAGTCCTATCAAAAATTTTGCGTGTTTAAATGAACCGTTCTCCTCTGGTGCCACTTTCCGGAAGGTACGAACAATTTCGAATGAATACATTGATGTGCGACTTGAAGATCAGTTTGTAGGATTTAAGGTCATTCAGATTTAGGATCGATTTTATAATATCTAAATTGTCATTTTCATGTATTTTTCTATGTCTCACGTACCACGGCAGGAATGGCATTCATCTAGCCTTGTACAATCCAAATACAAGGCCTACATGGTATCAAGCTCTAACAACGTTCGTACGTCGTTTATAATTATGCACACAAGTATAAACTTGACAGCAAGCTACATAAAATTACACACTTACGTAAGTACATTAATTATTGCGTAGATCTGTGAACAATCTCCGATTGACATTAGAACGCGGCGCCTAACAATCTCGTAAGCTCTCTCAAATGAATACAAAACATTTATATTTACAAAACTAAACTGTCCGTCTGTCACTTTGACAACGATTAAGAAACGTGCAAGTGACAAAATATCCGCGCCGCTCCTGTCACAGATTGAGAGATCAAAAGTCAAAACTTGCTACCGTAGCGACGTCTCGCTCGCTCGCTAACTAACTATCTACAAAAGAGAGAGATGGCGAGCTCGCATTAAGATACGAGCGGAGATTACGAGCGCCACAAAACAAATAAGAAGTGTAGGAACGCATTAAGATGTTTTACACTTATCGTGATATGATCGGCGTCTCTCTTTTTGTAATAATTATCGATAATCTGGCAACACACGGCATTATCGTGCATAATGGCCCCGTCTCTTTCGATCTTTTTTCACTGGCAACCCTAATCACATGTCAGATTTGCCGCGCATTAATGATTTTTTAAAAAGCTCTTTATTAAATATCTTTTTTTGTTTATACTCTGTATTAATTGGTATTGATTGAGGCGAGTACGTTTCTGGCAGGCGCATCGGCCTGATGTTTTAATCAGTTAATCGATATTATGTTAATTGTAATTTCATTGTCCGGGACTGTTGCAGCGTTAATTGGAGCCGCGAAACGTTCATTAAGCAATTTGCGCCTCCATAGATTTTCATTTATTTTTGGGATTTCGTTAAAATAATTTTAATTATAACATAACCGCGTAGTTATTATAATATTACCTTAATTTATATAACACCATTTTTGGATTTTAAGCACGCTGGCTGGATGGATGGACGGTGGACTCCACCAAATGGAAATCCATAATCTCCTCCTACACCTCTGGGTTACGGGCGTGAGTGTGTATTTTATTTATTTTCAAGGGGTCAGAAAATAAAGGCATTGGATGAAGCGAGAGAAAGTCTTTGAGGTTTGTTACTTTTAAAACGATTGTACCACTCATGTCGCCACAGAACCAAACCCAGTGAAAATAAAACAATATAGTAACATGCTTCTGTCCAATGAATAGACATGATAATACGTTTTGAAATACACATTTATTGAAAACGTGGTGAAACGTACAAATAGTGTTCTGATAATTGAGTTGATAGCAGTCATTGGGCAACACAAGGCATGGCGGGGAATTACCCGGCAATGAGACTCGGTCAGCGCGGTTGGAGGTAGAGGGGGGCGGTAATCGAATGCTGCCCTAATGCCGATTGCGAATCGATTCGCAGCCGCAGAATCGAGTTCCCGTAATGAAGCTTCGATTATTCAGCCGCGGTCCGATGCGATGCGCGCTGATTGATGTTATCTGTCCGTTTGAACAGACAAGAAATTTTGTTTATCGAGCTGCAACAAGTGAGCAGTTCGAGTTGCAGTTTATTCTCAAACGTATCAGCATATCTTTTCTATATCGCGTTTAATTCGTCAACAGTTCTCGCGACGAGTTTTTCAGCGCGACTCTCGGGCCTGCAGTGATTTAATTACGTAGTTAGTAATTCAACAGCTAATAGCTATAAAAACCAGGAATCTAGATTGTCAAGATGGATAGGTGCTAGGATACTAAACTAATTTAGCATCTCAATAGGATTTTAAGGACAGTTGAAATAATGTACTGTAATCTCTCAGAATTCCGACATCAAATGCTTTGTACACTTCTTCAATGTTTGATATATTTATATATTCACTAGCTGTCGCCCGCGGCTTCGCACGGATTTCTTTCTAAACGTCCTAGGTGATTTTTTTTAAACTTTATTTCGCGTATAATTACTTGGAATTATAAGTAAATTTCAAAAAGATGTAGGTAATTGTGGTGTTGAATATTACCATGGCAACCAATATTATGTTTTATTTTTTCATCCCTCGAGAATTTTTTTAAAAATAAAAGTTACCTACCCTATCTTTTTCTGTATCCCTGCCAATATGTGTGCAAAAATTAACGATTATCGGTTAATTAGTTTACGCGTGAAAGCGTTACAAACAAACAAACTGACAATATTTACAAAATTAGTTAAGATTACCCAATCATCGCAGTAGGAGGCTGAGGTGTGTTTACGAATTGCTGCAACAATGAGTATGATGCCACTTTATTATGAAAAAACCCCCGTTAACGTGTATCCTCCAGGATTAAGTTAAAGTAATGGTTTATTACAAATTTGAAAAGATATTGCAATGACTCTTTGTTTAAATAATATCCAGTAGACAGCAATAGATATCTCTACAATGCTCATACAAGTTTAAGACGGAATTCTGTACGCTCACTTAAAATCAAAGTGACCAAACCGGGAGCTAGTTAGCGGTCGCGAGCGGCAAAAACTTCAATTCGTTGCTTATTAGCCGACAATTATTGTAATGCCCTCTCGAAGCAGTGCACCCGCCAATAAAAAACTTTTCCTAATTACTGCAGTATATATTAAACTTCATGTTTTTATTGAAATATTAATATTTACATTCGTTTCTTGTGCTTTATTTGTCACGACAACACGTAAATTTATTCTCAAGTAACATTCCAATATCTCTTGGAATCCTTGTAGTTTTTATTTATAAAATAATAGCACCTCATGTTAACGTGTCGAAGGCGATCGCCTACGACTGTGTATGTACAAGATGTACGGGATTCCTAAACTACACCTCCAAGTTAATGAACATAAATCTAGCTATTACATAAGTCGTCTTCTAGGATTTGACAACTTACAATACAGACTTCTACGCAGTTGGGGTAGACTGAGACGCAAGCGTAATCATATTTGTACATAAGCTTAGTGAGGTTACACAGCATGAAAGGCTTTAAATTTTTATTTCATTTGATCGGAATCATTACTACGGGTATTAACGCGAGTCCAACTCTTAGGCACTGCTCCATAATCCCTCTTTATAATTAGAATGGTTTAAGATGAAATATTCCCGAGGAGGACTGGCAGATTGTAAAGAATGTAGCCAAAACCTATAGCCTATACAGTATACTGTATAGACTATAGGTTTTGGCTACAGTTTTTCAGTCTATAGACTACAATGATAGTGTTCGGAGTCCAAGTAACGCAGCAAAAGGATAAAGACATAATGTTTGAGATGAATTGTTAAATGTCATACATTATTTGGAAATAGAAAAATATTTAGATGCTTCTTGTGTCGTTGTTACATTTCGGGAATATTTCCAAACTCCTTGGAACATAGTCCCCATAGCGCGACATAACGAGTACAGCGGGCTTCCTGCATGTTTACCGCGACGCGTCGCGGACAGGAATTTAAACGCGTACAACGCCCGACCGTATTCGGAGGTCAATTGTCGAACTTACTTAATAAGGCGTTTTAACGATTTAAATTTATCAATGTATTTATAATAAATTTTAACCGTTTTTGTTTGTTTGTTTTAAGTGGCTCACACGTGGCGAGAGTTCAATGTATTCAACGTTAATGATTTACATTTATTCTTTCCTGTTATAACAAGAATCGGAACACATTATGACATACGGTGGTACAAACAGAAAGATGGTATATACTACTTGGTCTTGGCCATATTATATAGATAGTAAGAAGGATGTAAACAAGTATAGTTTGTAGTTTCCATGAAGTAGTAGAAACAAAGAAAACGCAACAATAAAATATGCTGCCCGAATGAGCCGGGTCGGCTTGACCGGCGCTATACCACGACCTCTTAGAAGACAGGCGTGAAGATGACAATATAAGGTGAGGTGACGGAGGCCTAATTCAAGTCTTGGTTAACTTGACGGTGTAGGACATGAATGGGAAAGGGAAGCAACCATTTTCTGTCTATCGCCACCTCTGTCCACGTGTCGTGTTGTTGACAACGTGGAATGATCGTAGTAAATAAAATGAATAGGTATTTAACCTTACCTGCGAAGAGTCAGAATCTATAATATAAAAAAAATCAAGTGTAGTAGAACAATTCTCAGTAGGGATGTATTTTTCGAGGCCAATGCTAGGTGTGACTTTAAATGCTCTAGACTAGACAAAAAAACAAATCATCCCACGGGAACCGTACATTTTTCCGGGATAAAAAGTAGCCTTTATGCTATTCCAGACTGTAATCTATCTCTGTGCCAAATTTCATCCAGATCTGCTCATCCGTATACAAACTTTCTCATTTATGATATTAGTAGGATTGATAAGAAGTCGTCGAAGTTGAAAGTGTGTCCTAAAAGAGGACTTTAAGTTCTCTTTCGAGCACACTTTTCTCTTTATGACAATAGAATTGCGATGCTCCTCCTTTTGAAGTCGGTTAAAAAGGTATGCTTCGGTCTTTTTGGGTTTAGAAAAAGAGTAACATGGCATATTTTGGTACCAAAATGATTTTCAGTAGTGTTGGGGACGGGCTAGATGAACTTATAAAATAGACATCGACCAGACTGGTGACAGACTTAAAAAAAGAGGTATTCAAAGTACCCTTAGCTAGCTACCAATAGCCGAATGCATGTAGAAAAATTAAACTCTGTTAAGCGAGTAAGTTTCTTAACTTTGCATTTACGTAATGAACGCTCCACTCGGCGCTAACCTCAAGAACTGATGGTGAATATTGATAACACGATTAACTTAATTAATAATTTCACACAAATTACAGGCGACGTCCAAACGACCTCGACTCACAACACTTTCGTGTAGCGCTGCGGTTTCGATGTTTATTTTTGCCGGTAATTGGACGAAAAATTAAATAGTTGCTCTGGTTAAACATTTCATAGCATTGTTTACGTTTTTACAGTTCCTTCAGTTTTATGAACCAACCAATTGGGTATTTTTTGTCCATTTTATACGCATGACATTTATTTTTAGTAAAATAAACGTTGAATATCAAGCGTTAGTGTTGGCTGTTTGATATAATATTTCTTTTAGAGGTGTCTACGTATCGAGTCTCATATTTTTAATTAACTAATACAACAAGATTCAAAAGACACCAGTATAATTTAATTCTATCACATCAAATTAATCTTCACTTTGCGTTTATACTCCTTAGACCCATTTTATAAACACATTGACAGGGGTACAGAAATTTTTTAAACCAAACATAAAAACTTTCCGATGTTTAAGTAACTATAACCTAACGATGGTTGCCATGACAACGTAATGAGGTAATAACTTCGTGTCACAACACCATCGTTTTGATATTTTGTTATTGCCATGTGACATTAACGTATAATTCCAAGTAGTCACTTTATAACTTGAAATCTAGTTATAAATATTTGCAGCGAGAAAGATAAGAAACGACTGCTAACGAAGCCGCCGACAACAGCGATGTGTTTAATAAAAACTTTTGCACTTTAAAATAGTCGCTACCAGACATATTCATGTTATTTCAACTACTTGTCGAAAGATTAAAGACTGTACCAAGGTTTGTTTTGTCGTGTACCATCCTGCCAGATAACGGCGCACAGACGGGATGTGGTCTGGAGAGGCTTTCGACACATCGGGTTATGCTTAGTTAAAGTTATAATACGTTTAAATAATGAGAATACTCATTCGAACTTGAGCACTCCATATTGTTGTGTGTGCACCCTTACGTACAAATCATAATGTATTGTAAGGCACCGTTCGTTACTGAGACGTGGAACTTCTAACCTTGATTATTAATAAGCGATCTGACGTAAAGCGATCTCTTACGTGAAAACACTTTTAACATCAAAATCTATACATGTGTGTTTTAAAAAGAAATGAAAAGAGAAGAAGCGACCAAACTGTTACACCTGTATATTGTTAGTCCGCAGATGCTAGCAATCACGTAATATCTAATGTATTAGAATTAAGAGCAACAAATAAAACAATAAACACATTACAAGTAATTTCAACAGAGCAGTGATCTGTAGATCACTGGCTCCATTTATCCGATAGCCGCTTGGTGCATCCGGTTGTGTAACGCAATTGATTGTCAATAATTGAATACGGCCGCGGCCATTTTGTTTTTGTTAGCGCACGATTGTTTTAGGAAAGTTCTCCTTCAAATTTTATAATAAACTTTAAGTCGTTTATTCCACTTATAACATATTTTGGTAGTTTTTATAGGTATTTATGAAATGATGTGGCAATGTTTCTTTGAAACTGACATAAATGGGATGAGTGGTATAGTTTAGAATCTTTCTTTATGAATCCTCTCCGATTAATGAAACACTAAAAGAAAATTATTTCTAATTCTCGCACTATACATGTGTTTTTGCTTTATTTTTTTGTAAATACAATAATGTATTAATGACTTATGAATTAAAGTGCCCATTGGTCATACAGACTGATATATAAACGGTTTAAATGGTATATATAGTTTTGATAAACGGGGCCTACTCAGACTGGTTTAGCATCAATAATGGTGTAAGACAGGGCTGTGTAGCATCCCCGTGGCTGTTCAATCACTTTATGGATGATTGTTTGAAATCTTTGAAAGACGAAAATTGTGGATTAAGAATGGGTGAGTTAATTGTAAAATGTCTCTTGTACGCTGATGACCAGGTTGCGTCATCAGCGGAGGACTTACAACTTATGCTGAATGTAGTGAATGATTCATTAAATGGTAAAGGTATGAAGATGAATGTGGATAAGACGAAAGTAATGTTGTTTGAAAGAGAACAAAGTAAGACAGTAATTGAAATAAAGGTTAACGGAAATGTAGTGGAACAGGTGGAAGAGTTCGTGTATTTGGGGTGTATGTTTAGTAGAGATGGTAGGCATGTTAAAGATTTTGAACGACGAGTGAGTGCGGGAAATAAAATGAATGGGGCTATAGGTACAGTACTGAGGAGTCAGAATGTGTCTGCAAAAGTGAGTGGCAGTGTTGGTAGGGTACGCCCTAGGAAAAATTATATCGATCAGATTAATGACTTACTAAAAAAGGGCGATATAAGGAGCACCCATAACCGACGAGCATGCATGCGTAGATGTATGAATGTGAAAGAAGCGAGAGAGGTGTGCCAGGATCGTGCCAAATGGAAATCCATGATCTCTGCCTACCCCTCTGGATTACGGGCGTGAGCGCATATTTATTTATATAGTTTTGAAATTTATTGACATGCGTAACATGGAAAAGTATGTATTGTATATGCTTTGTCAACCAAAACATTGCCAACAAATAGATCATTACATGAGTGAGCGTTCCAGTCCCATTCTTTTATATTCTTATAAGTTACAACACTAAAACTACCGATATATTACAAAATTTGGCTCCATAAAACTAATGACTATTGTCCTTGAGGCCGACGTACTAGCGGCCTGATATTGTCGAATGTCATTTTAATCTCTACTTCCTTCCTCATATTACAAATCGGAGAGTAGATCTCTCTGTCTATTACGCTTGCACGCCTAAACTACTTAACCAATTTAAATGATATTTGGTGCAGAAATCGCTTAGAGCCTGAGAAACAACATAGGCTACTTTTTTATGTGATGTCTATGGGGAGCCTACCCATAGAGTGGAACCCCAGAGTGGAAGAGGACTAAAATAAGGCCTCCGGCATCTCACTCACTAGACCCAGAGTACTCTACTTCACGCCTGTTTTCTGGTCGTGATATTTCACCGGTCGAGCCGGCCAATTCGTGCAACAGACCACTGTAATACCCGAGGAGGGTTGATGGCCGGCCGTGGTCCTACAGCCTACAGCTGTAAGAAGCACTCGAGTACAAGCTATTGTAGTTTTCTGATCTTGTTAAGCTTATGTGAGCTGATTGTTTGATTACCATTGCTTATGTCGGCCTGTTTCATCTTATCCACTGAAAAGACCATAATGTTTCCCTATTATAGCCGTGCGCCAACCCACAATGACGAATTAAATATAAATGATTGACTTGAGTTGAATTATATTTATATCGAACTAAAACTCAATTCTAAAAATAAAAAATCAGTTATGTTCAAATAAAAAAAATGTTATAAGTCAAGTGAATACCTAAGCTAAGTCCGTGTTGGTGGTCAATTAAAAATAAAATAAAATTGGACATGGTAACATTGTACTTGATTTTAGGATAAGAAATCACCCGGCTTTGCGACAAGTTAGTTTCTAAATTAATTATAAATTGTTTTCTTACACTTGCGTCACTAATTTCTATAAGATTAAAGCCGGTGATAAAAATAACTTAACTGTTATTTAATTAATAACGATTGAAATGGTTTGGTTAGCATGTTCCATGTCAGAGGTCAGTTATTTAGGCATATAGGTCGTTCGTTCAAATACTTAGTAACTTGGCATAAACTTAGTTGGAACAGTTTTGAGAAATACCAAATATTTCATTACATATTATTAATCTCACAAAAAATCCCCCTTAATTCATGTAAATTCTAATAACTAAAAGAAATAATATTACCAATTATTATTCAAAAATTGATTTACAATATATTTTATATAATGAATTTGCCAAATAAACTGCAAGGAGCACCCATAACCGACGATCATGTCGGCGTAGATTAATGGATGTAGAAGAAGCGAGAGAGGTGTGCCAGGATTACGCTAAATGGAAATCCATGATCTCTGCCTACCCCTCTGGGTTACAGGTGTAATCGCATACTTTTTTTCTTTACAATACAACCTATACAAAAAGCCGGCGCGAGGCCTGTAGTTTGCAGTACCGGCGTAGCACACGCGTAGCCCGTAGCCGGCGGGCGGTGCTCTACGGGCACGCCTACCTACACGGAGTGACAGCGAGCTTACTGCAATTGACTTTACATTAATCAGGAAAAAGTATAGGAAAAGCGATAGGTTATATGATAATTAGGGTGATGATAATGAAGCCTATGAGGAATTGGAAAAATGAAAATGTTGTATCTCTGTTAACATTGGTGGCTTATGAACAAACAACCCTAACAACTGTTTAAAACCTTCGGAAGAATAAATTAAATAATTTCAAACAGTTATTGCAAAGATTGCTACGATCTTGGTGTTAAATGGCTTATAACAATTTTTTTTTAACGGTAACGGTAAGCGGTATAAAAGTTATAATTTTAAATGTCTACAGATGTTGTTTTTCGTTACACAAATGTTATTAATTTAAATAAAACTTATGAACATCTCACATTATTACCTTGTACAAGGTCAGAGATATCGTAATAGTACCTACTAGGCATAGAAGTATATTTTGTGTCGATGTAATGAACTCGTAACAGAGAGGTAAATACTGAATGAAGTAGCTGGAATTTATCATGGCTTACGATCGCCAAAATTAGTTACGAGTTGGAACTACAAAATGAAGGAAAAGAGACCATATCTGTAAAAGTTCTGTATGATCCCGACAGACTCCGAAACGGCGCTAGCGATTTCGATAACATTTTCAGAAAACGTTAATATCGGCCTAGCGGGTGATCCTGTGAAGTTGGCTAGCGATTGGATCAACGTAAGTAGCGCTACCCGAGCGAATCCATGGATCACAAGTATTGTATAAAGTTACGCCACTAATACCAATTTATATTTACGTTCCACTCACAATAACATATATAACTATACAGAATATACATACATCTTGATATATAAATGAAGTAAATCACTTGAAGGCACTAACCCGCGCTCTCGTTGGCGGCGGGCGAGACGGGCAGCTCATCCTCGCGCCGACCGCCCTCGACCTGCACCCTGCCACCTGCCCGCCCTCCGCTCAGGCCCAGGATTGCGTCTATCGTGTGCCGAGGGCCCTGGCTCACCCCCGCCTGCGTCAGGCCCAGCCTTGACTTCACCGCGTCTAAACTCTGATTCAGCTGCATCTGTTGCGCATGGAAGAACATCCCCATCCTCAGCGTCTCCAGGTTCTGCTGGTGCTGCAGGGAGAGCGACTGGTCCGTCACGTTTATCGAGGACGTCGAGTTGGGGCTGCTCATCTGCGAGCGCGGACTGTTCGTCTCGGAGCGGTCTTCCGCGCCGAAAAACCGGTCCTCGGGGGCGTCCATCTCTGACGAAGGCGCGACACTGACTGCCTCGCGCGGCCCGCAGCGCCGCGGGGTAGGGATGGGGCGGAGCTTAACCGGGGTGAAATTGCCCATTGAAAGTGCGAAATTTGGGGTCGCGATGTGATTTTGTTTGCGAGGAGCGTCGTATTAGCATTTTCCCCTTCGCGGCTCCTTTCTTCGCACTCTCGATAGTTTTTTTCCGGATGTGATTGGGCCAATTGTGTGGCGCCGGGTCGCCGGGCCGCCGGGCCCGACAATCTCCGCGATCCTTAAGAACTTGTTGATGTTACATTTTAGTTTTTATTAAGCCCTTCAAGTTTACTTTAGGTTTAATTTAATATTTTAAAAGTAGGTGTGGCAGTTATTACTTACTGACCTACTTATGTTTGGTTCACTGGTCTACTAAAACAACGCGTGTATGTCTGCGTATAAATCAATACGCAGTATTACTAAGCCTAAACAAAACACAATTGGATATGCTAATTAAAAAATCTCAAAGTAATTAAAAACAAATTTTCCGTCGCATCTTAAAGCGTTTTAAACTCCCCTTTCATAATTAATTGGTAATCAAGAGGCAATTAATGAACATAAAGCGATTACAACGTACCCGCGGCGCCAGAGCGGGACGGAGCGAGCAAACAGCCGGACATCTGCCTGTTAACACAAATTTAACCAAATCGGTTAACCCGTAACCAAACAATAACAGCTTTTCCAACTGACCGCCTCTACTATTCTTTTGATACTACGACATTCACCCGACAAGCCAAACTCAGCCTTATTGAATTTTCTTTCGACTCAAGTTTGAACAAAAAGCCTAAACTACATATAACATTTTGAGATTAAAATAAGCACCGTCAATATTAGTGTCGTCCTCTTTACACTTTTACAAATCTCGCGCGATCTCATCTCAGGTGTAGCGACGGTTGCTGGGGGCGTAGCTGGTCGTGACGTCACGCGCCCCGGCCAATAGGAGCGCGGCCCGGGGTCTTTTTTATTGTCTAGAGCCGAGGTCCTTTGTGCGGGTCCCACGAGCGACGCGGCCGGCTGGGACTAGTCGCGCGGGACTCTACTTATCTGACAAATAAATTGGCTCCAATGTTTACAGATTCAATTATCTTATTTTATAAATAAAATTTTCTGATGTACAGTTTTTATTGCTTTTGTTTTATGTAGGCTTCAATTGTACTGTAAACTGTGTGACAAATGTTACTAACAAGGTTGGCAGCTAGAGAAATATATATATATACCTTGTTTCATAACAAAATGTGATTTTGGTAAACAAAGATTTTTACGTTAAAATTCGAAACCTCCAAAATATTTTCGAAAAACACTTCACTTCATCTTACAATTTCCACAAAATTACAACATTTCCAATGAAATTGTAAACAGTGTAATCGCCGCCATGAATGATTAATGACATTTGTTTGTTTACAAGAATCATATCGTGCTATGAAACAAGGTATTGGTTAATCAGTATCGAAGAAGCCGATGAGTTCCACTAGATGAGAGAAGATTTAACAAATTAACATCACATCTCTCCGACAGCATTCCAAAGCACAAAGTTCCTTAATTATTGAAATGATAAGCCATAGTCAAAAAATACAATACTTCACGAGCACTGATTTTATTTTTGATAGTGACGCGACAGAATTATATTCGATATTTTTAGTTTATCGGAATATATAAATAATAATAAGGAATAAGGACTAAAATTAGGCCTCCGACAAATCACCAATTAGACGAAAATTGAATCAGTAACCCCAGTAGCTATATTTTTTACTTTGCATTTCAATGGAAACAATTTTCTAAATTACCTTTACAAAAAAAACGCCACTCTAATGCAGTTTATAGAAAATGAACCCTTCAGTAAGTAACAAACGCCGATAGTGAATTGAATTGCCTTAAATAATGTAGAGCGTGATTAAAATCTGTCCGCGGTGGCGTGCCGTCAGTCAGACGGAGAGATTCCGGTACGACACGACACGACACGATCACGACACGGCGTCGCATCAAATTATCAAAGTGCATTACTTTAATGAACGCTGCAATCGTCTGATCTCCTCCTGAATACGTAATGAAATTCTTCGAATTCTGAAAATTAAAATTAACAAAATCAAAAAGCCTGTAAACTTCATAAATAAAAAATGCAGGCTTCTGTCTGCGTCACGCAAATACTAAATACTTAATGAATTAACGGTAATCTTTGTAGATAAATGCATTGCAATCTGAGGGTAGTGGTGGCCCAATCGTTTAGGTCGCGGGTTCGAACCCAGACAGGCACATAACTTTGTGTAAATTATGCTCCAAGAACGGTGAAAGACGTATTAGAAATTCGATGACCAAATTCGAAGACATGTGACATCCACCAACTCGCACTGGGCCAGCGTGGATTCCCTCTCTCGGAGAGGAGGCCTGTGTCCCTGCAGTGGGGAAACATACTAAATAAAAAGCTCATTTAATATTATATATTGTAGTGCCAAAAGCATGAATGATACGTGAAGTAATAATTCTAACGTGCATAAAAAGTTGCGAGAACAGACTAATTAACTAATTATTTTAGTGCTAACCCCAAATACATAAATATCATCGAGCTCACCAACACCCTGACATTAATATTCCTTGTATATAAGTTAATTTCCTAAACCTACAATAAAATAATTAGAGATTTGATATACGAGCCATCACCTCATCATGGCCTTCATACTCAACGTCTTAAGGATTAATGCTGCTTTTACAGTACAAATCTAGATCCACCAAGACGGTGGTATAAAGATTACCACAGGTAAAATAAACGGCAAGTTGTCCCCGATCAGCAACACCGGCGCCAGCAAACAATAGCAATCGAGTTCTAATCAAACACCGTCTGTTGAAGCTTTAACTGAGCGACAACGAGCGGTTAATTGCGAATGCAACGTTAAATTAAACGAATTTGCGTTGGAGATTGATTGGGACAAGTGACGGGCGAGCGCGGGGGCGGCGGGAAGCGGCGCGGGCGGGGGAGTGACCGGTCGCCGCTAATCCACACAGACCATACAACAATTTGCAGATAGTGATGTTGTCCAGTATCGATGTTATTAACGATTTTGTGACCTCATTTGGAATGAGTTTTTTTTACAGGATAAGTGGGTCAAACGAGAAAAGGGTCGCCTAAAACAAAGTGTACACCGCACATGAACATCCGCAATACCAGATAATTAGTATATGCGTTGCCTGCCTTTAAGTAAGGAGTATGCAAGTGTAGTAAAATAAGTCGTATTTGTTTGAAAATACCACTTGCGACAGATCATTTCACAACGCGGCTGTGCGAGGCAGGAAATTATGCGAAAATGCACGCACAAATACTCTTCGCTCTATCGAGCACACCAAGCTTTTTGCAGGCCAACTTGGCCTTACCTTCCAAATGACCACGAAATTGGACGTCGCTCGATATATCAACACCGAGAATACTGATACTAGCTGCGGCAACCAGGGGAGTGCTCTAAAAGCTTAGATTATCAGGATCTGGGTTGAAACACTTTACCCAGAAAGATGCCGACACAAAACCTGATGTTACGATATGGTAAAGTCGATATGGTACTGACTCTAGTCGCCGCATCGGCACTTGATTTCAATTCGACCTGACTTTGGAAATGCGAGAAAGTTTTGCTTAAAAGGGTATGTTTACATACTTACCAATGATATTAATATAAGCCAGTTAATACTAAATACCAACTGTACTCGTATATTGTATCTTTAAACAAATATCATTTATTGTAATGAATATATTAATGTTAATATTTTAACCCACAACGACGTTAAGATTTACTAAAGATCAAAGTCAAAGATGGTCAAAATCTAGATGAGCCTAATTTATCAAATTAGTAATATATCGATGTTTCGTTCGTCAACATCACTACACACCTGTCAGCTTACAGCGACCTCTGTAATTGTTGAATGAGGCAGCATTAAAGCGCCAATTAACTAACATTGATTGGTTTTGAGCGCCCCCCCTCCCCCTCCCGCCTGCACACACTCCCCCTGGCCCCCTGACCCCGCGCACCCCGTCGGTCTCACCCGCTGCGGTCCGAGCTATTTCCGGTACCGAGGACCGGTTATGGGAGGTTTTAATTTCAGTAGAAATAAGTTACGTGTAATGTATGAATATTACTGGCTAACGTAATACATGTCAACGATCATATCGATGCACCGAGGCTTATGGTTTAGACAATTTCATCTATACGGGTATAACACAATTCCCGATGAAAAGTCTATAATTTAAGAAATACGTAACTATAAATTGATTCATTGTATGCGTATATTTGATTCTTTTTCATAAGCACATAGTATATAACATTTAAATGAAAACTGTGTCAAAAAACAAACAGTTTCCATGTTGCTACAAGCAGGTTGTTGCTGCACAGAGGTCGGGCTGCGCGCCGCCGCGGTGTTTGCCGGCGGGCGGCGGAGGCTTTATGAAGACAAACCCTTCAGTTAATTAATAACAGGCCGGGAGATATTAATGTTGGACGCAGCGGGCGGCGTTCGAGCACCATACGTTTGGGGACAAAATCAGGATTTCCAATTCAGACAGCCGGTATACTATCAGCACTACTTGTGAAGTACTTAGGAAGTACTTAGGTACTCAAAAAATCCTTGTCTAATCTGTGGATACACGTAAAAAGTATCTATTATGGTATGGATTGTGTAGGTCAAATATCAAAGCTAGGTAACTGTACATTCCATTATCTATTATTATTATATTTAATTCGCTTTTCAAATAGCGAATATAATTTGGTCTCAGAAGATATCGTGGTCACCCTATCTCACCTGTCACTGTCACTCTTTGATGTTCCACAATTACCGTTTATCTGTCCCCGCGCGGTTATTACACAATGTGGTCCGCTGGATAAAGACTCCGCTCCAATAATACTGAACGCTCAGCCAGTCGATGCCACTTTACGAGTTAAATTGATGTCTACTCTCGTAGGCGTGGCGACGATCTGTGAACTGTCTGGTAAGTATTTAGAGGTGACCGCATTGGTTTACATTGTGTTACTAATCATGTGACAGTCTCCGCTTGCGAGCGTGTCTATCAGGAGAGTAGTCTTGGTGCTAATAAATGAAATGCCTTCTTTTTGAGCGCAACGGATGACATCTACTAGCATACCATGGCACCTCAGCGCTGCAGCTGTACAACGAATCAAGTGAGTAAGGAACGTACTCTGTCTTATCTTTCAAGCCGAAAGATCTCGCCGGCCCCATCAGTATTGTGTGAAGTTATTCCGTACACAATGGTATCATGTTGTTTTTATAATTCGTGTTCCTGGATTTATAAAAGGAACGAAATCGTTAACTCTGATATTAGCTTCGTAATGAATAGGGCGAGTGGCGGTGGTCCCGGGCCGGGATTGTCCCGCGCACAAAGCCGCCGTAATGTCTCGTTACCGAGGCACAATTAACGTCTCTACTACGCAGCGCTACTTTTGATGCCGCCGCAACTTGACCTTATTGTTTTGAGACTCCTTGTCATTTTCTTATTTCCTCTTTATAAACTCCCGATACAATTTATTTAATATCAAACAAGGAGATTCCGGTCTGCTTTTATGTTTCCTTTACTTGATTTTTTTTAATGTTATTTTATTAATCGGTAGCATTATATTTTTACGTTTGATTAAATGATGCAGCAGCGGTGGCCCAGTGGTACAGAACCGACTTACGTGCTGTAGGTCGCGGGTTCAAACCCAGGCAGGCGATTTAATTTGTGTGATCTATTTCATCACCACTGCTCCAAAAACAGTGAAGGAAAACATCGTGAGGAAACCGGCGCACGCAAATGAAGCGCACTGAACAATGACTCAATTACCTTCTGGAGTAGAGGTGATGATAGATGGTATATTTATAAAATATTTTAAATTAACAAAAGTACATAGACAAACACGCAGTTCGAAAGAAACTGATCTGACAAGCGGACAGGTGTTGCCACAATTAATATACTCTGCAAGTCAAAAATAAGTTTTGTGTTACTTTATACAACTGAAATATAATACCAATTAAATTCTTTTTTGTATACGAAAAATATATTAAATTAACGATTGTGTTTTAAAGGCTCAGAACATAGTAGAATACATAGAATCTCTCATATTTATCTATATTTTTGTATTGCCAGTATTGCGTATTATCAGTCAAAGTATAATTATCTCCCATTATCCAAAAAGTTAAAAGTAATTCCTTAATATATATGTGGCAACATTGTATTTGATAAAGTTACATTTTTAATAACATTCCGCTTCACTAATATTTTTAAACCGGGAAATAAAAAATAACCTATAAAAAAGTAACAAAATCAAGATCATTGGTTTTATGATAAAATTAACTTTAACTAACTAAATGTGGATGATGTTAATTATTTACATTTTTAATAACATAATTTGATTTATATCCCAAAAAATTGAATTAACTCTTCATTCCTGCGTAGTTTGTGGCTCTGTTTATTGTGCTAACGAATACTGTATATATATGTGTGGTTATCTGTTGAGTTCGTGTAAATTTAAAGTAAACAGCAAGACAATGGCGGCAGTCGGGCGGCAGTCGGCGGCGGGCGGTCATCTCGGCGGCAATCGAGTTAGCGCGCAGTTGACCGGCGCGCCACTAGCGCCCACCTGCACAGTACAACCTCGTGTGGCACAGCAATCACCTTATACGTGGTAACATTTTTTTGTTGAAAACAAAGTGACTAATACTAATCATATACAAGCTCTCTAACCAAAGCGGTTGTAGATATAAATGTGGAAAGAGAAGAGGGAGAAAAACAATAAAAAAAAGGGAAGGTGAGTACGCTTCTTTACGCACTATATGTATCTACAACATTATTATAAACTATAAACAATTTTACTTAAAGTTTAGTGAAGTCGTAATAGTTTTCCGGTCGACAGTTGTAGCCGCATTCGCTACTGGCGGATCCAGGGTAGGTTTTTATCCACAAATGGAATACACGATCTACCATTGCTTGTACTAAATACCACTACTGTCTACATGAAGACTTAACCTGTGACAAAAAAGCACAAAAATCGTTAGAGTTAAAGAAAGTGACTCCGTTGATGCTGCTTCTAGTTTGACACCTTGTTTTTTTGTGTTTGTGTGGACATTTTCGTAATGTTAAATGTGTATATCACAAATGTGATCGTTGTCCGTTTGTTGCTTATACATAATGCGAAGTAAAAACTGCTCAGCTATCGTCAAGTTTGTATAATCTGCAATCTCAGCGTGTACTACTCGATCTAGTACCAAGCAATCAGAAGCGAGATCCGCGCAGCGCTGCCCGCTACGTCCGCTACGTCCGCTCGTTACGCGCAGTGTCAGCTAACTCGGTTTGCGAGGCCATCACACCTGCGGTGCCCGGGACAGCACCTAAAGACCGTTTCACAACGCACGAATACACGCACGGTATTACTTTAAATTATTTTACAGTACAATATGAGCAGGACGTTCATTTAATGGTAGATAATTGAAAGTCAATAGCAAGAAAGAAGTTCCCAGAAGATGTTGTCGAGGCCGGTCTGCGATATCCCATAGAACGCACCGGTACAACGGCGATAACGATTTATAACCACGTTTCAAGAGAAAACAATCACCGAAAAGCGTGCAGCCGGCGCCCTAGGTATCGCTGGAAAGATGAGGTTCAAAACCGACGTGAGTTCAAGTTGAGTGGTGAGAGATTAACGTACAGAAAATAAAATATAAAGACGGTGACAAAATCTCAAAATGTTTCGTAAATTTACTGAGCCATTAGAAATGAACTCTGGGCGTTTCAACTAAGAACTTCCTTTGCTTTACGAATTTAATGTTAACTAAATATGTAATGATAATATATAATCCTTCCTTGTGTACGGAACCTAACACATGTTCTCAGAAGTGTGGGCAGCCGGAGAAAGTTCCGATTGTACGTCAGCTGAATGTGACCACTTTGTTATGTAATATGCTATACATTTAAATAACATTGAAAACACTTGTGTCTCTTTGCGCCAAGTTTCGCAATAATCAAGTTGTCAAGTCATCTTTTTTCAAACGTTCTGACGTCACTTAGACGTTTGATAACTTATTTCACTTATACGACACGGAATATAAGTAACAGATAACTTGTGTTTAATGTTTGTGTGTCCACAATATTTTTTAAAACAAAGTTAAAAATACGATTCTGGTCGACTAGTTCACACACCTTTGCTTGAAATATTTGAAACAAAAATATTAATATTGTACTAGATAGTATGTAGTTTTAGTATTAAATAAATTAGCCTAGAGGTTTTAGCTTCTTTAATAAGTATATTATTTTAAATACTTACTAGTTGTAGTTGGAAATTATATTTTTATACTAGAATTATGTTATACCCAAAGTCTACAGTCATAAGTGTTCCACAGGCAGTGACAGCAACATTGAAATATGTCAAAAGTGTAAGAAGGAGAGCATAATTAAAATAATAAGAAAAAGAGGACAGCTAGTGTTTGTCACATCAGCGTAAATGACAATGAGTCGTCCCAATTGGGTTTCTTTCGAGTCTTCACTTGTCAACCGCTACTGCATATTTTTTTGTATTATAATGTCATTTGTAGTTAGCTAACAATTGTTGGCGCTAGCCGCACATGGCTATCAAACAAGGGACAAAGTTTTTAACTAAGTAAGCTACTGCTTGCCGCTTCCTCGATACCTAGATCTAAGTTTAGTCTTACGAAGACTGAACTGTGATATCAGAGTGATTGCTTTATAATGGTAGTTAAGTGAGCGAGGTCTTGATGTGTATATCATTGGCTTTTACTCGCTTATTTTAATTGCACTTTTCTATGCCTCTTAAGTATGTCACCAATTTAGTAGATGTTCATCAATCTCACACATCTTAGCGAGGATTAGGCTCGTTCTGTAACAGTGGCAGACCCCGCGACAACATCTGTTGTACTGCAGGGCCGGCTGGACCGGTGAAGTACCACGACCTTACAGAAAACAAGCGTGAAGTAGATGTGTTTTGCGTTTCGTCTGATGAGTGAGGTGCTGGAGACCTAATTTTATTTCTCTTCCTCTTCCCATCCGTTCCTTATAAGAATTGGATGGGAAGGTGAAGAGGGTTGGACGGAGAGGGGACGGGAAAGGAGTTTCCCCGTCTATCACCTTCTCTGTTAGGCAACACATCTGCGCCTCATTTGCTTGTTGCGGATGTCTATGGGTAGCGATCACTTAACATCAGAGAACCCACATGCTCGTTTTGTCCAAAAAAACAAATGGGTTTCTTCATTAGTTATTTGAAAAATTCTTTTAATTTCTGTTAAATTCACAGCTAGCGGTCAATAATCGCCTTACACAAAGGGCCAAGACAAATATTCGCTGACTCATCCAATCCATCACAGGGATCATAATAACACGTACACAAATTAATACCTGCCCAACGTGAAGTGGATTTGAGAGATGACTTTCCAAAATAACTTGACCTGCCCCGCGCCGGGACTTTTCTAAAGTGTCGCATTAAACGAAAGCGAATGTGAGTTCTCGGATAGTTGGTTCGCAGTAATACCGGCTTATTAGCGATGCTAATTTGGAGGTTGTTTCGAGTGGAAACAATTTGAAATGGCACATTGAGTGCTTTTAGCTCGGCCACCGATATATTTACGTGTAAACTGCTCGCTGGATCGCTGTAGTCGTGGAGAGATTTTTTGTCAGCGAGTTTTTTCCTTGTTTCTATTAAGTTAAGAGCTTTGAACTAATTTCATCGTTTCAGTTTTGACAATTTGATGATTACATTGTCAATATATACTTACAATGCACTATGGATATTTTATACAAATCAACAGTCATGTCTCGTGTTTATTTATTTGCTATATTTTGATCCTCTTGTTTGTGTTTAAGTCACCTATCTATCTATACATTTAATATAATAAAGTGTGAAGAGATTGTTTCAATCTCGGGCACTATGGATCTGAGTTGAAAAAAATGATTTGCATTTAACACTCCAATTAGGAAGGGTACCGGGTCGCAGCCGGCACAATGTAGGAGACCTGATATAAATTACATTGTGTTGTCAAGTATTTTTCAGTAGAAATAAAAATTTAACTAGGAAGTGAAATATGTTTTACTGTTCTAAAATCTAATATAATACGCATTTGCGTTTACATTTGAATGACTTTACAATAACAAACTTTTAGATCAATTGTTCGAATATTTATACACAGCTTAGGTTACAGAAAACAGTTCCATTCATACGGTGATCCATTGAAGTAACTTCGGCCAGTTGACTGAGGATAGTGAACCGGTCGCGGCATGAAATCTGTTATTTGTAAAACTTCTGCTAACGTTATATGTTTAGCAAATTTAATACTTTTATTGTGTTGTTATGCAGAGGCTTTGTTATGAGGATTACAGTTTTTGTATTGTCCATTTAAGTTCAAATTCAACCCCATTTATGTTGATAAGCTAAAGAAATAAAAAAAACTTTAAGTAGTTTAAGTCAGATGAAATAGATGGGGATAGTCTCTCGATGACAGATGCTATCGCGATGAAAATTGTTGACCTTTATAATGTACACTTTGGCAGGAACGGAATTATCGACAACGGAAGTACAAATTTTGAATACAAAGATTAACAAAACACATAACACAAAATAAATGAATTAAAAAAGGCACTCATAGGGACTGCCGACAGTTGAAGATTCAATCAGGCGCGACGTTGGTTCAGAAATAAATAAATAAATAGTTAACAAAAATAAACCCTAACAATCTTAACAATAAAATTCAAAATTGAATAAACTAAAAACATATAAAAAAAATTGTCGAAACTGTTCTAAATTCAAATAAATATATTTATGACGCATGTTGCATGTTGTTCGCCGTTTTCTCAAGTATATATATTTTTTTTATAAGAGAAGGGAGCAAACGAGCGGCGGGAACACTTGATCAACGACTCCCATGGACATCAACACCAGAGGAACTGCAGTTGCGTTGCTGGCCTTTAAGAAAAAGATAGGCTCGCTTCTTGATGGACCCTAAGTCGTACTGGGTCCTATATAAAAATAAAGAACAATAAAACAATTTTAAATGTTGTTTATGAGTTATTAGCGAAAATAAATAATTTTTAGTTAACGATAACTGGTCACACTGGTCCCTGCTGTCCAAGCATGACGAAAACATTGTACTGTCCTGGAGGCGAGAGCGGCCGTATAATTAGATTCCACGGCACCTTCGCAATTTGTCCTCAAGAAATCGCTTCGTTTTAAACTCATTAGCTCTTCGCTGGCTGCCAACAATGGAGATATAATTTTGTTTTATTTTAATTTATTTCATACAAAACAATACAGCGCAGTCACTCGGTAAAACAAATAAACGAGGCCCGTATCCACTCGGACTATTCTCTCCTACACCATGACAGAAGACAGTGTCTTGGGGGTCAAGTTTATGTCGTACAATGGCATGTTACTCGAGTTCGGTTTGGTTATCTTACAGCATGCGTTGGAAACTCGACTAGGCTAAATCTTGTTACCACAATATGCATTTACACCATTTAGAGTGAAAATACACCTTGTATAACCTAAACACATATTTCGGAGAATGTTAGATAACTCATAAACTGATGGTATTATTGTCTACTCTCTCTCTACTCTCTTAGTTCTCAAAGGATTATTGCCCAGCAGCCCAGTTTCTTCAACCTTCTTTCTATCTCACGATAGTTGAATACGCTGCGACCTAATAAGCCAAGTCTAGTGTACAGTCCAACTAGGACTCACCTGCCTCCTGCAGAAGTGTGGAACAAGACAGTTAAATGTTATTTATTTAGTGGATCGTTATTTAGAATTTGTTATGTCATCGCTTGTTGAAAGCAAACGCTACGCTCTTCCCCAATCTTACCACGGTGAATTTGATCCAATACGAAAATCGACTATGTCTTTATATTCACATTCCTATCAATTCCTTACAAAATAACTCTAAAATTACATCAAACGATAACTCAAAAAAATTCCTTGTTAAAACAACAAAACATTTCAATTTTAGAATTTAACTAGGGTGGCAATGGATTTACAAAATATAGGACCACGCAAATAGTGTGGCCTAAAGGTCTTCGAACAACAATAAAGCTAGATTACACCTCAATGAAATACATGTTGATGTATGTTTTAAATAGTTGACGGGCTGGGTGGAGTGGTTTGTAGGTTACTTGCTTTACACGCCGCAGATCGTGGGTTAGATTCCCACTCAGGACAGACATTTGTGTGCATGAAGATGTCTGTTTGTCCTGAGTCTGGGTGGCTGGGTATCTATTTAAGTATGTGTTTACAAAACAAAAGTAATGTATGCAGTATATCAGTTATCTGGTTTCCATAGCACAAGCTCTGCTTAGTTTGGGATCAGATGGCCGTCTGTATAAAAAAAGTTGATTATAACAATTCAATTGGTTAAATCATCTGCGATTTACTTGTCTCGAGTTTTTTTTAATTGGGCACGCGAGCAGCGCAGCGCTTGATGATACGTAATCCCACCCGCTCATAGAGCCCTCTAAACGTTCAAACATGTTTGTCAAATTTAGGTTTTCATAAAAAAAACAACAGAAACGATCAAACACAACGCCAATCAAGATATTACTCGACCTCGTGGATCACGTATATTGTTTAAGCTGTTTGTACTTTGACAAACACGTTTAAACGTTGCTAGCTAGCTCTGTCCTACATAACAAATTATCGCTCACATATTGTTTCTGTGTTTTTTCCGTAATCTTGACAGTGTTTGCAGAAAAATTTCATTAGTTAAGGCGTGAAAGCGGAACAAACCAACATACATTCTCATTTATAATATTGAAGAATAATTTGTTACATTTTAAAGTACAAATATTGCCCGTTATATTTTTTATGGCACATCCAAATTGTCCGGTATTTTTAACACATTTAGCGACCCCGAGCCGTTCGGTTCCCTGTCCCACTCTGTCGATACTCGCGTCCCTGTCGCACTGATAGCATTAAGCATCCATTTTTGTTAGCGCCGGGACTCCGAGCCCGATCCAATTTCAAACTCATTTGTTAGAGCGTAAAACAATTATTAAAAAACGCCGGTGATTCGGCGAACAATTTTTGTCATTTTCCACTACTTAGCAGAGGACAGAGAAACGCGTGGAAATGTTCCTTTAATACACAAGTTAATTCAATATTTTTGATATAGGTATTGGTTTTTTTATGTTATAAGGTGGCAAACGAGCAAGCGGATCACCTGATGTTAAGTGAACACTGCCCGCAGACATCCGCAACAGGCACATGTATTGCAGATGCGTTGCCTACCTTTAATGGACGGAGGAGGGCATAGACAGGAAAAAGGATATTTCCTTTTCCCCATTAATCCCTTCCCAGTCAAATCCTCTTCCTTTTCCCATCCTATCCTTATGAGGAAAGGGTGGGAAGAGGAAGAGGACTGAAATTAGGCCTCCGGCACCTCACTCGTGGGTCGTAACGCAGAGTACTTCTACTTTACGCCTGTCTTCTGTGAGGTCGTGGTATTTCACCGGTTGAGCCGGGCAATTCGTGCAACAGATGTTGTTGCAGCCTCTACCACTGTTTCGTTTACGTAGTTGAATGCTAAGTATGTATTTCAAATAAGTTCAATTATTGTCACTGCATAAAAAACTATAATTTAAGAGATTGGAAGGTGGCCCATGGATGAGTATAACACGTAAAGGAAAACTAAATCTAAGGCTTCCTGCTGATGTGTTGCAGAAACTCCAGCTTGGCTAGACTAATACTAACTAAAGCGTGAACTCTGAAGACTTTTTCTTACACCTTTAGATATTAAAACACAAGAAGCTACTCCATACGTCCCGTGTGCTCAGTGTATATGACAATGTTTACGTCACTAATCGAATAAATTATGCGTGGTGATCTGCTTCGCCGGATGTGTGATGCGTGGCGACTTGCCTCGCCGGACGTGTGATGCGTGGCGATCTGCCTCGCCGGACGTGTGATGCGTGGCGACTTGCCTTGCCGGACGTGTGATGCGCGGCGATCTACCTCGCCGGACGTGTGATGCGTGGCGACCTGCCACGCCGGACGCGTGATTCGATGCGACAGATGCGACACTACAGTTTAAAAAATTGTACGATTGTAAATATAATATTTTGTAAATAATTACTTTAATTAAAACCTACAACTTCAATATTTCACAGTAAAATATATTTTCGCTTCCCATTTCCCACTACCACAAGAAACTAACACAAACATTTAAAGCAGTTTCGTTAACGAGTCCAAAGGGATGTGGTTTCACATACAATGTTACCTACACCATAATTAGGACTGTAACAGTTTAAGAGTAGAACCAATTGTCGTCAACAAGGATCAGGATTGTTCGCAACATGTCGCCCGTTGCAAACGTGTCATTAGACACATGCCAGGTCTGCGGGGCGCTGAGGGGAGCTGAGGGGAGCTGAGCGGGTCGCGACGGGGGGCGCGGCGCCGGCTGCGTCTTTTGTTCCCATACTAGGGCTCTCTCGGCTAATAAGGACCTTATGTGATAAAAACGTTACACTATTTCCATATAGCACAACTGGTTTTTCTTAGTCTGTCGCATTTACTAAACAAGCATCTTAAAGTACAAGGCTCTGGGACCCGTATTTTTTTTTAGATTACGAAGAAGAAAAGGTAGTGTTTCCGAAACAGTTCCGAGACGATATGGAATGTTCTAAAATGTTCCACAAATTCTTTCTGACTATAAAAAGTGGATGTTAGTAATGCAAGTGATTCGTGTCACTTAAATAAGCTATCACAAACTCACTCTTAGAAGACGTGTTAGTAGAAATAGTAGCGTAATGGCATTAGAAAATGTCGAAACGAAGCGAAGCTTGGAATTTGCTTATCTGTATCTGAAATGAGTAATGTTAACTTGTTATATTATACGTTGAATTTAAAAACTTAATTACAGAATACTTGTGTATACCGGCACGGGGTAGACAGCGGGAGGCAGCTCGCGGGCGTGTCCCGGACTAATACTGTTATTACGATCGCGGCCCGGGGCCCGGGGCCCGGACTCGGGGCTCAGGGCACAACACACTACTCAACTAAGAAATTAAACGCCGCGCAAATTGCATCGCAAATTGAATGCGACGCATGCACTTTTAGATTGGTGTTTTTGATCTTGTAAGTGAGTCAATGTGGGCTTTATGATATAGTTAACACAAACATAGATTTGTACAATATATTACAGTTTAGAGGCATAAAAGTTTGCATACTATACTAGTTGTTATAGGCAGCTTCGCACATATTCGTATATATTATTTACATTAATATTATTTCACTTTCGGATATGTTTCAAATGTGACAAGGTGGAAAACGAGCTAGAGGATCACCTGATGTAAAGTGAGCGCTACCCATAGACATCCGCAACAAGCTAATGTGTTTCAGATCCGTTGTCTACCTTTAATGGACAGAGGAGGGCATAGACAGGAAAAAGGATACTTCCTTTTCCCCGTTAATCCCCTCCACGTCCAATCCTCTTCCCTTTCCCATCTTATCCCCCTTATAAGGAACGGGTGGGAAACGGAAGAGGACTAAAACTAGGCCTCCGGCAGCACCTCATCAGACGAATCGCAGAGTACTTCTACTTCACGCCTGGTTTCTGTGAGGTCGTGGTATTTCACCGATCGAGTCGGTAATTTTTTTAACATACAATAATATTTCGGTGCGCTTCAGAGATATAAAATGTACATCAAGTCGTGGTCACTCTACAGGAGTAATTTTATCTAGGCTAGCTATTAACGGAGCCCACGCGCGAAGGGTCCGTTTGTTTGCGACAAATTGCTCGGGGCCCAACACCCGATAGCTCTGACACAGCCCCGCGGCAGTTTGTTACGTCTCATTGTTGCGTTTCATATGATCATAACGAGTTATTGATGAAATATCAATAAAGCAGAACTACCTCAAGTCGTTTTACAACAATAAGTTCTTGTAACAGAAGTTATAATTTCAAAGTAGTTCTAGTGCCTATCGTACGCAAAGGTCTGTGCATGTGAAGATTTGTAAGTCACAAAGCAAAACCCAGATATTTCGTTACTTCAAGATATTCCTCGCAAGCCTTATGACATTACAGCCAAAAGCTTTGTTTGGACATTTTAGTTTATTTATATTACCTCCCCATATATTCTAACGAATTGTTAACTATTACATTCCTGCCTTGTGCTTATTATTAGATAGGAAAATGAGCTTAATACTAGTAAGGGCAAAGTGCGCAGAGTGATTTTTTTTTGCCTGAAAGAGGCATCTACAGCTAAACCAGACTTGAGGCGGCAGGGCGCAGAAGGCGTCTAGCCTGAATCTCTTTAAGAGTAACTAAACTCCCTCAGAATAGACAGCCTCAGCTCAGCCCTTTACTTTTAACTTCCGATCCGGTGATTATAATTAACCACCGGATCGGAAGTTACAAGACTAAAATTATTTTGGAACATATCCTAATTCACATAGCACTTCTATAGCGCGTTATAAAACACTAGTGGCGCCATCTAGTCACACATACTATATAGCACACACATAATATATAGAAATGAGCACTGACTGTCCCACGATACTGGCTACTTTTCGTCTTTTGTAGTTCTAACATAAGAAAACTTATACAGAAGAAAATAAATGTATTTCAATAAATATCTTAATACGTAGAATAAGAGAGTGAATTAAAAAGATAAACTATAGAAATAAGTATGGAATATTCCATTCTCGAGCTCTCGGGTACACTGATGGTGGGAAATAGCCGTATATTTTTTCTATCTCCCAGTGCCTTTAAGTCACCAGTAGTAATGATGCCAGTGCCTGTAACAATATCTCGCATTTCTATACGCGATGGGCTCCGCTTGCACTCGACTTGAGCTAATGCCAAGGAAAATTAATACGACTCCATCGCATTGAACAAACACGGCGCCGCGCAGACACAATACTTCCTCTGTGAACTTTTAATATACATGTCATTAGAGTACTGTCACAGTCGGCCGCAAGTTGGGAGCCGGGACACGGGACACGGGACATGGGAAGAGAGCCGGCACAATGCAGCGCGCGCCCCTCCTAACACAGTTTTTGTGTAATTGTTCCTACACCACTGCTTCCCAAACTGAGATAATACTAGACTTTTGTGTGTCGTCGTCGTCGTCGTCGTAAGTTGTCGTTAGTTTGCAATGGTTTATTTTCCACAAAAAGGTACCATCGTTCCCCTTTCCCTCCTAAGAAAAGCCATCCATAACTTTTCTGAACGCACTCTTGTGATCACTTAAACTCAGGTGAGTTGCCTGTTGGTTTGTCTCTTTGTACCATAGAAACGCAAAGTTAGAGTAAGTGCATAATCTAACTTATGATCATTAGTTTTTACAATTTTTCTGTTACTCCTTTCATACAAGAGAAGATGTTGACAGTATGTATGTATGTATTTGCGCTAATCCTTGATATTAAAAACTACGAAAATGCTTCCCCCTCTCTCAATAACTTAGATACCGCTGAAACTGTAGTCAAGTACTGTTCTGCACACAACTGTCACCGCCTTCCAGCGACCTGCTACCTAATATAAATGCTGAGTTTGTTTTTTTATAACATCTTCACACGTGAAGTCATGTCATTCAACAGGTCATCATCATCATATCAAAAGTATAGCACACTTACTTCTCATCCCCAAAAAAAAACCTTCCCGAAGGATAGAAAAGTATAACTTAGTATCGGTTGCCAAAGTAAGTATGACAACTTTTTAAAATTTACGTGTTACGCGGCTTCAAGTTACAAAAATTTCGAACGAGGAAAATAAGATACGAATGCACGGATAGTCGGCGGGCAACATTACTGTATATTGCAATATATATTATAATGTATTATTTATATGTGTTTTTCTTGAATGCAAAGTGCGGCTGTCATAGTATATCACTAGTATTTTTAGTATTGCTTTTGTATCTGATGAATGTAATATTAATCTTAGTTTTATTTGGAAACTCCCAATAATTGGAAGCGATCAAAAATATCCATTAAACTGACGGTGACGTCATAAAGTTTGACCCGTTGCCAACCGCAGCGCAACAAACCGCCATATTTGGAAAAAGAAAACACAACCAACGGGTTTGAGCAGCAGCGATCGAAAAGCCACAATGCAACAAAACAAACCATTACACCCTATCGCCGTCCCTCTCGCGCGCTCCTCTCTCGCTCGCACGGCCTCCCCGCTGACTCGTTAGCGATGGATAAACGATGTAATACAATGAAAAAGAAAATAATACAAAACGTATACACTGTAGCGACACAAAGCCATTGATGTAGCCCAGAATTCGCTAATGCCACGTTCGCGCTTCGCAATACGGCTTATAATAGTTGAATATATGCGCAAACTTGTCAGTGGCAAAAAACGCAAAAAGCAGCATTTGTGTGAGGCGTTCACCCAATATGTTCCGCTGAACGAAATTGAATTTTTCTGTTTTTAATTGGCGCAGGGGCGCTCGGTAATGGAACAAGAAAATAATTTGTCGCCGACATGTTCGCCAGTCATTTAATCTTTATTCGAAATATTATTTGCTTAAAGAAACAAAGCAAGTTACTTTTTAGCCAAAAGGGTTAAGTACATCTGGCTTCCACCTAGCTATCTGTCATTCTAAATAAAGACTTGTGGCTTAACTGTAGTCAGGGTCCGCACGCCGAGCCTGAAAGATAAAAATTCTTAATTCTCTCAAGTACGCAGCTGCAGTCGACCGCGATGTATAATCTCTTAACACGCAGTATGAATTATAAATTTATGAGTGGCAGTGTTGCCAGGAGAACTTATACCGATCAGATTAACGTACTAAGAAATGAGGAGTAACCGTAAACGATGAGCATGTGAGCGTAGAAGCCTGAATGTGTGCCAGAACCGCGGAATCTCTACCTACCCCTCTGGGTTACGTTAACTAATTATCTACTAGAACCAGCTAACAACTGCTTCGATTTTTTTTCTATATATCATAAGATTCCAGAATTTAGACGAATGTATACGTATATGACGTGTATATCGTCTAAATTTATCTAAAAATACATTTTCAATCTTCGTATTCCATCCGTCCGTATGCAACCGCCGTAGTGACACAAGGGAACGATAGGGCTACATCCACCCATAATCACAATAGCTCTGTGATGTTTTGTTTTGGATTGAAAGGTAAATATTAAGACACAATCATCCATATGTCTTATTGAGTTACGTAGAAAGCACTACATGTGTGGACGTTGTAGGCAGTCATTCTGTGATACTAACAATTCAATTCAGCATCTGCTGCGATCTCAGGCCTCTCATAAATTGTACGTTCAGCTCACTAGTTCACAAAACATGAGATGTACAGCCGGCTCCCTAGTTCACAAGACATAAGATGTACAGTCGGCCTACTAGTCCACAAAACATAAGATGTACAGTCGGCCTACTAGTCCACAAAACATAAGATGTACAGTCGGCCCACTAGTCCACAAAACATAAGATGTACAGTCTAGTCCAGAAGACGTGAAGTTACAAAATCTGCTACGAATCCAACCAAATAAATATTTATCTGTCTAATCGCTAAACATCTGAATTGCTTGTAACGACACGGTATTACGGTGAGATAAGAATAAAGTATAACATTACATCAGTGAACACAACAGCAACTTTGTCAGCACAAAGCACACAGCTCTCGGCAAGGCTTTGTGCAACGCAATACTTCGATATATCTTGATTCCACCACAATTCAATGCCAGTAATTATCCTACTAAGGACTTGTACACTAAATTTACATTTAGAGAAAAAAATCGTTACACACTTACTTTTTTTAAACACGTAACTTCTTTTTTGCATGTTAGCTGATCTGAGACTAATATCGGAAAAATTATATTAAACTAGTGACCCGCCCCTGCTTCGTCCGGGTACCACTAATTGTGTTGATCCGATCGCTACCAACCGCAGGATTGTGCCAATCTGGACAATCCCTGTAAATTACATCGAAATCGGTCCAGCCGTTTCGGAGTCTATAGGTCTATAGGGAACATACATACTTCGCTTTTTATATACTATTTTTTCATAAAAAGTATCCCATGTTACTTCTAGTACCTCCAAGAATATGTGTACAAAGTTTCATGATGATCGGTTGAGTAGTTTTCGCGTGAAAGCGTTACAAACAAACTTACATTCACATTTATAATATTAGTAGGGATGATTCCAATTGTACTAAATCTCTATGAATCACTCCTTCACTGCCTTTGAAAAAGCCACATTATGTTTTTCTTTTACATGCCAATGAGCAAACGGATCCTCTGATGGTAACTGACTATCGCTAACCACAGGCATCAACAAGCTAACGAGTCACCTGACTTTGGTCTGAGGATATAGTGACCATAAATATAAAATCCCCTTTATAACATCTTTCCTCATCCCTTCAGAGAAGAGGAATGAAATTTGGTACATGTACCTTACTCTTCAAGCCTGTCTTCTGTGAGGTCGAGGCGTCTCATTCGTACAAACAGCGGCTCTCCGCTCTGCCATTTAAGTTCCTCCACTCATTGAGAATTATCCCACTTAATAATGTGGATCTCACACTGCCCTTACCATGTGATTAATATCTTATTTAAAAACAAGGTCTCAGAATTACGTATGGAAGTGAATGTTTAGCACTTTTTATCAACCCTAAGCCGCGGCAATGCGGCCAGCGACTGGATCCAACGCCTCCGAACAATTCCTTTGTGGGTCGAGCGTCGGACTCAAAGCAAATCCATTTACACAAACAACTTAATACCTTCAGCGGCGACGCTTCTCAGAAGTATTCTGAATGGAGCCAGTACTTGACCGCTCACAGCCGCTGTCAAAGAAATCGCTCCTCGTGAACACTTCGAGCGTGTAGGGTTACCGCTGTACTGTGACCACACGGTTATAACGCCATTTCAATTTAATTGGATATATATTACAGTTAGTTGTTTAGTTTACCTGTACTAGCAAGCTGTTATTAATGTGTAACCGTATCACTTACTCTGTACAAAAAATAAAATAAAAGGTTTTACATAATTTAATTTTTTTTTTACGTGAGAAGGTGGCAAACGAGCAAGCGGATAAAATTAACTAAAAACTAAATCTATATACTACTACTACTACTAAATATATAAAGGCTATATACAAATTCCCTGGTGAAAGTTAATTGTTGAGGTGTCCGTGAAAATGTAGCCTGATGTATGGCGACTCTAGTTGTATCCAAAAAAAATCAGCTACCGAAGTGACCATTACAAGGATTCGGCCCCGACTGTACTCCCATTGTGTCGACCCGCTTTGTCGACGTGACTGTATCGCGAGTGATAATAACATCATTGTTGACGGATGTATTTTTATTAAGTTGTAATTCGTACTTAGGGTATTATATCGGCAATGAATAGCTTCGCATTGTCAAAGATCTTATAATGTTTCGCTAAACGAAATGTTTATGTTTTTTCAATGAAATGAATAAACATGAAGACTGATTTGTCACGACGCTTTAGTTTAAAAGAAATGTTTGCCGCTGAGATTCCTCGTGCCTCAGTAAATACGACAGACCTCAAAATACGTAAATTAGTACCACGATAAATGTTCCTCTGACAAAATTGATTTAAATTACATAATTTATACACGTCAAAGGCTTAAATAAGAATTATATTGCAAATATAATTATTTAACTATGCAAGAATTTATTGCTATATCTTACTGCGCTTAAGCCAATTTGTCTTACCGTTATTTAACTAAATATAGCTTTTAATTGTTAAAATTAGTATTCGGTAGACAATTACAACATCTTAAGATCCGTATATTGGGTTTCTTTCACACAGCAAATATTTACGTTTATTTAACCCAGACACAATTGTTTAAACGGTTCAGTTCATTTGAAGCTACCGCGCGGCGTTGCGTTGCAGATTTCTTATTCCGTAGAAACTCACAAAGGCATTATGTTTTAAACATTCGCCGAACACACGTTACATGCACTCGCCAGGTGTGCGCGGGGGTGGCGCAGAGCACGCGGAGGACGGGGGAGGGGTGGAGAGTGCGAGAGGTTCCTGAATTCGATTCCGGGCTATTGAAAAGTTTCAAGAGGCGAAAAGCTTCGACAAACGAAGCTAAGTGAATTTCGAGCCCTCAAGAGACAGGGCCGTACTAGACGCCTCTTTCTATTGTCGTCAATAACTTTGCCTCCAGAGTCAACGTATGACGAAAGTTATTTGTAATTATCGCACGCAAAATTATTGAATGCGGGTCACAATATATAGGTAATAATTTATGTATTTATCTCGATTACTTAAATTAGACGATTTCTTAAAACTGATGACGTAATTCTAAAGTGCTCTAACCTTGCAACTGTTTGTATTATTTATTTCGCAATAATCTCCAATAAGCTCCGCACACCGTAAGTCGTTTTATACGATCAGTTTCAGTTTATACTTTCAAGCAAAATGGTATTACAATTTCTCAAAAATTATCTCACTTGTATATTCCAATAATACGTAATCAGTTATTCCATAAACTAGGTCGTTTACATGCATGTAAAGAATAATGATTCTTTATATTACAGATGCTTGAGTCCGGCCCTGCGCAGGCTTGGTTCCAATTTTTATCAATCCCATTTCATTTCCTCGCGAAAGTTTTCCTCCAATTTCGCGCCCTCGCCCCCACCCCTAGCACGGGTTGTGCTGTGACTTTGTCGATATCTAATTTTCCTTTTATAAATGAAACACTTAAACTATTAACATTTAACGTAACTTCTTATTTTAGTCGTATAATAATTTCTTTTCGACGTAATGATAAATATAAATAGCATATAAAGGCCAATAGTCATATTGTAAATTAAAACTTAAATATCTAATATCTGAGTTCCAATTATATATTAAATAAATCATTAATTTGAATTTATTAACAATTTATATCAAAACGAGAATTATTATATTATCTAATGCACAAAATATAATTCATAATTATGAAATCAGCGCGGCTGCAAAAATGCTAATACACAAAACATAATAAAAAGATTAGAAACACATCTCAGAAGGACACTAAAACCAGACAATCAGTGCGAAGCGAATATATCCGGATGGCGCGCACATCACTAGCGTTTAAACATTGAAGTATTTGTGCGCGATGCGGACGTTTCAGGCGATCATTGCTCCGTCATAACGCGGCCAAATTGAATCGACATCAGCTAGGGTGCCGGCCCGATGCCCTTACTGACCAATTGCAGCGGTCGAGTTATGTTAATGTCCACTTTAGTACTTATGGATACGGTTGGATAAGACTCAAGGGGATGATAGTCTATAAAGGAAATTATTTTCACTAATAAGTTCCTTTGAGGGATCCTCAATAATTTTCTCTCATTTTATTACATATAACTATCCTCATACATTGTGATGTAGATAAAACGTCGGTAACTGTGTTAGAATTAAAATAGGCATAATAATATCTTAAACCCGTCATATTGGAAGATGGCCACCGAGACGTCCAATAGCATCTTAGAACTCCCCCCCCCCCTCCTCACAAAAATATATCATCATTCGTCCAATAATGATAGTTATTTGAATAAATTAATATTAAACGTGACGGGCCTGTAACACGCTCAAAAGTATTTCCGCATCACAACAGCGCTGGAACATAAAAACGTTAATAGCTAATACAATAATCTCCACGCGGGACGTTCGCACGCCGCGATCACACGCTCCGACACGCTGCACGTCCGTGTGTCCGCGCCCTAATGTACAGGGGGATACAAACTTCTCAAACTCCAACACAAATACAGTAATAACGGTATCGGATACATTGTAAGCTAAAATAATTGTAATTTATTTATGTGTACTTTTAATTTTTTTCTTTTTGCTGTCCCAAATAATATTTTTATATATAACATTATGCTACAGCCACAGGTTATTTATTAAATTAATTGTCATAACCCACTGATTTAAGCCGGTACCTAAATCATCCTTTACTTTCTGTCTGTCTCCTCTGAAGGCAGGAAAACAAAGGCATAAAAATCAAGTAAAATACGAGGCGAGTTCCCTGGCTCATGAACTAGGGTTAGCTGTATCTCATGCGCCAGTGTACATTGTACTTTCTTTTAATTTTATCCTTAGTGTGCCATTAACTCTACGTAAATAATTATACCATAGATCGGAAAGGTGAAGTTTTGGAATTAAGTAATTCACTTCTGTATTTAGCACACCTCGGAAACGGAAACCAGTTAAGTTTGAACAAATTTAATTAAACCCACAATCTCTTTTCGTCATACTGGCCGACGCGTGTTAGTTTAGGACTACCGAGAACAATCTCAACTGAAATAACTTAGTTGAAAACTGTTAGCATGGCGTTAAGCTAACTAAATTAAGATTTCAACTCTTTCACTTTGCGTGGACTCCAATTTTCCTGTTAGAATTGCACCACAGTTTTCCTCTTTTTATGTTGGAAGTTGGTGGAGTTGGTTGGGTTAGACATCCGGCAACAGTATAAAATATTACAAAAGAAATTACATTTGACGTTTTCAGATTTGTGTAGTTGAATGAAGTAAGAAGTATGAATGAAACGTATAAAGAATTGTGCAAAAGCATTAATGCAAAATATATAGTCGTAGCAGAGTTCGCGAATGTACGCTGTGAACACCCTGTATGCGTCTTCATAGAGGATATTTTTATCACTCATTATTATACCGTGAAATTCGACATTATACCCTAACGGTGATAGATACGTATTTTTTGAACAATATTGCTTCCATTACCGTTTTCGTACTCGAAACATTTTATCGACACGATATCCGTTACGTATATCACCCGCAATGTATTCGCTACTATTACATTTAGAAGTTTTATGTTCCAATGCGATAATGTCGGTGCTAGGTATTATAGCAATAGGTGTTAATCACATGATTGCTTCACATTACCGCGGCGTAATCCTCGTCTGAATGGGGCTTTAGGGACGCGGCCAGCATGCGGTCTCGATATAGTTTTTCAGGGTTATATTACGCGTTTTAAGGTGAAGAGAAGCTTGTGTATTCGTTTTAAAGGTGTAGCTCGTTTACAATTAGTGTCGGCAACAAAATATATAAGTCCATTAATGATTGAACAGTTTAAAAAAATGATGCGGCGATCAAACATTCGTTTCGTTTACAAAATGTTATATATTAAAACATCGTGACAAGGAAATGATTTCTATACGACAAATGGCATGGAAATTGTTGATCAAACTGCAGAGCAGTGCATCCAGCAAGCGATGACATAATGCACACCGCTTCCTTCGCACGAGGCAACCGCACATGTTGAGAGCGGTTAGCGACAAGCACCCTGCTTGGCCCCGTGCCACTATGTAGCTAGAAAAACGCGCGGGACATGTTCCAACAGTCTAACTTACAACGCCATCTGTTATACAGTTATGGAACTTATAAATGATATAACAAAAAAAGAATAATAGAGGCAAACCCTGTCCCACCAACCCATTTAGTAGCCAAATTTCATCATGATCGGCTTAGTAGTTCCGGAGTTAATCTCGGACAAACATCACACAAGCTTATGTATATATGTCGGACCAGATACGAAAAACACCCCGTCTTGTAACGGTCGTTCTTGGTAGAGCATATTCTTCGTTGGGTTACACTACGTGGGTGTCACGTGGGCTACGTTCATTTCGTGCCATTGACATCCCTACACTTCGTACTATTGACATCTCCGATATATATACAGGTTCCATTTGAAGTGTGTTCAGTAGTGACGAGAGTCAATATTTTAATCGACCTCTCAGAATAACGATACCGTCGCTCGTCTGCCCTCTCTGAAACCTACAAAAAGGCTGAAAACTACCCTATAATTACATGTAGTAAGCAACTTGATATTTCATCTAATTAACATAAAATAACTATATTTGTACTTGTAACAGGAGATCACTACACATACGATACACAAATTCAATATTTGTTTGACAACAAAAAAATAACAGTTTTATAATATTGTAAAACTTATAAAACTGTTATTTTTTTGTTGCGAACGAACGAAACCGGGCTCTAAACATCTATTCTACCTGTTGACGTATCATGCCTACTCACCTGACCTCTAACGAGTAATCTAGTAAACAACTATTTCAGTAAACCGCTTGCGCCTGTGCCTTAGACCGCATACCGACACAAAGAACGAATGCCGTTAATCGCATTAAGTTTTCCATTTCCAACCCCCTCCCCCCAGTCCCTGTCGCCGGAGCCTCCCCCTTCCGTCACTCTCTCAATTTCATTTCACTTCTTATAATTAGTAAGAAACCTTCGTCTCGTCTCGTTGCTGTTGGAAGCTACGAGCGATGGAATCGCTTCTAAATCTGCTAAGAGTGGTGATCGGTCTTGTGATTTACATCGGAATAAAACAAGATTTTCCAAAAAAAATATTCCAATACAATGTAAGAAGGGGATGATTTGGCGGAGGAGTGGACGGATGGGAAATGGAAATATCCGTTGTTCTGCTGATCCCCTCCTCTGCTCATTAGATGTACACCGCATGTGCAAGTCATTAGCTGGTTGCAGTCTATGGGTCTATGGGTAGCGGTCACTTGATATTAGATGAACCTTCCTTATAAGAAAAAAATATATTTTCACGGAATCAACTTGAAATATACGATACAATCTGTTAGTTTGGTAAATTAAATTTCCATTATACATAAATTAATTTAATTTTAATTTATATAAAACTATTTTTTTTATTTGTATTTTTGAAGCAATAAGCTAAGCGGTGACATCGCACAACAAAACCCACTTCTAATTATCACGTAAGCTCGTCACAAGCCGCCGCCTCGGCTCTCGGCTTCATTGTATCAAGACGTGTTAATCCGAGTGTTGTGGCTCAACACATCGCGATGCACCGCGTCTTGTCAAACGAACGTAATCGCCGGCAACAATGCGTCCTCGACGGTTTGCGCAAACTACTTACAGAGCGAAAAAAAACGTTTTGTGTCAAAACTAACGCCTTTTCACAATGCTATCGGTTAGACCAACATATCAATGCTTTGATTACAAAGAATTTGTTGCAAGATTATGTCTTAACTTCAACAAATAAAGTATATTACGGTCGCAACGAATTTTTGTCGGTTTTGCACAACCTAATAGAATCAAATACAATTCAGTATTCGGTAATATATTTACAATTCTACTGTATCGGAATAAAGTTTATTTTTACTAAAAGACATTTTTTGTTAGATTAGAATTAAGTCTGCAAGGAAAGCCGCTGCGGCGCACGTGTGTGAAGGGAATACTCGAAAACTATCCCGAGAGATAATACAGATATATTACACAAAGAGGTACAAAGCCGAGTTAATCTTTTTTATCTTTCTTATATATATATATATATAATATGTATTTCACACACATTAGATATTTGTGTGGAAATGGCGAAATAAAAACCAAGTGTTGCTCTGAAAAGAGAATCTTTTATTATTTACTATTTACAAACACGTTTAATAAAGATTTATAAAACTAACAAATAAAATAACCGACCTGAAAAGAGAAACAACATTAATGATTCTATTTCACTATTCTAAGCTTTAATAATTATAACATGAAATATTAACAAAATTTTATATTGTTGAGATAATTTACATCTGACACAACTTATGTCATCAACTAAAGTGGTCAGTAAAAAAGAAACAATAAAACTACATGAAGTTTACTTCATTTACACATATATATATTTGTGCAACGTTTTTAATTTTAAGAGAAGTGTGAAGGTTGTTACTACACTAGTGTGTACCATCTTTCGACCACATCATCGGTCCATCGTGTGGCTGCGCCGTACGTGGCCGCCACTCTAGGACTTTTCGGCCCTCGGCCTCACCTTCACGCACTCAACCGCTATTGCTACTGTTCATTTTCAAGCGAACCCATTTGTAACGCAGCACAGAGGTTCTTGTAGAGCAAGCAGTCCATCCTTGTCTTATGTATGAAATAGAGAGAGACGCAACGATTTTTTCTGTTCTAAGACAAAATTCAATATTGAACTCCACGATATCCTAGTATTAGCTACTAATCCTAGTTTATTTAAAAAAAATGAAACCAATGCAAATACAATATCGCGAGTCCACCAGAGGGCCAGCGGAGGTCATTAAGTCCACAGCTCACAACTTTCATCTTTCATTAAAGCCAATCTTCAACTCATTCGGTCGCCTGGGGGCGCGGGGGTGAGCGGGGCGCAAGGGGGTTGCTCTCGAATAATCGCGCGCCAATTAAAACTGCTTATTTCCTTAATTCTGAGCAATCGCTCGCTTAAACAGTTTTCATTCCACTGCACAAAACACCCACGACCACTTCAACCTTATCCCGCGCAGTTAAAGTTCAATTTCGGTAGTCACCGTTCGCGCTGCACTGTCTGATTTTGTAATATAATTGTGCTAGGGAAAAACAGCTCTTGTGATAATGAGTTAGGATTAAAAATGAAGTGATGAGGTCTTTGCGAAGAGGTGAAGGGAAATTGTGAGCTAACTCGCGACGTCGGAATAAAACAACTCTTTGCGCTAATAATGAGAAAGTGCTCGCAGAGTAATGGACGGCGCAGAGACTATCTGTAGTTAGTCATTATTTCAAAATGTTATTATCTCGAAGGGATGTGCCCTTCAATTTACTTGATATCTCCTTTTATTATTATAATATTTATAAAACGGACATGTTTGTAAATTCATAATTCAATAATGATTATTAACGATTGTATAAATTGTGCCTCCAACTGGCGACCGTATGGGTAGGCACTAGTACCACAACAGTTCCCTGCCGCCAATCTATTGAAGTATGTCCGACAGTAGATCTGACATAGTTTAAAGTAGTGAACATGACAAAAATATCTGCTTGGTAGACTGTAACATGAATGACAGACTGTCAATGTACCCAGCGGGTCCCGTTGGAACAATCCTAACTAACTGTGGTGCGAGTAGACATTTCAACATCTGGATCTGGACATTTTCAACTAGCATCTCTTCAACAAGGAGATGTTTGAGCTGGGAGTTATTTAAATTACGTAGTTTTGTTAAAGAATAAGTATTTTTTTAACTATTGCTTATATCCCTAAGGGTATATGTCTTTTAAAAACATAAACCCTTAGGGCCTATACTTTTAATTGTGTGATTTTTTTCTTGCATTGTTTGCTCAAATTGTTAATCTGTATATCTTGCTAAGCTTAACTTGCAAGTCGTCCGTACCTAAATAAATTAAGGTGCGCGAGGTTTATTATTTCTCCTTAATAATTATGATTAAATATTTATAGCACACGCGTAGTCTCTGTCCGCATGCGGTCTGTGGACGGCGGACGACTGAGCAGTTATTGAGGATGTTCCTTCGCTGGCGGCAGAGGGCGCGGCAGAGTACACAGAACGCCAATAGCTTATAATGCACATATTTCTTCAAGATTGACCTGCTTGACATTAGTGGTGGCTTGACAAGGGACGTCTGGCATGCAATCCCGCGGCATCAGGCAGAGGTTTTTAAAGAAAAGATCAAAGTAAACAATTACCTATGAAGCCGTGTTTTTAAATTCGCGAAGTGGGGGTTTCTATTTTTCCTTTTTAAATATTCCCCTGAAGGACGGATACATTTTTCAAACCAAACGAAAACACTGAATTTCATTTTCGGTGGAAATTTCCAGAAAGGTTTTTTTTCATGTTTGGAAGGATACAATACAGGTCAGGGCCAGGGCCGGACTACGGCGGCTCATTTATAATATTAAAGCCCACCTTACGCACGGCATTCAGTGCAACTCGACTCTTGTGGACACATTTTTGTGCAACAGAACACCCTTATTCAATTTTCCCCATCTCATTCCTTCGATGGCTTCTTATAGACTTTCTAAGGTTAACGCGTAGTTTTATCGTAATATAAAAAACACGTTCATCTGTATAATTTATCTTACATTCCATCTGAGTCCCAAAACATTATGCGACAATTTTCCCGTCCGATATGGTCACCTAGAACATTTTCCACGCTCAGTACCAACTGGCTTTATGACCAAGTGCCTTTACCTCTTCGTTCCGCGTTCAATTGCTTCAGCTATAGCTTAAAAATCCGAAAAAAATAATTAAGAGTCTCTTACACGTACCTTCCCTTGCCCCCCTCAAAATATATCGATACGCAACAAAATGTGCTTTGATACAATACCTGTAACAGTTGTAGAGCTCCGCAGGGGCGATAACTGTTTCATAAGATTCAACAAGGGAGTAAGTGTAGAACTCAAGCGCGCGGTATCTTATGCTTCTGTGCCACGCGTCGACAGTGAGGTGTCGGCGCCCCATCCCACTCCCTTAACCATCTTTTCCCCCTTCTCCATTTTCCTATTCTATCCCCTATTTTATTCAACGCAATCACAACTGCAACCTTTGTGATTGTTACGGGCAATGATTGTCACCAAGTGCACTGCTTGCTCGCATCGCTGCCACATTTCGTGCAATAAAAAAGAAGGGGATAGACGATGCATCGGTTTGATATATTTAATTAAAAACAAATGAAATATTACTACTACTATTACTTTATAAATAGATATTATCTTGTTATCCGTTTTTACATTTTTTTAAAAATTTACGTGTAACGAATCCAAAAATATATAATAATTTAAAACTAACAGATTAATTTATATTTGTACATTACAAACAAAATGCGTGCAGTATTCATTAGGTACATTGAAATTTAGGATTGTTTACTACCCAAAATATTTTTCACTTAATTACAACCGCGTAAGAAAACTTTCAATTGACTCAACATTCATAGCTTTATCAGTTGTAAAGTTTGCCTGCGACATCTAGTGTTGAGTAGTGAATTTATTTTAAAAAATTACAAGTACATATTCTAACTCTACCTAATTTTATTTAATTCCCCTTATTTTAGTTGACAATTAAAACTTTAGAAGACAATTTGTATGTAAACACATAAGTTATACGCCTTATGAAATATGTCTTATTGTCTAAATAACAAGGTATGGCGACAGTAGATGGCGCTATTAACAATTTAAAAAAATAGTTCATAAACCTAGTTTTACTATTTTAAAATTGTTATTATCTCTTGGTACGTCCAAATCTTCAAATAATTCTTACATTTATTCAAATTTCAGTACTTATCCAACAAAATGTCTATATAGTAGTTGAGTTTTCTAAAAATATAAGAAATACCTCATACAAGAAATAAATTGTCGCTTTTACATGCTATGTTCTATTTCTGTTAGCCTAACCGCTTACCAATCTTTCCAATGTATAATTTAAGTTACAAGCACAATTCAAATGTTTTAAACATCTCTCGAACTTCATAATTGTTTGACCAACAGATATAATTCAAGAACAAGGATATCAAAAGTATTTAAAAACCTGTCACAATATATAATTATTTCATTGAACAATAAAGGAGTAGTCCTGAATGGTCTACGATCAACTCGTACAGTCCAACGAAACCTATAGGTCGTGAGAAAATGGCTCGTGCCTCCACGAACACAAACCTTGTAATAGTATGGACTAGACATATGGACTTGTGAGTAATGAAATAATCAATACATATATTAGGTGTGTTCTGACGCCGTGTTAGGGTTGTCTACCGCTCAGTGGCGCGTCGCCGCGGCTGAGCCAGCTTCTGCTCCTCCAGTATGACGTCACGCAGCTGCAGTGCCGCCTGCGCCATCAGGTGCTCCGGGATCTTGCTGAATGTGAGCCGCAGATGCGCACAGGGCAGCCGGCTGTCGAGCACGAACGCCTGCCCCGGTATCACCATCAGGCCGCGCTCGAATGCGCGGTGGAACACCTGTTCGAAGAACACGACCTCGTTAATTACGTACGCCATCATTGTCTTGCCCTGCTCCCACGTTAAGTAGGGTCGGCATAGGACCACTCCTGCTTCCACGTAACTCTATCGACAGTCATCTCAGTAGTCAGTACTTTCTTGCTTATATCATTCCAACCGATTGCATGACAGATACACGATATACTGGCACATCTCTCTGGGTTCCTCTACATCCATACATCTACGTATACAAGCTCGTCGGTTATGGGTACTCCTTATATCGCCCTTCTTTAGTATGCCACTAATCTGATCGATATAAGTTCTCCTTGGACATCCTCTGCCAACGCTGCCACTCAATTATGGAATATAAATGTCTTGTTATTCTATCTTCATTCATCCTTTCAACATGCCTGAACCACCGAAAGATACATTTCTCAATTCTAGTCACAACATCCATCACGCCTAACGTACTCTTTAAGGATAGCATTCATTTTTAAATCTTAAAACAAAACTGTTACAATGAAAGACGAAAGAACGTATATTAAGATATTAACAAACAAGATGGCGATATACTTCTAGCGTCGATGATGAAAAGGCCAAAGCGAGCAGTCCATAACGACCATCGACACTTGCCGCGTGATCAGGAGAATGCGTTTGTTGGAAAGTTAATTCGTTTTTCAACCGACCATATTGTAAACATCATCGACTCCTCGTACTCGCAGCCAGTAGAACATGCCGGCCTGGGGCGGCGCCCAGTCAGCCAGGCCGCGCAGCGCCTCCAGGGCGGCGCCCAGCGCGTCGCGCCGCGCGAGGTAGAAGTCACGCGCGCGCGCCACGTGCGCCGCCAACTCTGACCGCTCAGATATCACGCGGAGAATTATCGCCTGAAAACAATACAAGTACTATATTAGTGAATAATAATAATTATGTACGTATCTTATTAATATATTATACAAGCGACCCGCCCCGGCTTCGCACGGTTAGCACTTATCTAAAGTCAGTAAACACACGTCACAACATTAGGAGACGCACAGACAGAAGAGGTACACTGAGCTAAAAGGCTAGTGTAATAGTGTTAGCTAGCGATATTGTATAAATCTTAAGTGTGACGAGTAAAACAGCGCTGTTAGATAAAAGGTAAGAGGTATTTACGTCTTGATTTCTTGAATCATCAAACTCAGATAAGTTGAGTATTCATAGAAAAAACCGAAAAGACTTTTGTATTCAAAGTTGTGTACAGACATACCTACACATACTTATCATACTGACACGAGTGTACAACCACGCCTTCAACCTTATCGCCAATATTTGAATCATAATATTACACAAAGTCCCGGGTCAACTAAATATTTTACTAAATGATATCTGAATGATTCCAACTGTTTTTCTGATACACGACGTCTCCACCGCACTAGAGGACTGTGTAGCAAGTTACCTAATTCATCGCTTTAATTAACACTATTGCGTGTGCGTATGGATGTAGAAGAAGCGAGAGAGGTTTGCTAGGACCAAATAAATAAGCCACTACGTCTGTAACCCGGATGGGAAGCCTCTAGTGGCACACTTGTTTCTTATACATTCAATCACTCATGTTGTGCAGAGCTCCACAGCTCATCGGTACATCAAGGTGGACTCGATGCCGCTACTATTCAATAGTTGCTAACCTGTGACAACGTGGAAGGGTGTAGTAGCTCAGCCTGCGAGTGCAGCTCAGCGCGGGCGATGAGCGGCGCGGGCGCGGTCATCCAGCCCAGCCTGAGCCCTGCGCTGATCGCCTTCGACACCGAGTCCAGTCGCAGCACGCGTCCGCATACGTCCATCGACAAGAACGACGGCGTACGGACCTGTGACCCACGTTACATAAATTCCATCCGAATAGTTACCGCACATGTATCAAATGGTACACGAAAATGAATGTCTGACTTCAGTTTCCTTTCACTTACTAACACGATCGTCAAGTAACAGATCTTGCTTAGTGATAGGATATTAAAAAGCCAAAGAAGTTTCATTAATCTTTTGTGTTTCTAATTAAAATCATTTATGTTAATGCTCGCGACTCCCTTGGAGAGATATGTATACATTACAACACGTTCGAGACCAGCTCGGTGACTGTCAACTAAGTCAATTAGGGAGCAGTACAATATCCAGCAGTGGACTTGAAAATATCTAGAAATACATCCTAACAATGAATGATATCCAATAACTTTAAACAAACAATTCTTGTATATACAATCTGAAGCTCGGAGACGGCTCCAACGGCTCTCATCCAGGTATTATGATATCCAAATAATAAATAATTAACAGTGGTAGAGCCCGCAATAACATCTTTTGCACGAATGGGCCGGCTCGACCGGTGAAATACCACGACGTCACAGAAGACAGGCGTGAAGTAGAAGTATTCTGCGTTTCGTCTGATGAGTGACGTGCCGGAGGCCTAATTGTAGTCCTCTTCCCCCTCCTACCCTTTTCTAATAAGGAAAGGGTGGGAAGAGGAAGAGGATTTGACGGATGAGGAGGGAATGGAATTATCATTTTTTCTGTTTGTCCCTTCCTTCGTCCATGAAGGTAGGCAACGCATCTGAAACTCATTAGCTTGTTGCGGATGCCTATGGGTAGCGGTACTTATTTCCAGGGGCCGCTTGCTCGTTTGCCACTTTGTAATATAAAAATAAAAAATCTCTTGCGAAACAACACGACAATATATAAAACAAGGCCGCGGTGTACACAGATAAAGATTTCACGAAGGAACTCACTCCGGTGTAATTAAAAAACATGTAGGGATCGTCTTCGATGATGAGGAAGTCGTAACGACACGCCACTTCGTAGAGCTGCTGCTTCCTTTGCTCTGGAATAACGAGTCCCGTCGGATTGTTGCCCGTGGGCACCACGTACATCAGCTTAGGCATCTTTAGACCCCGGGCGAGTCTGCCCTCCAGCACTGTCTCCAGAGTTTCCGGGACTATCCCGCACTCGTCTTCCGGGATCAAAATTAGTTCAGGATCATACGGTCTTAGCTGGAAAATACAGAATTCTCAGTTTAGTGTTTTATTTACATTTACAACATTACTACAATCAATATTGGATTCAAAAGAAGGTAATGTTACTCGGGAGAAAAGAAAATGAGCCAAAAAATTAAATAAATTCGATTTTTTGTCTCATTTTCTTCAGTTGTTTCATATTTTCTGGAATCGGATATTGAGTAGGCAGTCCACTAGATTTTTTATATTTTTCCCTTTTTTGTGGTTCACCTGATATCAAGAGAACCCATAGGCAACAATCTGCGACAAGCTAATGAGTTGCAGATGCGTTGTCTACTTTTAATGGATAGAGGATCCCATCCCGTTCCCCTTCAAATCGAATTAAAACACACCTCCGGCATCTCAGTCATCAAAGGAAACGCAGAATACTTCTATTTCATGCTGGTCTTCTACGAGGTCGTGGTATTTCACTGGTCGAGCTGGCCTATTCGCGCCACAGATGTTGCATCTGTACTCACAACACTGATGGCGCCGGTGTAGCTGAACTCGCTGAGCACGACGGGGTCGCCGGGGTCGAGCAGCATGTCGACGCACTGGTAGATGGCGTGCTGCGCGCCGTTGGTGACGAGCACGTCGTGCGGCAGCGGCGGCCGGTGTAGGTCGCGCTGGAACGCGCGCAGCTCCGACACAAGCGCAGGGTAACTGTCACACAACAAATTAAATTGTAACCATTAACCTAAACTAAACTAAATGTAACTGCAGCTAAATGGCCAATTTTATTAATTCAGTTATAAGGTTCAGGATTGGCAGCCCTGAAGTAGGTGTAGGTGGGTAAAGATGTATAAAGTTGAGAAGGTCACCTAATGACGTCAGTACTGAATCGATTTTTGTGACGACCCTTCAGGACAGTCTAACAGTAGCCCCTCCTCTCTCCATCTGCAACTTATGACCTTATTGCAAATGCCTAATGGCAGTGGTCACTTAATACCCTATTCTATAAAAAAAACACAAGCATAATGACTGCCGACAGAAGTGAAAACTTAAAACAGGTGGGAAACCCCGGCCAACGTTTTGAAAATAAATCAAAAACCAAAAAAAGAAACCCTTGTGTCGAATTGAATACAAGAAAAATAATTTTAAAAAAGTTAGTCGATCAAATATCGTCTATTGTGCTTAAGAAATTCTCGCATCGAAAGGAAAGGAAAGGAATAATAGGTGTGGTCACTTTAAAATACAGGAGATATATCATCGCGTTATTGACTCTACTCACCCCTGCGAAGGCATATACTGTAGCGCGGCGGCGAGCTCTTTTCCCTCCAGCACCACATCCCTTCCATATTTAGTCTGCAGGTGCAGCCGCTGGAACGGGAACATGTCCTCGTTGGGCATACCCTCCGCCAGTGAGATCACTTGCTTGCCCACTTTGTACGCGAGCGCCGCTGGGATGTTTATTTTAATTTACTTGCAAGGGTTGCCAAGAAAACAATAGCACACATACATAGCAATACTAAATGTGCAGTAAGTGCAATTTTAATAACAGGCAACCACAACATGCACCAAATCAGAAAAAAAATCTATGCATAAAAAAAACATGAGAACATTACATTATGGACATCTTAAAACAGTTGGACAATCAATTGGTATATGTTTATATATATATATGACGGCGCCGCCGTAATTGTTTGTAAACAACATGTGCAACGGGCGTGACGCCATCTACCACCCCACCACAAAACAGTATAAAAGACAGTGCTCGCCAGTCGAAGGGACGTAATCCGATAAAAGCTACCGATCGAGCCGAGGCTCGGCCCTCTCAGGAACCCTCGAATCGGAATGCTAAACGCGTAATGAGTGACAGCCCAAGCCGAGGTCCCCTCTCGGAGGCCCTTGAGCCGAGTCACTCCATGGAGCATCCACCGAAGCGACCTAAGAGCTCGGCGGCCTCCCAATCCAGTAATAATAAAGTAACGGCCCGAGCCGAGGTTCCCTCTGCGGAGGGAGCCCTCGCGCTTAGTTACTCTTAAAGGGGCTTAAGCTAGGCGCCCTCTGAGCCCTGCCGCCTCGTACCCGGTGTAGCTGTAAATGCCTCCTCAAGGCAAACAGTGACCTTTCAGTCACAAAAAAACAAGTCGAAGGGACGTAATCCAATAAAAGCTACCGATCGAGCCGAGGCTCGGTCCTCTCAGGCACCCTCGAATCGGAATGCTAAACGCGTAAAGAGTGACAGCCCAAGCCGAGGTCCCCTCTCGGAGGCCCTTGAGCCGAGTCACTCCATGGAGGGTCCACTGAAGCGACCTAAGAGCTCGGCGGTCTCGCAATCCAGTAATAATAAAGTAACGGCCCAAGCCGAGGTTCCCCCTACGGAGGGAGCCCTCGAGCTTAGTTACTCTTAAAAGAGGCTTAGGCTATGCGCCCTCTGCGCCCTGCCGCCTCGTGCCCGGTGTACCTGTAAATGCCTCCTCAAGGCAAACAGTGACCTTTCAGTCACAAAAAAACAAGTCAAAGGGACGTAATCCAATAAAAGCTACCGATCGAGCCGAGGCTCGGTCCTCTCAGGCACCCTCGAATCGGAATGCTAAACGCGTAAAGAGTGACAGCCCAAGCCGAGGTCCCCTCTCGGAGGCCCTTGAGCCGAGTCACTCCATGGAGGGTCCACTGAAGCGACCTAAGAGCTCGGCGGTCTCGCAATCCAGTAATAATAAAGTAACGGCCCAAGCCGAGGTCCCCCCTACGGAGGGAGCCCTCGAGCTTAGTTACTCTTAAAAGAGGCTTAGGCTATGCGCCCTCTGCGCCCTGCCGCCTCGTGCCCGGTGTAGCTGTAAATGCCTCCTCAAGGCAAACAGTGACCTTTCAGTCACAAAAAAACAAGTCGAAGGGACGTAATCCAATAAAAGCTACCGATCGAGCCGAGGCTCGGTCCTCTCAGGCACCCTCGAATCGGAATGCTAAACGCGTAAAGAGTGACAGCCCAAGCCGAGGTCCCCTCTCGGAGGCCCTTGAGCCGAGTCACTCCATGGAGGGTCCACTGAAGCGACCTAAGAGCTCGGCGGTCTCGCAATCCAGTAATAATAAAGTAAAGGCCCAAGCCGAGGTTCGCCCTACGGAGGGAGCCCTCGAGCTTAGTTACTCTTAAAAGAGGCTTAGGCTATGCGCCCTCTGCGCCCTGCCGCCTCGAGCCCAGTGTAGCTGTAAATGCCTCCTCAAGGCAAACAGTGACCTTTCAGTCACAAAAAAAAGTCTATGGACATTAGTCAGTCGATCGTCACCCGGTGCGCACGCTGAACCAGCGACAGTGTTTGTCAGATATATTTGTGAATACATCATTAGTACGGAGGCAAACCAACCAGATATGCTCATTTGTACATTTAAAGTTATTTTCTGTGTTTTTATTGTATTCAATTTTGAATTTTTATCTTTTTAAAAAAATACTTATCTTTCAGTAAAATTCCCATCAAAATCGCTTCAGCCGTTTCGGAGATTACCCGAAACAGACAGACAGACAAAAAAATTTAAAACTGTATATTTGCTACAACGGTCTGTGCATTCAGTGTGCGAATTTTATTTTGATGTGTACAGACACTTTGATGGTATTTATCTTTAAGGCGAAGTGGGCGTTGGCTTTATTGTTTTATTATGAACACGTGTCCTGACCCGCACCTTTCTCACAACTTTATCTGTTACTTTGACCTTGTACTTTATAAATAATTGCTAACTGGTTTTTTGTCCGTATGTTCAATCTTTTTATCTTAATTAAATGCGTTACGAGATTTTTCTGTGTACCGAAATTAGTATTTCGATACACTTAAAGAATAATCGTAGATTTACATAAGGAGCTTCTAAAAAAAAGATAAAATAAAATATTAATTGATATTAAAGATACCACTGGTGATATTGTTAAATTTTATTATATATTGTTTTAATTAATCAGTCTTAATAATCTTTAGTTTAGTATTTTGATAAGAAAAACATCTTGTTACAACAATGTATAAAAGTGACATCTATTGACTTACTTCGGTACTAACTCTTAATTTGCTTATGAGGTCATCGGGAGATGGCGCTATTTTACACATGTTAAACGAACGCTGTAAATCTATGTAATAAAAGCTTTTATTTAATTACGCGCACTAAAAGTAATTCCAATAACGAGCACATTTAGATCATCATTTTGATTTGATTTCCTTCTAAAACGCCATTTTGAAACTTACTTTTACTTTAAATTTAAAAAAAAGTTCGTTGTACAATGTATTAATAATGATAGTTCGTTGTATAATTCGTAGTTGAACAATTGCTTTAAAAACACTAACTTGTCTGTTTGATTTCGACAGAACTAAATTACGTTACATTCTTAGAACACGCTTGAGAAATACAAACAGACACATTAATCGATTGGGACAAATTATAAACGGGTAAAAAATAATTATTCAAACACGGTTGCAAAATCTTCAAATTAATGTCGTCTTAAAAAGTTACTTTGGTATACCATGGTGTTGTTTACTATAGGAGGTGGGCAAATGGTACCAAGCTAATTAAGCTAAGATTTTCTAAGCTATATGTAAAATTAAATATAATGCTTGCGTTTTTTGGTATTATAACAATAAATATATCCAATTACGCCCAAGGAGGGCTGGCGTGAGGCAGGCGGCCGGCAGCATAAACTGTACTGCCATACTGTGCCGACCCCAAGCAAGGTCAGGGAGATGATGTGTGTCCTTATTACAATCGACACTAATCGTAGAAATTCTTTTGGTTACTCTAATATTTTTCTAAACGTGATGCAAAAATAGCGTTTTTAATTTTTTTGTATTCCTTCATTTGAAGTCAATTTTTTTTAACTTCTAGGCATATATCAAATTCATTATTCATCAAGTCATTTTTTTAGCTGGATATGGGTAATGGGTAATCCTGTATGAGGTTAAATGTAGAAGGTCGGGAGATTTAAGCCAAAACAGTCCGTAACTAAATCCATAAACGTCTACTGCTCTGAATCCTGTATCTGATTTCAGCGGTAATGGATATCGTTTGATATATTATAAAAAAGTAAATAATAAAAAATAATAATGTCGATATCTCTACAAGCGCTCGTTATTTATCGAGAAAACTGCTTTAATTCGAAAGGCCGGATGTCTGAGTACGAAACGTAGCGTCAAATTCGTCCGAACCGAAACCAGCCCTCGTGACATTAGAATTGTGAATGTCAAGGTTGTCCGGGTGACTGGTCACCGCGTGTACAAACTGGTTTGTAACTTGACAGATAGGGGGCGTGGTGTGCTTTACTTATCGATGCGGACAATGTTACTAACACAGTTTTTCTTCATTTATTTAAGGTTGGTACGGTTGACGGGAGTAATCTTAAAAATTAATTGCGAAACTACTCAATCTCAGAATACAATATATTTTGTTATTTGGGATTCGTCCCGCGTGTTATCTCGGCTATAGATACTTAGTGACACCCATGCGGCGTCGGGCGGGTCGCTAGTGTACCTTAAGAAATACGAAGCGGAACTAAGTGAAATAAGTCCGCGTTCACACCGAACTGATCGTCAGTCGCCGAACGTGCTCACCATTGTAAGCTTCGGTGTAAACGTGCGATCGGTGCTAGAAGTTAAATATTTAAACGCCACTAGTGTGAAAAAAAGAGTCGGCATATTGAAACGAATCGGGTAAATAAACAAGTAGGAATAATTTGGCAACAATATTCAACCGAGCATCATGAAATTATTTTCAACACATTTTGTTTAAAATGAGAGGGAAAATGAGCAAATGGAGTGATACTGGTAAAACTGCAAATGCGTTGCCTTTAAGGAAGGAATACTTTGAATTCGGAATGGTTTCAAAAAGTTCTTGGGAACACTGCCCCTCGTATATTCGATAAAATCTGTACTCGAAAAAATATAACTTCATTTAAAATATTGGTTTCCACGGATATGTCATATGGTTGATATCCTACTATGTTTTGTTTGACAATTTTCCAACGAGTAAAACAATTAGGAAATGGAGCAGTGGTAGCTCAGCAGTTTAGGCCCCGACTTGCGCATTGTAGGTTGCGGGTTCGAACCCAGGCAGGCGTTTTACTTTGTGTAATTTATTTCATCACCACTGCCCCAAAAACGGCGAAGGAAAACATCGTGAGGAAACCCGCACTGGGCCAGCGTAGTGGATTACGGCTCAGTCCCTCACTCGGAGAGGAGGCCTGTGTCCCTGCACTGGGAAACATTCTAGAAAAGGCTGATTTATTATTATTAGTATATAAAATAATCCACACGAAGCCGCGAGCAACGGCTAGTATCTGTTTACAGATGTATATACTTACGCCGGAGAATTCTAATCCATATGTTTTATAATAAAAACGACGCCGCGAAAACGATAACAAGTTCAGTGTCATCGTGCCGTACAAAAAGTTCAAAGTCGTGGCCAGCGCTCGTGCACACCAGACAGACCACATCTGACCGTCTCGTCGAGCGGCGGACGGTCACCGTCCGTGTGTACTGTTTTGCCATACTATAACCTGTTTCAATGTAAATTCGTATATGATTTCGTAAAAAACTTCTCGATTCCGTCTATAGGTTGCGTATTAATTTTTTGTGTTTGACACATTAAGCGACTTATTTTTAATAGTTATGTTAAAAAAACATCGATTAACTTATATGATTGCATAATTAAATGTCTAATTGTAATACATTTTGTGCACACTGCACACATGATAGTACTGAGCAAATATAGTACGGAATAATACAAAAAAGAAAAATATATAAGTATTTGAATACAATTGAAACCACTTCATTTTATTCAGACGTCAGTCAGGTCTCATATAGACCGGGTCACAAACACTACATATAAATGTTCCAACATAACAATTATCTTTGTTATCGTCTGCTAACTTACCTTGTACACGTAAGCTTTCGTAACCATTTACAAAGCTTTCGTTAACGTTAACGTTACGTTTAGATAACGAAATTTTGTTTTAAAATTATAGACACAATTAAACATAAAAACAAGGGAATATCAGCCCACTCATACAAAGAGGGCATAAATCTTATGTAGAAATAAACATATTGTACTATATCTGTCTACACCGCTTAAATTAATGTACAAATAAAAAAATGATCGGCTGAGCAGCTTACGTGTGAAAGCGCGACAAACAGACAATTGTATTGTAATATTAGGTTTGGGCATTAATATTCAACTTATCGCTAAATTGCAATTATTCAGTTTTTACCGATCAAATGTGGTAATGTAGTTTAGAACAACACCAGCCCGTTAGCAAATAAACTGGCGGACATACCGCCGCGCATTCGGAACGAGTTTGGGCGGACAGGTCGCAAAAAAACTTAAAATTGTTTCTTACAAGTCGACTGGAATTCTAACCCACTTCCTGCAACCGTATACCAGATTATAACAAGTTATCCATTACCTCCCGATTTGTAAAACGTTTTAAATTAAAACTTCGTGAATTGTATAACATTTTAATAACAGCTTTCCAACTGCGTAGTTGGACAAAAAAACAGGCTCTCAGACTAAATTAAATATTTACATATTACAAGCAATGAGGCCTTGAGTTTAAATTCCTAATAAGATGTAATTAATCGTAACCAATATTGTAAATGCGGACGTACATATGTTTGTTGGTCATTACACGCTTTCATGACTCAATGGTCATCTTGAAACTTTATACACAGTCTGACCACAGAAGACGATCTACCTTTCAACCCGAACTTACAGGACTTAAGAATTAAGCCCTTAATGAATCCTCCATGATATTTGACAAGGATTTAGGAACATAAAAGTAAAGCTTGGATAAAAGCTAGTTATAAAACTAAAACTGACTGATTAATATAAAGGGCCCAGAGACTTGAAAATTTGCACAGAAATTTTTGTTTTTACGAAGGTAAGTACTAATAAAATTTTCTTAATGAATCCCCTAAAGATCTGAAGTATGAAAATTTGTTTGGGGTAAATTCCTGAGTAAATGAGTGAGAGTGGTACAAAAAATTAAACAGAACTCACTTATCTGCCTCGTGACTGCCGGCTCTCTCTTCATAGCTTTCTTGCTGATAAACCTGGCGTAGTCGTCTTCAGTCAGCTTTGGGTACTTGTTCATCCTCCAGGGTGTCTCACTGTAGAACTTGAGTATTTCTGGAGTATCGTCCGATAATCGAACCTTGGACAATTCGTATGTAGACCGCACATCGAGTAATTTTTTAAGTAACTTGGAATTAGCTCGTAATTTTAACGGTGAAAACATTTTAATAATGTTAATTATTTTAGTTTTAATAAATAGTTTAACAAATAACTTGTATATATTTCAATGTATGACGTCAGTTGTAGTTAAACTCTGAAGTAATATCTGCAATATGAGTTCCTTAAGTTCGCGGTCCGTAGGACTGGTGTGTGCCAGTTGGCTGTACGGCGCGGTGTGCCAACATGGCCGGCGGCTCCGAGCCCGCGCCGGACGGTATCAAGTTTTGATAATAATTAAATATACTGCTTACATTTAGTTTTTTGGCGAAATCATTTATCTCACAACTAGTCGTTGCCCGCGACTTGGTCCGTAATTTACTGCGATTAATTGACATATTATTATTATTAAAAAATTGCACCTCTGTGCTGTTCTAACATTTTGAACAGTTCTTAATGGAAATTAGAAACGTGTTGGAATTATTTTTTTGATCTAGTGTTTATCTAAAACATAAAATATCTACAGGACAGGTTCACAGTAGACAAACAGACTATTTCATTCCTTTCATCTCCTTGGGGGTTGAATTTCCAAAAATCATATTCTTGCGCTGGTCCCCTTAATAAAAGGAAAACATGATTAACGAAATTACAGAAAAGAATTAGATGATGAATGTGTATTGAAAGTCCTCGAGAAATATTGACAGTGGTAGAGCCCGCAACAACAACATTTGTTGCTTGAATTGGCCGGCTCGACCGGAGAAATACCACGACCTCGCGGGAGACAGGCGTGAAGTAGAAGTACTCAGCATTTCGTCTGATGAGTGACGTACCGGAGGCCTAATTTCAGTCCTCTTCTTCTTCCCACCCGTTCCTCATAAGGGGGATAGGATGGGAAAGGGAAGAGGATTGGACGGGGAGGGGGTTAACTTGGAAAAGGAAATATCCTTCTTCCCGTTTTTTCGCACCTGCAACACATTTGCTTGTTGCGGATGTCTATGAGCAGCGCTCACTTAATATCAGGTGATCCGCTCGCTCGTTTGCCTCCTTCTCACATAAAAAAAACCGGATGTAGCGGGGTAACTTATACCAATTTATATCTGTCATCTTATATCTGCTGTTCTATTATTGTGGTATAGTTATGATCCTTTATGTATACAATTAGTGCTATTTTTTTTCTATACTTACATTGTATATTTGAGTTTATATTAGAAAAAAAATTGTTCGTATTTTGGCCTAACATGCAGTGGCAAATGTCGAAAAAACGTTTTATTATTTACATTTAGGTTGTCGCGCTTAAAAATCGTGGGGAAAAGTCTGAGAAAGTGGTGTTTGTGGTGAATGCGGCTGAAGTGGTCACAGCTTGGCAGTTCTGGAATGAGCTGGCGTGGCACTGGAACTCGCTGACGGCGTCACCACTACGCTCGGCGGAGGGAACTCCCTGACAATTATCAGTAAAGTATGGTAACGTATCTATAATTAAAACTATGTAAATATTTGTATTAAACTAATTTACTGTATACTTTGAACTGATATGTGACAAGACATAAGGTACACAAATGAAGTAATGGGATACGTACAGAGATAGCTGGCTGAGGTAGTCGCTAAGGCAGTTCAGGGGCGCAGGCACGCGCGCCGGCGACTGCGGCCGGAGGGCTAAGTGAGGCGCGCCGCAGCGCACCGCCCAGCTAGTCTGCAAACAGAGATATCACGAAATATTGATCATAAGGCTACCTTACCTCTTCCTACCCTCCCCCTCTTCGTTTCCTTATATATTCCGGAGTTCTGTTGCCAGGTTTCAATTGTTGCGACTGGTAGAGCCGCAGCGAGGAAATACAACAAGCTGTTTAGTTGCAAACTAATTATTTGTCTTACGGTACCGAAGCTTGAATCTTTCTCATTCTATTCTCTTATCCTTTTGTCAGATATCTAACCTCATTTTCAGTTATTTTGCAAAATAAATCCTCTCCGTTTTTTCATTGTCCTCGGATCTTAAACTATCAACTTGTCTTTGGTATCAGAAGTCAGATCGATAGCATTTGCTTTTATCATGTATTTGCAGACAATACGTACCGCGTCCATGTCCGCTTTCATGTGGTGCAACTTCGTATTGAGGTCGTTGTTAAAACCTTGCATCAGAACGAAGTCTTTCTCCAGCAGTCCTTGCAGACCTGGAAAGTTGACGATTTCATGTGTTTATTGCACATCTTGAACTGTTCAACGTGGACTTACGTATACTGTTAAATAGTTCTTCCATCGGATTTTATTCTTCACTTAGATTAAAGTGTCTCATTAGGGTCCGCCACTGTATTGTTATATTTAATACAATACGCTACTTCAATAAACCCGTAACACTCACCAGCGCCCTCTAGCAGTCGACTGATGTCTCTCGTATCCGAATCGTTGTGATTTGCGCCCGGCGCACTTCGCACTGCGCATAGACATTGGCGTTAATATATTTATTGCAATTATCATTTTTTTTAATTTATACCATATTCAAATAATTTGTTTTATTACCATCATTGGACACGAAATCATCGGGCAGTTCCCAGTATGATGGTCGCCTGGGCCGCAACGCGTCGCCGGGCGGGCGCAGTACTGAAGCCGGCGCCGTGCTCCGACCGCCCAGCATAACGCGACACACGTGGTCGCAACACGTGATCAGCAGCTCGGACACGTTGAAACGGCTGTATTCACTGTCATAGAGAATGCTTTAATTTACGACCTTTATTTAGGTAGACCTCATTTGAAGGAGGTAACAGTGGTATAGCCCGCAACAACATCTGTTGCACGAATGGGCCGGCTTAACCGGTGAAATACCACAACCTCGCAGAAGGCAGGCGTGAAGTAGAGTATTCTGCGTTTCGTCTGATGAGTGAGGTGCCGGAGGCTTAATTTTAGTTCTCTCCCCCAACCCACCCTTTTCTTATAAGAAAAGGATGGGAAGGGGAAGAAAACTTGACGGTGGAGGGGATGTATAGGAATTGGAAATAACCACTTTCTGTTTGTCCCCTCCTCTGTCCATTAAAGGTGGGCAACGCTTCTGCAAGGCATTAGTTAGTTGCAGATGTCTATGGGTAGTGGTCACTTGACATCGGGTGAACCGCTTGCTCGTTTGCCACCTAGTACTACAAAAAAAATATATGTAAGCATTTACATTGCGGTCGGTTATCTGTTCATCTTCATAACAATACATTAATAGTATTTTTTTAACTCATCAGTTTTGGAAACCCACGGATCCAATTTGACGTCGCCGGGGAAGCCATCGGAAACCTCGTTGTTGTCTCCTAGAAGCAGACCGCCAGTAGAACCTCGGTACACCTGGGAGCCGCGTCTTGAGGGAGCCTGCTGAGGTCTATCTTCTGCGCCTTCCTGCTTACGTGGTGGCCCTGGGCAAAATAAGAATTTCGTTTATTCTCACATATTCAACGTTCTTATCATAATTACTCCCTGTGATTCGCCGCAAGATTCGGTTCCTTGTCGCTCTCATCAGACGCTGCATCATCAGAGCAGATTCCTGATCTATTAACAACATCGTTGATCCATCTTCTGGGTATTCGGCGTCAATGGATCTAACGTCAACGTTACTTGCTTGCCACCTACGGAAACCCGGTGGTAGCGCCTCCTACCATTCCAAAGGGTGATCTTGTGAATATAGACTACTCCGGAACCCAATCAATATACAGTCACAAAATTTCATCAAACTCGGTCCAGCCGTTTCTGAGGAGTTGAGTCACAAACACACTGTCCTTGTAAAGTTTTATATATTACATGGACGTGTGCTAAAGCCGTATACTAATACTGATATTTATTGACCAGGGTGTATGCAGTACGCGCCGAACTCGAGTTTCTTGCCCAGCGCGCCGAGGAACGGGAACTGTATCTTAATGGACTGCAGCAGACACTCCTCGCGCAGGTCCCAGATGTCTAATGTCTACACACAAAAAATTCCATTGTATGTAATCCTTATATAGCACTTCGTAACTTAGAAAAACATACTATATTCACAGATGCGCCGCGCTCGCTCGCTCGCGCTATATCGCTAGATAATGGATAAGTAAAGTAAACTTACGCAGTCATTATGAAAGGTGACAACGATCTCCAAGTAGGCAATGATGGCGACATCTATGAGTGGGGAGGCGGCGGGGCGGGAGAGACGGGCGATGGCTATCGGCGGGGCAAGTTGCCACAGTCGCAGCGCGCCATCCGCTCCCCCGGTGGCTACCAACCGCAGCGACCACACCACGTGGAAGCAGCTCACACCCTAAAATATAAGCCATACTGATCTCCTTATAGACTACGAAGTTTTATATTATATAGTTATATATTATAGACAACGCGTTGGGGCAAATCCGCAGCCCACAGTCACGCCGAAAACAGATTATTTTTCATGAATACTGGACAGGAGTTTTGTGGCTGGTGTTTATACAACGATGATGCGATTCAAAACCACAAGATCTGTGTCACGGCTGAAGCAGGTAAGCGGAGAAGATTTGAAGTTCACGTGATGTGACAAGAGCTATCAAAACAAGAGGGAAATGGAAAGGAGATTAATTGTTATGTCTCACCCGTTGCACTTTGACAATGTAGTCATCGAGATGTGAAGACGAGTGCCGCAGCCGGAGACTGACCGCGGCGTCCTGTGAGCAGGACACGAAACGTCGACCGTCCCGCTCGCACGCCAAGCGCCGCACCGCGCGCGAGTGGGACGGCAACACGCGCGCACAACAATACGCCCGCTGCGCACCGGAGCATAAGTCCTGGAAGTAGAATTGTTGATCAAGACAACACCGAAGACCGGGCATAATGAAGGGCCACACATATCAATCTCGTCAAGAGTTTTGTGGGAACATACCATCCTTCATAGGAATATCTTAGTTTCTTAACATCAGTGGAACTCTACAGCGGAAGGAACTGTTGCGTCATATGAGGCACAACGACTTCACAGAAGGCATGCGTGAAGTAGACGTATCCTATACTTCTGCGTTTTCCTTGATGCCGGCACCTATTAATTGTCTACATTCTTGATAGCCCCTTCATAATTGTTACGCATTCCCATCGGGTTGCGGAACATCGGTTGAAACCTTTGCACCGTACCGGCCAGCCGCAGTAGGCGAGCGCGTCAGGGTCGTGCTGCAGCAGCGCAGCGCGCGGCCGGGAGAAGCACAGCGCGCACACCGCGCCCCGCGCCGTGCCCACCAACAGCAAACTGTTCGCTGACGAACTTGATGACGGACTGTACGACAAACACTGAAATAATTCGACTTTTTAGTATTTTAGAAATATAATCATATAGTGGTGGTGGTCACTGACTGCACTATGATAATTTACGATGTATACAACCTCTTAGGTACAAGACCCTAGGTAATACATGAATGAGAAAAGATAGCAGAGTGTCTCTGAGTATCTAAGTATCAGCTAAACGTCCATGAGAGTTACTCTCATGAGTTACCGTGGGTAGGTCGGGCAGGCCGGTGATACAGTGCAACTGGGCGTGCGCGTGCGCGTGCCCTGGCGCCGCGAACATGCGCACGCAGCGCTCCGACGTCGAGTACGCCACGCACCCCGCATCCTGCAACGATGTAATATTGATGGTATTTCGTAACGAGACCGGCTCTTGGTATCGATGACCGGCTTAACACACCAGCACAGGTATTTTTAACTCAAACTAGAGCATACTCTCCTATCCGCCACTCCCCATTTAACAAAGAACCAGTCGTCGAGCGTTAATTTGAGTTGTTGAACTAAAAATAGCTTACAAAAGATCTGGCAGTTATCCATTCTTGTAACTAATAAAAGGTAATGTCCTCAAATTCTTAATCCTATGACTCACACTCATGAAAACTGCATCTGTCACCCAACAGTTTTTGACACGACGCGACGCGGCTGCTCTCTGCTGGAACACCTGAAATAAATGTACAGTTAAAGTGAGACTAAGCGCTACGCCTTTGTCCACGAAACAAAAATTGTAAGATATAGAACTGAAAATCCGTATTAATAATTACATAAAAATTGTTAAAGTTCGATGACCATACCATAAGTGCTGAGCGGCTGCAATCTCCCGCTATAGACTCCTTCTCGGTCACCGCACATTACGCCCACGTAGCACAACGTGTGCTCTACCTGCGCGCTCACCTCATAAGTGTTGAGCGGCTGCAAGCTCCCGCTATAGACTCCGGCTCGGCCGCCGCGCGTCACGCCCACGTAGCAGAAGGTGTCCTCTACTTGCACGCTCACCAACTTCACTAGGCACTCCCTCTGTACCATGAAACATTATACATTGTTACACACAAGCAAGTCATCGCAAAATCACCACGATATTCCATTAACTCGTACAAGTAGTTATATTTTTTTAGTTCTTTTTAGTACAAAATACTGTGTAAAATATATTTTCACCTGACAATGCGGAAAGCGCGTAGGCTTGTCGCAGAGCACGGGGGCGCGAGGGGGCCGCGGGGCAGGCAGCAGTCGTGTAAGCAGAGCGCCCCAGTGCACGCGGCCGCTGCGCAGCGGGTCCAGTTCGAGGCAGAGCTGCCTGGCGTGCGCACTGTACTTGTGCTCACCTGGACGTGGGTACAACATACGTACACTTTAATTAGTACCTATTAATAACGTACATTAGCGACCGAGATACCATAGGCAGAGTAGTCATCTTGTTGAACTTTAAGGTACCAATGGATTCATCACAGTTTAATAATAAAGCAATAAACTCTCTTCTGTGCCCACTCTACCCATTAGTCCATGATAATGCTCGCAACTCGTAGGTAATTCTTGTTCAATTGATTCAGATGCTTACGGTAAGCGGTGTACATCACTTAACAAATATATCGCCGCTGGTTGGTGCTCATTGAACATGTGTCAGCGAACTTGTTCCCTCTTTTTGCCATTTTAGCTAGTTACCAAAAATTTCATCAATGGCGGCCACAAAGCCATCTCCATCCAACCACAGCGAGTCCGTGGGGTGAGCAGGGGTAGGCGCAAACTCCACCCCCTCCTGCAGCGCTGCCACCAGCATTGCCTCTTCCACCTTCCTAGTGAGTAGTAATATATGTCACCAGCCATTATTAATACCAAATATTAATTCAATTCTAACTCGCACTTTAAGGTAATATCGTAAGCAAAATATCCGTTCGCAATTTGCCGACAGTTTATAATATGCCTAGTCCAATTTTAATTGTCAAGCTGTTTTTTTGTAACAAAAACGAACGCTCAATCGACCGTGACAGGACTCGAACCTGCAATCTTCGGATCCGAAGTCCGACGCCTTATCCATTAGGCCACACGGTCTCGTGTGACATTACCCTATTTACGAACCTGATACAAATCCTAATTTCAAAAGTGTAAATTTGTATTTTTTTCCAACAATACAACACTCAAAAGTATTTCACAGTTAGCATTAGTTTAATACCCCTCTCACCTTACTTACTCCGTCAATCAAGAAACCTCGTACGCTCTTTATTTTATTGATTTTGTTGAAATCGTGCTTAACGAAAGTGTGGATATTTTTATGGTGTAAAAGTGGCCGAGTCGATAGGTGGCGTTCTGGTACTTACCTAGCAGATAAGCGACACAATAACCGAAACCGATATTAAGTGTATCCGTAACTGACAAGGATGTGTTCATAGATGAAGCGAAAGAGTTGTCCCAACTGGAAATACGTAATCTCTGTCTATCCCTTTGAGTTTTTAAGACCTTATAGGTTCGCGTGAGCAACATTCGTCCGCTTATTTCATGCTTTTTTTATTTTGGAACAAAGATCGGAGCAGCAGCAATCATTAAAAATACGAAGGTAATACTTTTGACATTGGCACGTCTGACACCTCAGTTCCCCCCCCCCCCCCTGAGTCTCGTAAAGTACAAGAAATGTAGGAAACAAAAAACATAAAATAAACGCGATAAAATACGTCACTAATAATATAGTTGTACCTGTTTATATTGTTGGCTGTCGACTTCTGCCTACTCCGCTTGAAGCGGCGCCGCAGCTGGCTGAGCGCGGCCGGCGATAGCTTGCTCAACAGGTCGCGGGAGAGGCTCTCCTCGTCTTCGCTGGAAATAATCGCAATGCAACATCAACATGTGGTAAATGAGAACTAATTACCTTTACATCTGACCACTGAGAATTTTATTGCAGAAGGTGGCAAAGAATACACACGTTGATAGACTTTCCTCCGATAAACTTCTAACCGAGTAGCTTTTCTCGAATATCTCCGAGCACTCGTCATTTAACGATTTCTGCGACTTTATAGACATTTTATACGTCACGAAACACAAGCAACGCGGATTAGATTTGAATTTTGTTTAGTCAATAAAAGTGAATTGCTTCTTCCTTTCGTATGCGCCATCTTGTGATACATGGACGAAATTCTTAGTCATCTAACGCCATCTTGTGGTATATAAACGAAATTCTTACCCATCTAGCGCCGTCTTGTGTTACATGTACAAAATTTCTAGGTATATAGCGCCATCTCATGTTTTATGGACGAAATTCCTTATGCCACTAAGCTTAAACATACAATGAGAACAATTACGTTGCTTTATTGTTTTATCGATGGAGTAGTTCTCTTAGTTATAGGCCATCTAGTGAGAGAAAATTATATTATTAAGCAATCTCTCAATGTCTTTTTAACACTTCATTATATAAAAGCAAATTAAATCGAATACGAAAACATTTTGATATATATAAACTGTTGAGCGAATTACAACACCCGGATCTCTCTTACACATTAGCTTAGAAATTCACCAGCAGATGTCACTGTCTTAAGTTATCTCCAGACGTAACTAATTTGCAATGCTTTAATTCATTGACAAAGTAGTTAATTGTACAGTTGCATCGTCATGAATTTATTATTGTTCTAATACCATCAAAGTCTATGCGTAGCGTTTAACATGTATAGATCTTCCAATTGTTAACAGAACAACACAGTGAGATTTAACATCAATAACGCTCCGCGCAAGTCAAGAATATTTTGTAACAAAGGGAACTTTCGTTATGTATCCGTGTGTAACCGTGGGTTTCCACTGGCGTATAAGCTTGTCGCAATACAATGTTTCTCTCGATCTTTGGCTCTAAAAAAATGAGATGACAATGTTTTTTGTGTGAATGTTTTCGGCAGTGGAAACCCACGTTAATGTAACCTCTCAGTACAGATCTAAGGACATTTACTTGCTCCTCGAGTTCTTACGTTTATTGTATTATAATTATAGTTAATTTCACTCTTCATATTTTCATTTGTCAAACACTATAAGTGTAAGTTTATACTTTTGTTAGTTTAATTTGAGTTTTATCAAAATCAAAATGTAGATTTAGATAATTAATAAAACACAAAGAGAACATTGTCTATTTTATTGTTTGTATTAATACTTAGAGACCTACAGTAATGTATAATGCTAGCGACGCGCTGGCTTCACAAGTATAGCGAGTGGCAACACTCACTCCTCACACGGCGCTCACCAAACATTTAAAAACACACCCACGAACATATAGAACGTATCAAAACGTAAAAGCAAGCCTCGTATATTATTCATATACTTATGTCATTCTCTATGGTTACATTTTTTGATTCTGGTTGTTTATGCCAACGTCATAAACGTCTAATGTCAACTGCCAAAAATGACATGTATTGCCAGATCAACTAATTTTCCCTCAAATAATACTTCAGTTCGTGCAAATAACAAAGTATTGTGAGTTTGACATTACTGTAGGTAATTTTATAATACATTTCGGTTAAATAAAAAAAAACATTCGGATAAATATAGAGTCCAATTTTTAAATATGTTATAATGGGGAAAGTGAGAAATTCTTATGTGTTGAAATTATTGTATGTAAATGAATGTGTGTTTAAACGTTCGATGCCGCTGTGAAAGTTTACAAAAACGATTAAATTTCTGAAAAAAAAAATTATATACATTATGTGTACAGATTCATTGTCGGTCCAGTTACAGATAATAAATGCTTATGAAATTAATACAAAAAAAAACTAATGTTCATTTTTACAAATACACTGCCACCATTACATTTTATAATACAAATTACAAGTAGGCGTAGTGTACATCAAGCCTTATTTATTTCACTGACCATATAAATACTAACAGAATTGTATTTAAATACATTTTGCATATAGCTTACCTTTATTTATGGCATGGAAGTTGTTATATTTTTATAAGCCTACAGTTGTTACTTACTCGATATAATTATGTCAGACCTCAAAATACGTAGCTTTGGTTTCTAAAGTGCTATAACTTAATGCATGTCTTTTACTGATATAACTTGAACTTGGGCTCCGAAGTTAGATTTACATTGTTGAAATAGAATAGAATAGAATTGCGAAGATACGATAAAAATACAGACAGATTTCTTGTGTTCCTTTTTATATCTTTATGAATCTTATAAAATATTGTTGAGGTATTCTCTGCTTCGGAACCCATAAATAAATAGGAACTATCAACCACTTTCAACTAGCATTACAATAATAAACACAGTGGCCGCAAGTTTCCAGGAAATTAAATCAAACTTCATTATTTATCATTAAACGTATTGTAAACTTTCGTATACGAACTTTTACATACATATATATATATATATATACATATATATATACATATATATATATACACATATATATATATATATATATTATACATTTATCTACGTACGAATGCAAAAGAAAAAAAAACAAAGATTTATAAACGTAAAAGATAAAAATAAGTACAACGTACAACTTACGCGTTGTACGTTGTACTTAGTAACTCGATGGAAATTTATTATTTACATTTAATAAAAATAATAAATAACAAAACATTTTCGAAAAATTATCAATTTTAATAGCTATTTTAAAGCAAAGATACAAACAAAATCAAATAATTTAAATTAAAGATACTTTTTGATCAAACCATAGAGTAATGATACTCTTCAAATAATAAGGAATTAATTGTGTTCATGATATCAATGTTGTGACAATATAAATTTTAATTTAATTTCATTGTCAGCTAATAAAAGAAGTGTCTAAAATTAATTTAACATAAAGAAAGCAAAAGTTTTGACAAGTTTCTGACACAAAATGCTTTAAATAATTATATTAGAATGTAGTAAAGTTTCAATCTAAAACAGTATATTTTAAAATTATGACGTGTAGTTTATTTAAAAACTAATAATTTGATTGAATTAGTAACATCAGTTGCAATTTTTTTAATTTATAATATAAAAACATCGATATTCCTCGAGCATCCCTAATTTTAGCCTGTGTTAATCATAATTTATGTGTTGGAATGTTTGATATATCTGAAAGGCGAACACCTCAAACCGAATACAGTCGCCGCTACATCAAAGTTAAAATCTAAATATCCAATAATTACTTATAAATAAATATTTTACGATTTAAAACTATCATTATAATTATTATTGTACGAACGCGTATACATGTATTTATTAGAATACAGCTTAATGTTGCCATATTTCTTTAAATTCTCATTTAATCGATTATATGTAAAACTTGTGATCGATACACAGATGTTATTTTATATTTAAAATAAAATAAAACGTAATCAGAAATTTTTTACATTATACTGTTTTTATTTTAAAAGGTAACAAAAATGTACGATTTTTTTAAAGTAAGCAATCGATTTTACTTTTGTTGTGAGACAGTACAGAGGTTATGTCCATAATTTATGTGGCCAAATCGTGTACTTCGACGTGATCAAATGGGACCATACGAATTTAAGGAAGAAACAGTTTGACTTTGAATTTAACTCCATCCAGCATTAGCGGCAGTGGTTTGACGATTAGAACGGATGGACCAAATCGTGCTAATGTGAACAACGGGTATAACACCTTTGTACAAGACGCTTTTTGTGCGGGCGGACGACGGGCGGTGAACGCGATTAGGACGCCTCACGAACGCTAGGCCGTCGACGCGTTATTACTTTGTGCCGACACAACGGCAGAAAAAACGTGGTGTGCAAAGGCTCTAACAGAAATACTGATCTACTCAGAAATGTTGACTAAAAAATAAATAAATAATTAACCCATGTAAGGTAGACAGATTACGAATTTCCATTTGGCACGGTCCTGGCACACCTCTCCAACTTCTACGTACATCAACGCATCCACGCTCGTCGGTTACGGGTACGCTTAATATTGCAATTCCTCACCATGTCAAATAAATGTGTGGATCAATATTGATTTATATAATAATAATAGTTAATAAAACATCATCAAAGCTGTTATGTTACGATTGAAATTATAATCGTTAGTAGACCGATAGACCGTCAATTGAGCTGCAGTCATGTTGGAACACTGGTCACAGATGTATTCTTACTGGAAACGCCGATCGGCGGAGGGAACCGTGTGTGTTTTATCGATGATCACAGTTGTACTGCAAGTCGATTCTATGGTAGTATCATGTGGTAATTTTGGTCACAATTGTATTGTTAGCGGGGCCATGTGGGTGGTCAATAGACGGGGCTGTGGGCGTCGTAGTTGAGCTGCAGGTAGGGCGGGATGGCGGCGGACAGTTCGGAGGCGCGCCGGCGCAGCGCCGCGATGCTGTGCCCGCGCCACGACTGCTCCTCGCACTCGCCTCCTCCTACAGACATAAAGAGATTAAATAAGTTATAAAAGGTCGAGTTGGACTGAGTGAAGACGACTTCAAATTGCCGGTCTGTAATGTTAGTACTAGGAGGGCATGAACATGGTGTATATTTACCTGGCGTACCTGGCGAGGCGGTGTTGCAGTGTCCGTGCGGCGAGGAGGGCGAGCCGTCGAGTGCGGGCGCGCTCGAGTTGCCCGGCCCCCCACAGTATGACATCATCGAATCCCCTGCAAATGGATAATAATTTGAAATGTGGTTGCTTTACGTAAAGGTAACGACGTCTATGTTTACTATACGTAGGAAGATCCAGCACAACGGGTGTCACTGACCTATGGAGTTGAGCGGGTAGTGTTGGTACTGCTGCGCGGGCGCGAGGTCGGCGGCCAGCTGCGGCAGCGCGCCCGACCCGAAGCCCGACACGCCCACGCCCATCGACACGCCCGACTGCGACAGCTGTCCCAGCCCTGCAATCACAACATACAATCAAATACCACACTCGCGTAGAAAATCCATAGAGAAACCCATTAGTCCAAGATGCTGTATGCTGTACATTTAAAACTCCTTGCTGCCTAAGCTCAAGTGTGACGAAGCATTTGAGGGATCTTCGATGCAATCCACTGTTGCCCTAAGTTACCACATTTACATCCATATTTGCCACAAAATATCATAATTAAGTAGTTGGAGCTCAATACATACATACACATTCTGTCTCCTGACTATTGTGCCTCTAGTCCTCAGCCTACACATTCCCTAGTTATATAATTTCTAAATATCCTGAATAACCTATCACTTCTGCTAAAGAGCCATCGCAAATGTACAAATTCATCATGTTCTACTTGTTCACCGTAAACGTTTATTTCAACAATTATCTTACTTTGTTCTCATCCAAACACCATTACGTTTATCTTGCTTTCATTTATCTTTACACCTGTATCTTCGGAATTAAAATCCAATTTAGATTGAATTTTTAATTTTAAGTTCATGTTTGGTCACTGTTGTTTTAGTTTAGATGTTTTCTATAGGTTGTCGGTTTGTAAGTAATTTGTTACACGAATGTGCCGGCTCGATCGTTGAAATACCACGACTTTACAGAAAACAGGCGTGAAGTAGAAGTGCGTTTCGTCTATGAGTGCGATGCCCTAATTTCAGTTAAGTCCAGATAAGGAAATATCCTTTTTCCCGTCTGCCCTCCTCTGTCCATTAAGGAAGGCAACGCATCTACAACACATTTGCTTCATGTGTATGTCTATGGGTAGCGCTCACTTAACATCAGGTTGCTGTTGTTAATTGAGCGCAGTGTTGCGCGTCTGCCACCTTCGTACATAAAAAAGAATAATAATGTTAAAAGGATACATATAGGCTTACAAAGAGGCTCACCAGAAGGCATGGACCAGGGCCGATCTGCGAACACCCCCGAGCCACAAACATCCCCCGCGCCGAAGGGCGGCAGGCCGTGGGACGGCAGGAGTGAGCCGGGAGATCGGAACACGTTCGTGCTCTTCTTCCGCTTCTTCCACTTGGCGCGACGGTTTTGGAACCACACCTGCAACAAGAAGAATGGAAATTCATTTATGATTGCGCTCACATGTATCGAGCAGGTGAGCACAATCTTTTATATTTCAGTCAGTTATGCTTATACTTCAGTCAGTTGAGTTTATACTTCAGTTAGTTTAGTGTATACTTCGGTCAGTTGAGTTTATACTTCAGTTAGTTCAGTGTATACTTCAGTCAGTTTAGCTTATACTTTAGTCAGTTCAGCGTATACTTCAGTCAGTTCAGCGTATATGTAACTCAGTCAGTTGAGTTTATACTTTAGTTTTCTAACATGAGACGCTTACCGAGCGAAATGTAAATGTTCGATCATCATTTATCAATGTTTGGCAGAAGGGTGTCTGTGGAATGGCTCGGCTTACGGCGTGTCATCCTTCACAGATCCGACCCTATTGATTATCGCGACGTGCGGTCATTTTATTCTATTCAAGAAAAGTTTAGCTCAGACCAGTTCGATTAGGTATAATAAACATTTTATTCGTGAATGCAGCTTTGTAGTAGTGTTAACCATGAATAACAATAGAGAATTCGTTGACAACCCTTAAAGTATCTTACTCTTCAAGAAGAGAGAGAGTACTTCTTGTACTCTCTCTTCTCGAAGAACCCTAAGTCATCTTAGTTTGGAAATATCGCTGGCTACAGATAACCGCACGGTATTGGAATGCTAACCATCAAGATGGTTAGATGATATGTGGAGTGAAGCTCTGTTGAGTTGAGCGGTCACTATTTTTGAGATCATGTAGGGTAGGTAGACAGACATTTTAAGAGTGGTAGAGTCCGCAACAACAACATCTTTAGCACGAATGGTCCGACTCGACCGGTGAAATACCACGACCTCACAGAAAACAGGCGTGAAGTAGAAGTACTCTGCGTTTCGTCTGATGAGTGAGGTGCAGGAGGCCTAATTTCAGTCCTCTTCCCTTTCGCACCCTTCCCTTAAAAGCATAGGATGGGAATGGGGGGAGGATTGGAAGGGAGGGGATTAACAGGGAAAAGTAAATATCCTCTTTTCTGTCGATGCCCTCCTCTGTCCATTAAAGGTAGGCAACTCATCTGCAAGAAATTTCCTTGATATGGATGTCTATGGGTAGCGCTCACTTTATATCAGACTTGCTCGTTTGCCACATTATTCCATAAAAAAAGACAGTCCCTTTCCCACCTAAAAGTCACGTAGTTTTTGCTATGGTTTCTAAGCCAGTAAGTAAGGTTTCAGAATACAAGCAGTAGGTACTTCCCAATGAGGTAATTACTTCTTAATGGTAACGGACAACTTAATTTGTAAACGTAGAAATAAAATAAAATGAACAGTGTCATTGCAAAAGCTACAACAGTTTGTGAAACGTGTAAACGACACATTAAAAAAATAAACGCGTGCGAGAGAGAGGCTCCCTCTGAGAGCGGGATGGCAGTACTCATTTGGCAACTGTCAGCGACAAACTATTATTTATGGGCCTTCGCGTTGTAGGGAAAGAGGACTGTTTTTTTGTTATCTTTTTTCATTGCATATCACTTGTTTTATTGGTATCTGAACTGGAACAGCAAAATATCTTGTTATATAAAATACATTGTATATTGTTGGAATAAGAAAAAATTTCGTCAGATAACAACCACTTTTAAATAAAGCGTTGGTAAAAATAAATATCCAAGACATTTTTGTAAATTTAAAAAAAGAATTGTATTGTTTATTTCATACATTGATTTTGCGAATTAGAACATACTAGTGACCCGCCGCACTAATCATGTTGATCCGATCGCTACCAAACACAGGAATGTGCCAATCTGGACAATCCCTGTAAATTTAATCGAAATCGGTCCAGCCGTTTCGGAGTCTATAGGGAACATATTTCGTTTTTATATACTATTTTTTGTCATAAAAAGTATCCGTTGTTTTACAGCCGTTTCAGAAACAATATATACAATGTTTTTTTTAATCTAGTATTCTTCATCTGCTTCTGTGTGTCCTTTGACAAAGGCCTCCTCCAATCTTTTCCAAATTTCTCTATTTCGAGCCAACCTGGTAAAATATCCTATGTTACTTCTAATACCTCCAAGAATATGTGTACGAAGTTTCATGGTGATCGGTTGAGTAGTTTTCGCGTGAAAGCGTAACAAACAAACTTACATTCACATTTATAATATTAGCAGGGATAGGGATTGCATAGATCGTCAAATTGCTCTAAAATTCAAAAACGTCTAACCATCATAATCATTTGTATTTCACAAGGTTACACCCTCGGGATCTTAGCGGGAGCCGACCCGTGCGGGAATCAATAACTCTTCCGAGGCGATTTGCGCCTGATCCAGAGACATTAGTCAACCTCTGGGATACAGTCGACGTGGGTCGTAAGCTAAACGTCGGGGTCATCCTTCAATTTGCTCAGAAGATTGACTCGTGAGCCGTTTCAGGATTGATTCATCGGCTATCAATCATGCCTGGAAGGCGACATGTCAGACACTAGTTCAAATCGATAGACTGTAGCATTAGTCAGCTGAATATTCTATTGCATAAAATACTTTAACGAAGTTGAGGTGAAGGCCTCCGACACTTGACTACGCCTGCTTCTGTGAGGTCGTGGTATTTCACCGCTCGGGTCAGCTCATTCGTGCAGTACATTTCAGTTTCAGTGTTGTTTTAATGTATGTAAATTATTTGAACTATATTTACTGAGTTTTTATTGAAGTTGTATGTCTTTTGGCGCGTCTGGTAAAAATAATAAATGAATTTTTACGACCTAAGAGCTGGTGGTGGTTACCATGGCAACCAAACTTTGACAAATTCGTCAATCAGTCGGAAATCAAACTCTTTCGAGAATGCGAGTTTAATCGTAACATTTTAAAAGAGGTGCGCAAAAATGTAATTCGCGGGGAGTCGATCACCTCCAAATTCATAGTCAATTAACGTTGTAGTATCGAGGCCCGCTTTCGTCAAGTTTCGTGAGCGGGCAGTTAGCGGCGAGTGTTTGCCGGTCGTGTGCGCCGGCGCCGACAGAACTATTGCCTTCATAGGCCCATGGTGAAGGCGGAAGCGGGAGCGGGTGGCAGTGCATAATAGTGAAAAATAATATTAATACATACTTACGTATATATTGGTATTAAGATCATATAATCTCTTGTACAATTAAAATCGCAGTTTTAAGGTACAAAGAAGTAATGTCACATAAGAGTAATTCTATTTTTGTATTTCAATCCGCTCCCGCGACATCCCATGCCTTGTAGATGTTCTTCAGAGCCGAGAACACGGTCTGCAAACACCTCGCTCACGGCTCCCGTTGCTAGCCGTGTGTTGAGTGTACACGCACCGAGCGAGACGCATGACGTGTTGCAAAACCATGCCGTAGTCATAGAACAAACTGTACTATTCATCACACTATAGCCACGTAATGTATGTGAAACATACTTAGTCAAAAACTAACGTTAAACAGTGGAACAATCTCTACAATGTTTCTGAAATATTACAAACTTACGATTCGTTTCGTCTCATGAGTCAGGTTTCGGATGCCTAAGCTTGGTCTTTTTCCCCTTTCTATCCTTTTCTTATAATCAAAGGGTAGAACAGGACTTGACTGAGGGAGAGGATTGATGGGAAAAGGATCCTCTTTCTGTTTATTCCCTTCCCTGCCCAGTTAATGTAGGTAACATCTGCAACTCATTGACTTCTAACAGTAGGATTTTACCCACTGAAACCGCTATGATAGCAGTACGAGTGCGATGTGGGAGGGTTCCGGGATATCCAAAGGAACATACTGGAACTATGTTGCAAATGCCGAATATCGGGTATACCGCTTGCTCGTTTGCCACCCTCTTCTAAGCCCTTTTAAATGTAAAAAAATGTGGCAACATTGTTAGTTTGTTAGTTGTCAGATGCAAGCGATCAACCGCGATATCAAAACTATTTATCTTACTGATCTTATAATTTAAAGAAGAAAGATGCTTCTATAGTGTCTTCTACATGACGCCGGTGGTTCTGGTGCCCATATTAAAATTGTGCGCACTGCTCGCAGTCGTTTGCCTAGTTTCGCGTTGAAGTCCCACATGACGAACGTGTAGTAGGTTTCGCTACCGGATCTACTACACGTTTGTCATACATAATCTACATCATGAAAATTGTTAAGGAATCTATTTTTTATCTTTGTAATACTTTTTTTAAATAAAGAAATGAAATACCAACCAATTTAAATCGTTTTTTCTTATAAATCCCAACAATAACGGTGCCGGCAGATACCTGCCAAAACCGCTAAAAATATCGTAAGCCCGCGCTTACGCCAGGCACGTCCGCGCCGTAAATATCACTTAGCGCCGCCCGCCCTGACTCGACGCCGCCCGCCCGAGCGCAGGGGCCAGCTAAGCGCCGCGCACAACCAATCGCCTCGCTTTATGAGGCTCCGTATGCGACGTAAAAAGATTACGAGGTCGTTTTATACCAGTTTAGTTGCAAGACGTCGATAAAAACGATGGCATATAAATACACTACTGACTTTCATCTTTGTACAAAACGCTTTCGCTATAAATTTATTTATTATTAATAAATATATTTATATTTATTACAATAATTTATTTTACTTACTTTATAAGTATAGTTAAGGTTTAGAAATATAAGGCGAAAATTTCATTGAAAAAAATTAAGTACATTTTTAGCATATTTATGCAAACGGTTACATTATTTAGCTCCAAGTGTTCATGTATCAATAAGTATGTATATGTTTGTTTTTTTTAAATCAGAATATCGTGAAGCAACGATCGATAATACATCATTTTTACGGAAGAAATTGGCAAACGAGCAAGTGGATCCACAACAAAAAAAATGTTGCAGATGCGTCGCTCACCTTTAATGGACAGAGGAGGGCATAGATAGGAAAATATTTCCTTACCCCGCCGACCCCTCCCGTTCAATCCTATTCCCATTCCCATCCCATCTCTATGAAGAAAGTATGGGAAGGTATTCGTGCAACAGATGTTGTTGCGGGCTCTACCACTGTAAGATGGTCATCATGGTGTCATGAAAAAGACATGACACTATGTGGGCTTAGCTCACAGACAAGTTTTTTCTTTTGTTCATAAGTACTACTCCACTATGGTGACAACAGGTACTACCTGACAACAAGAATAGGTTGGTTGTAGAATAGGTGTCCACAACACAAGTTAAAAGAATGAACATGTTAAAATTACAACCAAGGTGGTTAACATTGTACATGTCTTCAGTCTATCTAGAAATCACCATTAGTCCCATCAGTTGTAGTGAGTATAAGCTGGAGAGTTCTGTTGAAATTGGCTATATTTGTTGTCAATAAGAACTAAAAAGAACCATTCAACGTTCAGCAGCCAGGTACGACCGGAATGCGATCGCTATCGATGTATATATACACATAGGTTGGTACATGCCTAGTCGGCGCCGCTCGATACACGCGCAAGCGTACCGCCCTGCCTGCAAACAGTGATGTGTGTACATCGATAATATAATATCGACTAAATAACATATACAAATAATATTATCGATATGTCATATCGACTTTATACTTTTTTAAATTAAACACTTCATTTTCTTTGATACAACATCACAGAGCAGTAGAGATACACTTCGGCGTTTCGTCTTCTAGCTCCTGACACCTGGTCCGGTGTGAGATGCTAGGTAAATCCATCCTTTTCGCACGTTCGCTTTTCTCTTTCCTTCACCAGAAACGCTAGGCAATGAGTCGACAACTAACAAACTATTCCAATTAGTCGGTTTGGTCCGCAGAGGGCACTTGGCGTAGGCCGGGCAGAAAATCACATGGCCCGAGAGGAGATGTGAAACACGTTTACTCAAACTATCTACGTTGGTAAGTCGGTCAATGTAACTTATATTGATGGGTTTGTTGTCAACTTCATATAATAATAAATAATGATTCAAAATTATATCATGCAAAGGTTAAGTTAACAACGCGGTTAATTTACGTTATCGATATATCGACAGTGCCCGCCCTAGCGCCCCACCCGCCCTGTTACTTCCGACTGAGCGGCCATGTAACAGCCTTTGTTCCCTTCACAATCTATACCTAGTTACTATGAAATATACAGCCTGCAATATTACATATCTCTTTTTAAATTCACCTTTATTTTGTAAGCACTTCTAAGACATATTGGATCATTTGAACATATCAACTCTTCTTTTTTAACTGTTCTATTTCTTACGTTAGAAAAACACATGATTCTGCAAACTATATATAATTGTGTACAGATTAACCGTACATTGCAAAGACATGGTTTTTTGTTGTTGTTTAGAAGTTGGAGCCCTAATAATTGTTATTAATTATTAAGTTCAAGTGTTCATGATCACATTACGTTATGTGGGATCGGCTCAGTATAACAGTTCATATTGTATCAGTAAAAATGTGAGGATATCAAATTAAAAACGTCTTCTCTGAAGCGGTCAAAATATAAGTTTTAAATTTAATAAAGGAGCCCGCGACGGCGAGGCATTCCAGCTACGATTCAGCAAACATTTCAGCAAATCTCTCGCAGCACAAAGGCTTCCCATTTAATTACCGCCGCCCCCGAGGGGAGTTAAATTGCAACTTTGTACTTATAGAAGAATCCTTTCCGTTACCTTATATATATTTATATATGTAAAAATGTTATGTTTGTTTGTTCAGAAGTAATAATCTTCTAAAGTTATGTATCGTTCGTGTTCAAATTCTTAGCCAACATTGTATTAACATAAGTTTTGACAATAAAATTACTAATAATTTATAAGTTATTCCAGGCGGAATCATGTATGCGTAGATGTATGAATGTGGAAGAAGCGAGGTGTGCCAAGTGGAAATTCATTATATCTGCCTACACCTCTGGGTTACGGGCGTGAGTGCTTATGTACAGGCGGAATCATCTTACAAAATTATCCAGCAAGGAAAATAAGTAACTAACGCATTAGTTACTTATTTGGTGCAAATTAAAAAAAAGAGACGGGTTTTCCCAACAAGCTTTTATGACTGTTTATGATAAAGTGTGGGCTTTTAGTAAGTTACCTTGAATAGTTGTAAAAGGTACTTTTTTAAGGATAGCGAGTAAAATGGATTAGTGCTCCAGAATAGGAAAGTTCTTCTAATTGTGTTAATGTTGACATGATGGTGTTTCGATAGCACGCCACTGACCAATATTGTTACACTGTTGATTAAGAAAATCAAATCAACAATTGTGAGACCATTGGGAGAACATTGTGACGCGATTGTGTTATTAGAATTGTTTAGATATATGTCTCACTCTTTTGATAAACATCTCTTCTTTTACAAAAAATACAGCTGAATTTTCCATTTCATTTTTGTGAAAGTGGCAGGCAAGCGCTTGGGTTGACGTAATTTTAAGACACCATTACCCAACAACCGGATGAATTACAGATCCGTTGCCAAGCTGAGGGCGGAGAAGGAATGTGGAGGAAAAGTAATAACATTAAAGTTAAATTAAGTCGGAACAATTTGGATTTGAAACTCGAGTTCCGTGTCTCTGCGGTGAGCCGCGGCTTAGGAGTTGTGCGACAATTGAAACCGGCTCAGCGCTCGCGGCGCTGCCTAATTAAATGCCTGACAGCCTCCGCCCGCGCCACCCAGCCGCCCGCTACGGCCTACACCGCCCGCCCACCGTGGTGCTGCACCAAGACCCGGTGATACATCACGCGACTACCAAAATAGTTTTACTCGGCGGTTCAGAAGATGAAAAAAGTGACAATGAGAGTATTAGTAGGTGATTGGATCCAGACTTGGTTTTGACTGGTAAAAATTATTCCTAAATCCTTCATACGTACTTTCGTAAACATTTCACTGTTAGTATGTGAAATTTTTACGAAATGTGAGCAGTGGTGGCTGTGAGCAGTGGTGGCTCAGCGGCTTAGACCCCGACTTACGTACTGTAGGTCGCGGGTTCGAACCCAGGCAGGCGCTTTACTTTGTGTAAATTTATTTCATCACCACTGCTCCAAAAACGGTGAAGGAAAACATCGTGAGGAAACCGGCATGTTCTTAGAACCATAAAATTCGAAGACATGTGACATCCACCAACCCGCACTGGGCCAGCGTGGTGGATTACGGCTCATTCCCTCTCTCGCAGAGGAGGCCTGTGTCCCTGCAGTGGGAAACATTCTAGAAAAGGCCGATTTATTATTATTATTATTATGTGGTAATAACAATATTCTCGAATGTCGCAAAAGTGAGTGGCAGTGTTGGCTGCCAAAGTCCTAAAAACGTATAAAGATCAGATTGGAAACACACTAAAGCAATGTGATATTGAGAGTACCTTTACAATGCATATGCTATAGATATATGGACCTTCCCGAATGAAAATCCCTACTCTACCTACCCCTGTTTCATAAGCCTGACTGATAATTAAAAATAAAATATAGAACTGTCTATTTTATAATAAAAAAACGACTGGAATCGTAGTTTATTGCGTCCTGCAAGTATTGGAACATGTTGGCTACGTAAGTTTTTCCATCCGATTTTGATGTGCGTACAGTCTAATTAAAAGTGAATAGTTGACTGCTAAGCTAGTGCGTTTTTCTTTAATAATTAAACATTTGATAACATAAATGAGAAAACAGATAATAGTAATACATCGAGCTAAGGCAAAAAGCCAGATGCGAGTTAGCGGCGGGCGCGGTGGGGGCAATGGTGGGGACGAGTCTCCGGGGACGGTTAATTCATTTCGCGTGTAGCCGCCGCGGAGTACAGGCGTGTATAGTGCGTTTCCTTGTCGCTCTCCCTTGGGAAATGGATACAACAATTATTTTGAACCTATTTCTTAAATAAATTCTTTGTATTTCTAACAGAGTTCTAAGACTGCGATGGGCGCAGTCACAGTTAATAATGGTCATGTAATGTCTGATTAGTTCTTGATATTTGTGTATCTCTGATCACACCATTAGTTACATAGTCGTATTACGCAGTCGTCCTAGAATGACATGACAGACCTCTCTCGTAGATCTGGTCAAGGTTGCGGGAGTCCACTAGACGAGGGCGGCAGGGGACCGACCTTTGTGTTAAGGCCTACAGCAGAAGACGACTGTTGATTGAAGAACAGATGAACTAAACCCTATGAAGCATTTAAAATCTTAGGTCTATTCTTCAATGGCCATGTATTTACATTGCGTACCTTGTTACGGGACGTTTTCGATTTTACATTTTTATATGCTTATACTTAAAAAGTTCGAACGAAGCGATTTGAAGTGCAGCGGGAACGTCAAGAAAGTTCAAAAAAGTGTCATCTGGTGGTATTGTAGGCGATATGCATGTTCCCTATTATCTCTGAAACGGCGGGATCGATTTCGATGACATTATCAGGAAATGTTCAGATATGGTAGCGATCGGATCAACCGTACCTACCGGCCGAATCCGTGGCGCATCACTAGTGCATTATAAAATACAGATGAGCGAAACATTTTCCCGTACAAGAGAGTAATAAAAGGCAATAAAACCAAAATGATAAAGAGGGGTTGCATTAATAATAAAATATTTGTAAATTTAACAAGAACCAGCCCCCGTCGCGCTGCAGGTCTACCCTAATCACGCTCCCCTTCGCATCGTGCTGTATTGACTTTTAAATCGTTATCCTCACGCCGTCGCCGTCGGGGGGTGGGCGAGAGTATTAACGAGGATTACTACGCTCAATTAGGTGTTGGTTATTTCGCTGGTTGCCTTCGTTGATCGTGCGGTGTAGACTGTATCTGTTTGTAATTTAATTTAAAATTAAAATACCGTATGTCGATCTAGTCTTACAATAGAATAAGTCGTAGGACAATAGGTAATAGGACATTGGTCACTTTCTGTGACCAGAGAACCACGGTTCCTTCTGAGTTGTCTTCAAAGGAATTCGTGTCCAATGATCTGCGTCTAAAACCTGGTGTTTTCGAAATTATGTCCCAAAAATTCACCATTTTTAATCAAAACAGATTGCTGTTTATATCTTCTGCAAATGCATTAATACCTATTTTATACTATTTCAATATAAAACACAGCGAGGCGTGAATCTTCACGTATTTTTTATAAATTCGTACTTTCTAGAACTTCGAGAATTCGGATTTTACATTCGATTTTTATATTCGCAATATTTCATGTCGTAAATCAAAGAACACCGTTCAGTCTTAAGGCAGTGGTCATTTAACAACGTCCGAACCACTCCGTTCACAATCCCTCAGGATTCGAACCCGCGACCGCGCTACTGACCCCAGCAAGTTATTACAGCGCCCCCGCGATGCCAGCCAAATTAACTCGCAACTGATCCTCAATACGTTTTTATTGCAAATGGCTGCGAATAATGCTAAATCACGGGGAAATCCCCGTAATGTCGGGTATGGGGCAATTTCGGGGTATATTTTTTCCCGGTATGGCAACATTATCTTTTATTGAGAAAAGTGTTCATGGGCTCTTTGTACTGCGGACGAGATTTTTGTGCGGCCTTTATGTTTTAAAGGTTTTACCTCGCTCGTAACGCTTTAGCTTTTAAGGAACAACTTTTGTCTGTTAACGGTTTTACACATCGCTCGTGTACAGACGGAAGGTATGTGATGTGAACATCCCTACCCTATTAAATATGGTAGATCATATAAATCTGGGGTCAACTTACAATTACAATAATTTCTCTATACAAACATTTATCTCCTACTTTAGACCTTTAGGCACCTCTAACAGAAATAATGGGCAAAATTTATGCAGCATTTTTAATTATTTAGCCCAGTACATTGGGCTGTGCGTTGGCATTTCAGTCAGTCAGTACCTTTCCTTTATGTAAGTATAAAATAACATGACCCGAGCCCCATAAATAGTACCAGATATAGTGAGAAAAGTTCGTACTTATCGTGCTCTCTCAAATAGCTTCAGTACCCATCTTTTGACATTTGACACTGAACAATAAAGGTCCATATTGATCAATAAGAAAATTTCCCGAAGGAAAATAATTTCTCACTACATCTGTACTATAGTCCAGATTAAACTAACAACACCGATCCCGAGGTACATCAAACTGTCATTAACAATATCGGTTGCCATGGTAATGTTTCATGTTTGACAATACCAATTTTTGACGCATGTTACCTATAATTCGAATTTATTAAACGCGGAAGCATCTAATACAAATTTCGAGAGTGGAAAATAAGAAACAAATGCGTGCGAAGCCGCGGACAGCAGCTAGTTTTTTTTAATAATTATCAGCGATCATTTATTAATCATACTTACATGTATGGACAATAGTGACGTAACATAGTGGTGTTTAGTGCTGCGCCGTCGAACTGTCGACAGTCTATCGATAGTAACACCTGGCGCAGGTGACGGCGGCTTTTTAATTCATTTTGTATCGTCCATTAGTGAAATGGACGCGAGGGTAGTGGGTTATGGTTTGTGATTTATTATCTACTCGATTACATATTGTAAAACAAAATCCGCTCGCCGCGTCCGTCTGAACACGATGACGTCAAAACTATTCAGCACAGTTACGCTTTTTAACAATAGATGGAGTGATTTATAGTGAAGGAATATATAAATCGTGTAGGTTTTGTGGGTAAATCGGTTGATTGGTGACTGTTGGTATGAGGTTACAACGGAAAGGAAAAACTCTGCTGTCAGTGCAGAACCGAATTAATATAATGTGTGTGTGTGTATTTTCCACAGGCTCGGAAACGGCTGGCCCGATTTCGATGAAATTTCCAGGTTGTTAGCGATCGGATAAGCATAATTAGCGCTACTCAGATGCCAAGAGTTCTTAAACCCTACCTGAGAAGACAAATGCTTGGTGTTATCCGATGATAGGAATTTTCAGATAGAGAGAGAGAGAGAGAAATAACAACCTACTGCCTCACTACAATCTAATAATGTACTACGTAATAATCTACCGCAGAAAGTTTAAAATTTAAGTTGAGTTGCAGAATGCCTAACTTTGTCCATAAGAAAGGCCGATTTACCCATTAAATATTGTATTATACAAAAACAGTTACCTTGTGAAAGGTTAAAGTACAAAAGACATTACATTTAAAAGATAACTGAACTATTGTAGACATATTTACGTCATTCAAAGGAAACGATTCCATACACAAGATCGTAAAGTTTTTCTTACTAGTTATATTTCAAGAGATATACGTTTGATTGGTAACGGTGTTACTCGGAACTTAGTTCGCCACCTAACTTATTGGGTTAATAAATCTTAATACAGCGCCGGGCAGCGCTAATGCCCTCTAATGCGCTAGTGATGTTCCACCGGATGTCGAAGTTAGACTCGTGAAAGATACAACACAATAACTTAGTACTAATCGATATCGATATTGTAAAACCGATGACAATATTGTGATACATGTATTATTTTGCTTTAGACAGATATAATTATTTCAAGCGATTACTACGGTCAAATGACAAAATGTCTAAAATGAGCAACATACACGCAGCCCACATATACATCTTGATTAGTGCACGACGATTTAGAAAATACAGCGATTGACGAGTAAGCTCTTATCCTATTAATAAAACATATTTAATTGTAACAGTCATAGTTATAACTATGTCGCGGTACAAAAGAAAATCCTTTCCGCTGTGTGTTCGCTCACCGTCCAAACTACGCAACGGGTTTTAATGCGGTTTTCATCTATACGCAGAGTGATTCAAGAGGAACGTTAATATGTACAATACATGAATATAATTGTCGATAAAAGCACGGAAAAAAGGTACAGATTTGAAAAAATAAAATTTTCGTGCGCTTACGAGATAGATGTAAGTAATGTACTACGGAATTGTATATCTTAAAAAGATCTACGTAAATGTCAGAGGTAGCATGTCTCTATCTTTGACGGTTATCTCACAATTACTATTTTTGTCTTTAGAACAAATAATTAAAAATAAAACGCTATTTGCGGCGCTATTTTTACGTATCCAGCATTAATCCTTATGCAAATTAATATTTTTGTAAACTACAGCATTAAATGTAGATTACAATTGCGACGAACATTATAACGTTCTGACACATAGACTAGAAGGTGTCAAAAGTTTAAAAACTACAAAACCATTACAGACGCCGCCGCCAAGCGAGACATTATGTAACCTATGCGCAGTAACCGGTGTCCTCCTATCAACGCAGATACATTGGTTACTTGATTTACTTATGACTTATCACAAAATAAAACCAATGCGAACGAAAATAAAATCAAGCGCGGATCTCACGCCGACCTCGGCGCTGTTCGTGCCCCGGCACGCACCCACTGGGCTCAAGCTCATTGTGGTCTCAAGCGATCGGCCCGGGTATAACCCATCCAGCAATTAATATTAAAACAATACAGCTATTGCCCGGTCAGTTAGTGTTATGATAAAATAAAAAAGAACTTGAGCCCGTAACCCAAACCAGAAAGCAGAATATGGTATTATTTCGCTTCTTCTACATTTATACATATCATACAGGCTACTCTGTTATAGATGTACTCTTAGTAACGCCTCTCTTTGTACGTCACTAATGTCTTCGATATAAGTTCGTCTGGGACGTCACTTGATGCACACAAAGAAATTGTAACTTGCGTAATAAATATTTACTACAGTGAATATTATTTTACTTAGTATAATTAGAACTTGTATTATACCATATAGTTATAAGCTTCGTGTTTAAGATTAGATTCAATGGAACTCCCTTCGAGAACTAACGCCTTGTTATCTGTATGACTTTCTTTTTTATTGAAGTTGTAAATGAGCTCAAGAATTAAAAATTATTAAAGATTTCAATTTCTTTAATGAATTTTAAAAAGACTTACAGAAATAACTACGTTAAAGCCGGCTCAGACAGAAGATATCAGAGTCGCTTCAATAAACACTCGCATTAAATAATGGACACGGGCCGAAAAGAATTCATGAAGCTCGGAATAATTGATTAATGGAAAAGTATTTTCCCTTGTAGGCCGGCGGCCACGTATCAGCTGTCCAATTGTCGGGAATCACAAATGAGGTTTTATTTTCATCGATGTCTATGTCTGTACTACGGAACATCACTAGCTCCGTGCATCTTTTTAATAATGAAAGGCTTTGGTAAACAGAGTGCAAATCACGGCCGGGGGTTGAGGGGGCTTTTTTATTTATTTTTATTTGACACCGCGACAGAATTTGTGCCGCTATAAATTTACAATGTGTTTATTAATGCATTGAATTCTAATGCCGGAGATTTCTTTTATAATTATAAACACAGTGCTTGTGCTAGTATTTGCTAGCTTTAGCTGTGCTATTTTATTATTGCTGTACTATAATTAGCGTATTTGGTGAATTGTTTGATTGTTTGCTTTTGATTCAAGTTAATAACTAGTGCTATTTAATAATACTAGTTTTTGTATTTCATTGGATACATCTACAATCGTATTAAGATGTATTCGTAGATCCTTTAAGCTTTGTATTGTGTAAACAGTGTGCTCTCACGGACCACCGTCACTAACGTTTGTTTTTTTTATGCGATTTCTAACATTTTATTGCTCCGCTAAAATCAGAGCGCATCGATTTTGAAAGAGTCTTTGATTTCCACTTTACAGTTGATAAAACGTTAAGTCAACAGACGCTTGATACAGCAAACTGCATTATACTTCCACAGTACTACGCTCCTATCCGACATCTCATCTGTACACGAGTATTTATAAGTTCACTATACGATAGACCAACAAAAGATGACCTGTTAGTCATTTAGGTAATGCGTCTAGAACAACGGAGAAGATCCCGAATCTCTGAACTAACGTTACGCATTTTTAGTCAAGAAATACAAAATAAAACAAGAAATGACCCTTTTAAATTAATTACAGCCTGGTATCTCTCAAACTGAAGTTATAAGACGCAGCCGAACTCACAGAAGACGGAGTTAAAAGAGGTATTTTAAGCTTCCGCGTTTCGTCTAACCTGTGTAACGCCTAAGCTTATTATTATAGTCTCAACTCTTCCTCCGTTTCATTTACTTATATACAGGTGTCCGGAATACGTGTACAATGGAAGACAAACAGATTCCTTTGCCGAAAATATTAAAACTGAAATTAACTTATCTTTGTCCATATGTAAGCTTATCTGTATGCTGTCTCCCAAAAAATATAATGGTCTATGAAGTCTCCTTGAACCTTTTTAACACTATATCAAACCAAAAAACAATTCAACAGAACTCTGTACTCTGACAGTAATATATATATATATATATATATATATATAAAAGTTAATGTAATATGCTCTCCGTATACTAATCATATTTATTCACTACTAAACTAATATTTGTTACGTGGAAAATATTGAATAGAATCAGAGTTCATGTTCTTACACAATCATATTTTATTTGAACGCGAAATCGAGGCGGCGTGTTTGCGACGGTACCTCGGTTAGGTTCCTGAGCTGTTTGCACGTCCGTCAGCTTGTGTCGGACTATTTAGATTGGATCATAAATATAGCGATACACTGACTGACACTGACGCCGACACTGACACCGTCACCGACACTGACACCGTCGCCGACGCCGACTCCGACCGACATATGATTGCTAAAGCAAAGCATAGGAGAATTTTGTTATCTTACAAGCTGTATTAATTGCTGGATGGGATATATTCGGGTCGGATCCCTTTGTTGAGAGCAAATTGAGCACATGGGCAACAGCAAGGGCCGCGGGTGTGTTCGCATCAAGCGAACAGTCCTGACATCGTTGTGAGACCCGCGCTTGATTTTTTTTGCACCAACTCCTAAGATAATTTTAAATTATATGGTAACTAACTTATATACATTGATAAGGATTATTACTGTATCCGCCTTAATGGCTTTTCTGCTGTGTTTAACGGGGAAAAGGAAATATCCTTTTTCCTGTCTATGCCCTCCTCTGTCCATTAAAGGTAGGCAACGCATCTGCAACACATTAAATTGTTGCGAATGTCTATGGGTAGCGCTCACTTTACACCAGGTGATCCGCTTGCTCGTAAGGTGGCATACAGGTTTCCTGATGATCACATAAAAAAATGGTAATATTTGGTGAGATGAAAGATATAGGTACGCGTTCCGTACTTATTGGATTATTTCTATGGCTAAGACTACGTTGCCGGCCTTAAAGGAGGAGTACGCTGGCTTCTTGATGGACTCTAATTCGTATTGGTAATATTACGCTTAAACCTCGCGGTACTAGAATGCCCACCAGCCGACCATCAACTTGGTGTAGATGGAATTTGGAAATCTATCGTATTGTCCGATGATGAAACGCGAACACTGCCTACCCGTTTCTATATTTCCCGTGCATTGAATAGTAACGTAGTAAATGACTTTCTGGAGTCTTACGCGAATTCTTACCAACACGCTTCATGTTTACACACATGTGTGGCCAGTTTATTGCTCATCGGACGACTCGCTCACAAACGTAACGCCTGTCGCTCTATCTGTGCAGATAACTGACTTTATAGCGACTATATGACTATATTAAGCGACTTTTACCTGACTTATTAACGCATCATTTAGCAAAGGCATTGCGATTCACTTATATAATAATAAATATATGCTCTTTAAAAATCTTCGAGGAAATATTAGACTTACTAATGTTATAAAACGCGTACAAACAGCTGAACGGATCTGGATGAAATTTGGCAAAGAAATAGATCTGGTATAGCATACAGGCCAATTTTTATCTGGAAAAAAACAGTGGTGATGAAATAAATTACACAAAGTAATGCGCCTGCCGGGGTTCGAACCCGCGACCTACAGTAAGTTAGGTTTAGTTTTTAGTTATTGGATTCAATTACTTTTCTCATTACATAACTTTATGGATAATTTGTCTTCAAATCTTGAATTGAAATAACAAAAAATAATTTATTAATCTGTCTGGTTGAATCTGAGCCGGCAAACTTCGTTCCGCCTTAGAATTAATCTATTATTGTATTAATTGTGTTGGCCTAACAGTTCTATGCGTTGAAGATGATGCATTTGGATTTGCTAAAGTTTATTTAGTCTCATCAAAACTCAAATTTAATACGGAATACGTGAAACCTTTAGCTAAGCGTGAAACAATTAACAATAGGGCATTCAGTCCGCGCCTAGAAGTTTGACGTAGAAATTAGAGCATGCACCGCTTTGAATCAAACTCGTCTATTGTCCATTGAAAAGCACACAAGAAACGTTTCCATGTTTGTAATTAAAGGGCCACGAAACAGTAGCGGTTTGTGTGTGGCGTGCGCGGTGCGGGCGCGCGGGGACGCAGACGCTGTCTTGTGCGTTTTGTGGCGAGGCGGGCACTTCGCGCCACACTGCGAGATTCTTCCGCCGGCCATAGTATTTATTTATTGTGCGTTGAGCTTTTTTGTAATGCTACTTTTTTAAAAAAGACCCCGAGGTGCAAGGTTAGTGCTGTTTGCTCGGACTAGTCGTCGACTTTGGGTTCCGCTACAATATCGAACAGGTCAATTCGTCGAATATTATCTTATGTCTCGTAGAAACATATTCTCTTTGTACCTTAGTTGACTAATATACTTGACTGATAACCTTCATGTCGAGTCAAGTCGGTAATTATGTAAATACATAATTACCGACTCGGAACTTGACTTGGAACACTTTTCACCGGTGATGTTTTATGCACCTCTCTCGCTTCTTCTACATTGAAACATCTACGCATGCATGCTCGTCGGTTATGGGTGCTCCTTACATCGCCCTTTTTTTGTACGTCACTAATCTGATCGATATAAGTTCTCCTAGGGCGTCCCCTACCAACACCGCCACTCACTGCCGCAACATAAATTTGTTTCGTTACTCATCATCCATCCTTTCAACATGGCCGAACCACCGAAGCATACTTTTCTCAATTCTAGTCACAACATCCACTTTTAAGCTTCACTCTTCTCTTATAACGCTATTCTTAATCCTATTATTTAAAATCACGCCTAACGTACATTCTTACATACTTCTTAAGGATCGCATCCCAACATATCTATAGTATAAAATGTCATTGTCATTTAAAACGTACGGAACCCATTATATGAAAATTAAAATCCCTTACAAATATGCTTTAGTACCAAACGACAATAATAAAAAGGCCGGTGAGAAAACACCGCGTAGTCGTTGTTAAAACGAATTTAAAAATGGTGAATTCTATAGAGGGCGCTGCTAACACCAAAAGGCGCGAAAACGTTATAAAAGAAACCATTATGGCGGACATCGGTCGCGAAATCGTAAAGTCATTGAAGCGAATTGTTGATCACTCAATAAAGTGATTTTAAAATAAATTTATATTGTCCCACTACTCTACTGCGCTTGAAAAGAGTTCGTTGTATCATGTTTATGTTTATTGTTTTTAATGAATTCAAATATTAATAGACTAGTGACCCGCCCCGGCTTCGCCCGGGCCCCACTAATTATGTTGATCAGATCGCTACCAAACACAGGAATGTGCCAATCTGGACAATTTCTGTAAATTTCAACGACATCGGTCCAACCGTCTATAGGTCTATAGGGAATATACATACTTCGTTTTATATATACTATTTTTTCATAAAAGTATCCTATGTTACTTCTCATACCTCCAAGAATATGTGTACAAAGTTTCATGATGATCGGTGCAGTAGTTTTCGCGTGAAAGCGTAACAAACAAACTTAGCCGACTTCTAAAACTACATCTTTTTTGATTCCATTTCAAAAATCCTTTTTGCAATCCCGATTTATCCAGATCTAATTGGTCCAGAGTTAGATCGCTGAGTCTCACAGAGTAAAAAGGTTCATTACAAAAAAAAATAAAGTGCAGTCTAAAACTTAAACACAGATCTGTTTGTAAAGTAAACCATACGTCCACAAGATGCGTCAGCAGAGAAACACTCTGAAAATTCCATATTCATAAGCACGGTAAAGAATGCGCTACCGGAAATCAAACACAGCGTGTTCAGAGCTGATATACTTAGAGGTCTCACAATGGCCGGGTAATAAAATCCAAATCAATAGAGATATTAGTGATCATAACGACACTTCGGTAACTGCCGGATACAGTCGGGCTCTTACGTGACACACGGACCATGTGTTTCGATAAACTTTACGTTGTTCGCTCATGTTATTTTTATTGAATATCCGATATTGAAGCAAGTAATATTAGATACCTAACGATGTCTATTTCATGCCGTTGTAATTTTACCTAGGTTTTACTATTTGACTTTAAATTTGTGGCTTAATCTATAATTTCCAGAGACTTTTAAATTTATTAAGGAATTTCATAATAACTGCTATGAATGTCCCGGTGAAGTTCATAGTCTCCCATCCTCCACAGCAGTGTGTGGCTCGTGTCAACGAAATACAAATATTAGTGAGCGCCCGACACAAATTAAGAAGAATGTCTAGCGCTAAGTATAGTTCCGGTTGAAACTAAGTGCTTGGACAAAGCGCCGGTCAGCAGATCGCAGCCGATGCGGTAGCTGCATAGTAAATCTTCACCCAATACTGTGAGCACAACTTGTTAACGGCGTTTATCCCGGCATGTTTAGCCGGGTATAATGAGATTAAATTTAGTATTGGGATTTTATTTTGCATTGTTATTGACAGTTCGCGGACATACAACCGGAACTGTCAAATTTCAATCTAGATAGATCCCTTATAGGATGAAGAAAGATGATTCTAAAGCTAATGTTATATAGAATCCGAGTATCTCACGTACATAGGTAAAACAATTTGGAGATCATCGGAGCGAGCCACATAGGCTTGTTTGTCTCGTCTTGTTATATATATCATGCACGATTTAATTTAACCAAAAACTAAAACTAAACCAATAAATAATATGTAATTGGCGAGTATGCAATTAAATTCACAAATGTCACATAATTATGAAAGATTATTGCGAAGCGTTTGACGTGGCTCGTCGGCAGGTTTTGTATGTGCGCATAGAAATATCTTGTAGGCGATCTATAGCATGTTATTCGAAGGTCGGATCAGGTAGAAGGTCTCGTGAAATGTGTCGACGTGGTGCAACTTTTGTACGCGACGTGCGAAGAGGGAGTCTCGCAAGGTGAACTATTAGGTCCGACGTTATATTTTTTTTGTGATTCTATATTTTTTGATGAAGACCGACGGAGGATATCGTTGATGGAATACTGTTTACCTTTTACTATATTTAATGTGACTAAACTATTAGTTTACTTAGGTTTTGGAAATGATTGTTTGTAATAAGTAAACGAGCCAATGAGACACGTGATGATAAATGTAGCTACCGCTACCATATCAATCCAGACATCCACGATCCAAAACAGTTAGACTGCACTTTTTGTCACATTATTTTTGCACACGTACAATGATGTTTTTAAAATTAATGCGAACGAAGTCGCAGGCTTTAATTAGTTTACATATTTTGAAATGATTTGGTTTTTATACATTACTGACCCGCCCCGGCTTCGAGCGGTTTAGACCTTTAGGGGATAAATTTAGAAATATTATTTTGGAGTGCTAGTATACGTAAAATCATCTAAATCTCTGTGTAAAAGTCTTTATGCTTAGTAGTTTGGGCTGTGCATTAATATATCAGTCAAACAGTTTAATAAGGAAATGTATAATTTCAAAATAAAGGTTAATTAGCTCCACTGACCTGCACTCGACTCTCTGTGAGGCCGATCCGCATGGCGATCTCCTCCCTCATGAAGATGTCGGGGTAGTGCGTCTTGGAGAAGCATCGCTCCAACTCGTTCAGTTGTGCCGGTGTAAACCTGGCGGACAATTTCTGATTCATTATTTTTGTACTTCAATGATTAATTCTAACATTTTCATAAAAAATAATTACTACCGTGTACTTTGTGTACAGCGCTGTAAAACTTAAGTCTCTAAAATGTAAAGTATACTTTTAAAGAAAAATAATTCGGCTGTAGCTTCTAGTTTCGATTAACCATCTGTAACAAGTTTCTAGAAATCTCTTGCAGTAATAACGACCGATTCAAACACACAAAAGATTTTCCACATCAACATTATAGAATTACGAATTAATTGGCTTGATCCTTATGCAACGTTACATTCCATATGTATAATGTAAAGAAATTGCTGTGTACCTTGTCCGATGCCTCTTCTGCTTGGCGGGCTTGTCGCTGTCGGAGGCGGCGGAGGGCATACTGACCGGCACCGTCGCCATGTGCGCCCCGTGCCCCGCGTGCCCCCCGTGGCCCCCGTGCTGCTGCTGCTGCTGTTGGAGCAGCCCGCCTGACACACACGATGCGTTAAAACAACCATTGGTACCCATGGACTAAGCTTGATCGTATAACATTTACATATCTTTATTTCCTTTTTAATAAATTGGATTTATTAAGAAATTTTTAGGTCGTCGCTTTGTTTAGTATGTACAGAAATTTGTCACTTGGTACAATATTTCAGCTCATATTCCGAATAATAGTTTTTAAATCCTCTATTGTGTGTTCATCAGGTTTAGTGGTCAATGAAGCTGTGAAAATGAAAGCCTTGAATACAGATGGACTCCAACATGTTGTTCCTTTTTTGTTACTGCTAACCTTTGCTTGTTTTACACTTTCTTCCTTCAAATAACTGGATGGTTACGTGTGATGGGTGTTCACAAGACATCAGATGAGTTCCTTTCTCATTTGCCGCCCTTTCGTTGTTCAGTTCAGGTATGTTATTCACGTGTTGATATATCTTTTAAATTGCTTTATATTGATTTGTATGTTACTAATTACTAAGGGAAAAGTTTGGCTTAAAAGTGGACGTTGTGACTAGAATTGAGAAAGGTACGCTTCGGTGGTTCGGGCATGTTGAAGGATGAATGAAGAGAGAATAACAAAACAAATTTATGTTGCAAAAGTGAGTGGCAGCGTTGGTAGGGGACGCCCTGGGAGAACTTATATCGAACAGATTAATGACTTACTAAAAAAGGGCGATATAAGGAGCACCCATAACCGACCAGCATGCATGAGTAGATGTATGAATGTGGAAGAAGCGAGAGTGGTGTGCCAGGATCGCGCTAAATGGAAATCCATGATCTCTGCCTACCCGTCTGGGTTACGGGCATGAGCACATATTTATATTTATTTATTTATGTTATTAATCTGGACGTACCTAACTCCTCCGTTTTCCTAAACAAAGTTAAAAGCGCATCTATTCCTTGTTGCTGATATTTCGGGGTAGCGGTGTTCACTTAGCATTAGGTGAACCGCTTGTTCTTTTGTCTTTTCTTCCATAAATTAAGGCAACATTTTATCTATAAATAGTTGTAGCCCCTGAAGTACCTTGCAGGTGTTCAGTGCGTATGTGTGCGAGGTGCAGGCGCGCGCCCAGCGCATGGTGCGGCCGCTCGCCGCCACCCTTCAGCTCCAGCTGCTTGGTGTCCTCACCGCACGCCTCCTTGTGACCTGCACACCAACACCTGGACTATAGTGACGTAACCATTGTATGAGCGATACGCAGCTGTCACAATCCTCTTCTCCTGCCCATCCATCTGGTTTTCCTACGCTGGCCAACACTGGCTTTAAAGAAAACAACCTGTCTGTTTGGTGAAGACATTTATGAATACCAAGTTAATTTGTACCACTTAAGCCGCTTGCTCCATAAAAAAAGTTCAACAGGTTAAAATAACAAACATAGAAGTATTCGTAACATTTTATTGAATATTTCGAATATAGGTTAACCCTAATTACGATCGTAAACAAAAAGGAAACAGAGCGAAAGGTGTTGTTCGCCAGGTGTGGCGATATTGGACCTGGCAACATGCAACCTTTAACTGTAACATTTATTAAAATTATTATTTTAAGCTTTAACTATTATTAATAACTTCATTATTATATTTTAAAATATTTTTACGAAAAAATAAATTGTTCTGAACAAAAATCAATTTGACTAGTAAATGATTAGAATATTTTCAATATTACATTCAAAAGTATTTTTTTAAAATATTGAAATATTAATTGAGACAGTTCTTGAAATAACAGTTAACAGTAATAAATTGGGCACTTGGAAGCGGTGGTATACTTATCGCGCCAAATGGAGATCCGTAATCAATGTCTGTTCCTCTGGGGTACGTCTGTTTGTCCGGTATAGTTAGACAGCAACATTAGCGTAGGAAGTACGTTCATGTGTGCAGTAGTTTGAACTTGACGATAAGTAGATAAATGATCTATCAATCTCATGAAACATTCCATCTGATTGACAGCAAATGGTATGTAAGGTAGAACAAGCAGATTGATTGTGCGGCTAGCAAACGCCAGCGCCACACTTGCGCCAAGCCGCAATTTTACAATATTTTTATTTATTGTTGCAATTTATGTCCTTCAAATTTACGACAATTGTTACTTTTTCATTTATTTACCTTGTATTTAATTTTGAATCTTATTGTTAAGATGCAAGGGCTTATTTTTGTTGATTGTGTATTTATTGTCGCGGCTTCTCACCTTTGTTTTGAGTGTTCACTTCTGTCGGCAGTCCTTGCCTTTGTTTTTGTTAATAAATGTATTTTGTTACTTAGTCTATGGAAGCACTCATCCAACAACTTTCTTATAAATTGTTATCTTAATAATTTAGCAATCAACATTTATAGTGACTGTATCAATATAAGACCTAAGAGATTTATTTCTATACCAATTATAATGCATACGGCAGCATAATTATGAAAGAACAATGTATTATTTCTATTACTGATGGGGGGCCGAGGGCCAACAGACGTTACAATTTTTTTTATTTTTATGTAAATCCTTTTAAATGCTTGACATAAATAACAATTTTTTTAACAATGCAAGTAACCAAATCAAAAAACGACACTGACGAAGGCTAATGATTGGTGATGTGTCATGATTGAACAGTGAGTCAAGCAGAGCGGAGTAATGATACAAATATGACCCTACATTTGATACACCGACTGTAGAGCTTGTGGATGACGGCATTTAACGTGATGACGTAGAATAAATACCGAAATGAATGTTAGACGCACTATTTTTCCAGAACACTTGAATTCCGGTGTCATCAGCTTACAACATCACCGTTGAACCCAAGTTACCATCTAACTGATGAACAAAGCACATAGATAAATGCTTGAACATAGAAAAACATTGCTTTCTTAGTCCAAAATAATATTTAAATATTTGTAAGGATAAATACAAACGGGAGCCATAGATGTAGTCATTGACGGCGTTGATGCTCAGCCAGAATTAGTATTGTCGACGTTGACACATATTCAGCGACTTCCAATTTTGTGGTTATCTGGAAATTTCGCAATTCACATATCGGCTTGTATTCTGTTTTATCGAACAAGAATTTTGAGAAATTAAATTACAAACCAAAACTAAAAGCTAACTCTATATTACTTAATTATTTACTTTAATGTATTTAGTTAAAAAAATCCGGTAGCAAGAAGCGGCGGCAAGTCTGAGGAAATTGCAAAAGTTGGATCCCGCTAGCTGCAGGCGATTTCCTTTACGACAGTTCGGTCTTTTGTTTCCATTATCACGGACTCTACGACAATTTCAACGGCATTACGAATTGAAAAGTTACTTACTACGTGGTAATAGAATAATTATCGAATAAGAACGAGTGTGCGCAAGGCGGGTAGATGAATTGAATGGCACGGAATTAGATAACACCTCTCTTCACCGTTTACCTTAAAAAAATCTTATCATACGTCACCAATTTGATCCGATCCAATTATAACTTCTGACGCAAAAATCGTTACATACGTTTCCATTGCTCCTTCAGCTTATTTTGAATTCTAACAGTGGCAACCTATATCCGCAACGTGTGGAAATCTAAAGAAAAAAACCTTTTGTGGTCTCAAATCTTTTCTGGTAGTTGCATTTTATTTTTGTCTATTATAATATTAGTCCTGCTGTAGCCCTTTAATATTCTTGTCCTTACACAGTGTACACAATCCGAGCGACAAGCGAGCGCGTCTCGCCCCCAAAGGCTCTGCGGGATTACGGCCTCTCATAAACTCACTTTAATGGAATCGAATCCCGTAAAATAGAACCGGCGTCAACTTCACCGCTCGTGGAGTTCAAGTTATTTGTTTTGCACAGAAATAGTTAACCTATAAGAACTTAACAGTAAATAATATTATATAACTGTAATAATAATGCATTTAACAGATACAAGGCAATTTAAGATGGCGTTACATTATGACAAAGGCGTTTTTTTTATGGATAAAGGTGGCAAATGAGAAAGCGTACCTAATGTTAATAAGCGCTACCCATAGATATCCGCAACAAGCAAACGTGTTGCAGATCTTTCTTCTACTTCATGCATGTTTTCTGTGAGGTCGTGGTAGAGTCGAGCCGGCCCTGCAGTGCAACAGATGTTGTTGCGGGCTCTACCAGTGTTAAATAGATGTTTCCGTCATCTTTGGTACATGCAAATCTTATAGGTCCGAGTAAAAAAAAAGTGTAAGCAACACGCGTCAGCAACTTGCTTATTTGAATTTGGTACGGTTTCGACGAACTTTTACATTTGTTTTTCTAATATTCAATTTTGAATTTTACTGTTAAGGGAGAAGGGTTTATTTTTGTTGAATATATATTCTTGAACTATTGTCGCGGCCTCCCTCCTGATCTGAGTTTTCACTTCTTTTGTTTTTTTTATGTAATAATGTGGCAAACAAGCGCGCAGTTCAACTGACCGATGACGGCTATAGGCGTGCGCAACAAGCTAATGAGAGGCATTAAATTTCAAACGAGCACTCGGATCTACCGAATTATAATTTCGAGAACTCTTAACAAAAAATATTTAAAAACTTTATGACATTATCCCCGGTGTGTCAAGTCGGATGAAGATTACAAAGCAACCAGAGCGCCCATACTGGCACGATTGATATTTTAGTAGGAGCTTGAAATGGCGTCATATCACAAAAGGCGTTTATAAAGCACCTTTGTAGAGAAGGAAGAGACAGAGACGGTCGAGAGTTGACCCTTATTGTGAATCACTACCAATTCGCCCCGGTTTCGCTCGAGTTTTCCATCCGTGAAAGAATTTTTAAAATCGCTTCAGTAGTTTTGGGTTTATTTCCAAACAAACAATCAAATCTATTTCTTTATAATAATAATGTAGGTGTAAGTTGTTATTGGTAGTTAGATACTTTCTGTTATGTTATTTATTTCGATACTCGGGAAATCGTAGTGCCATAAGTAAATCATTAGGTACAGGTAGCAGACTTTTTGTTGACCTGAAGTTGACCTGACCGTTCAATTTCTATGAAACACGGTAAATATATAAGTCTATAGATTATTCCTTCAGGGCTGGAACTATTGGCTCTGAGAACTTGCGAAACAAGGCGTGGGAGATTTTATATTAATTCTTGAAATACCTAAATAAATGTTCAGATTTCCCTGCCTCACATATGGGTCGGCACAGTATGATTGTAGTCCATACTGTATAGGTCTTGGCTACAGTTTTTACTGCCGACCGCCTGACACCAACCTTCTACGCAAATGAATGTATGTTATTGCACAAAACAATACAGGTGTCTTATAATTGTTGTTTACATAAATTATGTTGCACACTAACGATATATTAAAAAAAATGGTACTTTCATATTTTATAATAAAATCTGTCTTACCTCCCAATGCTGTGGCGGTAAGGTTGTTGAGCATGGCCTCAAAAGGCCAACCCTGGCCACCCCCTATATCGGCATCTTTGCCGACACTCGGCCACAAATCTTTTGCAATAATCAACACTTAATATCGTTCTAATGAAACGGACACACTGCCACTCCAGTTCGCGGTCGTCGTACCAACAGGCGCGGCGGAACTTTCAAAAATTTACAAACACTTTTCCAAAAAAAAAGCACGTGTGAAAAAGGGCGAATTCGAAGCGAAAATCCCGACGTGATACAAAACAATTAACGCCGTATTAAATCCAATTAGTTTTAATTACTACTCCGTTCAAACTTATTTACACACTTAATTTTTGTTATAAAATTAATATAACCCGTTTAGTATCAATTTGTACAAATTTACAGTTTGATTGGTTCGCCTTATGGATGGGTCGTTTATTGTGCGAACCGACCGGCGGCCGACTGAGCGAGGCTCGCCCGCGCGCCCTCGCACTGCCTACACACGAACAGAAACAACAAAACTACATCTGTCTTTTTTCATCATCAAGAGAAACCTCATTCGGAATTCGTCGATCGCGCCGCCGCCGCTAATGGACGTTTACACTTTGTTTACTGAACATCTGAACAAAGGAATAATCTATTATTTCATTCGTTCGCGTATTATTGATACGGTCCTCTAGCTTCATGCAATATTCAGCTGCGGACACAACTATACCTTTCTCTTTCAGACTACAAGGGTTCCGCGCCTCCTGTAGTCATGCCGTCTCTGTTTCGTGCGAGTTTTGAATATCGAACGTTTTGTGTGGGGCCAATGGGAGGGCGCGGAATTCACTTGAAGCCTTCCCGAGTCGGACTGTGATATTGAAATATTATGTGTATATATAACGCAGGGCGTTCCGTCCGTTTGTATTAAAAAAGAACAAACAGAAAGGCGCTGCCGGGCCGCGCTCAAAGTAAATAGGAGCTCTCGAGCTTGGCTCGGACGCTGGCTATATTTCAGTAGGGTTTCGGTTTGAGTGCGATTTCTTGTAAAGAATCGTTTAATTTTCGGACGCTGCTGAATAAGGAATGCGGACGGGAGGTGGAGGTGTAGGGGGGGTCCGTATCGGGAGCGATGTCTTGATTTTTCTCTTTCCCTTTATTTTTAAAATGAAAAGATTTTTTTTTAAATCAGGTGTGTTGCAAGAAGTTGGCGTTTGGAGACGCAGAGCCAGTGCTCCACCTCCCCCTAGTATGGCAGCACATCGGCTCTCTTGAGTCTTCTAATTGTACTTGGCTGAAGGAGTATAGTGGATAACGGGCTTGGGTGCGTTGCCAAGCGGCCCTTGTAGTTAGCTGAGTATCGTTTTGCTTCGTCCATTATGGTTGGGATTTCCAGATACTCATGAATTTCCGAGTTGAGAGCATACCAAGGCGCCGAGGAGAGTACCCTAAGAATATTGTTTTGGGCTCTCTGCAGGCACATAATGTTGGATTTGCCGGCTGTCGACCACAGTTGGATTCCATATGTCCAAATCGGATTTATTACGGAACAATATACCCTCAGCTTGTTGGATAGCGATAGACTGCCTACCGAGGAGCCAGAGTAGGTTTTTAAATCCTATATTGATTTCATTGCGCTCGGTTTTTATATGGTCTTTCCATGTCATCCTCCGGTCCAGGTGAAATCCAAGATATTTGACGCAGGATGCTTGCGGCAGAGGTTGACCGAGGGGCAAATTTTCAGGCCTTAAGACAAATGTGATGTGTTGAGATTTTAGAGCGCTTACTTTTACGTCACTTGGTCAACCAAACAATGATGGCATTGAGCTGGTTATGCAACAATTTACTAAAAAAATGAAATTATAAAAACGTTTGTTTTGTAATGTTTACACATAGTAGTAGTAGTAGTTAAAATAATAAACAACAAAACAATTCTAGCAAGTGATTCAGCTAGGACAGTTCAGGCCCGGCCGCCATGTTCTTGTCGAAAGTGCACCAGCTCACATTTAATGTCTTGATATTTTCAGTTCATATGATGGCTTCGGAGCCTTCTAGGAATACAAAAAGCTGTTCAATTTCCATCGTCAGCCTTTAAGGAACGATTGAAGGTAGACAAACCACAAGAACGGAACCGCAGACCTGAAATTGCACAAAATCCCAATACGAGCTAATAATACCGAGAAAGGAACATCGTGAATACCAAAAATTATTAGAAATATGTCATACTGAAAGAATTTCGAAGCGCTTCAATAAAAGTATACTTTAAAAATACTAATGTTGTATAATATATAAGAAAATAGTCAGTTAGGTGGACAAAGCGAAACATAATTCAATGTGGACAAAAACATTCGGCGCTGTAATAAGCTGGCACTTCAGAACGCGCTCGGCGCCCGGCTGGGCCGCGCCGGAGCCGGCTGTGGCTCTCCCCCCCGAGGAATTTAATTTCGCCATCCGCCGCGCTCTCAGGCCGAGCACAGCACCCTCCTTAACAGATACACAGTGCCATATATTACATATACAATACTGTCGATGGCATATAAACAAACAGTTTTCCCCTCCTCCTTCGTTCGGGTAGACACCCGAGAACTTCTTGGCAGGGATCATTCATCAGGAGTCAACGTCAGATTGTGAAGTTCGTTTCGAAGAAGAATTCGTTAGTTTATAATCTAACTTTCAATATTGTAAGCTGACCAAAAAAATTGTGTCAATATAACAACGCAATATGGCGACTGTTGTCCTCGACAGCTTATAAAATCAAAAAATCATAAAATCTCGAGAGATGTGAAATTGTCAACGACTGCTCACAATTTGTCGTCAGTTTATAATATTGCTAGTGACATTAAAACCTTAAGAAGTTCACAATCTAACAGTGGTATATATGTACATATTATCCATAATATAATCCCTACTAATATTATAAATACGAATGTAAGTTTGTTTGTTACGCTTTAACTACTCAACCGAAAAGCATGAAATTTTCCACGCACATTTTCAGGGGTACGGAAAATGAGTTGAGATAATTTTTTTTTTCTTCAAGTATAGGAAAATACATAAAAGCTTCATTTACATTTCGGTTGCCATGGTAATGTTTCACGTTTTCACAATTACCACTTTTTGACAACATGTTATCTATAATTCAAAGTTATTATGCGCGGAATCGTCTTAAGAAAATTCCCGAGCGAAGTCGCGGCCAACAGCATCTTTATAATATTTATAACCTTCTGTTGTACTGAGTATAAAACCCTCCGGAGAAGCCTCCACTACCAGACATTCAAACTTTAAAATTTAGGTACAGACAAATTCTAAAGAGCCAACTAACTTGTTTCCCTTCACAGAAATAACTACTGCCACAGTTACAGTTAGATTAACCGCGAGCTAATGGATGAACTTGGTTTCACTTACCGTGGTTAGTGGACCTCCTTCCAGATTAACTCTAATACGTCATTACTTACGCTAAATTACGCCGCCGTAGAAGGAGACAGCGCTCTACACTAGAAAGAAATAGATATATGTGTCGATATTAACTTAGTAAAGTAGAAATTACGAAGTGAAAAAGACACTGACGCCTTGCAACTCAGGGGTAGGCAGACGAAACGCAGAGTACTTCTACTTCACGCCTGTCTTCTGGGGTCGTGGTATTTCACCAGGTGCAACAGATGTTGTTGTTGCGGGCTCTACCACTGTTAGACATATGTCGGCATTTAAGCCATGACCCCTAGTAAAAACCAAATTGGTAATAATCTAAGAAACTTTTCGCGAGGCTTCTATGGACACTACGAGGGTTTTTTTAATAGAACAAGGTGTCAAATTTATCACCTGATGTTAAGTGACAGCTACCTATAGGTATCCGCAACAAGCTAATGTGTTACAGATGCGTTGCCTACCTTTAATAGACTTTTCCCCGTTAACCCCCTCCCCGTCCTATCCTCTCCCCGTACCCATCATCACGCCCGTAATCTAAAGGGGTAGGCAAAGCTTATGGATTTCCATTACGGGCGATCGTGGCACGCCTCTCTCGCTTCTACATCCATACATCTACGCATACACGCTGGTCGGTTACGGGTGCTCCTTTTATCGCCCTTCTTTAGTATGTCACTAATCTGGTCGATATAAGTTCTCCTTGGACGTCCCCTGCCTTCCTTCTTCCTTAGAAAAAACCTTTTTTCTTAAAAAATCTGCTTACTCGAGGAAGTGATTGCCAAAAAAGTGCACTACGTGACAAAATTATTAGCCGGCTGAGCTCTTGGTGACATTTGATGCAGATCTCGTTTCGCGCTGCCCCTCTGTCACTGCATTATAATATTCCACATTCTGGGTAATTTAAGCCTTAACTAAATCGCAATTCATACATCCAAGGCAACACAACACGCAATAAACTAACAAAAGTATCCCATTAACTTGTGCCGCGGCCGCTAAGCGATGATTTTTAATAAAAAAAAACCACCCTCGCTTTAATATCGGTTATACCTCGGGGTATCTCCGAGTTCTACCTCCCAAAACGACTCAAACTCCAAAAATGTTTACACGAAAATACACTCTAAAGTTATCGAAATAAGGAAGATAATCCTATACTCATGAATTTTTGAACTATATATAAAAGTATTTCTAAATCGAAATCATATCTTACTACGTTATCATAATATGTATTTTTGAATGAATTTTCATAACATTTAAGACGTACGCATCGGAGTTGTAAAAGCGCGCAGTTTATTATAAGATAATACGTGACCGCGCCCTTCTAGTACACTGGAGGCCAAAAAAATATATCAAGTGTACATCGTTTGCTATGACAATAACGATCCTTACCAATATCAAAGGATTTGTATCGATGTCGGTTTAATATAAATACATCAATGTCATTTGTACTTACTAAAGTTGAGGAATATTCTGGAATAGCCATATTCATTAATTCATATCATCATACGAATGAGAAGAAAACGAGGTGACCAGGTCTTTAATAAAGTGATAATCTGTTGTAGTTATATGGGCATTAGCATAAATATCTCAAAACGGTGTTTGTGGCCACTAAAAATGAAAATTGGAACATGAATGATAATTTAAAATTCCATATTGGTTAAGTTATTAAAGAATTTAATTTATTAACAAAGACATTATAAATGTATTTTGTGGCGTTCCGTTTTTATTGTAGTACAGTGTAGTCGCACCCCAATTTAGGCGCGCTATTGTAATAAACTTACACGGTTTTTAACTCGGCCCGCACCCGCCCGACTGCTGCACTACACCTTCACGCTTCACTTTGTTTATATTGTACTACTGATCCGCTCGGCTTCGCCCGGGATCCATAGAGAACATCGCCTATTATACACGTATATAAAAAACATATCCAATAGGAACCGTACATTTTTTCGGGATAAAAATTATTAGCCTAAATTATATTCCAGACTGTAATCCATCTCTGTGCCAAATTGCATCCAGATAACGGTTCCGTTATGAATTATTTTGCCTTTTCATGCTGCCATTGGGAAAAAAAACATAGTGACATTTATTTTCGCCGTTACTAATTTTAGTACACATAGAAACACACAAACGAATGGAATTAATGACAGTAATCTAAACTTGCATATTAAATTATAATAATAATAATAATAAATCGGCCTTTTCTAGAATGTTTCCCACTGCAGGGACACAGGCCTCCTCTCCGAGAGAGGGAATGAGCCGTAATCCACCACGCTGGCCCAGTGCGGGTTGGTGGATGTCACATGTCTTCGAATTTGATGGTTCTAAGAACATGCCGGTTTCCTCACGATGTTTTCCTTCACCGTTTTTGGAGCAGTGGTGATGAAATAAATTTACACAAAGTAAAGCGCCTGCCTGGGTTCGAACCCGCGACCTACAGTACGTAAGTCGGGGTCTAAACCGCTGAGCCACCACTGCTCTCATATTAAATTAAAATATTTAAAATTAAAAAAATAAAAAATACTCGCTTTCAAGTTATGTACAGTCAAAATAAATTTAAACGAATATATATAAAAGAATAATAGGTCTTAATATGTCATAATTTGTAACTGTAAACTGTTATCGATACTATATCGATAGCACGCGAGCAGGAATGGAATGAACAGCACTAGTCCCGGGCGAGGTAAGAGCTAAGCGCTGTACCGTCTCCCGGGGGAAGTCATATATTGTTATTTGTTAGCGAACACTGAAGCCCTGCCTACACCGCATCAGACAAACGCTTGATTGTAACCTCTTTTGTACAAACCTTAGCGTAATATCTTAAATAACTGGAAAGGCAAAATAAATGACATTTCAGGGAACTTACACACATTAGCAGATCCAGCCCCCCTCCCCCCAATCCCTCAGTGAAAAATTTTAAAGTGAATTTTATTTTAATGTCTTTTAGCCAACATTACACTATCCGATTCAGTGTTTGTTTTTAATTTTTCTATATAAATTAGGTCAAAGCAATCAAAGCACCCTAAATCTCAGACTTAAGCTCACTGCTTGCACCTATAATATGAAATAGTAAAATCTTCGCCAAAGATTTTTAGATGGCACCATTTGGAATACGAAAACCTGTCGATTTTACTAAAAATGCGCGCCAATACATTCGCATCACATCATGTCTCACACAACACTAACAGACAAATAATAAGAGATTCAAAAGTATTCAAAATTAAATTCATAATATATACATAATAGAGCCGGCTCGATGCTAGCGACCACTTGCCCAGCTACGAAAAAAAAATAAGCCAACAAATATGGCGGCGCGAATTTTTCCCGCCATTTATGTAGCAAAGCCGACGTCGTATAAATCAAAGAGTAATGCTTTGAGTTATGCGGGCCGCGGAAACCGGCCGTTTGTATGCAGCGCCGGCGGTGGCTTAGCGGGCCCGGACTTAACCGCCCCTGACACGCTCTGTTGTAGCTTACATTATATCAACACGTCTATAGGATAGAATCCGAAAGAACGAGTAGTCGGAACAGTTCTTGAAGTCGGTCGGCCGCAACTGCAATGACAATCACGCCCGTAACCCAAGAGGGTAAGCAGATAACAGACTTCCTTGTGACATCAACAGTGGTAGTGTCCGCAACAACTGTTGGACGCATGTGCATAGAAGACAGGCGTGAAACGTGAAGTAAAACTATTCCGGGTTTGCCCCAGACAAGTCCTCTTCCCGAATTCAAAGAGGAGGAGAGAAAAAAACATACTATTCACTGTAGCTGATATACAGACATATTAAATTCAATTATTCGTCCCTTCAACCCATACATGCCTCATTCCCCGCGCCGGTATCACAAAGACCCGACATAATGTTATGTGCAACACGGAGCCAATCAAACTTGACAGGCGATTGATTGCCGGCGCGTGCCGCGGACAGGTGGGCGATGCAGGGGGGCGCGACGACGGCGGGGAGCGGGAACTATTCCAAAGGTTTGTTCAACCAACGAGCATCATGTTGTAACACTAAAAACAAAACAAACAAAATAAAGAATCATCGAAATCTGATCATATCAGAGTAATTGGTGTACATACATAAAAAATTACCAATGTAATTGAAAAACAATATCATATTGCTTAAAACTTCTATAACTAAGTCTTATTTGTATTCAAATTACCGACACCTGCTTGAACTGGTGCGCTTTACCTTTTTTATCGTGGGGAAACTCCACACCCTTGCCGGACATACTAAAACCCAACGGTTTCTCTTGACATCCGTAGAACCTTAAACGACTAACGAGCAAGAGGTGCATATGAGGTTTACTGTGTAGGTACACCATTTTGCATCCTTAACAAACAGATGAGTAACTTTTATCGAAAAGAGGAGACCAGTAGATAAATAAAAAGACAGAAACATCAACATCTGTTGCACGAATGGGCCGGCTCGATCGGTGAAATACCACGACCTCACAGAAGACAGGCGTAAAGTAGAGTATTCTGCGTTTCGTCTAATGAGTGAGGTGCCGGAGGCCTAATTCTAGTTCTCTCCCCTTCCCACCCTTTTCTTATAAGGAAAGGATGGGAAGGAGAAGAAAACATGACGGTGGAGGGGATGTATAGAATTTGGAAATAACCATTTTCTGTTTGTCCCCTCCTCTGACCATTAAAGGTGGGCAACGCATCTGCAACTCATTAGTTAGTTGCAGATGTCTATGGGTAGCGATCACTTGACATCGGGTGAACCGCTTGCTCGTTTGCCACCAAGTATTATAAAAAAAAATGGAAGGGAACGACCTCATCTGTCGAATCGCAATTATATGCTATTCGGTGAGGCATCGTGGCATTTCCCTAGCAACAGTCGTAACGCATCCCGTTCAATTTTATCTCACAACAATAGTGCTGATTTTGTCAATGAATTAAGCTGTACATCGGCATGACATAAACACAGAACTAAATTATGAAGACAGAGATTAAAACAATTTATATTAATTTTATTATGGTAATTTACCATTTAAATTAAATGTAAATTTAGAATAACCGATATTTGTTGTTACTTAATTTAATAATAAATATGATTTCTTAAATTTGATTGTAGATAGATACTGTATTAATTGGTAATGAATTTAATAATAAAGCTCCAAGCGGAACATAACCTTCCAACGTACAGCAAAGGTGCATTTAATAGTGCCTTGATTGATGTTTATTGCACGGGGGACATCGCGTTTGACCTCCAATACCAATATAATAATTCCATTCATTAGTATACCATAAACCTTAATTTCCTAAGGAATAGAATTCAAATTCCTATAACAATTTGAAACTAAAGTTAATGTAATTTTGCACTAATTTGATATTGTTCGTTTCTCTTCAAAATATATTTATAAAAATTTAAACTTAATGCCAAAAGACATAAATGCGATATTTGCATGATTGTACTTCCTAAAGAACAGAAATTGTTTAATTCGAAATATATTATTCACTTTATAAACATAAGTATAGACCTTAAGTTTATAACAATAGAAACGAAATTTGTAAGCATTTAAATTGATCGTACATAGAATTAAGTTGGTTTATTTACGTAATATATTCAACACGACAGGACGCGCACGTGAGACTGCCATGTTATTGGCCGCTTCTGACGTGCTTTCTCTGATTTGCTTTGACAACTGCGTTCTGATTTGTTCTTAATTTGATATGGAATGCAATTTCGTAAGTTTCGTTCCTTTGAAGAGGCGAATTACATTTATAGACTTAAATTAAACGCATAATCACTACATATTATGAAAAAGAAAATCCGTCGAGTCCGTGAACATTTAACAATATACCGATAGTCTAAGATACTGCATAATAAATTTATAACATCATCTGTTATTTGATCAGGACCTAGATTTTGTTAGGTATCTAGGGCCAACCTATTTAACCGATTGGGCCCGATTGATTCTTGTGGAAGGTACAATATATTAAAGTTCTGTGCAAATTAACTAAAATCTTATAATGATAGTCAAAGAAGATGTAATAGGCTGGGATATCACTATAAAAATTTTAATCTACATAAAACTACAAGATTTTACTGGTATTTGTAATTGAAACGAACCATAGACAATGTAAGGACAATATTCATGGGAACGTCTGTATGTTTGTTATTATGCTATTAATTTAATAATAGTGACTGCTGTCGATACAGACGTGGCGGTGTCAGTTCAATTTAGCATCACGCCGCGCAAACAGTGGGCGAGCAGAGTTCGCAGACAGACACGCGCGCGGCGTAGGATGTGCACTGATGACTTGTGAATGTCCTACTGTTAGACGTACGACTGATACATGTGCAACTGATAAACAGACAAGTTGATTTTAATGTTGGAACGAAAAATACCCACGAATCATAAATGTTAAGTAGAAAACTTTCTGTAGTACTAGAAATAATACAATTTTAATATAAGTTTTTCATTTAAGAAATCGACAGTCTATGATAATTAATTATATTTATATTTTTACATCAATCCGAACACGAAAAGTAAATCTTAGAATTGAATTTGTTTTCGTTTGATAAAATGTTGCACTTAAATTGTGCGTATTGAGTGTACGCTAAAGGCGTATACAGACGCGCGGCGCCTGCTGCGCTAACGATCTTGCAAACATAACGGGACAGGCAGAGCAGGGGGTAACAATAATAAATAGATATTAGGCGATTAAGGCCCCGTGGCGACGCGTGGCGCCGTGTGCGCAGCTTGTATGGATTTAAAAATACACGTGTTAGCGTATTATTAAGCGAGTAAATATTATTAGGGTGGACAGCGGGTATATTAATGTATACCTGTAGCTTTTTAAATTAATTTTTGAATTACACAGTTCTTATTATATGCACTCGCATTCGATTCTACCAACAAACATGGGAAACCACGTGTCCTCTCCCTCCAGGGTCGGTCCCTCGTATCTGAGGATCGTAGTTAGTATTTTTTTAAATAGAATAAAGTGGCAAACGAGCAAGCGGCACCTGATGTAAAGTGAGCGCTACTCATAGACATCCGCAACAAGCGAATGTTTGCAGATGCGTTGCCCACCTTCATGGACAAAGGAAGGGGACAAACAGAAAATGGTTATTTCCAATTCCTATACATCCTCTCCACCGTCGAGTTCTCTTCCCTTTTCCATCCTTTCCTTATAAGAAAAGGGTGGGAAGGGGGAGAGAACTAGAATTAAACCTCCGGCACCTCACTCGTCAGACGAAGCGCAGAGTACTTCTACTTCACGCCTGTCTCCTGTGAGGTCGTGGTATTTCACCTATCGAGCCGGCTCATTCGTGCAACAGATGTTGTTGTTTCGAGCTCTACCACTGTTAATCTTAAGTCTTAAAGGACAAGAAGTAATTTTAAATAGCGTTCATTGTGCTATTGCTGATTTCCAAAGACTTCCCGGAAGTTCTTCACATTCCCAATCTTCTGTGTGTCTGTATGTATGTTCTCTATGGACTCCGTAACGGCAGGACCAATTTCGATGAAATTTAAGGAAATGTTCACAATTGGCCTAGATTGGGTAATTAGTACTACCCGGGTGAAGCCAAATTACTAATAATAAATAGAATTTTAGTGAAAATAGGGGGTTCAAAATAGAGAAAAAGTATACATAGCCAGGATATATAATTATATTAGTGACCCGCCCCGTCTCCGCCCGGGTACCACTAATTATGTTGATCTGATCGCTACCAAACACAGGAATGTGCCAATCTGGACAATCCCTGTAATTTTTTATTGAAATCAGTCCATCCGTTTCGGAGTCTATAGGGAACATACATACTTTGCTTTTTATTTTATTTTTTTCATAAAAAGTATCCTATGTTACTTCTAATACCTCCAAGAATACCTACCGAATGTATATGCCAAATTTCCTTGGAATCGGTTAAGCCGTTTCGGAGGAGTATAGCAACTAATACTGTGACAGGAGAATTTTATAGACTTTTGAAAGGCCAATAAAATCTTTCTCAAAAGGAATAAAGGAAACAATAAAGTTAATATTCACATGAGAATTTTACAACACAAAAGTTCATACTAAAATGTGTTTCTAAAACCATATTCAGAGAGAGACAATAAAGTTTAAGGGGTAGTTTTAAGACTGTCCGACCTCCCACGCGTTCGATTGTCGTTCGAAATTCAAAATTCGAATATTTGAAATTGGAATGGGCTCCGGCTACCGGAAGCGGCGCCGCGGAGCCTCCGCACGGTAGCCGCTGAAGCCTCAATTAGCGGCCTAATGTTAAAATTCTATGTGAACTGCGCTTCGATATACAGAGTGTTTCAAACTATATAACTAGCGTGTGATTTAAAATTACAAACCTTTTAACTAATCGTTAAAAATATAGTGAAATTCGTAGTAAGAACCCTTGATACGAGCAAGCGGAACACCATATGAGGTGACTGATGCCCACAGGCATCTGCAACAACCTAATGAGGCGCAGATGCGTAGACGCTTAATGTGCAGAAGAGGGGATACACAGGGTATATGATATTTATTTTTCCTGTCTATTACTTACCCCATCAAATCCTCTTCCCCTCCCAATCCCATCCTTATAAGAAAGGGATAGGAGGAAGTAATTGACCTTTGACTTGACTTGACGATTGAGGTACCGGCGACCTAACAGAGAGAGGCACCTAAGGCTCAATCACTCCAGTCTCTTGCTGTCTTCTCTTCTGGCTACATTTGTTCACTTCTGTTTTCCATAAAACACTTAACGTAATCTCAACTTTTATATATTGTTTCTTCGTATAAGGTTATTCTTAAACATTATGTGTTCGCGATTTCCCGGGGGCTTAAGAAAATCTCGAAAATAAATATCCTAGGTATTTGTCAACAGCCTGTAGTTGTATATCATCAAATGAGCGCAGCACGGCGCGCTGTTCACACGTCGCGGCCGGCGGGGGCGGGGGCGGGGGGTGCTGTTTCAACAGAACGTCCATCCATCTATGAGATAGGCGATATCTTGTATGACTTGTATAATACTGAAACGGTCATAGGATCTTGCAATGTTCGCGGGCGGACTCGACCATTGAAACATTATTAAAAAACAAACAGTCCGTTTTATTGTTATTATTATGATTGTCCCGTCTGTAGGAGAGTTACATAATAATCCTAAATTATAAAAATCATACTCTAAGTTTGTTTAACATATTAACATATTATTAGCGTTAGAGTCCAGCAACAACAACATGAAGGAGGCCTAATTTCAATCCTCTTCCCCTTCCCACCCTTTCCTCGTCACGATAAGATGGGAACGGGAAGAGGATTAGATGGGGAGGGGGTTAGCGGGGAAAAGGAAATTCTTTTTCCTGTCCATGCCCTCCTCTGTGCATTAAAGGTAGGCAACGCATCTAGAACACATTTGCTTCAGTTCAAAGTTTAGTTGCACTGCAGGAAAGGCTCGATTTGTGGCATACCACGACCTCACAGAAGACAGGGCTCAAGTAGAAGTATCTTATACTTTTCCATTTAGTGAGGTGCTGGAGTGTCCCTCGTCCCCTCCTCATGGTTTCCTACAAAGGATATTGTCTCCTAAGATTGGACGCGGTAGGGTATGAATCCTCTATCCATTGAAGGTACGCAACACATCTGGAACTGATTTACTTCTAGCAGATGTCTATGGGTAGCGGTCACTTCACATCAGTCTTCTGTCATAAAAAATACTTTTTAGAAAAAGCATGTTGTCCTAAGTAATTACAAAACTGGTTCTAATTCTTATCGTAATTTTTTATTGTGCTTAAGCTGTTTCTGATAAGGTTATAACTGTTTTCTAATATATATTGCACTGCTGGTAGGGTCTATTATATAATGTTGCCATAAATACCTAGTACTGTACCTGTAATGTACATAAAATGCACTTCCTATCCAAACAGAAGCACAGAGTACGCAGACGCAGCGACGGCACAAGTCGCGCGCTGGGGGAGCGCCCCCGTCGTATATCACCGCCGTGATTTAATATTAATGATGTTTTAACCTTAGTGATTTATTGTAAGCGGTCCAAGAGACCAGAGGAAAGCGATTCGAATCGATCGCTACAGAGATCATGCAAACAGAGTTACTATTTACTTTACGTACCTATTTACGTACTTTTCAGAAAAACAAAAAGTTGTTACACCAGATTTCAGAACCTTGAAGTCTGATGTGAACTATGAGAGAATATCAAAATAAATAGATATGCTCTCACGGTCGTAACCCAGAGGGGTAGACAGAAATTATGGATTTCCATATAGTATGTACTTACATACGCATAGTAAACTATTGTTAATCGATCTCTCCCGTCTCCGCTCAAGACTCGCCCCAGCTGTTCTCCCGCTTTCGCTACCGGTCATGTCTTAGGCTCGAAGCGGCTCAATGCCGAAGCCCCGGTTTTGTTTATTGCTAATAAGGCCGTAAGCCATCCGCCACCAAACTGTCCGCGTTTATTCAATGGGGTAGGCAGTCGGCGGATAAATGCCTCGTATTTTGCAGGTCTTTTCTTTCTATTTTATGATTGTATTAATGGGCGTAAGGAATTTAATGGCTGTATAGGATAAGGGGGCAGACGAGAAGCCTAACTGATAACAAAAGCCCATGAACATCCGAAACAACAGAAGGTGTCGGAGGCCTAATTCTAGTTCTGTCCCCCTTCCCAACCCTTTTCTTATAAGTAAAGGATGAAAAGGGGATGAGAACTTGACGGTGGAGGGGGTGGATAGGAATTGGAAATAACCATTTTCTGTTTATCCTCTCCTCTGTCCATTAAAGGCGGGCAACGCATCTGCAACTCATTAGTTAGTTGCAGATGTCTATGGGTAGCGATCACTTGACATCGGATGAACCGCTTGCTCGTTCGCCACCTAGTACTATAGAAAAAAAAGCGACGGGAAAACTGTAGGAGAGCAGTTGGTCTTCAACGAATGAATACGTTTTCTGTTTTGAGTACTAAGTCGGCTTACCGTGGGCTTACACTACTGAAAGTTTATACACCAGTGGAAACGGTAAGAAATGTTACTGGATACTGTTCATTCCGCAAGGCAGTGTGTCTAGACAGGAATGTACAAAAGTGATTGCTTTCAATTAAAACCATACAATAGCAAACTGCGCAAGAGTGACCTAAATACCAATCAGTTTCATTCCACTGATAATTATCACAGTTCATTCATATGCTTGTGTCATTGCTGAATCATCAAAATGCATGCGTAGTGCTCGAGGTTGTAGCCTTTTTAAATAAAAATAAAAATTATGTGCTCATTATAACCCAGAGGGGTAGGCAGAGATCATGGATTGCAGAAACGTGTGAGCAGTAGAGAGTAGATTAGATCATCTATGTGTATATATATATATATATATATAAAAGGAGATGCGTGTGTATGTATGTATGTTCCTTATGGAGGATATGTGTGGTTGCGCAGTGGTTTAGGTCCCGATTTAGGTACTGTTGGTTGCGGGTTCGAACCCAGACAGGCAGGCGCTTTACTTTGTGTAATTTATTTCATCGCTACTGCTCAAAAAACTGTGAAAATTTCGTGAGGAAACCGGCTTGTTCTTAGAACCACCAAATTCGAAGACATGTGACATCCACCAACCCGCACTGGGCCAGGGTGGTGGATTACGGCGCATTCACTCTCTCGGAGAGGAGGCCTGGAGCGTATATTATTATTATGTACAGTTTGACGTAACGCGTGATGAGATCGTAGCGATCGGATCAATGTCAGTGCTACACGGGTGAACCCGATGCGGATCACTAGTGTAACTACAAATGTTAACCTGCTCTGAAGTAGAAAAGTCTGATCGAGATGATTTTTATTTCACATTCCAAAGTAAACTATTATTTGAAACATTGGAACTTCAAAAATTTGTAATTTACAATACTGTGCCAATAGACGTTGGAATTGTAACGTCGACGGGAGAAATTGATAAACAACGTTCCGGTCTACATTCTGGTGGTGAAACTATGATGCCTTCATTTACGAGGCTATAGCGAGAGGCTCACACACAAGCAAACAGCTGTCTGTTTGTTCGTCGTGGCGCGCGTGACGCCGCTAAGAGCTGCGCCCGCGCACGATCGCTTATAACTTGTCTAAATATCTAACGATAGCTCACGAACTGTACCTCTACCACTCAATATTGTAACTCTACGGTAAAATATTTATTTTTTCATTCGTTTGCTTAGTTTTGGACCCGCCCCGGCTTCGCGCGCGTATCTAAAATTTATCTTTGGCCAGGAAAACTCCACTAATTACCCTAGACGTCGAAAGATGTTAAAGGGTTGTCAATACACTAACGTACAACGCCATCTGTTGGACATTTATGGAACTTTTAATTAAATTAATTCTCCATACAAATTTTCATCCCTTACTTTGGACTTTAAAAGTTTACAAAAATTTTTTTTTTAGTGTTCGCATCTTAAGACTCCTTAAGTAAAAGTTACAATAGATATAAAACTTGTCTTTACTTAAATCTAAATTGGCCTCATGCGTAAGAAACGTCGCAACTCCGATTGACACTAAATGTAATATTTTTATTTTATTACATTTCATTGCATTTTAACAACGTAGCTACTTTTTTCCGTTTGTTATCTGTTGTAACACAATCTGAAACACAGTCTTCTGATAAAGGTTATGGTTCACTAAAGCGGTTCGACTTTCAGAGTTTAAAAAATAATTAACAAATTGTCTATTCGTCTTGTTAGCTTCTTAAATTGCTTATGGTCATTTTAAGAGGAATAATTCTAACAATCGTTCAATTATATTAGTCTATTTTTAGAAGGAAGAATTATTTTAATGTCATCTAAAATCGTATACTAAGTAAGTATTAAGTTTTCTTAAGTTATCCGCAAAGGTTCGTAAACAAATAAAACAAAAATTTTTTTTTTTAATTTTTGGCAATCTGAATGAGTTAAAAAGGTATAATAATAACAAATAGGCAATTTTTAGAATATTCCCCACTGCAGGAACACAGACCTACTCTTTGAGAGAGGGCAGGCGCCGCAATCCACCATGCTGGCCCAGTGCGGGTTGGTGGATGTCACATGTCTTCGAATTTGGTGGTTCCGAAACATGCCGGTTTCCTCGCGATGTTTTCCGTCACCGTTCTTGGAGCTGTGGTGATGAAATAAATTACACAAAGTAAAGTGCCTGTCTGGATTTGAACCCGCGACCACTGCTCTGAAAAGTATTTGATTTCGCCATAATTTTATAATAATCATGAAACATTTTATTAATCCTTATAAATCTTCGGTTCACTCTAGTGTGCGACGGGCCTGTGTCTGTGTTTGTTTGTCTTGTGACATCCATTCGCTCCGAATAGAGCGACAGAAATATTTTAAAAGGCACCAAATTTGTTTTCAGACGTTTGTACAAGTCGGCCACACAAGTGCTAAAACCGTTGTCGGCCGCTGTCTAATTGCCCGCCGACTGTTTTTGGTTCATCGCTTCGAAGTCTGTTCGGAAATAGTCCGCTACAATCTTTGTACAATCAATTCTAGCTCCGAACATGTTTCTAATAAGTTAATGGTATCATGTTACTTTGTGGCAACTAACATAACAAATACTGGATACAAATATTGATACAAATACATTACAAACAAACATATTTTTTATATATATATATCCAAACGCTTTGCACACGCTTCCGCTGTATTTCCCGCAAATCCCAAATTAAAGCAAAATATATGCTTTACAGCGCCATCTCTTAGCCCAAGTCTGGTCGCCTTTCCCTTCCCATTCTTTTCTACTAAGGAAAGAATAGGAAGCCATGCTTGGATGTGCAATGCCCAATGCCAACCATCTCGCAGGGGATCGCACAGAAAGACCTAAAGAGGAACCTAACACCTAAGAGAGAAAGGCAGAAGAGTGAGACAAAATGAACAACATATATACATAATTGTGCGTGGTCAAAGCTGTAGAGGCGGCTATCTTGTCTCTAATTTAGGTTAATTATAACTAGGGACTAGGGACCTAAGCCAACATTTTTAGTGTCGCAATGTACTATCAGGCCCCGGCGGTATTCCTCCTATAAGTCGACAACAATTTAAATTCGTACGCTTTGAGACAATGACGCGGAAATAACCAATAGGATAATTTTAAATGAGTTTCTAAATGTTTAGCCAACGTTGTAACAATAGAGTATTCAGAAAAAATGATTTCGTCTGATTAGCAGAGGTCGCAGAACTTGAGAACTGAATACAAAGACTGCTTTTTACTGTTATTTAATTGGTTATGTGAGGAAGGGGAGTTTATCTCGTTGCGAGGAACAAGGCAACTTATCTGGAGATGGAATATCTCGAAAGACGCCGACTGCGCCACAACGAGACATCTACCTCAACAATCTGCATCGTGTTCTCGAAAAAAATACATAAAATTTCGTTCCATATTTTCGTTTTGAGTTACCGCGTTCAGATTGGTTTCTGTTGTGACAAAGACGGTATCTCATCTAATGGAACACCGACTTTAGTTAGATCCCGAATATCTCTAACGGTATATCCATAAGTAAAGACCAGCCCCTTGCAAAACAAAACAACAAGGATACTAGATCAGGGATCCCCGGGGACTGCGCACTTCATTTGTCTGTGCGGGAGCGACACGGAAATTTCATTAGCGAATCACCGCCGCCTTGTGACTGACGGTCATTGATTTCATCTGTCCGCTTGCTCTGTTATCATTACTCTGTACACGCGCCCGGCGCTATCCGGTAATGGAACATGAACACGCAATCAATCCTACACTATTACCTATACAAATTCACCGGAATTAAATATCAATGAACGTACTGAAATAAACAAAAGGCAAGACGTTGGTGACGGGATCCAACTGCAACAAGCTATGAGTTGCAGAATTGTTACCTACTCTTACTAGACAGAGAAGGGATAACCAAAAATGAATATTTCCTTTTTCTCCCCTCCGGCATCAAATCCTCTTCCCCTCGCCATTTTTTTCTTATTAGAACAGGATAGGAGCCCTCCTATCCTGTTCTAAAGACTTTTCAATTTAAATTGCCCCCGAAATACCAAGGATAAGAACTCAGGCACCTCACTTGTCTAAACACAAAATACTTCTATTTGACGCCTGTCTTCTGTGAGGGCGTGGTATTTCACCGGTTGAGCTGAACATGCAGTACAACAGATGTTGTTGCGGGAAATTAAGTTTAGAATAACGCTGAAGAAGGGATCTACAGATTAGTGGTTAGTTGGTGTAGGTTAGTGGTACATTACATTAGTACTTTCGCAGTATAGTGATTTATCAATATATACTGGAAAAAGTCGGTGCGTATAGTACAGGTTTGTTTCTTTTTAATATTAATATGTCTTGTAACATAGAATATGCAAATACTGTAACATTTAGTGACAGTATTTGCGTCATAACAATAATGCAAAAAGGGTTCTTTTGTCAGACATTACGATTTAATTTAATTTAAGGTAGGATTATGAGCTCTCGTACATACGTGTCATTTTACAAAAATGCCTGCCTGCCATTTGTCCCGAGATAATAAAAAAGAAAGATATGCTATACACATATCAAAAGTGCAAAATGAGATGCTACAGTGGTTCAGGCGCAAAAGGTTTTTTGTTTGATAAAAATGTCTACAAGTATCTTAACTACATAACTACGACAAGATAAGGATTGGAACAAAAATTTTCTATTTTATTCGATGTTATTTTGCGAAGACAAAACTATTCGTTGTTAACTATTATATTACTTATTCAACTACTAAGATGCACGTCACGCCATCTAGCTAATAAAAGTTTCTCGCATATTTTTATTTTAAGTTAATTTCATTTTTACATTAAATTTTTAAAAGAAATAAAAAGTGTAAACGAAAGATAATTAAATTTAAATTAAAGTTTTATTTTATGTTATATATTACTTTAAAACCTAAAGTAATGATTATACCTAAAGTTACACTTGCTCTTATCGTATAGATGTCGCTTTAAAGTATTCGAAAAGAAGGAAGTGCAACGAAAGCCAATTAAATAACACCATCTAGTTTTATATAAAGTCGCTTAATCAGAACTTCGTCATTGTATAAGTTTAAGGTAAGTGCCACCTATCGCACACTAGTCACATCTCAGTGAACACGTTTTCAAAGCAGCACGACTCTTTTTATTCTGCAAATTAACGTTAGATGGCAATTAACTTAACATTATAACTTTAATGAGTCATTCTTTTACATCGACTTTCGTTGAGTCCTCCCCATTATTATTTTGGTATAATATAGAATAAATTGAAAACGAGTATTGATAAACAAAATACTTAATTAATCCAGCAGGAGTGAGGGAGAAATCTCACGGCTTTACTTTTTTATTTATTTCTTTGTAGAAGAAAGTGGCAAAGGAGCGCGCGGTTCCTAGTTAACACGATATTTAAGTGATAGCTTCCCACAGGCATGCACAATAAGCTAAACAGTTGTAGATGCCTTGCCTAAGGTAGGCAACGCATAATTGACAGAAGGGATAAACAAAGAAATGGATATTTCCTTTTACTCTCTCCCCTGTCGAGTACTTTCCCCTTGCTATTATTTTCTAACAAGGAAAAGACGGCAAGGGGGAGGGCCAGAACGCCTATTCACGCCTGTCTTCTGTATGGTATTTCACAGGTCGAGTTGGGACTGCAATGCAACAGATGTTGCGGGACTCAAACACTTAAAACTTATGTTTAATACATTATGTTATTAATAATTAGTCGCAGCTCTGTTATTATTCCGGGCTAAGAATTTTCGTTGAACACAGTGTGGGGCTCCTAGACTAGCTTTTGACTCCTTGTTGCGATATGTCTTCACAAATAAGTTCACAGTGCAGGGAGTGAACCAACACCTAAGGATGTAATGTAAACATGGCGAATTAATTTCCTCCGCCAAATTTTCATCGTTTTGATATTTGTGTCGTCCGAAACCATGTACTGGAAGGGTAGTTTCGTAAGGCAATCTTTGCAAGTGGGTCGCCTGTTCCAAGAGATCGGTTCCCACGGCGCCCGTGCTCGACTGAGACTTGCGAAATCAGATCGTTTAGAATACACCTAATAACTACTTGGCAAGGATGCAACGCGGTAGACAGCGCACAATGTAAAGTTTCGGACACCGCGAGCCGCGACGTTGCTATGAACGTATACGAAATAACGAATTGTCATTTGGGTCGGAGGTGACTCGAACCTCCCTGAGGTTAGATTTTGACAAACTAAATAGCATAGAACATTTCATAAAACAGTCTCCGGTTAGAATAATGAATGACGAATGACATTTTCAGAATAATATGTCCCGATAGATTTATCAAATCAAGTACGTATGTTAACTAGCTTTTATGGTATCATATTTATTAACAAATTGTAAATACGCCGATTTCGCCACATACTGCCTGACTGACTCACTCCTAATCCACTCATTCACTCACTCACTTACACGTATCAATTATATAAGTTAAATAACTTATTAGGTACTTTTTAAAAGTAATAGAATTTGACCTTGTGAGTCCGTAATCAATTTTACATAAAATATTGTTGGTGGATATGTAGATCACGGGAAATCTTCGTGCCTTACAACAGCTCCTGAAGATGGAGTAATGTCTTACGTAGTATAGTAGTATCACTTAGTATTAGGAGCTGGCGGCGAGGCAACTCGCGTGACGAAACAAAAGCCCTTACATAGAAAATGCTAACTGAGGCACAGTCATGTATAATTTCTGTTCAAAACCGTGCAACAAGTCCGCGTATTGAGAAAGATGCTTGTCTATTGTAATGATTACAATCTGGTCACAGTTGCTACAAGTTAATATAAACTCTCACTTTTTTTAACCTAATCGAAGTTCAGGTGTGGGCCTCTATGCGTTATTCCTCTTCTTGTCTGACAGAAGTGACTTCCCATCGCTAAATCTGCTTTTGGACCTGAAAATAGACGTTGTTTTGCAAAAGTGAGTGGCAGTGTTGGCAGATGACGCGCTAGGAGAACTTATATTACTTACTAGAACTTAACAGTGGTAGAGCCCGCAGTAACAACATCTTTTGCACGAATTGGCCGGCTCGACCGGTTAAATACCACGACGTCACAGAAGACAGGCGTGAAGTAGAAGTATTCTGCGTTTCGTCTGATGAGTGACGTGCCGGAGGCCTAATTGTAGTCCTCTTCCCCCTCCTACCCTTTTCTAATAAGGAAAGGATGGGAAGAGGAAGAGGATTTGACGGATGAGGAGGGGATGGACAGGGAATGGAATTATCCTTTTTTCTGCTTGTCCCCTCCTTCGTCCATGAAGGTAGGCAACTCATTAGCTTGTTGCGGAGTGCTATGGGTAGCGGTACTTATTTCCAGGGGCCGCTTGCTCGTTTGCCACTTTATAATATAAAAAAAAATATCGATCAGATTAGTGGCTTACTAAAAAAAGGCGGTGTAAGGAGTACTCGTATGAATGTAGAAGAAGCGAGAGAGGTGTACCAGGATTGCGCCAGATGGAAATCTATGATCTCTGCTTACCACCCAACCCAGAGGGGGTTACGGGCGTGAGCACATATTTATTTATTTATTTTATGTTCAAGTGAAACGTTAATATTGAAATATGGTTTGTAAACAAACAAACGGCAAATACATGGCCGCCATTACACTTTTTTATTATTTTATCGAAAATTTTGTAATTTTGCGGCAATTGTGAAAAATGTAAGGAAAAGGTAGTTTCTGAAAATATTTTGGAATTTACGAAGCGTAGGTAAGGCGTGCCTTTTGTTTACAAACTTAACATCTTGAGTAGAAACAAAGCATAGTGCCTACCATCTATCTATACTCACGAGTACCGAGAGTGAATTGTATATACGAGTACATATACTAAACTGTCTTTCGAGCCTGTTTTGTACCCTCTCGATTTATATCATGTTATTAATATATCAATATGTTAAAGCGGCACCGCCTTCGTCGTAGCGCGCGGGCTTGACAGTGGCCACTTGTGCGACGTAACATTACGCAACAGCCTCCTATCAGCAATGCTCTGGAAATGGTCATTGATGGTCTACAGATTCCAATCACTTGTTACCATGTACACTGACACACATACAGTCTCATACTTGAGCAAATATTGTGAAGGATTAATTATTGCATTCCTATAATTAAATAATTTTGTCAAGAACACGGCATTTCTATAATTACTTAAATCCCTACTTAATATTATAAACGTGAATGTAAGTTTGTTTGTTACGCTTTCACGCGAAAACTACTCAACCGATCATCATGAAACTTTGTACACATATTCTTGGAGGCATTAGAAGTAATACAGGATACTTTTTATGGAAAAAAATAGTATATAAAAAGCGAAGTATGTATGTTCCCTATATACCTAGACTCCGAAACGGCTGGACCGATTTCGATTAAATTTACAGGGATTGTCCAGATTGGCACATGCCTGTGTTTGGTAGCGATCGGGTCGGGTCAACAGAGTTAGTGGTACCCGGGCGAAGCCGGGGCGGGTCACTAGCTATTATGTAAACGTGGGGCCAAGATAAAGTAACATTCCATTATAGATGTCGCTAGTAGAAAAGTTTTGAATGTAACTGACATATGTCAATCACGTGGTCTATAGTTGGCGAAACGAAAACAGCCACAGTAAATGTACGCATTACTCTTTTCCTATCAAACTTATCAAGAATTTAGCGAATATAATCAATACACAATGGAGCAGTGGTGGCTCAGCGGTTTAGGCCCCGACTTACGTAATGTAGGTTGCGGGTCCGAACCCAGGCGGGCGCTTTACTTTATGTAATTTATTTCATCACGACTCCAAACACCACCAAGTTCGAAGACATGTGACATCCACCAACCGCACTGGGCCAGCGTGGTGGATTACGGCTCTCTCGGAGAGGAGGCCTGTGTCCCTGCAGTGGGGAACATTCTAAAAAAGGCTGATTTATTATCAATTATAAATGAATCCTAGTAGTACATTTTGACGCTGAAGTGCGCTATGAAATCGCTTAGGAGTGAATGTACTTCGTCTCGGTACTCTTGCTCGAACAGGCTTTAGGTTCCCAGATATAAAACTATGTAAGTGACATATTTAAGCAATATTTCTTATGTAATATACATTCACATTCATGCAGCCGCTTGAGCACATACGAATGGATCAACTCTACTAAGCATTTTAAAGTATTTTACGAGATTCACACAAATAACTCAACTTAAAAGAATCGTTAGTAGATAAGACATCATGTGTGTGTGTGTTTGTATGATCTCTCGGTCTACAATCGTTAGCATAAATCTCGCCCAACGCAAATCTACATATTAAGAATGTCATAAAATTAATGCCAAATTATTTATTAGAGAAAGCTCTGAATAGCTCTAATTTCCTAACATCGGTATGACAAACGGACCGACATCCTGTTTCGTTTAATATCATACAAAACTAACCAAAATAACTTGGATAAATTGAATACAAAAGATAATTTTAAATTTTAGTTTTAGGTAATGACAGCTAGATACTAAGCTAGGCTTAGTTTAGGAGCCCTCATCGCCTTGCACAACGATCCCGGGCAGACGCCAACGTGGCGTGGTCCTGCCTTAGCACTATACAGCAAGAGAGCGCTTGCTCCCTAGCGTCACGAGCAAGCTTAGTGCACGTACCTGTGCGTTCCCCTAGAGATCCCGGAGCTCCCCCCATCTCATTGGAGGATGACCCCCTCTATATGTATTGGAAATTTAAAAACACGTTTAGTTTTAATTTTATTTAATAAGTAAATTAATTTTATATCTGAGTAGGGTTGGCGTTTGGCACGCGGCCGGCCGTAAAAAGTGTAACAAAAACTATACGGTCATACTGTGCCGAACCTAAACAGAAACAATACAACCGTGAACATGAACTATACAGCACCTGAAGGCCCTCTGTCGGTCGCCTCACAAGATAAACAAAATACATACACACACATAAACAAGCCTAGCCCAATGCTATGACGGTTACGCAAGCCGCAACCACAAGAGGGCGCGCCGAAGAAAGTGACCACCATTCAATATTGACTTATATGAAGTCGGTACAGTCGCGCTCGACGTACGCTTATATTTCTCTTTGAAGTAATCAAAATGTAACTGGACATTGTTGTCAATCATAAAACAACTTATTTATTATCGTTATTTGTATATAATTTTAAAAGTTTGTCAGTTTCACAGGCCGTGCAATTTAACCAACGCTTGTCCAGTCTTAGCTGAACCCTATTTAATATGATCGGTCATATAGATCTGAGGTAAATAATATTATTTCTTTAGACAAACTTTCATCCTTTTACGTAATAATTGAAATCTCTACTTAAAATTGCATACATACAAAAATACTTGCCTCTTTTACAATATTGACAACTGGTTGCTTGAGTCGTAGCAGGGCGGCGGAGCACTGATTTTTCGGAATATGTTATAGAATATCTGTTATTTTTGTAGGTTTTTAATAGTAGTTATTTTATATAATTAATTTATATATTGATAATATTATTGAAGCATTTTTGTGTGCGACTATACCTGCCGTGTGACCACGCAACCGGCGGAGAAGAGTGGGGGGAGGGATACGCAATAATTTCTCCTCTCGCCCGAAATAGACGCGACCGGATGTGCTGATATAGAAATATGCCTACTACAAGACAGCTCCATTGATATAATGCGACTGGAGTTTCGTCCGAGGCGCGCATTCTTGTACGCAGAGAAAAGCCTTACGTCATACTTGTCACATTGAATCAAACAACCAAACTACTGAGCAGTACCAGGTAAAATAAATTTCGTGCGACTGTCTTATGAGCAAAAACCCTGTCTTTAATGGACAAAGGAGGGCATAGACAGGAAAAAGTATATTTCCCTTTACCTGTTAACCCCCTTCCCGCTCCCATCCTATCCTTATGAGGAAAGGTTAGGAAGGGGAAGAGGAATGAAATAAGGCCTCAGGCACGTCACTCATCAGACGAAACGCAGAGTACTTCTACTTCACGCCTGTCTTCTGTGAGGTTGTGGTATTTCACCGGTCGAGCCGGCCCATTCGTGCAACAGATGTTGTTGCGGGCTCTCACACTGTTAAATGAACCGCTATGAATTGTGAACGTTTTTGGAGGTGTTGGAAAGGGAAAAGGACAATGATAAGTTGGAGGGAAATGAGTTGTATACGTATTATTAATGTAAATACTTTTGTAGACAAGTATACGGACCGATCCATATGGTTTCTGGTATAGATATATGTAAAAGTAGGGAGCACCCATAACAGACGAGTTTATGCGTAAATATATGTAGAAGAAGCGAGAGGTGTGCCAGGATCGCCATGAATCCATGATCTCAGCCTACCCCTCTGAGTTACGGGCGTTAGTGCATATTTATTTTAAAACAATAGTCGTTCGTTGATCCCCATTAAGCTCTTTGGTCAACTTAAATCTTCGATTCGTTAGAATTATATGGTAATGAAAGCTTATTTGCATTATACATATTTGGTAAAATGACATAAAATATTCTATATGTTGCATTTTGGTCATTAATTGAGAATAATATAAATAAGAGATATCAACCTGTTTCCCGCGACTTCACTCCTGAAATTACTTCGCGTCTTGTTCACTTGTTCTCAAGGATTCAAGATAATAAAGAGATTAATAGAAGTTTCAACGTAACAAGAGCAAAGAAGTAACTTACTATAACAAAATGCGATATTTTCGCCACCTTTCTGTTTTATTATTGAAAAGTGGCCCGCCCCGGCTTCGCCCGGGTGCCACTAATTATGTTGATCCGATCGCTACCAAACACAGGAATGTGCCAATCTGGAGAATCCTTGTAAATTTCATCGAAATCGGTCCAGCCGTTTCGAAGTCTATAAGGAACATACAAACATACATTCCCACATATATATACGTAGATAGAAAATGACGTGAACTGTGTAAACAATACAATATTAGTGTTTGCGTAAATATTCAAATGTCCCGGCGCATTGTCTGCAATATGCAAAGCTTAGAATACGCACTGCTTAACCTATTGCAACTTATGAATTATTAATATTGCTTTCTCATTACTTGACCACGGTTCAATGCCCAGCTTGGCTAAATTTTAAATAAATTACTTTATGCGTATGAATTATGTACCATTTAATACCAAAAAACATACAACAAAAGAAATAACCCAATTTGTCTTTCGTACCAATATATCTAACAACGATTTCTGTGCCCCCGACCGTTACATATGACGTAAAATACAAAAAGGTCATAAGAAAAAGCAAAAAAAGCAAAACCCTTGTAAAAAGTATGTTTTTCTGTAATAATATACCTGTAATATACTAAACATAACATAATTGGTACAGTCAGACGACGTGATATCTACTCTAATGTTTATGTTAACACCGCACCTCCACCTGCCTTGGCCGGTGAATGGTGAGCGTCAGTGGGACCTCAAGACAGTCCCAACGCGTCGCTCGTCGGGCTAACACGTGGCCAAGGGTTAAGGCTCAGGTTAAAAGCTTCAGGTTAACGTTAGGTTATAGTGCAACGATGAACCATTTTTATTCGAAAGAAAATGTGATTCAGTCTGCAAACGGATATTGTTATTAAATATTTTTAATAATTCGGGTTCGATTTTTTTGTGCGGATTAAGTTTGAAAAAGGGTTTTAGTGATAGTAGTGGTCGCAAAAAAGGTGAGTTTTATTTTTAATTTTTTATAAACTAAAAATTGTTTCGTCTTAAATTACCGCGTTTAGTCTAATGCGAATAATTCGACACGCCTAAAACAGAATTGTTAGACTCTTAAAAAAACGAATAAATAAAATAAAACAAAAATATATCTGCTATCGCACCCCTGTGCATACTTAAGGCAGGCAGAGTTTAATAAAATGTAAGATCCAAAAATATAAATATGATATTTTCGTACATCAATTTTGACGTTTGTAGATGCGTTCCAGAATAGATTATGACGTCAATATATTGAAAACGGACCGTAGAATATTTTGGCCCTCGTAACAGGTAAAGTAGAGGTTTAAAAATTGCTCAAAATTATTTAATACCTAAAACTAAATGGTGTAGAGTCGCGTTCACCGTGTTAAAAACTTTTTATGTTTTCTTACAAAATGCCTCTCAAAAATAATAGAGTTAAAGTAAACTCTACACGATGCAGTGCAGAACAAACATACCAATCTACATAAGACAGTAGTGGTGGCCGAGAGGTATACGACCAAGCTTACGTACTGTAGGTCGCGGGTTCGAACCCAGATAGGTGCTTTACTTTGTGTGAATTATCTCATCACCATTCCTCCAAACACGATGAAGGGAAACATCGTGAGGAAACCGTCAAGTACCAACGCCAAATTCGAAGACATGTGACATCCACCCGCACAGGACCAGCGTGGCAGGGCTTCTCCCTCTCTCAGAGAGGAGGCTTGTGTCCCCGCAGTGCAGTAATTATATAAAACATGCGTCCTGACGAAATGGAATTGTGCCAAATAATATTATTTTTTGGGAATCGAACTCCAGACCACCGCACCGTGAGTTCTAATTCAACATCGTTATATTATTTCTGTAAATGTGCATTTTATAAATTTGATTTAATAAAATCGCTTCTTGTTTCTGTGTATAATGTATTGTCGAAACAATTTCCATATCAAACAATCTTTATAAAAACATTTTACACATACATATTTTGAAATACTATAATTTTACTTTAATATAAATATTTTACTTTTGTTATATGTAATTTGAAGGGATTTAATAATATTTTGATCCGTGTTCATACAAATTGTAATCCGACATCTAGACTAAACTAAAGGAGAAATTACAAGCGGCAGCTTACAGAGGTTCGGTGTACAATCCTATATTTATTTTATATTGAATAAACGAGCGAAACCACAATCCCACCAGAAATTAAACAGTGATGTGGTCGAAGTCGGTACGCACTAGTTTAGTAACAACCTATTCAGTCTTCTCCTGAAGGTCCTCACGTCATAATTGGATAGAAACAATGACTACTTGACAGCCAAGACTTGGAACAACTTGTTCCGATTCTTTGTGCCTTACACGATTATCGGAGATTTGAATCGCTTAGAATATTTGGACAGTGGAACATTTGTAATGCAATTATTTTGTTGATGTGTTCCATGTATTAACAAAATATATTTTATTTTATTTTCTACTACTACTACTAGATGGCGTTATTATCAAATTTAAAACGATTTTTTTTATCATATTAGGATGTTATTAGCTTGGTCTGAATGTATGGAACGGAATCTTATAATGTTATTTTCACTATCTTTTTAATGTCCGATCGACTTGATAGTTCGTACTCATAAAGATTACCGATGACAGCATTTTTTTGCTTTGTCTTAGTCCTGATCAGGATCCTAGTAGAATAAGAAAAAATAAATTCATTTCAGATTGATAACAACGCCATCTAGTAATATTAGCTTTACGTAACGGGAACTTTGCGTGGTTGCAGACGCAGTTTAATAGAAAATATTGTGTCTATGCAATACAATCTTATGAAAGGCAAATATCCCTATATAGTTGACTTCCAAATATAACTGAATAATGTATCCCGTCGCGTCCTTACAAAGGTGTACAATTCAGAGTTTTGGAAATCATTGCACACAGATCCGCAAATCTGTCTTGAAGAAAACGTATTGTCACCGCGTGGAAATCTTTAATCACGGAACGAATAGTTTCTCTCCCTAACTTTTCACCGCGACTATAATCTCTGCAGGTCAGCGGAACCAGTAGGTAAGAGCGTCGAGAAACTTGTGTTGTTTAATGTACATAGACATTTAAATGTCTTATTTGTTCAACTAATGCATATGAATATATTAAACATTTCATCTGCTCGAGAAATTTAGATTGAATGTACTTTCTCGAGCTTAACATATGTTCATTACTTCTCTACAGAAGAGCTACATTCAGACTGAAGTAGACACCATAGCTCTAGTAAGTCTTTGTATAGGCTGAAGTTGCAATAGGCCGGTCACATCTGTTGAGCTTGCGACTTTAGTTGGGGAGTAAAATCATGGAATAGATACCACAGTCGACGACCAGAGTTATGGGGCGCCCTCCTTCCAGATCACCTGGTGAGGCAGGATTTCGCTAAATGCGGTTCGCGCACCAGCAGTACAGGCTTATCACAAGCAACTGATGTGAATGGTAGGGACAAAACATGGGTATTTTTATTTCTGGATACGGTACGTACAGTTCTACAGACATGGAAACGCGAAACAAGCTAAACTGAGATGTCAATATGTTTTTTTGATATGTGTTCGGTGGTGTTAACCCACGGTTACTTCTATTTGGTCTAATCTGTTATTAGGTAAACTTTATAATATCTGCACACATTGATGTAGGCCACTTGACTCGCATCGCAATGTACAGCTTATCGGAACTTGTGTAAATCTTTCACTGTCGGGTTAATGAATGGAAAGTAGCTCTGAGAATACTTCGCGTAGTATTGAGAACCGTATTGATAGTTGATTTACGATCTTCTGAATTAAATTTATATCCAAGAATTATATTCTGTACGTGAAAATCATCCACCATGGATTATGGCAGATACGTTTTCCAATGTGTCAATAATTTTATTTTATTGTACAATTTCACCTGGAAATATACGAAGGGGTAGAGAACTGGAATTTGACCTCCTACAGAAATCAACAGAAATACTTCTACTTAACGCCTTAACGTTGTTGTTGTTGTTGCGGGCTCCACCGCTGCATCTAGAAAAGACCGTTGTTACAGTTTCCCATGCCTTCAAATTTCTAATATGTACACAGCCACGTCGTAATTTTGTTGAACTTGATTAGGTTACGAGTTTTGTAAGATAATTCTAAGCGCCAATATTAATTATATAGTCTCCTGTTTGAATTATATTCTGCACCAAAGCTTAGCTACACAGAGATGTGAGTTATCATATAAAATTATTTAGTAAAAATCATACGGGGCTTGAAGTACTCCCATTTGAAAACGAATCACCCAAGCTTCCCACTTACCACACGTCCATCTCTAACTCTCTTACTGTATGGATGCCTAACCAATGAGCATGCATGCGTAGATGTATGAATGGCGAGAGAGGTGTGTATATGTGTATGAAATCCGTAATATCTGCCTACGCCGCTGGTTTAAGGGCGTGAGTGTATACATTACGTGTGTAAATTTTATTACGTTGAAATGATAATTTCGAAATTTAACTCGAAAATTTAAAGTTCAAAGTTAGCCATAAAACATCGTGGTCACCTCTAGGCCGGCTCGGACCGGTCGCTCAGTGACTACGTCGACCACCGCCGACCACTTTCGCTGACATGAAGAAAGTTGACAGCCGCTGATTAGAGTGTCGCAGAGAAATCCGGAACTACCTGATAAATGGCAATAAACATAAGCCTAGTGTCAATTGACGTGTCGTAACGGTGAAATGTTTTTAAATATGTGCTTAAATAATAAACAAATGTCGTAACGTTTTATTACGAAAAATGTTAAATATAGTTAAATATAAATACTAAAGTTTGTTCATCCAAAAGATTTGTATACACACATCTCTTAGCTTACTTTAATGTCAACCATCTTGCCCTGTTCACTACGTGTGGTCGGCACAGGTTTATGTTTTCACATCGATTTATCCTGTCATTTCAATCATCACTCGTTTTCTAATTATGTCACCTGTCACGCAATCCCTACACGTTCGTATTATCTAAAAATCTCCTCGTCACATGCCATGTTTTCCTTCTCATAACATGCCCATATGATATGTGTTACTTACTTATAAATCCGAATGTAAGTTTGTTTGTCCCCCTTTAACTCCTTAACGACTCAACAGATCATGAAATTTAACACACACATTGTCAGGGGTACAGTACGGTTATGTTTTGCAGAGGGGCGATGGACATATAACAAATAAAGAATGAGAATGATCGTGGATAGGGTAGAGGAAGACAGATGAAAGTATGGATGGATTGTGTGAAAGATGTATGTAATACTGTACACATGTACATCATTGCGTAACGTTGAATTAAACTAATAACTGTCGTGACGTGACGTGTGGCGAGCGGTGGTCGAGTCAACGCTCGCTCGCGTGCGCCGCGTGCTCTCCGCTACACCTGCTATGTGGCGCAGTGGGACGGCTGTTTCCATTAGCAAGCCTATCACGTCATATTTTCTATCACTACACATATTGGCTTTATTACTATTGGGAAATCAACAATACGATTATTAGATCAACTTGTACCAACATATCATATCTTGTTTCTTGATTTCAATTTCTCAAAATAAAAACGACGGTGCCTCAGGATGTTGAAGGCAATGTAGGTACGATTATCTTAAATAAATAATGTAGATATTTAACATATCCTAAACTATGACATGAATTATGTCAATATGTTTGTCTTAAAAAATATTTAAAAGCAACATGTTAACACAATTATAATTAAACTAGAATGACGTACTTACGATACGTTAGCGTACTGCTTCGCCGTGACGTGTGATACTGGACACACGAGCAGCGCGTTGTTCCGTCTTCCTCGCTCCGATCCACATCTGGAGCTCGGATTTCACTTGCAGTGGGTTCGATTCTGACGCTATTGTTATTTTTTTTACTTCGATTTTTCTCTCTTGTGTGTATAGTCGGGGTAAAACAGGTTCGTCACTTTAAAGTCGACATTTGCATGCACCAGGGACAAATTCATATTGACTACTAGTGTTTACTATTTTGAACTTATTTTCCTATCAAGTAAGTAATAATTTTATATGCAGTTAGTTCTTTAGTTTCATAAAGTACTAAATGCTTAAGACTTGATAAAAAAATTGACATTGTTTTTTTTTTCAGCTTGTAGCTTGCAACCATTTAGGTAAAATTTAATCTCAAATTGCGAGTTCAGTATTGTATTCTTGGTGGTCACCAAACTATTTACATTATCTTGTTTGTATGCCTCCATGACACAGAAACACCCCAACAAATGTGACCTTTTTAACTCGATTGCAAACATGTCGTAATCTCGGTTGTAATACACGTAAACCCGCGTGTTTGTATGTGTAGTGTCGCCAATACGAGACCCTGTGAAAGTAGATGATTTTGTAAATGCATACAACTGTATATGACTTTCATTACAAGCTAAAATAAATTAAATGTTGTTTTTTAAATATGTTTTTATTAAATCGGTGTGAATGTATTTCTTTGAATGTAATTTTTGGACCCTGTAAAAATGTCGAATTAAATTTGAAACTTCGCACACTTATCAAGGACCGTTGACAATGCAATAATTTAAAGTAGTAGTTAGTAGTAGTTTGTCCCATTATCCTTACCAGTATCTTCAGGTTTTTGAGAAAAACGCCATCTAGTTGCAATTTTAATAACAATAGATAATTTATATTGAATTCTACTACGTAAAGGGCATTGTACATCAAACGAATTGCAACGTATCTGTAGCAATGACAGACTGCTTTAAATGTTGTTAAAGTTATCAAGCGCCGGTAGTCATAAATAAAGTTAATAACATAACCTTTAAAAATACCAAAGCAATTTTTTGATATTCTCGAGGTCAAGCGTCTCTCCAATATCCTGGCGGCCAGGAAGTTATAACAGATCTGATGTGTGAACATCCGACTGACCTACTTCGCCTCGCGATTTGTAACACAAGACACATTTAATTAATACCGCCAACACACAGAACTTCTCTAAAAAGCAATCGAAGTTAAATCTGTTTTTACTTTTTAAAAAAAACTTCGCTTAAAGGTGGCTCTAAGACCTATAAAGTACAACTAAGTACCACCTCGACATTAGCTTTTAAAAAGAAAAAAAACACACACAAATCGATTAGTAAAAGCTTTGAAACAGACAGACGTAACACACGTAAGCCTTTTTTGTGTCAAAGTTAAAAAACTTCCATTAATTTGGATTTAATCACAAGTAATATCCAGTTAAGAGGGCACTCAGTGTCACCAAATGCACAATATATTCGCTTATCAGTTTATCTATTTTAAACGACCTAAGCTAACCCAATAAAAATATCTACAGAGTAAATGTGGGATTAATTTTCGACTGTCTGGCAACAATGTGTATCGGTCGCACAATATAGCGTCGCGTCGCGTTCAGTCGCTCACCTAGGACAACGGACATCAATGCGTGCTTAGAGATTTATGTATCGATTTCGATATATCATTCTTTGTATTGTACGTATCATTCAAATATAGTTCTTAATAATATTACAATGAAGTCGACAATCCTATAATGCCCCCCATGGCCCAGCATGTCGTTGGCGACGTAAGCCGAGTAAAAATGTGTATTACATTACACATTATTTTAACTAATTAAAATTATAATAAAAAATGTAAATGACTCCTAAATTTGTCATGACGAACATTAAGTCTCTAATTTGGACTACCGATCATAAGGTCGTGGGTTCGAATCCGCCATTAGACTATTGTCGTGAACCACAAGCACAAGCTTTTTCAACTTAGTTGGAATGGTTAAAACAAATATTAGTAAGTGATTACAAAAATATACTTAGATTTTGATTTAAAAAAATGGCCTCCGGCTTCAATAAAATGCAATCGGCAAATCTTACCAACTCATTAAAATATTTCTCTCAAATTAACTTGATTCCGACATTTGGAACAATTATTCCTTTCCCGTCATTACTGAGCGCACCTACCCATTTAGAAAAGACTACATTGGAACGTTAAATTTAAAAACCGGCCAAGTGGGAATCGAACACGCGCACGAAGGGTTCCGTACCATTATGTATTGAAAACAAACTTTATTGTATGGGAGCTCCCTTAAATATTTATTTTATTCTGTTACTTTAGTATTCGTTTATATAGTGGCAAATGAAATCTGTGAAAACTGTCTAACTATCACGGTTCATGAGATACAGCCTGGTGATAGACAGACAGACGGACAGCGGAGTTTTAGTAATAGCGTCCCATTTTACCGTTAGGGTACGGAACCCAAAAAAACGGGAAATCTAATTACGGGAGGTATCGTGTTTATTCGCTGTATTTAATGTATAAAATAATTGATCAGACTTCCGACATACAATCTGATACCGATGAAATATCAATTCCGTTTATAGCAATGTTTTAATCGATAAGCGGGCCCGGAAAACTTCGCACCGCCCTATAATTAATAGATAGTTCACTATTTTGGCGATAATGGCTTACACGTAAAAGATAGATATATGCTGTCGCGGGCTTTTTGTAGGACTATTTAAGGCAAACATTTCCATTGTACATTATATACGTGTAACTCTAACAATTCTTGCAGCGCACACCAGAATAGTTTAGCACTTATAAATTATAGCCTATATGTAATTCTGATGTATAAGCTATAATATTGTAAAGTTTCATTAGAATCCATTCAGTGGTTTTTGCGTGAAAGACTTCCATACATACATCCATACTTACAAACTTTCGCATGTATAATATTGGTAAGATGTACAAAATGACAGGAAAACTTGTGGCATATAGCTATGGGTAGCGGTCACTTATTAGTTGAATCATTTGCCATATTATTTGGCCATTTTCACGATATTTACATCAACCTATGCAAGTGAGTAACTTAGCATTCAAGTCAGGTCTGCTGCACCAGCTTAACTGCCCGTGTATCATCTAAGCCATAAAAATAAACATAAAGCACGTATGTGAGAACACAAAAAGTATTACATTTTAAGTGAATTCCATAAAACAGCCGCGTAACTTACATAAGCGCGCTCCGAATAGCATGGCACAATAGATTAGTGACGCCGTGTGGAAGGCTTCTACGCCGATGAAAGCGGGGCCGGTTTTCGGCGAAAGTGATACGAGAAAAAAACACAGCCTTACAGCATTCCGCGCCGGACGCGATGCCACCGGGTACGTTCTTTGACCACTTGAATATTGTATATATATATATATATATATATATATATAGAGAGAGAGAGAGAAATTAAAAAAAACACCCAAGGAAAACATACTGAGACTTCTATTATTACATAGGCGACAATTAAAAATTTTACTTTTCTAAAGTCATCTCTTGAAGGTCTAGAGTTGATATGATAGTTTGTAAGGAGAATTTAGCCGCGCGAAGCCAGGGCAGCCACTAGTATAAGGTCATAATTAATTTATTTTAAAGTGATATCATACATTTAAAGAAAAGTTTATTAAGATTATCAAATCCCTACTAATATTATAAATGCGAATGTTTGTATGTATGGATGTTTGTTACTCTTTCACTCAAAAGCGGCTGAACGGATCTGGATGAAATTTGGTACAGGGATAGATTATAATCTGGAATAGCGCATAGGCTGTTTTTATCCCGGATGTACGGTACGGGACAAGTTTTGTTTTCTTACAGGTGCATATCTACGTGTATTATAAACGATGTTTCGTATAGATTCCGAAACGGCTACCCGGGTGAAGCCGGGGTGCATCACTAGTACATAATAAATAATCTACGAAATGACAAACAGTATTATTGCTTAATTAAGTTACAAATTGCAAGGCTCTTAAGCACATAAGCCGTTGGTGAAACATGTACATATACAGTTAATGTAAAACGTAGCGTCCCCATTCGAACACGTCAGTGGGTAAAGTATTCGAATGCCAGTAAAAACTATCGGTTAAGTAATAGGCCGGTGAAATCATGGCAGAGAAAAAAAAGCATGAATGTGGTCGTGGTCTCGCAGACCATATTTAGTATCGCCCTAGCAAGATCCGGTTACAACTCCACAAAGTATCGTAATCAACTCGTACCAAATTATATTCAACACTTAATTATACATATGTGTATGTTGAAAGGATGAATGAAAAGAGAATAACAAAACAAATTTATGTTGCAAAAGTGAGTGGCGGTGTTGGTAGAGGAGGCCCTAGGAGAACTTATGTCGAACAGATTAATGACTTAATAAAAAAGGGCGATATAAGGAGCACCCATAACCGACGAGCATGCATGCGTAGATGTATGAATGTGGAAGAAGCGAGAGAGGTGTGCCAGGATCGCGCCAAATGGAAATCCATGATCTCTGCCTACCCCTCTGGGTTACGGGCGTGAGCGGATATTTATTATTTATTTAATTATATGTGTAACTAAGATGAAATCATCGTTTCGTTAAAATAATTCGTATAATTACGTAAGACAATACAAGTCGTTTAAAAACATAAGCTACTTAATTTTATATAACACTAGTGACCCGGGTACCACCAATTACGTTGATCCGATCGCTACCAAACACAGGAATGTGCCAATCTGGACATTCCCTGTACATTTAATCGAAATCGGTCCAACCGTTTCTGAGTCTACACGTCTATAGGCAACATACATACTTCGCTTTTTATATACTATTATTTTTTCATAAAAAGCATCGTATGTTACTTCTAATACCTCCAAGAATATGTGTACAAAGTTTCATGATGATCGGTTGAGTAGTTTTCGCGTGAAAGCGTTACAAACAAACTTACATTCACATTTATAATATTAGATGGGATTTTGAAAATACTATCGGAAGCAATTGGTCAAAATTGTTTATAGCACCGATACAAAATACTAGTGATCTGCCCCGGCTTCGCACGCATTCATATAATTCTATTAATTCTGACGAAGGAAAAATATTTCTCCATACTAGTTTTCATTGACAAAATTTCAAGTCTCTGGCCCATTAGTTTGGGCTGTGCGTTTATAAACAATTAATCAGTCTGTTGTTTTTTTTGTATAAATTATTAAGGCATATTTCATAATGTAATAAACTTACAGGACCTTCAAGTGTAAGTTACGAGTTACGTTACGCCCTACAACAGCGGAGGCAGCTCACCTTGGGCCCACGTTAATCTTGGTACAAACAAAATGCAGGCCTCCGTTGTACAGCACCCACATTATAATGTTATGTAATGTAATCAAATGTAGACACGAATCTATATCTAATACTTTTAAATGAGCAATTCTTGTATATAATCTTGAAAACGGCTCGAACGATTTTCATGAAATTTAGTGAAGTAAGAAATAAATCGATATCGCTAGAAATCATTTTTAGAAAATGTTGTTTTATCCGTGTTTTCAGGTACAATAAAAATACCGAGCGAAGCTCCGGTCATCCGGGTATTACGATATTATCCGAATAACAAATATCTATACCGAAACAAGAGGAATACCTATCCCCCGTAGCCACTTACATAGAAATGAGAGTGTTCAACATACAAAATGGACTTATAAATTGATATTTTCAAAGTCTAACTGATTTTACAGAGCACAAGGAAAGGATTTTTCTAAATACATCCCTTAACAGTATAAGTTAGGTTGCATGAAAGTTTGCATGGTAGAATATTTGTTATCAAATGTAAGTTGGCCTGAGCTTTATAAAAAAAAAATCGGATAGCCTTCGGGTAAATTAAATTGATACGGCGAGTGATACCGCGGGGCGCACTGTACTACAGTATATACATATATGTACTACGATAGATACTAGTTACCAAAGTCATATCATGGTTACGAGATTTCACATACAAACATGTGGTTTGTACAAGGAATATCTTAAAGTTTTGTCGTCATTGTTAAACATTCGTGCCAAATGGAAATCCGAAATGTCTACTAAATCCTACTGGTGTGGGCTAGGGGTCCTAATGTATATTTAATATAGTCTTAAATAGACATCGAGTTAAAATAAAAGGCTGATTACATCCACGTTAAGTGTTATAAATTACACTAGCTTTGAATTATAGGTGTAATGTATAGGTAACATGTCTTAAAAAGTTGTTTTACCATAACCATGGCAACCGATATTGTATCCTATCCCTCGGGAACAGTTTTATTTTTGAAAAACAGCACCTTGTTATTATCTGTACCACTGACAATGTGTGTTCGAAGTTTCATGATGATCGGTTGAGGAGTTTTCGCGTGAAAGCGTAACAAACAAACTTACATTCACATATATAATATTAGTAGGGATAGTTAGTACTAGGATTTGTTTTCACGAATGTAAAATAACACTTCTCATTCAAGTATTCAGTACGATGGAATAACAGACGGTGCGTAGGAAGCAAGGTTTAGTTACGAAAGCCTTATGGCATTATACTTTTTGATTTACTATGCTATTAATCATACCGTTAGCTTCGTTAGTTGTTATGATACAATCATATATATTACAAATGTATAATTATATACAGGTAATACATAAATGTTCGCGTATCTTACAGATGGGCCAAGGCGAAATAATCAAAAATTTTCAAGTTAATTCCTTTTCGCGTTTTTGTGAAAAATTACGAGTGTGAATTTTTACGATGCGCGACATTTAAAAACGACAGAAGCTTGGTGTGGCGTTACCATGGCAACCAAAACAACTTCTTGTTATTTACCTGTAACTCAAAGGTAATTAATATTACGAAATGCATTTAACATATATGTAATTTTCTATACACACTGTGTTAAACAATAACCACGCACTTGGGCTGAAAACGGTAACAATTAGGAGGCTCGAGGCGTTTCCTGGCAAGATATATGTATGTCCGCATGCCCGTAAGCTTACGTTATCGGAAAAGTAAAAATCAATTGATATCACAATTTTATTTTGCATATAAATGGACGGCGTGTTTCTCTTTTCGCACATTACATTCAAATTGATGCATTTCATACAAGATATTGTTTAAATTAACGTAACAATGTATTTACTTGTGTAACATCGTCAAGTGGTTAGCCTGGAACTTCAGAGTACAGCTTCATTGAGTGTTGCAAAATTCAATAAAATTTCATTATATCGATGCCTTAACTAATACTTTCTCTTGTAATTAATTAAACAATAATTTTAACAATGTACATATGCTTTGAAGAACAGTCCGTATATGAGGTACCTCATAGTGTTTAATTTCCAATGAAACACAAAGCGGTGGTCAAAAAATATGATTTGAAACTTTATTATTTTTAATCTATTTACAATTGAACATGTTTAATATTCCTTCGCTTTTTTTTACAATGATCTCTTTTTAAATGTGTTTTCTTTTTATGACTCTTTTCTTAGTAGCCAGTTCGACCTCTTTGGTAGTATTCAAACTCCTCAGCTACCAAAGAGGTCGAATATATCAATTTCGATTGAACACATTTGTCTGTCACGCATCTGTAGTTCCATTGGTGTCGCATGTTCATGTGCGTCGGTGACTGGAGCCACTGGTAAATCACTTGGCGGATTGTTCGTGCTTGTACAGATGTAAGCGGAGCCTATATTTTTCTACCTGTACCTATCTATTACTATATATATTTATCAATAAACAAATTCGACTGCTTCAAAGTTTATTCATTACAAACAAAAGAAATCTGTTGTCTTTTAAATATGAGTAAAGTTTAACATTACCCTCCTCGTGATCTCCCAATTACTAAATGGTTGACGTAAAGACAATGGGACATTTTATGAGTTGCACTAAGTTACAATTAAAACGAAACGATGTAAACGCTTGAATTATCTAAGTGAATCAAGTTAAGAACAATGCATGCTTTATTGTTAGTTCTTTGAGCGGTTTTCAGGTTAACTTTTTTTTAAGAGATAACTTAATGTGCGGATTTAACATTAATTTTAAATGCAATAGAGTCTAATATTTGTTATATTATTGTTTAAATTATCGGATAAATGTTGATTGAAAACTTAATACCGATATGATCCTGGCAGCTTTTTTTTAGTTTAAATATGCGCTCACGCCCGTAACCCAGAAGGGTAGACATAGATCACAGTTCCATATGAAGCGATCCTAGCACACTTGTCTCGCTTCTACATCCATACATCTATCCATACAAGCTCGTGTTACGGGTACTCTAAAAGTTCTCCTTGGACGTTTTTTTTAGTTCATTCCCTGTAATGTCAACTGATTCGACAGTTACTCATCACGCCATGTAATATACGCATAATTGACTAAAAAAACAACGAAACAATTGAACGCTATCATAATTGTGCACGCAGTGTCCGATGACGGTGCATGACGGTGTCGGCCGGTCGCCCGACACGCATATAAATAGTCACTAATCACTAACAATGCGGTTTGTGGGTCGGAATCAGGATTCGCGACTGACTCACGTTATGTCACTAATGAGTCCATGTAACACTCAGCATTGTCTCCATATTGCATACCAACATATCGGCATCTAGTTTAAGCAATTTTTGAATTTACTTATTTATTATTATTAAAACGCGTTATTATTAAAATTAAAAAAAAAGAAGGGAACCTAAACGATGTACAGCTGCGTTTTTCGGTGTAATGACAAAATGTAATCTGTCACTGTCTGATGAGTGAGGTGCCGCAGGTCTAATTCTACTCCCCCCCTCTTCCATTCCATTTCTAATAAGGAAAGGATGTGGAAAGGAATGGATTGAAAAACCACTGAGGTAGACAAACGTCTGCAATGAACTGCTTGCTAGTACGCCACCTTCTGCTATAAAATTATTAAAACTGATTTACGTATGGTCACACCCTGTAATAATGCATTATGGTGGGAAGCACTATACATCCAATCTAAACAGAATATATCTATAGATAGGTGGATAGATTTTGGATATATTATGACAAGATATGCCACGCGGTTTTAACTGCTGTTCGCCACCGCTATTGAACACTACTTGCCGAGCAAAAAGAAAAAATACGAAAAATTCTTTTCCTTTTTTCTCGGCTCCTAATGCTTGTAGCGTGATGTTAAATAGCTAATAACCTTACTAAATAATTGGGTTATCAACTGCAATAATAATATTTCAAATACCATTGACAGTTCCTGTGATTAGCCCGTTCAAACAAACAAACTCCTCAGGTTCAGTATTTTAATATAGATGCCTGGCAACCTATTACCTTGAGGTATAAGATATCAAATGCCATTTTAAATTAATTATTAATAAATAATTCCGTTGAAGTCATTTGAATATTAATGTAACGTTCAAATCACTAATTACAAGTATTGATCATGGGAACTTGATATTTATAGGCAATTAATAGAGCGCTCCGCCTGCACCAAGGCTCGAACACACTGCTAATTACCGATTAGAAACAATAGTTTTGCGGTCATGGTGTTGTTGCGAAACAGTGCGTGTGTTCTAGGTTTTAGACTAACATGGCCATGGATTTTGATTTCTTTGGACTGGTACTTTTTAGACACACATAACGTTTGAATTGAAATGATCTAAGTATAACAACACATCTGCTATCAATATTTAATGAGATAAATATTTCAAAGAATTCAGCTTTATCCAAATACCAAATGTAGAGGGAGGGAGGGATAGTAGTCACTCATTACCAGCCAGATATCTGTATGATATCCTTAAACTCTCCAACGACTTCAGAAGATGATACTCTTCGTTCCTTCATATTATTGCCTCATACCTCATTATTTTTTTGTTCTCCAGAGCTCCCATGTTAGTGTCAATGGCATTGAACCTTGGATTCCGAGTGTGACATCTCGCATACTCTAATTTAAAATCAGTTTTGTTTTTTATACGTAAATTAATCGATTATTCTATGATTGTGTGTGTACAAACAAACCGGAAATTCCGAATTTATCAGTACACACAGTGACCCTATTCTAAGTGTGTTACTCACGGACGGAATCCAAAGCGAATCCTTTGGTGTTTTAAACAATCACGATCCACTCGGAGTGCGTAAAGTTACACAACTTAAGTTACAACTTGTTTAACTTGTGTCGTGTGAAAGTGATTGAATACGTTCATCATTTCGTACACACATTTTAATGAATACGGTATGATCGATATATTGTAAATCGAAATAAATATAAGTAATAATATAAAGCAATAAACTGACCAATCCTGATTATCTATGCTTAAATTCTACCAATATTATAAATGCGAAAGGTTGAAGTATGTTACTCTTTCACGCAAAAACTACTGAATGGATTTTAATGAAACTTTACAATAATAAAGCTTATACATCGGAATAATACACAGGCTATAATTTATAAAGATATTGTGAGAATTGTCCAAAATATAACGATAAGTGTCAAGTAAGGAGGAATAAATTCCGCCATATGCGAGCTATTCTGGTGTGCGCTGCAAAACCCGTTAGAGTTACACGTATATAATGTACAATGGAAGTGTTTACTTTAAATAGTCCTACAAAAAATCCCGCGACAGCATACATCTATCTTTTATGTGTAAGCCATTATTGCCAAAATAGTGAACTATCTATTAATTATAGGGCGCTAGTGTCTATAATTTAGTGTTGCAAGCATTAAAAAATAATAAATCTTAGTATGTGTTAAGTTTAAAATTCTCAGCGATTTCTCATCACGCGCCGTGAGTAGAATGAACTTCAGAAGAAATCTAATGAATTAGCATAGTATATTTGTGCATAGATTACGAGCGAAAGCAGACGAGATGACCGTGAAATATGACCACGTCTTAATGACCCAAAGAGTCCGAAGCCAAATTGGAAATGTCGCGGCATTGAGTTAATGACTCTGAAGATAGAAAGTGATATCTGGAAACACGACTGATAAATAATGTGGTAATATTTTCACTTCTTGTACTTTTATAATATCGATTTTAAATTAGCTCAATTCTAACTGAAATTATAAATACGGATGTTTGTTTGTAACGCCTTAACTCCCTAACTATTCAACCGAGCACACACATTGTCAGGAGTACAGAAAATGACAAGGAGTAACCTCGACATGTCCTTTCATCTCGAAAGTACAACTGTTCCTGAAGTACATAAAACCTTTATTTACGAAATCGGTTGCCATGGTAATGTATGTTTTGACAATAACAACTTTTGATACATGTTACCTATAATTCTTACAAAAATTTCGATTTCCAAAATGTTTGATCAGGGCGGCAGGCGACTGATCTTTGTGGTGATCAATGGAGCCCCAACTCCTACAGTTGACGACTATTGGCCGAAATGACGATGATAATAAGCCCTGATTGCAAGCGGGATCTGTTAAAATTCCGAAAGTTACTCTTTTTTCTGTTAGAATAACTATCACAGAATGAATTTCTATTGTATATTGTAATTTGTCACATGCGTATGGGTTTGTGGGACGTGGTACATGATTGTCCAGGGCACAGCTGAGTTTGGTGTGGTTTAGTGGCGCTGCGCGAGGCCGGATCGCTGTAATTTTGGAATTCAATAAATTCGTTCGGCTTCGTTGATGTTTCCCCTTTCATCTAGGATTGATTACACTTTAGCGTTTGAGATTAAACGTCACAGCCGATGCGTTTGTATGTCGAAACTTAACGTGTCTACAGTCTGCAGTATTATGTTTTAATAATTTTGACTTTCAAGGTTAATAAAATGTGTAAGGTTAGGACAATACATTAAGTTTTAAACAGAAAGAAAAATCTATCAAAGATCAATTCTTATTATTAAGGTGGCTCTCCCACTAGCGGAGGTTGGCAGAGTTCACCATGTTTTTGTCTGTCCTTTGCGAGGTGGACATTTGGGCCGCACTCTGATATTACGCAGCAATGATATTTTATTACCATTGACTTTTGATCAAGATGGGTTGAAAGATTTATACCTCTCATGCCTAAGCAAGTAGCTGATACTTAACCAGGATACTTTTCACACTTTGGTGGACTTTACGCAGAATCTCCTCATTTGCATTTCCTCTCTGAGTCCAGCGTATGACCGACATGCAAAAAGAACAGACTTGTATGTAATTATTTATTCTGTTCTGTGTAGTACCACGCTAAAGTAAATGTTTGGTAGACACACTGACAGAAGTTATGTATTTACAATAATTATAACATTTGTCACAGTGATAGATTTCATTTCATTGGAATTTTTCATTCGACAAAATTTAAGGTGAAAGTGCGTTAAGTACGAAGGGAAGGAAGTTGTTACCTTTAGATGCTTTCATAATTCGGTTACTAAATTGGTAATGACATCGGGTCCGATCTGTCATGGGAAACGGAAGTGTGCCTAGTTTGTGCAGAAAGTGTGACCGCTTTTGATCTGAAGCAGACAAAACTATGGCGGCGGATTACAGACGGACCGAATGACACGAAAGTTCAATTTATTAGAGCGTCTCAAAAACAGATTTAATGCGGCTAGATTTGTAATCATCGAAACCGGATTCCCAATCCTAATCTAATATTAAATGAGCAATTGTTGTATATATCACCGACCGATTGTAAGGGCGGGCACTTTATAATCGGGCTAGTCAAATTCTAAACGGTCGGCACATTGTCAGCTTAACGAATTATTGACACCGCCGCCGTTTCTTTTCTAGATACTTTACAAGGAGGCGACGTAAGACAGGTGCATATTTATCCAATAGACATGAATGTCTTTGTCTACAACACGAACTTTGAGCGCTGATTGGTCGAAACTTGAGACCCGCTTTTTTGATTCGTTGCCAGTCATCCTTTGGTCAGTCGCTAAACCTAAATTTTATTTTCAATTATTTTCGTAGTATTAGTAACTAAAATATACACAATAGTTGCAAAACTAAAATTACACAAGTTATTTATTTATTCGACATTTTTATCATATTAACAATATGCCTACCGTACTTCTGCCAATGACTTCGCCTCATTAGAAAGTGATTGGAAATTAAACGTCATATTGTCAATGATTCGTTCAACTGACAATGTGCCGACAATTTACAATTTGCCTAGCCCAATTATAAAGTGTCCGCTCTGACAATCGGTCGGCGACATGTACAAAGTTTCATGATGATCGGTTGAGTAGTTTTCGCGTGAAAGCGCAACAAACAAACTTACATTCATATTAATAATATTAGTAGGGATTTTTATAACTTTGCAACTACCAATCGAAGCAATACTTAAGGTCTTTTAAAAATGCTAACCTCTTAGGATAGCTTTTAGTTGGAATGGATAGAACACGATTCCTATATTTTTTTATATAATAACTTAAATACAATCTGTTTCAAGGACACACACGTACGCAACCAACAATTGACTGGCCTAAGCTATATGCAAAACTGTACCATTGTTCGAAGCGAAAGGTTCCGTAGTACAATGCAAATTGATGTGATTTTTTCCCTGCTAGTACAGCGTATCGATTCTTTAATATTCCCACGGGATTGAGTAACACAAACGCAAATAATTAATGGCATTAGGGTCATGATTGATGGCGGCCTCTGCACAAATATTTTTTTTTCTTTAGTCTAACTTCCTCGGCTTCAGGCTCTTCACTTAATAACGTCTAATCTCTATCATAATTTTAAAACTTGACCTTAAGAAAAAATTAATGACATTATTATTGGAACCTGCAAACAAATTGCACAAAAAATTTATTAATGTAATTATCCATTGCAGTCTGTAACATGGTTTTGTTCATGCGATTGACTGAGAGAAGTTCAATGTATTGAAAATTGCTTTCATTGACGGCGTATCGAAGCTTAATGAAGAATGTACCTCCATAGTGAGAGAGACGCCTATGTAATTCTTGCTACTCGTGTGGGAGATATATGTGGAGAGGACTTTGATCTTTAAGCTAAGAAAAGCTTTACATTGTTGACACCTTTAGCCGTTTTTGCCTCTGTCTTAGGACAATATAATTTTTCATAATATTTTACTATTTTAAGAGTACTCATGATATGTTTGTTTTGCAGGTATGTACACCGCCGCAAGATTGTCTCCAATCTTCTTAATGCAATGAGGTAACATTTACGCCTTGTTTTTTAAAGAAGGGAGCAAACGAGCAAAAGTTTGTCATCTTACCTAAGTGACCGCTACCCGAGTTGCATGTCCGTTGCCTACCTTTAATGGACAGAGGACAAACAAAAGATAGGAAAAGGATTCCTTTGCCTATCCATATTAGAAAAGAATGGGAAAGGGAACTAGGATAACATCTCCAGTACCTCGCGCATCAAACGTAATGCGAAATACTGCTACTTGTACTTGTGTGTACTTTTTAACTTACCACCAAGTGGACCTCGATAGTTCCTAACAATGACCACACTCGTGCCATGCTAAAACTGACCTAGTGCATGAAAAGTTAAAGACCATATTCACTAAAGTTCTACTTACATAACAAAACACTACATCCTAACTTAATATTATACATGCGAGTTTGTTTGTTTGTTACGCGTTAACACCTTAACGACCCAATTGTACGTGGGTATAACATGGAGTATCCCGAAAATAACACAGTTCCCGCAGGATAGGAAAACTAATAATACCTATAATTCTAAATAATTGAAATATACTTCCTGAAAAATAAGGAAGAATGCGGAAGCTGCGGGCCATAAGTTGTTCATTATGAACACGTACCTCGAACCTTGTTCGTACAATTAGAGAATGAGTCAGTGTAATGTAATTAATACTTTATATTAACGATCAGTAAACATGTCAACCTTTTTAGGACTTGGATTACTTAACAAGTTGTTTTAGATCAAGTTTGTGACTTTGTAACGACTGCAAATGTATTCGGGTTATATTGCCTTCTCTTATAACATGGCGGGCCACTATGTTATTCAACTTAATACTTTCGGTACTCATTCTCTGAAAAATTTACGCAGAAGTGGGATAACATATTTTTCATTATACCTTTACCAAAATGTTCGATGAATTCTTATGTTGAGGATTAAGGACAATTTCAAAAAGACTTTTATAGAGCCACAGTAATTCCAGTATAACTCTCTAAAATATGGGTATCGTATAAACAACGACAATGACAATGCATGGGGTACTATAAAACCCTCATTTCCTGACATTGAATTTAATTTCTCTTCAATTCCCACCCTCACATATAAATCAAAATTTGTTCAGTGAAGTTCAACTGAAACCTACAGCCACTATCATCCCTTGACACGTATTTTTGCATCATCGTAAGCCTTTGTTTTGGCTTCAACCCGAGCAGTAAACAAACAAGCGTGGAGCTTCACCCTGTGTTACCATGCCGAGTGACGTCACGTCACTAGACGTCCGACCGTCCGACACAGACGCCGACACACTTTCTCCGATACGATCGATACGGAGAGAGCCGAGGCTACGTCACCAACATTACTTACAACTTGCTTGTAAAGCATAAATCAAATACATTTATAATTACTCCAAGTGGTGTCTGAGATCACCTTCACCACTGTTTGATATCGACTTCCCCTAAGGTCCGTCCGCACCAGACCCTCACCAAAGCGTCATATCGTGGTCCTATATTTAACAATCATTCTAGAATGCTTTAGCAGGGCCATCCTTTCTAAAAGAATTGGGATCGCTTCAAAAGAATATGTGGAAATTACACTCCCCAACACAACAACAAGAAAATTAACTTCTATAACACTTGTATAGAATTTCAACACTTTGAACAACGAATCATTAGCAATACTAGCCTTAAGTAAGCAAAAACTGTGCGCCGTACGCACTTATATAACACGCCACATTTTGATAAGACGACTGGCGCAGGGTGCGGTCACTATGTCGACCTTTCCATTGACCGGAGACTGGAGACCTTGCGCTAAGTAAATATAAAAGTTATTCACTCAAAAGTGAACAGTTTAGTAAGTAATGAAATCGAACATCGAATAGAAAGCTAAATCTTAAGGTAGGTGAGCAATATACACACGTGAGGAGAAGAGATCTCGTGTCCGGTAAAAAATGAAAAACATCCGAGACCACTCACTCTAATTAGTCTAATTATATCTCCATGTGTAACGAACATGTTGTAGAATTATTTAATGAACTGGCTTGTGCCCGGTAATCTTATTAATTACGAAACGAGAACATTAGGGGGAGCCAGGCAGAGTACGCAACAACATCTGTCGCCTGAGTTGGCAGGCGTCTATTAGAATATTCTGCGTTTCGCCTAACGAGTGAGGTACCAGAGGCCTGATGGTGGTCTTTCTTTTCTCTCCCTATTCTTTGCTAATTAAGAAAGGATGCGAAAGGGGAACGTGCGGAACGTACGTGATTTCGGGTGAACCGCTTGCTTGGTTGCCACTTAAGGAGCAGAAGGCTAGAAAGGTATGCATGAAAGACGACATAGGCAAAAAAGAGTGACTATTGAGATGATGGTTGATAGGGTGATGTGGAAGAAGGAAGACTGCTGTGGCGACCCAATGTAGAGTTGGACAGAACAAGAGAATGATAGTATGGGAAATGGTAAGCGTTATACAATATTTAAGAATATGAGGTTATTGCTGTTCTCTTTATCTGTCAAGAGAATTTTGAATGAAATGTTATTTTATTGCGGCAAAGGTTGTATTTCGTAAATGCTGTGACCGGCCGCCGCGAACGTTGATTGTTCACGTAATGATTTTTATCGGTGTAAACAAAAGTCTACTTTCTTTAGAATTTATCATACTTTCACTTCAGTAATAAGCAGTCAAGATGAAGATTAAAAAATATCTAAATAATATATCTAACCATAGATATTTATTTTTGTATACATATACATAGAAGATGGTAAACGAGCAAGCGGTTTACCTGGTAAGTGACCGCTACTCCATTTTATCTTTAATTACTAAGTTCTCGCGTGACTTGCAATTAGATAAAAGGACCGGTCAAGTTTGAGAGGCTTGGGTAACATCAAGGTCATTATTGTTACGACTCCGGCACCGGGGTCAATGATCCGGTCCGGAGCTTCAGTTCGGTTCGATAGCCCATCGATCTTTTTGTTATAAACATTTCTAATTTTATAACATGTATAGTATTGTAATTATTACTTAGGCTCAGGTTTTACTTAAACTTAATCTTTCTCTGTATGAAATATTAGATATTTTTCTATAATAGAAGGTGGCACACGAGCGAGCGTTCATCCCTACTTTTTTTTTTATATATGAGAAGGGGGCAAACGAGCGGCGGGAACACCCAGGTGATCAACGACACCCATGGACACCCGCAACACCAGAGGAACTGCAGATGCGTTGCCGGCCTTTTAGAAAAAGAAAGGCTCGCTTCTTGAAGGACCCCAAGTCGTACTGGTTTGGAAATACCGCCGAGGATAGACTATTCCACAACGCGGCTGTGCGTGGCAGGAAATGTCGAGAGAACCGCACTGTTGAGGAATGCCAGCCATCCAGATGGTGTGGATGGTACCTGGCGGTCTGTCGTGTCGTACGATGACAAACAACAAACAATCACTACATAAGCGTCCGCAACAAGCTGAGTTGCAGATGCTTTACCTACATTTAATGAACTGAACAAAAAACAATCGAAAAAAAATCATATTTCCTTTTCCCATTAACTCCCAGGTCAATATTTTTCTCCTTCTCATCTTTTTCTCATTAGAAATGGATGGGATTAGGAATAGGAGTATAATTAGGCCTTTAAGACTGGCTATATTTTTATAACTTCAAATATATTTACAGTACAAATAATTAATACTCATTGAGGATCAATTAAATAGATTACGGTTTCTTTATAAACTAACATAATAATATCAAGTAACACGTGGTAAGCTAGGGCACAAAAGCCTCTAACATAACCAAAGGCTTTATTTAATATTGTAACCAGTTTGGGCGAAAGTGAGGCTCGGCAGCGAAGGCGGTGAAAAGTGAATTTGATATGCCCCGGCTTACGAGTGGCTTACTATGGTGGAACACGTCTTCATATCCCGTTGCTATATATGTAGATATGTCAATTCATTTAAGTATAACTGTGGGGAAGTTATATTCTGTATTTATTATCCATAGAATAGCCACCACATCCTTATCTTATGAATAATTATAATTAATATCTAGATATCCTTTATTAATCACATATTGTAACACCAGAAATGTATCGTAAAGGAATTAAATTGCGCCATCAAGCGTTTAGTGTGTTATAAGTGGACTAGATGGCGCCACTAGTGTTTTAGAACGCGGTATAGAAGTGCATGTGAATTAGGATAAGTTCTCAGAAAAGTTTTGTCTCTGTATTAGTCAGACAATAGCTAACGATCGAGCCGAGGCTCGGCCCTCTCGGGCACCCTCGAATCGGAAAGCTAAACGCGTATTGAGTGACAGCCCAAGCCGAGGTCCCCTCTCGGGGTCCCTTGAGCCCAGTCACTCCATGGAGCGTCCGCCGAAGCGACCTAAGAGCTCGGCGGCCTCCCAATCCGGAAATACTAGTAAGGTAACGGCCCGAGCCGAGGCTCCCCCTACGGAGGGAGCCCTCGAGCTAAGTTACTCTTAAAGAGGCTTAGGCTAGGCGCCCTCTGCGCCCTGCCGCCTCGAGCCCGGTGTAGCTGTAAATGCCTCCTCAAGGCAAACAGTGACCTTTCAGTCAAAAAAAAAAAAATTGTCTCTGTGCTCCAATCCAGTAATAATAATAAAGTAACGGCCGGAGCCGAGGCTTCCTCTACGGAGGGAGCGCTCGAGCTTAGTTACTCTTAAAGAGGCTTAGGCTCTGCGCCCTGCCGCCTAGTGCCCGGTGTAGTTGTAAATGCCATGCAAGGCAAGCCCTTGAGGAGGCATTTACAGTGACCTTTCAGTCACAAAAAAAAATCTCTGTGCACTTTTCTCATAAGGTATTAGGCTCATTGTTTAATAGGAGTTTTCAGAGCTATCTAGTTACTGCTTCCACCTGTTTGGGACTGTTCCTCGATATTCGTCCACGGGTCAATTGCACGTCTTTCGTCAGTTATTAGCTTTATTAGTTGCTAACTTGTACTCTGTTCTGTGTGTAAAATAAAACTTTGACGTTTTCGAAATCTGTGCCTCACTTAACATGCCATGCCCTTAACAACTATTACAATGTTATATTAGTAAATACATTGTGTTTTATATTGCATGTATGTATGTTTATGTAGGTGTAGTATTTGAGGAACTAAATACAATTACTGAATATCTTAAGACCTACGAGAACGCTGTACGCTTAACGAACAAGGAAAGGAACTCGTATTTTAGTTATTAGCTGATCGTCTGCAATTCCTCTGCTGTTGCGGAGGTTCATGGTCATTGTTTACCCCTTATTTTACATAAATAAGATATAATATTCATGCCCCATATCCAAACAAACTATCTACAGTCCTATATCTTAAGAATTGTATGTCTACAAAGAATATAGTAGTTTCTAAGGATGCAATAAAACGATTACAGCAATGCAATGATCGAGTTGATCAGGTATCCGCCTCGAGCCGGTCCGAACCGGTTCCATCCCGGTGTCGACCGGATTTTTTTCAAACTAGATCGGTCACTCTTCCTGTCGTTTAAGTTTTTTTCTAATTCTCTAAGTTACGCATTTAAAACCCCGATTTTGTTTGCGTGGTCGTGAGAATTCTAACAAGTCACTAATAGTTTTAATGGGCTTCACAAAGAAATGGGTACCGTATTTCGATTTACATACAAACTGTCGGCTTCATTTTAAAATCATGTGCATCGCTATTACAAATACAATATATTAAAGCTAATGACAGTATTCATAAATCGTAAATACTTTCTATTTATGTGGTAAGTCGGAAATTTTATCATAAATCACATCAAATTGCGGAACGTCATCATAATGTCTTCCTTGTGGAGAGCGGAGCCGAGTTCAGTTGTGAACATTGAAATAGCTGACGCAGAAATATTCACTAGTATTTTATGAGGGCCTGTTCTTTTATCCATGTTCTAGCACCACTCACACTGTCTCGTGTAATTTATAAATCAATTAAACCACAAGCAAGCCATGCTCCGAAAAGCAATTGGTGTGAGTAGCATTCCTCGCCACTGAAGCGTTGTACGCGTTATGTTATCCTGGTAGATTGTTGCTATACATTAGTTCATCATTAGAAATTGAGGTCTAATCTATGTTATATAACAAAATAAATGACAGACCAGAGGGTTGAAATTTTACTCAAAGATTTCTGTTATTACGTAGGCGTATACTAAGAAAGGATTTTTTTAAAAGTCTAAAGTAGGGTATGAAAGTTTGTATGGAAGAATAATTATAATCCAATGTAAGTTGACCTCAGATCTATATGACTAATCATATTAAAAAGGGTTCATCTTAAGACCATGTCAATTAAATTAATAGAAACAGATCAGTAATCAAGTAATGTTTGGTTACCACCGCTGTCATTGGTCAATGATTCGTCAAACAAGTGACATTCAGTTCACATTCGTGTATGAGCTTTGGCAACTCGAATTCAAGGGCATGATGTATTTTTCAGGCTTTAGCATCTAGCAAGTAAGCTTGAGTACAATTGTCTTAGTAGATTTAATTAAAATTAAATTGAACATTTATTTTTAAGGCAGAACAAGTAAGCTGATCACCAGCGACCGCTACCCATAAGCATCAACAGGCAAATGAGAAAAATATTTCTTTTTACCTATTGTAACGTACAATATTCATCCCCTCCCCTTTCAAATATCTTTCCGTTCCCGTCCTATTATTATTAGGAAAGAATGGGAAAGGGAGATCTGAAATTGGCAGGCACGTCACTCATCACCAGAAACGCAGAAACATACTTCTACTTCACGCCTGTCTTCTATGAGGTCGTGCTATTTCACTGGTAGGCAGGTGGTCTCCTGCTACTGTCTCCCATAAGCAGCAACAAGCTAATGAGCTTGTTGCTGCCTATGGGTAGCGACCACTAATTATCGGGTGAACTGCTTGCTCGTTTGCCACTTTATAGCAGATAAAACAGTTCCTCTGTGGAAAATGTCTCGTCGATTTTTCGAAGACACAATTATATGTTGCGGCCAGAATTTTAATGCAACATTTAATATTCCCTCTGAGAATTGATATGTCAGTACGTGGTTCAGTTACTCAATGAGCATAAGGATCAAAACAATGCAATTGTATAGCATGCCACGATTTACGAGTGTACGGCATCCATTGAAGCGTCAACACGGGATTCGAGTTGCCGTCACCGAATCCCGCACTTCCTACCGTACAATGGAGCACACAACACAAAGACCCATCGAATAGAATAAACAAACTCGGTAAATGATCGAGAATTTATATCGCTCCAGAATACCACACTCATATGCAAATGGCCAATATTTTCGCATTAAAGATAAATCATTGGTTAAATATTATTGACGAATGAATATTCAGTATTCGATATACTTATGTATCCATAAATACTGTAATATTAATGAGTGCCTCCCCATATTTAATTTTTTAGCCGAAATTACGCTATGTATTTATTACTCACTATGTTGTTTATGGAAGGGCGTAAAAGATGGTAGGGTTGATAATATATTTTTCAATAATATTTCATCTGAAGCTCCCAGGCCAAGTCGGCTTAGTCAAATAAATTACTAGGTCTTCTTTTTGATACCAGTTCGTGACGCCAATTACTTTTCCAGTAATGTTACGATAAAAAACCAAGCGAAACGGATGTACGCATGGGCCGAGCCTTTTGGCCATACACTGGCATAATAAGATTTATCCGTATCAAACAACCTGTGTAAGTAAACTAACAAAGAGTTTCGATAGCTAATCCAGGGCATTGTTAGTGCATTGAGGAGTTGGAGGTTGCTTCAGTTCCCTTTGTTAAGCTCCGATCATTTTAATTGTTCTTCTGATAGCCGATCTAGATGGTCAGCTGTGTTGTAACGCTTGATCCCCAAACCTTAGCCCTCCTGCTCTATACAATTTTTACACAATCTCCTTCAATCATTTGCCTTTCAAATCGCTTCGTTCGAGATGTGTATTTACGATAAAAGGATGGCCAGCCTTATGTCTAAACATCCGATGGTAGACTGAAGATGGGGTATTAACCCGTGTACTACCACACGGCTCACAATGCAACCAATAATTTCTTGATTACGTAAAAGGGAACTCAATGCGTGACGTAGAAAGAGGGCGTGCGGGCGATCGGAGTGCGTTCCATTCCACGGAATACGTTCGAGTTACGCGGCGACGCGTTGTTGGCTGCAAGCTTGTGTTGCTTGTGAAAAATACAGCTCTATGGTATGATATTAGAGTTTTAGGGGGTTTTATCTGTGGATACTTAAGAAGTTTTACATTTTTAGGACTGAGCCACAGAGTGTGCATCACGTAAGGGCTAAAACCATGACCTTTCGGCATTTCTGTAGCATGAGCCCACAGCTCGTGCACGATTCATGTTTTGTCGTAAAGCAGATCCTAGTATTGTACTCATGCTAAGGGCTGATTGAAAAGTAGTTTAATTTTAGTAGTTATAACGTCAACTCAAGAGCACCATCGTTTTTACGGACTTAGGTTGCAAATGTACAATCGATTCGATTCAATGTACTCGATATCGAGTGACGTTCGTTTCGAGTGATTTTTTTTTGATTAAAGGTACCTTTTGTACTTTTCTGTATCACTGACAATAAATATATATGTGTGAGTGTGTGTGTGTGTGTTTGTGTGTGTGTCATAATGATCGGTAGGGAGTTGAGTTTTTATCAGCGAAACGAATCCGTTATGTGTTGTGGGTGCAGTGCAGAGGAATGTGATATATGGACGCACGCTCACTTCCGCTCGACGGAGAAAAACGTCTAGCTTGGCAGAGGGACTAAACTATGCGAATTACAAGTTACAAGCGCAAAGCGGAAATTTATCTAATTTATTCTAAGCTTCTCTCCATGTAAGCCCGACTGACGCTGAAGGATTGTAATGTTTTTACCTCCTGACTCCTTGAGGCCTAAATGGTTGGACCAATTTTGAGAAATGCGGTGTCATAACATTTGGGTTCTTCCCCAGAAGATCATAGGTAATAATATGATGCAGCAAGGAAAGTTGTATTAATAGAACTGACAGTGACTCAGACTTAAATAACCTTTATAAATTGTTATTTTCTTCATAAATACTAAACCACTTATGCTAAATAGATTGGTGACCCACCTACCACCTTTAAGAAACAAGCATGTATGCGTAGATGCACGTAGAATAAGCTGGAAATGTGTACTAGGATCGTGCCGAAAGAAAATACCTAATTCTCGCCTGCTGGGTTATCATTTATTGACTAAACCGCTACCTCTTATGACTTAAGCCGCTTCCTCTACATTCATCGCGTCCACTCTCCAAAGCAGAGCTGCGTGGCGAGCATTCAACACACTTATTTTGTAATTACATCCGCAGAGACCCGGGGAGGCGAATGTTTGGTTTTTATCACATGTAATGTATCAAATGTTTTGAAGACATTCCAAACATCTCCAGAGATGTAAAACTTAACTAAAAGAGGCTCCTACCAAGGGCTATATAAAATGCTAACTACGCTACTATAATTTTAATTAATTTTAAATTTACAATTTAAAGTACTTCTATAGTTTATAATGAACCCAGAAAGACGACATTTATATATAAGATGTTTATCTTCATTGTGTCAACAATAGAATTCTTATTACATATTTATTGCATGAACAAATAGTAATATTGAATTTTGATATTATTTCAAAAATAATTTACAGATAAACACGGTTAAGTACAGTTCTACAATAAAAAGAAAATAAAAACCAGACTCAGGGATATAAATCTACACAAGCAACTTACTTGGTCGGTCTTAAGAATTTTTTTATTATTATTAAATTAATTGAACAACGAATTATTCCTGACAACCGACAAAAGTTTTAATTAGGTTGGCACGATTACTGTCGTAATATTTTCACATTAAATGAAATCACTAGGATATAGATGAAAGTATTCCACAAGGAACGCTATTAGGACCTGTGTTATTCTTCACGCTAACTTGAAAAATTTGTTGTTTTCGCAAGGAGTTCAAATGGGGCCTGTGTGGCCACACACATAATCATACTCTACATGTAGCACTAATCACGGTAATTTAGCCATACGTATTGATTGATCCGGCGGAGACGCAGTGAAAGCGGGGCTTAAGGAGCCCGAGCGATTTCACTTGCAAAGGAAAAGCTGCAGTTATTATCGCAGATGCAATATAATTTATTACATTTATTTAACGCTTGCAATTTGATGTATGTTTATGATATAAATAAGCTCGGAAATTCAATGGACACGTTCTCTGTGTATCTATCGACTGGCGATATGTCAATATTTTAAAAATATATATATAATGAATGAAGAGAAAATAACGAAACTATGTTGGAAAAGTGATTGGCAGAGTTGGTAGGGGACGTCCTAGGAGAACTTATATCAATCAGTTTAATGGCTTACTATAAAAGGGAGATATACGGAGTACCCGTAACCGACGATCACGTATGCGTAGATGTATGGATGTAGAAGAAGCAAGAGAATTGTGCCAGGAACGTGCCAAATGGAAATCCATGATCTCTGCTTACGCCTCTGTGTTACGCTCGTGAGCACATTTTTATTTATTCTATACTAGTGATCCGCCCCGGCTTCGCCCGTGTAGCCATTTTGGAATCTATATGGAACAAACATACACACACATCGCCTTTTATATACGTATATAATATGATACAAAGTAGCCTTTGTGCTATTCCATTTACCTTCTTTTCCTTGCTCTACGATTGAATAACTTCTTACATAACCCGTCCATGTTCGGTCAAAAGGGGGTTAACAGTCATGCTCGTTAAATATTAAGGGCGGGCTTACATGCAGCGACGTGAACACGTCAGACGTAACAAACGAACACGCGGACACACGGAATATATAACGAGGTTTACGTAAACTCTTGAATATTCACTTGTAACGAATGTTATTAAGTTGGTGTTTTTATTTTTATATCGATATGCCAGAGATTCCCAAAGCATGGGTCGGGACCCACCAGTGGGTCGCCGGCGGCTATTAAGTGGGCCCTAATGTCGGACGCAAGCCAATCGTTCCAAGGACCTGGAAGTCGCAGTCGCGGTTGCCGCCCGCAAAAGAAATACATTCAGTTCTTTACATAAATATCTACATTCTATAGAAGCCGTGGGTCTGCAACTGAGTCGGGCTGAAAATCGCTCTGTGAGTTCTTAGTCCATAGGGAATACGGCAACATGGCATGGCCCTGTGTTACCGTCCTGGTAAAGTGCAATTACATCTCAGATCAAAGCTACAAAGCTGCAAGCAAAAGCAAAGCAAGGGGTACCGAACCCGGAGTTCCCGGATATCGCACTCGTAGATGGCTACCCAGGGTTTTTCAGTTTGTAAAACCTTACATAACCCTGCCTTTCCATAAAAAATTCTTATTCGCTGGAACAGGAAGGCAGTACTAAGTACAATTAGCCTGACTGGGCAACACATTAAAACATCTTTCAAGTTTTTCGCTTCAATAATACCTTAAGGATTTATCTGTCTCTGGATCAATAATGCCGCTTGCCTAGTGTAAGGTCTTATTTAAATTACATTTTACTTTCGTCTAGAATACAGATATTCGTTAGCAACTAGTGCTTTAAGTAATGTTAGTGAAACAAACTTGTTTTCCTTCAAAACATGTTTCTTAATCAATTATATAAGGCGGTCAATGCAACCCGACCCAATCTAAATATCGTTAAAATAATTTAAGTTCTAAACCAAAGGACAATAAATTCAACAGCGCTTAGTTCTATCCACACAGACAGAATTAGATCCCTTCGGTCATCGCTCGACAATATTATATTAACTAACTTCTTATGGTTATACTTTTATTGAGGATAATTTGAATTTCAGATGGCGCACTACATCTTGCTCAGGCTAGTGAGCCTGCTCGCGGCCATTGCTGCGTCGAGCGGCGAAAAAGAGCAGACGAGGTGGTCCCGACAGATCAGCTCCTACACAGCTGACATCAGCGACTGGGTACCTCTACCCGGACCCGTGGAGCGAGATTTGCCACAAACGAAGAAGCAACCAGTCGCCGAACCGAGAATACTTGCCGAGCCGTTCCCAACCTTCACGAGGTCGAACGGATTCAACCACGGAGGGTTCAACCAAGACACATTTCCATCTAGAATGTTCCTAAATGCCCCGTCCAATAGACAACTTTATTTACAATCTTTGCCTTCAGTACCATCCGCGCCACAAAACTATTTAACGGAGCAAGGATTCGGGCAAAGTATTCGTTTTGGTTTATCACAACCAAATTTTCCATTGAACCAAGGATTTGTTTCTCAGCAGTTAAATTTTGACAACATTCCGCAGATAAATACAAAGCCGCAACAAATTTCTCACAGTCCACAAATTAAGTTCGAGAATGCTCCAAAAACAAGCCAATCAGTAAGGCCCCAAGTACAACCTTTTATTACTCAAGCTCCAATCTTAAAGCCGGAAATACCAAAATTCTTCGAGGGATACCGCATACAAAATGTCAGTAACGACTTTAATACAAAGAGACCTCAATCGTTACAAAAATTGAAATATGATGGTGTAAAGACACAAACGATTTCACAGAACAAACCTAAAGTCGAAAGGGAAGAAGTTCAACTGTTATATGTGCCATTGGAGTCACTAAATTCAGGACAATTTAATCTTAGAACTCCTATTGCTACTCCACAAGTTATAAATACAGATTTATACAATCAAATTCAAAAACAAGTTCCTGTGAACACTCCTAATTTCTATAAATCCTCTACGGACTACCAAAAGCACACAACAAAAAGTGTGGACAGTTTAATCCCTAGACAAGAAGTTTTCTCAAACTTCAACGCTAAGACGAGCACTGTCGACCCGATACCGTTGTCTTCGCCATTTCCAAACGTACCATCATCAACTCCTAAGCCAAAGAAGCTTAAGCCACATCAACCGCCACTAGCTATATTTTTAACACAAGAAGCGAGAAAGGATCAAGTTAAAGTTGGAGACGTATTGTACTCTTTGAAAAACGCAAACACTATTGCTGTTCTGGACACTGTTAATCCTCAAAGTGCCCCTAAAGTATTTATTGGTCCTTCTTCTTTGACGCCACCAGAAAACTATGTTAAATTCGAATTACCATATTTATCTAACATCGATAACATTGAAAAGAAACTTCGACAATTACCCTTTTTCGTAGCACCTTTAAGCTACAAAACACCTCAAGGATTTGCAAAAATTCCCTTCCCTTCACCCCACGTGGGATCTGTAGTAATCAATTCGCAAATTAATAAAGACGCTCCAGCTCAAATTCATTCTACGACATTATCTGGTTCCCCTCAAGATTTTTACACATACAACCAATTTCCAACGAAACAAGTACAGAATTTGGAAACTCAAAAGCCAAAGCTCAATTATTATACTACTGCAGCTCCAAAACCTCAAGTGCCATCGAATTACGAATCAAATTATTATTCTTTTGAACAACAGTTAACAAGAAAAGAACCCGAGACTGGATCAAAAGCCACTTCTTATTTCCTGAGCAACATCGGAAATCAATACAATCCATCTAACTACGTGAGTTTTCCATCAGGACCAAATCTCCAAACACCAGAACCGATTCAGTCCTATCCGACCTTCCAGACACCGACAGCGCGAACACTTCCTACTCAGAAGCCTACAACTACCACATCAACCACTACAACAACATCGACAACTACTACGACTACAACTGCGAAGCCGTCAACGTATCCAAGTCAATTATTAGAAACCCATAATCCTTATTCTATAAATCATGCGTTCCATTTTAGTACGCCAATAGATTATCAAAACTTTTTCGACGAATATAAAGAAAACTCTGCTACGCCTGGACAAGTTCCTTATTCACAAACGCAACCGGAGACAAATGTGTCATCACCAAATCCAGTTTCTATTTCTCAAGAGACAGAAAGTACACAGTCCACATTTGTAGAAGGATCACCAAATTATTCACATGGATACACACCAGAAATACATTACGAATCAGACGTACAAAACTCAAGATTTCCCTCTTACGATACAAGCCAACAACCAAATAAAGAGCCCGAATATAGTCAAACAAATAGTCCAGTAATTCAGAGCGATAACTTTGAACCCAGCAGTGACCTTACACCTCCGAGAAACGTCAATGAGCAAACACCAACTGAATCGATTTTAAGGCCAGCAAACCCTGAAGTTAACTATCATACATCACCTGAATCAACTGAAAATCATATTCCTGTGACGAACCCTCCATTTGACTATAGCCAATATGAAAGTAGTTTTAATGCAGATGAATATGAACAATCTACTCAAAGTTCTACCAGTACTACAACAACAACGACACGAAGGCCACCTTTGAGGACTAGAGGCCGCCCGCGCTATCCAACAACGAAAGCCGATACAGGAGAGTATACAACTAAATCAATTATTACACGGAGACCACTCAGAGAAAGGAGGCCGTTGCCGAGCAGACCAAGATATGAACCAAATAAAATAACAACAGAAAAAGCTGTCAGGAAACCCACTGAAGCAATCGAAACTACTACTAAATATACAAGAACAAGGACGAGGGGACGAGTTCATTATAGACCATCTGACGCTGATGACATTCATGGCAAGCGATTTAAACAGCAAAGTAGTAAGGAAAACGATCTCGCCTATCAAAGGGATGTTTTACATCAGAACTATCCAGTGACACTCATGGAAAGAACGAGCACTGTTGACATTGAAGCAATTACCGAACCAACTGTCAGATTTTCTTCTACGGACCTTAGGTATTCTGAGGATACAGAAAACGCTTATAGCAATGATAAAGTTACTGTAACCGAACACTCTTCTGCTGCGTCTGCTCCAAATGACGAAAATATTTATCAATCAAGAAGTAGTCCTTCGCCTGAAAATACTTACCCTCCATACGAGGAATCGAAAGACGAAGAAACATACAGTAAGCAAACAACACTTATTCATTCAACTGCAGAAGCAGTTACTGTCCCTAGTGTTATTGAAACCGCGACACAAGGAAATGAGGACATTATTTCACCAACTTATACATATGATTCTATAAAAGAAGAAGAACAAGAAACTACTACACAACAGAATATTGAAAATGGTAACGTTCCGAATGCAGAAGAAAATCAACAATCGGAGCAAGAAGAAAACATTATCCAAACTACCCCATCGTATAACAGGGTACGAGTGAGGCCGGGAGTCATTAGGCAATATCATCACACTTCAACTGAGGCTTCAAGAGTTAAATTAGATAGAAGAAGGCCAGGGCAGGCAATAACATACAGACCCGCTTTTGATAAACGCAGAACCACTATGCGTATTGACGAAATAGAAGCTGATCTAAAAACAAAGCAAGTTCATTCGCGTCCAGAGTTCCAAGACTATAGACACCCTGTTTACAAACCGGAACCAACTACCGAACCGGCTGTTACAACACCTTTAACACAAGAGACAACGAAACGGGGCCTATATCGTCGTAGAAGGCCTACATATACGGCATCGTCTACTGAGACATCGACCAGTAAAAAATCTTATGAAATAAGAAACAGATTCAGGGGTCGACGGCCAACAGAAAAACCATCGGAAAAACCGGAAGAACAAACGGAACTTACAACGCCAACAGCGCGTGATACATTGACCGTAAGAAATAGCGATAGACCACGGCTATCAGAAAGATTCAACAAAAACCATGAGCCAGAAGAACCGGAAGATCAAGATCCTAATTACTCAATACACAGACCCAATTACGCCATCCCAGACTCAAACCGATGGTCACCTAAAATTTCCACAAATTCCTTCAAACCTTACAATCCAAACGATATAACAGATGAAACAAAAGTGCCTGCTGCAGATCAACAGTCGGCAGATGGACCTGAGCTCGATATAATTACCGCTAAAAATGAATACGACAATGTTCTTATTTCTGTTACGCCGGCAACAAATAGCAGAGCTAATAAAAAAATTCCAGATATTCCCCCAACTCTGGAAGCGTTGGTAGAACAGAGTAGATTGGCTAATACCGAAGGAGGTGACACAATGTCTACATTTGAGAGTATGCTTGAAGAAGTAATGAAAAGTTTGGAGGAGCAAGACGAAGATGAATACACTAAGAATGTAATGAAGCACAAAGGTGGAGAAATCGGCGAAATACCACCGGAAAAAATAATATCACCCACCACAGTACCTCAAGATGTCACAACTGCAACTGTTGGCACTGAAGAAGTTGAGCAAACAACTGAGGTATGAATTTTATTTATATGTTTTATTTCGATGATATTTAAATTCATTCTTTTTAAAGGAGCATTAATTTTAACAATAGTCCAAAAATTTCTGATGGTGTGTGTAGAGTGTGTAATGTAAAGATATTACAATTGCTATCTGCTGTTCACTAAACATACAATGACCTGTATTATTAAATAACACACATATACAGTATTAGGGTATGTAAATAATCTATATACTATTTATTTTTCAAATTACAGAAAGAGCATGACCGGAAATCAAGGCGCCGTGGCTTTTGGAAAAAAGTGAAAGTTCGTCCCGCAACCACAGAGTCATTCGAAGTAGCGGAGTCTCAATATTACTCGAACGCGGTGAACCGACTCGGACAACCTATTAAATTATCAAAAACCGATCACGAAAAATCGAATGAACACGACAAATTCAAACTTACAGTCACAACATACAAGCCGACCTCTCAGTTCATTAAAGAGCTTTTTGAAACCGACAACGAAGAGATGGAAATTACTCCAGATATAGACATTCCCAAACTAACGACGGTCAAATCAGATCACCAAAGACTAACACATAAAGATCGCCAAAAAACTACCGTTGCTTACACGACAAAAGAATCTACAGAAAATCTTAGTCCTGGTGATATGGACTTAGGAACCGGTGCACCTGATTCCACTTTTGGGGAGATTACACACTTTACTACGGTCACTGAACCAGTAACTACTAAGAAGGACCATTCCGCCGCAGATAGGTCTGACGGTTTTAGCTTTATGGATTACTTCTTTGGAGTTACTTCACCCAACAAAGATGCCGAAGACAAAGCAATAAATGAAAGTAGCTCATTGAATGCTCACACGACAGTTGAAGCAGGGATAACAGACCTACCTAAAACAAAAACAACACCAGAAACTACATACATACCTGAAGAATTTACAGCTGTTACCTTTAATGAAGCAGACTTTGATAATAAGTCTACAAATAAAGCCGCTGATATTAGCAATAAAAAGGACAGAATACAGGAATCCACGGAACCATTGCAAAACCACATAGAAACGTCAACTATGTCTTCTTTCATGGATTCTTTAAAAATCGTCAGCACATCCATGTCAACAGAGATATCTCATGAAACGGAAATTTGTTTTAGAGGAAAATGTATTAAAACTAAGAAACCTATGTTATAAAGTGATACAAAAATGGTGCTAAGACTGTGTTCAAAACTAGTAGTGGAATAAATAAGTAAAGAAACCGAAACGATCGATTTAAGTGGTAGTTGATCTTATAAAACCTTTGGTCTACTTTATTTTACTCGTCTATTTTACCCATATTTATTAGTTACTTGCAACTCGTTAGTACGTCAATGCTTTACCAGTAATTTGGGTGAAATTTTGTAAATTGTCTTTACATAAACTCTTTACTTAATTTCACCCTCGGTCTCTATTAGACAATAGGGAACCTATATTGTAAAATTTAAGGTTAGTGGCTAATTATTGATAAGTAATGTAATATGTAATACATGCTATTTACACAAGAAAAACAATAGAAATTAGAATTTAAGCATTTTTAACTTTTGTAAAATACTGACTGATATTTTATCCTTAAATGAAAATTATAAATTGAAGACTTTGCAGTTTTTAAATCTTTTACACATTTGAATGTAATTATATAGGACTATAAATGATTACAAGAACGAAATTGTATAAATTCTACTGCTCCCTTCAGTGGATTTGTGTACCATGGTTAAAATAATTTATATTAAAATAATATTTAAAAACTGTCTTATTTTATTTTAAACTATAACTAATATAAAACTATCACCTGTACATATATACAGATATATAGTAGGTCTATGCGCATATATCTCTTATTGACAAAATGATCTATTTTATATAACTGCCATCTATCGGAGTAATCTGTATCTACTTAATACGGAACAATTGAATTATTCTCTATAATTGTACTCATATAAATATTGTTTTAACATCCTGCAAGTGGTTCTCCTAATAAAAACGCAACATGAGCAATGATTAAACGATGTATTCTTTAAATTCGTGAAAAAAATAAACATAAATTAAATTGAAGTAATATTGCGGTTTCAGTATTATTTATGCTGTGCCTTTATTTAGCATTCCCGATGCACCGCCTGAGAACTCGTAGCTTGCGGTGACACTAATAAACAGATTAATTATTTATTTTGATGTAAATAATGGTAATTTTTTTTTTGCTTTGGTAACTCAATATGTCAAGTTGACATTTCTACATTAATGACATTTGATTTATAAACAAAACAGAGACATAAGTTTGACGAAACTGATATACAAAATATAAGGGAAAAAGTCAACAATAGGTATCCATTTGTACATTATGGAAGTAGAAGCAAAAATAAAAGAAGACATGAGACATCTCGGGTGTCAATCTGAGAAGAAAGTGACATTAGCTTACCAGCTATATATCAACTTGCTCGATGAAAAGCAAATGTACGACACAGAATATTGTTACAACAAAGACGTGGACACACTTTACATTGTAGCGAGACCAAACAAAAACGAAAAAATGAATATCTACGTCCCCATTCCTACAAATTTCGACATAAGCGTTAATTATATTAATAAAATGCAAGAGAATTTATGCACAGTCGAAACCGGCCCCACAATTAACCTAGCATTTATTGAAGAAGACTTCACAATAGTTCTTTATACATTTACGAAAGGTCTGGTAGAGCGGCCGTCGTTGGATAGATCAGCACAGATTAAATGTAGAAAAGAGAAGCGGAGATTCATAAACAGTGAAATTCATAAAAAGAAAATTGACATTTTAAATGATGCTATGAATGGTGGATTTGTTGATGACGACGATTGTGAAATAATAGAATAGATATTAGCAAAAATATATACATTTTAAACCCAGCTGGTAATAAAACTAACCCATAGTAAGACCCCCATACATAATATGACCATTATAATGTTACTTCAGTATATTTAAAAGTTAGTTAAAGTTGAAATGAATGTATTTAGTATGAATGGCAAAAGTCATGATGGAATTTAACTGACATTTTTGTCCCTATCACTCATATCCAATATCCATATTATAATACTTCAGATTACATTTTAAGAATATAACTCATTGGTCTTTTGGTGTGCACCATCCTGTTTTATACTGTTTCTCACATTTCTTTTCTTACTTCTCATGGTTATATCTGAGCGCTACAAAGCAATACCAGTATTAAAACTTACAGTGTAACTAGAAATCATTAGAGTTTCCAATGGTCATATGTCATGAACAGCTTACTCAACTTACTCCTTCAAGTTTTTTTTTGTTAAACAAGGTAACAAACAAGTGCTTCAACTGATATCAAGTGACGTCTGTGAATCTGCAACAATAAGCTAAAGAATTGCAGATCCATTGCCAGGGGACAAGCAGCAAAAGGATTTTCCCTTTTCCTATCTATCTACTCCCCCTTCTTCCCCAAATCCTTTTCGCCTTCCGATCCTTTCCTTATTAGAAATGAGCGGGAAGAGGAAGAGGAGCAGAATTAGGCCTCTTGTACCTCAGTCATCACATGAAATGCAGCATATTTCTACTTCCCATGTTATCACCGGTCAAACCAGCCCATTGATGCAACAGATGTAAATCTGTTGGTGTAAAAAAGTGAAATATGCTAAACAGAAAATTTGTCAATATATAAAAATAGGCACTCCAATTTCATTTATCCTGCAAGTATGGAAGTGTTGAAGAGAAAAGGAAAGGAGGGAAAAAAAGGAATCATACGAAACCACTAGGACCAGTTTTGCCATTATTATCATTAAATCTTTTGTCCGTAATATAGGTATTAGGTATTTTCATACCGATTTGAATACTAAACTAAAATTACTTCTCAATAATGTACATCTTATTCATATTTATTAGCCTTTCCCTATGATAAAGATTTATTGGGAAATTTAAAAAATGGTCTTGTGACAGATTACTCCAACTAATTATAATTTAACGTAAGCTTTGCTTTCAGTTATTAAAAAAGTTACTAGGTCTTAAGAAGTGAGGTGCACTATTTTAGGAACTACTATAAGAAAAGCGCCACCTAGCTACAATTGAAGAAACTACAAGTCTCTATTAGGATTACTAATTCCAATTCATTTATATATTCGCCAATAGATGGCATTTTCGTCAAATTGTAAATACGTTTTCGTGTCATTTATAATTGTTTCTTCGTCTTAAAATACATACTTATACTGATAGAAAAATCAATCTTAGAATCTCCCTGGATTATATATATATGGTAAATAGTAAAGTGCTATGTTATTTTCTCCCTCGATTAAGCCGTTAGTCATCCGCCACTATGACCAGGTCTACCTACTACTACCTACGCTTCATCGACATGTACTAGCCTGGAGCCAGTTCGGGGAGCAATGTTATGATCTGCTTAATACAAAAAAAATTAAAAGGTTGCACAAAAACTTATTTTGTAAGAGTTCTTACAAAATAAATTTTTTAAATGTTGATAAATAACTTGTAACGTAATATCCTCCAGTATTCAATATTTTTTATTGTACTTTGATTGAACTTCTGTCTGATAATTTCAAAAGTAGAATCACATGTCAGGATGGCCGAGCGGTCTAAGGCACCAGACTCAAGGTTTCCTTGCCCACTACAGTGGGTCCGGGCGTTCTGGTCCTCTATGAGGGCGTGGGTTCGAATCCCACTTCTGACAAATTCTTTTTATAACTTTTTCACTGTTCAGTATGTACTATCAATGTACATAACGTAATACTAGCTGTTGCCCGTGGCTTCGCAAATTGTTTCCTATCCTCCTCGCTGGAAATTTTTGTTACTTCGCGTAAATAACTTTAAATTATAGGCAGGAAATCGCTGCATGCGAAAAGCGGAGGACCGCGTCGAAGATATTGGGGAATGCCAATGTCCAGTGGACTGATATAGCCTGCGGAATATGATATGTCAAGATATTTTTCTACATTCATACATAATTGTTTTCATAAATCATAATAAGAAAGCTTTTTTAGAAATTGAATAATGAATATGTGTGTGAAATTAAGAGGGCAAAAAAGAGATCTTCCCGTACCGGGAATCGAACCCGAGCCTCCTGGGTGAAAGCCAGGTATCCTAGCCACTAGACCATACGGGAGTTGAGAAGTGAAGTGAAGTTGGTAAATTTATTAATTTCAAAGTTATTTTACAAAATATAATATACAATTTGTTGTTTAAATTTTAAAATATAACTAAATTAAATAAATATGAAATCTGAACAACTGAATGACGTTCCAACCACAGAGCCTGCAATACAGAACTGAGTTGACCGTGTACAGAGACTATTGCAGTGCTGCTTATGATATACAATAGAAAAAATAAATCAAATAATCTCACATACAGCTGCTCGCTCCATGGCCCGACGCACCACAGGCAGTGCAGTTCCACTTCTGTCGTCTCCTCTCCGGCTGCTTGCCGATACGGTAACTCCGCCGTTTTATTCGGGCTAGCGAGATTAACAAGAAGCTCGTATGCCTCGTCACCGATTATAGCAATTAAAGAGGGCAACTTTAAATCGTCCGCTACAATGTTCACTTTCAAATACATGTCCAACCGATCGATGTAAGAACCCCACACACCCGATCGCACGTCAAATTCACCAATTTTGCCGATAGACATCGTTTATTTAACTCGATGAACACTGTTCACGCACGAAACACGATTTTTAAAGTACTCGTCGCCAATGTAGTGTTAAGTCCTGGGGAGTGAAATGAGACGACGTTTACGGTAGCACAGTTTATTCCAGACTGGTTACAATAATTAACACGTTCACTGCGGTGATCCTATATAATTTAGATGTACCTCCATACGTTACAGAACCCAGGGCCGGTCAGACGGAGAGAATTAGTGGAAGCGTGCTGGTCGTCTGCAGGGATTGAGGGACAGCTATCCCGGCAGTCGACGACGTAAAAAGGTTATACGACCTTTTTACTTTTGGTGTGGAAAGGGCTTACAGTCTTCACGATTCTTGTTACTGCAACTTGTTGAAATCTTCAGATTGTCATATCACGTCATCCTTGAACTATTTCCATTAAAATAAAATAAAAACTGACCGCGAGGATGTCCAAGTAACGGTTTATAACAGATTTGTGATTCCTGCACTCCATTGCATCGCAAGCAAATCGTCCGATAAATGAAACGAACACTTACCAGCATGTAAACAACCACTATCATAATCCGACGCGCTGGATTATGTCCGATGATCAATTTATTTTTACAAAATCAATAGGCTAAGCGCGCGGCTCTACAAAGACGTCTGATTTGTGTTATGAAGTATTTAACAGGGTCAACCCTATTAAATTTTGCCCTGGATTAGATTGAGTTACCCTCTCCCTATCAGTAATTACTGTATAACATAATAAATACAGTATTCTAACAGTTTATATTAAGTTAATAACTGATGTACAGCTTTTTTTTCTTTTTTAATTATTTATAACGCCATTTCCGATCCAGACTTGAGGCCTCCGTGGCGCAATTGGCTAGCGCGTTCGGCTGTTAACCGAAAGGTTGGTGGTTCGAGCCCACCCGGGGGCGCAATTTTTACCTTTTATTGTTTAAGTTTTAATTAAATTAATCAATTAATTAGATTTTAAGATTTTGTTTTTCTGGTTTCACAAATTGTATTTTTACTAATTGATTGAAAAACAACTCTCATGTTACGGATATTGTAAAGGTTGGATTGAAAGGAGACACATTTTTCAACTGCGTTTATTTCATCGACCAATGACAAGTTTTTTTTCTTTTTCTTACCACAGACATGTGCGAACAATTTTATATTCAATCATTACACAATTCAATTAATACAATTTTTTAAGTAATTTAGCATTTAAAACGCTCAATACATTGCTATAAGCATTAAATTTACATATTATTTCTAAAACAAATGTGTGAGTGAATTTTTAAATTTAACCTTCATTACAATAAAAAGAAATTACATGAAATAGTATATACTCTAGTTGGTATATTTTTTAATTTCAATCAAATCTTAACATGATTGGAATTAAATTTTAACATTAACCGCCAATGGGGATATAGCTCAGTGGTAGAGCATTCGACTGCAGATCGAGAGGTCCCCGGTTCAAACCCGGGTGTCCCCTGAGACACTTTTTGTATTTCATTTTTCTATCAGAAACTGTTTACATAAAATTAAATTATTATTTTGGCTATGGTATCAGACGCAGGGTGATGTCTTTTGCCATATATACTTCTTTATATCCTTAGCTTTATGGCTCTTTTCAACCCTAGGTCGTTCCCTGCTACACGTAGGCCTCCCCCATTGATCACCACAGAGATCGGGCCCCTGCCGCCTCAGCCTTAGCCCACTAACCGCTTTCTAATATCATTGATTCGTCTTTGATTGCTTCACCTCTGCATCGTACTTGTATAGACCTTATATTCTAAGATCCGGTACTGCATGCCTCAACTGTTATTTGAGGGTATACATTTCTTTAGCCGTATCTGAGACCATTAAATACCCTGTACCCTCAATTATATGATATATTAGTGTCAGATTTAGTCCTTACGACAGAGGTAAGTTTTGTAATTTATGACTATGCGACATACTATACATCTTTAAGAGTGTCAGCTAGACTCATATTTATTAAAGTAATTAAAAGTCGATCCCCTTTATTTATTTAGTTTTACCCTGTGAATAGTAAATTTGAAGTAAGAAAATATCGCTACGGTTCTACGGCATGACGGTATATAAAAATACAGCAACATTTACGTACATACGTAAGTAATTTAACATGCGGTTACCATGTACAATACACAATGCGATGGGTCTTGGAAACATATCTCATTAGATCTGACAGAAATCGCTTAATCTTAGTAAGCGGATATTTTGTACCGTCATTTTGTAATAAATGTACTTTTTGGTTGTTGTTTTATTACAATATATACACGTTAAAATACATTCGTCTTTGTTAAACTAGTAAACGATGAAACAAACATAGAATAATTCTCTAAAATTTGACTAAACTGGCGTAGCAGTCGTGGCCGAGTGGTTAAGGCGTCTGACTCGAAATCAGATTCCCTCTGGGAGCGTAGGTTCGAATCCTACCGGCTGCGAAACTTTTTTGCCATCTAAACTCAAGAAATGCTTCATTGCAATGATTGGTACGATTTTTGATTTGATTTAAATGATTATACAACAAGTAATAAATCAATTTCGTGTGTATTTGTGTAAAACAAATGTGTAATTAAATATCTTTGTAGTTTATAATATGCTATCTGTTTATTACATTCATATATTTCTTAATTTTCTTACAAATGGTGATTGTATCGTCGTCCTAGCTATTGCACCATCCTATTTAAATAGCGCCATCTATTAACAGTACGCTTAACTAACATACAAGCCAGCCAACTTATAGTAATGTTTTTTAATCGAAAGAAAATAAAGAGTTATTACACTACAGCACATTTTGTATTAAATGTTGATCTAAACTAACTGTTAAGGACCTCCTTCCTACTCCATCATCAGACCCTGGTTATGCTGGCCAAACTACTCGTCAAGACGATTCAAATGAGCCCAAACTCGACGTAAGGACCGTAACCGAGTAACCGGGAAGTGGATTAAATTTAATTTGCAAGATTTTGATGATAAACACCGGACAGGGGAAACTAAATAAACGCTAGTAAAAAGAGGACCGACTTTTCGACCGCGAAATTACAAGATTTTATTCAGTTTCAAAATATTTTTATACTAAGAACAAATAAATAAAATAGAAAAATAACGGAATTAACAAAAACCAAACGCTCATAACATTGACAAGAATTTATTTTGATTTTTTACAAATTAAATTTCACCAGTGGTGATAATTACGAGTCCAATCCTCGACCACGAGAGCAACACCTCTTTCCCCCACCATAATAGACGGCGCGTTGGTGTTGCCGCGAGGTACGATTGGCATTATAGAGGAGTCTATAACACGTAGACCTGAAACACCATAAACCCGCAGCCTTGGGTCCACCACAGCATTCTTATCCCATTTCGGACCCATTTTACAAGATCCCACAGGATGATACGGCGTAGAAGTATAATGCCTAGCCAAACACACAATGTATTCATCGGTACCCCATTCATAATCCCTACAAGCTGGGAGTTTGACTCTTAGGAAATGTGCCCCCATACTTTTGAAGGCTTCAGTATCTTCTAATGAGATAAGGAACCGTACACCTTTAATCAATGGAACCAAATCCCTTTCATCGTCATAATAATTAGCATACAGAAGCGGATGGCCGTTCGGATCGGTTGTGTTGAGGCAAAGCCTGCCTCTACTGTACGGTACTAAGTTCATAGTCCTAGGTATCAATCCGTCGTAGAAACCGGTCGGATAGATCCTTGTCCTGTCGTAATCTATCGGTTCTCTAACGTATTCCCTCCATTTAACACTATCCACTTGATACTGGATATCAGGCGCCGGTAGATTTGGTTCGGTTTTAATAAATGATACTGAACTGACCGCGCCATTTCCAGCGAGCGGACCTCTCTTTATATCCATTATATCGTAATCTATTACTTCCTTTAAAACTTCATCATCGGTACGTAGAGTCGCTGTGTCATTAAGCACAGCTATTATAATGCCATTGAACGTGACGTGATCGTGCAAATTTTCTCCAACTGCTAATTCCTTAACTACTTCAATGCCAGCTCTTTCCAATTGATCTCTAGGTCCTATACCTGACAGCATGAGAAGTTTCGGCGCGTTGATCGGTCCACCGCTCACGATGACTTCTTTCTTTGCGAACACCCTGTACATAACGTTATTCTTAATATATTTAACGCCGTAAGCTCTTTTTTGATCGTCGATGAGAATTTTCACAGCTTCTGCATTGGTTTTTACTGTTAAATTGTTCCTTTTGAACCTTATAGGGCGGATGAATGCTGTGTTAGCTGAAATTCTCTCCCCGTCCAAGGCAATGGCTTGTGCCTGCATCGCTCCCACCTGATTGGCCCCGTTGTAATCGGTGAGAGGCAGGCCTCTCTCGTGGAATGCATCTGTGATCATGATCGACGGCTTGTCGAAGTAAGGATAGCGAGAGATGTACTGTTCCCCGGTCACTCCGTGGTATTTACGGTCTAATCCTTCAAAGTTTAGATTTCGTTCGGATTTCTTAAAGTAAGGCAACACCTGGAATGAAACCATTGTGATTGCGGTAAATTCCTCGTTCCTTATTAACATTCGAGTTTGACACGGAACATTATAAATCATAACTTATGTACTTACATCTCTGTAGCTCCAGCCGACATTGCCGAGCTCAGCCCAGGTGTCGTAATCGAGCTTGCTGCCGCGGATGTAGGCCAGCGAGTTGATGGAACTTGACCCACCCATCATCTTACCTCTAGAACAGAACAGAAGAACGCATTTATTGACTAAAAGTAGTATCTTGCAAAACGTCACTCGTCAACATCATGTTGACTCAATCACCAGGCGATAATGATCTTAGGATACGGCATAAGAACTTTATACGTTCATCTGTTGGCGCTGGATCAGACGTACAACGGAATATTAGACTCAAGTTCGATTTGATGTCCACATAAACTTGACCCCTAGAATCGCTAACGGCGTTCGAGAACCCAATTTAACATAATCTAGGTCCTGATAAATATCAGATTAGGCTATAACTTTCTCATGCCATATCTTAGACTATCAACATTCTTGCAGGATTCTTGTTTTTGCAGCAATTAGATATTGCTATTGCAATGTTTGCGACGACTGGTACCATTTACCAACCTAGGCCAAGCACATCTCCCACCGCGTGATGCTAAGCAACTCTTGCCGTCAGGTTCCGTGGTGTAGGCCCAGTCCACGTTGGATCCCAACAGGACCGTAGACAGTCCTGGCACCAGCGACACGTCCGGTTGTTCTGGACCAGCTTCTAGCAAGAGTACCTGTGAGAGGCAATGTAGCTAACAATTGTAAACCAGTTTAAAGAGTTTTATTTCATTTAATTCCTATTCTCAATTGATTTATATTGAAAAGATTTAATTTAATAAGAAATTTGTTATACTAATTATTATTTTACTGTGAACCTAAATGTGTATTAACAAAGTAAAAATATTGTTGTTTGTGGGTAAAACTAGCGACTTCCTCTAGTTGTACAATAACACAGATTTTTATTTGAACGCCTAGAGTCTAGAATCTAGTCTATCCGAGTCTAGTTAAGACAACTTGCGTTTATAATTAGGCAAAATATTGGCATTCGTGAACCAGGGATATTACAAGTAGATTAGAGTACGGATTTAGATTGTTTAAGCTCATCCGCTGAACGTTGCGTTTTTTTGTGGCATGATTTCTAAAAATGTTTCTTGCTCGTTCATTCTAACTACTATAACTAGTGGTCGACCAGTGCTCGGAAATTGAGCACAATTCATTTTAAGAAATTACTAACGCTACATACGCTGCGTACAATATCTCGACATCGAGGGATCGCTAGATGGCGCTGGTACTCATACGTAGAATTTTCTACATTCGCTATAGAAACTTATTCTGCCAAATCTCCTGCACAACAATGTGCTAATATTTTTAAAAATGTTCCCTAACTTAAAGCTTCGTCTATTAATAAATGGAAAATTATATAAATCTTACCTTCCATTTCTTATTCTGTGACAGTCTATTCGCGACAACACAACCGGCAGCTCCCGCTCCTAGCACGATAAAGTCATATTCTTCTTCATTCCGTCTGTATTCATAGCTCGCGATCTTCTCTACAACACTGTCGTCTTCTTCTCGTTCTCTCAACTTCTGACTTATTCTCCGGTCACGTGAGTCGCCGAACAGTTGCACGAGTAGATTCAAGTAGACATACGCGAAATGGGAACAGGCCGAGAGGTGAGTGTGCGTGGGACACACTTCTGTCAAATTCAGTGGTCTCCACACCATCTTGACTGGAAGCAATAAAAATAAAATTAATTTTGAGATATATAAATTAAACAAATTACTCTTTATACCACAAACTTGTTTTATAACTTCATTAAATTAAAAATAATAACGAATTCACTACACGCTTATTACGTACCAGTTTTTCGTTTGCAGATATAATTGGTTGCAAAAGTATTTATAGCTGGATTACGTGCCGAGTTTGAAGTAGTAGGTCGTAAACAATTATTTTTTAATGTTTTTCGTCCGCTAGACCTCATTATCTTCCGACTTAATTTAATTTCACATATGTAGAGGAATAAAACGACGTCTAATTTTTTACTTTATAATAGTGCCATCTAACGGCGTATGGTGTCATTAGGTAGAAAATTGCAAAATAGGAAATTTAGATTTTGGGTTTCATTTTTTCTGAATTCCAATGAAATCCTTACGATGTTTGTATGTATTCATCTGAAATATATATTTATTAATAATATTATCTGTAAGGGTTTCTTAAGCTGTGTAGGCTATAAGGGAACTAAGTTATTTTAAATGTTAAGATCTTAGGGTTTTATATAATTACTGTAATTTGTATTTTTTAGCACATAAGGAACTGTTCCTAGTTTATTTTTAAACATAAGGAACAATGGGACTGACATGTACTCGACAAAGGTCCCAAAAGTAATTTTTAATAATTTAAGGAACTATTATGTTTGTAGTTTGCTGCAAGCACACAAATAAAACAGTCTCGGATCAATAACTTTACAATTAACGGACAACCTTCGCAAACTATCGTAATAACTTCACAATTTATTTAAATATCAAACTGTTTGATTCATAATTGAGCCAAACCAAATCGTTGCAAATTAATGTAAATTAACCCCAATATTATACGTCTATATATTTCTAGATAAATGATTATTTCAAAATAGTCTTAAGCCGGCGATGGATGGGAAAGTAAATAATAATTTAGACGAATTGGAACATGTCAATAGAAGACTACAAAATATACGTCCATTTCGAAAGGTCACAGTTGGAATTAAACATGATTGGTTATTTATTATAAGATTTATTAATTACAAGGTCCATTTTAGGGAGCAATCAAAGAGTTCGTATCAGAAATGATGTGATCCGGAGCAGGACCAAGGCAACATACATTGCCCGAAGAATTAACTCGTAGAACGATCGGCCGATGGAACCATAAGGTCCGGGAATGGCGGCTACAGGTCAGGTACAGCGTGGGCTTCCAACAAGATGGATAGATGATGTGGGCAAAGGGGAGCCCAGGATTTATAGAAGCCTTCTACGGTATGGACGTTTGTTAGCTTGTAAAATGTCAGCATTCCCGAATGTATTTCGACTTATAAATAAGCTTTGCCTTTGACACGACTTATGCATTCAGTTAATGTAGATTTTCAATCAACTGGTCCGAGTTCATGCATTCAAGATTTCACAATTGAACAGTTGTTCATTGCCAAAACGTTCTTGTTGAAAAATGATTCGTACGATATCCGCACGCGCGGCAGCACGGCGGCCATGTCTAGTAAATAAATATTACGCCGTGCGGTATTCTACACGACAAGGTCAAATAAACAGCTTAATCTGAAGTAACTTTAACGGTAATTATTTAAGAATAATATTGGCCATTATTAAGTACCTAGAAAAGAAAAAATGTGAATGTACGTAATGTAAATTAAAATTCTTGAAATAAACGATTTCTCATCATAACGTTTACTTTTAATTAAGTATAAGGCTTGTAAGAGGCGGGATTCTTACCACGATTAGACTTTTTGAGCTCCCGATATTTCGGCACAAGTTGCGGTCGTGCGAAAAAATGTTATAGGCAGCCTTCGATCTACGTTCGTTAAGAATAACTCAAAAACTACTTGTTAGTTAACCAAAAAGTATTTCTTAATGTCTGATTATACACTATTCATAATTATCAGGATTATTGTAATTAATATTACAATATCTGCTGTGCAATTGTACCAATCTACCAAAAAAAATTTACAATATACATGAAAATGTCTACATAGTCGCCATCTATCGTTAGGTGTGTATATTTTTATAGTATTTCAAGTGGAATGCATTACATTGTTTGTTCTTCAGAAATCTTAATAGATGGCGTTTTATCCTTAATGTATTCAGTCACAATAAAAGTTTCAAGTCGTATTTCCTTCATAAATTGTATTTAATTTAATATTAGAGTTTATTTCTTCGGGTAGTTAAATCTATTAAAAATACGATTTACGATAATGAATGGGAAGAAATTTAACTGCATAATAAAAATAAAACAAAATCATTCCATATTATTGTCTTTATTAAACCTGATTATTTATATTAACAATTATACAGTTAGAAAATCTTTACAATCGCCGGCCAAACATTTCACAATACAAATATTTTATTTTTGGAAAGCCGCAATGGCGACATTATACAAAAACTTTCTTAAGCATAATTCATATTTAACACAACCTTTCTTCTTGCATCAACAGAAAATTCCTCTAGGACGACTATTAACTTATAAACCAAGTCCTTAGGAGGTAATGTACGGTGGTGAACCAGGAGAAGCGTTCAACGCGAAATGGTTCAATATACAAGTACCATATTAAGGTCAATTTATTCTATCCGCACAATTCCCTTTCGAAGAATTCACTTCTCGGGCAATTTAACAACTGGGACTTGAGAATGACCCCAATTATTTTCGCAATAGTCAATAAGGTCTCTCTCCGATTCGGACAGACTTGTTAGGTCTATTTCTTGGCTGTCACTAAACGGGTCCGTGTAGGGATAATGTACCAAGATGCAGCTGAAGTCAACAGATGTTTTGTAGCAGCTGAGGATCTTCATTAGTTTAGACTCGGAGTCCACCTGTAACAATAAACAAAATTAAATTATTATGTAATATTTTATTGAGTTGTAATAAAGTACAATTATAAGAATTACTGTATCCATGGTTGCATAAAATTAACCATAGGAATGTTATGATGCATTTTATATACTTTTATACTAGATTTTTATTGATAGGTTGTAATTTTTGTAAAATTAAATTAATTATAATTATGGAAAAGATAAATCAACTTAAGACAGTTCTCACCTTAATGCAATATATGTCATTTTCCACACAGAAGGCTTGCAACAAAACTTCTTGCATATGCGTTGCGCTATCCCCAGGGGGCGCCTCTGTTGTTATGCAGAAAAGGGCTCCGTTGCAGTTGTTGGACAAGTACTGAATGGCCGGTTGGAGGCCTACTGTTAGGCGTTTCTCCACACAAGCCCGCCTTAGTACCGTCCTGATACTCTGACTGATTGGGCTGTGAACAAAAAACGAAATAAAATTAGAAAAATGATAAATTCTCCCCGGCGGGGAATCGAACCCCGGTCTCCCGCGTGACAGGCGGGGATACTTACCACTATACTACCGAGGATTGTGACGAGATGCTTAAATTAATGTTCAGATTATTTATATTATATTTTAAAATTTAATTGATTTCGTAATATCAACAAATTGGATTTAAATGTTGTTATTTCAACACATTTCCCTTTGGATTGTGCAACATTACTTAATGTATTTTTATTTTCAATATTATGTAATAAATCAATACAAAACAGTTTGTATGTGTACCTTTTAGCCGCCATCCCACTGAAGGACTCCACTTTTACAGGAACAACTGATTCGTCGTACATTTTCTTGTTTAAATGTATACTCTTCAGTTTGTAAATTTCACTAATTCTTGCCGCAATCCAAGGTGAGCTTTGAATGATCACTGGCACTTTACACAAACAGCAAAATCACTTGCGTTCACTAACAGTAACAATACAAGGAAAAAAGATCGCAAACTGTGTCACAATAATTTCACAACTTCACGAGGTCAACTGGCGTGTTGCCGCTTCCAATGCTGAGAGGAAAGTGAGCCTGTGTGCCGCATGTCCCCGTATTTATCCTTGTGTCGGCACGCGCCGTGTTATCTATGTGTGCGGGCAAGCGCCAGTTAACGCGGAGATTCCTCGAAATATACGCGTGTAGTGAATTAAATACGAATCGATAAACTTTATTCGTGTGAGTGAATTTCTCTAGGGCTAAAGGTACGTTCAGCAGACTACTAGTTGATACAATGTAAATGTCCAGTTTTGATGGCCTTTAATGCCGTAGTAAAGATATCACAAAGTGTGTCAACCGCGTGTTGTGTTGTGGTCTTTTGCGAAGGTTATCGTTCGCTCGTCGCGGCGTGTCTGTGTCCGTGTTTTACGACCAATGTTGGAAATTCGGAATTCCCGAGCGCTTGGGTTTATTTTGTTCGCAGGGAAACAGCGTCCGTGTCGCGAATCGGATCGCCCGTGCGGATAATGCAATCAACTTTGTCGCTGGGTTTTGTTTAAACAGTGAACTCTTTTATCTTGAACGTTATTAAATGCTATTTTATCTTAAATTATACAATATGTGAGACGCGAGACGTAGCTAGCAAATATAAATAGTGACCTTAAAACGAATGCGGCAGATCGTCGATCGTTGCTTCCAAAACAATATAAAGTTGGTCTTATTAGATAAATCCAATCCGGTAATAGACGTCGTTAACCGAGGTTCCCGAGGGAGCCGTCCAATGGTTTACCACCTGAAGCCCGGTGTAGCTGATGCCTCCTCCAGGCAAATAGTGACAAGTTAGTTACATTTTTTTTTATAAAACTGGACAGAATTTAGTTGTAAAATGTACTAAATAAATATGGTCCAAGTCTTGTTAAATCCATTCATACATAACGTGAACACACCGACGGCACCAAACATGTTCGTACAAGTTGGTGTCCGCTACAACGAATCGAGGCTGTACCGCCATATTCTTATGCAATATAGCTTTCGAGTGGTTCTGATTAGCTTATCAAAGAGATAATAATATGATTACGCTAGTATATTGCCTGCGTCTCTATTCGCGTTGAATACTTTCATTTAATGTTGGGTTCATTATAAAACTTTAGCCGTGGCACTTTTCCATGTCGCAGTTTTGGATCAAACTATAGTGGCGTAGCGACCCAAAGTGGGCCTTGAACTCCGCCAAGTGCCTCAACTTCCCGAGCCATCCCCACCTCTCGTCAGTCTTTCACCTGAAGTTCACGCAGGCCCTGCTCAATAGTTCACACGTCTTACCCGGAGATCGGAGATCCCGGAGAGGAGTTTGTTACTCACGCGAAAACAACCGATCACCATGAAACTTTGTACACATATTCTTGGAGAGAAGTAACATAGGATACTTTTTAATAATAATAATTAGTGGTACCCGGGCGAAGCCGGGGCGGGTCACTAGTACTCAATAATTTACTATAAGGTAAAAGGTATTGTATGTATACATCCAACAAGCTGGCTCCAAATTTTCAGGAGCACTTACTGTACGTCGCGGGTTCGAATCCAGGCAGGCGCTTTACTTTGCGTAATTTATTTCATCACCACTGCTCCTCCTTCTTAGAACCAACAAATTCGAAGACATGTGACATCCACCAACCCGCACTGGGCCAGCGTAATGGATTACGGCCCCTCCCCTCGCGGAGAGGAGGGAAACATACTCAAGAGGGCTGATTTATTATTATATTATTATTGTAACTTAAGTCTCTACTAGATGGCCAGCTCATGTTGATGGCCAAATCAGCTTCAAAACTGCATAAAAACTTATTGCTCCACCTAACATTTATTTTTAGCTAGGGACCGTCAATATTTAAGACACTAAGTGGGCTGATAGATGTGTCCGGGAGTATAGTTTAAAATATCCGACTGAATATATGATTATTGACATTTTAATGTTTTCCTTCCACTATGCGGGTTTTATTCTGACTTAATATACACTATGACATTCCGGGGAAAGAATACGAATACAATAACTCCTCACTCTTCAAAATGGGTCAAGCAGTATAGGCTACAAAAATAGTGGTACAAAATATAAACAAAAATCATAGATATCGCGTGGGTAATACCAATATTACCAACACGGTTCAGTGAAACTAGCAAAGTTCATATAAACAATAACTTTATCGGTCGAGTAATACGGACACGTACAAATCATTGACCGGCGACGTTATGTGCGGTTTCTTTATCCCAAGCAAATATGTTTAACGATGTGCAACAACCACACATTGTATTTTTTTTAATATAATAAAGTGGCAAACGAGCAAGCGGCACCTGAAAATAGGTACCCATAGACTTCCGCAACAAGCTAATGAGTTGCAGATGCGTTGCCTACCTTTATGGACAAAGTAGGGGACAAACAGAAAAAAGGATATTGCCATTCCCTGTCCATCCCCTGCTCATCCGTCAAATCCTCTTCCCCTTACCAGCCTTTCCTTATTAGAAAAAGGTGAGAGGGGAAAGAGGACTATAATAAAGCCTCCGGCACGTCACTCATCAGACGACACGCAGAATACTTTTACTTCACGCTTGTCTTCTGTGACGTCGTGGTATTTCACCGGTCGAGTCGGTCCTATCGTGCAAAAGATGTTGTTATTGCGGGCTCCACCACTATTAAAATGTATGCCAATGGTAAATCATTATTATCGTTAATAAGTTAATATTAATTGGAGCTTAGATTTCTGTCTGTATATCTTTCGCTGTCTGATTATAAATACTCGACCGGAACAGAAAAAGGGTGAATTTTTAGCGCTCATTTATGACATTACTAAGTGACCTCTGGTAGCTAAAACGGTGTGATCAATTCTGAAGATTAACGTGTTATTACAATCATATTCTTCCCAGGAGGGTCACAGGGACACAGTCTGGTTCATTGGTTTCTATTAAACCATGTCAGCTATGTAACAAATAGATGTTATACAAGTTGAAATGCGTAGTATTCAAATTAACAAAACGCGCCATCTTGTTAACACGGTTCAGATACCTGTGTAAACATTATTATATCCACAACTGACCGCATTGCATCCTTAGCACGGTCATTGAATCAAACTCCTTGTTAACACCGCAGTATATCACATTAGCAAAGTTGTACAGCAAATTAGACGGTTCTCAGTAAAGGTGATACGTTATTTAAACGAACCGATGAGAAGTTAAAATTGCTTAATTAAAAAATTAAAGCCAATCGGACCTTTACTCTGCTTAGAAAAATTACTAAACCTTTGGTTAGATCTTTATTTATTACTTTAACTTTTACTTGGAATTTAGGTATTTATTGTTTATTTATTAATTGTTAAATTATTGACTAATCTATCGCATTTAGAACTAATAATATATCCGTATATATATACTTAAAATCCTAATCCTATCATTCTAATTTGACGGGCCGGTTGGCGTGGTTTGTGAAATACTTGCTTGTCACGCCGCAGTTCGTGGGTTTGGTTCCCATCCAGGACAGACATGTGTGCATGAACATGTCTGTTCGTCCTGAGGCTGGGTGTCAACAGATGGTCTTGTGTGAATATGTCCTAGGATATTATATTGTGCACTATCATCGTTACTGTCGTGTTCATGAGACTGTTCGCATTGCGTGACGCGACATGTATTCGACACAACTGAAAGATAACGTTCCAACCAGAAGCAACATGTTGTTCTTGTGAATGTAAACATACGACAAACGAGCAAGCGAGTCACCTGATGTTTGGTGACCGCTACACCTGCAACAAGCAAATGAGTTGCCTTTTATCGAGGGGATAGACAGTATGTTTCCTTATCCTTCCCCTTTCCATCCTAACCTTTTTAGTAAAGGATGGGAAAAGAAGGACTGAAATTAAGCCTCCAGAACCACGCTCATCCGACAAAATGCAGAATACTTCTACTTCTATCTAGGATTAGTTACTATGCTTTGGCATATTTATCCATATAAGACCATGTAAAAGATCCTACAAAGGTCAACATAGGGTCCTTTAAAGAGCGTACTGCTTCCTTTAAGGCTGACAGTGCATTAACAGTTCCCCTGGTGTGGTAGATATCCTTCGGCGGCGGTGATCTCTTGCCCCTATATCCTACATTGGAATCGCATCTGAGATGTCAATACCATTACGATTACTTATGATAAGTTGAAAGAGAAACGACCAAGTCATTATATATTGACACGATATCAGAAGAGTTGTGTTTGCAAAGGACATAAGCAGATATAAACAAATATTTGATGATTCACCGTGATACGTCGAGTATGGATGAACGTTGCGTAACTTGTTCGCATATTAAGCAACCAACTTAATAACAACTTAGTGACGACAACGTGGTACAAATTTGCAACGTGGATCTTACCACGTTCAGCATGATGAAATACAACAGAAATGGAGGTCAAAAAAATATCTATGTTAATATAAGATGAATTTTATTGTTTGTTTGTTCGCAAAAACTACTGAAGTGATTTAAAAAAAATTAAGTTAGGTTAGGTGTTTGTTCCGAGTCTGGGTGTAATTATCTATTGAAGTATGTATTTACGATAAAAAACCAGATGTCTGGGCGTAAGGCGCTCGAACGTTGAATTCGTGACGTTTCCTAAAACAAGGAGCACACTCGTGCGTTTTCTATCTCTCTCATACCGCGCTCTCGCTTACACACTATGAACGATGCGGCTCCTGCCGATCACGATCGGCAAATCTCGCCAACTCTCGGCTCGCGCGTAACAGGACATTTTGCGCGAATGCCACGCAGTGTCCATCAATTTATAAGACGTTGTCATGTCAAAAAGTACTATACCAGTTATCTTGTTTCCATAGTACAAGCTCAGCTTAGTTTGGGATCAGGCCGTGTGTGAATAATGTTCCAGGATATTATTATTCGAAAGTACTGTTATGGTTAGTATACTTCATAAAAAATTTACAAACGCAGGTGATAAACATTAACGTGTTGTGTCTGATTGTTATCTGATAGCATCGTGGCGCTTGTGCCCACACACATTAACTCTACGTGGTCAACGGTCAAGTATCTGGAATCATTCACTTCAACATTTCCGTGCATTCCGTGGGCATCTTCCAGAGAAGAATCTAATGTTAAACTAGTCCGTATCTTGGACCACATAGTTACTGGAGGTCATGGATTGTGGTCGAACGTTAGATTATTTGTAATATTATAAAGGGGAAAGATTTGTTTGTATTGAATAGGCTTCGAAACTACTGAACCGATTTCAAAAATTCTTTCACGATTTGGAAGCTACACTATCCCCGGGTGATATAGGATATATTATATTTCCAAAAAAATTAGCGATCCTTAATAATGTAAAAAAAATCCTTACTTTTTGGTCACTATGTGTAATTTCGTCCAACTTAAGAGATAGGAGCACCGTTATGTATTCGTACAAAGCTGAACGTAAAGGAAAACCTTCCACGTCGTCATTGCATGTTTTCTAACATGCATGTATGTAAATTTTATTGATATACAATTTATTTAACTTTATCCTCGTATAATGTCTGCCTACTTGTGTATATTCCAAGTAATTTGTTTAAATAAACGTAAATATTAGCAACGTTTGAACGTATCCAAGGTGGTTTTGAGTTAATTAAATGTAAAATAGTTTTTTTGGTAATTACTGCAAAATCATTTATATATATTGTTCAGGTACTTACTCAAGATACTAGAAATTGTTTCCGAAAATATTCACAATATTGTCGTCTCAGTTTTTTTACATGGGATAGAGAGAGAAACCTTGTACAGCGACAAGTTTGTACGTCAGTGGAAACCCACGGTTACAAGAACAAACTAAAGAATACATAATACATAGGCAAAATACTTAGACATAAATTCTTATGTTGATATTAGAGTTTATAAACATTAAAAGTTCACATTTAATACCAATTTTACATAAGAATATAAAAAATAACTTATCCAAATGGAATTAACCCACTTCGCCTACTTTTATAACAACCAAGTTTTAAATCTGTAGCATTAGGCGTCATTAGGGGTCATTGACACATCATAGTAACAGTACATTTCCAAATGATCGGTATCATTTAAATCTATAACTAGAGGGAGCCACTCATCCATACGGTATTGATATTGTATAGCAAAATAAATAAAATTCTACGAATCATGGCAGACGGGCGATGAATGAAAACCGGTTACGAAGAGAATGGCGTACGCAGTGCTTGCACAGACTGTGACGTCACGCGCTGCGCGTCTTCGGGTTTTTTTAAGGTTATATTTAGAATACGTTGCGTTAATTTGTACAGACATTGTACTGGCAGGCTCTTCTCGTTAGCAAATGTATCACGTGTTATATTAATTAATGGCTTCCAGTGGGTGAATGTAACATTTGTTGTATTTTTTATTCGCTTTTTGTTCATTCATGGATTATTTTCACCTTCCAGTTGTCCACTAATTGATTTGGATGAAAACAAGTTAAGACTGGTAGAGTCCGCAACAACATGAGTTGTACAAATGGTCCGGCTCGACCCTTGAAATACCAAAAGACAGGCGTGAATTATTTAGGATAAATATTTTTATACGGAAAATAAAACTATATCCGAGGTACATATAAAACCTTAATTAACAATATCGGTTGCCATGGTAATGTTTAATGTTTTGACAATAACAACTTTTTGACACGTCGCCTATTATTCGAATTTATTATATGCGGAATAATGTGACAAAAATGTACAGTGTTGGAAATAACACTGTTACTTTTAAAAACACAAATATTTCATTAGCCTATTGACGATAAAGATGATAGAATAGCACTTAGTAGTTATTTCGGGCATTTCCCAGTGTTATTAAAATTCTTAAAATAATTTGCAACCTCTACACTAATTTTATTATCGTATGAATCAGTCGTGATACTGTTATGTAGGCGCGGCTGTTTATCACACGCGTCATGAGTACGGTAGATCAAATGACATGAAATGTGTGACTGCGAAATGCGGCGAATTGGCGCATCTTTCTCGTATAAATATTTACATATGTCACGTATCAAGATAACCTAAATTTTATACTGCGGCCTTAATTGGGTTTTACAGCTTACTGATAAAAATTACATTTGGAATATAGACGTATCAAGTATTCGCTTCGTATATTAAATCAAGTCAGACCTCTTTCGTATACAATATATTTTACGCTCATTAAAACGATAAAAATAGTACCCTTTCTCCGATAATTCTTTCCTTCTTTGTTCCTGGCGTACCATCTAATGGATTGTTGAAGTGAAAACTTCATTAGCCGCATTATACGATATTTGGTAGTGGAAAACATTATAGGTTCGCTTGAACAACATGCTCAACATGCTTTTTTGAATTTGGAACACTTTTTTCATTTATTTTTGTTGTATTCAATTTTAAATTTTATTGTTAAGGTATAATGGTTCATTTTTGTTGTTTATTTATTTATTTTTTAAATATTGTCGCGCCTTCCCATCTGTTATGATTTCTGCGTTTGTCGGCCATGTTTTTTTTGTAACATTAGAGGACAACACCAGAGGAATTGCAAACTTTTTTTCGTCTTCGTAATATCTGTCATTTCACTAAAGGAAATTCATGGCGTGATTGGGATTATACAACGAAAATCAAATACCTTCAAACTTGTGTATCATAAAGTTGTAGCGTGATAAAGATATTTGGCGACGTGCTAAACTAACCGCACTTCTCACTAACCGTAGGTTTCCACTGCGGAAAGCATTCAGATAAAACAGATTGTCATCTCAGTTTTTTTCAATGAGAATAACCGATGAAATTAAGCGAGTGTGTTCACTCTTCGGAGATTATTCAAGGCTGTTGTAGATACGTAATACAGTGGGTATAAACATTAAATAAGCTTTTAAATGTATACTTCAGTAGAGGCACTATTTAGTATCTTTACTGCGCAGTACGAATATTTATAGATACCACAAAAAGTCCCGCCAGGATCGCATCGCGTACTACACAAATTATATGCATTATCAAAGTCCTTTGGAAAAGTTCCATTGCATTATCAGTCGGAAATGCGCACTTTTTGTGGGTTTTAGTGAAGAATTTCTAGATAAAATGAAATATGTATTGACATCTTGGATCGAGGGATCAGCCCACAATTTTGCTAATACAATCGTGTCACAATGATCGTTCAATGGTTTCACATTGTTTTTTTTTTGGTATTTAACTAATCCCATTTAATCATTATGAGTGATGGCGTGCTATTATGACATTTAGACAGATTGTTCTATACCATACATGGCGGCCATTACACTTTTTTATACTTTCATCGGAAATGTTGTAATTTTGTGGAAGACGTGAGATAAAGTGTAGTGAAATTGTGTAATATCTAGCATTATAAGGTAAAGTGAGAAAAAGTTATTCGTCCAAAATATTTTGGATTTCACGAATTTTAACGTAAAAAATCTTTTGTCTACTAAAATCCCATCTTGTTTTGAAACATGGCAAGCAGCGACAGTCTATGGTTTAGTTATCCCTACTAATATTATAAATGTGAATGTAAGTTTGTTTGTTACGCTTTCGCGCGAAAACTACTACTGGAGGTACTATAAGTAACATAGGATACTATTTATGAAAAAAAATAGTATATAAAAAGCGAAGTATGTATGTTCCCTATAGACCTATAAACTCCGAAACGGCTGGACCGATTTCGAAGAAATTTACAGGGATTGTCCAGATTGGCACAATCCTAGTGGTACCCGGCTTCGCCCGGGTCACTAGTGCTTGATAAATAAGTTCGACCTTTTGAACTTTTTACCTTTTTTCCCCTTTGATCCGTATCAACATCGTAACTCTTCCTACAATATAGGTTAATTGAAGTATCGATTCAGCTACTAGTTTCAGAGACCTGGTTATTGGTTTTTATTTTTATATACGAGCAAAATATTGGATATAAATATAATGGATATACACAAGCAATATCTGACTGAGTGATATTTACTGCTCGAAATATTGGGATCAATTACTTAAAATTTTGCACAGTAATTTCTGTGAATTTTTTCTAAATTCGTCGCGTAAAAGTCTACAGCATGAAAGTTTGCTTGTAGAAATATTCGTAATACAAAGTAAGTTGACCACAGATCTATGTATAGACCCCTTTTGTGAGCGAGTCATGCAACATCCTGTACGATGCGATTCGCTGTCGGGAATACCGGCGATAGGGACATCCCTACACGATCCTGTAGGCATAACGGATACTGCTAATAATTATGAATTAAATTCACTTTTATTTGTGTTCCCACTAAACTTTTTATGAAACGGCTTTACTCACGTTCGCGTTTTTCTCGGTGTCTTGTACCGACAAGTTTCGGAACTGTCGGAGGTCCACCTTCAGGGTGAATGGTATTAATTCGCGGTCGCGGCCATCTGATCCCAAACTAAGCAGAGCTTGTGCTATGGCAACCAGATAACTGATATACTACATATACTACTTTTTGTCGTATATACATACTTAAATCGATAATCACCTAAGGTCCTGGGAATCGAACCCACGACCTGCGGCGTGAAAATCAAGCAAACCACACCAACCCGTCTATGCTACATTCAAGTGACTCTATTAAGTTTATTAATCGCTTATGTCATAGTTAAGTGTGAGATACATACATAACATAAAAAATATTATTTCATTCGCTTTCATTCAACATCGCATTCATTAAACGTACTGCGATGAGAAAACCATTCTAAACTGAACCCTATTTAATATTATTGATCATAGAGATCTGAGGTCAACTTAAATTGATATCAATTATTTCTCCATACAAACTTACATTCCTTACTTCAACCGGTAAGGTTAGGTGAATTAAAATATATATATAGCAAATATCTCTGTGCAGAATTTCTAGTCTCAAGGACCAGTAGTTTAAACAAAATAGTAAATTCCAAGTTCCCTAAATGGGTAAACACGGTAACGAAATTCCGGACCTGCTGATTGACAAACCCGGACTTCGGTGTGGCCGGTCTGTTTTGTAATAGCGAGTTCGCAACATACACTAGTGACGCACAGCCGACAGCCCGACGGGCAATCACTCTCTACGTCACTAACACGCCGCTAGAGTAACCTCGTAAGGCTGACACGGTCACTGACGGTCGACTCCAATAACAAACGAGTTAGAACTTGTCGTTCACTTGTTAAGAATTGCTATACCTATTCTTTTCTGAAATCATAATACAGTCACTTTGATTTTGTACCCTAGATTTTTTAATACAAAGCTTTTGGTATGACTTACAGTGGGTTTCCACTTCCTCTCTGAAAGAACTGAGATGACAATATGTCTTGTATATTTTTGGGTAGTGGAATCCCATGGTTATTTTATACTGGTGGTGGTATTATACAGAATTCGATCATTGACCTACATTGGAGCGCTAGTCTTATAGTACTTTATGGTACTTGTCTTTCTCCCCCTCTACCCAGGTATATATCCCATGTGGTGGTGGGGTCAGCTTTCCATGGAATTCCTGATGTTAAGTGAGCGCTACCCATAGACATCCGCAACAAGCAAATGTGTTGCAGATGCGTTGCCTGCCTTTAACAGAGACAGGACAGAGGAGGGCATAGACGGGAAAAAGGATATTTCCTTTTCCCTGTTAATCCCCTCCTCATCGAATCCTCTTCCCGTTCCTATCCTATCCTTATGGGGAAAGGGTGGGAAGGGGAAGAGGACAGGCACCTTACTCATCAGATGTAGCGCAAAGTACTCCTACTTCACGACTGTTTTCTGTGAGGTCGTGGTATTTCACCGGTCGAGCCGGCCAATTCTTGCAACAGATGTGATTGTTGCGGGCTCTACCACTTATAAAATCCTTGTTTCCATTCTCCACTCCGTTGTTACCTCGTTGAGTGCTCATAATACTAAAAGTCTACTTGTCTCATTGTTTCCTCCTCATAACATGTCCATACAATATTGACCTTTCGCTTCTTAATCGTCTGCTTTAATGAAATGTCGTTATGTAAGATATCTATCGATATTCGAAGAACAAAATCAAGTACAACCCACGGGAACCGTACATTTTCCAGGATAGAAAGTAGCCTATATGCTATTCCAGACTGTAATCTATCTCTGTGCCAATTTCATCCAGATCCGTTCAGCCGTTTTTGCGTGAAAGAGTAACAAACATCCATCCAAACTTTCCCATTTATATTAGTAAGATAAAAATAATTGACGGACGTTACTACAGGAAAATCAAACTTATTGTTATTAGATTTATCCACAAAAAAATGTTTGAAAATAATTTAGGTAGACTTGAAGCGAAGCGAATCGGTTTTTTTAATTTTATTACTAATTTTATCACTTCATAAATTATTGTGGAAACGTGATCAGTTGTTTTGGTGTTTTTTACTAGACGTAAAACACCAACCGTTTTCCTAAGTCGTAGCCTTGACGTGCAGCAATTATTTTGAAGTTTACTCGTAATGTTTGAAACGAATTCTAGACATGTTTGTTTGTATATTTCAGTAAGGTCTCACACAAGCTATATATTCAGCTGTAACACACTAATGAGAATATTTAATTTTCCTCTCAGATAAGAAAATTATAGGAATGGGAATAAAACTAGAATTAGGCAACACACTCACACGAAACGCAGAATACTTGTACTTGACGTCTGTCATCTGTGACGTGGTATTTCACCGGTATTGTATTTCTAATGTTTAAGACGTTTAGTAGTTTAACGTTTAAAACTCGAAGACGGAAAAAAATATGCTAAGTTTGCCATTAAATGGTGGATAATATTGCCAAACGTTAGGTACTAACTCTGTCGTCTGGCAGCACCATTTGCATTGTCGTCAATTCTTTATAACTAATTGATATATAACATTCATCCGCATTGTCCGTCCTTGTCCTTTACGTACAACCTACGGGCGTGCGATAAGGACAAACGCGAAAGCGATCGTAAGGTCGTTACAAGTTTTATTTTAATAAATAATTTGCACAACAAAGACCTCATTTATATGCGACAGTTCTTGTCGTTTGCAAGTAACTGACGGCTTAGGTTCTAAGTTTCTATTTATCTTTTCTTTCTAAAGGATGAACGTTTACATGTAGACGGATATAGATAGACATGTAGTATTCTAAGTTATAAGGTTCATATGTCGCCGCCGCCGATTCACTATTTTGGCGATAATTGGTTACACTTAAAAGATAAATATATGCTGTCGCGGGCTTTTTTGTAGGACTATTTAAGGTAAACATTTCCATTGTACATTATATATGGCTTTTGCAGCGCACATCAGAATAGCTCGCATATGGCGGAGTGTTTTCCTCCTTACTTGACACTTATCGTTATATTATGGACAATTCACACAATATCCTTATAAATTATAGCTTATATGTTTTTCTGATGTGTATGCTATGATATTGTAAAGTTTGCAATCTATACGACCAATCCAACGTATATACGACTTTAGTTCCTACGGAATAAACCTTTTCTTTTAAAACCGATATAATTAATAAGGGTTTTATGTACCTCGGGAACAGTTTTATATTCAGGATATAAGGTAATTACCCCATATCATTTTCTGTACCCCTAACAATGTGCGTACAAACGTGCGTTAATTAATACCGGTTGTGTTGTTAAGGAGTTAAAGCGTAACAAACAAACTGAAAGGCGCATTTATAATATTAGTATACGACCGCACGGTAACAGCATTCTTTACTCTGATAGCAATGATAAGCATCGTAAACAGTACATACACACAAAGTCATACAAACAGTACATACACACAAAGTCATACAAACACGTGCCAAGTGACAAAGCTCGTTAGAGACACGTCTTCATTATCGCTTGTTGATAGCGCTACTCGTTATTTCTTGACAAACAAGATATTAATAAATAAATTAAAAACACTTAAAATGATAAAAACGCCTAACTTTAAAAAAATGAGTAAGCAGAAATGACAGATTTGTATTTCGCAAGGCCTTGACAGAAGACAGCCTTGGAATCGGGTTCACTTATGTCGCAACAGCATACGCCTAAAGCATGATTATCAAATCTATATAAGGATATTCCTATGAACAAATGACAATTTTATAAAAATGACCGTAACTCCGAGGGGTAGGCAGGGATCATGGATTTCTATTAGGCGCGATCCTGGCACACCTCTCTCCCTTCTTCTACATAGGTTATATGGTGGTTACATCGGTTATGGGTGCTCCTTATATCACCCTTTTTAGTAAGCCATTAATCTGATCGATATAAATTCTCGTAGGAGCACCCCCTACCAACGCTGCCACTCACTCTTGCATTCTGCATAGCAATATTATACAAGAGATAAGTTAAGATAAATGCACTGCTTTTAAACTCTAGTTCTTGTACCATTGTTAAGATTCATTGTAATAAAATACTTTCTTCGTTAAATACTTCATTTATTTAGGACTGCTTAGGTATCAAATTGTCACGTAAGAAAGTGAAAAGAGTCCGTTTAGCGATAAACAATGTACGCATAACATCACGTAGGCTTGACGAATACTGGGTCAACACTTACCCCAATTTTGGCAGAGTCGCTGACTGACTGCACGTCGTCTGACGCGACGCCTTAATTAATTTACGACATTAGTTCACATGCATTACAACTGCAGAATTTTATTCACTAGGGCTTAGAATATGCACAACAAACTTTTTGACAAAATTGAAATGTCAATAAAAAACGACACAATATTAATTTAACACTATAAAGATGTCGTGGCATTCTCGTATTCTTATCAAATGAGAGAACCAGATGTAATGCTGTTATTGTTGATAAGGTTTGTTTGGCATTTGGGTGCATGGCAGCGCTTGGCACGAGAGAGGCGTTTCTCGCGTCAGACAGTTCTATTGCGCAGGTATGGCCCGCGCGACACATTTTACATAACAACAGGAAATCTTTGAAAACATAATACTTATTGAAGTAGACACGTGTGATCACAGTGCTTAGATTTACTTGCTCTCACACATAACAATGTAGGTCAAGTTACGTACCTGCTTTGTATGACTATTTTTGTTTTCGCTAGGTGTAACTTAAGCCTATAATTTTTTCAGAGCATGCAGAGTTGCCGGCGTTACGTAAAGTGTGGTTTTCTTTAAATACTATGGGGGCTACGGTGTAATGTGATGATTTAAGTAATAGAGTCTGTTTGCTACGATTTCTATAGAGGATAACATTAATAGAACTAAACATTCTTTGTTACGCTTCGTTTTACGTAACCGCGGGACAAATGAACCGCGCAACCAGCGGTCAGGGGCACAGAGATGCGGGCATACACTAAAGTATCCGCTTTTTGTATCAAACCCTTGATTTAATTGTGTAGTGACAGCTTCTTAAACTGAATGAAATTAAACTTTTATTTAAAGTGTTTGTTATGGAGGTGGCAAACGAGCAAGCGGGTATTCTAATTCTAAGTGACCGCTACCCATAAGCCTTAAGAAGCTAATGGGTTGCCTACCGTTAACGGAGAGAGGATAAACATGATATTCCCTTTTCCTATTTATCCCTTCACCGTTCAAATATCCCACCCCTTTCCTTACTTACATTAGAAACGGGGTCGTGGTATTTCACCGGTCCAGCTGACCCTGCTGTGTATCAGATGGCGGGCTCTAATTTTTACCTACGTAATATTAATATGTCTTTGGTAATTTGACAAAGTAAAAGGTAAGCTTTTAAGCTGCCATTGGACTATTGTAGCCTTCAGCCACAGAATGCAATTTGCTATTGTTTTCTTGTAGCAGCTTGTAACGTTGTGGGTCATACTTTGAAGGTCAAACACGTAGGTAGTCCTTGGATTTGAAGATATTAATCAGCAACCAAGTTGTTATTTAATCTTCGAACGTGACTCAGCACGGGTTGATTTCGCACGGATTAAAATTAGGGTTACCCGCACATTCCCGCACTCGTTTCTTACAAAGTTACTTTCTGTAATTCAACTCTATGCTATAAAATAATTTATTAACATTGGTTATTGGTAACATGAAGGTCAACTAGTGATAATTATTAGTTGCAATTTGCTTAAAGAACTAAAAATACATTTCTTCTTTCTAAAAGAAAATACAGAGTTGTTTATTTTGTAACAATTTACTTTTTTATAGCTTTAATACGCAATGAAATGTGTTTACTTACACAAAAAAGGTGGCAGCCCTAATAAAAACTACAAGGCCGGAGTATACGGCGCGGCCGCCACGTGTCTCGGCGCCGACCTTGACCAAGGTATAGTTGCGACTGACGCATTCGGTTCAACGCTCCTTGGTCGTATAGAATTTTGAGCGACATTCGACTTAAAATATAACTTGATAAGATGCGTTTTAAAAAAAACAACGGATTTTTAATTTCCTTTTTTAAATTAGTTTATCAAATAAAAAAAAACGAAAATGATAGGCTATATATTTTATATTGTTTTTGTGAATTCTATAATGTCTCACGTATTTTATTCCAATTGGAGTAAGCAGAAACATGTCTTATAACCATAAATAGACCGCAAAGCGTAGGCTACTTGACTGACAGTGCATATATTTTGTTCCGATTGCATTGAACCTTGGACGCAAAGTGTAACAGCCGATTACCCTAACCGGTAGGTGTGGTTGTTTTATGTGAAACGTAAACAAATCATTACGACACTTTAAGTCGTTCAACTCTGCAGGTAAAGTTGATCAACCCCACCGCTAGGGGCGCTGTCTTCAACCTCTGCGGTCGTTAACTTTATCAGTGAAGGATATTGCGCGGCAATCTTTTCCCCTCTCAAGCTTTCTACAATTGTAACCCTGACTTTGGTTAATTCCTCATAGTAAAACGTCGGACAAAACTTAAAATTGTGATCACGGGCAGTGACTAATTGTTTTTTTTTTAATTAAATAATTTAAACTAAATGACTGAGCTCTATAATTTTATTTCCAGGCAAGATGAAACAGCTCATATCACAGATAATAAAACATACGGTAGTATGTCGCGCGCACCTCACGCCGGAGATAGCGCTGCGACTGGTCACCCCGAAATGTGCATTGTGGTCGGCGCCTGCTGAAGAAAACCCCTTTAAAGATCCCTATTGGGCCTTTTACTGGCCAGGAGGACAAGCCACTGCCAGGTATGTATACAGACACAAATATAGAAAGTCATTTTAAGGAAAAATACGGAGTCATTTTAAGGAAAAATCATATGTGTGATTTCCAACTATAGTCTGAAATGTAATTCAAGATCGGATTTTTTGTCGAAAATAATATCAAATTTGTGAACTTGATATAAAATATTAATTATTCTTAAAATATTAAACTTCAGAGTGAAAATATTATTTAAGTTTACAGTGAATTACATTACAAACTACAATATTTTTTTATCCACTCTGATTTGCCACTTTGAACTGTTCATGGGCGTTGGTGATCACTTAGCTTTCGGCGACCCGGTGCCCGGTTGCCACCTTCTGTACAAACATTTAACGATACAAGTCGTTCATAAGTAACAAAGCCTGTTAATCTAATAAATGCGACACACCTATACGGTGTAATGACATCTACGCAACATCAATTATGGAAAATATCAACCGATGAATAAACTTCTTACTGTTATTAACACGAACTGCATATTTGTTGTCACTGGGGTCTGTTTGTTTACCTTTTTATCGGATAAGGGACAAAGAACCCAGCCGCTAAGAAGCGGCAGAACAGCCTCAGCCAATTCTGAGTTCACCAACTTTCTTGCCCTCGGCACTATTGGGTAAACTCATGCATAAGAATAATCCTATGGATATTGGAAGAAATATTTCGCTTTCGAAAAAAAAAACTTGTAATTAATTAGTGATAATTCCAATGTTTTTGTCTACAATACTTCATAACCATAAGTTGCAAAATAAGACCTTAAACCACTGTAATACAGGGCTATTTCGATTGCTGTAGAGAAAACTATCCAAGTGACAAACGAAAGTAGACCTTATGCCATTGCAATACACCAGTTTTTCAGTAGTAGTGGAACAGTAACGTTTCTGACTGAAGCAAGTTGTTGTGAGAAATGTAAACATAAACAAACAAGTGGCTTATCAACAGTTCAGCGAGCAATGTATGGAGTTTACGTCGTGACTCATACGGATGGCCTTTTGTTGACCAATTCATACTAGGAGCTTACATTTTTATTTAAAAAATAAATTAAACTATTTGTATTATTAAATTAAATAAATACTCACGCCCGCAAACCAGAAGGGTAGACAGAGAATACGCATTTCAATTCGGCGCAATCCTGGCGCACCTCTCTCGCTTCGTCTACATCCATACATCTACGCTTACATACTAGTTAGTTGAGATTACTCCCTATATATCCTTTCTTTAGCATGTCACAATTCTGATTGATACAAGTATTTTTGGGGTATACAATTTCTACGATACATTTAACTACATTTTTTCTTATCGCTCTTTCTTCATTAATCCTTTCAATTATTAGTATGTTTATAATACTATCTGTAGATCCTATACTACTATAATAAATAAAAATCGATGTAAAATACTTATATTGAAATCTTTTTTTTAAATCCAACCTGGACTATAGATACGGTTCGGAGAAAGAAGTCGGTTCATAAAAGCCGCATTGTGATGGAAAGAAACAATGTCACCTAATCCTTACACAAGAATGAGACAGACAGGTAGCAGTAGAAGGGAACAGCTATATACAATAACTCACGTGATAGAAAGGGACGGCGATGTCTGAGTCACCGTGAAATGTATTAAAGCATTATCAGCATGAGTCATTCGGTCATAATACGAATTCCACGAAATGTTTACTTTCCCAAATAAAAAGAACGTAAAATACTTTAGTAATTATTTTAGTTTATTTAATTATTAGTAAATAGTGGAAGTATTATTTTATTGTATATGAATAAAAGAAGCAATGTCACGTGGTTTATTTTTATTTAAAAAAGAACTTTAATATTTACATGTTAATATTAATTATACTTTAATTTTCTTTTCAAGAGAGAACGCACGGACGGAGATCCGCCATTTTGTAATTGCTGCGCCTCGTTCGTTTTGTAGTCATAATTGTAATTATTTTAGATTTTATTTGACGTTTCAATTTCTTATAAGTTATAAATGTTTATTATAATTGTCTCGCTGTGTATGGGTCGGTATAACATCAAAGTCTCGTGTAGCATGTTGGTTAGTAGTGAAAATCAGCGCTGTGTTTTGGGGGTTTTGACTTCCGGCACAGCATAATGCTGAGCTGCTAACGTAATTTACCGAATGTAAGATTATTTATAATTATGTAATTAGATTTTTTTCCGATAAATAAATATATTTTTTTCTTGCTAAAGATATTACAAAACAAATTATATTATTTTATATCCTGCTTAATATTGTAACGGGCAAGAGTTTGTATGTTTATAGTAAATACAATATTATAAAAGTGTAAAGTTTGTGAGGTTGTCGGGGGTAATCTCTGAATCTACCTAATCGATTTAGAAAATTCTTTTACTTTTAGTAAGGTATATTACTCCTGAGTGCAAATACAATTTTTGTGCAAAAAAATTTCGTGTCACGATGTTTGTCCGTGATAAACTGCGAAACTACTAAACCGATCACAAAAAAAATTGGTCATTATATGTAATTTCGTCGAATTTAAAAAATAGCTTGTTTTTTATTTCGATATTTTTAATGCTACCCGTGTGAATCCGGGGCGGTTCGGTAGTGCTGTAGTAGTGGATAAACTGTTACACAACTAAACAGATTTTAATAATTCTTTCATTTTTAAGCTACAATGGAGCGGCGAATATTATAACCAAATTATGGTGGACAGATATTACATATGTACACAAAACCCAACTTTTCAACGACCGAAAATAAACGCTTTGGGTTCTTTAAAATTAAATAGTTCGTTAATTAATAATGGAATTCAGGACTTGCTAAATTTGGAGTTCAGAAACCACTAAGCAGTGAGTTTATGCTTTAAACGAAGATTTTAAATCATATAAAATTTTTTTTATAGTACTGGTATAGCAAGCGGTTCACCCGATGTCAAGTGATCGCTACCCATAGACATCTGCAACTAACTAATGAGTTGCAGATGCGTTGCCCACATTTAATGGACAGAGGAGGGGACAAACAAACAATGGTTATTTCCAATTCCTTTACATCCCCTCCACCGTCAAGTTTTCTTCACCTTCCAATACTTTCCTTATAAGAAAAGGGTGGGAAGGGGGAGAGAACTAGAATTAGGCCTCCGGCACCTCACTCATCAGACAAAACGAAGAATATTTCACCGGTCGAGCCGGCAAATTCGTGCAACAGATGTTGTTGCGGGCTCTACCACTGTTAAGTTATAATAAATTGATGATAGAATAAATTAGCTCAACTTTTCAAGTAGGTTACGTACGCAGTATCGTAATGGTTTCATGCATTATCGGTAATACAAAACATAAATGTTATTTTTAGAACTTCCTTTAAATGTTTTTCTCTAACTTTGTGATTTCGTTAATGTGTGTTAGACATGCATGTATTCTATATCGTAGTGCAGTTTTTGTTCTCGTTTTCCTTGAATGGGTTAGATGGACACAAGAAGTAAGGAAAACAAAACTTATCATAAGATAGAAATATTAATAATTAAATATTATTAATAATGTTGAAAGGATGAATTAAGAAAGATTGTCAAGTGAAGTTTATGTTGCGAAAGTGTTGTAAGGCGTTATCCTAGGCATTACATATTAAGTGAGAGATGTTCTAGGTTTGTGTCAAATGAAGTTAGGTTACAGTGAGTGTTTAATTATTTATTTAATAACAATGATTGTCCAAATATAACTCAATACATAAGTTAAAGTTATGAAGTTGTAACTTATCAAAACACATAAAACCTTCATTATTGTGTATTACTGATAATTGAAAGGTATTTTTAGCACTGCCCAGATATGTTATCGTACGTCGTGAGGAATGTGTGTGTCATGGTAGTGTACATGATAAGCGCTAGGTCTCGTACAAACATCAATGTTCTAAGAAATTGGTAAATGTGGATTAACCTTGCATTGGATTAAAATTACAAAGTTTATTTTACACATAGATAATTTAAATGAAATTAAAACAATAATTAAATAATGGGAAAAGGACAAGGAGATGATGAATGCTCCAGCGGTCGAGTTCCAGGAGATTATTTTTTACCAATTTTAAGCACATATTGGGAATATTTTTTTAAACGTTAGCAACACTATTCGGTATGATAACTCGCTGCAGAGAATTGATTGATGTAAAAAAAAATAAGACGATAGTTTTTTGGCGGGCTTTCATTCGATAAACTCTAATACGTTAGCGTTTGTCAAGTCAGTGTAATAGTAGATATTAAATGTTTCTTTTGTATGTTTTTAGTAATAATAAAATTAAATTTAATATAATTTATTAAAAATATCTATTTATTTTGTAAAGATATAGTAATATCGGACAATATGAAAACCAAGCACCAGACAAGCCAACGTTGCAAAACGTCACCCAGTACGACATTTATAGGTATATTTTCGTCGCTACGTTTCTTTGTAGTGTTGCCGCATTGCGTCCTGTAGTCAGCTCTTCCGAGAAAATCTACCCTTAAGAAGCCACAGTCGTTCGGAAATTGATTCAAAGAAAATGTCGAAAAATTCCGCAACTTAAATTTACGTAACTTGCGTTTGCTTATATAAAGACAAGCAAAAACCTTTGCTTTTTAAATTGTAAAAACTGTAGCCAAAACCTGTACAGTATGGATTCATTATTACTGTGCCTACCCCAGATAAATTGGGAAAAGGTCAGAGCAATGACAAATAAACCAACTGGGGTAGACGCTGTTCTATTTTCACGGAATTTATTAGGTCAGTGATACTAAGGTTAAGGTAAGATTATGATGATATTCGGCACACCGTGATATCCTGTCACTTATCGCAAACGAGTCGCTTTGCGTCTGCTCACATGGTCCACCTTCCTAAAATTCCCTTGAGCATCATCTATTTTTATGGATTTTTTTCTGGACACATAAACAGAATGGCAAATTTTTATCATTTTATTTTTAATTTTAGAACGAATTTTTTGTTTACTCATAAGGATTCAGGGCTGGCACGCGATTGAAAATTAAATTAATAAAAACTTTAAGGTAAAAGTAAACTTTAGTAATTAATTTAATTACTTGCTCCTAAATTCAACTGGCAATTCAGTTAAAATGTTTTTGTGCTTTATAAAACTCAAAGCGACACAAATAATAGGCTATCTTATAGGTATCTCTGCCGGCCCCAGTTGAACAAGAATATGATGGACATCTCTTTTATCTGTTTTTATATGCTATTGTAAGAAATCTATTTGGGAACAATCGAATAACGTATATATTTTTGTATTTTCTTGACCATAAAAGTTGATGTATAAATTTATTCTCAGTAGGCCCTGTTGATTACATACAAAATTAAAAAATAACAATATAATTAGATTGTAGCAGCCCTATTACTTTCAACAATGTCTGTCGGACAGCAAGCACATGGGAGGAGAAATGACGCACGCGGGGAAATCAGTCTGCAACGAAAAAATTGCGCACTGATAAAAATACCATTTTTAGATGAGTTTCTGGCTTGGCTATTTTGTTGAAAAATACTGATGAAGACATGTAATCTACTTTTTACGTATTGCTTAATTCATAACTTAATCTAAAATATATATATATTATATAATATTTTAATGTATTTTTTGTAACCTAATATGAGAAGAATAAAACTGTTAATTTTTCATTTATATATCGCCATCTATCGGGATATTATATTAACAAAATAGAGTTGAGTTACAGTATATCTTTTGGGTATAATGTTACTGCCCCTTAATTTTTGCTTATTTTCTGTCTAATTTTATTTTTTCACAAACAAACCTTTTTACTAATATGTGATTAATAAATTAACGTACACATAGCAATTGTGTTTTCTACTAAAAGCGACGTAGTTATTTTAGAAAATATAAGTTTTACACCTTAAATTTCTTTTAATATTCCATTGGTCTGCTTCATTTCATAGTGACCGTGTAATTAGCTTTTTAGAGGCATGAGGTCCTTGTTTTCAAATCTATTTAATTTATAAGAAAATATGTAACATAAGTTGTTTTGTTTTAGATACATTTTGGACAATAAACACTTGATAAGAGAACGTGTAGTGGTAGACGTGGGTTGCGGCTGCGGCGCCAGCGCCATCGCGGCAGCTGTGGTGAAAGCAAAGCGAGTTGTGGCCAACGACATAGATCAAGGTACACATTATAATTCATGTAAACTTATAGGATCTTTCGGGATCTTCTGCTGTTGCGTATTTTGGTTAATTTTTCAAAAATATCTACATCAGATAACTTTTATCGCCCGTTTACACCCCACAATGCTTATTAGTTGTACTATTTAAAAACCAGTAATTTTTATGCCAATAAATTAAAACCCATGTATTGAAAATAATCACAAAAAATTGGAGATGCCGGGGATCGAACCCGGGGCCTTTCACATGCAAAGCGAACGCTCTACCACTGAGCTACATCCCCTGTTGTGCACTGTGGTTAAATTTAAAATAATTATCTGTGGATAAAATAATAATAACTTTTGTAAGTCATGCTTATCATATCTTGCCACAGTTGCAATCCTAGCTTCAAGACTGAACGCACAGTTGAATGGAGTCGCAATAGACACTAGTACTGAAGACCTGGTCGGCGACCGCTGTGCGCAGGTCGACGTGGTGCTGGTGGGAGACATGCTCTATGACGAGGAGTTCGCAGACAAACTCTTCACGTGGCTGTCTCGTTTAGCAAGCGATGGTAAGATGGTAAGTGATTGAAATTGGTTTGCAGTTTGTTTTATATCTTTATATATATTTACGGGACTTTACTCGTGTGGTGCCGGACGTGATATTAAGCGGCGCCAACTACACTACAAGTTGTCACTCTTCTCATAAATCTAGGGCATTGATCAGACAATAACCTGAGTGAATATCTAAATAGCGAATCATTACAATAATACTGTATTTATTGTGTTGTCATCACAACTAAAGGTGTGTACCTAATATCAGATCAATCCGTCAACAGGAAGGCGGTAATATTTCAATTAGTAAATTTGCCCAAAAAAAAAACGAACAGGGCAAATAAAAACACTCGATTGTTTCTTTGTGCCGGATGAACTAAAACAAACTACTGAATTTTTAAACTTTATCTATAGCAAAGTCTACTATCAATTAGTAACCCAGCCTACATGTTTATTAGTTAATATATCTGTCCGAGCAAAGCTGGGGCGGGTTGCTAGTTTATACGTTACTTTATAGTCGCCAAGTTATACCATTAAGGATAAAATGGTTTCAAAAGACATTCAAGTCAATGTCATAATGTCAAGAACTTATTATTCCTTAATAATATGATATATTAATCGTTTATAAGGAAACATATTAACGCCTTTCGCAGGTGTTAATCGGTGATCCAGGGAGACATGGTTTAACAGCAAGCAGGCAGGAGCGCCTGAGCCTGCTGGCCACGTACCCGCTCCCTCGCGACTCCTGCCTGGAGAACCACGGATACACGGAGGCAGCGGTCTGGAGATTAAATGCTCACTGATCCTGAAAAAGTTGATATTAATAATCCCTTTGTTAAGTATGCGGCGCGGCTCTAGATTATAGGATTATAAGTGTGGCTTGAAACAGTTATCTGAAAAGTGAATGCTTGTGTATGCTTCAGAGGTTCGGGCATACCGAAATGTTTGATGGAAACAAGATTGGTACAGTAGTAGAGCCCGCAACAACATCTGTTGCACGAATGAGCCGACTCGACCGGTGAAATACCACGACCAGAAAACAACAAGTATTCTGCTTTCTGTCTGAGTGAAGCGTTTAAGGCCTAATTCTACTCTTCGTTTCACCTTCTCGTCCTTTTCTAAGGAAAGGAATGGATGGCAAGGAGAAGGGGATTTGGTGGGAGAGGGGATGCATAGGAGACGGAAATATCCTCTCTTCTCTTCTGTTCATTAAAGGTAAGCAATACATCTGCAACTCATTAGATAGCTGTCAATTGATAGGTGAATCGCTTGCTCGTGTGACACCTCCTTAAAAAAGACAACTTTGTCTTTTGCAGGGGAAGACAAAAACGGCCTTATATCGACTCTTGGCGACATATTAAAAGATGTAGACGGTGGGAGTCGCCTTCCCTTCTAGGTTACGCAAACAGGGATGAATCCGTCAGCCCTATTTGTTGGCATTTCACTATTTGAGTTATTTAAACAGTAAAGATATAAGCTTGCAGGCGACAGGTGCACGCAAAAAGTTATTTTGAACTAATTTTATAAATAAAACAATGCATACAAAATTCTTATTTATTTATAATACATAACAAAAATACATTTGCATAGATTCGCAGGCACAAGTAAATTCGTTGTACAATCCTTATGAGTACATGACTAATCTAATGCATTCCGAGGTTACTTACACTAAAAATATCGTAAAGCTCCTAAAAACATTAGTTTTATTTACATAAAGTTAGGGTTAAATCCGTTATAATTATATTTTACAGTACACTTTATTTAAAATAATTAAAATGTTAGATGTACATGTACAAATATATTTGAGATTTCGAAGAACAAAAAATGTACAAAAGTTTAAACTTACTACTACAGTAAGGACAACAGACAATTATTCATTTATATAAAAATTATTTTCTACTACAGTATCTATTTATAATAAAAATATTTGTATAGGCCGCCATCCATTATAGTAACAGCAAATGACAAGTCTACAGCATGCAAGTATTGTTTTGGCGCCATCTATTGCAGACGCAACAACATCAACAAACAGTTGTGAGAAACTTTGTAATAGCGCCATCTATGAAGTAGCAGTTCCTAACATTACAATTGGTAGTTGTGCATGGCATTGGCATAGTGGCCATGCTTGGGGCGCGGGGTCCGGCTAGAGTGATGAGAGTGGTGCGAGGGGTGGGAGTAGTGTGAGTAGGAGTCGAGGTCGGGCGGCGGGCGCACCAGCAGCACCGGCTGCAACGCCAGCGACTTGCGCGACCCCGCCACTGACTGCGCGTCCGTGACATACGCATTGTTCACTTCTCCTGCGGACAATAGATGGCATTAATTCAATCGTCATAAAATACAGGATTCAGGACGTAACATTCGTTTAAATATGTTTTTATCCTACAAAATGTTTTGAATACACCATAAAGCTTGATTGACGTCTCAAAATCAAGCTAATAGAATTCATTGGTAATTAAAATTCAAGGATTACAAAATTGACTGATTGACTTTATAACATAATAAAGCCAATAATAAAAGTAAGCTGTGTACAATATGCGGATGTGTAGATGTTTGTGGCGGCGACAGCGACGGCGAGCGACCACCGCATGTTTATTAATGAGGTCAGGTCGCAACAACCTCGTTTGCTCCGCCACTGACCATATGTGAACACGTGTAATAAAATATATTTGGTCTTAATAATTTTGCTGTTTGAAGAGTTGGAAAAATTGTATTTGTTAATCTGTGTTTGAAACTAACGACACGAGTTTGATTTCAACGAAGCGATTTTTGTAATCTCACCGTGTCAACTAAATGAGTTTTAGAATAATTATTTCAAGCTAACTTGGTAGAGATACCCGGATTCATATTTAAACGACAAAGAAGTCAGAATTAAAACTAGCTAAAACAACTTAAGGGGTAAAAAAAAGCATTAATAAATAATAAAAAAATAGGGATGTCTGTAAATCAGTTGACATCATCCAATACTAATAGAAGTACTAACGCTAGTACTTAGCAATAATATGTTATTAACAGAATACGACACGATTCCGTTTAAATATTTACGCGTACTAGTTTGCATGTTTGTTACCGAAGCGATCTCGTGTCCGCACAACCGAGGGCGCAATGTAACACGAGCGGTCCGCCAAGCTCGTTCACGGCCTGATTATCGCGACACGGTGTCCACGTCTAATAGTGAGGGTATTCTACAAAATTAAGCGAAGCTTGATTTTAAAAAGATTTGTATACAATACCTTTATACAAGGACGGCGGCGGGTAGGAGGTGTCCGGCTGCAGCTTGAGGTGCCGCGTGGCCAGGATAAAGGCCAGCGCGGCCAGCACGATGCCGTCCAGCGCGCCGATCACCGCCAGCAGATACGCCCAGCGCACGTGGCATCTGCCTGCAAATATATTGTATCTGGGTTAAGGTCATGATTGGCTGGTTATCAAACTTAAGATATTTCTTCGTCAGGAGATATGCCGATACGTCTTGGCACCGGATCTTTAAACTCAACATACCATTGGACGAGGTCACGAATGGCTGGTTATTACCTACTACATTTTTCTTCACCCTATTTTCGTTATTTTCACCCCTACACCGCCTAACAAAGACTGCTATAGCAACTCATCTGGCTGTAGCAGATATCCGTGGGTAGCAGTTTATTAACAGCATATTTATGGGTAGCAGTATATTAACAGCGTATGAGACGGTTGCTCCTTCTACAATAATAAATTCTTGTAGCAATGGTGCACCAGTCCCTCTTTTGGTACAGGCAGAAAAGGCATCTGCAACTGGTCGGATTGTTGCGGATGTCTGTTAGGCACGTAACATCTATAATAAGCGTATGTGATATTGTCGTACCGATGTTGTACTGGTCGGCGGTGGGCCCGCACGTCTCCTGCACGGCCAGTTCGCTCCAGCCGGCTGGGTACACCGCCACGCCGGCCACCATGCACGCCGCTACAAACAATACATACCTTGTTAAACAGTCATGTAGATTAAAGAACAAAGAAAGCTTTTAAGAAATAAAAAATCGTGGATTTCGGTTTCGAACAATATCGGTTGCCATGGTAATGGTTTCTTTGCTACTACGTTAGGGACAATTTCTCGAGCTATATTCGAATAATAAGCGAGATTTGTAAACTCCAACGTATTAAGAAAGATAAATATGAGGCAAATTTTTTGCTGTTTGCTAAAAAAGTTTTTTTATTTAATTTTTAAAAACAGAAAAAGGTAAAACTTACAATAAAATTTCTCCAAACTGTTAGCACAGTTTGTTGGCGAAAATTGCACTCAACTCACTTAAATTTACTATATAAAATAGCTTTAAATACAATAACTAAGAGAGAAAATAAAAACTCAATAAGTGCATAATGTAGTTTTACTTAAAAAAATAATATAATATAGTTTTATTTAAAACAATATTTATGAATTACTACACAAAACTAGCAGAAGGGGACCGTTACATATACTAGTTACGGACGGTCACCGAGGAGGTAGGGGGAGGGGAGTAAAAAGTTGTTACATATATATTTACATATAATTGTAGACGAAATCAAGTTGCAACTTAGAGACTAAGCGAATGTGTGCGAAGCCGCACGCAACGACTAGTATGGTATAAAATAAATCAATGAAAGTTTCCAACAGCAGTTCGGTTAGCTGCGCTCTGCTGCCGCCAAAGAAAGTTGTTACAGTTGCAATTGAGCTGTTAATTGAAGGGAAACTACACGGTGGTTATTTCAATCTGTAGCAAGTGGGGTGACCACGAGTTAATATACATTTGTGGGATTTTTTTCCTATTATTATATATTAAGCGAAATTCATAAGTAACATAAAACGAGGGTGAAGATAGCTGCGAGAATAAGCACTCACTTCACTTTGGTGTCAAACCGTATCTTTGCTTGGACTTTGTTCATTGTAAGTTAAACTATACGCGAGACATTTACAACGGAATAATATAAAAAAGAATGTCTCTGTAGGGTTCTAGAACCGAATTAAAAATAAATGCAGCTTCATCGGTGTTGATTAAATAATAATAATAATAAATCTTTATTGTACACTTTCCACATATAGCTGGTTCATGGTGTTGGCTCCTTTACTAGGTTTACCTGTATTAAAGAAGCCATAAGCTTCCCTTACAATTTTACTAATTCTGTGAAACGTACAAAATTAAACTATTCAACGAAATTACAGAAAAAACCGGTGTTTTCGTTTCATTAAATTATTTCACATGGTTAGAAGCATATGTAAGAGATGGGACATCTTTAATTTTCCAATTTATGGTTACTGTAGTATTTACTTGTAGTTTATAAACTAGTAATTGTCAATGAACCATAATCTATGGTAAGTTACGTTCGGTTCAATTATAAACGATGAGTTTCTACGCCACGGAAAGCAACAAAGCGAGAGAAAGTAGAAGTTGCAAAGATTTCTTTCTTATTCCCTTTTTATTATTTTTAAAGTATTCGCTATGTTGTATTCAACAATAATATGTCAGCCTTCATGTCCTCTTCATTCATGATGAGATTTTGGACAATTTACAAAAAAACTTTTAATTATATGCATATCTAAAACCCCTGTAACTCCATCTACTGGTGAAAACTGCAGACATCTATCGAACCGGGCCAGAAACTTGATAGTGGCGCCCCAATCGCCAGCGTTCAGATAAATTAGCACTCGAAAATACAAATATATAATGGTTGCCATTATTCGTGCATGGTGTTCCCCTTCCTCTTAGTGTGTAGTTGGCGGCGCGCCAATCAGGGTTCCGTATCCTTGAGGAATAAGTTTGTCTTTTCAATCCTATTGTATTATAATTTTTGCACCCAACTCCATTCTATAATTTTTGAGCTATCGCGAGACTAGATACGTGTGTCTTTATGATAGGATGTACTTGAAGTGAATCCTTTAGGAACATTTTAGAATTAAGAGTATTGGGCGCAAAGATGTGGGTGAGATATTTAGTTTAAATAACAAATATGCGCTCACGCTCGTAACCAAGAGGATAGGATAGGCAGAGATCATGGATTTGGCGCGATCCTGGCACACCCCTCTCGCTTCTTCTACATTCATACATCTACGCATCGCTCGTCGGTTATGGGTGCTCCTTATATCGCCCCTTTTTTAGTAAACCACTAATCGGATCGACATAAGTTCTCCTAGGGCGTCCCCTACCAACACTACCTAACTTAATTACTAACAAAGTTAAAAGCTATCGAGAGGTTGGGACTAAGCAAACTAGGAAATTAATACCTTGAGGATCACATAGGTAACGGATTTTATCCACCGACAAGAACAATGTTGATTACCCGTTACCAAGAACAATAGACGGCGATTCCCACGCGTGGCCTTTTTGCTGGAGTTCATCAAACGGCTTCTTAATATTGATATAACGGTTCGTTTTAGAACAATGTAAATGTCCATAGTCTATCAAAGGAAGGGTGAGTTATAGGATAACGCGGCTAATGAGTAACGGGTCGCCTGATGTTGGTTCATATTCCAAACACTAGTTTTTTTGTGACTGAAAGGTCACTGTTTGCCTACAGGCATTTACAGCTACAACGGGCATGAGAGGCGGCAGGGCGCAGAGGGCGCCTAGCCTAAGCCTCAGTAGTAAGGGTCTAAGAGGTAAATGGATTCTTACTTAAATGTTCAAGACAAGATAAAACATTACTCGGTGGTTGAGTCATGATGGCCAGATTAAGTTAGAATTCTTAACTCACTATCAAAGTAGTAAAAAATAATTAAGCGCAAGCCGTAATGTAATATTCAAACGATGTTACACAAGTTTAGTGTGAAAGTGCATGTATCGTAGAATCACACGGTCGAAATAAGAGCTGCTTATAACCGTGTTGCGTTAAGCCCCTCATTAACAGATGAGCTTTTAGTATGTATTGGGTAACAGATTACATTCTAAAATTCTCTAATTTTAAATGGAAGGAAGGTCTAATGAAGTCGGTCTTCAGTATGAGTTATTAAAATAGCATCTGAATATACGCAACTGGTAAAGAGTCGGGGACAAGTTTTATATTTATAGTTACATAAATCTTTAAGAAAAAGTACGGTTTCTTGTTCTATTTTACGTTACAATGAGTGACAATTCGAATAGAGGTATTTATAGGAAAAATTATAAAAATGGCGTATTTTATGGAACCTAAACGTAAAAATCGAATGTAAAAGCTACAACTTGTATCGATCAGATTAGCGGCGTATTAAAAAGGGCGATATAAGGAGTACTCATAACCGACGAGCTTGTATGCGTAGATGTATGTAGAAGAATCGAGAGGTGTGCCAGGATCAAGCCAAATGGAAATCCATGGTCTCTGCCTATCCCTCTTGGTTACGGACATTTAAACTTGTACAGCTATTTACTATAGATTTCTGAAGACTGGTTTTAATATTATTTGTTAAAAATTACAATAAAATAATAGTAAAACCTTTATGGTAATTACTAAATGATGAAAAATTATGTACGTAACAACACGAGATGTATTTCGATAAATTTACTTTGTATTTATAAAGTCTCAGCCTGTTTTACTATCACGGCGCAACGTGACAATGATAGTTCACGTGCTATCACTTTGTTACGTGTCATGTTTATATCACGTAATAAGTTAGAGGCACGTACCATGTATACTATCAACACGCCGTCTTATCTTAATCTAAGATAATTCTAAGTTACAATACGACTTTCTTATTTTAATTAGAACCAATCATACTTTATACTGTACATATGTTACTCATACAAAATTACCGATCAAATGTGTTTCAAACACGTGACAGCAACATACACACATGGCAATAGGTGGGAAAAAGATAGCGCTATTCAAATAATAAGAAAAAAGAGGACAGCTAGTGTTTGTCACTTATGCATAAATATAAAAAGTGATCAATCGAAAAGCGTCCTAATTAGCATGCTTATGGCATGTCTATAAAATTATTAGTCGTAATTATGTAAATCTATATTTAAATTAAGAATTGATGTATGTATTCGTGACTAGATTTTATTCGCGGCTTCGTATGCTTTAGTTTCCTTAGACATTTAGAGGACATCGAAAAAAAAACCATTAACTTGATCACTTTGCAAACATAATATTTTGACTGACAGAAATTAATGAGTCATTAGTATTTAAAAACTCCTTGTGCTGTTTGCACCGATGCTGTAATACCGAGTAGCGAAATGTACATTTTGACAGGCTACCTCCCTGTGTTGCGTTGTATCCTAAACTAGCAACATTTTCGTAATTACACCGGGGATTTACCGGAACTACACAACGTTGAACGGTGATGTTCATCAAGTATGAGTAGAAATAAAGGAGCAATCAGATATTCTTGAAAAGAGGAAAATAAAATAGTTATGCACTCACGCCCGTAACCTAGAGGGGTAGGCAGAGATTATGGATTGCCATTTCGTGCGGTACTGGCACACCTCTCTCGATTCGACTACATAGATACATCTACGCATACATGCTCGTCAGTTATCCTTAAATACCCCCTTTTTTAGTAAGCCACAAGGCTGATCGGGTTAAATTCTCCTAGGGTGTACTCTACCAACACTGCCACTCACTTTTGTAATATAAATTTGTTGCGTTATTCTCTCTTCATTCATTTTTCACCATGCCCGAACCACCGAAGCTTCTCAATTGTAGACAAATCCACTTGTACCTTATAATTCTATAATATATCTAGCATACTTCTTAAGGATCGCATCTTGACGGCATTATCTCTACTAGCAAGGTGTTAAATGGCATAAATATGTGCTTAAGTAACAAATAAAATGCCATTAATTTCATGAATAATATGCGTAAGTTTGCATTCCGGTAATACACTATATGGATAACCGATTTAAAAATCATATGTCTGTAGATACTATTATTTTTGTTGGTATAAAGACATATAAGGACTAGCATTCCATTCCAATCACTCGTGAGATAATTATTTCGAGGACTGTTTGTAGAAATGGACAAACACTTGTAACTTAGAATTCAAAGCATCCATTAGGTAAGTTGGTTTCTCACCGCAATCTCTACGATCGCCATTGTTAGGAAAAGCACTTTATCAAGTATTGGCTCATCGCAGGTTTCAGTGGGAAGGTGTTGCAATGCAGATCTGCTCGCATACTTTTTATATTTAAGATTTGTTTGTCGATTGCTTTCGTAATAGCAACTTGGAATGCGATAACAACGCATTGAGTTGTTTAATCTTGGATTGTTGTAACTGCTTTGAAATTTTAAGCTATACCATCTCATAGTTTTGTAGTTCATCAAAAAGAACACAACAGAGATACGTATTGCCAGAGGCCTAATTATAGTGCTCTCCCCCTTCCCACCCTTTTCTTTAAGGAAGGGAAGGGGAAGAGAACTTGACGGTGGAGGGGATGTATAGGAATTGGAAATAACCATTTTTTGTTTGTCCCTTCCTCTGTCCATTAAAGGTGGGCAACGCATTTGCAACTCATTAGTTAGTTGCAGATGTCTATGGGTAGCGATCACATGACATCGGGTGAACCGCTTGCTCGTTTGCCATCTAGTACTATATATAAAAAAAATGCTCACGGCTCAGAAGAAATTTGTCTATATTATTGACTTACTACAAAACTAACTAAAATAAAATAAATTAGGAAGTTTTTGTTACCAAAACTATAATTCAGTTCAATTTTCAAGAGATGTAATAAACTTTGTGGTAATTTTATCCAGCCGCAAATTCCTCCGGAGTGGGCATGTGCGCACGAATCCTACTGCACCTGTCCTTGTCGATGTACAGGCTCTTCCTCTTGCAAGCTATCTCCTTCTCCAGATCCCCTCGATATTTCATCAGCTCGGAGCGCACAGATTCTGCTTCTCTTAGCTTGTCACAGAAAGCCTGGTACGTCTCTTTAACGTACTTGGCTTCTGCCATCAGAGCGTACTGTGCATTATCTCTACAATTTTCCACATTAAGTCTTTCGTAATTCCTTGTCTGCAGTCGCGAAGTTACTAGCCTTTTTCTGTCATCCATTTTCCTCAAAGATTCCTTCAAATTGTCAATCACATTTTCCAAATCTGCTGTCGTTTGGAGATTATTTTTCAAATTTTCCTCGAGATGTTCGCACATCCCTTCTGCAGCAGCTATTGTGTCACCGAAGGCAGCGTTAGTTCTATCCGCTTGCAGTTTCATATCCTCACTACCTTTCTTTATAGCGGTCATCAAGTCGCCACGTAAATCTTCAGACTTCTTTCTTACCTCTTCACAATTTCTAATACTCTCTGCGCAGTAATGCTTCCAGTATTCTAAAGAAGATGCATTTTCGGGCCATCTCACGACGCCCGGATGATTCAGTATTAAGTTAGATTCGGGCGTCCATTTCAAATTTTCTTTGTCTAATCTCAGGCTAACAATTTTATCATTCCAGTCGTTTTCGATGGCAGCTTTTGCAGCCTTATTCATAGCCATTTGATCTTCTACTTTAGCTAGAGTATTCATAAACACTCTTCTAATTTCTCCAACGATCGCTACTTCTCTCATCAATTCCTGTTCAGCATCGTCTCTCACTTGGTCGGACTCGTACCTGTGGGTGCGCAGGTCTAAACATTCTCTGGATATTGCTTCTGGCAACATCAGTATACGACAAGCTCCTTTCAGCCGTGCCCTATTCTCGTCTAGAACATCAATTTCATCGGTGATAGCATGAAGAGTCTTTTCGACCTTCGTTGTCCAACCATCGAGTTCTTTAATTCTTTTGTCCAATTCATTATTCGATTCATTTAGGTTTTTATCCATTTTGTCAAAGGCATTGGCTAATTCTTTTTTAGTATTAGTTTCGAATACTATTGCTTTGTCCACTGCTCTCGGTGTGAGAATGTATTCATTGTTCAGTCTCCAATCCCTGGTGCTGTACCTTGTTATGGAATATTTATCAACGACCGGTCTTACTCCTGTGATGCCGGACTGTGGAGTCCAGTCGAGGTGTCCAGCGGCCCAGGGGTCTATAGCGCCCATTCCGAGAAAGTCTCCACTTGTTGTGTCGGTAGGTTGGGGAAGATATCGCGGAGGAGCATTAGGTGGATATACCTTTGGTTCTGGAGGTTGTATACAGCCTGGCCTATAAGGCGAGCATGGCGACATACCTATACCGTCTTGGTTACTTTTTGTCGTAGTGACCTCAGGTTTTATGTCAGATCCAGTAGTAGGACATATGCTCGGGCACGTCATACCTTTGTTGAAGCTCATTTTATAAATTAAACTATTTGAAAAATGTAAACAATAAAATAAAATTATAAAATAACGTCATTATTTCACAATAATGACAGTTAAGGCGCTATGGTTTTTATCTACGCCTTTGCACATTGATGTAAAACTTTTTGGTTTATAAAAATGATAATTATCTCACCGTCATGTAAAACCGATTTCTTGATGTCTGGAGATAATATAGAAAGACACACAAACACAAATAAAAAAATTAAAGACTAAACAATGTTTAGTTTTACACACTAAGTCAAAAAGTGCACAAAGCCCAACTGACAGTTTAAGAAGTCGACGGTTGAGAAGCGCAGTCTGTAATTACCACATGTCAGTGCAATCTGAGCACGAATAGAATTCAAGCACGGCTAATCGTGGGATATCTAACGTTGGCATTGTCGGTTGCACCCTAACAAATTACTGGGTACAAGTCAGAAGGTGTGTTGGTAGAGATGGTAGGATACGTACAAACGTACGCTCGTTTGGACAGTTATTCTCGCTTGCAAATTTTCGACTTCATAAATACCAAGATTTTTAGACATTCGCTCTGCGGAAAATCCTTTTACGTGATTTTTCAATTGGATTATGTCAGAGGTGGCCCCTAAGTATAAATTCAAGTTCCAATCGTCCAAAACCGCGAGCGATAGCTGCCATCTTGAAAAAGCCTCTGCAAATTTATGGGGACGATACGTGTTTACCACAGATACTCATGACTATATGCAACCACTTGAAGATTTGTAAATATGTTGCTAGACTTTATTATGGATAATAGGAAAATAAAGAAAGGGATAGGAAGCATACAGCGTATGTAGGCTCCTTTACAAAAAAGACATTACAGGGAGTTAATGGTGATTCCCGAAATGTAAGGTCTTCAGATATCGTAACATACGATTATCGATATCATTTCAATAATCCACTCAAGTACCGACAGCAGCGGTAGGTTATTGCGTCAACACAAAGTGCCTCTCGATCACACCTCGCACAAGCACCTTATACTAAATGTAAGATACATTAGTGACGCCTTTCACTCTTCGATGGGTTTTAAGTTTGTCCAAATAGTACGCAGGAAACGTTATAGTTAAATAATTGGCATTAAGTACTGATTTACGATCATTCCAAAAGGTCATCGATAGGAGAAATAGTGTCAGACACGGCGCCTGACGCAAATTAACATTTGTTAACCTGCATAATTCAGCGATCATCGTCATGTGACTTATATTTTAGCTTAAGCTAAGAGTTTATGGCGTTCAGACAGACGAGGATCGTAGACTTTTTATTGTGAATTAGGAACGGAAACATAAGAAAAGATAAGGTAAAATTTAATGTACTTAGACAGTGTCGTGCATCGCAGTTGAATGTTCTAATATCCTGCCAATTCTAAGGCCGACGGGTAGTGTGATCGCACCATCCCGCATCTGTCTCTGTCGATGTTCAACGTCTTCCTCTTCGATGCGATGTCTTTTTCCAATAAAATTCTCTTTTCAATTAACTCCCGCCTCACAATTTCTGCTTTCTTCAGCTGCCCGAGCAATGAAGTCACCGTCTCGTGTATTTTCTTTACTTCTTCTATTAAGCCTAGATGCGGTTGGTCCCTCACACTTTCACCGTGACACCTATAAGTGTTTCGATTATCTAGTCGTGTTTGTGCGAGTTTCATTGCCGCATCCATCTTTCGGATTGAATTTTTGAGTTCGTCTATTAACGATTCCATATCGGCAATCTTCTGCAAAGTATTTCTGAGAGTTTCCTCTAATTTTGTGCATAGTTCTTGTGTTATAGCGACTGTTTCTGCTAACACTATATCAGTTCGATCGGCTTGAGTCCTTAGTTTCCTGCCACCATTAACTAAAATAGCATTTAAGCTGCCTCGTAAATCTGCCGATTTCTGCCTAGCAGCCTCACAGTTCTGCACGTTCTCTCTGCAAAAATACTCCCAATATTCCAACGGCGCAGAATACTCACCAAATCTGGTTGATCCCGGTTTAAACAGTATCGTACTAGCTTTAGTGTTAAGACCTATATTCATGGTCTCCGTGTCATACGCCATGCTTTTGTCACACCAATCGTATTCGATTCTATGTTTCGCGGCCTTATTTATTGCCATTTGTTCTTCAATTTTATCGAGGGTATTTTTAAGAGTAGCTCTTACTTCGGTTACTAGATTCATTTCTTTTATCAGTTCCTGTTCAGCCAAATCCGAGACTAAATCAGGTTCGTAACGGTTTGAACGCAAATCCAAACACTCCTTGGAAATCGATTCTGGCAGCATTAAAACTCTTGAAGCACCTTTGAGACGCTGCCTTTCAATCTCCAACAACTCAACCTCTTCTGTAATCGCTTTACAAGCTCTCTCGACTTCGACTTTCCACCTGTATAAGTCTTTTGCTTTTTGCTTAAGTCTTTCATTGTTGTCGTTCTGCTGTTTATCTACGGTGCCAAAGGCTTGCATCATGGCCGTTTTAGCATTATAATCGATTATGTTCGATTCAGTGATGACCGTCGGGTCCAAAACACTTTCGTTGTGATGCCGCCATTCGTTGAGAGAATATCGACTTATGGAGTATTTATTAACCTTTGGTCGGGTGCCAGTCATACCTCCAAGTGGGGTCCAATCAACTTTGCCATCTGGCCCTGGTTTAATTTCCAGGTAATGTTCCTCACCAGGCTTAGGCGTATCCAGTGGCTGGCCAGTTTCTTTTCCCTCATCGGTTCCTTTTTGATGTTCCGCGGCTTTAGCTGTGGCATCTTCAGCAGATTTTATCTCTTCCTTGACTTGTTCTGGCGTTTTCTCAGCTTTTTTAAAAGCGCCTATTTCTGTGCACACTTTAGGACATTTATTTTTTTCTGGAAAAGATGTAAATTTCGACATCGTTTCAGAAGAAATTCTACTAAATGTTATAAATAAAATTACATGATTAAATCATCTTTGCAATACGTCAAAATATATGTAGTGTCAGAAATACTTTCTATGTTTCATTTTCTAAGAACCAAATAGTTTTTATTATTTGTGAATGCGAAATACCAATTTACAATGATAAAGTCCAAATACTAGTATAAAATATAATTGCCAATGGGGATAAGAACTCTTTGTTTGATTGTTTGTTCAGGGGTTCCTTCTATTCGCCATTGTTATATTATTAACAAAAATGTATTCAATACGGAATGTAGCTTAAAGCCGAATTAAGAAAAAGAGATGCCTCCAGATTTTTCCGTCTCCTAGTTTTCTTAGCGACGGATTTCCTATTTTTACAATTAATAAATACACAGCGTGTTATCGTCAGAAAATAAGGTATAAATTGTTTCGGTGTTTATATTTTAAATGCAGTTTAACAGATAGTTGGGTACACCCAATAGTAGCGACATCTGAAGTGAGCAAACGGCAGTTTTTATTCCCTTGTAGAATTATGTTAAAAAAATTAAGAAATAATTGTTAGCAAAGGTTTATTCGTTAGTGTTTTGCAAATTGTAAGAACACCAAGCCAAGCAGGCGATAATATAATAAAATAATATATAAGTTGGATCGACCAAATAGTCCGCGAACTTCATTTGTCTTCCTATATCCACTTCTACTACAAATTGTCTTACCTATCGAATCGATTTTATCGCATTTCGAGTACTTTACAGCACTAATGGTCACAGTAATTCTGCATACATCGAAGCAAAAATAATCACTGCAAATAAGAGGGCCGCTAGCAATTTTAACCTCTAACGAGACACCTATCCCCACCCCCCTGTGGCCCTGAGTGGTGTAATAAACATTAAATGAACGAGATAAAATACGTAAAATATGTTTATTTCAGTGTGTAGTATTCGATTTAAGTGTGTAGATTGCCATCACATATTCACTATCCGGAAAATGATCAAAAAACTTTATCTAATTTAGTTTAAATACCGTTAAAGTCCGCGTCATGGTCGCCGGCGACAATATATGATACTAAACTAGTTTGTAGCGCGGCGTCACACTTAGAAAGTGGCCGCAGCCTTCATCGTCAGACGGCTGTGTACCTTGTTTATGATATATTTATGACACTTAACTAATAATTATAATAAGTAATTAATACGTTACGCTAAAATACCACATACACACATACATGTTTTTTAAAGGAGACCTTTAGGCCTGATTTTCATCGGTAAATTTAATTTTAAAGGCGATGTGCGTATGTTTCCAATAGACTCTGAAACTGCTGGACCGATTTTGACGAAATTTTCAGGAAATCTTCATATTATCGGTTCATCCTGCGTTGTATTTTATATGTACTATATATAATACTATGAAGTAGCGATCGGATCAACATAATTAGTGCTACCCGGGCGAAGGCGGGGCGGGTCACTAGTTGTTTCCGTTTTTGTTTGTATTCCCGAGGAGGGCTGGCGACAGAAAATAAAAATTACACCGATACTAATATTATAAATGCGAATGTTTGTACGGATGCATGTTTGTTAATCTTTCACGCAAGACCAGCTGAACGGATTTGGATGAAATTTGGCACAGAGATAGAGTAAAGTCTGGAATAGCATATAAGCTACTTTTTATCCCGGAAAAATGTACGGTTCCCGTGAGATACATTTTTTAAAAGGCGATGTGTGTATGTATGTATGCTCCCAATAGATTTCGAAACGGCTACCAAACTAGTAATCCATGTATGCATACGTTAAGGTTATCATACAAACAAATATATAACTTTTAAAAGTGTATTAAATTGTCAATGTGCTGGAAGTGGTACGCAATAATATTTTTTATTCTATTTTAAAAGATATACCTAACATTTAAACTAGGCGTTAGGTATTACTTCCCTAACTCAAAGTCAAGCGAATGGATCAAATTGCCGGCATTCGATAAGATATTCAATTAAGTAATTAATTAAAAACAAAGTACATCGCCACATCAAATATAATTATTAACGTTAGTTAAAAAAATCTGAAACATGGAATGTTGATAAGTGTCCTCCAGGCGAGCGGTGAAGGGAGTCGTATAGTATTACCCAATGCACACAAATACAGCCTTGACTCAACGTCCACCGATAGTAAGCGACGTTGCACTTTTACTACTCTGGTAATAGCCACCGATCGAGCCGAGGCTCGACCCTCTCGGGCACCCTCGTGTCGGAATGAAACGTGTAATGAGTGACAGCCCAAGCCAAGGTTCCCTCTCGGGAGCCCTTGAGCTGAGTCACTCCATGGAACGTCCGCTGAAGCGACCTAAGAGCTCGGCGGCCGGAATCCGGTTATAATAATAAAGTAACGGCCCGAGCCGAGGCTTCCTCTACGGAGGGAGCCCTCGAGCTAAGTCACTCTTAAAGAAGCTTAGGGTAGGCGCCCTCTGTGCCCTGCCGCCTCGAGCCCGGTGTAGCTGTAAATGCCTCCTCAAGGCAAACAGTGACCTTTCAGTCACAAAAAAAAAGTTGCACTTTTGTTGTTGACTGTACATATATAATATATGTTATATGAAACAAGGAATCAAGTTTCATTTGCAGAAATATGTGCACTGCATATACAAATATTACTTATTATAACATTATAAAAGTCTAACTATTAGCAACCACCGAATAATCGTTAGGTTATTTTTTCATTCGGCTGATTACAAACTACGTAAAAAACCTTTACGAATTCGTTAAGCTTTGCTGTAAAACGTAGTATGTTAAGGCACGTACTCACTCAGTCGATACCTGAGTACTACTCAGACTTATTTTTAGTATGTTAGATGGCAAACGAGCAAGCGGTTAACCCGATAAAAGGGACCGCTACCCATAGACATCTGCAACAAGCTAATGAGTTGCAGATCCGTCCGATCGTTTAACGGATAGAAAATAGATAACCGAAAAAAGGATATTTCCTTTTCTTATCCATCCCCTCCCCCGTCATGTCCTATTCCCCTTCTATCCTATCCATATAAAAAAATGGTTACTAGGATTAGGCCTCCGTTACCTCAACGGACGTAACGCAGGATACTTCTACACCACGCCTGTCTTCTGTGAGGTCGTATCTCACCGGTCTTGCAGGCCAATTCGTGCATCAGATGTTGAGGGTTCTACCATTGTCTTCGTTTAGTTGCATAACGAATTCCAATTTAGCATTAGCTAAATTAGCTATTGTTAGTCTTAGCTTAGCTTTCAGATGGGTAAGGGATTTGTCTCATAATGAAATACAAAAAAACGCAGTTGCTGTAAGAGAAAGCGTATTGTTACACATACAAGAGTCGGCGACCGTCAGCAACCGTCAGACGACTGTTAATCTAAATGGTCACCATTATCACCACAAAAACGACGATTTGTTTTAATGGTTTGAAAGTTGTCGTTTGTGTTTAGTGATGAACATTCTGGAGGAACGCTAACTGCCGTTATGAACTTTTACTTTTTACCTAGCCGGATGTTCATGTGGATGATGTAACTCTGTGGTTAAGTCCCCGGTAGGTTGTACGAGGCGGGTCTTTATAAAAAAAAACCTAGCCTCACAGAAACTTTAAATGAACAATTAGAAGAAAAAATAATTAAATACTAGCCCCATGGCAGAACCCACCGATTTCACCTGCTTTGGTTTCGTTACTTCATCCTTCTCGATTAGCGTTCTTTTTATTATCGCTTACACCCTAAAGGTGAATAAAAAGCGTGATGTTAAATAGACTTTATAATGACACTTTCAAATACAAAAAAAATATTCAAATGTAACTGATATTTCCTGAGATTAACGCGTTCAAAGAAACAAATTCTTAAGGTTTTTATAAAAGGATATTATCCTTGGCTTATATTATAGCCTTACATAGGCTTTCCCAAAGCCGTCGGTGTCCGTTGTATGTAGGCCTACGCTTATCGATATAACGACAGACAGGGCGTAAAGTGGAATTATTTCTGACTGTCATCTGAAAAGTGAAGTTCCGCAGGCCTAATCCTCTTCCCCTTCCCATCCTTTTGTAATTAAAAACGGGAAGGGGAAGAGGATTTCAAGGAGATGGAATAGGCAAAGGAAATATCCTTTTTTCTGTTTATCCCTTCTGTCCATTAAAGGTAGGCAACTCATCTGCAACGCATTAGCTTGTTGCAGACGCCTATGGGTAGCGGTCAGGTGAACAGTTTGGTTGTCAACCACCTTTTTTATGAAAAAAAAACTTAATACTCCTCTAATAAATCTTTAACAATAACTTTGTAAAGCAAAGCCGTGGACAAAGTTCCGTATCATTGAATGGGGCTTTTCTACTGTTTTTTTTAATAAGGAGTACCTTTGTTCTGCTTTGTTGTCAGTATCAGTTAACATATATTAATTAGTGGAATACAAACAGTTCGCAGCTTTCCATTACACCGTCCTAGTTACTATTCGAGTGTTACATACGGACATACAGTCGTTCACACAATTATACGCGACCAGTACCTACGCACACACACTATTGTTCATTGTATATCTGTCGACGGATTGTCAGAGCAGACACTTTATAATTGGGCTAGGCGTATTCTAAACGGCCGGCACATTCTCAGTTGAACGAATCATTGACAATATGACGTTTCATTTTGGTTTAGCGAATGACCAAGGGATGACTGGTAACGAATCCAAAAAGCGGGTCTCAAGTTTCGACCAATCAGTGCTCAAAGTTCGTTTTGTAGACAAAGAGACATTCATGTAATTGAATAAATATGCGCCTGCCTTAAAGCCTCTTTGTAAAGTGCCTAGAAAAGAAACGGCATACTCTCAATAATTCGTTATACTGAGAATGTGCCGAGGGTTTACAATTTGCCTAGCCCGATTATAAAGTGCCTGCCCTTACAATCGGTCGGTGGCATATCCAATACTTTATTGGTATTTAGCACAATCAAGTTCATCTTAGGAAAGTGAATGGCAGTGTTGGGACGCTTTAGTCCAACTTACATGGAAGAAAAGATATATTTTAAGAAAACCCGAACGAACGAGTGTGTATAGAATAGACGTATGGATGTAAGAAAGGCGAGAGAATTGTACCTTTATGACTACATATTTATTTTTCTCAGTGGGTACTAAAGGTATACTGTATATCCCTACTAATATTATAAATGTGAATGTATGTTTGTTACTCTTTCACGCGAAAACTACTCCACCGATCATCATGAAACTTTGTACACATACTTTTTATGGAATAAAACACGGGTCACTAGTAATATTATAAATGCGAATGTTTATATGTGTGGATGTATGGACGTTTGTTACTCTTTCACTCAAAAACGGCTGAACGGATCTGGATGAAATTTGGTACAAGGATAGATTATAATCTGGAATAGCACATAGGTTATTTTTTATCTCGAATAAATATATGGTTCCCGTGGGTTACGTTTTGTTTTTTTTACGGATGCATGTCTACATATATAAAAGGCGATGTTCCGTATAGATTCTGAGACGGCTACCTGGGCGAAGCCGGGGCGGGTCACTAGTTACAAAATAAATGAATGAACGTAATCAAATTCAATTTCGCAACTTCAACAATATATCATTGAAAAGTACGCAACCGACGAGCAAGGAACGTGATCAGTTATAAGGTAGCAATTTGTAGCGTTTGTATTGCATTCCCTGAGTGCCACATCTGCCATATGACGGTGGTAACAGTTACCTTACCACATCTGCCATATGGTAGTAACAGTTAGCAGTCAGTTTTTTTTCGGTCGGCTAGCGGTGCCCGCTCGCATACACGATTCGCATAGCTTGTATTCACACCCAGCTATACTCCATGTGGAAACCGTTTTTTAAATATTTGAAAATACGAAACGGGCATTTATATAGATAGAGGTCACCAGAGTCGACAATCATTTACTAAAATATTACACAATAATGTAGCTTATACATCAGAATAACATATAGGCTATAATTTATAAAGATATTGTGTAAATTGTCAAGTAAAGAGGAAAACATTCCGCCATATGCGAGCTATTCTGGTGTGCGCTGCAAAAACCGTTAGAGTTACACTTATATAATGTAAAACGTAAATGTTTACTTAAATAGTCATACAAAAGAGCCTGCGACAGCATATATTTATATTTTATGTGTAAGCCATTATCGCCAAAGTAGTGAATTAAGGCGAAGTTTGCCGGGCCAGTTAGTTGACATAAATGTCAATTAAGTTAGTTTGTTACGCTTTCACGAAAAAAAATGTAATCAAATTTAAAGCAAGTGAGGCCACGCTTTACGTTTTATGTAAACATACGTGGCGTCAGATACCTTCTAATTCTATTAGTTGTACAAATAATGACGGGGTCAGTCGTGCGTACGGCAAACATGGTCGATCGATACGCGTACATCGAAAGCGAAGTAATTGCAAGCGTCAGCCGTGTAATGTTACTAGTGTTTAGATGGACGGAACCCGATGTACTATCGAGCCCGTTGGCGGTATTCGACCTTACGACAACCGTTTGATCGTTTCGTACGCCTTAAGACGACTACGGGGAAACAATACATAGAATGCAACTTTTCAATGTGTTTAGTAGTGTTGTGTGTAATCTGTAATGTAATGTAATAAAAGATAGTAACACACTGCTGTGTCTATTCTATTATGTAGTATTGTGCACAAATCGATACAGTAGTGTGTGTACAACATGCCACAGTAGCGTGTCACAGAACGCTTGTAAAATTTGTCAGTTTATAACCGGACTAGGTATATTTAGAAGCTGTCAACAAATTGACAACTGAGTGAATCATTGACAAGTTGACTTGTTATTTCTGAATCAATTTTTAAAACGAAATTATCAAATTGTTAGTAATTTTTTATTAGTTATTAAATAAGTGAAGCTCAGCGGTTTAGGCCCCGACTTACGTAATGTAGGTTGCGGGTTCGAACCCGGGCAGGCGCTTTACTTTGTGTAATTTATTTCATCACCACTGCTCCGAAAGCAGTGAAGGAAAATATAGTGAGGAAACGCAACGCAAAGGCATGTTCTTAGAACCACCCAATTCGCAGACATGTGACATCCATCAACACGCACTGGATCAGCGTGGTGAATTACTGCTTATTCCCTCACTCGAAGAGGAGGCCTGTGTCATGCGAAAATAACTGAATTTTAGTTACGTTTCATTCATTCATCCACCCTGTTCTTATAATAACCAAAATAAGTGACGAAGATACAACTGTAAACCGTTAATGTGAAGGCTTACTCATGATAAAAATATATTTCTAAATTATCCAACGCCCCGTTAAAATGTTACCGTCACACAAACGAGTTTTGCAGTCGGGGCGTAGATATCGTTTCGACATAATATCATAAACTCGCAGCTAAATGTTACTTTTCTTATCTGTAGCATTTTATATGTGTTTTAAGGTGTGTACACATGATCTTTAGTATTTCAATACGATAGCATAATTAATTCATCGCACAATGACATAGACTAGGCTTAAGAGAAGAGTCATATAAGGACGCTAACTAGATACATAAACAAGGTATTTGGGGCGTATGTGACCACATGTCCTATATGCCACTAAACAGACATAATTTAGATAAATTGTTATTAGTGTAGTTTGCTTCAAATTAAGATGGAAAGTTTGTACACAAATGTTAGCATGCATGGTGACCTATTACAATTTTTCTACCTACATCGGCAATGTAATTTCGTGGAAATTGTGACATAAAGTGAAGTGATTAGCTAATGTTATAAGGTCAATGTAAACTAAGTTGTTTTTTTTAAAATAAATTGGAATTTACGAAATCTAGCTTAAAACACAAGTACCCTTTGCTTAAAAAATTTCCGTCTTGAATTGTAACAATTTATCGTTTCCAGTCTGCTCATCTTATAAATTGGGATTGGGACGGGCGTGGTTTGTAAGATACTTGCTTTTCACGCCGCAGGTCGTAGGTTCGATTCCCGCCCAGGACATACATTTGTGTGTATGAACATGTCTGTTTGTTCTGCGTCTGGGTGTAGTTATCTATTTAAGTATGTATTTACGAAAGAAACGTAGTATATGTAGTATATCAGTATTCTGGTTGCCATAGCACAAGCTCTGCTTAGTTTGGGGTCAGATGGCCGTGTGTGAATATGTCCTAGGATATTATTATTTACCATAAACATTCTAGTTTGGATATTATAATTGTTTACGTTTAATTCGAATAAATTTGTAACAGAACGGCGAGTCTTAAGATTCATAATATATTTGTATACTACTTGTTCAATGAAAAGTGAAAAGAATTTACTAAATAGGTATATCTAGTTTTCGTTTCCCGCTCTAAGCGAACTGACAGGTTGTCTTTTTAAGTATGTAGGTACAAGGAATCCAGCGCGGCGAGCCACACCTGCCATCGAGCCGGATGTTCGTGCATCTGGCAACACACACAGTACAGTACACACTTATTTGAATGTATGCATGCTTACATACACAATTAAATTTCTCAGTATTCTGTACGTGCGACCAAAACCTGCAAGAAGGCCTTTTGTTTGCATAACAAGTGACATTTGCAAAGTTATGACTAATAAGTAAATTATTTTGTGGCCTCATCAGTAACTTAGGTATAAAGGAAAATATGGCGACCTCAAGCACTCGTATAATTTCAAACTCAGCTGATTCAATTCCCGCAAGTTTTGTTTGATAGTATGGATTCGAACATTTAATATCTCTATAGAACATAATACTAGGAAAACAAGTTGATAGAGTACTACAATTATTCAAGAACAACATGTGTTTATTATAAAACAATAGAATCGGAATTAAAAACCAACAAGGTTAATAATTTACAAAAATGTTAGTGAATTCAACTTTCACCGTGCTGCAGCGATGCAATAACCATTTAATACAATAAGATAACAGGAGTGTAAGCAGAATAAGACTAACGATAGTTGCTTGTTAGTGTCGTTGTACGGTATTTGAATAGTTTTAATATTCGTGAAAGTTACCAGATAACAGCTGAAGCCATCCGCAGATGTGGAACACGGTAGTCGATTGGCAAAAGAAGAACAGCAACATTGCGCATATAGTAAACAACGCCAACGTGACTGCCGAGCCAACCAGTACAGTCGCAATTCTGAATACCAATCCGTTTATCGAGAAGAAATCATCCAATCTTCCTTTGCAGTCTTCCACAGACTCGTCGGCCCTACAAATCTGCCACAAACCAAACTTCCTCGGATACTCCGTTTCTAAATCGCCGATCCATTCTGGCGTCACAAACGCCACAACGCTTATAATCGCGTAGCAAATCGTGAATATAGCCCAAAGCACACCTATAGCTTTCGAATTACGGACGTAGTTTGTAGCGTATACGTGTGACGAATCAACGTATTCGATTTTCGAACCCATATTGTTGTTTAGTTACACGTGATTATTGCAAAACTTATGTAGAGCACATTTTTTAATATGATTTTTGTTTAAAAGCGCTTGCCTAAGCGCACTTTAAACATGTCACAAAGTAAAAGTATTTTAAACACGAGGACACACGACACTGAATGAGCGACGAACGGATGTTACACGAGACAAGGCGTAACACGAAACTGCACGAGACTAGCGCGATCACGGCCTCTCGGTCTTGCAGCGCGCCATTTCGAATTGTAATCGTGGAGGGGATAAGTAATGAACTTAACAATAAGTATACCAAATGTTGAACTTTATGCCGAACTTTATTGTGATTTTATACGCTACTATTACTTCACTGAAATACAAATATCCGCAATATGTTATTTAATTGTAGTACCGAAAATCTCAAGAAGTTTTTATTTCACATACCTTTACTGTACTGGCAGCTCTGAAATATTAATGCTATCTAATTTATCATGTATAAATTTCGACTCACCAAAACCTTAGTCTGTAATAATTTCTCTCGATTCTTCAGTAATAAATAAACTTATTTTCTCAAAAATATCATAATGTTACTTTTGTCACTATCAAAACACATTTATAAAAGCGACATCTATTTTCTTAAAATATATTTATCATTTATTAGCTTTTGTATTTAAATACAATATTAGTATATATATAGTTTATATATATATATATATATATAGTTGTTTATCACGAATTTCAAATAATTTTAAAAGATTTAATTTTCCGACCGATAAACACGTTTAAAAAAAATATATTCCTTAATTTTTGTAAATGTTATACATAAAGTATATTTGTTTGGTATGTGGTAAATGGTAACACTTATTTTGGCACGTCAGAAATTGTTTTCTTGCTTGGCTGATTTCGTGATTGTGTTGTATTGTATACTAAACAATTTTTATACATTGGTGAGAATGGTTGAAATAGATTTAATCTCTTCATTTAAGATTCACTGTGCTTAAAGTAATAAGAACTATACTAAGTTAACTTAATCTCGTATGTTAAAAATGTCAACGAAAGACAAGTGGGTTCGCCGGTTCACTGTAGATGAAACAGCAAAACACAAAAATGGATTTACTATATACAAAATTACTTCTGTGGTACGTTCTCAATGTATACTGTTTATTAATACAACATTTAGGTATTGAAATTATAGGTATTGAAATAAAGTAGTAGTAGAAGTAAACGGTGAAAACATCATTAAGGACATTGTTAGTTAATTCCAAATATTTTTCTGAATAACTGTATAACCTCTCTTAAACCAAATATAACAATAACAAAGAGATGGTGGGCTTGTGTTGTGATTAATTGACAATTGCACAATAGTTTTAATGAATGCCATACTTCAATGCCCCTTTTTTTAGTGGTTTATTAACAACTGCTATACAGAGGTTGGCTACCTTTTGTTAATGTTAACAGCAATTCATGTGATGCATTTTAGATCCGAAACAAACATTTTTAAACATTAGAATAAAAAAATAAATAAAATAGACACTAAGAACAACATTTTAGTTTGTTCAACATTTAGTTTAAATATCCTTTTTTTTTTGTAGTTGGGGGCTACTTTTAATACTTTATATACTCTATAACCTAACCTAACTGCTATAATTTTGAATTAGAAAAGCTGTATTTCTCTTAACATTTTTTAATAGCTGATACTGACAAGGAACAAACATAAGGTTCACAGCTGTGGTACATAGATAATTTATGTAGTTTAATGTAGTCATTCATTTCATGTGTACAAGGCAGAAACAATACATTAGAAGAGCTGAACATTCCTTTTGGATATTATTGCTATGATTTCGGGATCACTATATTTTACTTTGACTTATGGATTCTCATTTTCGAAATTTGAGTATAAATATTTAACAGTGGTAGAGCCCGCAATAACAACATCTTTTCCACGAATGGGCCGGCTCGACCGGTGAAATACCACGACGTCACAGAAGACAGGCGTGAAGTAGAAGTATTCTGTGTTTCGTCTGATGAGTGACGTGCCGGAGGCCTAATTGTAGTCCTCTTCCCCCTCCTACCCTTTTCTAATAAGGAAAGGATGGGAAGAGGAAGAGGATTTAACGGATGAGGAGGGGATGGACAGGGAATGGAATTATCCTTTTTTCTGTTTGTCCCCTCCTTCGTCCATGAAGGTAGGCAACGCATCTGCAACTCATTAGCGTGTTGCGGATGCCTATGGGTAGTGGTACTTATTTCCAGGGGCCGCTTGCTCGTTTGCCACTTTGTAATATAAAAAAAATATATATATGTCTTGTCAGTTATCACCTGGTAGGGAAATAAAATTTTGTTTGAGTTATAGAGATTACTCTGTATTTCTTAAAAGCATAAATATCTTTGACCAGGTGTTAGTATTACTCACATTATGGATGATTTTTGGAATGTGCTAAAAAATGTTGCAGACCCCTTGTGTAAATGCGTTTTTTTTATTCATATAATTAAATTATTTAATAATGTAATTATTGTCTCACAACCATGTGGTTAACATTAATTACTATTATAATTAAGGTTTATATAGTAAAAAAAATGTTTTCAGGTTCATTGTTCACAGATTATTTTCAAGTTATCTATCTGCTATGCTGTATGAGGACTTGTGTTAAGTTTTTTAACATAAAGCAACCCTTAACTTTTTTTTAATTTGCTATCAAGTATACTTTGGGTTTTGTTATTAATTCATACACATATGTTCCAGCTGTTCCCACTGGAGTCTCCAGAGGCTGTAACTGTAGTCTCAGTGTGGAAGCGCTACAGTGATGTCCAGGCTCTACATCACAGTATGAAGGCTCTGCACTCTGGCTTGCACCTACGAGGCAACTTCCCCATACTGCCGAAGAATAGTTACTTCAAGCGATTTCAGTCAGAGGTACAAAATTAAATATGGAGGCTTATAATCTTGTTTTAATAAATGAATATAAAAAAACTTGACTTATAAATATATTTTTAAAGTCGTTATATGACCATGACCCGGCCAAGTTGAAGTCCATAATCTCTTCCTCATTTTTAAAATCTTACCCATTTCTTTATATTCTCCTCTAACTAGAAACAAACTGTGGTATTTATAACCACAGGTGGGTTGTAAATATAACACCAGGTACCATCCACACCATCTGGATGGCTGGTATTCCTCAACAGTGTGGTTCTCTCGACATTTCCTGCCACGCACAGCCGCATTGTGGAATGGTCTGTCCTCGGCGGTATTTCCAAACCAGTACTACTTAGGGTCCTTCAAGCGAGCCTATCTCTTTCTTTAAGGCTGGCAACACATCTGCAGTTCCTCCGGTGTTGCTATCTATGGGCGTCGTTGATTTTATTTTATATTAGTAATTTATTTTTCTAGATAAGTTTTTTATTTTACATTCTTGTTATGTATGTTTTCTTGTGTATGTTAGAAGGCAGTAGTGTCACCTAGAATATGTTATACTTTTCAGGTGATTGAAGAAAGAGCGAAGTCAATTAAAAGCCTACTGGAATTTGTCGCTGAACATAGGTTATTGTTTACCAGCACAGTTTTTGTCAATTTCCTTCAAGTAAGTAATCCACTTGTATTTGTCTAAATTAATCTTTTTACCCTAATTTGAATAGTGTGAATGTTAAAGTACAAATTTTTGCAGACTGGATATCCGGAACCAGTTCCTCGAGGAGGGGTGATCAATGCGATCAGGTCCTCGTTGCATTTACCCATAGAGGAAACCCCGCCACTGGAGTACCAAACCTCCGACGATGAGTCACGCAGTCCCAATAATAGCGGTCAGTTTTTGTTATCATTAGTTGGCCGTGTAGAAACATAGGATAATTTTATACTTTGTTGTAAATACAATATATATGTTACATGGCCATGTTCAAATATACCTAACCGAATATATTTAAAGAATTTGCGACGTACGGAACGCTCATTCTTAGGGTTCCGTAACAAAAGGGTGAAACGGGACGCTATTACTAAGACTACTGTCTGTCTGTCTGTCCGCCTATCATGAACCGTGATAGACAATTGACATTTTCACAGCTGTATTTCTGTTGCCGCTATAACAACACATAGTAAGAAATAATAATAATAATAATAATAATAATAGCCTTTATTAAACAATCTTACGAAATACAAAAAAATTAAATGTTATGCAAATTATTTGACACCAGGTTTTCGAGACTGTCTTGCGCTTCCGCAAAGGCCTCCCCTAAAGCTTGCCACTCTCTCCGGTTATGGGTCATCCTCCGCCAAGTAATACCAGCTACTTTTCTTATTTCATCCTCCCATCTGAGGCGTTGTCTCCCTTTCCTTCTTTTATTTCCTCTTGGACACCATTCAGTTACATCCTTAGCCCATTTTTCTTTTTTACTCCTCATAAGATGACCTGCCCATCTCCATTTTTGCCTTCTTATATAGTATGTAACATCCTTAATTTTAGTCTGCTCACGCAATTCACCTAGTGGTATTTTGTCTTTCAACCTAACATTAAGCATGCTACGCTCCATACTATGTTGGCAGGTCATAATTTTGCGCATATTTTGTTTGGTCAGGCTCCATGATTGACAACCATACGTCATGATGGGTAAAATGCTAGTGTTAAATATTTTTCTTTTAGCTTTTAGTGGTATTTGTGAGTTTTTAAATATTTCTTTGAGGGACCAGTATCTTTTCCATGCTTGTAATATTCTGTTGTTTGTTTCTTTAGTTGTTACATCTTTTGGTGATATTATCTGCCCAAGGTAAGTATACTCTTCGACATAGTCTATTGTGGTGCCCTTGACAGTGATGGGAATTTTATCAAGGTTTGTCATCACATTTGTCTTTTTGGCGTTCATTGAGAGTCCTACTCTAGCGCTTTCGTCGACAAGCTGTTCAAGCATCTCTTGTAGACTCTTGGGATCTTCAGAAATTAGGACTAGATCGTCTGCGAATCTAAGGTGGTTTAGTTTTATCCCATTGATAGTCAGTCCATAATTTTCCCACTCAAGCCGTCTAAATATGGATTCAAGAACTGCCGAGAAAAGTTTTGGTGAAAGTGGATCCCCCTGCCTAACACCTCTTTTTATAGGGAAATGGTCTCCTATTCTTTCAGTTCGTATGTTTGCTTTCATGTTCTTATATATGTTGCTTATTAGACGTATGTATTTATGTTCAACACCTTGCGCCGCTAGCGCTTCCCATATGCATGTATGTTTTAGGCAGTCAAAAGCCTTGTTATAGTCAACAAATGCCAAGTAGTAAGTGATGCCGTATTCGTTGCATTTCTCGATTACTTGTTTCAAGGTGTGTACATGATCAATTGTAGAAAAATCGCTGCGAAAACCTGCTTGTTCCCTCGGTTGGTTTTCATCAAGAGTCTTTGTTAAACGGTTTAGCAGTATTTTTGAAAATATTTTGTACACGTTGGACATCAAACTAATGGGTCTATAGTTAGTTATGTCATCTTTATTACCCTTTTTATGCAATAGCACGATTGTTGACGTAGTCCACTGACTAGGTATATATTCTGTGTTCACAATATCGTTGAATAGGTCTGTGATTGTGCCTAATATTACATCAGATGTTCCCAATAGTAATTCATTAGATATGGAGTCTGCGCCCACCGCTTTACCTCTTTTTTGTGATTTAATAGCTTTGTCAACTTCTTCTTTCAGTATAATTGGGACTTGTTCGTTACTAGATTCATTATTTCCAGTAAGTTGTTGATTTTCGTCAGGTATTGTTTCGTCATTGTATAACTCACGGTAGTAGTCCGTAGCTACTTCTAATATTTCTATTCTATTCGTTTTGGTTTTCTTATCTTTATGATGAATTATATTGACTATCCAGTCTGCACTTTCCTTTAGCCGATCCAATGCTTTCTTGATGCCTCCAGTTTTTTCTATGTAGTAATTTATTGTATTATTCCTTCTCTTTTGTCTATGTTTTCTGATTTCCCGATCGATTTCTTTACTTATTTTTCCTATCTTTACCTTGTTGTTTTTACGGTCCCCATATAAGGACTTCCTTTGTATCATCAAGCTTCTCGCTTTTGGACCTATTTTGTCTGTATACTCATTATTTATTCTATGTTTATTATTGATTATCTTTAATTCGTTTTCGAGCAAGTTATATCTACCTTGAACGTCATTGGTATTCTTTATTGTGGTTAAATTATTCTCTAATAGTTTCAGAACGTTTTCTGCAATTGGTAAAAGTATTGGTTTTTTACTGTTATGAATGTTTTTCCTATTTATCTTTGGTTCTAAAGAGTGTATTTGTCCTCGAAGCATTCTATGATCTGTGTTATAGTTAAGTTGATTAACAACGCCAATATTTGAAAATATTTTTGGTTTGTTTGTTAGAATGTAATCTATTTCGTTTCTAGTCTTTCCATCCGGCGACACCCATGTCCATTTTCTATTATATTTTCTATTGTAGTAACTATTCATAATGTGTAGATTATTTTCTAACGCGAAATTTATTAGTCTTTGTCCGTTGTCATTCCTTTTTCCAGTTGAGTACGGTCCTAGTATGTTGTCTTCATTTTTGTTCCTCTTTCCAACTTGACTATTAAAATCTCCCATTATTATAACTGTTTTACCCAAGACTGACATAGTTTGATTGAGCTTCTTGTAAAATTCATCTTTTTTGTCTTTTTCTGTAACCTCAGTTGGAGCGTATATTTGTACGATTGAAGCTGGTTGTTTGTAGCCAGGAAGTCTTACATTCAAAATGGCTATCCGGTCTGATATTCCTCGGAACTCTATTATTTCGTTTTTCAAATATCTCTTAACTAGGAATCCTACTCCATATCTCCCAGCCTTTTCGTTAATGTGATATAAAATGTACTTATCCCTTTCTTCCGTTTTCTCATCTGCTCTTCTCACGTCGCTTAAGCCTATTATATCCCAATTAACAATTTCTAGTGCTTGTTCTAATTCTGATAAAGATTCTTCTAATTTTATCGATCTTGTGTTAAGTGTAGCTATATTGATTTTTTTTCTAATTCTTTCAGATTGTTGGTTTTTGTGTCTAATTTCACTGGACTTTTTTGGTGCAAGCTTTGGGGGGTAGTGGTCTATCTCCCCTCGGTGACCAGCCGTATTGGGGATCTGTTTAGTATTAGTTAATGTTTCTTTTGTGTTGTTTTTTGTTCTCGCGTTTCCGGTGTCAAGTAATTTCTATGCATTATATTGCTGGGAGGTTTTATCTGACAATGAATGAGATCGGGCACGCATATAAGCAAATGCATCTGCTTTATGCAGCTTTGGTGGTGCTATAATGTTTTTTGAAACGTCCGTGGAACGCGTTGGTGTTAGAATGTTCGCGGGTGACAACGATGAATCCCTTTTTCTCTTTCCGACGTCTCTCACTTCTTTAATTATAACTTTATTATTCCTAATAAAGGCTTCGTTTCCTTTTTCTCTTTCTTGTTTTAATTGTTGTTGCAGAGTTTTTCGGAGTGCTATTGTTTCCCTTGATAAATCTTCCGTTATATAAGTACTTTCAGGCATTTTAGCATTATTTTTTAGTAATTCCACTTTTTTTTGGTAAGAAGTAAGAGCGATTAGTATAGGTCTAATTTTTTCTTCTTTTTTACGTCCTAATCTGTAAAATCTGTTTATTTCGAAATTTTCGACATTAATGTTGGTATTTTGTAAGGACTGACGTATTAAATTTAATAGTTCTGTGTAGTTGTTCTCAGTTTCCTTGACACCATGTATTATTATATTGTTTCTTCTATTCGCATCCTCTAAATACTTTATTTTCTTATTTAGAGTCAGTATTTCCGTTTTTAGGCTTTTGTTTTCTTCAATTATCGGTTGCATTTTATCATCTATAACGCACATTAAATTGGCAGTTATGTTCGCTGTAATTGTTGCTGTTTGTTTTTCCAGTTCAATTTTCATCATTTGAAATAATTTAAACATATCTTCGGACATACCGTTAGTATCCATAACTTAGTTTAAATTGAGCTCTTCGTGGTTCAAAACATATAATTTTAATAATTTTCACGGTAGCGCGGAGCCGCTGATCTAAAGTTGCGTTATAGTCGTGTTTTATTTACGACTTTGTTTCTGTATTGCTGGCAGCACGTTACAGACGTCTAAAGTTTATGTACTCTGTGGCTTGTTACTGTAGCGTCTATAGTTTACATAGTCTTTGCATTTGCAGATTTTTTTTCTTCTACCGTCAGTTAAGTCGTTAATGTTATCACTATTTACTATACTATTTTCTTGCCGAAGTCGAATAGATTTCGTTCTCTTTATGTTGTTACAGTGAAAACAAAGTTCTTCTTGACTTCCATTCCCTTATTTACTGCGATATAGTGTTAAAAGTTGTTGTTTACTATTTGATTTTTAATTAAACTCGGGAGTAACTTTAAGACACTGTTTACACTTTGACATCCGGAAACACACCTCACCACATAGTAAGAAATAGAATAAAATAAATATTTAAGGGGCCCACATACAACAAACGTTATTTTTTTATAGTACGGAACCCTTCGTGAGCTAGTGCGGATTTCATTTTATTCTCGTTAAAATTATATTACTATATGTGTATATATATATATATATATATATATATGTGTGTATATGATGTGTGGGAAACGAAAAGCAATCGCAAATGTGCCAGGGTTGTCAATGAAGAGAAATTACCTTTGAAATTATTTTCTACTACCCGTGCGCAATATGTTGAGTCCTGGGGGCGGTGACCACAGACGCATGGTTGTACTGTGCGCACGTCGTCGTTGCGTGACGTAAGCCAGTACGAGACTACGATGTTAAAAAAATGGCGTTGCCTACAGCACTGGAGCTTGAGGGGAAGTTGCAGGGGTAGCGGGCGGTTGCATTCCAGGCGAGCCCTAACTTATCTCGCACGGGTAGTAGCTTGCGATTTATAAAGCGCGTCTAGCGTCCTTAACGTTGGAGTGCGCGAACCGTGCCTCCCACCTCCCCGCTAGATCCCCGCCGTTGCTCAACGCAAGTACAAGTAGATTTAATTGCTAAAATGTGACAATAGGTAGGTATTCAACTACGATAAATACGGTAGTATACTTATTAATTAAACTTCTTGTTAATTTTCCGATTTATTTAGCGAGAACACCGCAAGAGTTGCGCGGTGAAGCAACCTCTAGTACTCAAGAGTTGGACGTATCACAAATACCGATACACGAAGCGGCGGAAGTAGAATTGCGACAGTCACCCAGACGGAACTCACGGACAGACAGTTTTGAGTCGATTGATTCAATCGATAGCATTGGAAGCGAGTTTTACGATGAATTAAACAAGATATCGATAGGAAAGACCGAACCAAGCGTCAAAACCAAGAACGTGTTACCGGATCTCATTAATTTTGACGCCCCATCCACTTCGAATGCGACAAAATTCGATGACTACCACACTATGGGGATGGTGACGGATTCGGAAAATATCTCCATTAACTCATGCGATTCTCCCAGCATACGCGTCAAGGAAATGGAGCATAGTTACGTGTTCGAAAGTCCGTTATACGATACGCTCACCACGGACACGGATGACGTATCGAGTGTGACGTCATCGCGTGCAATGGAAACGGATTCAACGGACGCGACGGAGATATACGAGGGTCTAGTGTCGTCTCTCTCTGGTGAAGCGCGTGTGAAGGAGACAGAGGATAGCTATGTGTTTGAAGCGGGGTACCTGCTGTCCCTGGGGGCAAGGTGTGAGGATAGTGGTCGCTACCGCCGCGCTTTTCACTGCTACCGCGCGGGTATCGAGAAGATGCTTATTGGAGTACGATGTAAGTCTATTGTTATTATTTAACTAGACTAGATTTTGCCCGCGTCTTCTCATGCATTCGTTACTCCTTCCACTGGATTTTATTTAGAAGATGATTCCGCGTAATCTTCAAAATGTTATTATTATAAAACATGAAACGTTACCATGGCAACCGATAGTGTTAATCATGGTACTTTAACTATTTCCCGGTATCATGATGCTCGGTTGAGTCATTAAGCGAAACAAACATACAAACTCACTTTTGTAATATTAGTAGATGTAATAATTAAAAGTTTGTTGATAAAATTTGGCGCGATCTTGAATGTTCAAATCAATCTTATGCGTCGTTAGATAAGATACGAGAGTTCCAATTATTTTGTTTGTATTCGCAAACGATAGCGTTATCAACAAATCGGACACGACCCGGTCAGTTCGAGTCTGGCTAGTGTTTGGGAAACAACACGCGAAATGGATTTCATTTATTTGTGCTCGTACATGGAGGGCGAACACGATGTATCTGAGGAAGGTATACTTTATATTCTGAACACAAAAGAACTATGCACAATTAATTCGCGCTTCCCAACTTTTTTCGTTGCCCTGATAACTCCATACTATATTTTACCATCCCAATGGTTATAAATTTAAAAAAAAAATGGATTACGGGTGTGAGTCCCGTAATCCAGAGGGGTAGGCAGAGACAATGGATTTCCATCTGGCGCGATCCTTGTCTGCTACATACTGCTATTAAATATTTACTTTATTATATAAATATGGTGTGCTACATGTTGTAAATGTCAAAATATCGATATGAAGTACTAGCGCCATCTTGTGTTACAATTTACCTCCAATAAATTAGTCGTCGTTCTTGGTCACTGAAACCTGTGTGTGTTTTATTACACTATATTCCAGACTGTAATGTATCTCTGTGCCAAATTTCATCCGGATCTGTTCAGCCATTTTTGCGTGAAATATTAACAAATACCCTTAAACCAGTGGTGTAGACAGAGATTACGGATTTCCACTTGTCCCACAACACTTGCGTCTATATTCACACATATTTATATTATAAACAATTGTATTGTTTGTCTGCGTGTTGTAGCGGACTCTGACGTACAGAGACGAGCTATAATCAAAGGGAAGATCAGCAAGTACCTGAGCTATGCCGAGACCATATACAACAGCCACCTCGTGAACACCGACGTTAATGTGAGTTAAGTAATGTTAGAAATGTTCAACTCATCGTCATTAGCCAAAAGACCAGGATATAGGTGAATAAATCGCCAGAAGCGGTCCAGCATGTTCTTATCCAGTGATCGCACAGCCTTAACTTACCGTTGGTCCATCATTTGGAAGGCCTTACAGACCTGTCATCATTACCATCTGACATATTGCTGGTAAAACTAATGGCCTTTAGACAGTCAGTTTTAAACAGTGGTAGAGCCCACAAGTACATATGTTGCATGATCCTCACAGAAGACAGGTGTGACGTATTTCCTATCCTTTTGTAATAAGGATAGGATGGGAAGGGGTCTCCCCTTTTGAGAATTTGACGATGGAGGCGATAGGAAAATCCTTCTGTTTATCCCGTCTTCTGACATAAAATATACCGTAAAGGACAGTTAAATAAAATTACTATTTACATTACTGTCGTCATTTGTGAAAAAGACCTTAACACTGTATATCCCACTTTCCTAACTACAGACACGTATTGTGTATCAGGTGCTATCAGAACCGGAGGAGACAGCGGGCGCCCTCTGTCCGCCGCCGCTGAGCATGCTGCAGCGTCGCTACGAGGACCTGGCGCTGTACCGAGTGCTGGCGGTGCTGGGCCCCAGTGTCATGCTGGTGCTGCATCGACACGAGCAGACCTGCTATGCCATGAAGGTATGCAGGTTTGTTCATATTAAGTTCCTACCGATCTGAAGTACCTCTACCTCATAGAAGACTGGTCAGAAGAACATAAAACGGAGGGGTTATACCAGGCAAAGGAGATATGGTAGGTAAGGGAGCCCTAAGACGTTGTTAATCAGTCTCTTCTTGCTGTTCTGAGACCAGCACGTTCAATCAAAGTGTCATATTTGAAAGTAGCTTATTAACCGGTAGTTGGTTAACTGACAGTTTACTTGCAGGTTATCAGAAAGATCCCACACAACTTGACAGAGTTCGACGAATACTTTCTACAGCGGACGAACGAAACTCGACAGCCGGTTCTGCCTACCCTGATACCGTACATGGTGCCGCTGCACGCGTACATAGAGACAAACAGTCTTATATTCCTCATACTATCATATGCTCCGGGGAAAAAACTGTTCGAGTACATCAAAGATTATACCAAATCGTTGCCAAACACACCGAATAGAGAGGTCAATTTTGAAAATGTTTTCACCGAACCAACGAAACCGAGGAGCGATTTAGTTAATGACAACATTGACGAAGTTGACTCGGTCGCTAAGGAAGTCGGCGCTCAAGATGTCAACGAAAACGTACACTTGGTGGCAAGCTTAGACAAAGATACGTCGGTTAATGAATTGGTTCGGAATGCCCAACGGTTACTACAGAATGTAAACAAAGTGTTGACACAAGCTAAAGATGAAGGCAATAATATCGTCGAAGTCGAAGATGCGAGAGCTGAAATAGACGAAAATAAAACTATGAGAAGCGACGCTGAAAGATCGATTCAGACGACGCTAATGAATAGGGTAAGTTTGGTGAAGTTTCAAAGAAAATTTGATGAGATGCTTGGATTTGCATTTGACATACTCCTGGCATACCTTGCTCTCTTCTACATCTATACGTATACGATAATACGTGATTTTTAGGAAATTTTGGCAATAAAAAGCCTCGTTAATCTTCTCAAAATCAACTATTGTTGAACCATCCACTTTATAATTATGTCATTTGGAGTCATAAGTAACTTTGTGTCTTGAAGAAATTACTCTTTTCTTGTACGATAATGATTTACTTCCCTGATGGTAGTTATAGATCTTCCGCACCGCAAACAGAGACTTCCTGCCGTCCTCACGAGGTCAGTCTCCTTCCAGACGGATCGCACAATAATAGCAACAAGCAGGAAATTATGTCAAAGTTGCTTCCAGGCGCATTAGCAATTTGCGGGGGTAATAACTATTCCGTTGACAGGCGGTGCCGAGCAGCGCTGTCTGTTGCTGGGCAGCGCAACTACTGGTCGCTATCGAGGCGCTGCACAACTGCGGCGTTGTTTGTGGGTGAGTTAGGATGTACTGTCACATTACATACATATTATACAGGATGTCTTACAATGAATGGACTGATTCGGCAAATTTCGTTCCACCTTATAATTAATGCGAGTGGAATTTCATATAAACCATTCGTAGCTGACCTCTACTCTGCGACAGGATTCCTTTCAAATTTCAAGTCTCTAGGCCATACGACTCCAGAGACATCGCGATGAGTCAATGGGTGCCTGGAAATCTCTTAAATTCATGTAGATCTCGTTATGTACAGTCGCGGCTGTATCTGAGGGAGTTTAGTACAAGAGTACACACATTGACACACATATATTATTTGTTAATTTCTTAAACCCCAATTTTATACCCATAGACATCTGCGATAAGCTAATGAGTTGCAGATGCGTCGCTTATTTGTATTTCCAGAGACCTGAGCCCCAGGAACATTCTGCTGGGGGAGAAGGGTCAGATTATCCTCACGTACTTCATCTATTACCCGGGCATCGATATGGCACTGACCAAGACCAAGTCGGGAGACAGCGAGGTCAATATGTACGTGGCTCCCGAAATGTATCGGGACTTGTACCTGGACCCCGAGCGGGATGTGCGGAAGGAAGTGTGCGACTTCTGGAGCTATGGCGCTATACTGTACGAACTGATCTGCGGAGTGGTAAGTGAAATTAGTTAAGTTGGTGTAAAGTGATTGTTACAAACGTATGAAATAAAGCCAAACCTTAAAGTTTTATGTTTATTAATATCTCTCAAGAGATAAAAGTATGTATGGAGATGTAATTCATACAATGTACGTTGACCTCACATCTATATGACCAATTATTAAACAGGGTCCAGCTCAACTGAGCTCAGCTAGTTGCAAATAGATCTGAAACCCGATCACTTAATTACCTATAAATCTGAATTAATTGTTTAGTCCCAACAGTTTATTATGTAAATGTTAGTTTAGTATTTGTATGTCGCCAGCCGCTGTCGTTCCACCATCGCTCGGTGTTCACGAGCCACACGCTGCCCCAGCTGCCGGACGGACTGCCGCTGGAGGTGCAGTCGCTGCTCGCACAGGTGATCACACCTCCACATTCAACATACACCACTCCTTTCACCACAAAGCGCTATGCTACGTGGTAAACAAGCGAGCAGATCTGATGAGGAATGACTATCTCAATACCCATCAGCTTTTTATATTCGGTAGAGTTATGAACACATTATCAGTATAGACAAGGAAGTGGATCATTGTCCTCTCTGTACCTTTCTTCAGGGGGGATAGAGAGGGGATTAGGTTTACGGCAGCATCAAGATCTGATAAAGTGTAGAAGCACTCCTTGGAACTGCAATTAATGGAAACATCGGCTCGGATCAGTACTTTATTTACATGAAACCCCGTCAAAGGCCAAGGCCTTTGAATTGAAGACCCTTCATGAGGTAATCGGGCCCAAGGGCCGCAGTGAAGTCTCGGGGAAAGCACGTTTATTTCTGAGAGGCAGAAGACATTTGCTTGTTTTAATTTTCAGCTGTTAACGTACGAGCCGTCGCAGCGCTTGGGCGGTGGAGCTGATGGTATTGGAGAGATCAAGCAGCATCCGTACTTCCGCGGCGTCGACTGGCCGCGCGTGCGTAACGCCTGGACCCCGCCTCGCTGAGGCAACCACTCCAGTAGTGGGCCCTCTACTGGGTCATTTAAAAAACCTACGTGTGTCACTTTAGTTAGTTGTTAGGGGTCTATTTTCCGCAACTCGATACTGGCGCGTATTGTGCGTGTGGGCGGGATATCACTCCAACCAACCCAGCTCCTCAAAGAATCCCAGCATCGCCTCGATGTTGCCGGCGATCTCCGGAGCGATCCCGGCGAACCGAGACACTTAACCCTGTATTGTAAGTACTACAGCAACTTTCCTGATCTGTGGTTTGTTCAGATGTAGTAATCTCCTCGATGGCCACTTGTCGATCCTTGGCATGGCTTCTTTTGCCTGTCAACAGTCACTCAAGTTGTTCCATAATTCGCAGTGAAGAGCGTGTCTCCTCTCCAACTCCGTGTGCCACTTAAGCTGATGTTATATTGTAAAATGACGGCGTTATTTTGTAAACAGTATTAGTAAAGTACCGAATTGCTTGTATATAAAATTCCAGATCGGGAGTCGTAGTATCTTTAGATGCTTGTACATAGTTTTAGTGTATAGAATTTATTTATTGTTTCGTAACTGATCGTACAATATATACACATAATTTATTTTCAGACTCGCAATGTCCATAGTGTGTTGTGTAACAATAACTTAAAAACTAAGCCAAAGAAAAGTAACATCATGCTCACAGAACAGTTACATCTAACTCAGGGATTTATCGAGTCGTTCATACTGTGGACTCGGGTCTAGTTTAGCCCCATCTATAAACCAGCGAGGCAAACATACCCGGGGCACTGCGGTAGTCTGGGAGCCGGAACAGAGCCCTGATCATGTTCTTGTATTGTATGAAACGACATATTTAATGTTTACCTATTTATGGATTTCGGTTTGAGAAGTGCAAAAGTACTATATAAAATATATTTAAATAATAAATGTATGTGTGAATGTGTTGATTTCTGATGTTTGTTTTACTTTGTGTAACATTTAGTAATCTCAATAGAATGTTGTTTAAATTTAAATTTGTGATATTATTTTACTTTTGGTTTCAATGTATTTGCTTGTTGGGGATTCTAAGTGATCCGAAACTAAATACTAGTTATTGCGGATAAATTATCTTTGTAAAATTAGTAATAAGTTACCTACCGCTAGAAATATTTTTAGGTTATATATTAAAGATTAGCCCTGGGTAGCATTTATACCATTATTGGTCCTATCGCTACCAAACTTTACAAGATCACCTGTAAATTATATAAAAATGTTATATAACCTTTTTTCCTTTTTATCAACTCGACTTCAAATTCCAAAAGGTCGCATGACGCTCGAGGACGTACAAGCTTAGCGGCGTCGGCTCTCGTGCTATGTGTCCCATTGTGTCAACATCAAGTGGAATAAATGACATACGACGGTGGCGCCCTCTTTTCCGTCAGCAATTCATCTAATATACCAATGCCATCTGTTGGTGTAAATATGCATTTCACGAAAGGGCTTAATTGTTATAGTTCACCAATTAATGAAATATACTATAGGAATTATAATCCTCAATATTACATGATGAAAGGATTAAAAATGATTGAAAATGGGGTAAGCAGTATTAGGATATTAGATAATACAAGTATGGTATATATTTTTATATATTTATATAAATTAATGTCAATATAGTTACTTAATTTATTCTGTTTATAAGTGAATTTAATTTCGAGTGATGTGTAGTCAAATATAGTGTAAGCAGAAACAACAAAGTTTAGGCACACGCTTAGAATGTTTAATTTATATTAAAATAACGGTTTGTATAGGAATAAAGAAATTTAAACATGAAATGATTGGAGTTATTTTAATACATTTTTCTAAAATTTTACTTCAAACCATTTGTTTTTTTTTGTGAGAAGGCAAACGAGCAAGCGGATCACCTGATGTCAAGTGAGCGCCGCCCATGAACATCCGCAACAGACAAATGCGTTGCCTACCTTTAAAGGACAAAGGAGGGCATAAACAGGGAAAAGGATAATTCCTTTCCCCCGTTAACCCCCATTCTATCCTCTTCCCCTTCCCGTCCTATCCTTATGAGGAAAGGGTGGGAAGGGGAAGAGGACTAAAATTAGGCCTCCGGCACCTCACTCATCAGACGAAACGCAGAGTACTTCTACTACACGCCTGTTTTCTGTGAGGTCGTGGTATTTCACCGGTCGAGCCGGCCAATTCGTGCAACAGATGTTGCGGGCTCTACCACTGTTAAAACCGTTTGTTACCAAATACATACAGCTTTTTGTACTCCATCCGTGTACGTAAGTTCTACGCTTCCCACGTGTTTCGTGGTATTCATCAAAGTGATGTCATGTCAGAAATTAAATCATTTGTCTTAAGCGTCGAAATGTAGTCACATACCCGCCGAGGTCACAGCATTTCTTCAAAGGCGGACAGGTTTATTGCCTTTAAAATAATAACTACCTTTATTACCTTTCAATAAGGTTTCATTTCTATTAAACGATGTGAATTGGACGAATTGCTAAACAAAACTACGTCGCATGTCTGTGTAGTGTAAACTTATTTTCTTTCGCAATTCCTGGTTTATACACGCAATTGAATTTAACCTTTAAGCTAATCCGATAGATTTCAATATAGATTAAATAATACAAAATATAAATATTATACGATTAAATGAGAATGCATCGCGCTGGTGGTTTATTTTAATGACGTCGTGTGGGCATTTTAATTTGTTTGTATATTATTTCTGAGTTAAGAGAATGGAAGGCGGTTATTGGTTGAAATGTTTTCTTAAGCGATAGTCGTTTATTCGCCGAAGACGGGTTCGGTTGTGCGCATGCGTATGCGGTGATTGCTCCGAAGCTTAAAGTGAATTTATGAGACTTACGTGAACTTAAAGTGAAGTTTATTAATCGAAACCTTTCGATTGCATCAATAATTTTCTTAATTAAATTACTTGATGGTTCTTGGATTGTATTTTACAAAAGGGATTGTTTGTGTATTATAGAATTCCCAGTGTGGCTTTTGTTGGGGCAAATTTCTTAGTGGCGTCGAATAAGATAGGTGAGTTTTTATCATATATCTTTAAACGTTACGATATTTTCTAGTTTATTGGCAGTGAAATTCATTTCTATAGAAATTTTTCTAATGAAATCTTTAAATAGTAAAATCGTTATAAAAAAATAATAATAAACGCCAATAATCTAATAATGACTTTAGGTGTGGTTGTAAGGCCTCTTTAAATTTAAATTCGGGAGCGGGAAGATTTTTAAAAACTTTCTTTACTGTTTTGGTTATGCAAATTGGACATTAATTGAATGACGGGCCGATTGGCGTGGTTTGTAAGATACTTGCTTTTCACGCCGCAGGTCGTGGGTTCGATTCCCACCCAGGACAAACATTTGTGTGCATGAACATCTCTTTTTGTCCTGAGTCTGGGTGTAATTATCTATTTAAGTATGTATTTACAAAAGAAAAGTAGTATATCAGTTATCTGGTTGCCATAGCACAAGCTCTGCTTAGTTTGGGACTAAGCAGAGCTTGTGATATATCCTAGGATATTAATTATTATTAATTAGGTTAGCAAGCTTACTTGTTAACTCATTCGATATAAGGATGTTCAGTTAACGAAATTTCTCATCTAATTTTCTGAGGATAAAAGCACTTTGCGTTTCCTTTCAATGGGCGTGGTGCTGGAACGAAGCGGGTATAGAAGTAGTCCTTCCATTACCTCCCCACTCCCATAAAAAACCCGAGATATCAAAGTTTACCTAACACGATGCTATTATATTCATTACACAATCATTAACATTTTAAATTGCTAACAAAACATACTGAATATAAAAAAATAGAAGGGAAGCAAGAAGAAAGGGAATTTGGGACAATTTTCATAGGCCTATAACCTGTTGTTATTTTTGATTATTAACAAATATTGACAACCCTATTTCACATTAATGAAATATTTGATAAATTGACATGAATTTCGAGAATAAATGCTTAGTGTTAAGTAATTAATCTCAACCATGTTAAAATGAACAAAGGCTTGAATAGAATCAAACACGTAGAAACATTTTAAAATGCATATTTATATTGACAGCGGTTTAGTCGTTACTCGGTGGCCAAGGTCATTTATGTTCCGCACTCACATAAAATAATTCCGTTATAAAACTTGGGTCGGTAGAATTAAACCGAACCTGTTAATAGACGTATATTTTTTATTAACATAATATATGTGACATACAATATAATTAAACCTACCATATTTGGTGTTCAATATTGTTAAATTTCCGATACTATTTGATACGAAAATAATGCTTATAGGCCTTGACATATAGACTAAGGTGCTATTTTTTTTAATTCAAATTATATTAAAGTATTGAGTGATTAAGATTTGTGGCGTCGACAACAACGACCCGGTATATAAATCCCATTAAACTAGATAGGTAAGATCGAGTTTCAGAAATGGCCTTGTTCTTTATTCTGCCTACCCTTGTCTTCTACCTACTGTCATCAATATGTAAACGCACAGACCAAACTACGGGGCCTAGAGATTTCTGTTAATATGTAGACGGGCACTAAAATATGATTTTACTAAATTCGCCTTAATGTCTAGAGTAGGGAATGAAACGTTGTATGGAATGGAACAACTACCCGTGCGAAGTCGGGGCGGGTCGCTAGTATACGCTATAAATAACTTCATTGTTTTAAAAGTTGTACGCGGTGACTTCAAAATGGCAGTTTATGCAATGAGTATTTTTATATTCGATCAACTGGCTTAATGCCAGAATAGCTTGAATCAAGAACTGAACTTGACAGCCTTGCCAAGATTTAAGAAACAAACGTAACCTTACTTAATTCATGCTTATGTTATAAATAATAATGTACCTTTGTCGCTTGAAATGTAACAATTGAAATACTACTTTTGTTTAATTTTGGTGTAGGCAGAGATTATAGATAATTGGACTTGGATTTAACAGTGGTAGAGTCCGCAACAACATCTGCCGCACGAATGGGCCGGCTCCACCGGTGAAATACCACGACCTCACAGACGACGAGAGCGAAATAGAAGTACTATGCGTTTTTTCACCTCAGTTTTTTCAGAGAGAGAGAGACAGAGAGACACATTGCATCGCGACCAGTTTTTATGCCAGTACAAACCCACGCTAATGTTTGTGTTGTAAATACATGAATAATTTCCTTCGAATTTAAATAAATATCTCTATGACTTTTGACTCAGTTTTTGTCACATCCCTAGCTTATTATTTACATTTGAACTAAGTTCTTTCAAAATTTCACCAGGATTTAAAAATCTTATTGAAAGAAAACGCACTGTTCCTGAGGCAGTTAAAAAAATTCAACAGTTACCACTGTTGAATTTATATGTACAATATCTGTTGCACGAATGGGTCAGCTCGACTGGTGAAATACCACGACGTCACAGAAAACAGGCGTGAAGTAGATGTACCCTGCTTTTGGTCTGATGCTGAAAGCCTAATTTAAGTCCTCTTCCGTAAGAGGATTGGACGGGGAGGTGGTTGGCGGGGAAAAGGAAATATCCTTCTTCCTGTCTATGCCCTCCTCTGTCCATTAAAGGTAGGAAATTTAGATTCGCTGCGGAACATACGGTCGTATCCACCATTAGACTTACGTCGTTGTCAACAAACTCGCTCTGGCATAAGCTTAGTTGAAATTAATGCCAGTGAACTGTTTACACAATTATTATATTTTATAAATATATATGAGTAATATAGCCAGAAATAACCAGTGATAGAGAAATAGAGGAGCAATAGGTTAACGTGGTGGTGTGGTGGTGTGGTGGTGTGGTGGTATGTTGTACGGAGGGATGAAGGACATATAGCGAATAAAGTAATGAGAATTAACGTTGATGCTACAGTCTTAGAGGAAGACCGAAGAAGGTATATATGGATTGTGTAAAAGATATGTGTAATAACGTTGTAAATTAAGATATGACGGGTTATCGAGGGACATGGAAGGAGGATAACACGCTGTACCAAACTCAGATAGATTGGGAAAGAGCTGTAAGATGATGAGATAATAAAGAATGAGAAAAGAGGCCGTAACTTTTTATAACATGTCATGAAGTTGAATGGCATTACAGAGAATTATCGTACTTATTTTAAAGTTGTCACAGATTAATTATATTTTTTAATCGCGCAGTGGAAAGTTGCATGAAAACTGGCATTAACGCAACAACCTCGCGTGGTGTTGTCATATTAACGTGACGTTATGCAACAATTAACGCTTGTCGCATGTCATTGAGATTCGCTGATGGTAACCGCTATAGCATTGTTGAGATGTTATGCTTCTTGATGGTTGGAATTGTTCTAGGTACAGTGTATTTATAAACCAATACTACTTAGGGTCCTTCAAGAAGCGAGTGTTCACCTTTCTTAAAAGCCGGCAATGCGTCTGCAGTTCCTCTGGTGTTGCTTGGGCGTCGGTGATCACTTATATATATTAGGTGACCCAAAAGCATGCCACAGTGTAGGTAGCAGTCTAAGGGAGCTTTCACATGACACTGCGTCTGTACTACAACTGTATATCGCCCGTTTGTTTTGTACAGGGTTCTCCCCTTAGTTTTGTACTTCACCCGGTACATTTTCGTGTTTATTATGATAATTTATTATATTACATTAAGATAAAGCGAAAGTCAAACGTCGCTTTATGCCGCAGGGCTGGCACTCGGCTCGCTCGCTGCAAGCGTATAATTAAATCTGTCGGTTACTTTCAATTCCGCGCTAAGGTCGTTGCGGGAACGTGGCTGCCCAAACTCCGAGCACATTACACTTGTTAAACTTCCACTAAGACAGTATCATATTGTACACATACAACATAAACATTATGTAGTGATAGTTGTAAGGCTTTTTGGGACGGAATATCACGCTACCAATTTATTTAAATCATTTGTTGAATAAACGAAGATCCAAGTCACTCCACGTGAATATCGTCAGTTCTTAATCTGTCTAGGAACTTTGTAAACTGACAGCGAATTAAGTGAACGAATCATTGACAATTTGACGTAAAATGTCAAATGCAAGAAACATATTTTTGTTTGATAAATATCTTTTCAAGATATATTTATATATATATAACTATCATGTCCAACTTTAACTTCCATTTAATACAACGATATAATAAATTTTAAAATTTCAAATACGATATAGCTTCTGAGATAGTTTACAAGCTAAATTAATAATTTTTTTTGCTGTGACAGTGATATGGTCGATGTACTGGTGTAGGGTAAGGCTTTGCTGCATTCCAATAAAGAAATCGAGCACCTATAATTAAATGTATAGCAAATATTATTTTTTTATCATCAACCAAAAGTAAACTCGACAATATATTTGGCAGTTTCTGTCAATAGATGGCGATGTATTAAATTATTATTATTTTTACTACACGCTTTAGGTATTTCCTATAGCGATAGTTAAATTTTAACTCTGTAAACTAGTCTACAACCTACAATATCTGCAAATTACAAGAGAGGTTGTATTGTTGTACAGTTTCCTTGAGATTGACTGATTTGGATATAACTCAAGTTTTGTAAGCATGTAATTGATTGTCGAAAACTACGCAGGTGGCCGAGTCAATTAATCACAACAGTAAATTAAAAACAATTTTTCGTACATAAAAAAATATTCCGGAAAAAGAACGACTAACGAATCTAACTTATAAATAACTAATTACTAAAACTAAATCTTTAACATAAGAAATGTTAGTTTACAAGTTGACGATTTAACCTTACTCTACATGCACATTGAAATAATAGAACAATTAACAATTATACTATAGATATATGATACTAAATCAACGGTCAAACGTTCTAAAGACAGAGACAGCAACATCACATGTCAAATGTTTTTACACCACGGATAGCGTAATTAAAATAATAGAAAAAAAGATGACAGCTATTGTTTGTCACTTAATCGTAAATGTAAAAGAGCCCAAATCGGACGCTTTCGAGTCTTCACTTTTCGATAGGTAATGGCCTATCTGCTTCTTTTTATTATAATACTAGTGACCCGCCCCAGCTCCGGCCGGGCACCACTAATTATGTTGATCCGATCGCTACCGAACACAGGAACATCCGCTATGCCAATCTGGACAATCCCTGTAAATTTCATCGAAAACGGTCCAGCCGTTTCAGAGTCAATATCGAACGTACAAACTTCGCTTTTTATATATTTTTTTTTCATAAAAAGTATCCTATGTTACTTCTAATACCTCCAAGAATATGTGTACAAAGTTTCATGATGATCGGTTGAGTAGTTTTCGCGTGAAAGCGTAACAAACAAACTTACATTCACATTCATAATATTATAGATAGATAGATAAAAACCTATTCTCAGACCTACCGCATGTATGTATATGCAAAATTTCATTGAAATCGACTTAGCCGTTTCGGAGGAGTCTGGCAACTAACACTGTGACAAGAGAATTTTATATAAAGATAGTTGCCGTTAAAATATTAAAACAAACCAATTTCTTTTAAGTTTCGTTAGCAGCTACGTAGTAGTGGCCAGTTACATAACTCAAGTGAATACCTCGCCGTATCCAGGCCGTGAAACAATGACCGCACACGAGTCGCTACGATCAACTCGGAAGAATTCTTTTCCGCACAATAAATTCCACTCGCTTGTGACTTTCGTACTGGCCAAAATATTTTCATTTCGGTGTCCACTTTCGCCTTATGTAACATATTTATGTTAATTTCTATATGCGTTCATCTTTCTCTTGCCTGCTAATAGGACAGGTTATGTCGTCGCAGGTTCTAGGTTTTATTATGATATTTATTTAAAAAAAACTTTTAAACGAGTTTGTTTGCTAAAGAAAGAAAACAAATTGTGATATGAGGTGCTTGCACTGTTTGTGTGATGATAAAACCCAATTGAATTTATAATAAATAAATAATAATTTATTTTTATTTATTGTGTAGATTGAGTTTTATTTTGTAAAGAGAGGGGAGAGACCAACAAGCTGTTCACCTGATGTTGAGTGATCGGCGCTACTCATATAAATATTGTTGTATACAATCAATAAAGAAAATACATAACTCTTATGTTATAAATAAATAAAATTTATTATTAAGTAAAACAGATTTGTATATCTAATATACAGGAAAGATCGGAATGCATTCGGATCTGCGGCACCGCCAGTAAACAGTGTTAAAATCTATAAAAAATATCATAAATTATAATGTAACACCGTGTTCACACCGCCGAAAATTCACACAGAACATGTTATTTCTCTGTTTCTCCTTAAACTGAGATGACATTACATGCATGTTTTCATCAGTGCGATCACGGTAAGATGTGAGAAGTGTCCATAGACTTGTCCACAGAGGTTTGTCGTCTGATGTCCGCTCATCACTTCCTAGTGGTTCCTCTGATTCTAAAGAGCTTCAGGAAGCTGTTAATATACTTAACCCTTAAAAACAGTCACCTGGTAATGAAATATCCAAATAAATATGGATTCCAAAAGTAACTCCTTTTGGAATATAATCTTTAGAGATACAGAACAGTGGTAGAGCTCGTAACAATGTGTGGTGCACTGCATGTCCAGCTCAACCGCTGGTACACAGAAGACAGGCGTGAAGTAGGAGTACTCTGCGTTTCGTCTGATGGGTAGGTGACGGAGGCCTAATCCTGGCCCTTTTCCCTTTTATTATCGAATAAGGTAAGGACTGGAAAGAGGGGATGGCTAGTAAAAGAAAATATTATTTCTTCTGATCTGTCCATTAAGGGTAGGCAATGCATCTTCAACTCATTAGCTACACATAGGCGTATGACCCATACACATAACATCACCTGAACCGCTTCGTTTGCCACCTTCTATAAAAATAGCCTATGACTCCAATATCTTTAACATTCAGCAAATTACTGTGTTACTTAAATTTGGAGTGTTCTCTAAATCATTCATTAGTTAAAGCGGATGTTACAGTGTGTATATTAGATTGGCGATGGCGAAAACGATTGCGATAGTATTACTTTGAGAAGCAGCAATGGTTGGCATAGCTGTCAATAAAAACTATTTGTCCATGTGAACGAACTCTCTATGAATAGAGCATGGATAGACACGGGTTATTAACGGTTATGTCGTCGAACCGGTCCGCCGCGAGGAATCTATACGCCATAATGAAATGATTATTTGACTAGTTGATGTTTTACACTCGCATATTTCAAGGTTCACAAAACAGTTTTGCAATATTTGTCTATTGCTACAACTGGGGACTTTAGATCGTCTTCTTACCAAGATGTTTAGGACATTGATGCCTAGAGCGTGCAATAACAAATTCTGATGCATGAATGAGCCGTCTACTGGTGAAATACCACGACCTCCCAGAAGACATACGTCAAGTAGAAGTATTGTGCATTACGTCTTATTGCCGGAGGCTCAATTCCAGTCCTCTTTCCCTTCCCATCCCTTTCTAATATGTATAAGATGGGTCGACGAGGGAGTTGATAGGAAACGGAAATATCCTTTTTCATGTCTATCCCCTCCACTGTTCATTGAAGGTAGCTCTGCAGCTCATTATCTTGTTACAGATGTCAATGAGTATCGGGAACTTAATACCACGTGAACCGCTTGCTCGTATGCCACCTTCTATAAAAGAAATATGTAAAGGATTAGTGCATTATCCGTATTATGTTTACGGTCGAAGTCTACTGTGCTGTTATTGTTATTATAAAACTGTATCGCATACGTGAGATGTTGACAGTAGCGTCCGGAAGATGGCACGTTATGGACCCGATGTTATCGCTTAGATCACGGTACGTGTTTTGAGAGGGAGCCGCGGCGTTCTCACGCGACATGCCGCACCGTATATCAACCTACTCTACTGTCATACGACTGCATTTACATACAATTACTTCATTATAACCTCACTAGTCATATTACATTATGTTTTATTAGAAATTGACTGAAAATTGTGAACTTAACGAATCATTAACAAAACTTTTTTATTAAACATCTTTTTACGATATTATTTTTTATTAACTATCAAGCCCTACCTAAAAAACATAGTCTTTTTATTAATATTTAACAGCGGTAGAGTCCGTGACAACATCTGTTGCACTGCGGAGCCGGCACGACCTATGAAATGAACCTCGCAGAAGACAGCCGTGAAGTAGAAGTATTCTGCGTTTCGTCTGGTGACAGAGATGCGGGAGGCCCAATTCTATTCCTCGTTCCTTTCCCATCCTTTCACCAACGAAGTTCACAATCTGACAGTGACGTAAATAAAAATGTCGGGCTTGTATGACCAGTAGTTAGCGGCCGACATTGAGCAATATAGCTCCTTTACTACTTTCTCATTTTTTTAATTAAGCTATCCTTTTTACAGCATTCGTAAATGAAATGCGTATTTCACAAGGCGCTTGTGCGAGGCGGAAAGGTACGCTATAACCGCGCATTAGTGGAATGCCGCGTTGTGTCTCATATTCCATGCTGGAACATTTCTGAGATAACTACGTATTCTAGAAGAAAATTACGAAATAAATTGTTCAAAAAAATGTTACTGTCAAAGCATGTAACATCACCATGGCAACCGATATGGAAATGAAGTTTTTAATATTTTCCTTACATGGTCTTCTTGTCATGTAGGAAGTGACTTAAATCATTATTCAGCCTGTATGAACATAATATAGGAGTCTATGGTGTACATTGCTATAGTCTATGGTAAAATGCGTTGCAAACCTAATGTGACCAAGAGTTCCGTTTCAAACGGGATCGTCCCATTTTGCGGATGTCTGTCCCGCTGTCCCCAGCAATGTTCCGGGAAAAAAGGGCCTGATTTCCGAAATAATTTAATTTAGTTTATTACTAGTAACAGATTTAAAATGTAACCGCAAGTTCATAACTTAGGTGACAATGAAAAGAAACATATGACAAGAATTTTATTTAGAAGTAGCTAGTAGCTTTTTTCATAAACCAATGTCCCGTTTTATGTGAACGAATGGTCACTATACAAACCATACGATGACCACAGACGCGTACACATCTATAAAAACAAGCGAGTTCGCTCTCACACATACTCTGTGTGTAATTTATTATGTTTACTGCATTCCTTAGTGACAGAGTACACGTGATCTCGCAATACTAGGCGCTATATTATTTCTTGCTATGCTCCTCACTCCTCACACAAGTGACATCACTCACGAATACTGATTGTACCTGTCGAAATCTGTCAAACGGCCATTTTACACGTTTACACGTTTGAAAGACTTCTACAAAAACCAAAAATCAGAATGTAAACTGTATTGCATCCGGAGAACAATACAAATCGATTCATTCGATTCGATTCGACAGCTCACTCGTCAATATCTGTCAAGCCGTTTAAGACTACAGGTCACTATGGAACATACATACATTGTACACACATACATTAGCCTACTGTTAGTGCCAGTTAGTGGCAGAAAAATCCGGATCTAATCGCTTACGGTTTAGTTTTGATTATATATACCTACACGTATTTATTATATGTCCGATTGCGTTTAGTATTGAAGTTAATACTGGGAAAGTCTTTGCTTGTAAACATCAATAAAGGATTTTTGTAAATCACCTATTACATAACATGAAAATATCCTTTCGCGACTTATTAACCGAACAGGTGTCATTAAAGCAATACATGTTCCTAAGGAATAATTATAAGGTATCAAGAACCGACAAGAAGCTAAAAGAAACACTTTAGATGCTTGAAATACCTACAATTATGAGTAACAAGGCATTCTTCTATTAGCGATGTTGTTATTATAAAAGTAAAAGTAATAGAGGCCTAGAGAAAGGTACGCCGCGGTCCGAACCGTAGCGTAGCGCGCATCACAATGGTCGACGCTCGAGTCACCATGCGTTTTATTTTAAAATGGACAGTCTCGCATATAAAATTATATGTGCGCCTGAAATGATTAAAAATGCGCCTTAAAATCTTAAAAGGGATCTTCCGTCCGTTACGCGAGCAATGTGTCCCACCTATTGCCACTTAAGTATAGTAATTGTTCGGGCAATGTACTTTCATCTCTCTCTAAATTTAAAATGAATAAAAACTGTTCAATATCCCACAGTATAACAATATCTGGTCACCGCACATTCGAGTTATCACGTACTAGGCGGTCGTGAAGGAACGCGCAGGTTTCACATACCTGCCGACCTCTGTGGGCGCTGTCGTAATGCATGGGAATCCGTCAGGGGACATTCTACCAGTTATTACGCATCGCTCGCTTGCCTTGATGACAACCTAGCGTTTATATCTACTTATTAAATGATTTCTTGTAATAATATTGAAGGATGCACTTTTATGATTACACTTCATTTATTTACGTTTTTATGTATATTAAGCAGATGTGATGTTAAGTAGTCTCTACAAATGCGCTGCCACCGTTTTTTTTATAGTACTAGGTGGCAAGCAAGCAGTTTACCCGATGTCAAGTGATCGCTACCCATAGACATCTGCAACTAACTTATGAGTTGCAAATGCGTTGCCCACCTCTAATGGACAGAGGAGGGGACAAACAGAAAATGGTTATTTCCAATTCCTATACATCCCCTCCACCGTTAAGTTTCCTTCCCCTTCCCATCCTTTCCTTATAAGGAAAGGGTGGCAAGGGGAAGAACCAGAATTAGGCCTCCGGCACCTCACTCATCAGGCGAAACGCAGAGTACTTCTACTTCACGCCTGTCTTCTGTGAGGTCGTGGTATTTCACCGGTCGAGCCGGCCCTTTCGTGCAACAGATGTTGTTGTTGCGGACTCTACCATTGTTAAAGTGTTTTGTATGGTCTACGATAAATGGAAGTGAGAGAAAGTACAGACGTCCAAGGGAGTTAGGTCTCTCGGACCTCACTCATTAGATGAAACGAAGCAGCAAAAAATACCTTAACTTCGCGACTGACTTCTGTGAATATTAGTGTATATGAATTATGTCCCTTACTCATTCTCTTATTGAGGATCTGCTGATGAGAGAGCCAGTCTCTCATATTATCTTAGCGAGAAAGTTTCAGTTGACAAGGCCTCAATCGAATTGTCCAAAGCGATATTATCGCGTCCAGCACTGTGACGACGCGAGAAAGTGTTTTGTTGACGAAACAGACGCTTGTTGTTGTTACAGATGTAATTAAATTATATCCGAGGCCCAATCTAATACCGGGGATTGATAGCATAACAGCAAACCAGCAAGCGGTTCATCCTATATCAAGTTACCGCTACCCATAAACATCTGCAGCAAGCTGATGAGTTGCAGATGCACATGCAGTTGGTCCTTTAATAGACAGAGGAAGTATATTGAATGAAAATTGTTGTTACCCCTTCCTATTCATCCCCTCTACCAAGTCCTCGTGCTCATAGTTTACTTGACGCTTACCAAAGGATGGGAAGGGGGAAATAATTACTTGATTTCTGTTTAGTTTATTGTGAGGGACTCAAAACGTAGCAAGGTCAATGAGAATTAAATAACATTAAACTATAAGTAAATACGTTAAGCCCTCCCCCTCCCCCTTCCTCCAAAATCATTAGAATTCTTTTGTGTGTATATTCTTAAGCAAGTAAGATGTTCTGCGCTTTGTTAGTTTTTACTTTGTTTTAACCTATCCTTAGGGGCCGTAACGACTATCCTAGGTCCCCCACGGCTTGGTGTTTTGAAGAACTCAAGGTATGTCGTCATTAGCGTTCAAAAGCCTTCTGTATCCACAATGGACGTAACTAAGATATCAATTTCGTTTCCCATAGCATCATTAAAAGATATCAAACGAAATTCATTTGTATTGAAAGATTATTAGAAACGAATACACAATAATATTTGCATAGTTTTATTGGCAACAGACGTGGTGAATGTGGCCGATTGAATGACAGTTTGGAATCTAAACTGGATTCGAGAGCTTATAAAACATTTTTTGTTATTTTCACGATGGCACGTGAGACATAAATGAGATTCTGCAGAGTTGTACATGGTTTATCTTAGGCTAGATTAAATAAAGGATCTAGCTCGAACAATAGACGATTGTCCGAGCAGAAGGTCGTGTTTTATTTTAGAAGTATAATAAACATTGTAATTATCTACACAACCAGGGCTACAGAACTAGGTAGGAATACCTCGATGTATAAACAGAGTAATTAAGGACGCTTTTACATTACCTATCAGATTAAAGTTGCTGATTTATCTATTACTAGTGACCCGCCGCGGCTTCGGTCTGGTAATTATGTTGATCCTCTGGCTGATTAATCTGGACAATTTCTGTAAATTTCATCGAAATCGGTCCAGCCGTTTCGGAGTCTATAGGTCTATAGGGAACATGCATTCTTCACTTTTTATATACTTTTTTTTCATAAAAAGTATCCTATGTTACTTCTCATACCTCCAAGAATATGTGTACAAAGTTTCATGATGATCGGTTGACTAGTTTTCGCGTGAAAGCGTGACAAACTTACATACACATTTATAATATTAGTAGGGATATATATAAAAATGGTCGTGTACGTCCTCATATTTTACTTTTTAGTCAAAACTACACATAACAGGACAACTGCGATTGGATTACAACCACTTGTAACCTTAACGTCCCCATGAGTAACTATGGTGGTTGCATGTACGTTGTAGGGGTATAAAAGATATGTAGCTAATATTCGCCTTTGCCATTATTCTGGACTGATCTAGAAAGTTCTCGATCAGTTCATATATTACTCCCAATTTCGAGAATAATCTGGAAGGTTCTAAAATATATTAAACTATTTTAAATGAATTGAAAATGTTTACCATTTACTATGCATCTATGAAATAATCGATATTATCCATTGACGTACGTGATTGTTTGCCATAAAGATCGGCGCTCCGCATTCATCCAGAGGACTGGCGAAAACTTGACCAGGTCATCGGTCTTTGTGGGGCCTATCTACGCTGCGTGGATTTGTACGTTGCGCCATTGGAGGCCCTTTATTAAATAATCGATCGCCATGTAACAAATGTTTGTTTTATTCCGCTTGCGATGGCTTCGATGTTGCGATAGCTGCACTTCCTACCCTAGTAAGAGTACCTAAGTCAAAGGCCAACACCTCTGGAAACAGATCATTCCAGAAAGCAAATTTCAAAGTAGCATTAACCCGGAAACTGTTAACATAGTGTGGATGTTGTAACTTCGATCTGTCTTGCGAAATCTCCATGACTTAATTAATTTTAAATTGTTATTTTGAAACAAAACTATTATACAATGAATCATTGCAGATTTGAAGAGCCCTCCGTGCCTAACAGATTTATGAACGTCTCAGAAAGTTAACGGAGAAGTTTACGCAATCGCAGTTAGTTACGGAGGGTTAAATAACAGGCGGTTAGTTAACAGAACTTGCGGTTCGCGGAAAGTACGACCGGCAAATATGTTAACTTGGAAATCAACATAAAAACTTGCAGTTAAAGTTAAGTTAATGATTCGACTGCATGTAATGGTAAGGAAGTTGTGTCGGTATGTGGTTACTTCAAAGGTTTCGGATTGACAACTACTTGACAAACAAACATTCATATTAAGCCGCTTACCATAGGTATCGGCAACAAGCTAATAAATTGCATATTACTTGCCTACCTTTATTGGAAAAGGAGGGGATGAAAAGAACAAAGGACATTTCCTGGGAGTAGCGTTGTTCAGTTTATTTGTATCCAGTGCCTATCTAGACCATAGCTTCCCAACCCTTTAGTCACAAATATAATAAAAATAAATTCTCTCTCTACTATCTCCCTCTCTAACCGTGCTCCTCGTGGTCGTGATTTTTTTAATAGTACTAGGTGGCGAATGAGCAAGCGGTTCACCCGATGTCAAGTGATCGCTACCCATAGACATCTGCAACTAACTAGTGAGTTTCGGATGCGTGGTACACATTTAATGGACAGAGGAGGGGACAAACAGAAAATGGTTATTTCCAATTCCTATACGGGGTGTATACCACCGTCAAGTTCTCTTCCCCTTCTCATCCTTTCCTTGTAAGAAAAGGGTGGGAAGGGGGAGAGAACCAGAATTCGTGCAACGGATGTTGTTGTTACGGGCTCTACCACTGTTGAATTAATTAATTGAACTGACTTGACTGTCATGACCCCTACCAGCTACCTCCCCCATTAATAGCTCCAGTGAAGGAGTATACCATAAATAGGGGGCGGTATCATCTCGTTCTAGACCCTCGAGGACAGATCTATCCACTGATACTGCTTTAACATAACCATTAAGATAGTGAAAGGTATATAAAAGTAATCGTAGGCCATCGCATTCTGTCTATACTAAATAGACATATTCGTGGATTTATTAAAAGTTCACAAGGAATAGCAGTCACGAAGTGGCCAAGCCGTAATTATTTAGCACAAATCTCATAAGCTTTTCAACAGTAGAATAATAATGACCTTGTGAATTGTGAGCCGTGGCAGCGGGTGTTAGTGGGACACGTTATAAAGATAATTATTTTCCCACTAGTTATAGCGACAGTACTCTAGCGCTCGAATTTCACAAACATAAACAATGCAGAGCGTACACTCCCGTTACACGATACGAGTGGAACCTGTTGAATGGACGCATACCTATCGCTTGCGTCACGCAGCAGAAAAAATGGTCGACACAGAAAACTGTGTCGTAACTAATGGTTATTTACAGATTTATCTTACTTTTATATTTATGTAATTGTACGTTATCGTTCTACGGGTTCCGTGCCGTGACGTAAAGATGTGGTGATTTATTAGAATACGACTAGTTACGTTATGTAATGAACTTTTACTAGGCGTGGAAAATGGCGCAGAGATTCGGCGCGATCCTGGCACACCTCTCTCGCTTCTTCTACACCATACATCTACGCATGCAGGTCATGTGTGCTCCGTCCCCTCCCAACACTGCTACTTTATTTAGTTTGCAACATAAATTTGCTTCGTGAATAACGAACCTCTTCATTCATCCTTTCAACATGGCCGAACGCTTAAGCAAACCCTTAATTCTGGTCACAACATCCACTTTTAAGGCACACTTCAATTATAACGCTATTTTTAATCCTAGTAAAAAATAGTAAAATATATTTGAGTCTTAATTTTTACGAGGGCATGAAAGCGTTTTTTTATCTTTTCCCTTAATTTTGGAAAGTTTGGCACAATAAAGTATTTAGACACTAGAGTTATCGCCAACGTCTTACCGCTAGTAGACTTCCGTTTTTACGCCGGACGTCGGACCGTGTTTTTTTGCTAGACTTACGGTAGTGTATACTTTGCACTGGCGAAACCTCGCTGCAGTCGCTTTTTGTTTTAAAAGTAATTACATGAAAATTAGTGAAATAACGATAGTTAAAAGTTATTTTTTTAAATATTCTTTCAAGCGAACTTTAAAATACACTAACTGTGGATGGCGTCGTATACACCAGGAAGGTTTTAAGGCGTGAGCATACCTGAATGACCTTCACCTTTTTTAAACACTCGATAAAATTATAAATATGTCTTAGAAGGGTTAACTTAATGTGATTTACCAATAATTACTGTTATAAAGAGGAGCGATTTGTTTGTTGGTTTGTAGTGGTTTAAAATGTCAAGGAATTCAGTCGATTTAAATTATTTTCTATTTATTTATAACACTAGGCTACCTTATTCAGACGTAGCATGAGCTTTATTGATTTTATTATTAACGTGGAAAGATATTATAATACAAAAACGTAGCAAATATGTCATTAGAGGTCGAAATGTGAAGACTCGGAAACGTACCAATTGGAACGTTTTTTCTTTAGCGTACGTCATATGTGCGTCGTTATATTTACAAGAAGTGACAAGCACTAGCTGTCCTCTTTCTTTTTATTATTTTAATTACGCTGTCCCTTTTACACCATTCGACTCGTGTGAATTATGCTGTCATTGTGCTTGTAACACATTTGACCGGTAATTTTGTATATATTTTTTTATTATAATATATCTTAAGTGTAAAATATCATTGGTAACGTGCAATATTAAATTTCATCCTGACCGGGACGCCATTATTATATATGTCAAAATAACAAAATGAAAACAACAGCTTATCCCCTCCCCATATCTAATAACAAACAGCTGCCAAACATCATAATAATTAATTTGTGCACGTCTGTACAGTACGGAAGCTAAAGTGACATAGCAAAACATAAAATAACTTATTACAACATTAAGTTTAACTTTAATGCTTTCAAGTGCAACCACTACTACGAGGTATCCGACTTGACTTTTTGCCGACTTCATTGCGACAGAGCCAAGTGACTGTATATAGAGCCGCACATTAATTAGCCTAGTTTTAATACGAGCTCTTAATGTACATTGCTACTGATTAAAATAAATATTTCGTATGAAATAACGAAGCATTTCACAAGTTCATCAAAATTAGTTATACCGAAATACATTAATATCAGGGTTAGGCAGGAATTGCATGTTAGTAGAGTTACGCAGTTGAGATGCGATCCTTAAGACATATACCTATGCTAGGCGTAACGTAAAAATAACGTTATAAGTGCTAAAAGTGAATGTTGTGACTAGAACTGAGAGAGGTATGCTGCGGTGGCTCGGACATGCTGAAAGGATGAATGAAGAGAGAATAACAAAACGAGAGTAACGAAAGATTCGTGACATACAAGAAGTTAGGTAGAAGTATGGATATAGAAGAAGCGAGTGAGTTGTGCAATGATCGCGCTAAATAGAAATCCGTGATCTCTGCCTACCCCTCTGGGTTACGGGCGTGAGTGAATATTCATTTATTTATTTAGATTAATAATCAATTAATAATCGTGGACTTGTAGTTGTACCTTGGGGTACTCCGTCAATTTTGAGAATATGCAACAGTTATAATTTTAACGTAATACCATTTTTATTTAATAATTGCTTAATGCAAAGTCAAAAAGATATTGCAAAAGGAACTCCGTTCAAACGTATCCATAAGACACCTTTTTGTAACTAACACATTTGACTACTCAAATATGATTTCCGCTCCCATTGCATACGAAGTCAAATTACACGTAATGTTTCCTAACTTGTTAATGCCAGCTCCAAGTTTTGGATTATTAATCACTAGGATATTAATTGTATTATAAATTCAACATAACTTCTTCAGAAATCGTTTAAATATGTATTTATCTTGTAATAGTCGTCATGTCATCGTAATTTATAAACAAATGTGATAATTTGGTAAAGTTAATTGCGTCAACTTAAGTTAATCTCCATACATGTAGCGACGAGATGATTGCTCTAGATATTTAAAGGACGGCCGGGTAATTAATAGCCACCGAAAGGACCAAGGCGACCGAATGAATTGATTAAGTGTACATTTTTAAGTTTTTAAGAATATAGGTACGACGACGAGACAGGCCACTTTTACCAGGAGCGAGGTTATCATGACAGAAAACAGGACTTATAACAATTTAAGTATGTTTCAAAAGCTTTGTAAGAGAGATGCCACACCACCAAACGCGGTGACATAATGCCACGCAGTTCTGCAGCTACCAAGCCTCTCTTAGTCAGCCAATCAGTCAGTCAATAATAATAGAGTGAAGTTTGATGTTATAAAAATACCGAGTTTCGGTGCGGTGTCGCTGCGGCTCCGTATCGTGTAGCACCCCTCCCCGCTTACTCTCTCTGGCAGCTTGTGGAAGTCGTTCGGATATCTACTGTAAAACTACATAGCGGTAATACCACTGGATACACCGCAAACGCAAAGCCAGCGTGGCATCTGATTAAGGAGTCATAGAAAGAAATACGCCTTATATCTTTCTTTTCACTCATGTAACGAAATTAGAGTAAACGTGAACCTTGAAATGTTACTAACATGTATCGTTCAATTATTCAATGGGTGGGTAAGATGTTTTATTTCAATATATCGTATCTTTTTTAACCATCATCATACCAGGTATATTTTTCAATTGCAAGTTGGTCGTCACTCTAAAAACATGTTTACCTAATTTTATGTAAATCGCCGAAAAAAATCTTTACGTTATTACTTAAAAAGCGACGCAATAAGAACGAAATTGATTTGTCGATAGTTGTTTTATGTAAATTGAGTCATTCAGCAACTTTTAGGTTTCGATATTAAAGAAACTTGTATGGGGCACAAGTAATTTATAGACATGATATTGACAAATACTTGGAATACAAGCTATTTATTTTTTCTTCATTCTTTATGTGAATAATATATGTAAACACAAAAAATAACTCGCCAACATAATAAAAAACCAAACAATCGTATAAAGGAAACAAGAAGCGGTTCCCAAACTTTAATGTCATACATTTTTATATTTATTCCCAAAAAAATCAATTTTACTGAAATTATCTTGAAATTTAAAAGTGAGTTTTATTAGTAGTAGGTGGTAACCGATCAAGTGGTTCACCTTATTTTAAGTGACGGCTACCCATAGGCATCTGCAATGAGTTGCAGATGCGTTGCGTCGTTCCCACAGACAGAGGAAAGGACCAACAGAAACAAGGGTATTTCCTTTATCCACCCATCTTTATGTCCGCCAAATCCTCAGGACCAGATTTAGCCTAGGACTCATTGGACGAATCCCAGAAATACTTACAGTACATTAAAAGGAGGCCACAGTAACTCTTCTTGATTCCAATCTGGTAATACTAATAAAGTAACGGCCCGAGCCGAGGCGCCCTCTACGGAGGGAGCCCTCGAGCTTAGTTACTGCAAAGAGGTTTAGGCTAAGCGCCCTCAGCGCTCTGCCGCCTCAAACCCGGTGAATCTGTAAACGTATCCTCCAGGCTAACAGTGACAAGTTAGTCATAAAAAAAAACTCTTGATGCGCATTCCTACGGGTAGCGGTCATTTATATCAGGTGAACCGCTTTGTCTCTCATCACCTTCAGCTATAAAGAAACCTTACAATTTCAAGTTATACGCGGAATCAAGTTATAAAAATGTCCAGCTAGAAAAATAAAAAACGTATCCGAGCTCGCAGGTGCGGCAGTTAGTTTTCGTTTGTAGGAATTAAATTAAATAAATCGGTACCGAGCTGTGACCAGACAGCGAGTAAACTATTGCGGACCTATTTCGCAATCTTATTGCTTACGGAACATCAGAAGTTCACAGTGTTTGAGAAACACCGACCCGAGGGACCCACAAAAACGTACAAAACCAATTGTTTAATAAGCCTGTGAACTCTATAACGATGCAGTAAGGTTAAATTTTCTCTAAATCAGTGACACGGAGCCATTGATTAGGTCATCGATGGTATCATCTTATGGTAAAAAGTTGTATGGTGTACACCATAACCTGAGCTGTGTGTTTGTTTGGTAGTCGAGTGATTGTGCAGAGAGTATAGAACAGTAGTATATAAATAAAGTAGATATGTGAATATATATTTTTAAGAACAAAATTGAAACGAAATCGTTCATTTGTTTATCTGTATAAAGCTATATTTCGCTCGGTGTGTTCGTGTTCAAATTTAAATAAAAAAATTGTAAAGTATTGTGACTTATTATATCGTAATATTTATTATATTACATTGTACACACTGTTTACATTTTGTGATGAGTGAACATGTTGAACATGCCGATGTCTCGAACCTATAAGATTTTCCTATCAAATACGTCTAACGCGGCAAATGAAGTTTTCACTTCAAAAATAAACAACGTTTCACGCTTTTAAATCGTCGTACGTAACTTGCGTAAAACTTGGTTTATTTAATTTTACATAAGCAACGAATAAAGTTACAAGAGGTTACGTGACGACTCTTAAGGTCATTGTGTTGATGTCGTCAGTGCAGATTAGCAGGTTCGATTCCGAGGCCGCGCTTGCACATCGCGATCGAATAATTCTAAACATGCTTGAAGCCGATTGTCCTTTAAGAACCGGGACAGAGATGTGCGAGGAATATTTTTTTACTCATTTAAATTCATTTTTAAGTAGAGAGTAATCTCTGAAACGACTGATTTTGGTGGGAGTTTAATTGAAAGATAGGTCTTATTGTAAGCACTGATTTGAATTTGTACGACCGAAATTGTGAAACAAAATGACGAGCCGCGGTATCGACCGCCCCTAGCACATTGGCCAGCTCTGGACGCACCCTACGATATGTGTTGATTATTTATTCATTTTTGAATTATTGTCACGCATTTCCATCTGTCTTGATTCTTCGCTTCTCTCCGCTGTCCTTATGACTGCCTGTTTTTTTGTTTTATTTCAGTTTTTGATACCATTCCGAATACTATTAGTAAACTGAACTAATGAACGTAGCAGTACGATTTAAGGTCCTTCCTTAGAAGAGAGTGAACATTTTCCTTAAAAGCCGGCAACGTCTCTGCAGTTCCTCTGGAATTGCAGAAGTTCATGGGCGTCGGTGATCACTTAGGCAACAGCTCGTTTGCCCCCTTATCTTTAAAAAAAAGATCAGCCAGACCAGACCAGGTGTAAATGAAAGTATTGAAAAATCATTATTTACTAATACTAGCTCTGTTCCGCGCTTTCCTTACAATCTTCTCGCTAAGTGTTATTTTTCTTCGTGCTTTGCTCCTAAGAGTCGAAGCGTGATGTTAAATAGCATTCCTTAATGACATGTAATAAAAAATGAAATCGAAACATCTTCCTGAAATCGGCGCGTTCAAACAAACTGTTCAGTTTTATTCTATTATTATATATTATATTAAATTATGTGGCATAGCATGGGTAGTAGAACATACATATAAACGTCATTCATTCTGTTTATTACTGGAATCTATGTCAAAATCAGTTTAGTAGTTTTTTAATTTGTGACATTTAGTTTTCGAGTTTCAAGTTTAGTATCGAGGGGAGTCTCTGTTTTGTAATATATAAGTGTTGTAAAGCTCAAATAATATGTACCAAAAACTGGACACAGAAGATAGTTTAGATATTAAATTAAAAAAAAATTGTTCGGTAAAAATGAATAAAAAATATCGACTCTAGTCGGTCTGCAAGCGAACAACCTTGTCCTCACCACAAACAACAACAATGAAGCTGTGTTTGAATCATGTATAGACATTTTAACAAAAAGGTGAGAAATTATCAAAGAAAGAAAGTATTTCTTAGAAAAGAAACACGTAACCGTGCTATCGAGACAAATTACGAGTCTCTTTCATTCATAGAAAACAAATAAATTCAACGGTGACATAGAGAACAAACCTGACGTCCTCACTTAGTATCACAGTGGTTTAACAGTGATAGAGCCCGCAACAACAACATATTTTGCACGAATGTGCCGGCTCGACCTGTAAAATACCACGACGTTACTGAAGACAGGCGTGAAGTAGAAATACTCTTCGTTTCGTCTGATGAGTGACGGAGGCCTAATTGTAGTCCTCTTCCCCTTCCCACCCTTTTCTAATAAAGAACGGATGGGAAGGGGAAGAGGATTTGACGGATGATGAGGGGATGGACAGGGAATGAAAATATCCTTTTTTCTGCGTGTCCTTTGTCCATAAAGGTAGGCAACGCATCTGCAACTCATTAGCTTGTTATTTAAGTGCCGCTTGCTCGTTTGCCACCTTATTGTATAAAAAAAAAACTGTACCATACTTACCAAAGTTATTGTGATACTTCACACAAGACGCGAGCCCCTGCAAAGACAATTAAAAACGCGCAAAATATATATAATTTTGACGATGGGCCGGTTGGCGTTGTTAGTTCCATTCCAGTTCGATTCCCACCCAGGACATTTATGTGCATGAACATGTCTGTTTGTCCTGAGTCTGGGTGTAATTTATCTATTTAATTATGTATTTACAAAACAATAGTAGTATATGTAGTATATCAGTTATCTGGTTGCCATAGCACAAGTTCTGCTTAGTTTGGGATCAGGTGGCCGTGTGTGAATATGTCCTAGGATATTATAATTATTGTTGCTTCGATTGTTAAACAATGAAAATGATGAATGATTAAATAGTTGTAAAACAAACCGATAATTCAAATAAATGTCCATAAACAGTGTTAATATTGGCTTCTTAGTGCTTGCGAATTACTATTATTATAATACATTATTTTAATAATAGTGTTTATTAGGACATTTTTGTAATATAATCAGTTCGGATTATGGGTAACATGTGTCCAAAAGTTGTTATTTACACAAAATGTAACTTTGCATTATCCCTACTAATATTATAAATGTGAATGTAAGTTTGTTTGTTACGCTTTCACGCGAAAACTAATCAACCCATCATCATGAAACTCTGTACACATATTCTTCGAGTTTCTATTAGAAATAACATGGGATACTTTATAAGAAAAAAAATATATATAAAAAGCGAAGTACGTATGTTCCCTATAGACTCTGAAATGGCTGGACCTATTTCGATGAAATTTACAGGGATTATCCAGATTGGCACAGCGGGTGCTCCTGTGTTTGGTAGCGATCGGATCCACATAATTAGTAGTACCCAGGCGAAGCCGGGGCGGGTCACTCTTAGTAAATAAATGAAGCTTTATGTATTTTCCTATACATTGGGAACAGTTTTATTAACGGAATAAAAGGTACCTCATGTCATATTCTGTACTCCTGACAATGTGTGTACAAAACATGGCGATCGGTTGAGTTGTTAAGGAGTTTTTAATAAACAAAGTAACATTACCATTTACAATATTAGGAAGTATAGACCTTAACACGTTTTCTAAATGTAGACAAACTTAGTTAACCTGTTATTATAGTAATGTACCAGTTAAACTAAATGGTATAATCGTGATGTATTTGTGTCACCAGTCAGTTGTGAGTAAGCGGCAGGAATCCTGCAGTCGACTTCGTCTGCAAAGGACGCGGCCCGATCGCACTGTGCACGTTCAATTTGGTTGCGTTTAGTGTTGTGCTGTTCCGAGCTTATCGATATCGATGTTCAAGAAAAAACAATATAGTATCGTCTAGTGTTAGTTCCAGTCTATAGCATCTATTCTAAGAAAAACATAGACTTGTAGAGGTGATTGTAACTTTCAAATGCTAATCGTTTTGTGCATTACCGCCTCACTACTAAAACTAAGTATGGTCTTAAAAATAATACAATTTTATTATATATCTTAAAACTTCATACCTAGTAAGTTTATTTCCACAAAGTATCGATAGAAGATACCAAAAATGTTTGATTTTTTTTAATAATGTAATATCTTAGATTTGTGAATTATTTCATCCATAAATGTCAAACTAAAGTTAATCCGTACAAATGAAATGAATAAATACTTAAAATAAATATGTACCGCCCGGCGTCTGAAAGGTTCGTCAATTTTTTATTCAAATAACACTCCTCTCAAGTTAAAGTCATGTCAAAGCGGTTTCTAAAAGAAAAGAAGGTCGACGATCATGGTTCTGGAAACTTAAATGACATATGATCGGACAACAGCTAGCTGGCAAATTTATCAGTTGATCAGCCTTTCAGAAACAGGGCGTTAGTTAGTCATTCATTAGGTTTAATTAAATTAAATATACCTACTTTAGTTTAAAATAATTCTTATTATTTAAAGAATGTTTTGAATTTAAAATTCTTTGACCGAAATATAATTATTAATAATCTACCATTACCACCAATGTTGTTTTTGACAAAAGACGTAATAGTTGGTTATGAAAAATAAACTTATCTTATCGATACACCGTCCATAGACGGGAATCAACATCACTACGTTATTGTCTTACGGCTCTAAGTCGCATATCTGCATTAATCGGCGGTCTAGAATGCGGCGCCCATGTCACATCTAAACATGGCTCCCCACTTACATGGTTACTCCAGTTTTTTATTCTACCAATATAAATTTATTTGAATATGGTTCTATTGAAACAAGTTTCGGTATATTATCTAGATTAGTTTCTATTCCGCATTGTTCACTATTATAAAACAATACTACTATAACAGTTGGTTTACGGAAAACATTTACTTGAAACATATTGTTGTCTCAGTTTTTTCAGAGTGAAAGACAGAGAGAAAGCTCGTATCGGGACACGATTTTACGCCAGTCGAAATCCACGGTAATATTAGACGATAATTATTTAATTAATAGATAATAGTTGAAACTTGAAACTTTATTATTATACGCACAATAACTTATGTGTAACATATCTACATACTGATAAATAAAATTGAAGTGTCTGTACGTAATATCAAAATAGTATATCCATTCTCAATACACATGATGTAAGTATGTACGGTACTTTTTTTTTATGGAATAAGGTGGCAAACGAGCAAGCGGATCACATAAGTGTACGCTACCCATAGACATCCGCAACAAGAAATTATGTTGCAGATGCGTTGCCTACCTTTAATGGACCGAGGAGGGTACAGACAGGAAAAAGGATATTTCCCTTTTCCCGTCAACCCCCTCCCCGTCCAATTCTCTTCCCGTTCCCTTCCCATCATTACAAGAAAAGGGTGGGAAAGGGAGGAGGACTCAAATTAGGCCTCCGGCACCTCACTCATCAGACGAAACGCAGAGTATTTCTACTTCACGCCGCACGTATTCCACCGGTCGAGCAGGCCCATTCGGCAACAGATTTTGTTGTTGCGGGCTCTACCACTGTTAAACTTATAACGAGAATACAATTTAAAAAAAAATTGTCTGTCTGTCTGTCTGTTTATTCCGGGTAATCTCCGAAACGGCTGAACCGATTTGAATGGGACTTTTACTGGAAGATAGCTAATACTGTCGAGATTCAAATAGGCTAATTTAATTTAAGCAAAATAATCAGGGTTCCGCGTGAAAAGAGAAAAACCATCGAAATTAAAAAAAAACCTACGCGGCGCCGTATCGAAAGCGCCGCCCGCTACCTTCAATGTCACAAAGGTTGCCTTAAGTAGTAAAATAACAAACAGTAGGTAGGGGTGAATATTATAGGTTCGCGAGATCGACATGCGCAACATGCGTTAGCGACAGCGTCAGCAACATGCTTATTGAACTGAAAACATCTGTAACTGATTGTAGGTAGAGTTGGTGGTAATCTATAAATAAAATTAAATTGTTTGTTGTAATGTCAAAATATAATTTTGAGACTGATGTTTTAGGTTTTATTGTAAAAAAATACAATACTAACTTTTATCCTGCGAAGTGATTAATATGTTTTAATTTAATTCCACTCGGACGAAGTCGCGGGAAACAGCTAGTAATATTATATAACTTGAGAGGAGAAATCCATAATGTAATTTGCGATATGCAATTGAAGAGGTACAGAAATTTTTAAAAAAATACTCGAAATTTTTAAATTCATTTGTGCAAGCCTAACATGATTCGATCTCTCGACCTTTGGGGCGTTAAATTGCTTGCTTTAAAAACACTACAATTCTTCTCGTCTTTTTAATACAAGGAAAATGCAACGTGATGACACGTTCATCCGCCCAAGGTCAATGACCGATACGTGCAGGGTGAAGTTAGGTGCAGCTCTCCGGCGACAACCTCCGCGCGGGGTCGACGCAGTTCAATGTTGAGCTTTTTCAAATGAGGCGATAATAAAGCGACTAAAAAAGATGCGCTAAATGAAATATATAAATAAATGTTTTAAGCGGTCATATTCACACAAGACGAATTTGCAGCTCTGTGGTGGATATACATGTTGATCAACAACCCATTAGTAAGCACTTCTATTGTGTTTCAGCTATGCAGATATCGAATTAAATATCTTGGCTTTCTAATCCCTAAGAAGTTATATCGTATATACGTAACTTCCTGTGGGAATTAAATAGGGTTAGGTGACGGGATGTTATCCTTTTTGTAAGCGGAGAGCGTGGTTTCAGTCTTCTTGTATCGGCTAAATCCCTACTAATATTATAAATGCGAATGTAAGTTTGTTTATTACGCTTTCACACGAAAACTACTCAACCGATCATCATGAAACTATGTACACACATTCTTGGAGGTACTAGAAGTAAAATAGGATACTTTTTTAGAAAATGAAGTATTTATGTTCCCCGAAGACCTATAGTAGACTCCGAAACGGCTGGACCGAAATATACATTGTCTAGATTGGCACATTCCTGTGTTTGGTAGCGATCGGATCAACATAAGTAGTGGTACCCGGGCGAAGCCGGGGCGAGTCACTAATTAATTATATATTATTATTTAATTATAGCTAGTACATTGTTAGTACTGTCCATTTAACTATCTACATATATATGTGTAAACTGCCAGTATTTTATGACCTTGTTGTGACGTCACGGGGCCCGCTAGCGGAGTTCGTAACGCTAAGCCTGGTACGATGTTAAGATGTGAATACCGTTTTGTTTTTTTGTTCCTTAATAATTGTTTGTGTACAAAAATTATTTTAATTTATTATTCTGAAGATAATCGACTTGGTCGCCTGCGTTGTTTTACAATGGTCAATGACATGCTTACAAAACTTATTTTATTGTACTTATATGCTGTTAAAATAAGTTGGTTATATCACTGTCTGCAATACGATGAGAAAGGACAAGATGGGGTAACATCGTAAGGACTTAGTCCTAGATGGAGGCGGTCACAACCCTGAGACTTGAAGACCACGACTAAAGGAGAGAGAAAAATTGCAAAGGCTTTGAAGTGTACAATTCCTTTCTTGTTTCAGAATACGAGGTTACAACGGCGTTCACTTAAACGTGTAAGTATTTTATTGTACTTGTTTCATATTAAACTGCAACTCCCAGTTTCAACATAGAACCACCACATCCGAAAACTGTTAGGTTATCAATTCATCTTTCTCTGCAACATCTGCATGAATTATAATCATTTAACAAAACCCCATTCACGTTATAACTACCCTTAACCTCTTGGAATAAAGTTCAAAATGTAATTTATTCTTCTAACGACCTGTCAGTAGAGATGTAAATAAACCTAAAGTCTTATCACTCAAGAAAATCACAGATTATCTTTAATGCTATATAAATAAAGCGTAAAATGCATTGATATTAAGATTCGTGGGTATATTTTACAAATTTGCTGCGTTGGCAACAATGTCTTGTTATGTAAGAACTAAGGTCACACAAAGGCCAGTTGGTACTACGTTTCGGATACTTTATTAGCACTTCGTTATTGTAAAACCAAGGAGGTTTTATAACTGTACAGTCGCGTGTTTTATTTTTATTTCTCAATACGTTTCTAAATGGTTTGATTTTAATTGAATTGGACTAAAATCTATAACAATAAAATTTAATTTATCAACGAATTTATCCTATAAAATATACCTTGACTTCTGTACTTTTAAGAGAGATAGTGGAGCCCGGAATAACAACATCCGATGCACAAATGGACCAGTTTATCCTATGAAATACCACGACCTTACAGAAGACAGTAGTGAAGTAGAAGTATTCTGCGTTTCGTCTGATGAGCGAGGTGTCGGAGACCTAATGCTACTTCTTTTCACCTTCCCATCCATTTCTAACAAAGGAAGGAAAGGGTGGTAAGGGGAGGAGGATTTGACGAGACAGGGGATGAATAGGAAAAGGAAGCATAAAATGTATTCTGCGTCCATTAGAGGCAAGCAACGCATCTGCAACTCATTAGCTCATTGCAGATGCCTATATATATGCCTGCTCTAAAAACCTCTATTCCTCTTGGAATGTCTGACTTGTACAGCGGTGTTCTTTTTCAAGATTCACGAGACCTGCTGTGGTGATTATTTACCCTTTCATCAAATAATCCATCGGAACTTTTTCAATAAACATTCCTTTGACTAATCTGACATCTGAAAATGCCAATCCTAAAACTTAGAGTTTTCACACATTCTAAGACACTATTAGTAAGTCTACTACTTATACTAACCTACTCAAGTAATATAAAAGATGGCCGTCACAGGACGATCAGCAGTTACGAAACATTACAATTTATATTTAAATTTCTAATAACCAAAAAAAATTGGGAAAAAAACAAAACAAAAGTGAGTTTCGTAATTAAAATCAGTTTTAGTTATTATTTTAATTGCAATAACTAATCATTGCTAATACTTATTTTCAAGGGGGTTGGTGAAGTGCATCTTCCACGTAACGCGTAACGCCATTTGCATGTCACGCCATACTAGTTAATTTCACAAGGTGCCCGTATACGGTTCATATCAAAAATGTTTATATATACAGACCTTCTGAATTCCAATCCTGCCTTATCACGTAACTAGTGAGAGGATGTTAGACACAACGTAACTGTGACGTTACGTTTTCGACCAGAGTTACATTGTATGCAGTACGCAAAGTACAGTCAGTGACAAACGTAAATCCAGGTAGTTCAAATTATATAATAGTTATTTATTGATTCATATGTAAATAGATGAGACATACCAGATTGTACATTAATTTAACAATACACTTCACAAAGTATTTCCTTTAAAACAACATTAAATCTTATGAGTTCTTGTGACCAGCAATGCTATTATTAATGCTATTATTTCAATAGATGGCGCTAGTAGTTTGCATATCAAATGCATGTAAATTAAAAAAATACTTTGACTTAAATCAATTCAATTTGATGAACTATAACAAGGTCGTCTTAGTCTACATGAATCTCATCTACAAGGTATAAAAACCTACATTTAAAATATCGGTTGCCATGGTAATGTTAAAAATTCCAGCTTAAAAAAATGAGAAAATAATGCGTGTATAACCGTGTTTAATAGCAAGATTATTAATATATTTAAATCTATTCAAAGTAATTATCAGTCAATCGATACAATTACGATATGATTTGTTAAAAACAACGTATCGACACGTAATAGAGTAATTTCTATCTGATTTTACTTGACTATGCGGTTTTCGTCACGCAACTGACGAGGCTCGTGACCGGCGGTGTGATCACGCCCTAAGAATTAGGACGCGATTCTCCGTGATAAGCTGGACTTAACGATATATATAAATTATAATTAGATAAGTGAAGGGTATTATAAGTCCTTGGAAGGATTATCGGATACAGAATTTTCAGCGACTATGGAATATTACCAAAAATAATTATAACCTTATCGATTTTTTAAAAAAATGAGGGAGTTTTTTTTAAAACAGTACTTAAACTCATTTTTATTTTAATACCCATTTAACCCATTTTCTTATCTCTAATATATTAACACCAATATTATAATAGTAATATTTAACAATAGTAGAGCCCACAACAACATCTGTTGCACTGCAGGGCCGGCTCGACTGAAATACCACGACCTCACAGAAGTCAGGCGTGAAGTAGAAGTATAACTTTTCGAATGATGTTCTTCCTTCCAATCGTTTCATACAAAGGATGGGATGGGAAAGGACGAGGATTTGCCGAGGGAGGGGATGAAGAGAAGGTCTTTTGTCTTGTCTTTCTTCTCTGTCTATTAAAGGTAGGTAGATCTGCAGGTCAGTCGCTTGGCGGCTTGCAATAGGTTTGCCACCTTATTCCATAAAAAGGAAACATTTTGTTTGTACGTATGTAAAGAATTTACTCAAAAAATACTAACCGATTTCAATAGTGACTTAAGAATAATAGCGTCAACATTGTCAAGGGTACAGAAGATTACATATGTTTTATGAAAAAAATGTACTGATTCCGTGGGGAAGGAACAAACATTAAAACATACACCTTCATTATATTATCGGTTAATGTTACACAAAGACTAGCAGTCACTAGCTAACCTAATCCCTACTAATATTATAAATGTGAATGTAAGTTTGTTTGTTACGCTTTCACGCGAAAACATCACGATGAAACCTTGTACACATATTCTTGGAGGTATTAGAAGTAACATACTTTTTATAAAAAAAATATTATATAAAGAGCGAAGTATGTAAGTTCCCTTCAGACCTATAGACTCCGAAACGGCTGGTCCGATTTCGATGAAATTTACCGAGTTAGTCCAGATTGGCACATTTCTGTGTTGGGTAGCGATCGAATCAACATAATTAGTGGTATAAATTAAATATTTACCCAGCCATAAACAAATTAAACCTTTGGTAAAGCGCCATCTAGTTATGTAAATAGATTTGTATACGGCAGCAAACATCCTCCAAATCCTATAGGTTTTTAACGTTAACACCTACTTAGTTCGTAAGCGTCCTTGTTTTAAGTTAAACGAGCGGCGTGGGCAGAGAGGTATTGTTTGTTAACCTCATTCCACATGAGCGATGTCTTAACTACAACATATGTTGTTCAATGTACAAGTTATTTGACGGCACTGTACACAATGTTATAATGAACTGAGAATTGAGCCTTGCTATGATATAAACACGTCAGGTTTTTAGCCTACCGTGTACAAAATTAACTATCATATAATAAAACACATGAAACACTAGCCGTGGGCTTCCACTGGCTTTAAATTATAATATACTAGTGGCCCCCCCGGCGTCGCCCGGGTACTAATTATGTTGATCCGATCGCTACAGAACACAGGAATGTGCCAATCTGGACAATCCCTGTAAATTTCGTTTCGAAGTCTATAAGGAACAAACATACTTCGCTTTTTATACACTATTTTTTCATAAAAAGTATCCTATGTTACTTCTAGTTCAAGTTTTAGTGTCTGAAATTTAAACGTCAAAATGGTCTCTGCAGATATTTTTGTATCTGGACTTACTTGGACGTCAAGCAATTGTCGCCACGTTAACCAAAGGTGTGGTCACGTGGAATGCACAAACTGAGCTTGGGTACTAGTTATTGTAACCAGTCGTATTCCGGTTCGCGGATTAATATTTCGAATCGTAATTAACAATTTGTTTATGCTAATTAAGTTTTCACTTTCAAATCAGGTATTGACTTTACACCGAAACACCGGCTTATGTTGTTTGTTACGTTTGGAATCAATCAAATTAATTGCGGTACACATTCAGTTTTTATTGCAAATGAACATGCGTTAGAACTTTTAAAACATTAAAAATTGTCGTGGCCTTTTCCAGTGTACTGTACTGTACTGTAGTGTACAAATAATACAATTTTCACCTTGTTGATGACTCGGCAAACTTCGTTCCGATTTATTTCTTTTCCCTATAATTTATCTCTATTATATTATGCATGTATTATATATATAAACCTTCATCTTGAATCACTCTATCTATTAAAAAAATTCGCATCAAAATTCGTTTCATATTTTTAAAGATCTAAGCATACATAGGGACAGACAGACAGCGGGAAGCGACTTTTTAATACTAAGAAGATATTGACTGGCAGACTGATATATCTACGCAGCCTTGAAATTCTGAGCTTAGAGACTGTCGAATAGAAATTTCTTACCATTTTTCTAAACTCATTCCCCCAAAGATTTAAAGTAGGGGATGAAAGTTTGAACGGAGAAAATGATAATTCAATGTCAGTTGACCTCAATTCTATATAATCAATATTAAATCGGGTTCAGCTAAGGCTGGACAATGGTCGGTTAAATTAAATTGCAAGGCACAGTTATTCTTGATTGATTTTCCTCCCCTCGCAGGTAAAGTGCTGACATTTACACCAATAAGTCAAATATTTCCATGTCGGCATTGGTACATATATGCGATAAAGGCCTTACAGTTTTACAAAGTAAAAACAAGGCGGCAAGTGACATTGTGCATTCAGAGGACGTGTGCCGGGACTTTCTGTATATGGAACGACTGGTCACTATAATTTATTTACACCATACGACACGGCTACGATATGATTTTTATTGTGTGCGAAAAAAATGTTGTTCTATTACCTTAAACAGAAAGTAGCAGCCACCAGCTTTATCCTTCTAAATAAAAAAATACACGGACATTTTTAACACAACAATTAAATCTGTGAGACGGACATTTTATAAAAATAGTCACTGACTGCAAATGTTATCAATGAAATTAAATTGCTTATGTAAAACTTATATAATGTTTTTGTAAAGTCAACTATGGTGAAGACCCTATGTTTAGAATCTTAAAGAAAATATACTTATTGTTTCTCTAATTTAACTGGTGGTAAGTTTCAGTCAAAGATCTTCTAGCCGGACCACATTACACGTTGTTTCACAACACGATATAGTATCGTGTTGCTACCTTAAATGATTCATACAGTAAAATCGTCTCGTGTCCGTGTCGTACGGCTAAAGTGCACACTCATTCAACACGTCGTGATTCACAACGGAAGCGACAAAAACGTAGCGTTAGTTTCAGCTGAATACCTTAATATTAGACCACTATCGAAATCACGATTCGGTAGTGAATGATTTTTCAATCAAAAAAAGGTTTATAAAAAGACAATAGACTTTCCGTTATTGCCGATTCCTAGGGCTGTTTCGACTGATGAGTGGTGACAGAAGGCCTAATTGTGGTCCGCCTGCAATTCAAACCCTTTTCTAATAAAAAAAGATGGAGGAGGCCCCTCGGAGGAAATTAGCATTCCGATTCCAGGGTGCCCGAGAGGGTCAAGCCTCGGCTCGACTGGTAGCACTATCAGAATACTATTTTATGTGTTTGAAGTTAGCTGCATTATTTTAGACATTTCACATAATATGACAGATATATACACGAGAATGAGGGGTGTGACAGAGAAAGAACATTTCTCTTGAATCCCGATTGATTGTATTATTACTCTCCTGACGTGTATGTTCGTGACTTCATCAAATGTATGACTGCACCAATATGCAGTAAATCACGTTTAACGTGACCTCAACGAGCGATATGTCGTGACGTGTGGTGCAGTGGACACGCCAATCGCTAATGTCCGAGCAACGGAAGCGATGGCCATAGACTACGGAGGTCGGAGGATTTGATTGTTCACTCTATGGCTGTTAACGTACACTTCCGCTGGCGAACGCTAATTTAAGAACGTGCTTAACAGATTTTATAAGTAGATAATACTTCGTTACTTTACAGTTATAATGTTAAGATTTATGCCAATGCCATACGACTGTGTAATACAGTATTTGTTAGAACCATATTTTTAAACTAACGCCGCCGCATTCACCATTCGTTTTCCATCTCTTTCTCGTAGCCCTCATCTTGTTACCTTCCGTCCCTTTTCTGTAACAGAGACAGCAAGTAATGAATGCATTTTTGGTAATGAACTCCTCTCGCAACGTAACGAATGTTGATTGGGTAGAGTTTTTTCTTAATCCATTATTTAAAGATTATTTTATTATACTGTAAAAGTTGTGATATATTGTGATATCATTATTAAATCATGTTATATGATATAAAGTGTTGTTTTACCTTCCTTACCGCAATGTACACAAACAGTAACACATATATACACGTGTCGTTCACTTGCCTGTTTAGAAACAATAACAGATAGCGATCGCTTTAGCCTCCAGTCGGTGTATTGTCTTACTATCGGGTAATTGAGGTTAGTTTTTTTAACTAGCTAACTAATGAATCAATTGTAATAATCACGCCAGTAACCCGGAGGATTAGGCAGAGATTATGGCTTCTATATTTACACACATATTAATGCTCGTTGGTTACACATGTTGATAAAGGTGCTCCCTCACCGGGAGCATTCGCCTGTAATGTATCTGTAACGTTACACTGTTACCTTTAGATGTACTTGATTTAGTATGACACAAATGTGGTCCATAAAATTCCGTTTAGGATGGACGATCCCGTTAAAGGACAGTCTTAAGGTTAAATGAACAGACTCACAAACAGTGGCGGGTCAAGATTTGGTGGGAGGGCTTGACATTTTTGGGGGATGTTGGGGATACGACGCAATTTGGGATATACTTAGGGCTTAATATACAACTATATTAAGCCCTAAACCTTTCGTACATACACAAACACCCAATGATATCCTAAAACATTCCGTGTGTGACACTGACATAGTTACGTCACAAGTAAAACAACCTTCTCACGTGCACTTCGATTTCTATTCAAACAATCGTACGACAACTTTCGTCGATCATTTTAGTTAAGTCTCCTAAACTCGCGTATACGCTGGTTGGTTTCGCTTTCCCAACTATCATGCCTTTGGAATTTCAATTGTAATTACGCCATCTATTGACGAAGAGCAATAAACTGGTAACACCATCTTTGTTTAAAAAATCAAATTAATCTCATTATTTCAACCAAATTATATTAATTGAGTTATTATTTCATCGACTTCCACATCGATCTATCATCCGTCATTTTAGCCGTCACTTATTAATCATGTCACCCTTCACGCAATCCATCCACCTTTTCTTAGGCCTACCTACTTACTACCCTTACCTACTAACTAAACTTAGTACCGACATATCCCTCCACATTCAAACCTAAGACTCATTCTTCGAAAACAGCCTACTGGAGGCTGGCTCGAGCACTAAAAGCAGAACCTAGGGCATCAATGCCACCCCTGACCAACCCCGTCGACAACTCAGTCGCATTCGATGATCTAGAAAAAGCCGAGTGTCTGGCCGGCTGTCTAGAGAGTCAATGCACACCCTCCACTTCACTCACAGACACAACATTCATACAAAACATCGACCAGGAAGTGGAACGTAGGGCATCCCTCCTTCCCGAGGGCGACCCTCTCGAACCAATCACCATCGAAGAAATCGCGCTCATTATTAAAAAGGTTAAGCCTAAATCATCACCCGGTCCCGACGGTATTAGCAACCGCCTCCTAAAGGCCCTCCCCGCCCATCTTATGATGCTACTAGCCAGCATCTTTAATGTTCTCCTTACGAACTGCTCATTCCCAGACGTTTGGAAAGAAGCCACAGTCATTGGCATTCTTAAACCCAAAAAGCCACCTAACACGCCATCCAGCTATCGCCCTATCAGCCTACTGTCCACCCTAGGCAAAATTTACGAGAACATTATACTCAGTCGACTCAAAACTTTCACCTGTAAACTCAACCTCCTTCCCGATGAACAATTCGGCTTTCGGCCGCATCACTCGTGCGTCCAGCAAGTCCACAGACTCACTGAATACGTCCACTCAGGCCTCAGTGAGAAAAAACCAATAAGCACATGCGCCCTATTCTTCGACGTCGCAAAGGCCTTTGACAAAGTCTGGCATAACGGGCTTATCTACAAGCTTTACGTTCTCAAAGTGCCAGATAGGCTTGTACACATCATACACGCTTTCTTGTCAAATCGCTCTTTCCGATATCGGGTTGAGGGCACATTATCGTCCGCTCATCCCATAAAAGCCGGAGTCCCGCAAGGCTCTGTCCTATCCCCGCTGCTATTTTCACTCTTCACAAGTGACATTCCGAAAGACCCGCAAGTCAATCTAGCACTTTTTGCAGATGACACAGCCCTCTACTACTCCAATCGACACCTAGGTAGAGTCACTATTCGTCTCCAGGCCGCAGCCACCCGGCTAGCCGAGTGGTTTGCCAAATGGAGAATAGAAATTAATCCCGAAAAAAGTGTAGCTATACACTTTAGCCGGCGCTGCCCCAACGGACGCATTACGACTGCGGGCAGACTGAAATTAGGTCAAATCTCCCTGTTCGGGCAACCTATTCCGTGGCAAAAAAACCGCGAAGTACCTAGGAGTCACACTAGACAGAAAATTAAATTTTTCCGCCCACCTCAAAGAAATCCGACGTAAAGCTTGCTTAGTAAACGCGAAACTCCACCCACTCACATGCTCTTCCAGCAAACTGCCCCTCCGTTACAAACTGCTGCTTTACAAGTCATGCATTCGGCCCATAATATCTTACGCGAGCGTAGTTTTCGCTCATGTACAATCTTCCAAGATAAAAACACTCCAAATCATACAAAATCGCTTCCTTCGTAAAGCCACTGGGGCTCAATGGTACCAGCGCAACGAAGACATCCACAACGATCTCAAAATAGACACAATCCAGGAACATTTCCTTGAAATCTCCAAGCGCTACTTTGAAAGCGCACCTACACACCCCAACCCCCTCATAGTACAGGCCGCCGACTACGTTCCAAATCCTGATGCTACAGCCGCAAAACGCAGACCCAAACACGTCCTCACGATCAAACACGATCGCAAAGACGCACGAATACAAGCTCCGAAAAGACAACCCACGTCAACCTCTCACCGTCCTCGCCTTCGAGTACGACGACAAAGGATACGCATCGCGGACACTAATCACACCCGCGGTAAAGGGCGGTTCTCACCGCCCCCAGCTACTCGATAATCTCACAGTTGGCGATCGTCGGGGGATAGGTACGCTCCTCCCCTCGACGATCAAGTAGACAACATCCAGTCCAGTCATTATTATCTTCGACGATAAACGAATCGACCGAAGAAAGCATAAAAGTCAACAACAAAGGTCTCACTAGGGGACCTAAAATTTTTTAATTTTTCCAGCTCACGATCACCCGGATCGTGAGCCCTGTATCAGATGAAGCTGTAAGAACCGTCAATAAGGTTAGCAGCAACGACATCTTCGAAAACATACTACTACTAAGACTCATTAGTACACTCCGCTACAGACCGTCGAGCAGAACGGACGTGCTTTGTTCGCGCTCAACATCTGTCGCTCTGCCTGACTTAAGTCGGGCCATCCGCCGTACAGGTGCGCGTCATTAGCGCGCCGCCGCCCTTTGTTCGCGAGCCGCCTGTTCGGCGTAATTTTTATTGCGCCGGCCATCTGGCAAGTGAATTTCTCGTTTCTTGGGAACGTTAACGTCTTAATTAGGTTGTTATTGTTCCGTTTCTGGGAACAGCGTGTGCAAGGCGTTGCGAAGTGCAGTTTTGACTGCGCGGAACAACAACTTAGCGACGCATTTTGAAAAAACCCTAGCGGATACCTAACGGTGACAACGAAGCTAGTCAGGTAGACCCGTTCGCCCGCGTTTCCCCGTCTGGGAACCGCGAAATTCGGAAGGGACCTCCACCACTGGCCTTGGGTAGTGCCCTAGTCAACGTTGGTCCACGTATTGGCCATTTAGAGCCCACGGGTAGTTATAGTTAGTACCTAAGTACACACCCGAGTGCACAATAAGATCGGCACTCGGACGCACTAGGGCTACACGCAGTAGGCACACATCCTCCCTGCCTAACCCAGCAGGGAGGGAGCTAGGGATACACACCCCGGCCTCCCACCGGGACCGCCTGACCAAGTAGATAAAGATTCTAGGAAGTAGAGATAATGGCGGAACTAAATGCCACCGCTATTTTAGAATTCCTCCGGGAGAAATTCCCGGAAGTATGTAAGGCCATCACGGCCTCGCAGATAGGCGTGCAATCCGGAGCCTCCTCAGAGGCCTCTAACTCAGCCCCAGCCTCAAGCGCTGCGTCCTCCTCCGGCTCCAGTGACTCCGAAATGGAGCTGGACTCTCCCCTGTCCCCCGAAAATCCAGAGGACAAGGGCGGCCTATTTACGGTCGTATCAAATAAAAAGAAGCGCAAGAAGCGCTCCTCCCCCGCTGGCTCACTAGCCTCCTCTCCGGTGCCACCAAAGGCACATAAAGGAGAGCCTCAAATAGTAGCTGGACCGTCTCAGCCCGCATCGGCCCCCATCCCCGCCCTTATGGAAACCCCAGTTGTGCTTCCTAAGCCTACTCCCGCCCCGCAGCTTAAGCCTGCCACCCCCACTGCAACTCCCGCGACCCGTGCGCCGCAGGATAAAAGACCCCCTCCGATTTACGTCCAAGCCCAAGACAAATGGCCGATGATACAGTCGGCCATGTCCAACAAGTTCAAAATAGTCGCTACAGCGACGGCCCAAGGCATCAAAGTGCAGCTCGAAACTGCGGATGCTTTCCGGCAGGTAACCCGATTCCTACACGAAAAGGAGGTATATTTTCATACCTTTACACTCGCTGAAGAGCGCATCCTTAGGGTTGTGGTAAAACGCATCCCTAAAGAAATTCCGCTAGAGGAAATCGCCCAGTCCCTTAAGGACCAAAAACTACCAGTGTTAGGTGTCTATCGTATGACGAATAGACGTACTCGAGCCCCAATCGACCTTATACAAGTCCACCTAGAACTGTCACCTGAAGGCAAAGCAATTTTCGACATAAAGTCGATCTGCGGCCTTAGTGGCTTGGTGGTGGAGCCGCCACGCAAAAGCACTCTACCGGGCCAATGCCACAAATGCCAAATGTACGGGCACGCAGCCCGTAATTGCTTCGCCCGCCCTAGGTGCGTCAAGTGCCTAGGTGACCACGGCACCTCAGGTTGTCCTCGTCCGAAGGACAAATCAATGTTGGCTACATTTGGCCCTCCTGCTTGTGTCCTCTGCCAATCACAGGGACACACCGCTAACTACCTCGGGTGCCCAAAAGCACCGAAACGTAAACAGCAGCCCCAACAACAACCTCGTCTTCCGTCTAGGCGACCACAACTTGTACCAACTACGGCATCTTTCCCACCCTTACGCCCTGCGTGGCAAACAACCACTCCACTGACCTCCGCATGGTTCAAACCGAGCCCAACCGTCGCCGCGATTCCTCAACCCGCCGTTAGTAAGCCGGCACCCGCCAAGCCGGTCGCACCCGAGAAAACGACAGGGACCAATCCCTTCGAGTCCCTCAACAAACTAGGAAGCCTTAATATGGAAGAGGTACTCACGTTTGCCGATGAATACTTAAACGCGTCCGGGAACATAGGCACGCGGCTATATCTAATACGCAAGTATAAGCACATCGTTAGTGCTTTAGAATTCAATTAGCCGTTACAGAGATGGATAACGCTAAAAATAAAAATAGTCCTCCGACTCTCACGCGCAATTACGGTCGAGTTAAACCATTATCAATTAATATAGCATTTTTTAACGCGAACGGCGTAAAAACACAACGCGACGAAATAAATAACTTCCTCCGCGAACATCAAGTCGACGTACTACTCGTGCAGGAAACATTTCTTAAACCAACAATGAGGGACCCGAATGTCCCCAATTATAAAATCGTTAGGAATGATAGGGCCGGCGCCAAAGGCGGTGGAACTATCATTTACTATAAAAAGTCCCTGCACTGTGTACCGATCGATACTCCCGCGCTCACGCACTTAGAGGCTTCGATCTGTCAGCTGGCCATGACAGGCCATGCCCCCATTACAATAGCTTCGGTTTACCTTCCCTGTAGACCAAGCGCAACTATCTTGCGCTCAGACTTCGAAGCCCTTCTATCCTTAGGAGGAGCTACTATTCTTGCCGGCGATTTTAATAGTAAGCACATCCGATGGAACTCAACTAAGATCAGCACACGAGGTCGCGCGCTCGACTCGCTGTCGGACTTACTCGACTTCGAAATCGTAGCGCCCATAGAGCCTACTCATTACCCTCACACAGTGGAACATACACCGGATGTGCTTGATATAGCAATTGTCAAAAATATTAATCTCAACCTACGCGAAATAAAAGTGATTCACGAGCTTCACTCGGATCACCGACCAGTAATACTACGGCTAGGGCCTTCTGCGCCAGCCTCGCCCCAAACCAAGACCATCGTGGACTGGCACAAGCTCAGTGCTAAGCTACAGAACATTGACTCCCCGCAACTTGATTCCGTCCCCGACCAAATAATTAATGAGCAAGACATGGGCGTCGCAATCGGATCTCTCACAAGCTATGTCCAAAATACCATCGAGGACTGCTCGAGGCAGATCCCAGTGATGGACAACCATCGCTGGGAGCTGCCCCCGGACGCCAGGGACTTGCTGAGACGTAAGAACGCGGCCACCCGAGCTTATGACATGTATCCCACCGAATCGCACCGAAAGCGGCTACGTAAACTACAGCGTGAATCGAAAGCACGCATAGCCGCCCTCAGGAACGAAAGGTGGGATACAACACTTAATAATTTAAAGCCATCCCATTTAGCATTCTGGCGGCTTCCCAAATCACTCAAAGGCGACACGTATACCACGATGCCGCCGCTCTTACGCCCAGACATGACGCCAGCCATGCTGGACGAAGAAAAAGCCGAATGTCTGGCTGACAGCCTCGAGGCCCAGTGCTCTCCCAGTACCCTACCGGTCGACCCTGCCCACCTCCGAATGGTGGACAGCGAGGTCGATCGGAGAAAACACGACCCGCTTCGCGACTCCGTTCCCCCGGTAACATTCGACGAAGTTAAGGAAATAATTAAGAACTTGCGTCCACGCAAAGCCCCCGGCTCAGACGGTATCACCAATAGGGTGACCAAACTCTTTCCTGCTGCTATTATACAGCTACTAGTTCTTATTTATAACGCGGCAATGACCAAAGGTGTCTTTCCCAGCGAGTGGAAAGATGCTGAGGTCATAGGGTTCCTCAAACCCGCAAAGCCGGCCACGAACCCCACGTCATATAGACCCATAAGTCTTCTCAAAACGTTTGGGAAGATCTATGAACGCCTAATATTAGCCCGCCTGCGTACCTTTATGAATACCAAAGGACTACCAATCCCTGAACAATTCGGCTTTCGCGCCAAACATTCGTGTACCAATCAAGTGCATCGCATCACGGAGCACATTCTCTCCAAACGCCAACGCGGCTATAACACTGGAGCCCTCTTCCTCGACGTGGCGAAGGCGTTCGATAAAGTCTGGCACAACGGCCTCATATACAAGTTATACGAGTACGGAATGCCCGACCGTCTCGTATGCATAATACGAGACTTTTTAAGCAATCGAACGTTCCGCTACCGCGTCGAGGGAGTGTGCTCTCAAGCGCACCCCGTTCGAGCCGGGGTGCCTCAAGGGTCAGTGCTAGGCCCAGTCCTCTTTACCCTCTACACCAATGATATACCGCGCGTACGCGGTGTAGAGCTAGCCCTATTTGCCGATGACACCTGCATTTTCACGTCGGGCCTTCAGCCTGACGCTATATGTCGACGCCTCCAGACCGCAGCCACCACTCTCGGTGCGTGGTTCCGGAAATGGAGGATCGAAATTAATCCAGCAAAAAGCGCGGCCCTTTTCTTTTCGCGACATAAGAAAGCCCATTCATTAACGCATCTCCCAACCATTCACCTCATGAACAGCCCAATTCCCTGGGAAGATAAGGTGAAATATCTAGGTGTCATCCTTGACAATAAACTTAACTTCGCCGCTCACGTGACCCGGGTCAGGAACCGGGCGGCTTTCGTACTAGGCCGCCTTTTCCCATTAATTAACTTTAAGAGTAAAATGTCCCTCCGGAACAAGGTGACACTCTATAAAGCGGTCGTACGGCCCATCATGACATATGCTAGTCCGGTATTCGCGCACATTTCCCCAAAACAAATACACCGACTTCAGCTGATCCAAAACAGATTCTTGCGCAGGGCCACTGGCTCGCCGTGGTTCATGCGCAACATCGATTTACACGTGGATTTAGAGCTGCCCACCATAGCCCAACACCTGAAGTTGGCGTCGCGTCGCTATTTTGACTCCGCCGCCGGTCACCCCAACCCGTTAGTCGTAGGTGCCGCCACCTACAAACCAATCGCGCTCGGTACGTTCCGTCGCGATTATAGACGACCTAGGCACGTCCTCGACTATCGAGACGATGCAATAACCATCGCTCAGGCTAGGATGAAACAACATCGCAAACAAATCACACACCGTCTTCGCCGGCGAGGACGGCTATTACCTTCTCGATACGGCCACATAGCCGGCAGATTCTTCTCCCCTACTCATGATAGAAGCGTTGCTGGAGTTTCTTCCGCCACTTCTTCTCCCAGCGCTAACGCTTTCCGAAGTGGTAGTAATATTAGTCAGACAATAGCTACCGATCGAGCCGAGGCTCGGCCCTCTCGGGCACCCTCGAATCGGAAAGCTAAACGCGTATTGAGTGACAGCCCAAGCCGAGGTCCCCTCTCGGGGTCCCTTGAGCCCAGTCACTCCATGGAGCGTCCGCCGAAGCGACCTAAGAGCTCGGCGGCCTCCCAATCCGGTAATAATATTAAAGTAACGGCCCGAGCCGAGGTTCCCTCTACGGAGGGAGCCCTCGAGCTAAGTTACTCTTAAAGAGGCTTAGGCTAGGCGCCCTCTGCGCCCTGCCGCCTCGAGCCCGGTGTAGCTGTAAATGCCTCCTCAAGGCAAACAGTGACCCTTCAGTCACAAAAAAAAAAAAAAAAAAAAAAAAAAAAAAAAAAAAAACCTAAGACTCTCTTTGTCACATGCCATTCTTCCCTCCTCGTAACATGCTAACCTTGTGCTCCTCACCTTTTCCACTATCTGTGATACTTTCAGGCTTCATCTGATATACTCGTTTCGTACCCTATCCATTCCACACATCCATCTCAACATTAGCATTTCTGCCGCTGGCACTCTCTTTTCACTCGTTCCTCTAACAGTCCAACATTCAGATCCATACATTATGACACGTACATCGGTCTTGTAAATTTAATCCTTTATTTTAAGGTAAAATTGTTGAAAATTTTAAATATCGTGTTTACAATATTTTACACATGTTACACACAACAGCGAAAGTTTATTTGTTTAACAAACAATACGTGCTGTAAGTCATAATCTTTCGGAAGCCGAGGAACAAACTCGTCAATGGAGTTACATAAATTAGAATAAACGTTACGCACTTTCACGTCGAACGCTAATCCCACTTGACATTTTCTCCATACGCTCATTACGGCTGTTTACAGTTTATATTAGGTAGGTAAATACGACAAAATTTTGTATCGTTTTGTAAATATAATTATGTTATACCTAAATTTAATTTGATTTTGACTGTACAGTCCTCAACAACATCTGTTGAAGTAATGAGCCGCCGTTTACTACCAACTTTGTCCATTAAAGATAAAGGCTCCCATATGAGTAGCGAATATAAGTGATATAGGGTGAAACGCTTGTTCGTTTGCCACCTTCTACTATAAAAAGTCATTAATAATATAATATAATAATAAATCAGCCTTTTTTTTAAATGTTTCCTGCTACAGGGACACAGGCCTCTACTCCGAGAGAGGGAATGGGCCTAAGAGCATGTCGGTCTCCGCATGATGTTTTCCTTCACCGTTTTTGGAGCAGCGGTGATAAAATAAATTACACAAAGTAAAGCGCCTGCTGGGTTCGAACCCGCGACCTACAGTTCGTAAGTCGGGGCCTAAACCGCTGAGCCACCACTCCTTAAAAAGTCATTATGTGACTATATATCACGTAATAGTTCTACAAACATAGTTACTTCTTACTCCGACGAAGATTTATTTATTTCATTTGTAATGCAACGTCACTGAACAGTTTCACTGTTTGCTTTTGTCAGTAGAAGACGTTTAACCTTCGAACACTTTCGCCAGTGACCGGTGACCACTCCGGCGGACTATGCGGAATGGTCTCGCGGGTCACTCGCCCGTGGCATCGCAATCTTCACGCTCGCTCTCGACTGCTCCTTCCGCTGTTTAGTGCTGCTGGGGTGACCATGTTTTTAAAATTTGAAAGGATTTCTAATACTGTATAATTAATTTGTGCTAATTTGAAAATTATTGATTGAACTGGTTAAGCTTTGTTTCTAGAATATTCCTTTAACTTTTGCTTGTATTTTCGAAAGAATTATGGTGGTTAGATGTCGAGCTGTCCACATGAATGCTTGGAAATGGATACTTCTATTTAATTTGTATAATAATTTATAATTGCCTTCAACTAAAAGGCTTAGTAACAATTAATAGCTAATTTAAAAACCACAAAACCAGACTGGACTGTATGGATATCACAATGTATCACATTACCTATGACACTTCGGACAGGAATACGAATGTAATGACACCTTCAAAATCGGTCGAGCTGTATTGGCTACAGGAGGTCACAAAGTAACAGACGTACATACAGACATGCGCTCGTAAAACATACCCTACATCTGGGTCAGTCGGGTAAAAATATGAAATGGATGGCATTTGTCGTAAAATCAAATAATACATACATAAATACAAATTGCAAGACAATTGTTGCGCAAAACACAAGACAGGTATTTAACGTCTATTTACAAAACAAATATTTCGGTGTCACGATTTTACTCATGGTCACCTTACATTCGACTGCAAATTAGTTTCTATTAAACACAGTACGAAATACTTGCAACAGCAAAGTGAACGCTTTTCTTCTTTAATCGCTAATCGTCTTTTTTAGTTCCGGGTTCAAATTTTGAAATGTAAATATATTTCATGTTTTACTAACAGCGAGGTCTGTAGTTACACAGACCATTTGAAATTTGTCTAGACCTTAATTGTAATTAGACACATGCGAGTGTACACGCGGACTTCCACTAGCGAAAACATTCACACAAAACATATTTATTGTGATATCAGTTCTTTCAGAGAGAAAGCTTGTATCGCGAGAAATTTATACGCTAGTTTTAAACCCACGGTTAGGTGAACAACTAACGCGGTAATGCAACGCGACGCGACGCTAAAATCTCATGTAGTGGCGATTTCGTGACCGATGTACGTTGCATATCGGTCGCATCATGTCGCGTCGCGTCGCGTTACTCGCTCACCTGGGACAACAGGTTAGATTACACAAACGTTATGAGGTTAAGCAGAGTGTAACAAATAATTTCAACCGTTAAATCTGTAATCTCTGCGCTATCAGGAGATCAACACGCGCCTAGCATCCGTCACGACACTACTTCAGGTCATGCAACGGGATGCCTAGATTAGTAATGCCTAACATTAGTAACGCATAAGATTAGTTATGCCTAAGATTGCCACATATCATTAATTAACGGTTAAATTACTTGATGTTCAACCAATTACTGAAGGCATATCTTCTAACTTCTAAAAAAATGGTCACGTAAAATGCGGTAATTCTAAAGCTAAATTAGACGGGTACAGTATTAATCTTTATCAACGTAAATACGTTTGCTACCTTAAGCATTTCATTAACATTATGATAATTAACACAAGATAGTCCTCACATTAGTGACGGGACATCATTTTTAAGACCAATTTTCATTCATTAATTCTTGTACATTGCTCAATTGTAACTTGTAATTGATAACAAATACCTTCTCTAACATAATGATTGATGTAAGTAACATTAACAGAAAATAGTACAAGTAGTGTGGACTACTGGATTGGATTCATTGTAGGTCAAATTATCAAAAAATTCACATTAAGTGCAACTTCCTGACGATAGATGGCGTTTTACAGGACGGCATGAAAATTGGCAGGATAAGACTTTCGTCTCTTCGAAATCTTAACCATTTATAAAATTTAGATTTATTATTAATTTAAATAAAGATCCATTAATATACATTCTTAACAGTATAACGAAACTAACAAGTCGTGATATAGATTGGTATAATGACATTACTTTAATCATTATGTCGTTCAAAAGTGAACTTAAAAACAATGACATAAAGTATACATTTGTGTACTCATTTTTCTGATTGTTAGTTGCCGTTAGAGGGCGGGACTGGCACGCGACTCACGCTCGTTTAAATTATTAAACAAAATGATTCGAAGTTTTATTTTCTCTATGCTCTAATAAGAAAGGGGTTCATTAAGGTAGTAAATTGGTGAGGGAAAGAATATTTAGAAAATAATTGTATATAACGAAAAAGCTGTTACATTTGCTGTAGTAATGAAGTTAAGAAAGTAAAAAATTGTAAAAGCAACAAAAACCGTATTCCGATACCGGGAATCGAACCCGAGCCTCCTGGGTGAGAGCCAGGTATCCTAGCCACTAGACCATATCGGATATTGTATGGGAATAAAAATTATATAATAGTTAAAATTTAAAATATTTTAGTATATATAACACTAGTGATCCGCCCTGGCTTCGCTCGGCTAGCACTATTACGTTGATCCGATCGCTACCAAACATGACAGGATCACCAGCTCGGCAATCTGAAAGTTTCCTGAAAATTTAATCGAAATCCGTCGAGTTTTATATATGTATAGGCAACAAACATACATACATCGCCTTTTATATACATTTAAATAATTATAACATTGCCAAAAATTAATTGCAATAAGTATGTATATATTTATTACCTGATGAATACAGTTTCTTCTTTACCCCAATTGCTAGAAAAAGCTTGATAGGTTCTTTTAAAATGACTGTGCAATGTTGATAAAATAATTTAAGTCATTAAGTCGCGATTATACACGGCTTAGAACGAACAAAGACAAGGGTTTTGACATGGGACACCATTGTTTTATTTTATGCAATTTAATATTAGGCAATATTAGTTAAACTCAGTGAATATTGCGGAATATTAGCTAAGCGGGGCTCATACATAACGTATTCATTATACAACTTGGTTACATTATACACTTTGAGCGGTAGAGTCCGCAACAGAAACATCTGTTACACGAATGGGTCAGCTCGACCGGTGAAATACCACATACTCACAGAAAACAGGCGTGAAGTAGAAGTACTCTGCGTTTCGTCTGATGAGTGAGAAGCCGGCCGCCTAATTTCAGTCCTCTTCCCCTTCCTACCCGTTCCTCGTAAAGGGGATAGGATGGAAAAGGGAAGAGGATTGAACGGGGAGGGGATTACCGGGAAAAAGGAAATATCCTTTTCCCGTCTGTGCCCTCCTCTGTCCGTTAAAGGTAGGCAACGCATCTGTAACACATTTGTTTGTTGCGGATGTCTATAGGCAGCGTTCACTTAACATCAGTTGATCCGCTTGCTTGGTAATTGGTAAAAGGGGTGCACGTTGCGGAGCTAAAATATCAAACTAAGACATTCAAAAAAACAAAGGTAACATCTGCGCTATAATTTAATCCGCACCTGGTAGAGTTATAAACAACATATCATCACGCCTGTGACCCGAAGGAGTAGGCAGAGATTACGGATTTCCCCTTGGCACAATTTTAATACCTCTCTCGCTTCTACATTCATACATGTACGCAAATATGCTTTCCGTTTACGGATGTGATGTTTCTTCTGGGTTATAGTTGTTTTTCACCAGTCAAGTCGGCCTACAGTCCACCATATATTGTTGTGGGCTCTATTACTGTTAAATGCTCGTTGATTAAATCTTTTACAATTTGTACACTTGTCATCATGTCCTTGCCCTTTTCGCACTCATGTGGGGTCGGCACAATATGATTGTTGTCCATACTGTATACGTTTTGGCTACAGTTATTACGGCCGGCCTGCCTGACGCCAACCCTCCTTGGGAATTGGTATACTTGTATGATCGTTAATTTACTTGAATTTTAATCGACAATGATCACATAATATCAAATTAATTGGTTTTGGTTAATTCTCATCTACTTTTATTCGCCCCATCGAGTAGGTTTGTCTTCAGTGTTTGTCACTTGGCGAAATGGAATGGAAATCAATTGACCAATCTCTTTATACATTCGTGTGCAGTCCGACACAGTTAGCGCTTTCACCATGCCGTGGCCACCTTCGGAATGCATTGTATCGCGGAACGAATGTCCATGGTGATAATGACTCATGTGGTGTTATTGTACACCACGGAACTAATTAACAACTACTGAGGGGCTTAATCTCTCCGGATTAAGCCCTTTAGGAGATGTAGCTGAGTAAAACGACTAGTTCCAGAACTGACTGCTGACTGACTCCTATATTTCGCCTAAATGCGCTTATTTTATACGCGAGATGAATGTATGTAAGGGGGCTTAGAACATAATAATGTTTTCCTAGTCTGCAGTGTGTGAGGCTTTGCAAATAAAATAAAGGGACAAAGGGTCCTTTTCGATATCCCCGACCAAGTATTATGATCAGTCGAGATGTGAAGCCGTAACAATCTTAAGTTCGCATCCCCACTAATATTATAAATGTGAATGTATGTTTGTTTGTTACGCTTTCACGCGAAAACTGCTCAACCGATCATCATGAAACTTTGTACACATATTCTTGGAGGTACTAGAAGTAACATAGGATACTTTTATAAAACAAAATGGGATATAGAAAGCGAAGTATGTATGTGCCCTATAGATCTATAGACTCAGAAACGGCTGGACCGATTTCGATGGTATTTACAGGGATTGTCCAGATTGAAACAGCGGATGTTCCTGTGTTTGGTAGCGATCGGATCAACATAATTAGTGGTACCCGGGCGAAGCCGGAGCGGGTCACTAGCTTATAATATTTTTAGAATCGACTTGCTTTATTTCTATAGATGTACATCGGCACTAGATGTTTACTTGTCATAGTGCATACGTTGAAGTGTAAACACTAATTCGTGTAGATCATCATTGTAATACTGAGGAGAAAGTGGAAAATAGAGAGCGGCCGCGAACTGTGACGGACGGACCGGACAAGATAATCGGTTTTCATCAATGACACTAATGAATTTTGAACCTTAGCTAATGTCAAATAGATTTTATATTTCATTACCGTGGGACAGTTATAAATTATATTTATTATTAGAGCTCCGTAGACGAATGCGAAACCGGTTTAATGGTAAAGTATCAAAACCAATTTAACATAGTATTATGCATTGGACTATCTTTTGCCGGTAGCCGCATCAAAGTCTCTTCTCCTTAAAGCGCCATCTTCTTTCGAAGTCACAGAAGGATCACAGCTCTGAATAGTCAGTTGCTATTTAAGGTAAGCATTTCCATTATACATTATATACGTATAACATTAAATGTTTTTGCAGCGCACACCAGAATAGCTCGCATATGGCGGAGTGTTTTCCTGCTTACTTGACACTTATCGTTATATTTTGGACAATTCTCACAATATCTTTATAAATTATAGCCTGTGTATTATTCCGATGTATAAACTTTATTATTGTAAAGTTTCATTAAAATCCATTCAGTAGTTTTTTGTGTGAAGGAGTAACAAACATCCATACTAGCAAACTTTCGCATTTATAATATTAGTAGGATTCGAAATGGGAATATGTATTTATAAATAAATTAATCTCTTAAATTGTTGCAGTGTCGAGTGCCTGCAGAGTGACAGCAACAGGAAAATGGACATAAGTATGAAGTGACAGGTGAAATGCCAGTGAATATGTGCAGGACTCATATGTGACATCGTGTGTGTCAAGCGAGTGTTACATAAATAAAATTACAAAGTTAACAAGATGGCGTTTCGGTTAATATGTCTGTTGGGAACAATCACACTGCTGGGATACACGAGTGGTCATGTTGCCCTCACGTACCCGCCAGCGAGGAGGCTAGACCTCGACTTTCTAGACAACTCTAGAACGAAACCACCTTGCGGAATGCCTAAAGGTGAGTTTCGAAATAATTTACATATATTTCCTATTTCAAGCACAAACTACGATATGGTTCACGACGATCGAATGGCGGATTCGAACCCACGACCTCAGCCGGTTATTATAAATCTATTAAAATGTTCCTGTGCGTATTTTATTCGTTTCATTTTGATTAGAAGTCACAATTTTAAACTTTCGTGGTTTTTACTAATATAAGGTTTGTAAGAGACGGGATTCTTACCACGATTAGACTTTGTGAGTGTCTTTTGTCGACAACAAAAAATAAAATCGAGTGCGAACTTAGTGTGTAGTGAGAAATCGAACCGTAGTAGTGGTCGCAGAATTAAAAAGAACTAAGAAGAATTAAGAAGAACATGGCGCATGCTACTTGTGCCGAAATATCGGGAGCTCAAATAGTCTAATCGTGGTTAGAATCCCGTCTCTTATAAACCTGAAATTTTAAAGTAATACATACTTTTTCAGTGTATCTTCAAGTATAATTACCAGTATTTGAAGCAATTTAACGTAGCAGTCGTGGCCGAGTGGTTAAGGCGTCTGACTCGAAATCAGATTCCCTCTGGGAGCGTAGGTTCGAATCCTACCGGCTGCGAATTATTTTTAACTAACTTATTCTTCTTTTAAAATGGAATATTACAAGAAATCGTATCATCGTATTGGGATATTATAATTTTTGATCATAAATTCACCGTAAATTATTTAGTTTTAATCCCCTTCCTTGAAAAAATATACAGCCCAAAGACTTCTTTTAAGTAAAAGTTAATAATACAAGTCCAAATTAATAGTAATTATGCGCAAAATGCGCTCACGTACGTAAGCTAGAAGGGTGGACAGAGATTACGGATTTCCATTTGGCACGATAATACCAATCCTCAGTCGCTTCTACGTCCATCTACGCTATAAAACTTAGTGACATACTAAAGGGCGATATAAGGAGTACCCGTTACCGACGAGCATGTATGCGTAGATGTATGAATGTAGAAGCGAGAGAGGTGTGCCAGGATCGCGCCTGATCTCTGTCTAGTCCTCTAAGTTATTGACGTGATGCGTATTTGTGAAGTGGAAACTTCATTAGCCTCGTTAGATATTTGAATTAGGAATAGATTGGATTAAAAGAATCATTATTTTTTCTTTTACTCCATTTTGGATTTCATTGTAAAGGCATAAGGGTTTGTTTTTCCTTGAACTACTGCCGCTTACAAACTGTATTCACTACTGTTGGCAACCCTTATGTTTTTATTTTTTAATCGGTTTCTTAAATCGGCCATCTCTTGTGTCTCAGCCTTCGAGCATAATGTTTGTATTTGTTTTGCAATAGACACATTGTACTCAGGAAATTGTTTTTTTTTAATTTCCTGCGCGGGATGTCGTTATGCCACATTAGTCACAAACCAGTATTTTTAAATGTCGTATAGAAATATATTTGAAATTGCTAAATCGAGCTTATAAGATTTTTAAATATCGTTCATCTACACTGGAAGGCAAAGACTGTTTGTTGCGTAATGATTTGAAATACAACACCAGACCAATCCATACATTTTTCAACACGTTTCAAAAATATTTTAAACATTAGTACAAATCCACTCTTTTATAAACATGATTACATAAATATGCGCTCATGCCCTTAACCCAGAGGTGTAGGCAGAGATCATGGATTTCCATTTAGCGCGATCCTGGCACACCTCTCTCGCTTCTACATTCATACATCTATGCATACATGCTCGTCGGTTACGGGTACTCCTTATATCGCGTTTCTTTAGTAAAAATGCTCCAATGTAACCCGTGTTTCCGATCTTATATATTCCAGAATTGCATGCATTTTCATTGTAATTCGTAAATTAAATAGTGACGATATTAAACAAATTACAAGATATAATCTATGTAATTTGTATACAGTATTTAGATAAGTAAGTTTATTTATAGTTTTGTCTAAAATATTTAATCAAGTTGTAATATTCCTGTATACAAATTTACGCTTGAAAAATATACGCGCGCATTACATTTAAACCCAGTGTTTTATTGTCAGCCATTACGTCATATGACCGTGTGGCCTAATGGATAAGGCGTCGGACTTCGGATCCGAAGATTGCAGGTTCGAGTCCTGTCACGGTCGACGCCATCTTTTTGTGTGCAATTGTTTCATATATAGTCGTTTAAAGGAGCAAAAAAACATAATTCGTAAGTATAGACAATGGTAATCGATTGCAATATTTTTTTAAATAATATCCGGATGAGGTTTGTCTTATTTTTATTCCATCCTTATACTGACAATAATATTTTATAATATTCACACAGTATAAGTTTTGAAATACTTATACTTTAATTACATAATTCTCCTTTTCGTTTTTCTATTGTTCTCACGTACTCTTTAAAATATATACTTTAAAGACTCGAGACATCTATGGGTATATTTTAATATTATTCTAATTTTACATACTGGGGTAATAGTTGCTATTGCCGTCGTTAGATGGCACTATTCTCAGAATCTTAATTTAATTTTAAATAAACCCGATATTATGTTAATAGATCAATTAACTTAAACTTAGCAAATTTAATACCTAGGTACTATTTCTAACACTCTGTTAAAAAAAATCAATGGAGACATATATTATATGATGTTTTGGTTTGTTTCAGGAACATTAAAGACATCTTTCTTAGCGGGTTCAAAATTTACAGTGCATTGGCATTTAGCATATGCTCATAAAGTAAGTGTTCATAAATTTCACTAAAATGACTACAAGCCCGGCTAGCTCAGTCGGTAGAGCATGAGACTCTTAATCTCAGGGTCGTGGGTTCGAGCCCCACGTTGGGCGTAACTTTTTGAAATTTTCATTTGACTGCAGAATTCGGTTTGAGGGTCCAAGTTTTAGATTTTTTTTAATAGAAGGTGGTGAACGAGCAAGCAGTTCACTCGATATTAAGTGATCGCTGCCCAAAGCAACAACTTAATGAGTTTCCTTGAATCCACAGAGGTGAAGATATTTCAAAGAAGGATGTTTCCTTTTTCTAGTGTTATTCCCCCCTCCCCGACAAAGCCTCGTCCTCTTTCCATCTTACCTTATTAGAAAAGGATAGGAAAGCGAATAGGACTAGGATTAGAAGTCCAGCCCCTCGCTTATCAAACGTCACGCAGAACACTTCAACATGACGCCTTCCGCCGTATTCTGCGAGGTCTTGGTATTTCTCTGGTCGAGCCTGCCCTATGCTATAGCTATGTACTTCATTTTAAGGGAGGATTCAGTTTGAGGATCCTGGATGACTTGGAACGACCTGTCTTAGACTTGACTCCGAGGGCCGGAGGAACGGAGTTTGTGAGGGATGACGTCACGTAAGTTTATACTTGTTCTCCTTTTGTGTCGCTGTTGTAAGGAACACGGGTAACTAGGGATCTATCGATACGCGCTTGTGTCTACAATACCGATATCCATAGTGAATTTATATTTAATTAAGGTACAATATATAAAACATAAGTTTTGGTTAATGTTTTTCAGTTTCATTAAAAAAATATATACAAAATCGGCCAAGTGCGAGTCGGGCTCGCGCACGAAGGGTTCCGTACCGTTATTTATAAAAAACGGGAAAAACGTTTGTTGTATGTGGCCCCATTAAATATTTATTTTATTCTGTTGTTTAGTATTAGTTAATATAGGGGCAACAGAAATACACCATCTGTGAAAATTTCAACTGTCCAACTATCACGGTTCGTAACATACAGCCTGCTGACGGACGCCAGAGTCTTAGTAATAGGGTTCCCGTTTTACCCTTTGGATATTACAGACTTTGAATGATATAATTAGTTATTAAAATAAGTTTATAACTATGATTAATTAATAGTTATTTATATACGATATTATATAATATACATATATAGGTATTTTTTTAAAGAAAATTTAATATAGTGCCATCTAACGAAATGTTGAAGTACCAGTAGGTGACGGTGTAAAATTATGTTCGCAGCGCTCAGAAGTACGAGGTGCGTCTTCCGAGTGACTTCACGTGCGAGAACTGCACGCTGCAGCTGCAGAGGGAGGCGGGCGAGTGGGGCCCGAGCTACCGCTTCTGGTCCTGTGCCGACATCGATATTGTGGACCGTGAGTTGAACGGCTAACCGTATAGTCGTTATGCAACTTTCCTCGTCTCCGGTACTTCGATCTGACTCACAGCCTGATATAAAATATATTCCTGTCTAAACATGCATCAAAGCACTTGATGCTCCTCTGGTACTGCTCCTCACACTTATCCTGTAAAAGACCATCCTGCAAAGCATGTTTATTGTGTGTCTCTATTTAAAGTAAACATGGGAATTACTAAAGAGAACTTCGCTCAGTTTTTATTAAATGATCACTAGATGTGTTGTACAGGTAAGAAATTCCACGAGACATGCTCCGGCCACGGGTTCCACATCCTAGGCCGGTGCAAGTGCCACAAGGCGCACTACGGCTCCAGGTGCCAGTTCGCGGACGAGTGCGCGGAGGACGGGGAGTGCGGGCTGCGGGGCAAGTGCCTGGACATAGCCTCTGTAGAGCCACCCAGCAAACTCTGCTACTGTCCACTCGGGTTCTACGGCAAGGGATGTAATAAGAGTAAGTACAAACGTAACGTCCGATTTGTTAATGGTAGAGCTAGCAACATTGGCGGATACACGGATAGAGGGGAAACTAAGGGGCTAGCTTTAACACCACCCCTCACAAATGACAACTCAGGTCCACCTCTCCACCCGCTCTTATAATAGTTGATGAGTAGCAGTGTTAACTTAACTAAACTAAACTAAATCGCCTATTGCTATTTAATTTCTACTACATTTAGACCCGAATAGGCCGGCTCGACCGGAGAAATACCACATCACAGAAGACAGACGTGAAGTAGAGTATTCTGCGTTTCGTCTGGTGAGTGAGGTGCCGGAGGCCTAATTTCAGTCCTCTTCGCCTTCCCACCCTTTCCTCATAAGGATAGGACGGGAAGGGGATGAGGATTGGACGGGAAGGGGGTTAACGGGGAACTATGCCCTCCTTTGTCCTTTAAAGGTAGGCAACGCATCTGCAACATATTTGCCTGTTGCGGATGTCTATGGGCAGCGCTCACTTTACATCAGGTGTTCCGCTTGCTCGTATGCCACCTTCTATCATAAAGGAGACTATTACATTTGTGTTACTAAGTATATAACTTTATCCTCAGAGTCGCCCTGGAAAGACAAGAACATCGACCTCACTCTGTACACGAAAAAAGAACTCTCCCAGCAGTTCGCACTGTACTGGCGCGTTGTGAAGGACTCCGCGGAGGTCGAGTTCGTGATCATTGTGAACGGCACATCGTATGCAGGTATCCTCTTTATTCCCTCCCCCCCCCATCAAAACCTCTTCTCATTCCCATTCTTTCCTCATTAGAACGGATGGGAAAGAGAAAAGGAGTATACTTGCACTAGTGATCCTCCCGGATTCGCCCGGATAGTCGCTTCGGAATATACGTACACAAAAAAAAACAAAAAAAAATCCCACGGGAACTGTACATTTTCCGGGATAAAAAGTAGTCTTTATGCTATTCCAGACTGTGATCTATCTCTGTGCAAATTTCATCCAGATACGTTCAGCTGTTTTCGCATGAAAGAGTAACAAACATCCATACATACAAACTTCGCGTTTATATTATTAGTAGGATGATGGTAGCGACATTTTAAAACATACATTGTATATTTCCAGGTATCGGCTGGAGACCACAAGGTTTGACAAAACAGTGCAAGAACTTCCCAGTGTTGGGACCACCTCCGGATCAATCCAGTGAGTATTATTTGGTATTTATTATTTTATTAACAGCCAGCCCTACGGTTAGAATGTAGTTTTTGGACTATGGACTCTTTTCCTTATTGGTAGGAGATTCAACGGCATTGAATTTATAAAGGTAAAATAAATCCACGATCTGTCGTGGATTCTTACTCTGGTAAAAATCATGGAAATGTCCACTTAAAGGATTATAGATTTTTGAAAGGTAATTTAACAATGGTTTTTTTACTCAAAGTAAGCCATAAGTTTTCGTTATATTGTTATATATTAACGAGTACATTTCTTGTACGTAATATCAGCAAGCACACTGAAGCCAGAACCGCTGCCAGAACCTGAACCGAAGTCCGAGCCGGAAGCTAGCCCCGAGCCCAAGTCTGAACCGGAACCCAGCCCAGAACCTAAGTCTGAGCCGGAACCCAGTCCAGAACCTAAGTCTGAACCGCAACCCAGGGGGGAACCTAAGCCGGAACCAACATCGGAGCCCGAGCCGGAACCAAAATCGGAACCAAAACCGGAACCGAGTAGCAAACCAGAACCGGAACCAACGGGTGCTTTAGAGAATGACAATAGAAATAAGCGGGTCGCCATGCACTTCTTAGACGGACTGGACATCAAGGACTTGGGTGAAAACGTCACAGTGACCACCAGCGTCTCCTACCAAGTCTCCAGCTCAAAGGGTGAGAATAAATCGAAATAATTTATTTATAGCATCAATTACACTCCCATTGAGACGTCATTCGATTTCATTTTATATTCATTCGTCTTAGTTAGATGCCTTATTAATGTTTAATATGCTTTTCTTAGCTTGGTGTGTGCATATCTTAGAACGCGATATTGAACCCCTTCAAAACGTCGGATTCATTTAAAACTTCGCACACTCATCAAGGACCGATGACAATGTTATAATTTGACGTAGTTAGTATGATAAAATTTAATTTAATTACAGGAAGAAGAACGAGAGCCGTTCAAGATCCGAGCAGTGAGTAACTACATTAGTAAATGCACAAAATAATAGCTACACCTGTGCTAACGACGCACAAGCAATACGGACACGCACGGAAGCACACAAACACTCACCCTCGTCGTATTCTATACGCTAACGTCGATGGATTATACTATGTAAATATAATTCCGCATGGTTGCATTATTTTTACAGATACCGAATCAACAAAAAGACAAAACGATCCCCATCCCGTATCCATTGCGTCTCCGGTATCGGAACCAGCTCCTGAGCCGGATTCCGTACCGGAACCAACAGTAGAACCCAAGTTAGAACCACAATCTACTCCTAAACCCAATGCCAAATCTAAATTCGTGCCGAAATCTAAACAATTAGCGCAGATAAATGTTAAAACAGAATCGCCAACACCTGAATCACAGCCTGAACCTAAACCCGAACCTAATTCGGAACCAGAACCTTCGCCCGAACCCAAATCGGAACCAGATAGTGCTCCCGAACCGAAATCGGAATCAGAACTGTCTCCTCAACCTAAATCAGAACCGGAACCTTTTCCCGAACCTAAATCGGAACCGGAACCGTCTCCCGAACCTAAATCTGAACCGGAACCGGCTTCCGAACCTAGATCGGAACCACAACCGTTACCAGGTTCAACCAAATTTATTTATAATGAAACAAAAATAATTCCCGAACCTAAGCAAGCGGCTAGATCTGAACCTGAACCTGTTTCAGAACCTAAAGCCGAACCTGAACCTAGACCCAAATCAGAACCTGAACCTTCACCCGAACCTAAATCCGATCCAGAGCCTACATCAGAACCTAAATCCGAACCAAGACCCTATTTAGAGCCTGTACCCGCATCAGGACCGAAATCAGAACCGGAACCCTCCTCGGAACCTAAATCCGAGTCAGAGCCATCCCCAGAACCTAAATCCGAACCAAACCCCCTTCCTGAACCTACTTCTGAACCGGAACCCACCCCAGAACCCAGTTCCGAACTGGAACCAAACCCGGAACCCGAACCGGAATCTTTAGCGGACGAGGATATGGAGAACTTGCTAGTGAAGGGACTTTCGGACGAATCAGGTATCGTATTAGCTTTGCATTATAACTATATGTACATATTTATATATTTTATGCGTATTTATCTATGTATAATCTATACTTTGTATTAAATTTATATTAATATTTTATTGAACGTGTATTTTTGCGTCCAGCTTAACATCTTAATTAATCTTACAATTTCAATTCAAGGTATATTAAAAATTATTGCTTAAAATCTTGTTTCCTAGTTAAAACATACTAGATGTGGATCAAGCTTCGCTTTGCGTTGTAAGATCGTGTTTTTTTTTAAATAGCGCCATCTAACAAAAATATGAGATATCTGTAAAATACAGTAATAGATAATACGAATACCTTTCAAACGATGGCGCGCATTAAATATTTACATTTTTTTGACGTTTTTATAGAGATGTAAAAATAAAAATAAAATATAAATTAAAAGTTTCATGAAAATCGTTCGGAATTATGCCAGCGGTGGAACTGAACAATAATCGCAAAGTCGAGTTCCAGTCTGGGTGTAACTTATAAAATTAATAGAAAATAATTGTAATGGGGACTGAAGAAGACTTATGTTGATATCATAAATATAATATGTATATATGTATTTAATCCATTAATATATTATTACATATCTAATCTATTAATGTGAGTTAGTAAATATACTCAAAAGGGTTTATAATTAATACTTAGTAATACTTAAAAAAATATAATGAACTTGAACAGTATTCAGAATGATCTACTTACAATGATATCAAAGAAGCCAATATTTCTGACTTTTTTTGCATTAAAATAGCTTAATTTTGTAGCGATTTGAGGCGATCTGTTTCTAATCATTTGCATTCGGGACAACGTAAAGAGAAATGAGTGACAATAGACAATCATTGGCGCCTCTTTTGGCGTTATGGTGCCTACAACCTCCGCTGGCTATTTCTTTCTGCTTCTGCTTTTATCGTGCTTGTTTACGCACTTTCAGGTACCGGCTGTCTTCTGTTTCCCTCTTTCCTCTTCTCCATCTGTTTCCTTCTTAATATTTCTCTGTTTAAATTCTTCTAATCTCATCATCTCTTGTAATTTTCTTTTCGTTTCAACTAATTGTAACCTACATAGGTAACTGTACAGTGTAATTGTTTTTGGTTGTAAATATTTCTTTAAAAAAATAACAAACTGTGAATATTTTACTATTCATTTTAAATCTAAGATGGCAACATTAGCAGCAAACAAGATAGTGTTACTAACGGTACTGAGTGTTCCATGTTACGAAATTACGTCACCAATATGGCTGCCAGCCGTATTAGTAATTCGGGGTGAACGGACAAAACTTGAGGAAAAAGCAATAAAGTAAAAAAAGGTTGTAATGAGCATAATCTGGTGCTTGTGTCCATTAAAGAAACTTAAAACATTTAAAAATATTAACTGACAAATTCAGTTTTCGATTTATTTGTTGGACAATATACGAACCGAAATCTAATCATTTGTTTGTATAAAAGAAGACATTGATTGGTTGTCTGAGGTATGAAAACACAGGCCGAACTACAGGGCCTAGATATCTGTAATTACGTAACTTTCACGTAAGCACTGAAAAGGATTTATCTAAACATCCCTTAAAAGAATAAAGAAGGGGATGAATCGGAAAACTAACCATGCGAAGCCGGGGTTGGTTGGATAAAATATTACCGCTTAACAATTGGTTTGCAACGGACTCCGTTTCCACAAGAAATTCATTGATAAATTAATATTGAATCGTTTAATATATCCATCCATATTGTAATATAGTGTAGAAATATTTTTAAAACACGAAGGTCGAGCTTTCTTCATTTAAAAACTCATCCACACAATAAAACATCTTCAAATGTGTTTGTATCGGACATACAATGTGGAAAAATGTGTTGTATGTATTGAATAAAAAACATACCCTACCAATTGTTTTTCTCGATTCTAAAAAGAAAAACTATACGAAAAAGTTTTAATGAAAAAAAAACCTACTAGGTACAACTTAAGTCGTATTCCCTTAAGTATCCGTCCTTACCGTTCCATAGTGGTAAGGAATTACCGATTGGAACTATCTTTTGTATTTCAGAGGTAATTTTAATTAATCATGAGAAATTCCAATCTAATATTGTGATTGTATGGAAACTATTGTACTGTGACTAGAATTGAGAAAGGTATGCTTCGGTGGTTCGGGCATTTTGTAAGGATGAATGAAGAGAGAGTAACGAAACAGATTTATGTTGCGACAGTGATTGGTAGTGTTGGTAGGGGACGTCTAAGGAGAACTTATATTGATCAGATTAGTGACATAAAGGGCGATATAAGGAGCACCCATAACCGACGAGCATGTATGCGTAGATGTATGAATGCGGAAGCGAGAGAGGTGTGCCAGGAGCGCGCCAAATGGAAACATTTTTGGTCTCATTTTCTTCTCTCTCAAAAAAAATATCTTCAAATAACATACTATTTCTGTATATATAACATACTAAACTTCTCTTTAGTAAACGTACTAAAACTGCCGCTGATTAGTACGTAGTATAATCACATTTGTGATGATTCCAGGATACTTCCCCGATCACGAATACGCTCCCAAGTTTGACTTTAATGGCATGGACTGCACCGACCTGGTCATAGGCACGGCCAGAGGAAACTACCATAGGGTCATTGATTACTACACCAGGGACAGGTGAGATTCTTTTATAATGAATAAATTAGAACACGACTACAATCTAGGGGGGGGGGGAGTATTAAGTAGTTCTTAATTGCTACTTGAAGTGTATCCCTTAATAGTACTTCCTGTGTACAAATTATGCAATAAACAATAGTTATTAATGGTCTAAGATTCAGCATAAGAGCCTCATACCCTCATCTGTTATTTGATCGGGACCTAGATTATGTTACATAATATGTATGTTGATATATCACAAATGAATTGCCGAGCTAAATCTGAGACCACTGTTACCAATCGTAAAAACCAAATTAGGTTGAACCCCTGCGTAGCTCGTTAGCGATTCTAGGGGTCAAGTTTATGTTGATATTGAATGATAGACTAGAGTGTAACTCCACATAAACTTGACCCCCTAGAATCGTCACCAACGAGTTGCGCAAAAGTTCAACCTAATGTGGTTTTTACGATTACTCTATTGGCCCCAAATTTAACTCGTCAACCCACTTGTGATACTCTTACATACGTAATCTAAGTCCTGATTCTGAAATTTCTTATTCAGCATTTTAGTCTAGACTAAAATTGGTGAAACAAACATACTAATCCTTGACCAGTATCACACTTCATGTCAACTGACTATGCAGTAGAGAAATCGTAAGCTACAATATCTGGTTAGGAGTTTCCTTTTAATGGTAGCCATGTAATAAACGCCGGGCGGAGACACTGACATCAAGAACTGGTTCCTTCGTCGCGAGTCGTTCAGTCCATCTGAAATTAAATATTATTACATTTTTTTGTTAGATCGACTCCTAAAGTGGACACGTTCTGGGGCGGCCACGATGACGTCACTGCAGCTTCCGGCTTTGAAGAAAATGGCGTCACCACCATTATGTTCAGGAGGAAAATTAAGGTACATAAATGCAATATAGATTTAGGAGATCCAGTCGCCACCATATTCGATGGACAGACCAAACATGCGCCGTGCGAACTGCAATGGACAATGCTATTAAATTTGCGGAAGATGGCACAGAGTGGGAGAAGACCCCGGACAGATAGGAAATCATTATGCCAACTACTTTTCTCTCTCGGTTCTGCGTTGAATTTCTTAGGGAAGAATCGAGCGCTCTCCAACGGTCGCAGAAGCGCCACTTTATACTTATTAAATATTATAATATTTACAGGCGAAGGAACCGACCGACCACTCTCTGGTAGACGACTTGATGCACGTCATCTGGGCGCATGGTCAGGAGAACTCGCAGCTGGGCGACTTCTACCGGCCCGACGAGCTTAAGTACCACGGTCATGGCCGGCGAGGCGTCACTGCTATTAACTTCTTTGGTAAGTTTAACATTCCAATGCACCGCGGTATTTGTAAACCGATTCGATCGTAACAATATAGATTGGTTAACTAAACGGCAACAGTACTCACACTAATGCAATATCACTATACAGTATGTTTATAATTGAATAATTTTGATTGAGAATGCAATCGTTTTAAAATATTTCGTCTACTCTGGTTTTAGTAAGTTTGGATGGGTTGTGAATACATTTAAAAACATATGTTGGTATTTTTGGTTGGTATGGGAGATGTAGTGACAAAATTGACCTATACATTTACCATTATTAAAATTTAATAATATGTGTACCTTCCAGAGGAGACAAAATCATCAGCGATGGGCGGTCTTCAACCTCTAGAAGACAAGTGCGGTGGTCAGTGGAAGCTGCCGGCGGACTGCGACCCTAAGAACGGGACGTGCGAGTACCACGCGACCTGGGAATACCTCGGCCTGAAGCGCGGCAAGGACTCCATCAGGTTCACCATCACCACCAAATACAGCAAGCTCTGGACCGGTATAGGGTTCAGTAACAACCAGAAGATGGTAATAACCACGGATAACTTATAACTTTACTACGTAATTTTTATTCGGTGGGATATATTTATTACGTAAGTTCGTCACAAGCAATCGCTAATCACTCGCAAAGATCTTTCTGCTCTACTGAAGATGTAGTCTTTGAAAAACGATTAGCGTTATTTATAAAGTGGAAAATTTAAGCCATGCGTATTAAACTTGTAGTAGACCAGGACACTAAACATGAAATCGGTTATGCGGACTGTTTTGTATGGTGCAGTCGACACAGACACAGTTAATAGACCTTACCTTGAACGAGCCTATTCGTACAACAGCAGTTCCTACTATTTCCTATTATTAACTATATGTTCAGACAAACAGACGCGCACATCCTCAAAATAGTTCAAGCTCTATCGATCTTAATCTATTGTCTATGCCTTCATGTGTAGTCTGTTATATTCCACCTTTCATTGTTGCACGGTACAGTCACAAACAGACGCAGTACTGGGATGGGTGGATCCTCGTTCGGGGCGGCCGTTCGTCTCAGACGCGTGGCTGAGTGGCTACTCCATGCCGCGCCTCGACTCCCGCCAGGACATCAGCAAGCAGACCGCCACGCTGGAGGATGGATTCACCACGATTAGCTTCGTGAGGAAACGGGATACTGGAGATAGCCAGGTGGGTTGTTCACTAACAAACATCTAGAGCTTGTAAATTTATAATTATATAGATGGCGTTATTATCAATCTTAAACTGAAGTTTTGATTATTTGATTCTTTTTAGCGTCACTTATTATCTGAGATAGTGTATAATTTGTTACAACAAATGAACAATGTGTCCAGGACCTAGCGTTTACGGACACGCAATGCCTGTACATGATGTTCGCGACGCAAGGGGGTGGCTTCGACCCTGTCAACAAGCGCATGAGCAAGCACCAGCGGGTGCCCTACGTCACAGAAGAACGAGTCTGCATCAGGCCCTGTGGACCAGGTCAGTTCTCACTCAACGCACTTCACCAGCGCATTGTCATGTCATTTTTTCAATTAAGGTGTCCAAAGGGCAAGTGGTTTACTTGACATTTAGTGACCGTTACCGTATCCGCAACAAGCTGAGTTGCAGATGCGTTGTCTACCTTAAGTGGACAAGGAAATAATAATGGATAAACAGAAAAAGGACATTTCCTTCTCCTATCCATCCCTTCCCCCGTCAAATCCTCTTCACCTCCGTTCCTTTCCTTACTTTACTAGAACAAGGTCACACTACACCCCATTCATCATACAAAACGCAGAATACTTCTACTTCACGCCTGTCTTCTGAGAGGTCATGGTACTTAGACGGTCAAACCAGCCCATTAGTGTAACAGAAGTTGTTGTGAGCTGTACCACTGTTATCTTTTTGTCTTTTGACTTCACAGAGCCAGCAGAAGAAGAGATAACAACGGAGGTGATAGTCCCCGGCGAGACGGCGTACTCCATGCTGATCCGCATCACTGGGCTGGCGGACAGCTTCAAGCCGCCAGCGACCGGCAGCAAGGAGTTCGAGGAGCTCAGCAAGCAGGTTGTGGACGTACTCGGAAGGGAATTGAGTACCACTAAGGGATACAAGGGACTGACTGTTAATGGATTTATGCAGTGAGTTTCTTATAACGATCTTTTTGTAGTACAGCCACTATTATGCCACAGAGTAGACGATATATTAGTGTTGGTAGGAAGAACTTGGTATACAATTAGATAATCCTGTCCGTACGTACTGATTTATATGTTATTGCCAGACCAAACCTAGGACCGAGGATGGGATAAGTAGAAATAACTGATGGTAAGGGGAAGGGATAAAGCCTCTGGCCTCGCATTGAATTTCTCTAGATCGCTCAGTAAGCTAATTATGTTAACAGTATAATTCTTATTCTTTCAGGAACGAAACGAAAGCGATAATCGCGGATCTAACTCTGCGTGCCATCGACCCCGACTCGTTAGAGGAATCCAGCCGGTCTCTGGATAGCGCCGTCTCTCCCACTAATACGAGTGAAAAAGAGAGTGACATGGAGAAGTGGCAGCGGGTGGTACAGGACACCATCCTGCAAGGCAGAATCGGCAACTTGAACGTCGACCCATTGTTCTTGTCCTTTGAACCGCTCAGTCGTGAGTACCATATTAACACAAGTCGTCCCGATAACGTACACGTAGCTTACTCTTACGTACCGTAAATTTGCCGTAGATATACATCATGTTTACGTATCCCTTTGAAAATGGAGGGCAGATATAAACATCAACATAAGTGACATGGTGTTTTTTTTGGGCTTGACCACAATCCCACCTGACTACATCAGTGGCGAAGTGGTTGTAATATTGTACGCTCTACGTAGTAAGTACGTACCCACGTCACAGTTGGAGAAACACCTTATTCCAATCCTTACATGCCATAGGCACAAGGAATGAAGATTTGAATAGATCAAACGCTAGGTACATCTATGACAGAAGGACTAGAGATCCGCTGTATGCCTGGAAGTCTGATGGTAGAATGGAAATGGGGGTCTTAACTCGTGTAGCTCTTGCGCACACTCTTCAAATTAGGTTTCATTTTGTAGTAAAACTAACTAATTCTTTCTCAGTGGTGTTTACACGTCCCGCGTCGGATGACGAAGTGAGTGTGGCGTGGTGGGGCGCCGGCGGCAGGCTGTACGTGGTGGCGGCGTGCGTGGTGGCGCTACTGCTGCTGGCGCTGCTGCAGGCCGCCTGCACCCTCGCTGCCACCACCGACAAGCGCCCCAAGGTAACTCACTACATTAGTGAACATGTTGCTGGTGAATGAGTTGCAGATGAGCTGCCTACCCTTAACTACCCTTATCCATTCCTTCTTCCGTCAATTTCTCTTCCGCTTCTTCTCTTTCCTTACTGGAAGAGGATCGGAAGGAATATATATTTTATTCCTACCTTTTACTTCTCTACCCCTATTTCCTACTCAAAGGTATTTTTAAGTTATAAACAGCTGCTTAGCTTTTTAATAGAATAAGTGGCAAACGAGCAACCGTTATACCTGATATAAAGTGACCGTTACCCGTAGCATCTACGACAATCCTCACCCAACTCTCATCCCTTACTGATTAATGACTCGTCAGACAAAACGCAGAAATACTTCTACTTGACGCCTGTTTTCTGTGAGGTCGTGGTATTTCATCAGTCGTGCAACGGATGGTGTCGTGACCTCTACCACTGTTACTTATATAATTTTTTTTCCAGGACCAGTTGATACCGAACAACGCCTGGAAGGACTATTCAGCTGCCAACACCAACTTTGCATTCGAACCATTCGACAATGAAAAGTACAATCACAGCACATCTACAGCAAAGACACGTGGGGCGCCGCCCCGACCCACTAGCCCGCCGCCCCCGCGCCCCTCCAGCGCACACAGACACGCCAATGGGCACGGCAACGGCCAGACCAATGAGCACGGCAACCGCCAGACGAATGGGCACGGCAACGGTCAGGCCAATGGGCACAACAACGGCCAGACCAGACAGACAGACGGGCACAGGAGAGACGGAGCCAGAACTCCTATTAGCAGCGGCAGGAACCACAATAGCGCACAGTTCTACCACGACACGAGGTCGCTGCAACGTCCGAGAGGACAGTACGGGTCAGTATTATTTCCCTATTCTAAACTGATAACATTTATATCAATCAATGTTGATTAAGAGTTCCGTATGTTCGACCATTTTACTGATAGTCTAAGACACGCCATAAGAAATTCATACCTTCATCTGTTAGAGCAGGACCTAGATTATACGTACAATCGCTTGCCGGACTATATCTGGGGCCAACGCAATTTTAAGCTTTATTATTTTTTTACAGCGTACGAAAACCTAGGCTATTTTATCACACATGACACATAATTACATGCATGACACAGTTTTTGTTGAAGTAATGATCGATTTTGTAGGACGGTAATGTTCTAAATGAATAGGCAGCGACTTGAGACTGATGTCACGTCCCCGCTGCTCAGTAAGACGCCACACGGAGCTGTGACTTGTAAAACAAATAATGTCCGCAATCACAAACAATACTGTTCCACTTTCAGTCTCGTAGAAAGCAGGTGGCGTCTGACCATGCGCGGCTTCAGACGTGGAGTTATGAACGTCATTGGTTTCCGCTACTAGAGTCGGAATTAACAACATATTAAATACTAGTAGCTGTGCCCGCGACTTCATCCGCATGAAATAGTGACTATATGCAGCATTTTCAATTTTTTAAGATAATTATAACTTCCATACATAGTTTCATCCCCTATTTCAACACTTTACAACACTTTTTTCGCATTAAAATTTGCTTACGTCTTTTCTCAGGCACTATACTGTCTCTGTACCGAATTTATTTTAAACCGGTTTAGTAGTTTAAGCGTGAAAGCGTAACAAACAGACAGAGTTACTTTCGCATTTACAATAGTAGGGATTAACTATTATTTTCGAAATGTACTATGCATAGTAAATACATAGTTATATCTCATTAATATGAACCTAAAATATAAATTTTAACATATTTCTTCTACGTCACATATTTCATCCCCTTAGAGGTTGCATTACCAAAAAAAAGGTACTTTTTCATGTAAGAAGGTGGCAAACGAGCAAGCGACTCACCTGTTGTAAAGTGAGCGCTGCCCATAGACATCCGCAACAAGCAAATGTGTTGCAGATGCGTTGCCTACCTTTAATGGACAGAGAAGGGCATAGACAGGAAAAGGATATTTCCTTTTCCCGCCAACCCCCTCCCCGTCCAAGCCTCTTCCGTTCCCATCCTATCCGTATGAAGAAACGGTGGGAAAGGGGAAGAGGACTGAAATTAGGCCTCTGGCACCTCACTCATCAGACGAAACGCACAGCACTTCTACTTCACGCCTGTATTCCGTGAGGTCGTGGCATTTCACCGGTCGAGCCGGCCAATTCGTGCAACAGATGTTGTTGCGGACTCTACCACTGTTAAATTGATTTGAATAGTTGAATTGTTGGTAAGCACCCTTTTTTATAAGGTTTAAATATTCTTCGCCATGTCTGTTGGCATGGAGCTTTTAATTATGTACTTTATGGATCAGGAATTGGCGCTCATCTCGAAATGTCGACTAAAATGGTCTTTGTTATTACGTCACTGAATTTGCATGTAACTAATTTAACTATGTGTTATTTTAGGCTCTGCTGCCCAATTTTTGACTAGATGATTGATATCTCAGTTAATCAGAATAGAAGTTGTAATTTTTCAAGTTACGTTTCTATCTTCATTCGGCCCTTGTTTTTGATACACTCTCCTTCATTATCTTTTATGTATGTTTGTATGTAATGGAATTGACTGTAATTTTTTTCGTGTTATGTTTTTCTATTAGCACAGTGCAGTGAATACCTTCACGACTTGACCTATTTCAGAGTAAAATCAATAACAGACGAGAGGCAATGTCAAGTCACGTCTCGTAGTGATACGGAATTTGTGTTACATATGGCATGACCGTGTGGCCTAATGGATAAGGCGTCGGACTTCGGATCCGAAGATTGCAGGTTCGAGTCCTGTCACGGTCGAGTGTTCCTTTGTTTTGTTTCAAGGGAATTTAACTTTTAAATCAAACAAAATTTTCCTTGAATATTTTTAAAATTTGTAAATAAGATTTTATAATTATTTGGTAATATTCGAAAGAAATCTTGCTTAAAATTTGGTTGGAAATTTATTTACTATATACTTACCTGCCACTTTCGCTTTATTATGTAGATTAATTTACACAGTATATTTGTTAAACAATAAATTACTGTAAAGTTACTATACTGGAAATACTAATTATTTTATTTAACATAAATTAATAGGGATCATTGAAGGGAGGTCTGTTTGTTTGTTGCTCTTTTATTGCTGTGTACTTTAGTCAAATACTTTTCAGAAATCAATGTTACTAACATTAATCTGAAATAAATCAATTTAATAATTAATTAAAGATCAATGGGGTCCGATTCATTACTGTGTACTGTACTTCCCCGTTCGAGCCGACCTATTCATGGAACAAAGGTTGGAACAATGATTGGAACAGAGGTTGTTCTTGGCTGTACCACTGTTTAATATAATCTAATTTGTTGGTTGTCAGTTCGTACGGAGTGAGGGACAGGGAGCGCGCGGCGTACTCGCTGCCTCGCGGTCCGCGCTCGGAGTCGGGGGCGCAGCCCGACTTCTACTTCATGCCGTCACAGCGCAAGCACGAAGGTGAGGTGGTCCGCGTCTACGTGCCGAGACGGGACTAGACGATGCCTGGAATTTACTAACATTCCAAAAAAATAGACCAACATGATTGATTTTTTCTAAATTTGACATTCAATGATTGCGTCCAAATACAGTTCAATATTGCCATGTCTGTCTACCCCAATTGGGATATAAACATTTCTAAATATATTTTAATTATAGCAATTATCAAGAATTAGTAAAACACTAGCAATGTACTGCTTGCGGGTTGGGTGGTCTGGAATATTCATTGCGGGAGTTTACGGGACGAGGGCGCATTTCATTCCTTGAAGGAGCCTGTGTATTTTGGTCGACTTATTTCGGCCACTAGTACCTTAAATATGTCAAAACTCCTGTTTTTATTTTACTGTATATAGGAAAGTGGCTTTATCATATCAAGGTAATATTGGGAAGTAGATACTTCACAGCAAGATGGGATTTTTGTAAACAAAGGTTAACGTTTAAAATTGTAAATTTCTAAATATTTTCGAATAACAACTTTTTGTCACGTTACCGTATAACATCAATCAATACATATTACACAATATAATTCACTTTATCTTACGGTTTACTCGTTATAAAAACATTTCCAATGAAAATATAAAACAATTTAATGACCGCCGCGTCTGGTAAGTGACGTTTGTTTACAAATATAATAACTTGTTATAAAGGTGTAATAAAAATAAGAATTGTGTGATTCTTTTTCAATTATCCTAAAGCTATCAAAAGTAAATTTAATACAGAAAAATAAATTTAAATAAACTAAAACTGTCAATACAAGTTATTGGCCGCACGATTTAGGTACTGCTGTCTAAAAACAAAGGTTTCAGTAAGTGGCTAAATAAAAGTTCGCAATGTCTTCAGTCTCACATCTACGCTGGTTGTAATTTCCAAATGTCACAATTATCTAGCCAAAGTTATTCTTTTTAGTTCCATTCTATTGTAATATAAATAATGTATAAACATTTAAATTTATTGATAAAATTTTAGAATCTTCGATACGAAGTGTGTACAAAAATACACTACGCCTGAATATTGTAAAATAACCAAATACTATTAAGTTAGCTCTAATAAAAGAATTGAAGACTAATATGGATTTAATGCACTTGGACAGTTTTAGAGGTTAAAATAATTTAAGCCTTTACACATGTCCGAAATGACTTACACTCAAAACTTACAATAATACGAAATAATTATTTTGTATGTTTGTCTTAAAAAACTTTTAAGAAATACGTAGTTAAACTACTTCTACTTAACATGATTTTTAAGAAATATCTTCTCATATAAAAGTTTATTGCGAATAACATGTGTACAGAAAATTAACATATTTTAAAGTGACAAGAGCTGAAAATTTGTTAACATAACATAGTTGAGTGTTTCTATCGTATATATGTTATTTTATATAATTTTGAGAGTTGCCAAAATTGCAAATAATTAATTGTTGAGTTGCTTATTAACCTTATGTATTAGTTAGCGACATCTGTTATTGAGTTGCAAAGTGTTTACAATTTAGGAATGACAGGTGGCGCTTTTTAAATTTGTAGTTTAAAAATGAGATTTTTTTAATATTATCGCAGTATTTTTATAACAAAGTGCAAATAAATTAAATAAAATGTAATGGTTTTTATTTTTGCTTACATATTTAAGTAAACGCTGTGTATTACAGGTAAATATTATTTTTATATGGGTTTGTGGTTTGTCTGTGTTAACCAGATTGTATATTTTTTTCATTTCGTACTAATTGTTTACTTCTTTGTTCTATTGTATTGTTGAATTAGTGTAGATGGCGCTCTAACAATTTGTCTCATATTTTTTACTTGACAAACATACAAAAATAACCTAAATTGCCAATTAATTCAAACCGCATTGGCGTTTCAATTAAGATAAAATATGTACAGTCTCACCCGTATGTGTTATTGCAATCTAGATTACAATATAAAATAAATCACAAGATTTTAATATAATATGTTACGGCCAAGGTTATTCAGAGTTCAGTCTTTTCTCTTATTTACCTTTCATTATTCCGTAATACTGTTTACACTTTACGTCAACAGATGGCACTGTTTTCTTTAACCCTTAGTAGCCTGATTTACGAAAGTGATTTTTTTATATTACTGTGTTTGCTTGAGGGTCTAGATGAAGGGAAAAATAGCTAAAAAACAATATTTATTTTACATATTTATTTAGAAAAAAAAAACAGGTATATTTATAGTCTTCAGAAAAAGAAAATATATCAAATTTGTATTCAACAAAACTTTTAGTAAAATGTGTTTACTGGTTCACTTTGCCGCGCAAGGAATATGTCATAGATAAAATAAAACAAGTATGACATTTGTTTTTTTTTTATTGTGTTGGGAAGAATATTATACTACAGTAAAATACGTACAGCCAACCTATAAAAAAAAAACTAATAGTAATGTGAACATTCGGTTTAAAAGATTGGCATCAAAATTGAAACTAGGTTATTAAGGGTTAAGAAACAAAACAAGTCTTTTTCGTAGTTACCGTGATAACCGCACTGCCGAAACGTTAAAAAATAATGTGATCTCAGTGAGATAACATGTTTTATGTGATTGTTCGGCAGTGTGAACACGTTGTTACATTACACAGATTGGTGTTGGTATTCCCTATTGTCTGTTGCATTATCTGCACAATAATTTTAAACTAACAGTTTTTTAATTGTTTCAGAGTTTTAACAATGGAGACGCACTTACCGCGCTGCGTAAAAGATATTAATAAAAAGTAAAGTTATATTTATTTTGAGAGATTAATATTACTTAGTTTTGTTTATACAACTATGTGCAGGAGTTTTGTATTATTAATAATTTGTATAAATTACATTTAGGTTAGGATAATAATTCGTGTAGAATTAATTATTAATAAATTAAATATTTTTTTTATCCAAATCCGATCTAGTCTCTCGTCACAGTTTTAACGTTTAAGTTTTGCTTTTTCATCTGTATTGTATGTATTTATTTTCCGTAAATTGCTATAGCTTTACAAATAATAAGTGTATTGTTCACAGATAAATTATTTATATTTAAATATGTGCAGATTTGAAGCAATTTTTTTTAACAATCCATTATATTTTCAATTTGTGGTATAAAGGATTGTTGTGATTGTGTATTGTATGTAAATTGGATGTATTTTTTGTATTTATTTATGTATCTGTGTGATAATTATAAACGGTGTAGTTATGACGTGTAGTAAACGGTACGTCATGTTTATTAAAATTTATAATACCTAATAATTTAAAATTATTTTAACCTTGTTCCGTTTATACATAAAATTACATTTGTCGATACAAATGTTTCAAGTAGAATTCAAATTATAAAGATCTTGTGGTTCGACCGTAGAACAAGTTACCGCATAGATTTTTTGTTGAATTATTGAATTACCTACGTTTCTTTCCTGCATGCTTTTAATGTTTCATTGTATAGATTATGTAAGTGTATTTTTGGCGGCGTTATGGAAGTTCAGAAATGTGATCTTTATACAGAATTGACGAAGGCAAATGTGTAATATTAGTGTAAATTTTTAATAAAACATTATAAACTCTCAATCTGTTGCGTGGCTTAGATGGAGCAGAAAAGAAACATTTAATTTACAAAAGATTATTTAATAAAACATTATTTTAATTTACAAAACATAGTAATTGTAAAATAACGACAAAGTTAGAAAAAACTGAGAGCTTTGTAGGCGTCCGTTTTTTTCGCCGGACGACGGACCGTAAGTTTTTTTGCCCTCGTGCGCGACTCCGACTCGCACTTGTCCCGTTTTTAAAACAACGATGTATAAAACACATAGTTTTGTGGCATCGTTCCCAGAATGTTTATATTATTTTTGGCAAATTAAAATAACTTAGTTATCGGATATTAATGGAATTGTTATATAGGAATCATCTTATTGTTTGAATGTAATTATTTTTGTATAATGTTGTATAATTTATTTCTATATTAATGTATATATATGTTGTGTGATTAACATAGTATATGTTCGCGTTACCTAAGATTATAAACAATAATTACAATTGTGTAAAGTTTTATTTTAAAAAGGATATAAATTTTAAAATATCTGACAATAAAATCTTGTTTTACATAATGTAAAACAAGATTTTACGTGTTAATAAACGCAAAATCAAACTACTAAACATGACTTCAATATAAGTGCCACAAGCCATTCGATATATAGACAAATTATTAGACTAAATAAATTTTACTAATTTTATTGCATTTATTTAATGGTGTATGTAACGATTTTTACCGCGTTTTATGGTTCGTAGATGTCTTCACTTCCCCCCCCCCCTCCCCCATTGCGTTCCCCCCTCACCTGCCAGAACAGTATACCTCTAATATATAATTTATTACTGCGTTTAGTTCCGATAGATAAATTTATATCACATCACCTATGTTGACATATACCCTGAACCTCGACAAAGGGCATACGAACATTTTTCAAAGATTACACTTGGTCCCTCGCACCAATTTGCTTTTGTAACGAAAAAATTCCTGCAATAAATAAACAATATTTATTATATTTATATATAGGTATAGGATATAAATTAATATTATAAACAGGAAAGATTTGTCTGTTTGTTTGCATGGAATAGGCTCTGAAACTACTGAATGGATTTAAGAAATTAAATTAACATTAGAATCCTACGTTATCCTTGATTTTTTAAACATATTTTTGAATTTTTTATTAAATACCCGAGCGACGCCGGGGCGGGGCGCTAGTATAAACATAAAAATAAGACCCGGCGTCAGATGTCGGACGCTCAAGTATGTAGACGTACGTATTATACGTGAGAGATTTTTACACCCTATCCCCCCTTCAGTGACCACCTATATATGCCAAGATCCCCCTCCCCCTCTAGTTTTTGGGTAGTAATTCATAAATATAGTTCACATAATAAATTTACGGAGTTAAAATCCGTAAAATTAGCTTTATTCCTACATAAATATGGTTTTAAATCATTTTTTGAAAATTAAACGGACAACGTCGGTTCGTCTCTTATTCATGTAATCTGAAAAAAAGAACATTGCCTTTAGGTGCTAAACAGACTAACCGCATAGGTAATTTCTACGTTCTTCTTTCTAGCCAATGCCTCGAGTTCTTTTGCTAGTCTCTCTTGCACCGTGCCTTCTAAAGACACGTAATGGCATTCGTTGCTCACGTAGTGGCACGATACAGCCTTCCGGTAATTCTACACAACACAAATAAGCCTTCAAAAACCTTAAAAGTTCCAATGACAACCAGTTTAATAGCTAAATTAGAACTATGCCAAAGTATAGTCAATGGAATATAACATAACAATTATTATAATTAAGAAGTTGTTATGGCGCGGCTCCAACGGTCAGAAAAGTAATGAATGCGTGCGCCATCTTTTGATAGGTATTTGCATTATCTATTGTTGGAGAGTTGGCAAGGGACAACTTATTCACACTTTGCGTAACCTTTCGTCGCGCATGCGCCAACTTAAGTCAAATCCACCTAAAGAAATTTTCACTTACATTAACTTTCGAATGGAATATCTTACCTTTGAGACATTGGGACCTGAACCATGTATAAGAAGTGGATGGAAGAAGACCGTATCCCCAGGATCCATCTCTAAATGTACCCGTTTGTCTTCAGGCGCGGCCGATTCGTCTGTTAGCCCGTAGAATAAAAACTTGTTGGAATCCTACGGCGATTCAAGTACACAATTAAATCGTCTATTTCTTATATATGTATATATGGTGTTTTTAGATGCAGAAGTGGGATAACCATCGAAATTATAATTGTTAAACTTAATGGATACATTGCTGGAATGGTGGCTGAATTGTGGTGGGCTTTTTTTACTAAACGTCTTTAAATATTAATATATCTAAAAGACAACGCAGAGAGAAGCTTTATCGGTCAGGTATTGAATTAATATAATAACTCTCACCGAAGGATAGTGGTGTTCCATGAGGTCCGTCTGTCTGTGTGAACCGGGCAGCACGTACAAGCAGCCGTTGTCCCGAGAGACGCGGTCCACCGCCGTCCACGAGGCCACTATTTTGTCTGCAGGGCGGACCGGGAAGAACAATAGATCCTGAAGGAGGATAAACTGATATAAGCTACTTATAAATATAACTGGATCGGATCGACGATAAGGAACATATTGTCCTATTCATTGAAGCGGTAGCAATAGAACATGCTAGATGTGTCCCATACAAAGCCCAGGTTTCAAAAAGTCTGGTATGTACCCATTATAATACAGATTTCACTTACCTGATGCGGCGGATGGCGGCCAGTACCGGGAGGCTTGTTGATGAACATGCAATGTGATACTGTGATGCTATCCCCGATCAGTTGGGACACCGCGTCCAGGAGCTTGGGATCTTCTGGATAGATACTGAACTGATCGTCGAAATGGATGTCATTGATCTGTGGGGAAAGAAGTAGAACATGGCTTGCGCTTAATTCGGAGTAATAAGACATCTTTCGTCCAAAAGATAAACTGATCATTTCAAATAAATGAACCGTATTACTACTAAAACTAGTTATTTTAGGAAAGAAATCCTTGTTCTTATTCGAAAAATACCTTGTTAATGGCGTCTTGTCCCTTTGCACCTGTCTCTGCCAACCCTGGCTCCTTCACAATGGTCATGAAGCCAACATCTTGCAATCCATTCACTATTTGAAGAAAGCGTTTCCTACAAAACAAAAAGAATATCTTAAAACTCTCAGCAAGTCCAATGTATCATTTAAACTGTCACCCAAATCATCTAAATAAATATTAATTGGATGCCATTAGAACAAGAGATGGCCCAGTGGTCGAAATACAACCAAAATTACGTTAAGATTCCATTCACTCACTTGATATTATACAGACATTCAAAGTTTATCAATCCCTTCACCACGAGAAATCCATTTTGTTTGTAAAAGTCCAATTGCTCATTCGACAGGACATATTTGGGTGATCCTTCAGCTGGCACACTGCAAATTGAATGAATTAAGAACTATAACGTTATAATAGCGTGGTTCACACTGCCGAAAACATTCACGCAAAAGGTACTACCTCCTTATATTGCGGGGGCCTTAATAAATCATAAGGCAGAACGTAGTTTATCGAACCAGCTAGTAACAATGTATAATAAACTTTTTATGAAACGGCTTTACTCACGTTCGCGTTTTTCTCGGTGTTTTGTACCGACAAGTTTCGGACCTGTCGGAGGTCCTTCTTCAGGGTGAGCGGTATTAATTCGCGGTCGCGGCCCGCCTCGCACTGCGCGGCGAGTGTAGTACAAAACACCGAGAAAAACGCGAACGTGAGTAAAGCCGTTTCATAAAAAGTTTATTGATAATATCTCACGACAGTTTTAATAATTTTATTAACAATGTATAATGTTTAGAAGTATAGTTTAACTTTGTTTATTTCAATATTTAATTAATTAATGCGCATATAAATAAATAATTTTTGTATGTTGTACCCAAATAATACAAGGAAACTATAAAATATACACCGTCTTCGCCGGCGACGACCGCTATTACCTTCCCGATACGGCCACATAGCCGGCAGAGTTTTCTCCCCTACTCATGATAGAAGCGTTGCTGGAGTTTCTTCCGCCACTTCTTCTCCCAGCGCTAACGCTTTCCGAAGTGGTAGTAATGTTAGTTGTAATGATACTTGTAATCAGATAATGGCTACCGATCGAGCCGAGGCTCGGCCCTCTCGAGCACCCTCGAATCGGAATGCTAAACGCGTAATGAGTGACAGCCCAAGCCGAGGTCCCCTCTCGGGGGCCCTTGAGCCGAGTCACTCCATGGAGCGTCCACCGAAGCGACCTAAGAGCTCGGTGGCCTCCCAATCCGGTAATAATAATATTAAAGTAACTGTAAAACTGGTGTAGCTGTAAATGCCTCCTCAAGGCAAACAGTGACCTTTCAGTCACAAAAAAAAAAAAAGTGCAAAAACAATTAGCTACCTTTGCACCATACTGACATTTGAGTTACAGAAATAAGATATTTTATTTCGTACGCAAATATATAGCATAGTTTTGTCCATACAAGTCATTCAGGTAATAACAAGACATAAGAAAGTACAAAGTTCTGGTGTCACAATAAAATACATTGTCATTAACAATCTCAAGATTTTATGTATTTGACATGCAAATAAGCTACGGAAAATTAAAATATAAAAGTTGCTGCGTAAATATACGTTCACGCCCGTAACCCAGAGGTGTAGGCAGAGATTATGGATTTCCATTTGGCGCGATCCGGACACACCTCTCTCACTTCTATATCCATACATCTACGCATACAAGCTCGTCGGTTATGGGTGCTCCTTATTTTCTTTCCTTCCCTTTAGTATGTCACTAATCTGATCGATACAAGTTCTCCTTGGACGTCCCCTCCCAACACTACCACTCACTTTTGCAATATATATTTGTTTCGTTACGCTTTGTTTTTATTATAATTGAATATATATATATATATATATATATATATATATATATATATACACATATATATATATATATATATATATATATATATATATATATATATATATATATATATATATATATATATATTGATATTGTTTGAATTAAATTTCTAAATGTCTGAAGATGTACGTACCTCCAATTATCTAATCGGCGTGTGTTGAAATAAAGCCACTAAATAAGTCGCCAGTTAGCGACTTCGTAAAATCCCAATTAGTCATTACCGTTACGAATGAACCGTGTTTGTTATTAAAAAAAATGTCGGTTTGTGTTCTGAAATAGTGTAAGGCTCTATCCCGAGGAAATAAATGTGCACGAACACAGATAATAAATTGTAGATATTTTTGTACAACTAAGGAAAATCAATCTTTAATTTATGTCATACTATTGTTTTTAATTAAAAAAATCTAATATATTTGTTAAGTTAAAACTGTTATTAAGACAAAATAAAACTTACTCCTTCGGCCTCACGGCTAGGTTCCTCCGACCGTTAAAAAAACCCATAATTTAAAAACAGTTTACCAAACAGAAGACAGAAATTGGTCATACGAAGAATTGTCTTAAGACAATTTTCCCGTGACCATGTATACACTAATTCGAAATCAAGACACCAATTGACTTCGGTGTCTCCGTAAGCAATATGAGCACTTGTCCACCTCTGCGACTAAATATAAATCAAATTGTATTGTTTTTGCTTGTTTACTTTTTGTTAACAGTCGTGTATGCTTTCGTAATATACACTTAATTATGCATTTTTTTGTGGTGAAAAGTTTGTCTCCGTCCGGGTATTCAGGGACATTATTCACACACGGCCATCTGATCCCAAACTAAGTAAAGCTTTTGCTATGGAAACCAGATAACTAATATACTACATATACTAGTTTTATTTTGTAAATACATACTTAACTAGATAATTTTAACAGTGTAGTGTAAATTTAACAGTGGTAGAGCCCGCAACAACATCTGTTGCACGAATGGTCCGGCTCGACCGGTGAAATACCACGACCCCACAGAAGACAGACGTGAAGTAGAGTATTCTGCGTTTCGTCTGATGAGTGAGGTGCCGGAGGCCTAATTTTAGTCCTCTTCCCCTTCCCACCCTTTCCTCATAAGGATAGGACGGGAAGGGGAAAAGGCTAGGATGGGGAGGAGGTTAACGGGGGAAAGGAATTATCCTTTTCCCTGTCTATGTCCTTTGTCCTTTATAGGTAGGCAACGCATCTGCCACTTGTTTGTCTGTTGCGGATGTTCATGGGCGGCGCTCACTTGACATCAGGTGATCCGCTTGCTCGTTTGCCACCTGCTCACATAAAAAAAAGAAGTACTCTGCGTTTCGTCCGATGAGTGGGTACTCTCAATTTATTTATACACTGATTTTAATTATAATGTACCCTACATATAAGAATAAATTATCTGTTTGATGGTTTAGGAGTTAGAGCGTACAGACAGACGTAAAGTAAAAAAGAAATGACAAATTGTTAGGAAATACTAATTATTTATCTATAATTTTTTTCTGTATTAATATGTTGTGTGATTAACATAGTATATGTTCGCGTTACCTAAGATCATAAATAAAACAATAATTACAATAATGTAAAGTTTTATTTTAAAATAATATAAATTTTAAAATACATCTATTTCCGAATTAGAATGTTCTTTAAATTCAAGAGCCAAAGTTGGTAAGAATAAGGAATTATTTATATTTATTATAACATATAAAAATCATGTATATCTAGCTGATAGTTTAGTCTTGACTTAATTATTAACAAAAACATAGACGAATTGATAACCTCTTCCTTTTTGAAGTCGGTTAACAGCTGTCCTTATTCACTGCTGTCGTGGGATGACAGTTCAATTTGTTCTCGAAGAAACAATTCAGTTGCAATGCCACGTAAAGTAAACAAAAATAAGTTGCTACGTCACAATAATATCAAGTATTATACAATTTTTATTTATTTATATAGATATTTTTGGGCCTCAAATCTCTGAGGGCGTCCTCAACAATCTAATCAATGTTTTTTTGGAACTCATACAAGCAAACAATTGATTTTTATTTATATATAACGTTATAGAAGATAGCATTGTATGTATCTTTTATCTTTACGCCATTAAGTCTCCAGTAAAGTAAATAAATTCATACATATACTGATACCAGCGCGTTCCATCTGTAGACCACATCACCACTTAACACTAGGGGGGATTGTTGTCAAGCGCTAGTTTATAATTAATATAAAAAAACCACCTTGTTCGTGTTTCACGTGACACAGCAGCTATACGAGTAATATCAAAGGATACAACTTTGTTCCATGTTTTTTTTTGTCGTAACAAAGTGCAATAAACATTTATTACAATCACAAGTTCCACCCTAAAGATCAGCAAAGGAAGTAATTTTTTCAAAGATTGGACCTGGTCCCTCGCAGCAGTTTGTTCTTGTAGCGAATAGAATCCTGCGAGGACAAAAGAATATATCTGTACAAATGAAACATGGTGTCAGATGTTAGCTGACGCTCGAGCCTTACATGGACAGACGGGCATAGACAGGAAAAAGGATATTTCCTTTTCCCTTTCCCATCCTATCCTCCTTATGAGGAACGGGTGGAAGGGGAAGAGAGAGAGAAAACATAAAAACACATATGCATGTCTCAATTGTCATTATATTCCTCTTTGCAGAATTCCGGTATTTATTTTCTAAGCCATTGTGAATTAAACGATTGCCATTTTTTGGCACACACATTTTAAACGGTGATAGAGTCTGCAACAACAACATCGGTTGCACGAATGGGTCGGCTCGACTCAACTTGAACCTGAACCTCACAGGACCTCACAGGAAGCAGACATGAAGTAGAAGTATGCTTCTGCGTTACGTGCGGTTCGGTGCCACAGGCTCTCACTCATCAGACAAAACGCGGTAACTTCTACTTCACGCCTGCTTTCTGTGATGTCGTGGTATTTTCTTTTTTCTATAACACAAGGGGCAAACTAGACGCTGCTAATGCTTATATAAATGAGTAAGCGTAAATATACAATACCAGTTTATACGGAATAAAAACGTTTTTGTATAAATTGCAACGAAATAAAGGCTTCCGTAGCTGATTACATGCGGCCGTGTAGTAATATACCTGCCGTAGTAAATTAGATCGATTAGGCAAGAAAGAGAAAAACGTTGCAAGTCAAATTACTTGCCACCTTTTACCACACTAACACTAAACATTGAATTATGTAATATTTACTTGGACATGTGATAGAAATAATACACATTAAAAGAAATAAATAAGGCCTCACACCCTTTAATAGAGGGGTAGGCAGCGATTACGGTTTTCAAATTGGCACAACTCCCACTTCTACATACACACTGGTCGGTTAGTGCACTCACCCTTTCTTCACTGTCACTAGACCGTAGCCTGAAAGAGAAAGAAGATCTATAGGTAATAAGTGACTTACCTGGAAAGTAATTCGGAAGTTTTTCTTCTTTACAGCTATTGCCTCGATTTCTTTTGCTATGGTTTCCTGCATCGTGCCCTCTACGGACACGTAATGACATTCGCCGCTTGCGTAGTGGCACGTTATAGCCTTGCGATAGTTCTGGACAGCACATAGATAAGCATTCTAAAGTCACAGAAATTCCAATAAAATCCGGAGACAAGCTAAATTAGGATTATGTAAATAAAACATCAAATACAATACGTTCACGCCCGTAACCCAAAGGCGGAAGAGTAGACAGAGGTCTCCTTCTATCTGTTAAAGTACTCCTTTTAGCGCCCTTGCTTAGTATGTCACTAATCTGATCGATATAAGTTCTCCTTCGACGTCCCCACCAACGCTAAAATAGTTTTAAGAGACGGGTTTCTTACCACGATTAGCCTTTTTGAGCTCCCGATATTTCGGCACAGTTACGCCATGTTCACGGGCTGACTGGAGTTATGCGGTAGTGCGAAAAAATGTTATACCTTACCTTCGATCTACTTTCTTTCTATTTCTGCGACCACTACTATTGTTAGATTTCTCACTGCGCGCTAAGTCCGCACTCGATTTTATTTTTTGTTGTCGACAAAACACGGCTACCTATAACATTTTTTCGCACTACCGCATAACTTCAGTCAGCCCGTGACCATGGCGTAACTGTGCCGAAATATCGGGAGCTCAAAAAGGTTTAACGTGGTAAGAATCCCGCCTCTTACACTTATATTAGTAAAAGCAACTAAAGTTTAAGCCCTACCAACACTCACACACGTTACTCTCTCTTTGGTCATCCTTTAAACATTCCCAAGCCGTCCAAGCATTCATGAATATATTTAAGCAACCATAAGTATATTCTTATTACAAATTGAGTTAATTTATGAATGTGGCTTAATGACGGCACGCACTAATTTAATAACAGGCTGTTCAATCTTATCTAGAATCGCTCTAAATGAATGTCAGTCAAGTCAATGTCGGAAAAGTTGCGTTTAGGATTTATTTATTGCCACCCGCGCGAAGCCGGGGCGGATCACTAGTAATAATTATGTTGATCCTATTGCTATCAACCTGCACAGGGTCACCGCTACGTTAATTTGAAGATTTCCTGAAAATTTCATCGAAATGGGTCCAGCCGTTTCGAAGTGTATAGTAACACCACACATAGATAGATTAATTGAAATTTGTGCATAAAACTATTGAACGGACCACTTACCTTCGAGACATTGGGTCCTGACCCGTGTATAAGGAGCGGATGGAGGAAGACTGTATCCCCAGGATCCATCTCCAAATGTACCCGTCTGTTCTCGTCCGCGGCCGACTCATTCTTTATCCCATAGAATGCGAACTTGTTGGAATCCTATGATAAATTAATTAAATAAATTACATCTGTTTCATGATAAATAAATGATGTCATTAGTACCAGAACTTGCTTACCCATTGCCATTATTATTGTAAACCTTAATTAGCAATGGGTCGGAGATGTTGCTTGAACGGAGGCCATCGGCCAAAAGCCCTAGGATGGCGGCTACACACTGGTCGATGCAGCGTAGGTAGGCCTCGTGCAAGAGGGACTGATGTGCCGAGGTTGTGGGAGACATGAGGGTCGTAAGGTAATTCTTAGGGGTATTGACAATATTGGGTATAGAGTTGCTGTCAATTGACAGCAACTCTTTGTCATAGATTAACTCATCAATCATCACAGACAATTGTCAATGGTTGGGTTGGAAAGATAAATTAAAAAAGGCACGAACAAAAATTGTAAACAAAACATCGAATGTTAAATCGATAAAAAATTATATATTTATTTCGACTATGTCAGAAAAAGGCTGCAATGATTGGGTCAAATTTTGAAAAACAACAATTAAAATTCATCTTTGCCGTAATGATTTTAAAAAAAAATAAGACGCCATCTTTTGCTTTGTTAATGGATTATAGCCTATTGATACATTAATATTCTGAGATGACGTGACATTATTCCAATACTAAATATCTCTAAAAGAGAGCACAGAGAGAAGCTCTGTGGTCCAGGTACTGAATTAATGTCACATCTCTCACCGAAGGATAATGATGTTCCACGAGGTCCGTCTGTCTGTGTGAACCGGGCAGCACGAACAGGCAGCCGTTGTCCCGAGACACGCTGTCCACCGCCGTCCACGACCCCACGATTTTGTCTGCAGGACGGACCGGGAAGTACAATAGATCCTGACGGAGACAAAGTGTTAGATATATGCTACAGATACAAGAAATAATAAGCAAATCATATTGTTGCAAAAATGACGGTGGCAACGTTGGTCCGCAAAATCGGGAGAGGCTTAGGAGTATAGAAAACAAGAGATACACCACAAAGTGGTAGTAATAGGCCGGTACAAACTAGGCGGTGTGAAGCGTGCGCTGTGGTCACGAACCTTCTAATAACCACTTGATCCTATACATCACAGATTCTATCTATACATACATATACCTATGTTACGTAGTTCAGTAAAAGCACCAGTTAGCATATGTACGAAGGTGTTTGGAGTCGATTCTTAAACCACGCGTACTAAACACGTCAGACGTTCAAAACATCTAGTGTGTACCCATTGTTGTACTCATACATTTCCGGTTTGCCAGAAATGTATGAGTACGGTTCTGAAACGTAAAGTTGCGTAGCTGACTTTAGACACCAAGAGTCTTTATAAGCACTTGTTAAAGGAAGGAGTCTCAGTTTGTACTTCTGTCAACGGTCGTGACAATACCTCTTGAGGCCCGAGCCTTGACTGATTGTTACAAGTAGTCGTATATAGTGTGTACAGTATATTGTGTAGTGGAAATATTAAGCTACAACCAGTGACAAATATCACTTACCTGATGCGGCGGATGGCGCTTAGTACCGGGAGGCTTGTTTATGAACATGCAATGGATTACCGTGATGCTATCCCCGATCAGTTGGGACACCGCGTCCAGGAGCTTGGGATCTTCTGGATAGATACTGAACTGATCGTCGAAATGGATGTCATTGATCTGTGGGGAAAGAAGAACATGGCTTTGTGTTGCACTTGGAGACAACGGACTGACAATTTCTTCAAGTTCATCGTGAATACGTCCTTCTTGCATTAATATAGAATTTATGCTTTTATATTTTGTGCTTTTTAGTGCATTATTTATTTTTGAATATAGTTTTTTTAAGTCGTTTTTGGTTTTGTTAAAAGTTTTTTTATAAAAAAATCACGATGAATCAATAATAAAACGGGAAACGAAGCGAGCGAGGCGAAACAAAACCAGTTTTTATGGAATTTTCCATTCTCACGTTTCTTCTATGATTCAGGCTGATATTCTTTTTTACATCATCTAATTCCGCATTTTTTATTTGTTGAATTTAATCATTGCAAGATAAATTTTTTTATATGACATGGCGGCAAACGAGCAAGCGGATCACCTGATATTAAGTGAGCGGTGCCCATAGACATCCGCAACAGGCAAATGTGTTGCAGATGCGTTGCCTACCTTTAATGGACAAAGGAGGAATAAACAGGAAAAAGGATATTTCTCATTCCCCGTTAACCCCCTCCCCGTCCAATTCTCTCCACCCTTCCCGTCCTATCCTTATGAGGAAAGGGTGGGAAGGGGAAGAGGACTGAAATTAGGCCTCCGGCACCTCACCCATCGGACGAAACGCAGAGTACTTTTCCAACCAGGCTGTATCTCATAAAACGTGATAGTTAGACCTCTAGGACCCTCCGCGAGTCCACTTGTCCCGTTTTTTTATTGCTGTAGCTGCGCATTGTACTGTCCAAAGTGGTATTATATGGGCCACTATGTGGAGTGATCTATCGGTAGCGATATTTCCAAACCAATACGACTTAGGACCCTAAGTGATGGATGGATGGATAGGACCTTAATGAAGCGAGCGTACTCCTTCCTTAAAGGCCGGCAACGCGTGTGCAGGTCCTCTGGTGCTGCGGATGTTCTGGGACCCGCTCGTTTGCCACCTTATTCCATATGAACCGTTTCACGTAACATTAATATCGCCTGAAGTTTTTATTACATTTTAAACTTACTTCATAAGACAACTTTTTGCTATTAGCTGTAATAAATTTGTTGGAATTACCATATCATCAAATTGTCTGTAAAATTTGTAGCGATTTTTAATTTATTTTATGTTTGTATGCAAAACTCATCTCACGATACTATTTGCGAGGATGTATATACACACACACACACAATATATACATATATATATATATACATATATGTAAGTCAACAGAAAATCTCGTTGATAATTATAGAGTTAATTGTGCAATAAAAAATAAGGTCAGGTGATGTTGAAATAAATGCATAAAATTAAGTAGACATTTAAAACCCTAACTGATATTATAAATGTGAATGTACATTTGTTTGTTACGCTTTCACGCGAAAACTAAGCAAACGATCATCATGAAACTTTGTACACATATTCTTGGAGGTACTGGAAGTAACATAGGATACTTGTTATGTAAACAGAATCCTATATAAAAAGCGAAGTATGTATGTTGCCTATAGACCTATAAACTCTGAAACGGCTGGATCGTGAAATTACAGGGATTGTCCAGATTGGCACATTCCTGTGTTTGGTAGCGATAGGATCAACATAATTAATGGTATCCGGGCGAAGCCGGGGCGGGTCACTAGTATATAATATTTGTTTGTTACGCTACCCCCTCATAACGAGTCATCCAATCATCATGAAGGCAGAATGAGCATGAAGAGGACAATTAACCAATAAAAATAAACGCAATACCAGAAACATGCAGACAAATTATTATTTTCGATGGACCGTGACATGTACTTAAGGAAATAAACGAGCGAGGCCGCGGGTAAAAGCTAGCTTAATTGATATACATACGAGTAATAATGTAATTAAGAAAATTTAAATAAAGTTCATGATATCATTATAATAGTAAGCAAATAGGTGTTTTTTTTAAACCGAAGATGTCTTGTCTCAAAAGGTTATTTATTCCTCTGTATGTTTTTTTTATGTTTGTTCCCTCAGAACTCCGCTCCTGGTGAACCGATTTCGATGACTCTTTTTTCCGACAGCTGGTCCTTGTCGTGTGGTCCTGTTTGTTAAATCAAGATCCGACCAGGTCGTTTTTGAGTTATTCTTAACAATGCGTAATATGAAATTGTTGAGTTCTACTTTCTCGGCTTACGACCGTTTAAATATATATATATATATATATTTTTGGTAGTTTTGTTTTTTCGTTCTAATCATCTTATTATGTTTCTAAATGCTTGGATAATCTTTGCGTAAATAGCGTAACGTTAGATATTCAGGACCCAGAAGGGTGGGTAGACTTTAAATATTCGGGCCTTTATGTCTGCGTTTATTACGCAAACCGAGCTTGATCATGTCGAAAAATACCTTGTTAATGGCGTCTTGTCCCTTTGCACCTTTCTCTGCCAACCCTGGCTCCTTCACAATGGTCATGAAGCCAACATCTTGCAATCCATTCACTATTTGCAGGAAGCGTTTCCTACAAAACAATACATTTCCTACAACTTACAGCAACTGAATTGAAACTGTTTTTAGTCAGGTTTTATTATTTATATTATTAAGGCTATTATTTAAAATGTGTACACGAAATGACTTTTTATACTTCAAGCGAGACACCTGTACACTCTTAAAATAAAAACATTTTATAGTACCATTGAAATATCAAACTGTATAGTCACATCTCTCTCTGAAGCATGAACAACTAGTCAATTCAATTGTCTTTGTAACATTTTTTTTAAAGTACTCACTTGATATTATACAGACATTCAAAGTCGATTAGTCTTTTAACCACGAGAAATCCATTTTCTTTGTAAAAGTCCAATTGCTCCTTCGACAGAACATATTTGGGTGACTCTTCAGCTTGCACGCTGCAAACAGAATGAGATACAGATACAGTATTTAAATTTTGCATGTATATAGTACTGCTAGGTTATGCGAAGAATTCCAGCAACCCTCTAATGTTGCCATCTCTGGGAGTGATTCCATTGAGAAATATACAACTAAAATATATAACTTCTATACCTGCTTTCTGTTTCGTCAGTAAATCCGTAACGTTAAATTCTGTATCGTAACGACGTTTCAATTCATTTTTTGCACCAGTTAACACATTATTAACTTATTAGAATAATTGTCCGCCGCCATGATGCATCACAAAAACAAAACATCAGCGCCTCTAACGGTGGACATTGTAACTATTTTATGATATTACTAAAATTTGAGCATATTATAAAGTAGCCGCGAGTTAGCCGCTCATATCGTCAAACGCTGATTAATCATTGATATGGCCACCAGCTTTTCAGTATATAATAGTGTACACAGTACACAGTATCATTGTATAACTTAGAAGTTATACAATGTATAAGTTAGAAAATAAGTTATACATTGCTACAAATAAATTTATTTAAATTTTTATAACTTATATTCATTATGTAAATATTTTAAGATTGTTCTGCTGGCACAATAATGTTCTTTGCGAGATTTCAATTATTATTGGCGAAGACCTGTTATTGACTAATTATTATTTCTTATTACAAAAAACTTGCTGCTGGTTTTGCCAAAAAAAAATATAATAAAGTGATGCATAATAAGTGTTTAGTAACATTTTAAAGGTCAGAGGATTTTGGAAGACCATGACCAGTTTCAAATCTGGTTAAGGTCATTGAATTGTCAGCCATATATTGTAAAACTATTTTTTTACGATTCACGAAATTTCCTTCGATCTATGCTTAGGGAGTTCAGACATGCCAGTCCCTCCATCCCTCGCCCCGCAACCATGAGCACTGTAAAGTACTGGAAACGTCGGAAACAAAAAACATAAAAGAAACGCGATAAAATCCGTAAACTTAGGTTTATTCCAATGTGTATTCGCTAAGAAGAATATACTATTAGTGAGTATTCTAGTTGAAATGGGGACTCATATAATTGGAAGTATTTAGAGTGTGCCCACATCGTGCGCGCAGACGACGCGCGTTGAACGCAATTAGGACGCCAAGCGAACACAGAACCGTTGACTCGTAAACATAGCACGATCCTCTTTGTATCGATACAAATGCATACAATCTGCGAATACGGGCTGAGGAAAACGTCGTGTGCAAGTGTCTATAACTTCTATATTTAGCATTCTCTGATAAGATTGTCGCAGGACTGATCCGTACATGCCTCCTTTTTTCTTCGTTTAAAAAGACTGCCAGTGTGATGTTCGGGAATATTAAAAATAAATGGACTAAGACGGTCACTAAAGATGACCTTAACAGCTTGTTTTCTTTGCTGCCATATTAAAAAAAATTTAAGAAATGTTTGTTATTCTTTCATGCAAAAACTACTGAACGGAATTTAATGAAACTTTACAATAATACAACTTATACATCAGAATAACATATAGGGTGTAATCTAGAAAGGTATTGTGTGAATTGACGAAAATATAACGATAAGTGTCAAGTAAGGAGGAAAAAAATCCGCCAAATGCGAGCTATTCTGGTGTGCGCTTCAAATCAGTTTACACGTATATAATGTATGATGGAAATGTTTACCAATAGTCCAACATACCTAAAATTCTTAAGTCACTTTTATTTTTGGGGTCGGCGTCAGCCATGATAACAACCAGCTTTAAAACAAAGAAAGATAATAAACAAGTAAGACATCGCTTACCCCGACCCTCTACTGCTCGGAAATTGAAATTACTTGAGCGTTACTTACTTTGTAATATAAATTTTTATATCTTTTAAACTATCTGTTGTAATGTGAAGGGAAACTATAAATTACATTTAATACTCTAGGTTACAAACATATTTATTTGGCTAAACACTACTAATTAATACGAAAAAATACCGTCGTAAATAGTGCATTATAACAAAGTATAGAAAGTAAAACTCGACTTTGTCATTTATGCATTATTAAAAATAAATCAAAAACTACTGGTCGGATTTAAAAAAAAATGGCGACCGCTAGCTGTCGCATAAAAAAGAATCATCGAAATCGGATCGAAAATCTCAGAGTAATCGGTGTACATACATAAAAAAATACCAATCGAATTGATAACCTCCTCCTTTCTTAAGTTGGTTAAAATATATATAAAAATGGATGTGTGCATTCCTATATTTTACATTTTAGCCAAAACTATACTGTGATTGTGAGTGGTGGTAGTAGCAGTAGTAGTGGTAGTAGTAGTAGTAGTAGTAGTAGTAGTAGTAGTAGTGGTAGTAGTAGTAGTAGTAGTGGTAGTGGTAGTAGTGGTAGTAGTAGTAGTGGTAGTAGTAGTAGTAATAGTAGTAGTAGCCACAATGTTTCCATGTGTCACTGCGTTGGTTACATGTGAATGGTTGTAGTGGTATAAAAGGTATGGGTAAAGACTTGCTACAATTAGAAGGAAAACAAAACCAAAAATGTTTGCAGCTAGTTATAAAATAATAATAATTAATATATCAGGACAACTAAGACTAATATAATAAAATGTATATAATTACATTTTCATTCCCGAGGAGGGTTGGCGTCAGGTACAGACTACTGTCATACTGTGTGCAACCCACATAACAAAGGAAAGACACATACAAACGTTAAATAGAATTTTGAGGCAAACAATGTTTTAAAGTTTAATGTTATAAACCTTATTTATGTGGGATAGTGTAAGTTAAAATGTTTAACATATGTCACAGTGATAATAAGACAGTTAATATTGGTAATAATAGAGAACATGTCAAGCAGTTTTTCATTTTTTGCCACAAGAGAATTGGTTTAATTAAAAAAAAGCAAAAAATACTATAATGTTGTTTTATTTATAAAAACCTGACTTGAAAACTAGGCATAATCACTTTAAACCATTACAGAGTTAAATGGAATAATGTAAGTATTTATTTAAATCACTTTTTTGTGGGTATCATCTAAACAACAGGAAATATACATAATAATTAAGATATATTAAAATTACAGTTGAGTATAAATGATATATTTGTTTTCACATACTTTAAGCTAAGGTTTGCAAAAATAAATATTATGCCATGCAATCTCGCATATGTATTATGTTGTGCAAGCCAATGCATGTAATCAATATTTTCTCAAATATTTTAAATTTAACAATATGTTAGTGAAGCTCGAGACAGCTATCCTTTTTAGATTTTCTATATATTTTAGTTTTTATACCATATTTTACTTTTTTTTCTTTCAATTAGCTTTTTTTTTTTGTTATTGAATTTAATGCACTGTTTGCATCTGTAAAAGAAACTGCACTCACATAGTGTAACTAAAATGATATATATCCCATGGTGCAAAGCTTTAATTTTATTGGTGTAACAATAAATAAATATTGCAGTGTGAATGAAATCAACGCAAAAGAGTATTTATAAGTATGTCAATAAAATATATAATGGCAAACAATTTGTAGATATTTTGCCTAATTCAACTTTAAATTTAAAAATAACATTGAGTGTATTGATAATGTTAAATTCATTACAAAGTACTAGAATTGGATTGTACTGGATTTGTAGCACTAGTCTGTGACACACATAAGATGTGATTAAAGAAAGATATTTTAAACTTGCATGTTATGTACAAACTTATAAAAAATACAAGATGTTGAAAGTAGTAAAAATTAAAATTATTTTTGTAAGTAAAAAAACTTACTTCTTCGGCCTTATAGTTATGTGTTCACGACCTTTAAATAATTCCATAGTTGAATATATAATGTAGTTCACCAAACGACGAAACAAAGAAACTGGTCAGAAGTAAAATTGTCTTGAGAAGATTTACTAATGTGTTACATTAATGTGAATTCAAAACATCAATTCACTTTGGTGTCTCTTAAATAAATGTGAACAAACGCAAAACCCTCTGCACTTAATATAAATCAAATCGCGTTGTTTTTGCTTTGTTACTTTTTGTTACCAGTCGAGTATACTTACTTAATTATACCAATTATTATTATTTAGATTTTCGTATTGTTATCAAATATAAATGGATACAGATTATTTATGTTTATAAGGATATTGATACATAAATGTCATAATTGACATTCTTTCAACTGACAAGGCTGATAAACTTGGTGTGAGTGTGGCGATAGTGGAATATTTGGTATTTTTCGCGCCGCAATAATGCAGAAAGTACTCTTTGTTTAAATTGAATATAATAAATAAGGAAAAAAGCAATTTTAATAATCACACTGGGATTATAATAAACATGTTATTCTTTTCATCATGTTAACAGCGGTAGAGCCCGCAACAACATCTGTTGCACGAATGGGCGAGCTCGAGCTGTGACATTATCCTTCCTGTCTATGCCCTCCTCTGTCCATTAAAATGTAGGCAACGCAACTGCAACACATTTGATGCTCACATCAGGTGATCCGCTTGCTCGTTTGCCAACTTCTTCCATAAAATATCTTCAGCCACCATCATTTTTTTTAGTTAATAAACAGATGAAAATGCAATAATAATTCGATAGGAACAAAATTATTGGTATGAAGTGTTTTGATTTCATTTTCAATGCAACTGAATAAAGATTTCAGTTCCTATAATTATTTTTTCAGAATAACTGATTTAATTTCTTGATGTTTGAAATCCGTATTAATTCATTCAATACAATTGATTATTTTAAACAGGCCCTCGCTATGAAGCTAAGATTGACATATGTCAAATGTGATCTGTTATGTCAATGTTATATATACTTACTGTCATATCATTGCTTTGTTCCAATTGATACTACGCTTGTCTTTCTCTATATAAATATAAATAAATATATAAAAATCATTGTTTTGCGTTTTGCTTTATAAATATAAAGGCCCCCAATAATAGATATTCTCGAATTTTTTCCATGTACAGACAGCAATCGGTTACAGTTTTATTATATGTATAGATAGTGTAATGGTCGCCATAGATGGAATTTGACGCGATGTAGGCGTTCCTTTGAAATGGGATAAAAAAACGTATAGGTTTAGCGTGTAATGTGCGTTTTATTCATTGTTCACAATATTTAGGCTTACGTTTGGAACAAAGGATATATCTATCCCATAAAAATCATAAATGTGAATTGAGAGCCAAGTTCAAAATTATGATGTATGCCCCTGGCTGTTGACTTCAACGACAGAACAAGTGAGATCTAAATGGGTGTCAAGTTCAATGGTCAGTTCTGAAATGTATAGTGCCACCAACTTATCTGTGAAGTGGCAAAAATAGGAACTACGGTCGCCATATTGAAATTTCATTCAAAATATAAAATATTTTATAACCACTTAAAATATCATTTCTTCTTATAATTTAGGATAATATTTTCAAGCTTAAGGTCTGACTATATTCCCGTGAAGACCAATCCACCGGCTGTCATCAATTTTGATTGGTGATTCTGACATTACAGGCATTATAAGTGTTCCCTGGTGCTACACGTACAGAAAATTTGATATTAAAAGGAAAAAAACCAATTGGTCGACCAGAAGGTAAATTTATGGAACTTTGCGTAGTATAGTGACTTAACTATACAACATACTAAAAATGTGAAATACACATAGTATAATTATACTACGATATCAAACAATGAGAGATTGTGACAATAAATAATTGAGGGTGATTTTGTTTGAAGAACTGTTGTCCCAAGACTAACGCGACGGTATGTGATGCGCTAACCCATGTCTTGCCGCATTTCTTACCGTCAGATGTACAATATTATAAATTGTGTCGGACAAGTAATTTATCATTCGTACAAAGTAAAGAGGGCGAATTCTATGGTCAATGAAATTTCTCATTTTTTGGGAAAAGAAGCCCATAACGGCAGTCAGTTATTAACATGTTCTACGTAAAATGCTTTCGGCAGTGTGGTAACATACTGACTGATGTTGATCGGCTACGTTATAGGAGGCTAAGATAGGGAATTAATAATTATATTAGTATCAATTATTTTTGACAATAAAAGTTAATTTTCTGTTTAAAATATATATTTCTTTGAGTAAAACAGAGGTTATCGTATTACATTAAATATACCGTATCAAAAATATATTCTATTTGGCAGTTATCTGTTATTGACAATCTATTAAGGTAAGGTATTTAAAGAAGTGGGTTTTAGTTTCTTAGTATATACTTGGCTTAGAGTATGCGCCAGCGAACACTGGTATGGATGTCTGTTTGTCTACAATCGTAAAGAAGAAAGGTTTATTAGCATCAAGCGTTGACGGAAAACTTTTAAATGAGAAATCTGCTTTGGTCGCGGCGCTTGCTATGGTTCCTTCTTCAGTCACTTCTATATCCGCTTTCTGTATAAGATTAGTAATGTAAAGCGGATAGTCTGCAATTTTAGGGAACGAGGCTTGGCCAGGCTCAAATACTGTCCTTAGTCCCATGTCTATTAATAGTTCCTTCAGGTTATTAAGGTCCGATGAAATCTTAAATCGTGGCATTCTTAATGTCATCTCTATAGGGCCTCTTTGCTTAAAATCTGCAAATATCGATTTAATAGTAATCTTTTTCAGCGAATATATAACATTACTCAGTTTCGCTTCAGCGTAAGGAACAAAAAGCAACATAGAGAATCGGTTGTCGCTGTACGGCAGTTCAACAACTGTGGCGTTGATCTCATCGTTGAATGCTGTATTAAAGGTACTGGTTATCGACATAAGGTTTACTTGACCGATTTCGTTGGACTTTTCGTCGTGGAACGGAAGCTGTTCCGTTTCGTTGACCGGGAAAGGTAGTTCCCAGGTGCCTTTGAATCGCAGAGCATCCACTATCATCATAACTACATTCTCCAGATCGCTGGCCACGACTATCTCGTCTATAGCTCCGTTGGTAGCTGTTTTTACATAATTGTTAATAGTGGCGGCGACGTATTCGTAGTTGTCGATCGCCACTTGCTTGACATCACCGAGGCCGGCTCTCTTCACGTCTTCTTGGAAGCGATCACTCACCGGTATATTTTCATCGACAAATATCGCCGAGGCGCCCTCTAGTGTAGTCTCTGCAGTCGGTGTGTAAATATCTTTCGTTATATCGAAGAATTTATTCATAAAACATTTGTGTGGATGCAACCTTAGGATTCTCTTGAGTTCTTCCAACGAATTGTCCGTGGCACCTAGCGACGTGTACGCCAGCAACGTCCAGGGCGATAGAGTCGAAGCTACGAAATGATTTTCAGTTTCCTGTGCGATTCTTTTTACTAATCCAACAGAGAATTCGTATACAGACCTTGAAAAATATGGTTCCGCTGTTTTAACGCTACACTGAGCAAATATTGATGGTATTAATGCACAAATAATTAATGTTAACTTTGCCATTTCGTGCAAGTTCAACAGAATTGTTAAAATAACTGATATTAGAGTAGCTTGTTTCAGTAAACAGGTTATCGAGTGACCCGGCGCACTGATAAACGGACCAGCGGCTGCTTATTTGGGAATTCCAAGAATATACTTTTCAACCCGGATTCGTCCGCTTAATTTATTATTGTGTTTATAACTGACAATGCTCATATACAATCGGGACTCCGGTGGACTCGACCATATTCTATGGATGGCCTTGCAATCCAGCAATGGACAGATACATATTAATGAAGATGATGATTTAAGACTGAAACATGGATGGTCATGGATTTCCATTTCGTACATTTCTGACATACCTCGCTGGCTTTTTAATGCAACTTGGTATTCGGTCACGAGTAGATCATCATTCACTTACTGATTCGTTACCAATCTGGCAATGATCACCTGTCCTGTCCCCAAGCACTGTCCTCTCGTAACATTTCCTTTTATTTATCACAACACCAATTTTATTTAAAAATAAATAAATATGCACTCACGTCCGTAACCTTAAGAGGGGACAGAGATAACGGATTTCCATTTCGCGCGATCCTGGCATACCTCTCTCGCTTCTTCTATGTACATCCATACATCTACGTATACATGCTCGTCGGTTACGGGTACTCCCTATATCGCCCTTCTTTGGTATGTCACTAATCTGACCGATGTAAGTTCTCCTTGGACGTCCCCTGCCAACGCTGCCACTCACTTTTGCAACATAAATTTGTTTCGTTACTCTCTCTTCATTCATCTCGAACCACCGAAGCATACCTTTCTCAATTATAGTCACAACATATAGGAACATAATAGTAACACTTATATTAGATAAAGATTCGTACCGAACACGAATAATATGGTAGTAAGTTCCGTATGCGTTTTAATTAATGTTTCCAAAGAAAAAAGTGGTTATTGTGAGACAACCATACAAGATAGATATATGTTATCGCGGACTTTTATTTAGCTTATTTAAAGAGCTACAATTCATTCCAGCATAACTTTAATGTAAATCCTATCGTTTAGCCTACATTAGCTAAGAAGACTTGTCCTTTTTTTATCCGATTCTTGGTACGCATTATTACAAAAAAACTCAAAAACTACTTATCAGTTTTTGATTAAAGAAAAATAGGACTACATGACAAGCACTGCTTGTCAAATAAAAAAGAAATCGTCAAAATCGGTAAATCAGGAGCGGAATTACGAATTAACAACCATAAAGCACCACGCGGCCGTAACGCTTTTTCGTGACGGAAAAATCCTGATACCTCCCGTCTGTGTTGAAGTTTCACTTCAGAAGTAATGTAACCGGCCAGTGTTTCGAAAAGAATACATTAATTCTTCCTTTTTTTGTGTTCCGCTAATTCTGTTGGCGTGTACACATAAATTAATACCATTTTAAAAACTTTACCCGACAGGAGGGTAATTTTTTTCGCGTGCAAAAAAATAAATTAAATTGCGATATTAACTTCTAATTAATATTAAAAATTCGAACGTGATTTTTTTGTAACGCACACTTTAACGACTTTGTTTCTGTTTTATTTTTTAACTTCTCCAAACAAACAGACGAACAATAACATTATAAAATAGTATATATAATTTTAGTACATATATTTAATACAAAATTATTTATCCTTCCTTAGATAAAACGGAAATAGTCATGACGTAACACGCTTGTATGCCATACCATTGTTTTGTCCTTAACATTGAAAACCTCAAAATATATACATACATATATACATTTAACAGTGGTAGAGTCCGCAATAACAACATCTGTTGCACTGCAGGGCCGGCTCGACCGGTGAAATACTAAGACCTCACAGAAAACGAAAACACCTCCTCACAGAAAGCGTGAAGAAGAAGTACTCTGCGTTTCGTCTGATGAGTGAGGTGCCGGAGGCCTACTTTGTGTCCTCTTCCTCTTCAACTCTCCCCATACGGATAGGATGGGAACGGGAAGAGGATTGGACGGGGAGGGAGTTGGCGGGGATAAGGAAATATCCTTTTTCCTGTCTATGCCCTCGTCTGTCCATTATAGGTAGGGAACGCATCTGCAACACATTTACTTGTTGCGGATGTCTATGGGTAGCGCTCACTTAACATCAGGTGATCCGCTTGCTAATTTTCCACCTTATTCCATCAAAAAAAAATCATAAAACAGAATGCTGGCAATGGCTCTGACAAAAACCGTTTTGCTTGAAATGAAAACATTTTAAAGGCCTGAATGAACAGCACAGTGCGTATACAACTTAAGGATATTAAAAAACAAGATTTTTATATTATACCAGTTGTTGCCGACTTCGCACTAGTTCGTTTTTTTTATTTTCCAAGCGTAATTTACGGGTTGACATGTGTGTAAAACTTGTTATTCTCGTTAACTATTGCAATGAGGTTAAAAACTCAAAGACAGAGCAGATGTCGCCACTGTGATTCTTTCTATTCGCCATTTGTTTGCTTTGTTTTTTCGACGATATTTTTTGTTATTATTAACAGAAACCTTATTCATAGTTCGAGGAAAGGCGGTTCGAGTTCGAGCCGCTGCCTCCTACAGTTTTCTTCGCTTAGGATTTTTAGGGAATACATAAATTCCTAATTTTTTCCAATTAATACCTGCACAGCGTGTAATTGTAAGAAAATCAAAAATAAAGTGATTCGGTGTTAATATTATGTATGAAATTTGACAGATAGGTACACCCAACAGTAGCGACATTTGAAGTGAGCGAAAGGCAGTTTTTATACTCATTGATAGGAGGTGAAGTTAAACAAACAAACAAACAAGCTGGTTTGCATTTATATCTAATATCTTCACGAGAATTTATAAAATAAAACATTTTTCGTTTATGTTAATTAGGTTTTTGCTTATCGCATTTATAAAAGTTGCGATAAAACGCAATGTCCGTATCGCGCTATAAGAAGTATATTTTTTGTAATAAAATAAATAAACGCTTGACCACAACGTAACGTTTAGTGGCGATGTGGTCTAAAGATGGTCCGTACGAGATTGCCACCGTTCTATTCACTCTTCTCTTGATGGTATAGACGTCATAATCGGGCGGATAGTGGACTCGTTCCTATCCTATCCATTAAGGGCTTCGTATGCACTGGTGGATGCGGCCAGTCGGTTGTTGCGGTTGCGATATCAGCCGCATCCGCCAGCGCCGTATTACACTAATGAAAACTGTTTTTTCATACATCTTTTTGACTGCGTCATATCCGTTCTTTGTGTATGGGCTTTTAAACGCCAGATGGCCCGTGACCTGTTTTCAAAATTTATCTAACGAATATCGTTGCCTTGATTACTGAATGGTGCGTTTGTTAAAATAAGTTAGTACGTATTGTTAATTGACAATCGTGATGAGATATGGAATTATTGTAAACAAACAAATGTCACTTAACATACATGGCGGCCATTACACTTTTTATACTTAATATTGTCAGATAAATTAAAATTAAATTATATAATATTGTGAGGCAGAGTTGTTTTTAAAATATAGTTTTAAATGTAGATATTTTAGCATAAAAGATAAGGTGTAAAGTTGACTAATGTCACCGACAATTGTGAAACCATAATGACATGATTCCGTTCAGAAATCAAGAGCCCGATTGGTATAAAAGAACAGAAAAAAAACCCATTGTTTCCGTAAAATTCTAGAAGCGACAACAAAGTCATAATAACCGAGAGGACACATTGATTACAGCGACCCCGCTTTATCAACAATTATATTAAAAGGCGATTGTTAAAAACATATAGTGTGACCTATTTAACTCGCACTATGTTCATTCACTTCAGATAGTATGCATTGGAACTTCGTATCGTCATACCACTAATTACATTTGCTGTAAACACAATGATCAGATTTGTAGTTTTAATTAATCTATTTCTAATTGTCTCAACGCATAGATACTATTGCAATCATGAATCAGCTCTGATGCTAATAAAGCGACCGGCTTACGAGTTCTCTATAAAGATCCTGGACAGAGTGTCGCACGAGACCGGCGGACATTTTGTATTCTCGCCGATGTCGACCTGGTTACAGCTGATGGTACTAACGGAGGGAGCCCGAGGAGGAACGCTGACGGAGATATGGAAGGTGACCAGACATCATAAGATGAAGTGCTTCCGACGGAAAGTGCGAGACATTTTAAACTTAATGGACCAAGAATTGAAATTGATGAGTAAACGTAGCAGCGTCGTAGTTGTAGATAAACTAATGAAGGTGAAGAGACAGTTTAAGAATGAATCTGAGAAACATAACGGTGTTAAAATATTATCGTTAGACTTTAGTGAACCGGAAAAGGCTGCGGCTGAAGCGAATGCTGTTATAGAATCGGACATGAGGGGCGTAATCACTGAGGGGGTTTATCCGACAGATTTCAATTTTACGGTCCTTCTTATGGCGGATACAGCATATTTTAGAGGTGATTGGAAATCTCCATTTAACCGTGCCTACACTACAATCCAACCGTTCTATTCGGAGCAAGGTACACAACTTGGCAATGTGAAGATGATGAATCAAATAGCTTACTTCAACTTGGTGGACATACCTTTAATACACGCCAGAGTGTTGGAAGTTCCTTGCAGTCCTGATGATCGCGTCTCCATGCTAGTGTTCCTGCCGACTGAAGGTACAGTGTTCGATTTATTCTATTCTCTAAACGCTATCAGATTGAGGACGATTTTTAATTTATACAAACATAACGGAATGCAACTGGTTAATGTAAAGTTGCCTCGGTTCAAAATCATAACCGACGTGGACACGATTCCTGAATTGTTGTATGATATGGGTGTAAAGAGGATTTTCTATCCCCATCTCGCTGATTTGAAGGGGATAAGCGATTATGGCGTGTATGCGTCACTGATGTCGCAAATCGCCGACATAGATGTCACAGAGGAAGGTGTTACGGCCAGATTCGTTGCTGAATTTTTGGTTACGAATGAGGAAGTTGCAATGTTCAACGCGGATCGTCCGTTCGCTTTTCTTATAGTCGATAAAAATACGGAAATGATTTTGTTCGCCGGCAGTTACAACACACCTTCTGTTTATTAAAATTTATTGTATTATATTAATTTAATCACTTAATAAATAATAATTATTAAATAAAACTATTTTTTTGTAACATAACTTCCTTTTATTTTTTAGGTTATTAAATCTAACAGAAGTAATATTTATGACTAGTATCACATTTACAGCCTCATATTTTATTTATATCGCATATAAATTTAATATCGTCTTTTATATTAGAATAAACAACAGAAATATTACATTAATATTACAGTATTATTGAAATATTTGGTATAATTCTATGCTAAGCTTAAAAATATAGAAATAACAAAGTTTTTATGCTTAAAGAGACAATATTACTTAGAAAAAAAACTCTTATTACAACACTTACAAAATAATAATACAATCGGTGTATTATTAATTCGATTTGAACTAAATACATAATTATTATTATCTATTCATAGAAGGTGGCAAACGAGAAAACAGTTAACCTGATGTTAAGTGACAGGTTTAAGTTAGGGGCAGAGGATTTGATTAAAAGCAGATGCTGTTTACCCCCGTAAACAGAAGAAAGGATATTTTTTCTATTCATCCTCTTCTTTCCCACTTATTAGAAAAGGATAGGCAGAGGTCAAGAATTAGACCTCCAGCACCTCATCAAACGAAACACAGAATACTTCCACTTGACGCCTGTCTTCTGTGAGGTCGTGGTATTTCACTGGTAAAGTTGCCCTATAGCACAACATGTTGCAGGCTCTACCACTGTATTGTAAAGTGATATGTATTTTTAAATCTTATTACTTTTTTTAACTTACAAAACATAAGTTCACAAACATAACCTAAAAGTTAAGCGCACCGAAATCGTTTTGTTATGTGTGTTGTACGCTAAGCTTAGAGTGTGACAGCCAATGTGAGAATGGTAACTCTGGGGTGGTCAGAGTTGATACAATTGAAGTAACTTAAACTTGCTTAATATGAGGGATATTTTGCTTTGCTTTTGTAGTGTAAATTGTTGTTGTTTATTTATACTTTAACTGTGCCCAAAGTTAATGTATTAGGATAAACAATATCCACGTATAATTAAATCGTAAGATTTTTAACATAAACTATAGGCTTACTAAACTGTTGTATTCTTATAATTGTCAATAAATTTATTACAACCAAGTTGTTATTTTATTAATTCACAACCATGGTTTTTAAATGCATGAAATCAAAAGAAATGATCCCATCTGGTGGTAACAAAACAGTATTGGAGTCTGCAATAGACCAGCAGATTAAAATTAAATATACAATGTGATTAAAACATTCGATCTAGTTGCAAGAGTCATATTTGGTTAGGAATTTTAGCAGTAGCATAAATTTCTACGTTTGACCTTTCATTCATTCATTCAAAACACCAAATAAAATTAATTACATTGACAAATTTCATTGTTGAAAATAACTCGACACTTGAATTATAAATAAAAAATAACTGTCCAGTGTTTAATGTAGGTAAATATATTTTACTTACAGTAGGGAACTACTACTACTACTACTACTAACTACTGTATAATACTAACGGGTCAGAATAGATAAGCTATAGTAATAGATATAAAAAATAGATGGCGCTAAGAACAATCTGAATTCTAGCTAAACCAACAGATGGCGTTATAATTAAAATCACTTACAAGTTTGTAGTCAATTTTAGCATGATTGGCTATTGGAAGGCAAAGACCAGTATGAGTATAGGCACGGCGATGACGCAGGCGAGGTAGACGGCGGTCCGCGGCTCGCATTCCGACATGATCACGAACTGTTCGTTCCACAGCGAGTCATTGTTGCGCAGCGGAACTTCTAGCACCACCTACCAATATTTATGCTTAAAACAGATTTCTTGAAAGTGATACATTAGGAAATAGGATTGTGGTTTTGAGTAGAGGGTGCGAGGTCTTGACCTCCATGAGGCTTGTTCTTAGCACGGTAAACTAAAAAGTACGCAACTTTTTGTATAGTTTAACGCGTAACAAGATAATAATTATTAAGTTTATTTTAAAATAATAAAGTTTAAGGTAAAAAGGAAAGAAAAAAACGGAAGAATTGTGATGCTTTTGTGGCGGATTAGACCCCTCAACCCTCCTGAAAAGTCCAAAGGGTAAAGTTAAGCTGTTGTGTGAATCGAGCAAATACCACGAACTCACAGAAAACAGTAGAATTTTATGAATTTTTGTGAGTGGTGGAAGAGTGGCAAACGGAAGGGGCCTGTTGGGAATTTTAATGAAATAAACGATGACAGACAGTTGTGGTGATGGTGATTGGCGAGAGGGGGGGGGGGGAATTAACCCTCACGAGGGAACATTTTGAAAAGATGAAAAGAGTTACCTTCTGTGCGGAGAAGAGGTCGAGCGTGAGGTCGCAGCGGTCGGTGCTGTTGGTGCACTCGCGCAGCGCGGTGCGCGCCACGTCGTAGCGCGTCTTCTGCAGGTCGAAGCGCGCCCTTATGAAGTTCCTCTGCACCTCATTCTCAGAGTTGAACACGAAGAAGTAGTAACCATTGGCTGGCACCCTGGAATTCAGTTAGATTCAATATTAGGACGATAATCCTTCAATCCTTCTCCTTCGAGAGAGAAGAAAGAAGATAGAAAGAGAAACACTGCTTGATATTTTTACAATTGACTAAACAGAACCGATACCTGTACGTTAGAGCGTTGGCTCTGGCAGCGTCCTGGTGGTCTTCACTCACGGTGCAGTGCGCATGCGGCGTGAGCGGCAGGTTGAGCAGCAGCCCCTCGCACTCCAGTAGCGCCTCCTCGCTGCTGGAGAAGGAGGACCAGAACTCCGAGTTGGACATATCAAAGGCGGTCGTCTCGTTCACTTGGCTGTGATGCTCAGCGTAGCCGTCAGGAGTCAGACCCTGAAAAAAAGGTTAAAAATTACATTAAGATGCGATCCTTTAGATGTATGTTAAACGTGACTCCGAATAGGAATTGAATTAACGTTGTGTGGAAAAGTGTGGCTCAAAAGATGGCGCTGTTACATAGTTGAGAAAGTATGCTTAGGTAGTTTTAACATTGCTTATAGAAATAGTATAAGGCTAATTTATGTAGCAAAAGTGACTTTGGTTACAAAAAACAGGTGTGCCAGGACCGTGTCAAATGGTTACATTACTTAGTACCAAGCACCTGGCACACCTCTTTCGCGTCTTCTCTCTTTACTCTACTGGGTCACGCGTATGAATGTATATTGATTATAGAGTTGATCAATAGATGGACTCTGCATGGAAGTGTATTATATCATACCTCCTCTACTTCTTCCTGCGCCGTGTTTCTCTGTTCGTCGTCTTCGTTCAACTCCTTCTTAAGTTCGATCTGACCCAGCATTAGTTCTCTTTTAGATCTCGCTTCTTCTCTAGTCTCGCGCCGTCTTTCTGAATTTAAAAATAAGTGAACGCTTATTAAGCATACTTAAATAGATTAGGTAAAGTGTTGTCATATTCATTAATAAGTCGTAATTTCTTGTTGAAGAAAGAGATAAAACATGAAGTACTATCACCGGCAATCTGTGAGCTCATGGCTGTTTTCATTTGTCAAACCGATTCATTATTGCATAAATGGGTAAAATGTGACGCTAAGGTGCACTACCACTAAATTATGACATTTTTAATATAGTTAGTTTTACAGTAACAGAGGCGTGTAGCGGAGGCTTTATTAATGAGGAGGTGAAGAGCTTTGCCTCCGCGGAGGCGAAGGTTGTCCGAGGCCAAGGATTAATTCAAAATATAAGCACATTTTATATTTTTGCTGGAAATGGACATCTAACTTAAGCAAAACCAAAAATAATTTTATCTATGACGGAGGTACGATCCGCCTCCACCTCCTCCTAGCGGAGGAGAAGCTCCGTTACAACCCTAATTAGAAGGCATTTTAATATGAATATTATACCAGATGGAATAAAATATGTAAAAAGTTGAAAGCATATTACGTTGTCTTTGAGTCCTATTCTTCTCCTCGTCGATGGCTTCCACCAGCACTCTCCGCAGCCGGTCCAGTTCCTGCTCGCTGCCGGACACCTTGTTCATCATCGCCGATCTGTTAAATGCCTGAGAAACAGGGACATTGGCTTAGATTGTTTTATATCACCGACAGATTGACAATCATTAATAGAACTTATTAAGTTAAGACAATCTAGGTAGAAGACTTGTTCTTCTTTTCAGGTCAGATGGCGCGGTATCAGGGAACGTGGAGACTCTTGTTTTCGGAGTCCAAAGCCCACTTTGTGTCATATTGAATGTGTTCAGTATTAATTTTACCTTTTCTTCGTATTCTACTCCCATGGTCTCGTGTAGGCGGAACAGCACCTTCTTCCCTCTATCCCCCAAGGCCTGCAGTTGCTTCAGGACGTCCTCGAATACTTCTTTAGAGCTAGCGTCTGTAACGTTGGTCTTCGGCTGTGGAATTAAATACATATAATTATTTTATTTAATATCACACATTCATTAGTCAACCATTATTTTGTGCTCATTAACGTTCCCTATTCCCTCCATCGACAAATCCACTTCTCTTTCCCGTCTCTTTTCTTATTAGAAAAAGATGGGAAGAGAAGGACTAGAATTAGGCCTTCTGCATCTCATTTAGCAGGCGTAATGCGGAAATACTTGACGACTGTCTTCGGTGAGGTCGTGGTATTTCACCGGTCGAGCCAGCCCATTCGTGCGGACTGTTTCGATGAAATTTTCAGGAAATCTTAATATTGGCCTAGCTGAAATTTGTTAGCGATCGGATCAACATAACTAGTGATGTCTAGGTAACAGGATTTGCTTCTATTTGATAACTAAATCAAATAGACCGTCTATTCGAAATGATCTTCAAAGTATAACCAAAAACACGTTTGAAGGTTTATCACAGAAAGCATAACAAATATAACGAAGATAAGGTAGCCATATAAAATAATGAGTAAACAAGACTTTGTCGTACGCTAATTTTCCTCCGGATGTAACAATCGTCGGTTATCACATAGCAAATAATTAACTCATTCTATCTCTGCTCGTACCGTTTAACTAGATAGATTTAAGATTAAGTAAATATTTTTATTAATATTTTATCTGTGTATAGGAGTTGTAGATACTTAATTGAGTAAATAAACATAGTATGACAATTATTTGTAACACGTTATATAACGAAGTACACATCTCTCTTTGATACTTATGAGTTTGAAGGTAAGTAAGTAAGTTTTAAGTGATTAACTTAAACACAGAATCTGAATACGTAGAATGAAAAAAACAGATTTATGTTGCAAAAGTGAGTGGTAGTGTTGGGAGGGGACGCCTTAGAAGAAGTTATATCGACCAGATTAGTGGTTTACTAAAAAAGGACGATATAAGGAGCACCCATAACCGACGAGCATGCATGCGTAGATGTATGAATGTATAATAGAAGAAGCTAGAGTGGTGTGCCAGTATTGCGCCAAATGGAAATCCATGATGTCTGCCTATTCCTTCTGAGTTACGATTTTTAAAAAAAATTATAATGTACAGATACCTGTTGCCCAGCAATTCTTTTATTAAGTTTTTTTAAACGAATCGAGGGAATGGGGTGTAGTAGAGCTTACAAATTTGCATTCAGTGGTAACAAAAGATAATTTCTTGGCGCTTCTGCAACTAATGACGAATGGTTTACATGTGTGTGGATACGTTGCAGAATTTCATTGAGTACCGCAAATTCCTTTGGTGTCACCGTTCGCCCCTAGCCACCCCCTGGGGTTATTGCGATAAAAGAAAGCAATGAGGGGATGGTTCCGTTCAATTGAATATCAACAGAAATGTGATGTGTGTCTGAGGGCGCCCCTTAAAAATACAATATAACCAGGTACAGTGGTGGGGCAGTACCAATCTATTTTATCTCGGCGTTTGACTGAAAGATCAAATGTGCGCGGTATGGTTCTCGGGCTGTAGGTGACGAGGGATCTAAATCCATGGGTTACATTGTTAAAGTGTTTGGGTTTGGGAATAGTACATGCTTGTGATTATAGTGTCTGTGGACTACCACTACTACTAAACACACAACTAGGTATGTTTGTAATCGAGGTAAATTGATTTATACATGAACAATTGTATACGGAACTGTTATGTTAGATTTGTTGTGGTATATGGGGAACGATGGGGTTGACATGTCCTTTAAGACAAAAGTCCCAAATAAAATAAAGAAAAAAAAACAAAATGGAATGTAGCAATGTAATTTTTTTCTCAAGACTTGCGATCGACAGTTGTCGCGGCGACATTTCTCCTCGCTTGGCAAACGATATTTGTGTACCGCCTACCTTCCTAGCTATGTTGTATTGCCTAACAATCATTTATATATTTGATAACAAAAGATAATGTAAATTTTCCACGGCGTGGAATGTAAAGCGCAATATATCAGGGAATTAGCATTTAATTGGCGCACCATAATAATTTGCGTGAAATTTACTTTGTATGTAGTTAGTAGTAAATGCGTCATTTCTTTTGTTTTATTACGTGGCTTTAGTTCAGAGATAAATTATTTATTATATAATATAAGATAAGAAGTGTATGTATGTGTGAATGTACATAACATAATTTCACTTTAATTCATAGTTTTTGATGACAAAGTTTATCTAATAACTTGATAACTTTTCATGTATATTTTGTGTACATTTCTTTATTATCCGGTTTTATGTAGGCGTGTTTAAAGATATTTACTGTTTGAACAATGACATCTAACGTAATTTCACAGAAAGTACAAGTAATGGTACAAGATCCGGCATAAGAAATTTCATCTGTTACCACATGATTGGCGAGTCACGCAAGGATACCTTTTGGTTTAACCTATGCCACAGTGTAGGTCCTAGATTCAGCCAACCCACTTGTCCTTTTCTCGTCTGTGCCCTCCTTTGTCCATTAAAGGTAGGCAACGCATCTGCAACTCATTTGCATGTTGCGGATGTCTCGATTTCCACCTTCTCACAGAAAAAAAATGATTGTAAAAATTTTTCGTCTGCGTGTGAGTTTGTGCGCGCTAATCTCTGAAATGGCTGTACAAATTTGTGTCCGATTTTCACTAATGTGTGTGAAACTCATTTAAAATTTAGCGCTTGTATGTACGTGTATGTGCATTACAATCAATTGATAATAATAAAACTTTAAACTTACTTTAACTTCTGGCTCCAGATCGGTATTGATATTTATGCTGGTAGGTGAAGTGTACCTCTCAGTAACAACCATTGTGTTAGTAGTTTCTTTTGTGACTAATGTATCGGTAATTGTTTCAGTACGTTTCGTTTGGCCTGGCGTATCCACTGTCTTACTTAATTCTTTAATATTCTTTTTATCCAGAGATTTCTCAAACAGTTTAGTTTTAGCTGCAATTTCTTGATCACTTCTGTTCCCGTCTATATCTGAAATCGAATAGCTACAGTTAATCAACAATCTGCTTACCAAGACAACACGAAACACAGGTTTACAACATTTTTAGTTTGCAAGCATGATTAAGAACAAACATGCGGATAGTATCTACTTCTAACGCGATTTTAAATGAAATAATAACCAGAGGGGTAGGCAGGGATCATAGATTTCCGTTTGGCGCGATCCTGGCACACCTCTCTCGCTTCTTCTACGTCCATACATCTACGCAAACATGCTCGTCGGTTACCGGTGCTCCTTATATCGCCCTTCTTTAGTATGTCACTAATCTGGTCGATATAAGTTCTCCTTGGACGTTCCCTACCAACACTGCCACTCACTTTTACAATTTTTGTTTCGTTATTCTCTCTTCATTCGTCCTTTCAACATGCCCGAACCACCGTAAGTAATTGTAAGTTTGTTTGTTACGCTTTCACGCGAAAACTCAACCGATCATCATGAAACTTTGTACACATATTCTCGGAGGTACTAGAAGTAACATAGGATACTTTTATAAAAAAAATGGTATATAGAAAACGAAGTATGTGTGTTCTCTATAGACCTATAGACTCCGAAACGGCTGGACCGATTTCGATTTTTGTATGAACTGTTATCAATGTAACGATTACAATGTACTTGACAAATAAATAAATTGAACACAAAGTTGTTATTTGAGGTTATCGAAATGGAGTAAATGGACTGTATATGTGTTTGCGGAACACTCGAGCGAGTTGCAACACTTAAGATGTGTTGATATGTTGAATAAATCAAACGCTTTGCTTTTTGATTGGTCTGTCTGTCTGTCATTGTCTGGGTATCACTAATTGTGGGCAATGTCAATAATTTGTACAGACTCCCGGTCTTTATGAAACAATGAGTCTTTGCATTGAATTCCGGGTAGACATTCATATCTAGGAAGCTGGCTCTTTCGGAACCCACTGAAAGGAAACGCACTGATCGTGAGTAAATTACAAAAGAACTTTCGTAAATATAAAATCCTTATTTCAAACGATTTAGAGTGTTTGCATAACTACCAACATTCCCTAAATCAAATTATTATTAATCTATGTGGCACTGTGTTTGAAGTAGAAAAGAGAGAAGATAGACGAGAATGCGAAGATAGATGAGAAGGAGAAGAGGAAGGAGCTAAAGCAGATAAGGTCTTCGTTTATTTATCAAGACAAACAAAACTTTACATTCAAGATTTTGGGTTGCCAATGTTGGCAGTAGACCGATTTCGGTATAACAATTGGATCAGTATAAATTAGAAATACCCGTGCGAAGCCGGAGCGGATCGCTAGTGCTAAATGGTTCTTTATGTAGGGAAGAATAATCTTGATGATTGTTACCTTTGAACGACAGCCACTGTCTCGTATCTCTGTCCACGTTGGTGTCTCTGTGTCTATGGAGCTCTGTCAACGCCATGAGGTGTGACGGCGGACGGTAGTACTTCAGCTGTTCGTCTTTTGCCGCTTGTCTGATCGCGTGCAAACGTTCCAGGATTTCCCTTAGTTCCTGCAAAATGTGCTATTAGACATTCTGGCCTACTTGGGAAGATAATATTATTACCCACAACCAGCTAGTGTCTAAGCTTTGAAATATGAATATATAGATGGTCATTTTCAAGTATTTCACATTTATATACCTTAGGGTCGTGATCCGTGACGTCGAAACTGGGCACGGCGTCTGATGAAGTAATATTACCCCGCTGCGTCGGGTCGTGGAAACTCACACCGGCCTTGTGACGTTTCATGGCCCCTGCATTCAAGCAAATCAAGTTATTTATGTACCGATATACTTGAAATGAGTCTTCACTCAATTCCAAATACATAGACTCGAACTAAACTTATTTCATAATGTATGTATGTACATGTATATAACTCAGATTTGAGAAAGATAAAGGTCCCTGTCTTTCTTTGTATGACCAGTAGCAGTGATTGTTGTGCCAATAATCAGTTTATACCAGTGAATCTATTACTTGTTCTATTTATATGTGGTGTGCTTAAGAAGGCACAATGAACTCCGTGATAGCCGTACAATCGTTAGAGATATGAGCAATACTTCGGCACTTCAAGGAACTTTAAGTAATTTCTAAACGGTCAAGTGTTTGATAGCGGTGAAGATTACCGACACTGTATTGTTACCGTACATAGTAAATTACTTAAAGTATTATATAGTTACAGATAAGTAAAAGTTCACAGGGTTCAATTTTGTCAAGTAGTACTAATGAATCCAAGAAGACATTCTCGGATGTTTTCTGGAAATTTCCTCCTGTATTATTTTCTTTTTTTGTCTCACATCTGTTCCATTTTACATTTGCGTCACCTCGTTATTATTAGTAATCTGTTCGTTGTAATTAGGGATCGAATAACAAAAGCAAGAGATTATGGGGCTTGAAAAATGCCGAACTAAATAAGGTATGTTTCGATGGTTACTGCTTGCTGAAAATATATATGATTTTTTTTATAGAACATGGAGGCAAAGGTATAACGGGTCGCCTAAAGCTAAGTGATCACCATGAACATCCTCATGCGTCTTAAGTAGCAGGGTTTGAAGGGAACGGAAGATGGACTTATATGGGTCAGATTAGTTAGAAAGGCGATATTAAGAGTACCCGATTTGAAACAAGAGAGGTATGTAACCTCTACCTATCCGTTTGATTACATGCATATTTAATTTATAAGCAATTCCTTACTATATACTTACCAGGATCATTGGCCTTTCCATCAACCTTCTTTAACTCCTGAACCTTTTCTAATAGCGTGGTATTGGAGAGAAGACCGAGTTGATAAGCTTCAAGCAACTCGTCCAACTCTTCTGAGGAGTTGTCTCCGATGTACGCGCACTCTTTAAGATGTTTGTATCCTTTGATCATGATAAGTGATGCGCCCGGCCATCTGGGAACAAGAACAACATACCTTTCAGAGTTTCTGAATGTGCTTCGCGATGAGTGTATAGCATTCAGAGATTTATGGAATTCCCGTTTTTGTTCACCATTAAGGAATTATTTGAGTCTTCAGACAGGCGGCCGGCCGCACAAAGTGTAGCCTAAAACCCATACAGTCCATATTAACTTGACTTCTTGAAATACCAACGGTGCGTTACCCAAGCCGAAAGGCTCTCAACCTAGACAACCGACCTTTATTTAGACGAAAAAATAGCACAAGGTCGTATCGCTTCCGTATACTGTAATTTAAAATGTTGTTTTTTAAATGCTGTTAAATTGATTATTCCCCGGCTCATCGTTCCGCTCATTGTTATGCTCAGTTTTTGCTGATAATGAGCTACGATCGGCGACATTTCTAGATTATTCTGCTTATTAATTTTCTCTTGCCATCACAATATTAAATTACCTTTATCGAATCACATATTAATTTTAGGACCCAATAACATATTTTCTTCACAAGCGAACGCAAAATTAATAGAAAACAAAAGATAGTAAAAACAAAACAAAACTATGTTGGAGCAATACAATAATTTAATGAATTACCCACGAACGTAAGTAATAAGGGAAAGATTGTATTCTTATTAAGGAAATAACATTTCTAAATCTTAAATACCTGACACAAGTCGAAACGGTCACAGACGATCCCTTCAGGAGGTAGAAACCCCAGTATTCCTTCATATCGTCTTCGAGTTCCAGTTCCCTGGTCATGGACACCGGGACCAGTTCATCCGCGAGGCTCGGAGGACCTGGCACCACGAAAGCGTTGAACGTAGCGTTCGATTTCACCACTTGGCGCTAAATAATACTGCAAACTTTAATATGTTATAGGTTCGCTGGCAGCGCAGTGAAATGTTGTCACACTATCATAGGCACGCTTTAACAGGTAATAAAAAAAATAATCCAAGTCGAATTAAGGTAAAAGTAATAAATTAAATGTAATCTGAGTAATTTCTCGAATCGATTTCTTGCGACAATCGGTTTTTCGATCGAAGCGAGCCTATTAATTAGTGAAGTCGTTCAAGGCATTTAATTGCTTGTGTCACAATAGATGAGATGATGTGTGTGCGCATTTCATCTAAATTGTTAGCTTTAAATGATTTTACATAATGTTAGGGTGCGTTCAAATCTTGCGAACGCGGTGAGAATGTGCAGCTCGCGAGCCTTTCGCAAACTGCGCGCACGCCTCTTGCAAAGCTTTTAGTCTTCGCGCGCGGAATGGTAGCTGCTCGCGTGCACGCTGCGCGCCAATCCGGTAATAATAATTAAGTAACGACCCGAGCCGAGGCTCCCTCTACGGAAAGCCCTCCAGCTTAGTTACTCTTAAAGAGGCTTAGGCTAGGCGCCCTCTGCGCCCTGCCGCCTCGAGCCCGGTGTAGCTGTAAATGCCTCCCCTAGGCAAACAGTGACCTCACAGTCACAAAAAAAGAACAACGCGCATGCACATGCGTATTCGCTAGATGTGGACGCACCCTTATACACAAATGAGTTAGATTGAGTAGTTCTTCTTTGCATAACTGAAGAAAGAAATGGGTCATTCAAACATCTTATTGTAAGAAGACGATTAAGTTAATTTATTTTGACATCATAGTTTACTGTTCTTGACATTTCATATTTAGTCACCGACTGTCCTCCTCGCGTCACAAACAATTACAAGTTGCTACAATACTCCGATACGTTATCTTGAATAGTTTATCACTGACAGACAGACTTACATTGGCTGTGATAACGTGTAAAGGTGAATTGTCGACTCTATAAATATGTATATCATGTTGTGATCATGGAATATTAAGACTGTTTATCGTAGTGAAAGGAGTGAAAGTGATGTATTGATAGATGGAGAAGTCTGGCAATCTGTGACGTCATTTGTCTTGACTATTTGTACTTTTCCATCTTCGTGACGTCGTCCACTAACGCTAGGCTGTAGGGATATAGGGATATATTGTTGGTATCACGGAAGAATCACGATCTAACGGAATACTAGCGTAAGATTATGGTATTTTGATTCCTTACTAGCCACCGGCCTCAATTCACCTCCCTTTGACCTTCTTAGTTTCCCTTCTTTTTCATTATACAAATACTGACAAAGTATCCATAACAATCCATTCCAATCGTCGCGGATATTGGGTAGCTGTGGTTATTTAGTCAGTTATGCTGCTCGTCCGGGTATCCTCTACTACCATGAAAACAGTGGTAGAGTCCGCAACAACAACATCTGTTGCACGAATTGGCCGGCTCGACCGGTGAAATACCACGACCCCACAGAAGACAGGCGTAAAGTAGAGTATTCTGCGTTTCGTCTGATGAGTGAGGTGCCGGAGGCCTAATTCTGGTCCTCTTCCCCTTCCCATCCTTTGATAATAAGGAAAGAATGGGAAGGGGAAGAGGACTTGACGGTGGAGGGATGAATAGAAAAGGGATATAACCATTTTCTGTTTATCCCTTCCATTCCATTAAAGGTAGGCAACGCATCAGCAACCCTTGTTGCGGATGCTTATGGGTAGCGATCACTTGATATCAGGTGACGCGTGCTCGTTTGCCACCTTCTAATATTAAAAAAAACTCTATAGAACGTTGATTCATGCCATGCTATTTTTGTAACAATTACCTGCGGTATGTAGTATGTACCGACAAAAATGTAGCAGATGTCATTAGCGGTCGTAAACTCGAAAACGTCCCAATTGTGACGTTTTTTATAGTTAACGTTATGAGTTTACATTTACGTAAGCACACAACATTAGGTATCCTAGTTTTGCTTCTTATTTTAATTACGCTATTCTTTTCACACCAATCATGTGTGAATGGTGCTGTCACTGTCTTTGGAACACTTGACCGGAGATTTTGTATAAGTATAACATATCTTTAGTATAAAATATGATTGCGCTGTAGTATATATGTAGATATTGGGTATGGTGTTCGTAATAAGTGGTCGGACAAGGGGGGCTTACTTGGCACCAGGTGGGCGATATCTTGCTGTCTATGAGCCGCATGTCCGTCATGCTCATCGGGTACATCTGCCCGGAGAACACTTTGTACCTGCAATATTCATTTTCTATTATTTTTGAAGTGACAACTTCTTTAGGCACTTTTAACTTGGGCAGTAAGTTGGCAAATGCGAGACAAGAGCCTTACGAAATGTGTGATCGGACGAGGCGATCGGAAGTTGTTCGAATTTATATTCCATATTGTATTAAATTTTGAATTTAATTTAAGTTAAGATACAAGGGTTTTTTGTACATGTTATCGTTAAACTATTGTCAAGTTTTAAGTTTTTTTAGATATGTTTTCTCATAACTGAGACGTACATTTTCTTGCGAAGGATTATTTATTATATAATCGTCAATTTATCGAATTTGTATTCATGTACAATGACTATAAATAAATTTTTCACGGTCATTACTTTGGCAGTAAATTGACAATTCTAATCTAATCTGTACAAAGCACTTAGCATAACTGACTGGATGAGCTCAAGTTGACCGTAACTATCCGGTATGGGCTTGAATCAATTCGGCGACCGGAAATAGAGCATTGTCCATTAACTCGCCAATGTTGCCAGGTTGCAAATATCTTTACCTAACTTAATTTTATTATTAATTTATTTAATTTTTTAAATATACGAAAAAGTTTAACAAAAAAAAACATAAGTCAAAGGCGACTCAGTACTACAAACACAAAGTGGTGCTACGAAACATACACGATACGATTACTATATCTTAAGACTAGGCACATTATCAGTGAATTGAAGCTTTAAGTATGATATGATAAACAATTATAAATAATTCACTGCAGTGGTCTGTTGTCAGGGGGTATAGACTAGTACCATCTTTTGAAATGACAACTTCTTTAGCCGCGTTGAACGATATTTGTTTGGGGAAAATCTTATGTTCCCGTGGGCAACATTCGCAACTTGCTTGGTTGAATTTGGGACGGTTTCGACGAACTCTTTTCATTTATTTTTCTTGTATTCAATTTTGAATGTTAGTATTAAGATAAAGGGTTTATTTCTGTTGATTATTTGCTTTTGAACTATTGTCGCCTATTTTGAGTTCACTTCGGACTGCGTGTTGTTATTTTTTTCTCACTATTAACTCATATTTAAGGTATGTAACACAATAAGAGAACTTATATCGATCAGACTTGTGACGTACCAAAGAAGGGCGACAGGAGTACCCGTAACCTACGAGCTTGTATGCGTAGATGTATGGACGTAGAAGAAGCCATCTCTCGCCACTCGTTACCTCTCGGTGTGTTAGGATAGGATAATTTTAGGTAGGGTCACATATTTAGTACCATAACATTATTATAAATATATATTATTAGGAAAATAGGAAAATAAACAAGTGTTCACGACTGTAACCAATATGGCTAGGCAGATATTACTGATTTCCGATTGGCGTGATCCTGGCACACCTCTAGCGTCTTCATGCATCTACCGCACACACGCTCGTCAGTTACGGGTACGTCCTTCTTTAGTATGTCATTAATCCAACCGATATAACTTCTTCTGGATTATTATTTTCCATTATAGAATATAGTAAGAGCTAATTGATTGAGACTTCATACCTCATGTACAATGGCACGAAGATGAAGACGCAAGGCAGGACGATCACCAAGGCGAGCAGCCTGCACAGCCTGATGGGGCCCTGGTAGCACGCTCTTGACGGCAGCTGGCTGAACTGACGGGTGGCTCGCGGGCGATTCGCTAAGCCAGCTGTGAAAAAAATCAGAAAAACAAAATTTTATAGCATAGGTATTGTAGAGACACGAGATATGTTAAAACCACTCTATCTCACAGAAAACAGGCGTGCAGTAGTACTCTACGTTTCGTTTGATGAATGAGGTGCCGGAGGCCTAATTTCAGTGATCTTCCCCTTTTTTTTACAAGGATAGGATGGAATCAATAAGAGGGTAGGATTGGGGAGGAGGTGAAAGGGGAAAAGGTATTCTTTTTCCTGTCTATGCCCTCCTCTGTCCATTAAAGGTAGGCAACGCATCTGCAACACATTTACTTGTTGCGGATGTCTATGGGTAGCGCTCACTTAACATCAGGTGATCCGCTTGCTCGTTTGCCAACTTCTTACATAAAAAGAAGGTTGACTTTTTCAGTCGATATTTCATTAGGTTTGTATTGTCTTGGATTTACAACAACTTTAGCGACTAGATTCGAAAAGCGTGCTAATTAGAACGCTTCTAAAGGTTACGTCATGTGCTTACATTGACAAACACTACCTGTCCTCTTTTTTCTTATTAATTTAATTACGCCATCCTTTTTACACCATTTGACATGTGTGTGTTACTGTCACTGTCTTTGCCACACTTTTGATCGGTGATTTTGTGTGCGTGTGAATCATTGGTGGTATTAAACGTATACGGAGCATTATAAATGACTAGTAGGTTTGTGAGTTTGTTCAAGGAGGTCGGCTTTTATTATCGTGTCATAATTATGTCCGCATTATGTAAGAATTCAATTAACGTAATATACCTGATTGAATAATACACGGCACTAAAATTAGGAAACCGAAGTATATAATTTTTAGGAGAGACATGTGAACAGTAATAACTAGATTACCTGCAGGTCACTTAGATTCGTGACTATATTGAGATGAGAAACTTTATAATCGTATTGTTTACTCAGTGTTTTTCACTTTTCGCGAGGAACCCTAATTATTTTGCTTAAATTAAATAGCCTAGCCTTGAACCTCTATTATATTAGCTATCTTCCAGTAAAAGTCCCATACAAATCGGTTAAGTCGTTTCGAAGATTACAACATACAGACAGACAAAAAATTTTAATTTTGTATTTTTGTTCAAGTACCGTATATACATCATATGTATTGAGTATGACAATGTTATTTTGATATTTATTTATTTATTTAATTTGGCTTGCCAACAAAATATGAAATGATACTTATAACACGCACTGAATTTTAGGAAGTAATAACATATTTCTTTTACAGGCAAACACAACACTTACAGAAAACAAAGATGGCAAAAAGATACAAAACAAAACTGTGTGACTAATTAGTAACGTAATAAGTATTAAGTGAGTAGTTAGGACTGTGTTTGAACAATACAATCATTAAATTTGTTAATAACTGTAGTGCATAACATAAATATAAATTAATCTGGATTATAACAAACAACCACGGCTAATTTTTTATAAAATATAGTTGCAGAATTGGAAAAAATGTCTATCTCCGGTATTTTATGCACCATTTCATTACATTTACATGCGATTCTGTTCAAAGGTGCATATTACATACAGACGCCTCAATTTTATTTATCAGTATAGATATAGATTATTTTCCTTGTATAATTTTGTTCTGTGAATATGTATGTGACTGTACTGGTCAGGAACGGCTGAACAGTTATCGTGAAAATTTATGTGTGTGTATGAGTTGGTCCGTGGATGGTTTAGGGCAATTGAACCCGATAGGTGGCACTGCCATCGGATTAGACGTTAGCCAATCCCGTTAATAGATTGCCAAAGATCATGCGAGACAACGCCTTGTGAACACTATGTAAAGTGTACAATCATAATGGATAATAAAATATCTTTTACATTTATTGGAATTAACTGGAAGCGTCTTTATCATTTCTGGTTATAAATGTAGAAATTTAAGGGTTCTGTTCCATTCTGGTCTTAAAGGGTTAATTCTATAGGTTTTAAATGAAGTGATTAATGTTTTAAATCGTGGTAGAGCCCGGAACAACGGCTCGACCGGTGAAATACCACGACCACGAAGACAGGCAGACAGTAGAAGTATTTCTGTGTTTGATGTAACGAGTGAGGTGCCGGAGGCCTAATCAGACTCCTCTTTTTTAAAATGGAAAGGATGGGACGGGGAAGAGGATTTGACGGGTTAAAGATAGGAAATCCTTTAGCTGTTTATCCCCCCTTCTACCAATAAAGGTAGGCAGTGCATCTACAAGTCGCTTGATATCGGGTGAACGACCTTTTCGTATGCCACCTTCTGCTGCAATAGTAATAATAAAAACTCACCTTCTAATGGCACCAGCTCTTGAGGGTCCATCTTGATTGTCTATACCATAACATCCAACAGACTTAAGTTCCAACTTATTGCGCACTTCGATCACTTTTATAATCACATGTTAAATTATTCTAATGTTGTACATCCGTGTATAAATTACTAATTGTTTTAACCTGTCTCTGACACTTGTATTACGAGATTTATACTGTTGGTAATATTATAGATGACTAATTATACAGTAATACTGATAGCGTGCCTTAATCTAACATCGGACGTCTAGACATACGGACAGTTTCTTTATACTTTCACAGTAGATACCGAGCGTTCGAACGAAGCGATACTTTTGCGTACGGCAAAGGATTGTAAGATGCTAGAGTTATTGTTTCTATCCAGTTATGACGTAACTACCTTCAAGAGAAAAGTGAATAGGCAGTTACTAAACTAGTCCGTACCATCCTTATATCATTTAGACACATCGTCAGATGGAATTGTGGTCAATCGCTACTTTATTTGTATACACAGCCCAAACTAATAAGTAAGACTTGAAATTTTGGAAAACTACCCGCGGACAACCGGGACTATTCACCAGATTTTTATCACCTAGAAAAATGATGTAGGCTAAGAGATAAAATTATTAAGAGTCCATACGTTGTCGATATTGTGAAAACAGCCAGAATTGTATTAGAGGAACCAGCAGATGTTAGCGATTGTAGCATTTATTAGTTTTGCTTATGTCACTGGACAATATCATTCTTTAAATTAAGGCTTCTCCGACTATCGATGTGTCTAATCATGAGAAATCCCTACTAATATTATAAATGTGAATGTAAGTTTGTTACGCTTTCACGCGAAAACTACTCAACCGATCATCATGAAACTTTGTACACATATTCTTGGAGGTACTAGAAGTAACATAGGATACTTTTTATGAAAAAAAATTGTATATAGAAAGCGCGGTATGTATGTTCCCTATAGACCTATAGACTCCGAAACGGCTGGACCGATTTCGATGAAATTTACAGGGTATATATTTGGTACATTCCTGTGTTTAGTAGCGATCGGATCAACATAATTAGCGGTACCCGGGCGAAGCCGGGGCGGGTCAGTAAATGTATAAATCAGATCACACTTCCAAGGAGTCGTTTACACGTTTTATCAAGATGTGATCGCTATTAGGTACTTTGAACAGGGATGTTATTTTAATCGGATAATTTTGCGAGCTATGTATGGTACCTTTGAGATTTCATTCATTAATCATCGTAGCGCGCACTAAGTTTACCTGACAATGATATACAACAAAAAGGTAACAGATATTTCATTAGCGGTCGAAAGACTCGAGCGCCAATAGCCTAATGGTTAAAGGTACGGACTGCGAAACATACATGGTTGCAGGTTCGAATACACCATTCGACTATTGTAATGAACCATTTCCAATCTATTTTCAGCTTAATCGATAACTTTACTTTGCATAAATGCCTGAGTAGGGTTGGCATGAGGCAGGCGGCCGACCTTAAAAAAACGATACCCAAAATCTATTACAGTATGGACTACGGTCGTACTGTGCCGACCCCACACAAGACACTTGTAGTTGAAGACACCAAATGATCACACTTATAAATTCACCTTAGATCTACTAGCTGGCGTCTTCAACCCTATGAGTAAAACTTTGTCATGTATGAAACATGCCTTAATCACGCAGTTTCGATGTACTTAGAGTCGTAAGGGTCGCGTCTTGTTTGAGTTCATCTATAACCGATGCGCTATCTGCGGTTCGAGTGCGCGCGCCCGTCTGTCGGTATGTTTGTCTGCACCAAACAATGCAATCACGTGCTGGCAATATGTTCAGACTAATTGAAATCATTTGGGAATGGATTTACTGTACAAGAAGTCGTCAGTAGTCTTTCACCTAGAAACAATATTACGTTACTAGCGGTCCCCTGTTGACTCTGGTGTAGACACTTTCGGACAATGCAGTATGATTTACAGACACAAACAGTAAATTTACAAACATTGAATAGTAAATAATGTTCTGCTACGTTGAATTTATCTTTCTAACCTCATATCGGGTTATAATTTTTTTTTTAATATTTTACAATAATCTCTAGGTTAAATGCGGGGTTAAATAATGCCAAAGGTCAATACGAATGCCGAATATGTTTTGTCTAGATAAAAAAAACAAACTTGTTAATTCGCCCGGACTGTTGTGTAGAATAAGTAAGAAGACATATTTTGTTTGTTTTTATTGGTATTCCGAACGGTTCGGGCTTAAAACGGCATATAATTAAGTTTGCAATCCACGCCACAATGATTAGGAATTTTCTGGGAAAATTAATGATATACATCCATAAAGGGTAGGTTACTTCAGGGGAGAAATGTTGTGGATATGGAATAGGCCTATGATATAATAAGAACATAACCAAAACCCGACTATCAGTTCGTAACTCAGATGTTTATCCACTCACACTTATCGAAAAAGTTTGTTGACATTTAACCGTGTTTTTAGAAAGTGAATTTTTAGATCGTTTAAATCTTTGGGGAAAGGTCATTGACCCTACGAAAATAGTAAAATACAACATATGCCAAACATGTATTATTTACACGCTTACACAATTAATATGCTTTTGATTCACACAAAGATCTTCCTCACATTTATTTGAAGTTCAAACTAAAATACACAACAAAACACTACAACAGACTTGTCCTAAAATTAGTTTAAAATATTAAATAACACAGACAATAAAACGATCACAGGTTATGTTCAAACTTGACATTTAAGGATCGGTCTCGAAGTGAAATGTCGTAACTGTCACAAAAATAAATTGATTTATCACGATTTTGTTTTAAATAATAGACGCGCACTTCGTCCGCCGCGTCTGTTTCGTCACTGGCCGCGTTATCGCTTTACGCACATTTATATTGTAAAATATAAATAGCCCGGCGATATTTTTTTGTTGTAATTACACGTGTCCGATAAAACAAAAGATTTTCCGCCAGTTCTCTGGCTTGTATTGTCGCTTGCAACGATTAAGATAAGAGAATTAAATGTAAATTACGCCTATAAAAGTAAAGAATGTACGGCCTAATTGAAAGGGGCTTTATCTTAATTATAAAAACATTTATTGCATACAAATAAGTAAGTAAAAATTTGTCTTTTTCCATTTGTAGTGAAATGAAGTTTTCACTTCTTCATTAGCCGCGTTACATGATATTTGTTGGGGGAAAATCTTATAGGTTCGCGTGAACATCCATAATATGCGTCAGCAACATGCTTTTTTGAATTTGGCACAGTTTCGACGAACTTTTTTAAATTTATTTTTCTTGTATTCAACATTGAATTTTATTGTTTAGAAACAAAGGCTTATTTTTTGTTTATTAATTTAATGTTGAACTATTGTCGCGCCTTTCCCACCTGTCTTGAGTTTTCGCTTCTATCGGCAATCCTTATGACTTTTCTGTGCTTATCTAACATTAAGTGACAACCTCTATGCATTAAATCCTTTAAGTCGAGGCATAATATTACTATCAGAGTATATCTTTCTCTTTGAAAAATGACAATATAACATGTTTTGTGTTTGAGAATAGGCTGACCACACCACTTAACATCAGGCCGGCATGTGGTCAAACGTTAGTTTACTTATCATAAAAAAAGACCCTAACTCTATGGTGATGTAAGTCATAAATAGTTCTTTTGTTAGTTGTCAAAGAGTCCCGTTTTAAAATTAATCACTTGAGCTTAAGGCCACAGGAACAACGGATCAAAGGTTAGTGTTAATTAGCATTAATTATCGTAACACAACACTTTGTCGCTCTGTGAACGGTGTAATAGAGGGCATTGTTAATATGTCCATTAATGGTACTTATTGTGGTCTACCATCTGTATCAATATAATTTAAATCATAATTTAATATCAAAACAATCCATTAATATAATATTGAGCAAATAAGTCGACTCTGTATTGAATTTTCGGTAAATGTTCGAATGACGCGTTTGAAACTAACACCATAATTTTTTAGTTTTAATTACTTTCAATGTGATAGGTAATCGTAGTCTGCCTAATAATATTGTATAACATATTATCCTTCTATAGGGGTCCAAAGAGAACTTATATCGATCAGATTAGTGATATAATAAAACAAGGCGATATAAGGAGCACCCGTAACCGACGAGCTTGTATGCGTAGATGTATGGATGTAGAAGCGAGAGAAGTCTGACAGGCGCGAAATGGAAATCTTTAATTTATGCCTATCACGTTACCCAGGGGTGTTACGGGCGTGAGCGTATATTAATTTATTTATCCTTATTTTATCCACACAGCATCAGCTATTTTTGGTATCATTTGCACTTTTTAAAGCAACGACTAAAGTGGAATGAGTCGATTAAAACACAATCTCTAGTAATGATTTATTGAGAGAATAAGATTTCATAAAAACACTGATGGGACTTTTTCGTTGTTTAAATTGCTAAATTTCAGTCTTCTAGTACTTCAGTAAGAAACACTAGACGTTTTGATCATCGTCAGCGAGTAGATGAAATCGCCATATTTCAGATGTCAATAAATTAAGAGCTAAATTTTCGATACTAGTCTCGGAGCTAAGACGGTTTTAATTTTTTTTAATGGAATAAGATGGCAGTCGAGCAAGCGGATCACCTGATGTGACGTGAGCGCTACCCATAGACATTCGCAACAAGCAAATGTGTATCAGATGCGTTGCCTACCTTAATGGATAGAGGGTGGCATAGACAGGAAAAAGGATATTTTCCCAGCCAAGCCCCTCCCACCCAATCCTCTTCCCGTTCCCATCCTATCCTTATGAGGAAAGAATGGAAAAGGGAACAGGAATTAAATTAGGCCTCCGGCACGTCACTCATCATACGAAACGCAGAGTATTTCTACTTCACGCCCATCTTATATATTTAATATATTTCACCGGTCGAGCCGGCCCATTCATGCAACAGATGTTGTTGCGGGCTCTACCACTGCTATGACCAAATACTTCTAGAAAAGGGTAACGCCAAGTTCCTTTGGCTTGTCTTTGCGTTAAAATATACCGCTGCCTACACCATAATTTCAATGCGAGCGTGATACTCATGACTTGTGACAGATTTAACGACACGTGGCAAACGTTAACCGCGGCCGCCATCTTGCGGCACGTGTAACGTTGTTCAATATTGTTTCACACAATATTATACATTCGTTTAATTATTCACGTGGTGATATTGAATGGTGCTGACAGATTTCTGTTTTTATTATTTAAAGTTATTTTTTTATAATCTATTACAGCTTTCAGACAGAATCTAGGGAATATTCTTTCTTTATAATGCCAAGGAGAACAAATTAGTTAAGCTTGCAAGTTAGCACTACATCGACCCATCCTGAGATTAGATTAACCACTTACATTCATTATGTCAATAACTTTACTTCACAATAACAATCGTAATCCTAGCTCCTAGTGTTTTACAGGATGGAAGCTAGTCAAAGTGCGCAGAAATTATACAATTTAATACCCCTCCATTCTATCATCGGAATTTTCGACATGTGGCTGGTCACCATCCATCAAATTGTAGATAATGCACAGCACAACATACATGCAAAGGATTGGAATAATTCCACCTGCGACCGTTAATTACGGGTACCTTTAAGAGAAGAGTGAACAGGCGTACCATTTTTCAACCACATCACCTCTTAACATCAAGTGGGATTATGGTCAACGCTAGTTGCTCAAAAATTTTTTTCGTTAAATACAATACGTATATTTATAGTCGTTATTAAAATAATTCCAAGGCTTTTGTCTGATTACAACTATGCCCATATATCACGCTATAATCTCAACTAAGACCACACCCACCCTCGCGCTGCTATTGGTCATACGCGTTGAAATTCTCCGCCAATCGGCCAGCCATTTCGCAACCCCCTGTTCGAAATTTAAATATTTTTTCTCCAATATCCTCAGTCGCAATTTACACGTCGAGGGAGCTACATCTGTTGACGTTGTGCAATATATTCCCTTTGTGTCAGTGTGTCAGTGCAAGTTATTTAAATAGTTTATATAGATTGAATTAGTGTTTATATGCCAACCGTAATCGACAAATCGATTGGGAATTGTAAGTATTTGGTACACAATATGATGTTCATTGTAAATACTGTGTGTGAATAATGACGGTTTTCTTTGCGGCTGACTGATCACTGTTTACCTAGAAGCGACATTTACAGCTATATGGGGCTCAAGGCGGCAGATTGCAGAAGGCGCCTAGCCTAAACCTCTTTAAGTAGAACTCAGAGTTTGGGAGCCTAGGTTCGGGCCGTTACTTTATTATTAACGGTTGACTTGTCTCAAGGGTCTCCGAGAGCAAGCAAGCAAGTTAGTAGAAAGTTATATTATGCATTCATCCGAAGGATTAGTTCTTAATAGATTGAGGGATTTGGAGAAGAATACAACAAATCTAAGTCATGAGAGTCAACCAGTCTGTTCACCAAGCCTGCACAACTCACAAAGAAAGCGTTCCGTCTGTCTGTACGTATGTCTTATAAAACATAACTTGTCTGTGTCCAACTTGTCGCAATCCACCAACAGACGGACTGATTCATGAGGCAGATTATCATTATTCTGGTCATAAATATATTAGCTGAAATATTACTATAATTGTTACTTTTGTTTTTGTTACTTGTACGAAGAGAAGTTGTATCTATGGGCCGTGGGAAATTGGGACGTGTTTTTATAAGAGACGGGCATTAGTCTAACGAAAGGGTTTTATTTAAACATAGGTAGATATTGTTTTTGTGTGATAATTATCGCGCTACATTTATAAATAATAAATGTCAATGAGTACAAAACGTTTATTGTTGGGCAATGGCGGATGCCACTATCGCCGGATGTCGCTATGTTTGGACCCGGCGGCTACACGTATCAGACCGGTACGGATTATTTTTACTCTATGATACCTATTGATCAGCTGCGAGCTGATCAATAGGAACTTGAAGAGATATCTTTTCGTCTACTATTTAAAAATCATCGGTCTTACGGTCTTCAGCCGACCTCATCCAATCCACGACAATCTGGACTGTGTTGTCCATCTAGTGGGATCGTCCCCAAGCTACGTCAACCTATATCTTGCCGTCATTACAGAACCTTAGACATTTTTTTTATGGAATAGGTGGCAAACGAGCACGTGGATCACCTGATGTAAACCGCTACCCATAGACATCCGCAACAAGGAAATGTGTTGCAGATGCGTTGCCTACCTTTAATGGACAGTGGAGGGCATAGACCGGAAAAAGGATAGTTCTTCTTCCCCGTTAACCCCCTCCCCGTCCAATCCTCTTCCTTCTATCCTTAAAAGGAAAGGGTGAGAAGGGGAAAAGGACTCAAATTAGGCGTGACTCTTCTATTTCACGCCTATTTTCTGTGAGGTCGTGGTATTTCACCGGTCGAGCCGGCCCATTCGTGCAACAGATGTTATTGTTGCGGGCTCTACCACTGTTAAATTTACCAACTCATAGCTATAAAATGGATGGATCAGTGGTGTGGGTCTTAAAATTGTAACCGGAATAATGACAGGGTCAGGAGCAACTTAACAGAGAGAGTACTATAACCTCATACTCACCCAAGAAGAAGAAGAGAGTTGTTGTGTGTCGTAACCGCATACAACACACACTATTAATGTATTTCATCTGCTTAGTAGAATGCTACACAGCGTTTTTTCTATTTATTCCTTATACCCTTTCCGTAATTAACAATCTTCCCTTTTTCACACAAATGCTGTTAATGTATACTGATTGTTTCGGACTTTAATGAGAGTATGAGGTCACATTACCATTTGCTCTTTTACGTACCGTAAACCATAAGGTAAGAGGTCATATTATTTACTCTTAAACCATCCAGATATAGATGGTTGGCATTCCATAACCGTTTCCAGCATTCGCACACCCCCTTCTGGATCTGTCCCCGACGGTATTTCCAAGCAAATACGACTTGAGATCCAAAGAAAGAATCATAAAAGTCAGCTTCGCACCTCCTGTATGTCCAGAAGGTAAACAGTAAACAAAACAACATTAGGTTGCCAGCTTCTAGTAAGAAACAGTTTAAACAACCTATAAGTGTGCGATATGACATGGTTGGAGGACCGAAAATGTAGAAACCAATAGGAGAGTTCTAGAAATATGTTGATAATGATGATGATGAGTGATTCTATTTCTCTCTCCCACTAGGTAACCCATCAGTGATGGCGTCAGACCAGGAGTCGACGGACGAGGAGCCTGATAGCGAGATGCTGAGCGACGACCTGTACCTGCAGGACAGCGACGATGAGCGACAGGCGAGGAGTGTGCAGGTAGCTGGTAGCTGGTAGGTGATGTTAAGTGACCACCTGCACACAAGCTAGGTACAAGTTTAGCAATCTAGCTGGTATTGGTTTAACAGTTATACAGCCCGGCCGGAACCATGACCTCACAGAAGACAGATGAAGTAGAAGTATGATGAGTGAGATACCAGGAGTGTGCTGATATCTCTCCATCATCCCATTTCCACCCATGTCTAATAAGGAAGGAAGAGGAAATATTCTCTTAGCTTGTTGCAAATGGCTGTGAGTAGCAGTCATTTGATATTAGGCGACCGCTCGTTTGCCACCTTCTTCAATGATTACAAAAACTAAACTTGTACCTGTAGCTTAAACCTTGGAATTAAATAGCGGTAGAGTGGTTCCACCTTTGCAATCGAAAGTTTCAAACAACTTTAAAATGCTACTATTATTTCAACTTCTTCATAGAGTCTATCAGAAGACCATCCTCCGCTGAACTGCCTGCTGCGACCGCCACGAAAGCTGTTCACCAACTGTCGTGAGCGCTGGCGGCAGCAGAACGTGAGCGGCGCCTTCGCTGAGCTCCGACGACTGGTGCCCACCCATCCGCCAGATAAAAAGCTCTCAAAGAACGAGATCCTAAGGATGGCGATTAGGTAATGATTTTAAGTTTACCGCTATTCGTAACGAGAATATGTCAGTCCACAGCTGAAGAAAGACCTGAATATAGGCATGGAGATCTACGACCTATGGACGGTAATACTCTAATCCTTTTTTATTCTCGTTTTTCCCATTTTATCCTATACATATAAAAATGAATCCCTTTTCCCTTGGTCACGAAATCACGCGCGCTGGACCGATTGCGCCAATTCTTTTTTTTTGGTGTTGGTTATTGTACGAAGAAGGTACTTATAAAAAAAAACAAAATTGCACGGGAAATTAGAAAAAATGATAAAACTTAACGACCATGTAAACTTTTCTAATGAAGGTAGGGCTTTTCGCATCGTCAGTCGTTTGACATTTGGCGCTATTAGATTAAGTAGGGGGCGCTTGCATGGAGAAACTACCCGTGCGAAGCCGGGGCGGTCGCTAGTCACTTATAATTCTGTTTAATTATGATATATTTCATAATAATTTGATGTTTGGGTATGTAGAAACGTGCATTTAAATTGTAAACAATCATTCGCTACAAATTTTTCTTTGTTACCGTTAAAAGTGTCATCGTTTTCCGATTAGGAAGGTTAACAAATAGACTGAGATCCTATCTAGGTTTTTAAGAGATAGGAATTGGCATCCTCCATCTTCCGAGGAAATCAATGTATTTTTTGTTTGAAATTTCGTTGGTATTCTCTTGCAGGTACATAGGTCTACTATGTGAAGTGCTCGAGTGGCAGAAAAGCCACGGCTTACTCACCAAAAATGAAAACTCCGACCTTGCGGTAAAATGCGAGTCTCCCATGAGTCCACAATCCAGGCACCTCCGTCTTAAAAGACCGTACTTTGATGACGACAAAAGACCGAAAATCGATGGAGATTGTAAGTACGGCAATGATGAAAACGAGGAGAACCTTCGGAGGAATATCCATAGAAGTGTGGGTTTCAACAAGGAATATTATTTCGGAAAAGATCACATAAAGATTCTTAGAACTCAGTATTACTTTCCTTCTAGATGGAGGCAGAATGTTCCTTTTAGAAATTTGGCCGCAGAACGTAATGGTAACAATCTGTTAATGATTGCACCCGCACAGGATAAAGAGGATGATGGCAAAATTAATGGTAGAAATAAAGATAAGGGCGATGGTAAGGATAAATAAAGTGAAATGGTCAACGCTCCATTTCATGATCTCTACGAAGATGCTTGTAAGAATAGTTCAACAATTAGAGAGACGCAACAGCGCGAAAATTATTAGTGCGTATGCAGGCGCGTTTTAACTATTACCCTCAGTACCATCTTAGAGTCTAACTTGTTATCTATTTTATCTAAAATAATGTATCTGTACGGAAATACTTGTGAATTACTGACGCGTTACACAAAGTGTTTGTTTTTTATTCTGCGGCAATGCAACTTGTTATTATTTATATTTTTGTTTATGGATTATTCCAACGCTCCAAGAACGTCCAAATATTAGGGTACGATCTTAGATGATAGAAAGGTAGCGGTATATTATAACCAACATAAATTCTCAGTTCTTTTCTCGTTACTGTGCACTTAATCATGGTGAATGATTTAAACTAAATAAAATATTATACTTCTATTGGTAGCATAACCAAAGACATCCCACTGACGCCAAATTAAAAGGTAAAAAATACAAAGATTCAGATAGGACTAGTTACATCTGTATCAATTATATTTTCCTTCCTGCTCATATTGTTGTCAAGATGTATATAAATTGTATTCGGTAATTTTGTGTAATGGTCAACGTATTTAATGTATATTATTTTAATTCAATTAATAATATTAATCATAATTAATTTGTGTTTTTCTTCCAAGCACCCATTGAGTTCCCAATCCGTATGGGCATGTTTTTTATTTGCAATATTTTATTGCCGAGAAAAAGTGCATTACATAAAAAATGTTACTAATTTTCGGAACAGATATTCGGATAGGATCATAATAACTGGAGTAAAAAACACAGGTACAACGTCATTTTCTAAAAATGAGTCCTGGCAAGATCGATTTATCGCCTTGATACCCGCTGCATACAAAATTTCATCAATGTCGTAAATTTGGTAACACCAACTCGACACTTAACTCAAAGTATTACAATTATTTCTTATTAACTTAATGTCAATTCCTAAAAGTCCTAATATAAATGTTGAATCCCATCATTAACCGGTCATTTAATTTATTAATTATTCAGCTAATTAATGACTTGTCAAAAATTAAATAATGAAATAACGAATTGAAAAAAACAATTGAGTGATTTATAAAAACGTATTTTATTAACGTTACTATATTACAATTCCGTCTTATTGATTTTATGCCAGCTTCTAAAAGCCTTAACAGCTTGGAAGAGATCATCGGCCAACACTTGGGGCCGCTCGAGCGCCATGAAGTGTCCGCCGTAGTCCAGAACGGTGTAGTTCAGCACGTTGGTGAACTTGTACTTTATGATGCTGGGAGGCTGGTAGAACAGCTCCTGCTTAGCTTGCATCACCCACGTCGGTACTGCGGTGGGATAGCTGAAAGAACGAAACTAAATTAATGTTATCATTTATATTCTATTTCTAGTAAAAAACGGAAGGCAAAAGACCAAGCGCGTTCTTCACCCATTGTTAAATGATAATTGTTTCTCATAAAGAAAGATAAGTCAGACGTGTAAGCTTTTAAAAATAAAAGAGGGCACTTAAGGAATTAGGAATTAAATGGAAGAGAATGGAAAGAAGATCTCTCAGTGGTTAGGCCTTTTTTGTATAGAATAAGGTAAACGAGCAAGCGGATCACCTGAGGCCAAGTGAGCGCTACCCATAACATACGCAACAACCAAATGTGTTGCAGATGCGTTGCCTACCTTTAACAGAGATAGGACAGAGGAGGGCATTGACAGGAAAAAGGATATTTCCTTTTTCCCGTTAACGCCCTCCCCATCTAATCCTTTTCTCGTTCCGATACTATCCTTAGAAAATTAGGCCTCCGGCATCTCATCCGACGAAACGCGGAATACTTCTATGTATTTCACCGGTGGAGCCGGCCCATTCGTGCAACAGATGTTGTTGTTGCGGGCTCCACCACTAATAAAAGGCCTTAAAGATGAATAACAACATCTGAAGAATACCTAAGTTACTAATTTTTACGAGATCAGTACCATATTAATGGTCGTACATCGATGTGTAAGAACAGGAAAGAATCAAAGTCAGTGGTTACCTTTAGTCAAGTATAGTTTGTAACCCCGACCACACCGGTCAGTCACAAAGAATTGACATCTTCGCATAGTAAGTTTATTTAACAGTTACTTCAGGCGCAAATGACAGATTTTCATTAGGAAGCCAGAATGCCTTCTAGTACAAGAGAAACATACATACCTATCAAGGTCCATGGCCCAATTCTTGTTGTTGAAAGTGTTAGCGTAGATCCTGATCGCGCTATTGAAGGAGTTGGACGCCCAGTAGAACATCAGGTTGTCGATAAGCTTTTCCTTGGTGTACTTGTTCAGACCACCGTCGGGCAGGGAGCGGTGGCCGCGGTCTGTCCACGTCGAGAACTTCTCCAGGAGAAAGGCCGCCAGCCCCGATGGGGAGTCGGAAAGACCGATTCCTGTGGACGTGGAAACGTTAGAATAATGTAATAAAGTTGGCTTTATCTTTACAAATAGATTTCCGTTGTTCGCATATCAGAAAATACTGCTAAACCATTTTAAATAAATTTTTGCTCACAGATACCTCTATTGAACCCATACGAACATAGCCTATTATTTCTCGGCGGTTAAGCGTGTAATAGATGATGAAAGTATTAGGGGATCTATTCTAACTGAAATTAGGATAAAATATTTCGATATCTTTCTATCCTTTTTTAGTAAGGAAAGGATGGGAAGGAGAAGAGCAGTAGACGGAGAGGAATAAGAAATAACCTTATTTCTGTTTAACCTCCTCCTCTGTCCATTTAAGGTAGGCAAGGCATCTGTAACTCACAAGGTTGTAGCAGGCCATTTAATATCAGGTGAATCGCTTGGTCGTTTGCCACCTCCGTCGACAAAATTATTTGACCTTTTTGACTTTATTTTGTGAAATTCTGTCGATATTATTAATGAGGTGGTAAATATCATGAATTAACTTACCAACTGTGTCGGGCTTTGTTGCGAACAGATGGCAGTAGCCGTACTCTTCCATAGCATATGAGAACAACCAGGAGAGGGGATACAAGCGATCGGCCAGGTGCGGCTCCACAATCAGTGAAGGAAAGAATCCACCGAGAATCATCTTGAGCATTGAGCCCGATGTCTGTAACACGCCATAGATTTGTGATGTTATGTTTGAGTGAGAAAGGGACAGACAAGCAGAGGTTTTTTCATTCAATTGATCACTTCCTTTATACTTCACATATTTAGTCATGGCATTCAAGCAAGCGACCAGCCGTAACAACTGCAACCAAAATATATACAGTATGGACTACTGTTGTACTGTGCAGAACTCACATGACCTGGTAAAAAGGCAGGACGATGATGACTTTCGTCACAATTTGAAATCATTTCTGACTTATAAATCGAATAAACAGTAAAGTTAAGGAATAGCATAGGATAGTGAAAGAACATACAAATTAGAATTATGCGAAAGTAAGACAGACTCGAAAACGACGTAATATATACGTTAAAGTATTGATCAGACGTATTTACCTGAACAACGACTCCGTTGCTGTGATGACCTAACACATCCTCAGGGTAGAAGGTGCTCATAGCTGCTGATATCACGGAGCCCCAGTTCCCGGCTTGTATGTAGTATTTCTTGAATCCAAGTCTGTGCATCAGGTTTCTGTATATGACTGCCATCTCTGCAGGACCCAATCCTGGACGAACGGCTCCCTGAAATATGCGATGAAATAAATGGCTACAACATAATTAAGACTGCAAGAATCTAAATAATACGTTGTTACTTACATCAGAAAATCCAAAACCAGGCATGCTTGGTGCGATGACTTCAAACACGAAGTCATAACCGGGTCTATGCTGAGTAAGTAAGGGGATGACTTCATAGAACTCTCTCAAGGAACCCGGCCAGCCGTGCAGAATAAGTAGTGGTAAGACTGCAACCCCTGCTTGAACCTAAGGAAAGTTTTTGTAAAACATTAACTAGATAGCGTTACTCTTTTATTACTCTATGCGATCTTAGACTTTTTGTAAATTTGTGTCAGTCATTGTACAAATTCCTCGAATGGATAGAGGTCATGGTAATAAAAGCGTGCTAAAATTACAGTTTTATTCCTAAATAATATATGTTACTTTGTGGTACTAAACTAATCTAGTACATATATAAAATTTAAATGAAATTACCCTGTAATATAGTTCAAATTATCAGCATATTGAAGAAGTAGACTTCACAAAGGTTAATAAATAGATGTTTGTGGGAATATTTAACAAAGTACACTGTTATTTAAGTCCTTACCTTGGGCTTCACTCTTATGAAGTGGATATCGAGGCCTTGAATGTTTGTCTTGAACTGTGGGAACTGGTTCAGCGCCTTCTCCCTCTCTTTGAACGGGTACTCGTCCGCCCAGTACTTCAGGTAGCCCTCCAGCTCATTTGTGTTGAAGCCGTATTGGAAGGCAACGCCTTCTAGTGGTGGAGTTAGCGGACGATGAATTTTTAAACGTTGCCTCAGATCGTTGATCATCTGTACAGTTTGGTTGAATTATTAATTATTAAATACCTTCAAAAGAAGAAAGACGTTGGTTACAGAAGAAAAATTCTTAATCAACATAAGTATTTATCAGTCAACTGGACATTCCTTCTTAACGTCTTCTACAAAATGGACCTTTTCTCTTTACATCCCGTTATCTTCTGTCATCTTCACGGGATCATCGGTTCATTTGGAAAGAGGGTGTCCTGCAATACTTCTTTCTATAGGTAGCGTTCCTACCAAAACTTCAGCATACTAACATAAATTACTAATTTTGTTCTCCCTCGAAATTCTTAGATCCGAAGTAGGCCTTACAAGAATTACTTAACCATTACGCTATCTTTACAAATTTATTTAATTCCTTAGTCTTTTGTAAAAAAACTAATAAACACGCTTTTAACGATAAAGTAAAAAATAATTATTAAATAAAAAAAATAATTACTGATGAGAAATTTAAGGGAAAAATTCCTTATCATCTTTACGAGTCAGTCGAGTAAAAATAGGATAAACTTAATCCAATCAGAATTAATAGCCAAACAATGAGAGATACCCAGGTGAATGCGATGGAAGCAGTAAGACTTGGTTTAAAAATGTGAATGAAATCCATAGTACATTTATTAGAGCGATTTGAAAAAATCTTACCGTAAACTCTTGCAATTCAACATTCGAAGAACATGAAAAAATAAGTAGTCAGAAGTTATAACTTACAGCTTCATTAAATTTGATTTCAAACGGTCGTATGCTGTTGTCCTGCTTCCCCTTTAGCTCTACAGGTCCCCACCACTGCTCAGGGTCTAGCACCGGCGGCTGAGGGTTGGGGCTGTACAGCCACCATGATATGCCACCCAGCATGACGACTGCTGCCAAAGCTAACAGCTTTGCCATTTTAACCTAAGAAGTAAACGAGATAATGCATTAGACACTACAGCATTCACTGTTGCTAATGACGGTACTTAGGTCACCATTGTATGTAAAAAAATCCTTTACCGCTGTTCTGTTCTGCCTGTTCCTATACCGAAAAAGCGTCCATAAATTTTATACGTCAGAAGGTTTAACGGAATAAGTCGTAATGGTCACAGTACAAGCTTGTGTTCACAATCTTACTGGGCTATTAGGCTGATTATTAACTCTGGTGATAATAACAATTTTGATAACCAGAATCATTTGAATTTGTTGATGTATCGAATCATTTTGCAAGGCCTTGTTCATTGACACAAGGTGACGCGATTAGTTTGAACAGGTTCATGGCCGGAGTTCGTATCTTTGTAGATTTGGTTCATTCATATAGCGATAGATTAGCGAGCCCAATGGTGATTCCATTAACTTCTTTTCTACTTCAGTACTTCGACCTATGTAAAATTGCTTTAGTTTTTAGCTTAAAAAGGTACCACACAGCCAAAGTTACTTTGGAAAGCAAAAACTTTCATACCGTATCTCCTCTCTTTTATTTTTACCACAAATAGCTAAAACAGACAGACATATCTACTTTGGGGTTTCTAATTTAATGATATTTGGATGGTACTCACAGAGACGGCCGGCTGCCGTGAGATGCGTGCGCCGAGGACAAAGCGATGTATCTAACTGGTAGGTATCAAAATGTTGATCGCTTATGTATTTGATAATGTTATGTAATTACCAAAAAGATTACCACTGGTGAACAATTCTGCTGCGTCAGCATTCATACGACATTATAGAGTCAGATTTGTGTATTTGTCATTATTATAATTTATATATTTTACGAATAGTTAAGTAAAGATGTTTGTGAGTTTGTACGTTCGGGGTAATCTGCGGTACTACTGGTCCGATTTAGAAAATTCTTTCACTGTTAGAAAGGTATAATATTCCTGAGTGATAAAGACTAGTATTCACCTATTCACCTTTATTATATGCAATATAATAAAGGTGGATATGTCTTTGTATGCGCTAATCTCCGGAACTATCGATCGAATGCCAAAACGTTTTGCGTTTGACAGCTCAATTATTACGGAAGGTAATAGGCGATTTAACATCGCACTACGATGTAGACTAGGAAAAACCTGATGGATTTTCAGGTATGGAATAATGTCACGCTTGATCACTTGATATATTTCATTAATCATTTAACATGCCTTTTTTACTGTGTCGATTAACATTTTTTATTGCGTCGATTATGATTTGTTAATAGATGAATTTTATTGCACAAAATGTTCTAAGCTATGTGTTTCTTTGTGACGATTAACATGTTATTAATGACTATATGATGGAAGTATTTATTTATGTTATTCATGAATTATTAATTAATTGGTTAATTAAAAATAAATGACGTCACGAACGAATAAAGTGATAATTAACTTATTTATTGATTTGTATAAAAATATTTAATTAAAATAATTACATATTACAACTCCGTCTTGTTGGCTCTATGCCAGATTTTAAAAGCCTTAACAGCTTTAAAGAGATCATCCGCTAACACCTCGGGGAGCTCCAAGGCGATGAAGTGGCCACCGTAGTCCAGCACGGTGTAGTTCAGGACATTAGTGAACTTGGTTTCTACGATGCTGGGCGGCTGGTAGAATAACTCGTGTTTTGCTTGCATCACCCATAATGGCACTGCTGTGGCATAGCTGAAACAAATATTTTCTTGTAAATGTTTTAAATTCCTTCTTTCTCCATTAAATGTAGGAAACGCATCTGCAACTTATTTAGTTGTTGCAGATGCCTATGTGCGACGGTCACTTCATATCAGGTAACTTGCTTGCTCGTTTGCTACCATCTTCCACAGAAAAAAATGTTGGACATGCCTTAGCACCATATGATAGTAATTAGTCTAATTAGTGGCTTTTTTCTGGCTTCAGCCAGGCAGCCGGCCGTAAAAACTATATCTAAAACATTTACAGTATGGAAAACGGTCATACCGTGCCGACCCCACATAAGTAGAGATAGGGCAGGCAAATGATGAGTGGCTACTTCCTTGTAACTCCCTGACTAAGCATGTATGCCGTAATTTTAAACCTGGGTATATCCGATATAAAGCTGTTGTATAAACGAAACGACAGCATCGCTACACTCACACAGTAGAAGCTCGTAAACAAAACACTTACGAATCCAAGTCCAATTCCATATACTTCTTGCTGAGAGTGTTCGCGTAGATCCTGATCGCGCTGTTAATAGAGTTGGAAGTCCAGTAGACCATTAGGTTATCGACGAGCTGTTCTTTGCTGAATTTAGTGAGTCCTCCGTTAGACAGAGAGCGGTGGGCGCGGTCAGTCCAGGTCGAGAACTTCTCCAGGACGTAGGCCGCCAGACCAGCAGGGGAATCCGATAAACTAACTCCTGTGGAAGTAGAAATGTGTATATTAATAAACCAAACGCACGGTGACAAATTCTAACTTTGTTCCTATGGAATGCTCAGGCGAGGATATTACGAGTCTGGTATTACCTGATAATTGTTCTACCCGCACGGTTTTGGACCCAGGTACGATAACAACAGTGGCAGAACTCCACAATGTTGAAGCCGTTGAATGGGGAAATATCACAGCCCCAAGGAAGACTGGCGTGAAGTAGAGGCAATATATGCTTCTGTGTTTCGCCCGATAAATACTGTTCCGGATATCTAACGCCCTTTCTGTTCAGATCCTACTCTACTTATCTTTGTTTACATCCGACTTCTCTTCTTCTCTTGTTTGGCTGGCATCGCATCTACTAATTATCTCACTGTAATGGGTGATACCTGTGATAACTTGATAATTACACTTCAAGTTATAGGGTTTATTACATACCAATCGTGTCAGGTTTTGTCCCATGGAGATGAAGGTATCCGAATTCTTCCATTGCGAATGAGAACAGCCAGGACAAAGGATAAATGCGCTCAGCCAAATGTGGCTCCACAACAAGCGAGGGGAAGAACGCCCCGAGGATCATCTTACGCATAGCAGCCGCCGACTGCAAGAAATAGTTGAAGATTTAGTCCTTAAGTTCAATTAGATCTAACGTCGCGTTGAATGCGAATGAAGTTGCGATCAACAGCCTTACAAACATTAAGGGCCGACAAGTATTACATTGTTACACGACGGTAAACCACGAGTAATGGAATGTAAATTAAAATTTGTCGAAAGCAAGCAAAAGCCTTTGCTCTATCATTTTTCTAGATCATTCTAACCTATTGCATATACTGATATGTGGGCGCGATGACTCCTACGGTACAATCCATTGGAAAAGTAACTTGCTGTTAAATTACACTGTCATGCACAAAATGGACAGTTCAGTCGTTGATATAGTGAACTGCTCACTTGAATAAATACTCCATTGTCGTGATGTCCCAGCACAGATTCGGGGTATAAAGTGTCCATGGCTGCTGCTATACCTGATCCCCAGTTGCCACCCTGGATGTAGAATTTCTTGAAACCAAGTCTTTGCATTAGATTTCTGTATATCACTGCGATCTGCGCCGGTCCTACTCCTGGGCGTACGGCACCCTGGAATATAGATAGACATTAATAGAGCCCGCATCAAAACCTGTAAACAAATAGGCCGGTGACCTCACAGAAGACAGGTGGACAGGACATAAGTAAGGTGCTGGATGTCTAGTGCTATTTTCCTTTCCTAAACTTTTTAAATATGGAAAAGATGGGAAGAAGAGAATTGGAAGCGGGAGGGGTTGGATAGTTCTACGAAGCAGTGCATGACAACGCTAAGCAACTATTGATTTCTCACCATGTTTCTCAAAACAGTTCAATTTATGTATTTTCTTTGTTTAGAAAAGATGGAAAACGTATATAAAATGGAAAAGTGGCGAAAGATATGAATGTGCGTTAAGAATAAATAGATAGAAAGAAGGTAGGGGTGTCACAAATCCTAATACGAAAATTTAATAAAAAATATTCAGATCAGTTACTTGCATCAGAAAATCCAAATCCGGGCATGCTGGGCGCGATGACTTCAAACACGAAGTCATACCCGGGTCTCAGCTGCGTCAGTAAGGGGATGACTTCATAGAACTCTCTGATAGATCCCGGCCAGCCGTGGAGAATTAGTAATGGTACAACATCTACGCCATCAGGGACCTGGAAAATAAATATAACATGTAGAATATAACAACTAGTATACTAATGTATGATTTAACTAAGACTAAAACGGCGGTAAAGATCCACAACTGCGAGAGATGTTGCGCTTGTTTCCGAGATAGCCGAAATGTACAGGAATTCCTCTCATAATCTTGTTCTTACCTTAGGTTTGACCCTGATGTAATGGATATCAAGGCCTTGAATGTTTGTCTTGAACTGTGGGAACTGGTTCAGTGCCTTCTCCCTCTCTTTGAACGGGTACTCGTCCGCCCAGTACTTCAGGTAGCCCTCCAGCTCATTTGTGTTGAAGCCGTATTGGAATGCGATGCCTTCAAGAGGTGGCGCTAGTGGACGATGCCTTTTTAAACGTTGCTTGAGATCTTTGATCATCTATAAAATTTGGTTAGTATATATTTAGTCACAAATTTTATAATAGGAACTGAACTTGTATAAAACGAATTGACGTATGAAAACCGCTTGGAATGTTTTATTACATCCAGAATGTTTTTCTTTATAAACAAACAAACGTCAGTTAACCTGGCGGCCATTACATTTTTTATAATTTCATCGGAAGGGTTGTAATTTTTTGGAAATCGTGAGATAAATTGAAGCGAAATTGAATCATGTGGTTAGCTAATGTTATTAGGTAATGTGAGAAAAAGTTGATTTTCTAAAATATTTAAGAATTTACGAATTTTAACATAAAACCTTTGTTTACAAAAATTCCAACTATGCATGTGTATCGGATATTTTCTTATGATCCCATATACTTACCGCTTCATCAAATTTAATCGTAAACGGACGTATGCTGGTATCTTGTTTCCCCTTCAGCTCAGCCGGACCCCACCACTCCTCAGCGTCCAGCACCGGCGGCTGAGGACCGGCACTGAATATATTCCATGCTATTACAACCACGACGACCGCTGCTAATATTGTTAACAGCTTTCCCATCTTTACCTAACCAAACATAAAGAAATTGTAAACTAAATAACACTATAACGTGAATGAGCAACCGGATTACCTGATCTTATGTGACCCATTAACAAGCTACAACACTCAATAACATTACAGATGCCTCAGCGGGATTCCTGTAAGAAATAGCGAGGAGTGGATAACCATAAATACAAGACTACTTTTAGATACATTAAATTAAAATTAGTTATGGAAGTAAACCGTGGTGCCATTGTGTGAGCGCGTGTTGCCACAACACAAAATTCTTTCTCTTAACCAATTCTACAAAAAAAAGTATCAACATGTATTCTATCTGTAGCAATTACAAAAATATATAATTGTAAATAAAAAAAGACATTATCTGTTAACTATTTTATTAATTAGTTATTTATTCATTTTAATATTTATTTGTAACTTAAGAATTGTACTCACAGAAATATGACCGGCGAAGGTTTGTAATACGTGCGCCTTGTATTAAATTTTAAACCGCACTATTATGCTCGTATCACCTATATATTGATTAACACATATATATGTCAGCGACCGATTGTAAGGGAAGGCACTTTATAATCGGGCTAGTCAAATTCTAACCGGTCGGCACATTGTCAGTTTATCGAATTATTGAGAATGTTGGAATAAATCTAATTTTACGGATCTTATCGCGCTTATTTTATTCTACGTTTTACGTTGATTCTACGTTTCGAGCACTTTACAGCGCTCACGGTCACGGGGGGACTGAGGTGTCAGACGTCCCAATGTCGAAAGTTACTGGCGAAGTAGCCCACTTATTTTCAATTTAATTATTTCTGCTCCAATCTATGCAGAATGAGCTTACTGTATCTTGAGGTCTTGCAGCTGTATGCTTGGTTTGGGATTTATTTTTATTAATCAAGGGATCCCGAGCTGGTGGTAGTACCCGACCATCTTCCCTATTGAAATTAGGATGGTTTTAAATTTCACTAGTCTCGCGTCCTGGGTAGGAAGCGGTGTTCTTTTGCGAGGACTTGTGGTTTATCGAATTTTATAAATGGGGCCCTTAAAAACATGATCACAAACTGCAGACTTCTTGGAGCGTTGGTGCTTAAGTCAGCTCAGCTATGTGTTTTTACCCAGGTTTTGGTGGATCTCTTAGACCTGATGTATTGTCAATGATTCGTTCAACTGATACTGTGCCGACCGTTAAGAATTTCCCTGGCCCAATTATAAAGTGTCTGCTCTGACAAACGGTCGGTAACATAAACGTCACCTCACACAGATGCTTCGGCAAATATTTTATTATTAATTTGACAATCGCAAGACCGCATGACTTAACACTTTAAAGAATGTATGTAGAATGAGTGTACGTTTTAGAATGACATTGACACCTTGTCAAATTACAATCCAAGTGACTTCATCCAAAACTAAAAGGCGTTAAATATAATAAATAATACTTGCATATCTATCTATATATTCCCAACAAATCGACCCCATACGAGTACGTTGGCCAGTGTTGCTAACGGTACCTTCTGAGTCTGTTTGTTCAATTCAATGTTGTTTCCACTGGCGCAAAATCGTGTCACAATACAAGCTTTCTCTCTGAAAAAAGATGGCAATATTTTTCGTGACAATGTTTTCGGCAGCGTAAATCCACGGTTTCGAAATGACGTAACAAAAATGGCAGCCAGGCGCATAGCAACCGGGAGTCTATTAAAAAATATTAACTAAATGTGAATAAAAAGTGATGTGTATTATGATTGGGTAATAAAAAAAATCATTGTGTAATAAAAATAAATACAAAATCATTGCAAAAATAATGATTAGTTGCGATGTCTCAGCACTACATCATTTGTCAAATCATCGTCGAAGCGAAACAAAATGACGTTATCTATTACTGGTTTGGATTAATATGGTTCCAGCGAGTACTTCTTAAAAATACCTAATATTGACAAAAACTTAACTGAATTTTACATGTAGAAGTATGTTCCTGCGTTTCGACTGATGTGAGGTTTTGGAGGCCAAATTTCAGTCCTCTTCCCCTTCTTGTCCTTTTCTAATAAGGATAGGATGGGAAGGGAAAGAAGATTAGACGCGGAGGAGATAAATGGAGAAATGCAATTGCCCTGTCCCTTGTTGTAGATGCCTATGGGTAGCCAGTTCCTTATCATCAGATCGCCTGACTGACCTATATAATACTCGGTCAAACCGTTTAGGTTACAGGAGGTGACAATGAACTTCATACGTACCCAAAAAATCTATAACTAGTGAAGTAAATTAAAAAGACTGGTAATAAACATTGACTCCACAAATTTTCCCGTTTATCGTAGGGAAGACCGCCCTTGGGGAAAAATAATTGATTCAATAAATTGACAGACTATTTTCCCGATAAATATAATGTGTAATAATGAAGGCAGGCGACACGACCCCGCACAGACAGGCTGACGAACAACTCGAGTATATTATTTTAATAATATTTATATATACAAGCTGAACCCTATTTAATATTATTAATCATATAGATTTGAGGACAACTTACATTGGATTTAAATTATATCTTCAAAGCTTTCATCACCTACTTTTAGATCTTTTGGGGGAATTTACATTATAATAATAATAATAAATCATTTAATCCATTCAAGAGAAAAAATTGTACACTAATTTATAAAATTGATAAACATAGATAAAGTAATTACATCTTAAAACAATTGAAAAAAATATAGATGTATTCCTTGTTATTATAGTTCTTGCCTATGTAATACCAGAAACCTCTGTGTAAAATTTCAAGCCTCTGGGCCTAGTACCTTGTGCTATGCTTTTATATATTTATTCATCATGAAATATTTCAACACACATTATCAGAGAGCACAGTATAATGGCTACCTATTATCCCCAAAGTTATTAGTTAACCTCAATTAATTTAATTAACCTTAACTCCTGTCATTTAATTATTCAATGCATTAGTGGTTCAAGATATTATATTCTACGTATGTTATAGATAATTAATTATCATTAAAATAATGGATAAAAAGATAAACGATTTTAAAACTGTTTTATTCTGACCAAAGATAAAACATTTTTATTTATACAACATAATTTATTTATCAATACAACATTGATAAATAAATTTAAAAAATAACAATAAGGGACGACATATATCTCAGATTATATAATATAATATAATAAAATAAATTATCCTTTTCTAGAATGTTCCGCCCTGCAGGGACACAGGCCTCTTCTCCGAGAGAGGGAATGAGCCGTACTCCACCACGCTGGCCCAGTGCGGGTTGGCGCATGTCACATGTCTTTGAATTTGGTGGTTCAAAGACATGCCGCTTACTTCACGATGTTTTCCTTCACCGTTATTGGAGCAGAGGTGATGAAATAAATTACACAAAGTAAGCCTGGGTTCGAAACCGCGACCTACAGTACGTAAGTCGGGACCTAAACCACTGGGCTAATGATTACATAAGAACATAATTTATTAATTACGTCTGAGCTCTATTAATTATAAAATAATTTATACCTGATATGAATTATGTTCGAGAAAAAAGCAACACTAATATCTCAGACTACACACTCACATCTACACAGGCTCAGTGATAGCCTAGCTCTCTGTCATAGTCTAGCAACAGTGATAGGTGTGCTTCGGTGCTTCGGACACGGTGAAAGGTATGCTTCGGTGCTTCGGACACGGTGAAAGGTATGCTTCGGTGCTTCGGACACGGTGAAAGGTATGCTTCGGTGCTTCGGACACGGTGAAAAGTATGCTTCGGTGCTTCGGACACGGTGAAAGGTATGCTTCGGTGCTTCGGACACGGTGAAAGGTATGCTTCGGTGCTTCGGGCACGGTGAAAGGTATGCTTCGGTGCTTCGGACACGGTGAAAGGTATGCTTCGGTGCTTCGGACACGGTGAAAGGTATGCTTCGGTGCTTCGGACACGGTGAAAGGTATGCTTCGGTGCTTCGGGCTGGCGAAAGGATGTTTGAAAGAATATTGAAAAGATAAATTTACCTTACGAAAGTGAGGCGAACCTATGCCGACCTGATTGGCGACTTACTAAAGAAAGGCTGTATCCAGAGCGCCTGTAGCCGACGAGCATGTATACGTAGATGCGAGTGCATATAACTATGTTTCCAGAATAATTTGAATAATACAAAATAGCAACAAAAACTTTTATTATCAAAAAGTAAACTATCAAATATTTACAATTCAGTCTTAACATTGTTCTGCTTGTGCCATTTTCTGAACTCGGTGACTGCTTTTAGAACATCATCAGCGAAGAACTTGGGCTTTTCCATGGCGAAGAAGTGACCTCCGTCTTCTACTACGGTTTCATTGATGAGGTTGATGTACTTGTATTTCATCACCCAGGCCGGGAGGTACGCCAGCTCGTACTTCGCTTGGAGCAACCATGTTGGCACTGGTGTGGGGATTCTGTTGAACAACATCTAATTTATTATTTACGGTCGGTGTTGGCGTCGGTTTCGGGGGCGCGGTGTCTTTGTTGTTGACTTAAAATTTAATCTTTGCCGCTTAACGCCTTAGTGACTTTAGTTTAAGCAACTAACTTTCAAAACGTGTGCGTTAGATACCTAGACATTCTTAAATTCACTCCTCATAACATATAAACAGTGTGTACAATAAAATGTAATAAATCTTATGACAGATTGAAACCACAGTTCGAAATTCAAATAATTTTTTGGTTCCCCAGCTTACAAGGTCGCAAACAGCCGCCTTTGTTGTTGTCTATTGTCTTGAACAGGTGCGTTATTAATTTATCATTTTTAAAATTGAACAACGCTTGGAGAAACGTAGCTCTATACAGATTAAAAAAATATATTTGAAATACCAAAATATAATATTTATTTTGTAAATGTAGTTTATGGTGGAAACAATTAGTGCAAAAAATATTTCCACTTAAGTTGGTGGCAAAAACACGATTATAAGATTTTATAAATGTTGTAAAGTGAATCATACTTTTTACTTCATCCCTCGCGGACGAAGTCGCAGGTAACAGCTAGTTATAAATAATTTACTTCAAATCCACATGGTAATGTCACCGACCATATTTGTTTGTATTTAGGTTGTGTTTTTAAATTTGCAAGTAAGTATGCAATATATATATACTTTTAACCCTTAATATACATGCATATCGGTGCTGTTAAAGTATTACCGTTACGCCGGTCAAGTTAACCGTCATAGCAAATCAATTGCAGTTTCTAAATAATCGTCATCCGACAATAGCTACAGATCGAGCCGAGGCTCGGCCCTCTTGGGCACCCTCGGATCGGAATGCTAAGCGCGTAATGAGTGACAGCCCAAGCCGAGGTTTCCTCTCGGGGGCCCTTGAGCCGAGTCACTCCACGGAGCATCCGCTGAAGCGACCTAAGAGCTCGGCGGCCTCCAAATCCGGTAATAATAATAAAGTCCAAAACCCTCGAGCTAAGTTATTCTTAAAGAGGCTTAGGCTAGGCGCCCTCTGCGCCCTGCTGCCTCGAGCCCGGTGTAGCTGTAAATGCCTCTAGGCAAACAGTGACCTTTGAGTCACAAAAAAAAACTAAATAATAAAAGGCAAAAAAGGTGGTAATTATGCGTCAGCAAATCAAATGACATTTGACCTGCCATTTCGATTAATAAACAACAACTATTCGTTACTTACTCGTCAAGATTGAGCCCGGTATATCTCTTGTTGAAAGTCTCCGAGTAGAGTCTCATCGATGTAGTAATAGAGTTAGTGGCCCAGTACATCATGAGATTGTCAATCAGTTGCTCCTTGGTGAACGTCGAGTAGAGGCCGCCGTCGGCGAGTAGCTTGTACTGCGGCTTCGTCCACGTCGAGAACTTCTCCAGGATGTACGCGAGAAGTCCCGAGGGAGAGTCGCTAAGTGCTACTCCTGTGGTATATATTTATATCGCTTAGTAGTTGTAGAAATATATACATACACTCACGCCCCTAAATCAGCGCTGTAGGCAGAGATTACGGATTTCCGTTTGTCACGGTCCTGGCACACCTCTGTCGCCTCTTCCACATTAATGCCTCTACGCTGTGTCACGCCTATTTGTAGAAATATGCAGTTTTAAAAATGATAAAAATACGACACAGTAAACTGAGAACCTAATCGGATATACGAGTCTATATCGTCGAATCAGAACGTCTTATTTTTTACTTGGCTACTAATGCAATACCACGCGTCGATCACGGCCGGCGAGACGAACAGCGCTAAGAGGGCGGGCGTTATCGGCATGTTATACCGCGGTATTACAATGTAATACAGCTATGTCGATAAAACTAAACCATAACACCGCAGTCCAGGCTCAATCAGCACCAACCAGCCGCGAGTAAAGCCTACATCCCACCTACAAAGATCGTACATCAATCAGGCGCTTCACGATAGGTAACGTTCATAGAGATTCTACGAGCTATGTAACGTTTATTAATCTTTCTTTCTTGACCCAACATAGGAATGCTAACAATAGCTAAGCATCTGCGTTTACCCGCAGATGATTTCTTTTCTGAATGAAATGCTCTCCCAAAGTTTGTTATTGTAACTCAATATCAGGTGAATCAGCTCACTGTTGCAGAAAATAACTGATTAATAAAGAGTGATTAAGTTCTTTGTGCAAAACAAAAAGAGTGATTTATTACATACCGACAGTATCAGGTTTGGTCGACTGTATGTGCATGTATCCCATTTCTTCAACGAGTGTGGAATAAATCTTCGAAAGCGGGTACATGCGGTCTGCTAAATCTGACCTCACCACCAGAGGCGGGTAGATCGCGCCGAGGATCTGGATGAGAGTCGTCCTCAGAGACATTGAGAAGACGATGTTGGAGTGGTATCCGAGGACTTCCTAGAACCGATCGTAAAATGTTAGAGCATGTAAAAATAAATGTAATAAAGCGGACAGGCCAAAAGAACCTGAAAAAGCTGGTAAAAACAAAATTACATGAAATTAATTACCGGCGTCAATACTTCTATTCTGACTATGGAGTGGACACATTCAAGAGAATTAAATAGCATAATAATAACTAGTGAGTAACATTCTCACATCACATCGCCAGTTGATACCAACGCCAGTTAACATTATAAGGAGCAACTTTCTATTGTACTATCTGTAACAAAGGACATATGGAATGTGTGTGGTAATCTTCACATTTACCTGTGGGAAGAGCGTAGCCATGTTGCTAGAGATGATTCCTCCCCAGTCTCCTCCTTGGATGTAGTATTTCTTGAAGCCGAGACGATGCATCAGATTTCTGAATACGACGGCCATTTTGTCGGCCCCGAGACCCGGTCTTACTGCCGGCTAAAAATGATGCACAGTTGGAGAGTACGGTGAATTTAAAATTGGTATTAATACGATATAATACTATATGTTATTCTGATGTATAAGCTAATAGTGGTGGAGCCCGCAACAACCACATCTGTTGTACGAATTGGCGGCTCAACCGGTGAAATACCACGATCTCACAGAAGACAGTCGTGAAGTAGAAGTATTCTAAGTACTCTGCGTTTCGACTGATGAGTGAGGTGCCGGAGGCCTAAATTTAATCCTCTTCCCCTTCCCACCCTTTCCTCATTAGGATAGGATGGGAAAGGGAAAAGGATTAGACGGGGAGGGGGTTAGCGGGGAAAAAGAAATACACTTTTTCCTGTCTATGACCTCCTCTGTCTATTAAAGGTAGGCAAGGCATCTGCTACACATTTGCTTGTTGCGGATGTCTACGGGTAGCGCTCACTTTAAATCAGGTGATCCGCTTGCTCGTTTGCCACCTTATTCCATGGAAAAATAAGCTATATTACGGAAAATGTCATTAAAATCAGTGTAGTAGTTTTGGCGTGAAAGAATAACAAACGTCCATACATCTATAATTCCACACATCTAAATATGAATACATACATACTAACAAACTTTCGCATTTATAATATTAGTAGGATATATAAATAAATAAAATAGACAAGCGCTTATAACCGTAACACACCTCTCTTGCTTCTCCAACATCTCTAAACATATGCTCGTCGGTTGCATGTTCTCCTCATGTATCTCTTTTTAACCTGATCGATACAAGTTTTTATGGAACGACGTGTGCCAACACTGCCACTCACTTTTGAAATATAAAGTTTCGTTTCTCTTTTAATTCATGCTTGCAAGATGCCCGAGCCACCGAAGCATACCATTCTCAATTCTAGTCAGAAGGATACAAAGTTGTTAGGAATAGAACAAGACACCCTTGTTGTAAAAGGTTGTTGCAGTTGCAACACAAACGAGTTCATGACATCTTTGTATTATAAATTTGTTTTAAATTAAGGTGTCCCAGTCAAACAATAACAATGACTGACAAGCATTGAATATAGATCCAGATATTAAGACTTACAGAAGAGTACCCGTATCCCGGAAGACTGGGTACAATTAGCTCGAGGGCAAAATCTCGGTCCTTGGTGATAGCGGTGAGTAGGGGGATGGCGGCGTCGAACTCCCGGACGGAACCTGGCCAGCCGTGCAGGAGGAGCAGGGGTACCGTCTGCACTCCAGCAGGGACCTTCAATCAAAATTTTCAATGAGTAGTAACTTAAGTTAGATGTTTTAAACCTTTTCACTGGCATGGTCTCTTGTTGCAACAGTTTGTTTTTTACCTTGTAACTAAGCTTAAAAACTTATGCGAGGATACTGTTCCTGACAATAGTCGAATGACGGATTTCTTAATCATTAGGCGATTGGCGTTTCTTACTGAAATCGCACATACCTCAGGCTTGACTCTGATGAAGTGGATATCCAGACCCTGGACGTTGGTCTTGAACTGGGGATACTTGTTGAACGCTTGCTCGCGCTCCGCAAACGGATACTCCTCGGACCAGTACTTGACCCAGCTGTTCATCTGTTTGCTGTTGAAGCCGTATTCGAAAGCAACGCCCTCTAGCGGCGGGACGTACGGCCGGTGTGTCTTGAGACGCTCTTTTAGGTCCTTTATCATCTAAAGTAAATAAGAAAATACGTTTTGTAAGAATACCTTATTGTTTTCAATTAATAAAAAGTTACCGATTTACATGTCATTTTATTTAATAGCTCATTGTGCACAGATAACACTATGCCAACATTGGTTTGACAAACTAACGGACGGTTTCTTATCTTTTTTCAATTCACTTGCGAACCAACAATAGTATTACGGATGGATGAAATAGCTGATAGTACGTGAAAATATTGACTAATACTTTTTAATGATACTAATTTATCAATAAAACTTACGGTTTCATCGAATTTCACTTGAAACGGTCTAATGCTGTTGTCCTGCTTAGCCTTCAGTTGCGCCGGGCCCCACCACTCTTCAAGGTCGATCTCCGGCAGCGGTGGGCGGCTCTTGAAGAAGAAAAAGTAGACCGGCGCGCCCAGCAACACCAGAAGAAGCACTAGTAGTAATCGCGCCATCTAGTGACAAAGTTCAAACTTCAATCTGACCATCGAGAAATCCTGTAATAATAACTACTTGTAGCACGCGACTTTGTCTGCGTTAAATAACGGATTCTGAAACTAGTAGTCTAAGATCCGATGTAAGGTATCGAAACAACACAATGTATGAAATTGACATACAAAGGTTGATTTACGTCCACATAAAGTTGATCATTTAAATCGACAACGGCGAGTTACGGAAGGGTTCAGTCTAATATGTTTCTTATGGTGTTCACCCCAGATTCAGCAAACCTGAATCTTACATCCCCGCTTCTGAATCTTAGATCGTACCCAATACTCATATCTATTTGTGGTAAGATTTAATCTTTATGCGTTCACAAAGTACTGTTCAATTCAGTTCTGTGTACCTTCATTTAAATAATTCTTATAACAACCTACCCATAATTTAATCGTAAATCCTGCGAGCTCTCGAATAATACGTACTTAACAAAATTTATTAATGCTTCATTATTTTATATCCGCTCTTCTGCCAAGTATTTTTTATAAAGTACACTACAGTCCCACCACAATCCCACCTGAAGTCAAGTGGTGATGTGGTCGAAAGATACACACTAGTTTAACCAGCCTATTCATTCACTTGAAGGTCAAGTTATAGACGGGAAAATGACCGTACGCACGATGAGCCAAGATACGAATCGATTGGTACAAAAGTATTTCCACTGGGGACCAGTCCTACGTAAATGTCCAATGGAACAATTATACAACAATAATAGATGTAATGTACACAGTTGTAAGATCAGCTAATGACGAACCTGATGAGAAGGGATGCTGCAATAACAGTCCTAGCGACATTCGATACACTGATTAAACAAGACTTACTACAAAGAATTATTCCCGAGTGGGTTAGCGTCACGCCGACCGTACAAACTGTAGCCAAAACCTACGGTCATACTGTACCGACCATGGGAAATGGGTACATATTAAATTGAACATAGATAAAATGTTGTTATACAAGCGTAATATCGTTGAACCTAAATTTGAGGATAAAATGTAGGTAATTGAATAAAATGTTGTAATTTCCAGTCACAGATTGGTTTTTAAATGTATATTACATTTTTTTGCCGACTGTACATGCCTGAACATTGTAACGTTATTACATCTAAGAGCTTCTACAGAATTTTATATATTTTTTTTGTTAATAAACACAATACAACCAGTCGTACGTGCTCATCTTTGCTGATACGATTTTAATCCGGTTACACAATAATAATCATATTAAATTCGCGTTTTACGTTGACCTTGAAGTAAAAATAACCGACTTAGCATTACTAAATAATGTCTAGACATCTAGAATTCTAACAATGAAATAATTTTTAGAATGCGTTCAGTAGTTCCAAAGTTAACCCTATTACAAATAAACAAATCTTTTCGCTATTACTAAATTAGTCTAGATGAACCGTATTATTCTGATTCCATTTACTACAGCCAAAAGAATTCACTCGATAAAACACTTATCTTATCGCGAAATGGATTTTTAACTCGGATTATTAACATGTAATAAAACGCTTGACAGAAGCTATAAATAAAGTCAATATAAAAACATTTAAATATCGTTTGTTTCGTTCCTGACGTTTCGAGTACTTCAGCACTCAAGGTCATGGTACTTTACAGTGTGTATTTGCGTAAATATAAGAAATCTTTATCTTATATAAAACTAACCTTGGCCTTGAAGTATGCGAAGTGAAGACACGTCCGTTCCAGTCAAGGGACGCGAGCAGACTGATGATTGGTTATTTTTTCAATTGAGATTGTGTATTCATATCTCATGTGTGAGTTACCTGATTCGTCAACACGATTATCAATTGACACGATGTCGTCGTAGCATGTGTAATACTTATACTACTGGTTTTGGTTATTCAATTACTGTCAAAGTTTTTTTAATTAAAATCTATCTATTCTTGAGAAAGATGCTTCCACAGATTTACTTGAAATTTGATATAGGCACTTTAAAAATTAAATTACGAGGTCCTGGCTATAGATATGATAGTGATACCCGTGCGAGGCCGGGGCGGGTCGCTGTTAATTTTTATAAAATGTGAGAATAATTCTCAAGAAAGAACAAAGCAAGTTGGCTGTCCAACTCAAAGGATTCTTCTGTTATTACTCTGTTTTTTATGTGAGAAGGTGGCAAACGAGCGAGCGAATCACCTGATGTTAAATGAGCGCTACCCATAGACATCCGCAACAAGCAAATGTGTTGCAGATGCGTTGCCTATCTTTATGGACAAAGGAGGACATAGACAGGAAAAAGGATATTTTCTTTTCCCCTTCCCATCCTATCCTTATGAGGAAAGGGTGGGAAGGGGAAGAGTAATGAAATAAGGCCTCCGGCACCTCACTCATCGAACGAAACGTAGAGTACTTCTACTTCATTCCTGTCTTCTGTGAGAATAAATAAATAAATATGCGCTCACGCCCGTAACCCAGAGGGGTAGGCAGAGATCATGGATTTCCATTTGGCGCGATCCTGGCACACCTCTCTCGCTTCTTCCACATTCATACATCTACGCAAGCATGCATCATCTTCTGTGAGGTCGTGGTATTTCACCGGTCCGGCCGATTCATGCAACAGATTGTATGTACAACATTGGTAAATTAAATACATTTGTTTTTAATTCGTGACACATAATTCATTGACATTATTATTTTTATTATTATCGTCCTACGAACTGTTATTATTATTTGTTCCTCAAGTTAGTTAATTTACTTTAATCAAGTTTTTTGATATAAATATATGTTATACAATATCTCAGGTATCGCTGACTCACGGTGTGACAACAGTGACGGGCGTATTCTGGCGTTAACCTGATGGCATCAGCGTCATACAATGACATGATTCCGTACATTTGTTACTTTGTATATGAGTTATGTTAATTAACCTCAGAAGTATATCAATAATCATATTACGTAGGGCTCAGCTTATGCTGGACAATTGTTCTTTGAATTGCACGGCAAGTGACACCGCGGGGCTGAAACTAGATCAGTCCCGGCTTCGCACGCTTAAAAAAACCATCCCATCTTCTAAGTCGGACGAAATTACACATAGTCACCAAATACTAATACTATAGGCACTTTTTTACACCCTGGCTTATTTTATTAAAGTTTTAGTAAGGATAACAAATTATATATAGTACAGCCTATGTCATCCAGGGGTAGTGTAGCTTCCAAACAGTGATAGAATTTTTCAAATCGGCTCAGTAGTTTCCGAGCTTATTCAATACAAACAAACAAATCTTTCCTCTTTATAATATTAGTATAGATAATTTTAAATGCAGTATCTTTAGCCACTTCTTTTCTGGCAAAATCCACTACGTCATCGCTAATTTAACGGCAAACTGTGACAATCTGATGGTACCATAATGAGTTATAATAACATATTCTTAGAAGATTCTCTAAAATTACTATATTGAATAAAAGTATACATTCTTAGCACACATAAATAATTATATTTATATTCTAATAGCTTTAATTAAATATAATTATTTTAAAATAGGCGGTTTATTATAGAAAAATTAATTGAGTACCGTAGATATAATAATATCCTAGGACATATTCACACACGGCCATCTGATCCCGAACTAAGCAGAGCTTGTGCTATGGCAACCAGATAACTGATACACTACATATACTACTTTTCTTTTGTAAATACATACTTAAATAGATAATTACACCCAGACTCAGGACAACAGTTCATGATACAAATGTCTGTCCAATGGGAATCGAACCCACGACCTGCGGGGTGAAAAGCAAGCATCTTACAACCCGCACCAACCGGCCCGATATAGATAAGTGTAACTTCACAGTAAAAGTAGTGCTTTGTGTTGAATTATTAGAACAGCAGTTTTATTTTATTGCTCTCTTCTGCATTCTTCAATCGACTATGAAATATCAAGAGCCTGTTGAAATATATTAGCAAATTTACATTACCACTAAATCTTATTATTATATAGGCGCTTTCGTTGTGCCCCGCGGTTTCACTCGCAACCATAATAATTCATAGACAACAAAGAGTTGCTTAATGGGTTATACAGCACGTTGCAAGTAAAAAAGCAGCAAAGCAAATAGCATCATAATTATAAAGTATACAAAACGCAAGATCCCAACGAATCATATCCATTGATCATTGTTTAAATAAATTAATAAACTCTCACGTCCGTAACCCAGTAGGGTAAGCAGAGACAATGGATTTCCATCCGCAATCCTGACACACCTCGCTCGCTTCTTCTACATCCATACATCTAAGCATACAAGCCTGTCAAGAAGTTACGGGTGCTCCTTATATCGCCGTTCTAAATGTTTTTTTTTGACTGAAAGGTCACTGTTTGCCTTGAGGAGTTATTTACAGCTACACTGGGCTCGAGGCGGCAGGGCGCAGAGGGCGCCTAGCCTAAGCCTCTTTAAGAGTAACTTAGCTCGAGGGCTCCCTCCGTAGGGGGAGCCTCTTTCCATCTCATTATTAGGAGAGGGTGGGACCTCATCACTGACACCTCATTCTTCAGAAAAGACTCAGACTACATCAACTTCACGCCTGTTTTCTGTGAGGTCGTAGTATTTCACCAGGCCAGCTGGCCCGAGCAACAGATGTTGTTTGTCCCACATACGCGGGAATAACAACAAATCTCAAACAAAATTTTGTCGCTTTTGATACGAATACTTTTTCGGAAGTCGTTAGTTCTCGAGGCACAGGTCAGTGTAACGATGATGAGGTTATAGCAGTATGAAGTAGGTAATATCATTTCGTTTAAGTTAAATTGCAGTTCGGGTGAAACCGCGGGGCACAGCTAGTAAATTATATGATACTAAATATTTATTATCTACCTATACATATAAATAAAATTGAAGTGTCTGTGTATAATGTACGGTATTTAATACAATTTTTTAAAAAAATCTCTATCTGTCTGTTTATTCCGGGTAACTGAATTTTGTTGGGACTTTTACTGGAGGTAGTGATGGTGGCTGTGTCGGTGTCGGTGTCGGTGTCGGTGTCGTTGCCGGTGATATTGTTGAGATCCTTACAGAGTGAATTCAGGAAAAGACTTTCTTAGCGCTCGCTCACGTTGTAAACATTAAAAACAATTCACAATAACTGTAAAAAATTATTTTAAGGATATTTATTTAAGTATAACCAATTATTCCCGAGGAGGTTTGGCGTGTGGCAGGCGGCCCGCCGTACAAACTGTAGCCAAAGCCTATACAGTATAGACTACTGTCATACAGTGACGACTCCACACGTGGGAAAAGCACAGACATATGTTGTCGAACTGTTCTTTTGTCTACCACAATACCAACTATACAAACAAATGGTGTGAATGTTTAATTAATTCTTGTGATAATAAGTTAGAGAGAATTTACCTTATGTATAAAAATAAGAGTATTATTTACGAACAGCGTGGATTAAAAATATATTAGCAACTAAAACGCAATTACAGGTCAAAAATCTTTGTTCCGTAATCCGAAGGGGTAGGCAGAGATTATGGATTTCCATTTGGCGTGATCGGGCTTTCTCGCTTCTAGTACATCTATACATCTACGCTGACGTACTCGTGGGTAAACGATACTCCTTATATCGCCCTTTTTTTGCGAGTGTGGAAAATGCGCCTTATGCACGCCCCCTGTTCGGGGCAACAGGGCGGTCTGTGGGGCTCTCCCACCGAGGTGGGCCTACCCACTAAAAACCACACGCGTTCCCTCATGACCGTTGTGTGGGCGTACGGCAGCATGGCAGCTTGACCCCGCAACGCTCACGCCCCTCTCTGCGTCCTTAAAAGGGCGCCGCGCCCCAAGATGGTCTGGGGCGCTCCTAGCAGACGGCGCCGTGCAATGCGGGTTCGGGAGTCCTCCTTATATCGCCCTTCCTAAGAATGTCACAATACAATAATTATTTCTTTAACAAGGCAGATATCATTGGAATGAAGCGTTTAATGTGACAAAGTTGCGTATGTTAAGCCACTAGTATCTCCTAGTATATTGACACGCTAACCTTGTTCAATCCGCCATATGTAGGAATTAATTCACTGTAATTATCCACCAATAAAACATTTTATAATTAAAATTATGTAATAAAGGCACGATTAACTATTGTAGGCACTAATAAAACGCAGCGGTTTATGGACCAATGAATAAACTCCTTAACATATCATAGGTCTATTTTAAGTCGTTGATATTAGTGTTCATATCATGTTGGACGCACTTTGTGTACACAGTTTTTATCTGTACATTAAAAATTAATATATGTTTTATTTTTAATTCTTCGAGTTCTCATTTCAATCGGTGTTCTGTGTTTCTGCAAGGTATGTTAATATTTATGTATAAAGTTCTTCAATTATTATCAAGATTTTAAAATATATATATAAATACAATAACAGATTTATATTGTAACAATAATAGAATCCGCAACAACATCTGTCGCACGAATTGAACGGCTCGATAGGTGAAATACCACGACCTCGCAGAAGACGTGAAGTAGTGTTCTGCGTCGTCTTGTCTGATGAGTGAAATGCCGGAGGCCCAATTTTATCCATCTTCCCCTTCCTGGGATTCTTAATAAGGATAGGATGTACTGGATGGATAGGAAAAGAAAATATCCTTTTTCTGTCTTTACCCTACTCCGTCTGTTAAAGGTAGGGCTGCAGCACATTTGCTTGTTGCGGACGTATGGGTAAGGGTCATTTAACGTCACGTGAACCGCTGAAAAAAACTTTAATTGATTGCGCGGTGAACGAATTCCTCGATGTCCCATGGTAGAAGCATAAAGAATTTATTCAACACGCTCTATCGGGAACTGGTTAGTGCCTTACAGGTCGTGTTAAGCCCCTTCCCAAAACAAGTTATTAAGTTGGACCGCAAGGGGCCTTTTAAGCCTCGTGCCGCTTAAAACTACTACAGATTGCTGGAAGTTCGCGCGTTCTTTGAAGCGCCAGAATTACGCGAACGCGACAGTGCTTCCTCAACATTCCCTTGTTAATCTTTCATTTTATTTCAGATGTTGGGAGTGCCATTCCTAAGCATTTTAGTTTCATTTTTTTCCTTCTTTACGAGAACTCCCCCAATGCCTGAGGTCGACCTCAACGAGTGGTGGGGCCCGGAACACTTGAGGTCCCATCAGGATACGAGTATCAGACCTTTTGTAGTAGAATTCAATGAATCGGTAAGTTTTGTATTTGATCGTAATCCTAAGTACCTTTTATAACATGCTTTTCTATATAAGGAAGGTGGCAAACGAGCAAGTGGTCCATCCAACTTCAAGTGTTCGCTACCCATAGACATCTGCAACCAGCTAATAAGTTGCAGACACGTTGCCTAACTTAAATGGACAGAGGATAAAGAGAAAAAATTATATTTCCGTTTCATATTTATCCCCTCTCCGGTCAAACTCTACCCCCTTTACGTCCTTACCTAATACGAAATAGATAAGTAGAAGAGTCGGAACTATTTGTAATTGACTCGTCTTCTGTGAGGTCGTGGTATTTCATTGATCGAGTCCATTCATGTAACAGAATTTGTTGTTGCGTTGTGTTGTGTGGTAACACTGCCACTCACTTTAATTTATGTTGGATCATTCTTAATTATGATGCAGACCAGAGATCCCCAAACGAAGGGCTGGACACTGTTTGATGGTTGAACGGCAGTATTGCCGTCGAGACACGCCAGTTTGTAGCTACAAACGGGGCTTTTTAAACCTCGTCCCGTTTCAAACTACTACAGATTTTTGCTGGAAGTTCAAGCGTTCTGAGACGCGCCAGAATTACGTGTATGCGCACTCACTAGGTGATATAGCTACATCACCTATTGGAATTTTTGTTAGATGGGTCGATGCCCAATAAACTTTGGGGGTCACTGCCTTAGACAAATAATTAGTAGAGATTGTGTTATTAAAGATGATAGTCGACCTCAGACATCGCTTGAGGAACACCAGACAACTGACTCCACCACTAGAGGCTTCGGAATCAGAGTATGGCTTCAACACTCACGAGGTGCCGCGCTGGTTGCGCTACTGGGCCGACGAGTATCGGTTCCAAGACAGACTGGTGAAGATGAACCGGTACCCACAGTTCAAGACCAATATTCAAGGTCTTGATGTACACTTTGTACGAGTTACGCCAGAGGTAAGTGGTTTTTTGTAAAATTAAGAAGATTGAGCAGTGTCTATATATCTAACTAATATTATAAGTGTCAGTTTGTCTGTTATTTTACTTGTCAATGAGTTATTTGTTGTGTATTCGTATTGTCTGCAAAACGCAGAGATTACATTTGAGAGGTCAACCGTTAATCTCTATTGATAATGGTTTATTTAGTTGATTAATACCGCCATCATAAAATTGGCGAAAGTTTCAATGCTTCGTACGTATTGAGATGACGACGCGGAATCAATAAACATTATTATCCTGTCATTTGCGGAATGCTACCTAATTGGTTATTTGTAAGAGAGACGGTGTTTATCTCGTTGCAAGGAACAAGGCAATTATTCTGTAAGTGGAATACCGCAAACGGTCCCGAGTGTACCTTTACAGCTTTGTGTTATACATTATTTTTTATATTTAGGTTCCTTCGGGTAAAGATATTGTTCCCTTGCTGGTGCTTCACGGCTGGCCTTCCAGTTATCTGGACTTCTACCCCATGATACCTGTGCTCACCGCCCTCAGTCCAGACAGGAACTTTGCGATAGAGGTCATAGCAGCCAGTCTACCAGGGTTTGCTTTCTCTGATGTAAGTTTTTGGTTGTACTTAAGTCTTGTCTTGCGAGGAATGTTATTAGTCGAGCCCATCTCATCGTTGTCGTATTGCAGGGAGCGGTGAGACCTGGTTTCGGTGTGGATAAGATGGCGGTCGTTTTCAGAAACCTCATGCACAGACTTGGACACAAGAAGTTCTACGTGCACGGCGCTGATTGGGGGTCAGTTGTTCTGAGCAACATGGCTACTTTCTTCCCGGATGTAAGAATTGCATGCATTTAATCATCATCATCCCTTAGCTCTTATCCCAAGCCGCGTGGGGGCGGCACAGCTTGACCATAGTCCATGTGTAGGTGTATTATTACAATCCCTACTAATATTATAAATGTGAATATAAGTTTGTTACGCTTTCATGCGAAAACTACTCCACCGATCATCATGAAACCTGGTACACATATTATTGGAGATATTAAAAGTAACATAGGGTACATTTTATGAAAAAAAATAGTATATAAAAAGCGAAGTATATATGTTTCCTGTAGACCTATAGACACCGAAACGGCTGGACCGATTTCGATGAAATTTACTACGGCACAGCGGGTGTTCCTGTGTTTGGTAGCGATCGGATCAACATAATTAGTGGTACCCAGGCGAAGCCGGGGCGGGTCACTAGTATGTTATATAATTTATATTGTAATTTTTAATTCGCAGGAAGTTCTTGGTTATCACAGCAGCATGCCAACTATCACGTCTCCTATTTTAGTATTTGCAAGAATTATCGGCGATTTCTTCCCTTCGTTAGTTGTGAGACCAGAAGTGGCTGATAGAACGTATCCTTTATCGAGCTTTTTAAGCAAGATTTTGCGAGAGTCAGGATATTTCCACCTTCAGGCAACCAAACCTGATACTATCGGTGAGTAGAATTGTTTGACATACATCGACAGCAAATGATAAACTTGTTACTCCACTCCACTCTCTTCTAACATCAAAGGAATTGCGTTTACAACATTGACTTGCCTTTTCGGTAGGTATACTTCTTAAAATAACTATGAGCCTGTAAGGCAGGGATCATGGATTCCATTTGCCGCAATTCTGGTATACCTTCATCTACATCCATACATCTACGCATACATGCTCATCGGTAACGGGTACTCCGTTCTTTAGTATGTCACAAAATCTGATCGATATAAGTTCTCCTTGGACGTCCCCTGCCAACACTGCCACTCATTTTTGTAACATAAATATGTCTTGTTATTCTCGCTTCATTCATCCTCTCAACATGTACGAAATTAAGACTACCCCGACGTATACACCAAAGCCAAGAGTATCGGCCGTTTTCGTGTCGGATCTATTTCGATGTCAAGTGGTCAGGATTCACCGGATTTACTGGGTAGTATTGTGCAGCTTATCGAGCGAGTATGAGAAGTATTTCTTCGACAACCATTTGAAATGAAAATTAAATAGGTATTACAAAAAGTTACACTGAGACCCTCCAGAAATGTCATATAATAAACCGGCAGACTGCCGTAAAATCCGAACTTGTTTTGACGGTCAAGCGGCCTAGCATAGTTAGGCCGGTGACGGATCAGGTGTAAGCGAGCCCTTACAATTTCAGATATAGCACTAACGGATTCTCCCGCTGGTTTGCTCGCTTATTACTCGGAGAAGATATCAGTCGGTACCCGGCCCCACTACCGCTACCGCGCCGACGGTGGCCTCGCGCTGCATTACACTCGGGAGCAGCTCATCGATAACCTGATGGTCTACTGGGCGTCTAATTCCATTGCCACTGCTGGAAGGATTTACGCCGAGTCTTTCAGTCCGAGATACTTCAGTCTACGTATGGACAGGTAACCTAAGTGGATATTTATTTGTTAGAGTGGTAGAGCCCATCTGATACAGAAACCGGTGAAATACCAGGACCTTACAGAAGGCATGAAGTAGAAGTATTGTGCGGTTCGTCTCACGAATACGGTGCTGGCCTACTCGAATTTCACACGAGTGGGGATAGGAAAAGGAAATATCCTTTTTCCTAAGTGAACTTTTGGTCGTTTTTACGATGTGGGCATTTTCAAGCAAATGATTTTGGTAAGTAAACAATTTTAACAATTTAGTCTGTCAGATAATTGGAACGAATCAATAATAATTTAATTCAATTATCGAATCCGAGGTTTTGTGTTTTATAGTAGTAGGTGGCAAGCGAGCAAGCGCTTCACCCGATGTCAAGTGAACGCTACCCATAGACATCTGCAACTAACTAATGAGCTGCAGATGCGTTGCCCACCTTTAATGGACAGAGGAGTGGACAAACAGAAAATGGTTATTTCCAATTCCTATACATCCCCTCCACCGTCAAGTTCTCTTCCCCTTTCCATCCTTTCCTTATAAGGAAAGGGTGGGAAGGGGGAGAGAACTAGAATTAGACCTCCGGCACCTCACTCATCAGACGAAACGCAGAATATTCTACTTCACGCCTGTCTTATGTGAGGTCGTGGTATTTCACCGGTCGAGCCAGCCCACTCGTGCAACAGATGTTGTTGTTGCAGACTCTACCGACAGTGTTCTCAAAACTCTCAACGAATTTTGTAAAATCGCATATTTAACAATTATATCGGTTCAAATTTTTCTTTTATAGCCTCAAAAAATTTACTGTAATATTGCAGAGATAAAGAGAATAATATTCCCACACAATATTACTAAACATTTCCAGTATTTTATATTGTTACTTAATCTACATAATTATTTCGATCTTCCAGCATTCCTTCACCAGTTCCGGCATGGATTTTACAAGCTAAATACGAATTATGGTACACACCACCATGGATATATAGATTTAAGTTCCCGAATCTTTTGAACGAGACTATCCTGGACACGGGAGGACATTTCCTAGCGTTGGAACTGCCCCAAGTACTGGCCAAGGATATTACGGAGGCAATGTCCGCGTTTCGACGCTGTACGCATAAGAACAAACGAGATGAACTGTAACGTACTTGTGACGTCATTTCAGGAATTAAAAAAATGTTAGATTTATTTTATTATGTTACGTACTGGTAAAATATATCAATCATAAACAATATAAAATTGTTTATATCAGGATACTGGCTCGTAATTTTGTATAAAAACCATTTTTGTTTGCCGCAACTTTTAAAAAAATTCTAATATCTTTTTTCGGTGTAAAATTTGCATATTTGCATATTGATGCAAAATATAATTTCATTATAATTTTCCCACAAGGACGTCGTTACAATAAATCCGGACTCGCACAAATCTTTAACCGCTTCGCTGGAAGCTTTGTGACTTACAGTTATCTGCGTCGCCACGCGCTTGTTCGTTGAGTAGGGGGTGAGTTTGGGGCGTGTGCCGTACCGCAATAGGGTAGCTTTACTGTCCAATGACTAAATTAAGATATACTTAGTGGATACATAATTTTGTGCTTCGTGAGATGATTTTGTGGGAGCATAATTCAAAGGTTAAAGTACGAAGTCACGAAGAAAATATAGATTTAGGCCAAAGTTTTTATTTTATTTTAGGTGTAATTTAAATTAACAAAATTATTGATTATAATATTAATTCAACAAATATATTAAAAAAAACAAACACTGCGCAATCAAAGCTCAATCTTCTGTGTATTCTTATTCCACTTCCTGAATTCCCCGATAGCGGTTATTACGTCATCGGCGAAAGCTTCCGACAACTCTAAGGCAACAAAATGGCCGCCTTCATCCAGCACAGTCACGTTCAGTATGTTGTGGAACTTCAACCTGGCGACTAGTGGCGATTGGTACAATGGTTCGTGCTTCGATTGTAGCAACCAAGTCGGAACCGGACTTGGTATTCTGAAAATATAAATAAGCAACTTCATCCCTTCCTGTCCCTTGCCTATTTCTTCTATTTCCAACTCCTAGGCTGGCATCTGTTACCATATCGACTGTTGTGGATATACCTGGGCATTTAACATTAGACCGGCCGTTTGTTCGCTAGCAATTTTCTTCAAAACACAATCAGGAAAGCAGGAAGGCAATACTCACAAGCAGTAGCTTGGAAAACTGAAAATACCCTACTGACTGTAGGATTATTGACTTTTAAATTACTTAATCCCACTATATGGGTATAATTCTAACGTCACACGATATGACAACCCTGGGAATATGAGTCTTATGAAGCCTCACTCTTCAGAATCGGTTAACACGTTTAGTCTACAGGAGGTCAAAATGGAACGGATATATATACATATACACTATCGCGTAAAACATTGCCGTGCTGTCAGTAGGGCCTAATATAAACGTATAAAATTAATCATAAAGCTTGGAACATAGTAGCCATTTATTTTTAACGATTCTGCCTCACCCAATTTTATAATAATAATATAATTGAAGATATTCAGTGTTATTACAAACTTTGCTTAAGAAAATATCGACACTCATTACACATAATTGGGGAACATGATAACGAAATTATTCAGAGATCATTTGAAATTAATCGTTGAAATAATTAAATTGATATTGATTATGATTTCAAGACTTATAATGACGAGAGACGAAAGAATGTAACAAAAAAGTATAACTTACTCATCCAACTTAGTATCCAAGTGTTTCTTACTAAAGGACTCAGCGTACAGCCTGATTGCTGTATTGATAGAATTGGGCGCCCAGTAGTACATGATGTTGTCAATAATCTGTTCCCTGGTGAAGTGGAGGTCCAGCCCTCCATCTGGACGAGACACGTCTTGCCTACAGGTCCAGGTGGAGAACATCTGCAAGATGTAGATTAGAAGACCGGATGGAGAGTCTGAGAGTGCTATTCCTGGAAATTAAAACGGTATTAGACTTAGGTAAAGTAAGGGATGAGGTAAATTGTTCATTTGATATGGTAACGGCTACCCATAGGCATCTGCATAATGGACAGAGAGGATAAACAAAAAAATGATATTCACTTTTCCCATCCACTCCCTCCCTCATCAAATTCTCTTCCCCTACCATCCTTTCCATGTTAGAAAAAGAGAGGAAGGGGAAAAAGTACAATCAGGCCTCCGGCACCTCTCTCGTCAGACAAAACGCAGATTCTACTTCACACCTATCTTCTGTAAGGTCGTGGTGTTTCACTGGTCGAGCCGACGTAATACTTCAACAGATGCTGTTGTTGCGGACTCTGCCATTATTACATTATATAAGGCGATACGGCTTAGCGCTATTCAAACTACAACAAAGTAGTTTGCTCACAATTTCTAGGATTTAGCGTCGGATTAGGATCGAATGTTTAGTAACTCCGAAAACCCTACAACCAATAGTTTCTTGAGAAACTTTTTCATTCATTCACAAAACATTGTTAGTCTTCATTTATTCGGCATTAGCTTTCCCTGGATTTTGAAATTTTTACTTGTAACTACTCAACTAACTAACCCTTGTTCGGTTTTGCTCTTACTGAAGTTACTTTTAAAGCGTGATATTACGGAATCATAGTTTTTGTCTGTTTCAAACAGATAATTGATTACTCATTACCTATCGTGTCCGGCTTGGTCGCATGCAGATGCAGGTACCCCAACTCTTCCATGATCATCGAATAAAAATCTGTTAATGGATAGATCCTGTCCACCTCTTGTTGCTTGAACACCAGCGAAGGGTAGACCGACGCGATCAGCGGCACCAGGACAGATGAAGGCGCCGTCGAGAATGGTAGAGTCGTGTGGTAGCCCAAAACATCCTGTTAATTGTTTTTCTTGATTCACTCTTCGTCATTTAATTTCAAATAAAACCATTTTTTATTTAAAATATACTCATACATGCTCGTCGGTTATGGGTTCTTTAAGTAATGGACTTATTACCGAACTGGTTCAATCTTCTTCAATCAAAACTGTCCCTCATTTTGTCATTTTAGTAATCTTTGCAACACGCCTGCAAACCTAAAGCATATTTAAGTCATATTTTCTCAACGTTATTCCTTCGAATACTTCTCAAGGACCCCTCGAAATACCCCATCTTAAAAGCATTTATTTTCTAACGTGTCTGTTCTATCAAACCTAGTTACCACTTAATATGGTACAGTGGATTGTCAGACGTCTTTTGAAAACGACAACGACAAACCCGTTCCATTTTCCTTATCAATTATTTTATTTACCTCAGGGAATATAGTGGCAAGGTGAGCGCCGATCACCGACCCCCAGTCCCCGCCTTGTATGTAGAACTTTTGGAAGCCGAGCCTCTTCATCAGGTTCCTCATCACTACCGACATCTGAGCAGTTCCCAGTCCTGGGCGAACGGCTGCCTTAAGAAAGGAATCAATCAAGGATCAAGGAATACCAAAGAAATATTTATATATTCAAAGGGAAAGTGATCAACAACACAGATAAATACATAAATAAAAAAATTGCTTGAAAGACCAATCTCTATGGTCGCCAAGTTTATTCAAATCAGCCTTTTTAGTGTATTTCCCCACTGCAGGGACACAGGCCTTCTCTCCGAGAGAGGGAAGGGGCCGTAATCCACCACGCTGGCCCAGTGCGGGTTGGTGGATGTCACATATCTTCCAATTTGTTGTTTCTAAGAACATGTCGGTTACTACACGATGTTTTCCTTCACCGTTTTTGGAGCAGTGGTGATGAAATTATACAAAGTAAAGCCTCGGTTCGAACCCGCGACCTACAGAACGTAAGGCAGAGCCAATAAGATTTAAACGTTCACGTTTTAAATTAAAAATACTTAATTTATATATATATATATATATATATATATATATATATATATATATATATATATTAAGTATTTTACACATATGTGTGAGGGGTGTGGAAGAAAACTACAAAATAGTAAACAAAAACAAGCATCAACATATTGCTAGTTTTGCTTCTGCAAGCCTCATCTGTGAGACGATCATAACTTACGTCAGAAAATCCAAAGCCAACCAAGCTCGGAGCAATGACCTCGATAGCAAAGTCCCGGTCTTTCCCGAGAGCGGTGAGGCGAGGTATCGCCTCGTAAAACTCCCGCACGGACCCTGGCCAGCCGTGCAGAAGTAGCATTGGAACTATTTCTATCCCTTCTGGAACCTGGAAAGTTTTTACAGAAGGAATATTGTTCCATTGGAATCTAGGTAGTAAGATAGAGTATACTGTCTGTCTGTTTGTTACGCTTTCACGCCTAAAGTACTAAAACGATTTAAGTTAAATTTGGTACAGACATAGTTTAGACCCTGAGGAAGGACACAGGCTACCTTTTAATGCGAGAAAAGGGTTGGTCTTAAAAATTAAAAATGCTGCCCAATGTTACTACTGCCCGCGGACGGAATTCCGGGCACAGTTAGTAAATAATGAAAACTACGTCTGTCTTCTGCAAATGGTTTAAAATATAAGAGAGATTTAAATTAAAACATAGGTAAATAGAAACCAATTGTATCGAGGGGGATAAATAAAACCCGAGCAATAACCAAAAAGATGCAAAATTTTTTTTAGATACAACACACGTGCTGTGTGTCAATAGCGCGATTCAGAGTAAGAATATTTTTACAAGCGACATCTCGTCAAAAAAAATGAAACCAACGCACCTAAAACATACCTTAGGTTTTACACGTATAAAGTGTATATCGAGTCCTTGGATGTTAGTCTTGTACTGAGGGAGCTGATTGAGGAATTGTTCCCTCTCTTTGAACGGGTACTGTTCACCCCAGTATCGCAGCCAGGTCTCTGTTTGTTCGCTATTGAATCCGTACTCGAATCCAACGCCTTCCAGTGGTGGTGGGGATGATCTGTGCTTTCTCAGACGCATTCTTAGGTCTTCAATCATCTGTAAAAAGGATATTGTAATCATTATTATAACTATGTAAACTAATAAAATAAAGTTAACTGGAAAAGCCAAAGTCAGAAGATAGCGGGGATAGTTTAGTGACCAGTTAATTTCACATACCGAATTAGAAAAGTCGATTTTGAAAGGTCTAATGCTGACATCCTGCTTTGCCTTCATCCCTTCAGGCCCCCACCATTCGTTAACATCGAATTTTGGCAACGGCGGTGGACCTTTTAGATACAATTGGTACACTAATAAGGCCACTATCGTTGTAAGCACCATGAGAAAAGGTCGAGACATCTGGAAAAAGACCTTATGTTAATAACTGTAGAACATAAAATAGCATGACTGTGACATCATCTGATAGGATTAGTCCTACTTGTTATTAAATGAAATAAGCTTAAAATGCTCCTAATACCAAGAAATATTCACTTAAAACGCTTTTATAAAATCTACAGTCCTTATAATTTCCCGCCGTCACTAAGAATAACGTCTTTACACCCAGGAGAACGGTGCTGCCATCTCGTAGCCTTTTCTAACATCGTGTTCCCATTGCCGAAAACATTAAAACATGTTGCTATCTCTCTTACTCTGACAAAACTAAGATGTAAATGTTTTAATTATGAATATTCGGCAGTGTGAACTCACGGTAAGTCGTCTTTTTAAATGTTCCACATTTAACTAACCATTTAATTTTGTGATGTAAGTTGACAATTATTTTATTAAAATTTAAATATTGGACAACTCGAAAAACTCGTACTTGTACGCGTACACAAGAAAAAACAAAACATTAAAAATTATTATTACTAGCAATACTAAACTTAAAATCTCTTATATTCCCACATTTTATTATTATCTAAAGGTTAATTTATTTGTATGAATGTACCAAGTAGGTAATAAAACTCACTTTAAATGAATCGCGTCGTGGCGCGCGTCTGTACAATCGGACAGTCGAACACTCGACTACGAACGTATTGAAGGTCAGTGACTGAGCGCGAACGGTGAACGGTTCCATCGTTCCGCATGACTATGTGACGTTTTAACATTTGAAAATTTATAATATTTAATTTACATTACCGTTTTTTTACGGTCCGTGAATTTTTATGTTAGTCTATACAAGGCAATGAAAATGGTTTTTATAATAATTGGAACTGTATTAATAAGTATTGATATTTTGACCACAAATCGATGTATGGAGGAAAAGGAATGGAGCGGACTTCATTCATTCAATTCAATATGTACTTTATTAGTGATATATTTAATCGAATATTTAAGAGTAATTGTATTATTTCATAAAAGTGCACAGCCGCTATCGTTACCAGCAGAGCTGGCATCCCTTCATAATCCACCCCTAATGAATTCCATCTCACACCCCCCGCGCTGTGTAAATATTTTATTACTGGCGAGATAAGTGGGGTCGGCAGGCACCAGACCGCTGATTTGTAAGTAATGTGCGAAAAAATATAATCTGATTGAATTTTGATATGATAAGGGTGATTTAATTGATTGCAGTTTTATTGAAGATCAAACTCGAAACATTTTCAATATATTTAATTATAAAAAAAAATCTCCCAACCCGATGGAACTATTTGGATGGATTTCATTTTGTGTCCGTTTGAATTCCAGGATGGTATAGACTCACAATCGAACCCGGTAGCTAGCGCTGCCATTTTTATTTTAAAATACCGTTAAACATTTCTATCTTAAAAACTTCTAAATGATTCCTTTTATTGGTAACTAGTGATCCGCCCGGATTCGCCCGGGTAGGCGATTTGAAATATATACGTAGACAAAAAACAAGATTATCCCACGGGAACCGTACATTTTTCGAGGATAAAAAGTAGTATATATGCTTTTCTAGACTATAATCTATCTCTGTGCCAGATTTCACCCAGATCCGTGCAGCCGTTTTTGCGTGAGAGAGTAACAAACATATACATGCAATCGATACATCCATACTTACAAATTTCGCATTTATAATATTAAGGATGATGGAATGGAATGGAATCATTAGCCCAAGTTCAAACCTATTTAATATATTTAAAATGAAATTATAAATATTTCATATGGCAATAGAAACCAACCAGAACAGTAGCTGGAAACTGTTGGGATACTTGATACTGTACGACGATCTAATGAACACAATTAAAGAAGGAATATAGAAACAAGAGGAAGACAGACGGAACAAATAAAACAGAAATCAGACGTCCTATCGTATCAGGAAGGCACAATGCAGGAAGGATTGCGAGATTGCTCCAGCGACAAGTGCGAAACAGGTCAAGACGATGTTAAAATCTTTTGTAAAGTTATGGATTCAGCATCACTAGCATATTTTTAAATTGCCGCATAAATGGGGGTAATAAAAATTGAATATAGTTTTTTATAGTTGAAATCTATATAAGTTCCCAGGGGATATTATGTCCTCGCATATCAATGCAAAAGTCAAGGGTCCTAATCGGTCAACTCTGACAAATGACGGCGCGTGTCGCGGCTCATTCCCAGAGACTTATTGATATTAGGGTCACATATCACCCCATTTTTTTTTAATTTTATTTATATATTAATTTTTATGTTAATGTTTTGAAGTGAAAACTTTGTCGCGTTAGACGATATTTGTTATGGGACGGGAAATCTTATAGGTATCTTGCATTGAATTTTATTTTTAATACACCATGCCTTGTTTTTGTTGATTATTTATTATTAAGCTAACCTTATGCCTGTGAATTTCTTTTTTTATTCAAACATTGCAATAACAAATTCACTTTTATAAATCTATCAATGAAATGTAACTTCCAGAATATCTGAAGATAATTTTGTAAAGAATTTATAGCTTTGTGATTTGAGCTTTTTGGAATGGCAAAAGGTATTGCATGAGGCCCAGTGTCTAGTCGAAATATATTCTACCCTTCTTCTCTTTTTCAAAGTGGATTAACATTTTCTGGTCTTTAAAATGTTTATTGAACAGTTAATATTAAAAAAAACACACACTTTTATACACATAGCATTTTAAAGTATGCTCAAAAATGCTATGTATAAGCGACGTTCTAGTATTTACTTTTATGCATTTAGTATACATTATATAATATATATAAATATAATTATTATGTATTATTTATATAAAAACAATATTGTCAATATTAGAAAACTAAATTATTTAATTGCGTTTACAATTCTTTTAGCGATTAAAAGAAAATAATTTAGCCTTCCTCGTTAGGGTTGTCAGACAAGAAGTCCCTTTTAATCTGTGAAATTGGAAAATTTTCCAGTTTTCACTCAACAACCTTAAGGGATTAATTGAGGGAATTTTCTGCGACTTAATTAAAAAGACGAAAAGTGTGACATCGCCCTTTAGATCTTATACTCTGATAAAGCAAAAAAAATATTTTAAAAGTAATCTAGTGTTTTAGACCAAGATTTAAGATTTTTATCCTAATTGTATAGTGTATAGACACAGATAAATAAAATTGAAGTGTCTGTATGTAATATTAAAATAAATGGCTTAGATACGGTACTTATAACAGAAACCTGTTTGTTTGTTACGCCTTAACATTACATTTAAAATATAAAAACTTCACAAGGTACAAAAAAATATTGCTTCGGATGCTATGGCAATGACACGACAATGATATTTTTTAACATTTATCTGTAATTCCAAGATCCAAGATTGAATAAATAAAGAAAAAAACGGCCAAGTGCGAGTCGGACTCGCGCACGAAGGGTTCCGTACCATAGTTTATAAAAACAGCAAAAAAATAATGTCTGTTGCATGGGAGCCCCTACTTAAATATATTTTTGTAGTATTTATTTTATAGTGGCAACTATCACGGTTCATAAGATACAGACCGGTGACAAACGGACAGATAGACAGACGGACGAAAAGCTGAGTAACAGGGTCCCGTTTTACCATTTGAGAATGGAACTCTAAAAAATGGCCTCAGTAACAGCACAAAGCTTATTGCACCCAAATATTTTTGCTTATGTCCACATAGACCGGAGAATCAAATTCACCCTCTGCCTGCGTCGCTCCGATAAGCGCCCTCTGGCGGATTGGAAGCTATTTACACTTACAATGTGTACCCAATGATAAGGAAGGTATAAGCATACCTACACCACTAGGTGTTAGTGTCTTCTATCTCTACATAGTATAAAACAAAGTCGCTTCCGCTGTCTGTTCGCTCAGATCTTTCAAACGACTCAGCTCGGGATTTTAATGCAGTTTTCACGCGGGTGAAACTGCAGGGCTCAGCTTGTGTTTAACATTGTTTTTTTTAGAAGACAGCCAACGGAAGTTCACCCAATATTAAGTGACCGCTACCCATTGACATCTGCAACAAGATAGAAGAAGAGATAAACAGTGACAAGGATATTTCATTTTCCTATCCATGCCCTCCTCCATCAAATCATGTTCCCCTTTTCATCCTTGTCTTATTAGAAAAGGGAGGGAACAGGAAAAGGACTTGAATCCTAGTTCCTTACTTCATCCTATCATTTTCTAATAAGAAAGGATGAAATGAGGAAGAGGATTAGACGGGGAGGGTGTGGATAGGCAAAGGAAATATTTTTTTCCTGCTTATTCCATACTCTGTGGATATCAGACGCCAGAATCATGTTAGAACCCGCTACTATTTTATCAGATAAGATTCTGCATACTATTTTCAGCTTTGTCGTAATGGCATAAAGTTGATATTTAATTATCACTTTAAAATGTTCCAGCATTTCCCCGTCTGATCTAACTGTCACGATGACATCTCGTTATATTGTAAAAATAAATTTAATAATAACCTTGAACTCGTTTTACAAACTGCTGAGTCATGCTGAATATACTAAAAAAACAATTTTACTGTACGATTTACTATGTCTGCCGGTGGGGTTACCATAACATAGTGATAGACATGGATATTCCGGGAAAATTACAACATGGTGACGTGAATAAAATTATATTAAAAATACGAAATAATTTCAATATCTTTACATACTCAGATGTGTAGTGAGATCCATCACACACGATGTTTTTTTTTTAAATAAAAATCTAAGGACTCAGGTTGCGATAGTCGCACGCAGATTGACTACAAGACATTCCAATTGAGACACACTACGTGCCCAAGCGTGGTAGGCGAGCACCAAAAAAGCATTTTTGTAAATTCATTCACAAAAGGTCTAAATAGGGGATGAAAGTTTGGATGGAGAAGCTACCCCTGCGAACTTAGTTTAGTGTTTTGAAAAATTGAAATTGATTGTTACCCTTCCAAACGTTTAAAATATCCAAACGTTGAGGCGAATTATTGGTGGCTTTAGTCGTGGTCCGGGCCGCTCTTAAAGATAATATGCGTCTCTTGTTAATGTTATTGTAATATTACCGAATATTTATTTGCATAATTGTGACAAATAATTTTATATTTTACGGTAAACGTTTCTTGATCTAAAAGCATAGTAGAGTTTTCTTTTCCCTTCGTTTCGTATGATGAACCAGGTGTAGGAGGCCTTATTACAGTCCTCTTCCCCTTTCAATCCTTTTCTAATAAAGAAAATATGGGAGGGGGAGGAGGATTTGACGGTGGAGGGGGTGGATAGGAAAAGGAATATCGTATTTTGCTTAGATTTGCTTAGTTGTAGGCGACGGATCTGCAACAACGCTTGTTGCAGATGCCTATGGATAGCCATTACTTGATCGGGTGAACTGTTTAACACCTTTCACTATAAAAAAAGAGGAAGCGAAAATTTTAAAGGTTAAGTCTCGCTGTATTCACGCGTAATATTCTCAAAGATGTTCCCAAAATTTTAGATGGACATACAAAATGATAACATAGGAAGTAATCATTTAAATGTCTAAATAGATGTCCAAAATCCTGGTCTGGTTTGGAGCCCTCGTGGTGGTCTACATCGCGTGGTCAGCATTCTCCAGCCAATCTCCTAAGCGTCTAGAAGTAGATCCTAATGAGTGGTGGGGGCCGAACGAACTTAGAGGAAAGCAGGACACCAGTATCAGACCCTTCCAAGTAAAGTTTACTAAAGAGGTACGTACGTAGATACGTCATGATCTTAATATACTTAGACTTAAGCATGACTTGGAATTATTTGCAGTGGTATTGCCAGCAACAACAGGCTGCACGAATGTTGAAATACCACGGCCCAACAGAAGACAGGCATGAAGTAGATTATTCTGCGTTTCGTCTGATGAGTGAGATGCCGGAGACCTAATTCTACTTCTCTTTCCTTTCCCATCCCTTTCTAAGAAATCGATTGAAAGAGGAAGAGAATTTGACAGGCGAGGGAATGGGAACACCAATGAAATATCCAATTATCTGTCTATCACCGCTCATCTGTCCATTAGAGGTAGGCAATGTATGTCAAATAAGTGGATATAAAATAATATTGATTTTCAGGTGATAAGAGATCTTAGAAATCGACTACAAAATCACCGGCCGTTCGTGCCGCCTCTGGAAGGTGTAGCCTTCCAATACGGGTTCAATACGAAAGCGATAGACCCTTGGTTGAAATACTGGGCCGAGGAGTATCCCTTCAAGGAACGGGAAGCGTTCTTTAACGTTTGCGGATGCGTGGCCCACATTTAATAGACAGAGGAGGGGACAAACAGAAAATGGTTACTTCCAATTCCTTTAAATCCTGTGTGTGTTACTTGTGAGACAAGACCTGGCCTGTTGCTGCTACTGTCTAGTAAATAGATGGGTAAAGAAAAAAAAATGTATCCTAGATTACTCGCTGATAGAAGACCTTTCTATAAGTGAAAGAATTTTCAAAATCGACTCAATAGTTTATGAGTTTATCCCGGACAAACAAACAGTCAAATATTTGCTTATTGTAATATTCTTATGGTATAAAGAAACAAATAAATAGAATAAGAAAATTCCTTATAGCAGATGAAAAATTACAGAGTAAACAAGGTGGCTTGAAGACTCTTCTTGGCGCACTTTTCCCATCTTTGATAGTTGAGAGTCATTTGGCAGATCGGATGTATCCCCTGTCTGATGTCTTCGCCTACTTGATGGAAGAATTTGGATATTTTCACTTGCAGAGCACCAAACCTGACACGGTGGGTGAGTACATTAAATACTTACGTACTCCTTCGTTAAGGGCCTCCTTCTCGTATTGCAGACTTCATGGGTGTCGGTGAATCCTTATATAACCATGGGTTTCCACCGCGTGTCATGTAACACCGCGCGTGACAAAGAAATGTCAAACATGTCGTGTAGTAACTGGCGTTTCTACTGCCGTCAAATATCCATGTTCACTGACACACTGACACTTAACATGGTTGCCGTATTCATTGTTGTATGGCTTGTTAGGACACATGTTAATGTTACGTTTAAAATAAAGATTTTCTTGTTACCCGAGCTTCGCGGACAAAGACTTGTTTGACGTTTGTAAAATCAAATGATTACCATTGACATCGAATGCGAGATAAAAATGTGCACGAAAACGTTTTAAAAATTTTAGTGCACGAATGTACATTTGGAAACATACCTATAGAACTTGAATGTTCCATTATGCACCAAAACGTCGAGAAGATTCGATGATGCAGAGCCACAATTAATTTAGAAGCACATTTAAAACTATTCTTACATTCTATTTATTTTTCCAGGTGTTGCGCTAACAGATTCACCGTCAGGCCTTCTCGCTTATATTCTGGAGAAGTTTTCTACTCTTACAAATCTTGAACACCGCAAGTTGCCAGACGGCGGCCTTGAAAGGCGCTTCACGAAGGTCCAGCTGATCGACAACCTTATGGTATACTGGTCTACCAACAGCATCGGCACTTCTGTAAGACTATATGCTGAAGACATGAGCAGCAAGCATAGACAGCTGGAAATAGATGAGTGAGTAAACAATTGACAAATAAAACTGCCTTTGAACTCCCAATCATCGGAAATCTTGGGTGACAATTTTAAGGTGTGGTGTGGTGTATTCAGATGGGGAGGAAGGGTGGTGCTAGGGAGCTCAAGCACCCCAACATCATTATGATTCGCATAATTTTACCTTACTCAAATATTTTCAAGGGGGGTCCATAAAAAATAATTTACCATAAAAATATAAATATATTTCCACAAATTCGATACTGTGGCTTGTGTTTGGTGTGAAATCTAAAATGTTCTGTAATATGTTGCTCCAAAATTTGAATTGTTCATAACAATATACTCACTCCCAGGTATACAACACTGGTGCCAACGTGGGCCCTCCAGGCGAAGCACGAAGGCTTGTACCAATCTCCCAGCATCCTGAAGACGAAATACACCAACCTGCTGGGAACAACAGTTCTAGAAGACGGTGGTCACTTTGTCGCTCTTGAATTCCCTCAGATATTCGTTCAAGATGTCTTCAAAGCTGTTGGTGCCTTCAAGAACTGGCACGAAAACCAATCTAACAATACAACATTATAAATAATATTGCATAGTTTATTGAGAAATAAAATTATTTTTTTTTTAATTTTATTTCTTTTTATTTTTGTTATGGACCAAAGTTTTCGTATCAATTAGTATAAGATTAACAACATTGCAATTTCCTTATTAGAACCGGATAGGAATGTCAAAGGACTATGATTACGCCTCCTGCAATTAACTCATCAGGCGAAATGCAGAAGTTCGATTTCACGGCTGTCTTCTGTGAGGCCGTAGTCTTTCAACGGTCGAGCCGGCCCACTCTGATCAAAGCTTCATTAGAAAATCGCAATTTGTTCGGTGGTTTGTGGAAATATCCGGTAATAGCAGCCTGTTAAACCCAGACCCGGCCTTTTGGCCCTGGAATCGGAATGAAAGATGCTGAGTGACAACCCAAAACGAAGTCCAATCTTGGCTTTGCAACGCCATCTAGTCAGGTAAGGTAATCGATATGAACACTCGAGACAAAGTCCTGTAGGAAGCCATCAAGCGTTACTCTTAAAGGTGATAAGTTCTGAGAAGTTTTGTAAAGTTGACCTCTGAAACGATCAGAGAGACAATTAAGAAATGTATGAATGTAAAATAATGTTATGATATTGTCAGACATATCAGTGACTGTTACGTAACATACATATTGATAGGGTTAGGGTTGCCATGTTGTGTAATAAAATTCAGGATTTTGCAACAATCATCTTTAAAAAATATATTGTTCATAAGATTTTATTCACGTCGGTACTTGATTCTAATTTTTATCGTCGTCGTCATTTTGAGAAATTATCACTGTATTATTATGCTGTATTTTACTAGGAACATCGTCTCTGTTACTACCTTCTTGAATAAAAAGAACACTGCTTAATATCTCTGTAACTTGGGACGAAATCAAGTCACGTGTATTACACATGGTTTTGTATTATGTACACATATTTATATTGTTAAATTTTATATTCTGTTCTGTCTGAGACTTGTCCTGTTTTACTTCTGAATGCATGGCAACCCTACTTTGTAATCGTATCTTTATGACGAGTCATTTTATCCTTGTACGTTCAGTGATCGCGCGCATTCACTGTGACTGGTCAACTTTGTTGTTTAAATAGCGTTATTCAATTATTACTCTTTTAATATCAGTGTTATTATTGAGCAGATATTTGAGGTATTTTAATTAAATCATGCAATTTTAAATCACACATCGCCATTTATTGGAATTTAGAAAGATAATGGAAAACACTTATTTGATTGACCCGCAATAAGTTGCTCTGCGATGTGTAGTTTTGGTTAAAAAGTGAAATATACACACGTCCACGTCTATTCTTACGTACAATAGTTTTCGCGTTCAGATCGACAGACGCGGCTTTAAAATTATTGTGATTTTAACACAGATGTCCAAAATCCTATTCGGATTGTTGGCCGTCGTGGTGGGATACACCTGTTGGTCGGCATTCAACAGCGGACCATCTGTACTTCCCAAGCTGGATCCAGAAGAATGGTGGGGACCAAAAGAGCTTAAGGGCAAGCAGGATACCAGCATCAAGCCCTTCCAAGTTAAGTTTAGTGATGAGGTAAGTTAGCGCTTTAACAGTTACTTAGTCTAAAGGTTACTCAGTAAGTGAGTGAAAAAGTTGCTTAAAGTAAATAGCACCAGAGGGCATGCATACCTACGCCAGCTTCCCTTAACAAGGTAGGCACTTAGTACCTTTTGAATGTAAAACACTAAGCCTGCATATAAAATTACTTCCTTGATGTGCCAAGGGTCAATGTAGTAATCACCTTTTTAACGATCAAGTCATTACGAAGTTCGAATTAAGCACATGTTACTTGTGTGTCAGTGACCCTGGTGCAAGCAAATGTCAATTTGAAGGTGACTAACCTTCCTTTACCTCGACTATCAAGATCCTAAAACTACGATCACAGTTTCGGTCTCTTAACACGCTTCTGTATTTAATTTTGCTTAGTTTTATTTCAATAATTACATTATTTTTAAGTAGATGGCGTTATAATTAATCTTAAGATGAAATTACATATTTTTATTCAGATAGTCCATTTTAGATTAATAGATTGTTATATTCTTGGTATAATGATATCACATAAAAGCGTAGACAATATTTCTACAGATGATAAAGGATCTGAGGAACCGGTTGAAAAACCACAGACAATTCGTCCCGCCTCTAGAAGGTACCGCATTCGAATACGGGTTCAATACAAAAGCGATTGAGCCCTGGCTGAAGTACTGGGCCGAGGAGTATCCTTTCAAGCAGCGGGAAGCATTCTTAAATAAATACCCTCAATTCAAGACGAACATTCAAGGTCTGGACATCCACTTCATCAGAGTAAAACCTCAGGTATTTCGTTTTACTTCTTTTTTTACTATCAGTGTAAGGGCAAATGGACTACACGAAATAGATGTACTCATCGACACGCTAATATTAGAAACCACCAAGTTGATATATGTATTTTTTTTTAATAGCCAGTACGGTTTTGATCAGCCAACGATGTTCAATTTTTTTTTCAGACCATACAACAAAAAATACATCGAAAATTGTAATTTCTTTGACACTTCATATCTATTAGTTATAGATAAATAACCGTATTGAAGTAACGTAATCCTTACCTACGTTTTGACATATGTCAAATGAAAATATATAACTTGTCTCACCCCACTGTTGCTTTGCACCAGCACTATTCGTTTTAAATTGCTAATTTGGACAACATAGTTCTGATTTAGACCCCTTTTTCCATTATCTACCCCTAACAATACACTTAAACCAAAAATAAACGGGCTTATCTATCAATTACTGTACAATATCACGACTTTACCATCAGGTACCGGCAGGTGTAGAAGTAGTACCCCTGCTACTAATGCACGGTTGGCCGGGATCCGTGCGGGAGTTCTACGAGGCGATTCCATTGTTGACTAAACCAGCTCCTGGCTACAACTTCGCATTCGAAGTCATAGCACCAAGTTTACCTGGATATGGATTCTCAGATGTAAGTCTTATATATTATAATAACTGAACGGATTGTTTTACTAAATTCATGTTTCATCAGAACAATGCTTAGTATTTGGGTAATGCTTTATAGCGCCATCTTACAGAATCTTAAAGTACTGAAAGGTTTTTAGTATTGATGACAATGCAGTTATCACGAATAAGATGGCGCTTAAACAATTACAGTCGTTAAGCTCGTAAATTACCTTTGTTAGGACGAAAATTCATAAGGCTATGGAACCTTTGATTCCCCTTCATTGGAAACTTGATTTGGTTGGATTAGCGTTGGATAAGCGCGAGTTAAATAATAGGCCAAAAGGGCGTTGTTTTTCATCGCTTTCACCAGATTTTAATATCTGGTTTAAACTAAATCAGTTTCCTTAATACTTCACTTCTGCTGTTACCAGGCACCAGTTCGTCCAGGTGTAGCTCCAGGACAAATAGCTGTGATCTTTAAAAACTTGATGAACAGACTCGGCTTCAAGAAGTTCTACATACAAGGTGGCGATTGGGGTTCCGCAGTGGCGTCAGCGCTGGCTACACTGTATCCTGATGAGATATTGGGACACCACACCAACTTGGCGATGGTTCAAGTATGACCTTTTCAATGAACCTATTAAGTAGAACTAAGTAATTTGAAAAACATGTACATTTAAAGCGAAATTAATTTGTGATTTAAGTAACGATTTAATGTTTTGGTTTGCAGAATAAGCAGGCTGCTTTCAAAACATTAATGGGCGCTGTCTTTCCATCGTTGGTAGTGGAGAGTCACCTGGCAAGCCGCATGTACCCACTGTCTTCATTCTTCTCATATCTTCTAGAAGAATCAGGGTACGCTCATTTACAGGGTACGAAGCCGGATACTCTTGGTAAGTTTATAAAGTATCATGGAGTGTTTCAACTAGGTTATGGCCGTGAAGAATGAACACTTCCAAACGCTGAGTCTTACCACCACCAAAACTCGGAGCTGCAAAGATGATCTCTCATGACTCTTGATCTTCATCCTTATTGGTGGTTTGCATTCCTCAGCAGTACGGTTACCACACAGCTTCCTGACTCATACAACATCCGACATCAGTAGGACAACTTCCCAATAAAGCTTTTCATTCACGTCTTTCCCTGATAACTCTATATCTACTACAAAAAATATGAATGTACTGTACTTTTAGTTCAACGCCCATAGCCTAGGAGCTTAGTGAGTTATTAGGTACAAGGTTCATATTGCCCTACCAGGATCGGGCGACATGGAAATCCGTAATTTCTACCTAACCCTAGCGTGAGCGCATAGTTTTTATTTTATTTCTTCGTTTATCTTTCGTAGGCGTCACTCTATCTGATTCCCCATCTGGTCTACTTGCCTACATCCTGGAGAAGTTCTCGACGTGGACCCGCCTCGAGCACCGCAACAAATCTGACGGCGGTCTGGAGTTCAGGTTCACAAAAGACCAGCTCATTGACAACCTCATGATTTACTGGACGAGCAACTGCATTACGACCTCCATGAGATTGTACGCCGAAGAGGGAAGCATTAAGAACCGACAGTTGGATTTATATTCGTAAGTATATTTATAAAACAGCTGTTGTTGGTATCTATGCGCCCACAATAACATGACAGGCGTAATTATTTCTCATCCGTAAACAGTCATGTATGAAGCATTTATTAGTACTGTTTAACTATGATGTGACGTGAATAACATTTCCTTATTGTACAGTGTACTCTCAGCCTGCTGGACATTATCTTTATCAGGTGTTATGTTATTCTGAACAAGTAGTAGTTATAAAACAGAGAAAAACTTTCTGGTCATCCATTCTTTACTCATGAAATCCAGGTACAAATTTACCATAGAACTTTCTCGGGATATTTTTCAAGGCAAAATAATGTCCAGTTATTAAATATGGCCAGAAGCACGGAACCAAATTACAATTTATTGGTTTTATTTAGTAATATATAAATTGGTTTGGTTTTCAGATACACTACCCCGGTGCCAACGTGGGCCTTCCAAGCGAAGAACGAAATAATGTTCCAACCTGCTAGTATCCTCAAGACAAAGTATACCAACTTGTTGGGCACAACAGTGATAGAAGACGGCGGACACTTCCTCGCCTTGGAACTGCCACAAATATACACCGATGACGTCTTCAAAGCGGTCAACGTGTTCAGAAATTGGCATAGTAAAATTAAGAATACAGAATTGTAAAAATCTTATATATAAAAATGGTCTCCCCTCTCCCCTCTCCATATTTAATTGTTCAGTCGAAACTACACTCCACTGAGCGATTGTTATTGTGCTGGGTGTAGCCTCAACCTCGCTGTCATTAGGGTTGCATGTGGGTTATTGTAGCAGTGTACAAGATACGAGGACTGATAATACATTTGTCGATACGATATTATTAATTCTATTTTAGATAATTATTAATGCCTTAATGATTGTGTAATTAGAAGAAGAATGAAAAACCCAGAGAAGGAGGTGTTTGCAGCCAGTTTTATTTAGAGTATTTTATATATACATATATTATTATATAGTACAGTTTAGCACTCGCTGACCGCTACGGCCGGACGCTCGGTTCGCTCGCGAAGTATTGTAAAGTCAACCTTTGTATCGTACAATTTTTTGCAAATCTTATCAAAAAGATAACTACGAAAGATATAACATATACTAAAAACAATGAAGTGATATTGTAAAACACATTAGCGGTAACACGGTAACGTAATAGCAACCTTTGAACCCACGTACCTAGTTTGATTGGGTGAGGGTTACCATGTTGTGTATATAAAATTCAGGATTTTGCAACAATTAATTTAAAAAACCGACTAAGGTTTAAATTATTTGTCACGTTACGTGTTAAATGAATGAATAAATAATTGATCACGTGCGTAAAGAACAAAATGGTATTGCCATTAAATAGTCTATAGTCATCTCGCCATTTAATTATGAAAAAAAAAAATTATTCAATTTTTAACAATGGAATAAATATAAGACTCTACCATGAAATGGGACTTGACGAGGAATCTCAACTTACCTTACCCAAGCATCTTTGTAGAGGGCGATGAAACTCTGTTATATTAATTACTTAGGTTACATCGAAATACCGATCTTTTACAGTGGCTTTATACTTATCATCAGGTGTACAGGTGGTTTTAACAGTGGTAGAGCCCGCATCAAGCTTCTGCTGGAGCACTACAAGCAGGAATGTTACCGAGCCTGGGCTGAGGCGACAGCGGCTAGGGATGTAAATACCAGCCTACTCAAAAAGAAGTACAACTCTGCCTCCAGGTCCATCAAAAGAGTTATTGCCACGGCAAAGTTGGAACACGTGACCAACATTGGCGAGAGATTGGTGCGCCTTCATTCGGGAACTCGTGCGTTCTGCTGCTGCTCGGCCGATCTTCTAGACTCTCTTTTTTCGACCAACTCGACTCTAGAGGATAAAGGTACCGGTTAGTTTGGACGTGGCCAACGCCTTTGATCGGGTGTGGCAATAACAAAGCGCTTCTTTCGAAGTTGTCTTCTTTCCTGCCCGAGAAATTATGCGCCTGGATATCCAGCTTTTTGGAGGGTCAGAGCATCAAGGTCGTTGTATGCGTAATACGTGACGTAGAAAACTGTCTTCTTACCATTATTATTGCAATAAAAACGTTGTCTTTCTGCATTTGACTTCGGCGTTGGTGGCTCAGTAATTGGTATTTCAGCCATTGATTTTTCATTTTATTCTTGCTTCTTCGACAGTTCACGACACTCTGAACATTTATCAATGAACCATGAATCATCTTTAAGCACTCATCAGGTATTTTATTTTATAGTAGTACACCTTATACATCGCCTTATTTTACTTCGATTGTCTTTCTTCGATCTCCAGCGCGATCGGTCGAGTACATGACCGTAACGCTGCTTCCCCCTCTCTCGTCGATCGCGCCATCGCTCAAAGTGACTCGTATATCATCGGCTATTCCCGGCCCAAGACCCGACCGCAACGCTACCAACTTTTTTGCGAATGCCTCCCAGGTAAACCGATTTATAAGACGTTGTCACGTCAAAATTGTACACTACATGAGATCTTGTAACTTGGGACGAAATCAAGTCACGATTATTACGCATGGTTTTGTTTTGTACACATATTTATTTTGTTCAATTTTATATTCTCAGTTCTGTCCGAGACTTGTCCTGTTTTACTTCTGAATGCATGGCAAGCCTACTTTGTAATCGTATCTTTACATGACGAGTCATTTTATCTTTGTACGTTCAGTGAACGCGCGCGTTCACTGTGACTGGTCAACTTTGTTGTTTAAATAGCGTTATTCAATTGCTCGTCTTTTAATATTAGTGTTCTTATTGAGTGAGCAGTAACAGTCAAGGTATATTAATGTTTACAATCTATTCTATCTACCTACACATCGCCGTTTATCAGTGATAGTGTGGAGCACTAGATTGCTTAATATTTAAATAAAAGTGCATGCCTTAAGTGGAAACTTCAGAGGTTCACAAAACTACATATTTTTTTCATTTTATTAATGCATTTACATAAATGTATCTATATCTAAATCTATGTTTATATCTGGAGTTCTGAGCGCGATTCTCACGCGATATATATGTAAATACATTTATATATATATATAATACATAAATATAATACATTTATATAAATATAATACATAAATGTACATACATTTTTTCTCTTGAAAACATTTGAGTGAACCAGTGAAGGGACAAATAAGTAATGATGACGTAGATTTTAATATATTACCTCAAGTAATGTTGTTTTACTTATGTTTTATTTAAATGTATTTCTTTTAATAATTAATGTATATTTTTATATGTGTGGCTGTACAGCGAAAACATTGTGTTCAAATCTACATTTATAAAAAAAATATGTGGCTTATGACGTCACCATGAATAATAACAGCTTAAAAAATTAATTTAGTGTTTGTCTTGCATTTTTTACACTTAGTAGTGCAGTAGTAGTAGTTAGTACACGTAGCTGACCAAGTGTGTCGCGCCAAATGGCAGTCTGTAATCTCTGCCTACCCCTATAGATTATGAATGTGATCGCATATTTTAAATTAAGTTTATTATTTTATCAACGTCTTGCTCATAAATCATTCCAGCATTAAACAGTGTATGAGCCCGCAACAACATCTGTTGTACTGCACCGGCTCGACCGGTGGAATACCATGACCACACTGAAGACAGGCGTGAAATAAAAGTATTCTAAGCTTCGTCTGATTAATTAGGTACATTGCTTGTTGCGAAAGTCAATAAAAAAAGCTATTGCTATTGAAAAAAGCTATTAGAGAACCATAGGATAATCCGTGGACTAGTGTGAGTACATATATACGTGTTCAGATCGGCAGACGCGGCTAGGGGAATTTGCTATAAAGTATTTTGTGATTTTATTGAGCACAGATGTCCAAAATCCTATTCGGATTGTTGGCCGTCGCGGTGGGATACACCTGCTGGTCGGCATTCAACAGCGGGCCATCTGAACTTCCCAAGCTGGATCCAGAAGAATGGTGGGGACCAAAAGAGCTTAAGGGCAAGCAGGATACCAGCATCAGGCCCTTCCAAGTTAAGTTTAGTGATGAGGTAAGTTAGCGCTTTACCAGTTACTTAGTCTGAAGGTGACTGGGTGAGTGAGTGGCAAAGTTGCTTCAAGTAAATAGCACCAGAGTACATACCTTCGCCAGCTTCCTTTATCAAGGTGTAGACACTTAGTACCTTTCGAAAGCTTACCAGTAAGGCTGCATATACTTAATTGATATGACAACAAGGGACAATGTAGCAAACGTCTGTATAATGGCCTGGTCATTACGAAGTTTGTATCATATATAATATTCGGTTTAATTGTCATTGTGTGAGTGTCCCTTTTTCTGTAGTGCGGCTTTTGATTGTTACATCTGCTTTTGTTTAGCAGTCATTAATCAGGTGAAAAGTTTTTTCGTTTGCTACAATTTAATTACTCTACATTATAAATTAACAGTTTCTTGTACTTCAAGACTACTTACTTACTTTGAAACCCAAATATAAAACCGTATTTGTATCATATAATTTGTTTATATTCTTGTTATAATGATATCACATAAAAGCGTAGACAATATTTCTACAGATGATAAAGGATCTGAGGAACCGGTTGAAAAACCACAGACAATTCGTCCCGCCTTTAGAAGGTACCGCATTCGAATACGGGTTCAATACAAAAGCGATTGAGCCCTGGCTGAAGTACTGGGCCGAGGAGTATCCTTTCAAGCAGCGGGAAGCATTCTTAAATAAATACCCTCAATTCAAGACGAACATTCAAGGTCTGGACATCCACTTCATCAGAGTGAAACCTCAGGTAATCTTTTGTTTTTATAGCTCCGATTGCCATTACTATAAAACCAGCGCCTTCTATCGTCCGATGATTCGACCGTATCTCTCGCGTGCATCTTGCTTTCGAAAAAATCAATGCAGGGTGAGACAGCTTCGTGCGGTAGACATGCAACATAGTATAGTATTTACATCACCATGCGAGTTACGTAGCTTTTCTTTTAAATTTTGTGTAATAACAAACTAACAATATTACAAAATAAGTCTTACGACTTAGGTAAATCTCAATTTGAGACAGAATTTACATGCTTGTGTATCAACTATGTACCTACATAAATACAGTGTCACGACTTTCCCATCAGGTACCGGCAGGTGTAGAGGTAGTACCTCTACTTGTAATGCACGGCTGGCCCGGCTCCGTGCGGGAGTTCTACGAGGTGATACCATTGTTGACTAAACCAGCTCCTGGCTACAACTTCGCGTTCGAAGTCATAGCACCAAGTTTAGCTGGTTATGGATTCTCAGATGTAAGTCACACATATAAGTGAACGGCGTTTTGTTTTTCTGAAATATTGATTGATCAGAAACGATCTTCAGCACTCGGTAAATGGTAGCGCCATCTTACAACATTTTAAGGTTTCACTTTTGACGATAGTGCAAGTATAACAAACAAGATGGCGCTATAAGCAACATACTTGTAATTCGTAAAAATCAACTTTATGTTTTTTTGTTGTGAAAGCCTATATTTTTGAGGAAAGGCCTTCTTAGATTGCTGATTGTCTTCGGCCAGACAAACAAATTAAATCTTAGATTCACTATAGCTCGCTCTTTAACTCCGCCTTGAGTTCAATGAGAATTCGTCAGGGACAGTTCTTAACAGATATAGGATTTTTTTTAAGTCATATTTCCTTTTCCTATCCATGTAATCAAATCATTTTTATTTTCCTATCATTTTCTCACTAGAAAATGATAAGACGGGGAATAGGACTAAGATTAGGTTAAAACAAAACTTTGAAATACTTCTAGTTCACGTCTGTGTTCTGTGATTCGTGGTATTTTACCGCTCACAAATCAGTTTCCTTAATATTCACTTCTGGTATTTCCAGGCGCCTGTTCGTCCAGGCGTTGCTGCAGGTCAAATGGCTATGATCTTCAAGAACCTAATGAACAGACTGGGCTTCAAGAAATTCTACATTCAAGGCGGCGATTGGGGTTCAATAGTGGCGTCAGCGATGGCTACACTATTCCCTGAAGAAATATTGGGACACCACACCAATATGCCGATGGTTCAAGTAAGATCCTTTCAACGTGTTTAACAAGTATTAATACAGTTAAAAATAAGTTAACTTGTAATATAAATAACTAGATGACCGGCAAACTTTGTTCAGCCTAAAAGCACGCACGGGTGCTCACCACACCGCACAGTAAAGTGCGAATGATTGGGTGGTCGCATCAAGCGAGTCCCGTCATCGGTGTGAGACCCGCGCTTGGATTTTTTCATGAGCTTCAATTTTTATTTTGCGATAAATCCCATTATATATATTTAAAATATACAGTGTAACGGATTGTCGTCGCGTGAATGTAAACAATTTTAAATGTATTGGATTGCAGAATAAGCAGGCTACGATCAAAACATTACTGGGCGCTGTCTTTCCATCGTTAGTAGTGGAGAGTCACCTGGCGAGCCGCATGTACCCACTGTCCTCGTTCTTCTCATATCTGCTAGAAGAATCGGGGTACTTACATTTACAGAGTACTAAACCGGATACTTTAGGTAAGTAAATAAACATACTCCACCTGGCTACTATTTATTATTTTTTCCAGGATTTCGTGGACAACGGGCTTCATTTAGATTGTGCGCCCGTTATCCACATGTTTCATTTAGGTTCATTTTTCGCACCATTTTTATGTGTTGTACAAATTACCGTAGTTTTAAAGCATATGACATAAGTGAGAAATAGGAAACTTAAGGGTGCGTCCACAACTTTTCCATACACGGCTCGCGAGCCGCACATTCGCCATATCTGGACGCACCCTATGACATTCAATGCTTAACTTAAAATAAAATAGCAGTAATATTAGCCCTCAGGTGGTGGTAATCACGTAATACGGTTATTCCCACCCTTAGACTAAGAGGTAATCTGTAGCTGAATAACATCATCACACTGACGATGCGGAGTGGATATAATGAGCCCATTTAGCCGAAAAACAGTCAGTCAGTTCTGGAACTCGTCGCATTACTTAAGTATATATATATTTACGTTCCAAAAATACATATCACAGAGCAATTGTGGTTGGGTGCTTCTACCGTTGACATTCCCATGTGTCACTGGTGTGATTTGATGTAGATGGTTGTAGGGGTGAAAAAGATACGGGGGTTGAAAATGTATATTTAGATAGTATGTTAATATTAATTGTCTACATTATTATCGAATGATATTTATTCATGTTAAGTTAATATTTTATTTCCTCAACAAGAATATAATTATTTGCTTACTTAAGAAGACTTAAAAATTATTAAATAAACAAAACAGAGCGTTTAATTTAACAATGTTATAAAACGATTATAAAATAACAAGTTCTAAATCGTAAATTAAACAGAAAAACTAGAAAACTGGGTGGAACTCCACAGAACTCCATAGCTAGTAAAATGCGGAAAGGGTGGGAAAGGGAAGAAGACTGAAATTAGGCATCCTTATATATTCTTAATTCTTCTTTTCCAGGCGTCTCTCTATCAGATTCGCCATCTGGTCTACTTGCCTACATCCTGGAGAAGTTCTCGTCATGGACACGGTTCGAGCACCGCAATAAGCCTGACGGCGGCCTGGAGTTCAGGTTCACAAAGGACCAGCTCATTGACAACCTTATGATATACTGGACGAACAATTGTATTACGACCTCTATGAGATTGTACGCAGAAGAGAATAGCATTAAGAACTTCCAGTTGGATTTAAATTCGTAAGTATATTTGCAAAATAGATGTAGCTATGCACCCACTTATATGTCAGTCGCAACTATTTGCCATTAAATTCAGGAATATATTTGAACCAAAGCAACTCATTGACGATTGCAACTGTGGTAGATCCCGCAACAACATGGGTTGCACGAATTGGCTGCTTCGATCGGGGAAATACCACGACCTCAGAGAAGACAGGCGTGAAGTAGATTATTCTGCGTTTCGTCTGATGAGTGAGGTGCCGGAGGCCTAATTCTGGTCCTCTTCCCCTTCCCATCCTTTGATGATAAGGAAGGGAGGGGAAGGGGAAGAGGACTGGACGGTGGAGGGGGCAATAGAAAAGAAAAAGAATTTTTCAAATCGGTTAAGTAGTTTTAAGTCCTATTCTTGCAAACAAACAAACATTCAAATCTTTCCTCTTTATAATATTAGTACAGATAGCTTAGATCACGGATACAGTTGACTGCTTCTTCGTCAGTATTAGATATGAATAAATTTCGTTGGTTTCCAGATATACCACCCCGGTGCCAACGTGGGCCTTCCAAGCGAAGAACGAGATAATGTTCCAACCTGCCAGTATCCTTAGGACAAAGTATACCAACTTGTTGGGCACAACGGTGATAGAAGACGGCGGACACTTCCTCGCCTTGGAACTGCCACAAATATACACCGATGACGTCTTCAAAGCTGTCAACGTGTTCAGAAATTGGCACATTAAAATTAAGAAAACGGAATTATAAATTTTGTATAAATACAGTATTTTATTTTTATTTATTTATTAACATTAAAAACTATAAAATAACATACATTTTTACAATTTTAATGACCTACCAAGAGCAGACGAGCGCTTGCAGATGTCCGTTTTTCACCGACCCTCAATAATAGACCGCTGGACCGGTATCCGCTGCATGTACATGTCATTGGAAACCACACACCACCGCAAATCCGACAAAAACCAAGACAAGCGCCTTTAGGAGACTTTTCATTTGAAAATAAATTATTATCTACAAAAATCCTTGAGGTTATTAAAGCTGATGACAGTTTTTGCTAACAATAAGTCACAGAAATTACAATTTTTGGTTACAATAAGTCAAAGAAATTACAGTTTTTGGTAACAATAAGTCACAGAAACTACAATTTTTGGTTACAATAAGTCAAAGAAATACAGTTTTTGCTAACAATAAGTCACAGAAATTACAATTTTTGGTTATAATAAGTCAAAGAAATTACAGTTTTTGGTAACAATAAGTCACAGAAACTACAATTTTTGGTAACAATAAGTCAAAGAAATTACAGTTTTTGATAACAATAAGTCACAGAAATTACAATTTTTGGTAACAGTAAGTCAAAAGAATTACAGTTTTTGGTAACAATAAGTCACAGAAATTACAATTTTTGGTAACAGTAAGTCAAAAAAATTACAGTTTTTGGTAACAATAAGTTAAAGAAATTACAATTTTTGGTAACAATAAGTCAAAGAAATTACAGTTTTTGGTAATAATAAGTCACAGAAATTACAATTTTTGGTAACAGTAAGTCAAAAAAATTACAGTTTTTGGTAACAATAAGTGACAGAAATTACAATTTTTGGTAACAGTAAGTCACAGAAATTACAATTTTTGGCAACAATAAGTCAAAGAAATTACAGTTTTTGGTAACAATAAGTCACAGAAATTACAATTTTTGGTAACAATAAGTCACAGAAATTACAGTTTTTGGTAACAGTCGTAAAATCGTGTAATCATTAACAGATTAAGAAAACCGGATAATATTAGTTGGTACAAATCCTTCGTGTAAGTATTTTTTTATTATCAATCAAAGTTTGTACAAACCAATTCGATAAACAAGCAAGTTTAACACAACAAGGTCAGATAAAAATATATCTTAACGTTATGTTAATGCAAAGTTGATTAGAAATGTTTTGAATAATCCAAAAAGACACAGCACTGAGCATTGTACGTGGTATATATGTTAAGGCCAGAGTATCAACACATACATTTCTAAGAAAATCATTTCAATGTATAATATACTAAGGCCTATGCTCTACTTCGGCAAGCAGACAAAGTTAACCTATGATTAGCGATTTTTTTTCAAATACATTTATAATGTCATTTATATAAACAATCTACACAATGTATTTAGTATGTTTAGTCGGAACTACACTCCACTGAGCGATTGTTACTGTGCTGGGTGTAGCCTCAACCTCGCTGTCATTATGGTTGCATGTGGGTTATTGTAGCAGTGTACAAGATACGAGGACTGATAATACATTTGTCGATACGATATTATTAATTCTATTTTAGATTTTTAATGCCTTAATGATTGTGTAATTAGAAGAAGAATGAAAAACCCAGAGAAGGAGGTGTTTGCAGCTAGTTTTATATAAAGTAGACAGTATAGAGTGGATCCGGGTAATCTCCGAAAGGACTGAACCAATTTGGATGGAACTTTTACTGGAAGATAGTTAATATTGTTGAGAGTCAAATAGGTTAATTTAATTTAAGCAAAATAATTAAGACTCCGCGCGAAAAGTAAAAAACCCTCGAAATTTTGAGAAAACCTACTCGGCGCCGTATCGAAAGCGCCGCCCGCTACATGCAATGTCACAAAGGTTGCCTTAAGTAGTAAAATAACGTAAACATTTTACTATTTGAAGTGTAAACCTCTTGCACCACGTTAATTAATAACTAATAAATATTATAGGTTCGCGAGATCGACATGCGCAACATGCGTTAGCGACAGCGTCAGCAACATGCTTATTGAACTGAAAACATCTTTAACTGCGTTAGACGATTTTGGGTAGAGTTGATGGTAATCTATAAACAAAATTAAATTGTTAAAATACAATTATATACTTTTATCCGGCGAAGTGAATAATATTTTTTAATTTAATTAATGGGAACCAGCTGGTAATAAATATATTATAATGAGTACGGTTTAAGTATTTCATAGTCAGATATCAGCTTGCATTACTACAAATTATATTTTAGCTAATACTGAGATATCATACGAGAATGCCTGAAAACACCTTGGTCATATTGGTGGCCTACCGATATAACAGCCGCTTCGTCAGAGATTAGAATCCTAACCGGGCAGACGGCCTAACCTGATGAATGGCAAGCTTTATAAGTAATATATACATCTACAAATTTTATAATTTTTCTTTATTTAGAATTCATTATGGGATATAATAAATTTAAGGGTATTCCCGGCTCCTCCAAGCACCACTACAATTGGAGGGGAACGCACTTTTCCTGATAAAATTAAAAAATAAACTTCTTTAACATAACGTCTGCATTTAAAACGCATTAGAATCGTTGTAGGCACTAGCCAACCGCTACCGCCGGAACCTCGGTTCGCTCGTGAAGTAAAGTTGACCTTTGTAGTGCTCATTTTTTTTTAAATCTTATCAAAACGATAACTACGAAAGATATAAGGTATATTAAAAATAATGAGGTGATATTGTAAAAAATATCAGCGACGGTAACGTAATAGCAACTTTTGAACCCACGTACCTAGTTCGATTGGGTGAGGGTTACCATGTTGTGTATATAAAATTCAGGATTTCTTTTGATCATCTTTTGTCGCAGTGGCCAACTGAGGCCAGGCAGTGCTTTGTACATATCATCAGGTGAACCTTTTACTCTAATTGATAAAATAGATGGAAGACGTCCCACTACAATACGGTTTTTGAAATATCTACAATGATCCATTGCCAGCGGTATTTACAAACCAATACGACTTAAGGCCGTTCAAGAAGCGAGCGTACTCCTTCCTTAAAGACCGGCAATGCGTCTGCAGTTCCTCTGGTGTTGCGGATGTTTATGGGCGTCAGAGATACTATTATAATAGGGGAACCGCTGCTAGTTTGTCCCTCATTTTATTAAAGAACAACAAAAACACAGGCAGTTATAAGGACTGCCGACGTCAGTGCAAACTCAAAACAGGTTCCCACGAGGCGCGACAATAGATCAAAAATAAATAAATCATCAACAAAATAAACCCTTACCAAAATACAAGAAAAATAAATAAAAGTTCGTTAAAACTGTTCCAATTTCAAATAAGCATGTTGTTGACGCATGCTGTGCACGATGTTCACGCGGTCCTATAAGATTTTCCCACCAAAGTATCAATTATAACGCGGCGGAGAAGTTCTGACTAAAATTGGAAACTACGTAAGACCACCCTTGTAACTTCAGACGAAATCAAGTCACGTGTATTACACATGGTTTTGTATTATGTACACATATTTATTTTGTTAAAATTTATTCTCTTCTGTCCGAGACTTGTACTGTTTTACTTCTGAATGCATGGCAAGCCTACTTTGTAATCGTATCTTTACATGACGAATCATTTTATCCTGATTAGTAAACTTTGTTCTTTAAATAGCGTTATTCAGTTATTATTCTTTCAATTACTAGTATTATTGAGTGAGCAGTAACAGTCAAGGTATATTAATGTTTACAATCTATTTTTACCTATACTTTGTGTTCAAAACAGTTCACTATATTTTACATATTGTATATAAGTAGCATAGTAAAGAAACGCGATGTATGGTGGTAGTACACGCAGCTGACGAAGTGTCTCGCGCTAAATGGCAGTCTGTAATCTCTGCCTACCCCTAGAGATTTTGAATGTGACCGCATATTTTCATTTTAGTATACTTTTTCATATGTCCTACTAAAAGTTTAGCTCCACTTCATGAATAATTCCAGCATTCAACTGTGGTAGAGCCCGCAACAACATCTGTTGCACGAATGAGTCGGTTTGACTGGTGAAATACCACGACCTTCGGCCAGTCTTCTGTGAAAGAAGAAGTATTTTATAACTTAACATCAGGTGGACCGCTTGCTCGTTTACCACCTTCTTCCATAAAAAAAGCTATTAGAGAACCATAGGATAATCCGTGGACTAGTGTGAGTACATATATACGTGTTCAGATCGGCAGACGCGGCTAGGAGAATTTGCTATAAAGTATTTTGTGATTTTATTGAGCACAGATGTCCAAAATCCTATTCGGATTGTTGGCCGTCACGGTGGGATACACTTGCTGGTCGGCATTCAACAGCGGACCATCTGAACTTCCCAAGCTGGATCCAGAAGAATGGTGGGGACCAAAAGAGCTTAAGGGCAAGCAGGATACCAGCATCAGGCCCTTCCAAGTTAAGTTTAGTGATGAGGTAAGTTAGCGCTTTACCAGTTACTTAGTCTGAAGGTGACTCAGTGAGTGAGTGACAAAGTTGCTTCAAGTAAATAGCACCGCCTCTGTTGTCATATCACATGTGCTGTGGGGTACGAAAACCTTCGCCAGCTTCCCTTTTACTTACTTGATATGACAACAAGGCCAATGTAGTAAACGTCTTTATAATGGTCTGGTCATTACGAAGTTTGTATCAAATATAATATTCTATAAACTATGTTATACTTAATTTTTCTTATAAAAATATCTTTATTCTGGTGGTCTATCTAAGATAAAGTTCAGATTAAGAACTGTTATCGCTTTTCGATATGGGTAAAACGATCTCTTGATTATTACAGATGTAACAATCGAGAGATCGTTTTACGTTTTACGCTTTTGCTTAGCAGTCATTCATCGGGCGAAAAGTATTTTCGTTTGCTACAATATAATTTAATTAAGTATGTTCCAGAATTACAAAAAACTGTTGGGAATAGTTAACCGTTTCCTGTACTTCAAGACTACTTACTTACTTACTTTGAAACCCAAATATAAAACCGTTTTTGTGTGATATATTTTGTTTATATTCTTGTTATAATGATATCACATAAAAGCGTAGACAATATTTCTACAGATGATAAAGGATCTGAGGAACCGGTTGAAAAACCACAGACAATTCGTCCCGCCTCTAGAAGGTACCGCATTCGAATACGGGTTCAATACAAAGGCGATTGAGCCCTGGCTGAAGTACTGGGCCGAAGAGTATCCTTTCAAGCAGCGGGAAGCATTTTTAAATAAATATCCCCAATTCAAGACGAACATTCAAGGTCTGGACATCCACTTCATCAGAGTGAAACCCCAGGTATTTTTTTGTTTTTATAGCTCCAATTTCCGTTACTATAAAACCAGCGCCCTCTATCGTCCGATGATTCGATCGTATCCCTCGTGTGCATCTTCTAGACATTCAACATAGTATAGCATTCATCATACGCACTATTCGTATCGTTGTTGGCGGCGATTTGATAATGAATAACGCATAATACTTTTAGTAGCCTCCTGGTCGCTGGTTCCTTATGCTAATGTATGAACGATGTATCTACATAAATACAATATCACGACTTTCCCATCAGGTACCGGCAGGTGTAGAGGTAGTACCTCTGCTTGTAATGCACGGCTGGCCAGGCTCCGTGCGGGAGTTCTACGAGGTGATACCATTGCTGACTAAACCAGCTCCTGGCTACAACTTCGCGTTCGAAGTCATAGCACCAAGTTTAGCTGGATATGGATTCTCAGATGTAAGTCATACATATAAGGGAACGGCGTTTTGTTTTTCTAAAATAGGAGGAGGACATGAGGAACGATGTTTAGTATTCGGTAAATATTTGCGCCATCCTACAACATCTAAAGGTACTAATAGATTTTACTTTTGACGATAATGCAAGTAACAACTAAATGGCGCTAAAAACAATCATACTCGTAATTCTCAAAAATCAACTTCAGTATGTCTTTTTGTTGTGAAAGCGTATATTTTGAGGAAAGGCCTTCTTAGCTGCTCTATGGACGAGTGTCTTCGGGCCAGACAAACATTTCATTTATTTTGATTTTCCCATCATTTTCTTACTAGATAATGATAAGAAGGAGAAAAGGACTAAGATGAGGTTAAGACGAAACTTTGAAATACTTCTAGTTCACGTCTGTGTTCTGTGTTTCGTGGTATTTCACCGCTCACAAATCAGTTTACTTAATATTCACTTCTGGTATTACCAGGCGCCTGTTCGTCCAGGCGTAGCCACAGGACAAATGGCTGTCATCTTCAAAAACCTAATGAACAGACTGGGCTTCAAGAAGTTCTACATTCAAGGCGGCGATTGGGGTTCAACTGTGGCGTCATCGATGGCTACACTATTCCCTGATGAAATATTGGGACACCACACCAACATGCCGATGGTTCAAGTAAGATTTTTTTAACGTGTTTATTTATAATATAAACAACTACCTGACCGGCAAACTTTGTTCCGTCTAAGAAATAATTTATGTTATGTTATCTTATTACCTATATTAATTTCTGGACGGGTGAGCTCAGTGAAGTGCGAATGACTGGGTGGTCGCATCAAGCAAGTCCCGTCATCGGTGTGAGACCCGCGCTTGGATTTTTTTTCGTAGGCTTCAGTTCTCATTATATTTATTTAAATTATACAGTGTAAAGGATTGTCGCGCGTGAATGTAAACAATTTTTAATGTGTTGTTTACAGAGTAAGCAGGCTACGTTAAGAACATTACTGGGCGCTGTCTTTCCATCGTTGGTAGTGGAGAGTCACCTGGCGAGCCGCATGTACCCACTGTCCTCGTTCTTCTCATATCTGCTAGAAGAATCGGGATACTTACATTTACAGAGTACTAAACCGGATACTATAGGTAAGTAAATAAAATAACATACTCCACCTGGCTACTATTTATTATTTTTTCCAGGATTTTGTGGACAACGAGCGTATACTTTCATTTATATTGTGCGTCAGTTGTCCACATGTTTCATTTAGATTGTGCGTCCTCTGTCCACATGTTTCATTTAGATTCATTTTTCGTACCATTTTTAGGCTTAGGATAAACTACCGTAGTTTTAAAGCCTCATACTAAGAAAAACATCTAATGAAATATATACTTCTGTATTATTATAAAAAAATATTTACGTCCCAAAAATACATACCACAGAGTAATTGTGGTTGGTACCCTTGACATACCCATGTGCTACTAGTGTGGTTGCATGTGGATGGTTGTAGGGGTGTAAGAGAAACGGGGGTTGAAAATGTAGGTTTCGATAGCTGTTGTTGTGGGCTCTACCACTGTTAATGAAGTGGTATATTTAACATTCCAACATTATATATACGGATACATACGAGCATTCAGACATACATGTAATATACTTATATTCTTAATTCTTCTTTTCCAGGCGTCTCTCTATCAGATTCCCCATCTGGTCTACTTGCCTACACCCTGGAGAAGTTCTCGTCTTGGACACGGTTCGAGCACCGCAACAAACCTGACGGCGGCCTGGAGTTCAGGTTCACAAAGGACCAGCTCATTGACAACCTTATGATATACTGGACGAACAATTGTATTACGACCTCCATGAGATTGTACGCAGAAGAGAATAGTATTAAGAACTTCCAGTTGGATTTACATTCGTAAGTATATTTATTAAATAGATATAAGTACTATACGCCCACTAATATGTCAGACGCAACTATTTGCCATTACATTTAGTATATTTTACTCAAAGCAACTCATGGACGATATTATAATGCAAACAAACAAACATTCAAATCTTTCCTCTTTATAATATTAGTAGCTTAGATCACGGATACAGGTGACTGGTTCTTCATCAGTAGTAGATATGAATAAATTTTGTTGGTTTTCAGATACACCACCCCGGTGCCAACGTGGGCCTTCCAAGCGAAGAACGAGGTAATGTTCCAACCTGCCAGTATCCTCAAAACGAAGTATACCAACTTGTTGGGCACAACAGTGATGGAAGACGGTGGACACTTCCTCGCCTTGGAACTGCCACAAATATACACCGATGACGTCTTCAAAGCTGTCAACGTGTTCAGGAATTGGCATAGTAAAATTAAGCAAACGGAATTGTAAATAATTCGTATAAATACAGTACTTTATTTTTATTTATTTATTAATATTAAATACTATAAAATGACAACCATTTTTACAATTTTAATGACCTACTAAGAGCAGACGAGCGCTTGCAGATGTCCGTTTTTGCACCGACCGTCAATAATAGACCGCTGGACCGGTATCCACTGCATGTACATGTCATTGGAAACCATCTTCTTCTTCTTGGTCGCTTCACTCTTGACAGAGAGGTCGTGGTTATCACGCTCCGGTAGAATGGGCAGCAGACAGTACCCGCCGTACGACATTCCGCCGCCTGCTGGCCGTTAATCGGGCACATTCGTGTACGGGAGCACCCACCACAGCCTTTACTTGATCCGTCCATCTTATCCGGGATCTCCCCCGTGGTCTTGTACCTTCTATTTTCCCTTGTACGACAAGACCTTCTATGGAGTCGTTTCCACGTCGCTTAACACGCCCAAAGAATTTAAGAATCAGACTGCGCACGTGACTGGGTAGGTGCTCTTTGATGCCAAGCTCATCAAGGATGGAGGCATTTGTTTGGAATTCGGTCTAGGAGACCCCGAGCATTTTCCTCCAACACTACATCTCCAGAGCGTCTATTTCGGCGGCGAACGAGCCTAACTTTTGAGGCTTTTGTAATGTTTCTGTTCTTTTATTTTTTCTTGAGCTTGTCCATTGCACTTCTGCTCATAACCATGCGTCTTTTAACTTCATCTATGCAGCTCCCTTGATTTGAGATGAGAGCCCCAAGGTAGATGTAGGATTGTACGACGTCGCAGTTTGCTACTTTGGTTATGTTTTGCAAGTTGTTGTTAGCTCTGTCGCCAATCATCATCTTGGTTTTACTGTGGTTTATCTTTAAACCAAATTCGAAGCTGACACGTTCCATTTTCAGGAGAAGTTCTTTCATGACATCTGCATATCGTAGATTGGCTATTTTGTATCCACCTATAGTTACACCATCCGACCAGTCTTCAAGAGCTATGCGCATTATTATCTCCGTGTACATTGAACAGGAGCGGGGAAATTATGCATCCTTGTCTGGCGTTAGGTTTAAAGCTGTCCGAGAAGACTTCATCTGTTTTCGCTGACGTTCGCAGTTCCGTCTTCATAGAGACTAAGCAAATTCACTAGATGTTTTGGTTTTCCCATTTGTAACAAGGCGTCCCACAGTTTAAGCCATTTCACCGAATCAAATGCTTTCGAAAAGTCAACAAAGCAGATGTAGGTTGGCTTGTTGAACTCCCGAAACTTTTCAATGATCTGGCGAACAATAAGATCTGTTCTCGGGTTCCTTTACTTTTTACAAATCCTGCCTGTTCTGGTATCTCAGATAGGAAGCTCATCAGCCCTTCATTAAGGATGTAGCATGATCTTACTGGCATGGGATACGAGTGCAATTAGACGGTAGTTGTTGCATTTCTTTGTTGTTGTTGAAAACCATACACCACCGCAAATCCGACAAAAACTACGGACGTCTACAAGCGCCTTTAGGAGACTTTTCATTGGAAAGGAAATTATTATCTAAACAAATCTTCAAGTTTATTAAAGCTGGAGAAACTGTTTCAACAGTCTTTGATGAAATGTACTATACAATGAATACTATTCTGTATGCTTTCCTTTTAAATGTTTAATATATCGGAGTTTAAGCCAGAATTCTAAGAGATTGTGGTAGGTATTAGACACGTATATTCATGGCTGTCATTGTGTTGCCACCATTATTAAAAACAATCGTAAATAAGAATAAAACAACGTCTTACAATTTATGAATATTTATTTAGGCATTCAGCATTACATAGATTCATGTATAATTTATTTATTTCAAATACAATAGTCACCGTGTTATTAAGAGTCAAGTAAATCGAATATGTTATTGTCATTAATATTATTGTCATACGTTTTATATGTCAAAGTCTAAATCTAAAATAGAATTTGAAAATTTTCGTTGCAAGATTAATAGAGGGAAATAAATTACATCTAGAATATAAATAATTCTTCAGCTCTTTACGTTTTGTACAATCTAAAGTCTTTTAAGGAAACACTAAGCTAGTTAAAGCCATTCTATATTAATTACCTTCTACTTTAAAATACTTCTGTGTTTTGGAACTTAATAAATATATATTCAATAAAACATTTCTTCATTACAATAACTTGGTACAACGCCATCTAATATAAATGAAAATGAACTTTAACAAGTCTCCAAAAAATAATAATAGATGGCGTTTATACGAGACTGATATCGATTCATGAAATTATTCTTTTAATACTTTTTGAGGCTACAAATATAAATAGTTTTCAGTAATTTGTTATGAACAATAATTAATTTTAAACTTTATTATTTTGCCTATAATTCACAACACATTTAAAAGTACAAACTAAACTCGTTTCCTTTACTTTAGCACCTAAGCACACAATAGAACCTAAGACAGACACACCGCTAACACATTATAATTGCTAAAAGGCTACCTCTTTACTGCTCCTACTCTAAAATTATATACTAATACTCAAGAAGAAAGTTTATGCAATGGGGTTAAGAACAGATGTCGCTGCTATTAAGGGTCCCTTATATCCGCCATTGTTGTTTACTTATTTTGGTTTTGCGACGATAGTTTTTTATATGATTGACAGAAAATGTATTCAATGAGGTGTGTAGCTGAACTAAAAGCCTAAGACAAAGATTTTAATGTTTTTCCTTCGAACAGCCTTCTCCCACAGTTTTTAGGAAATATATAAATTCCTATATTTTTGCAATTAATATATGCACAGCGTTTCATTATAAGTAAGTCATTAAGTGCTTCGGTTTTAATTCTAACTGATTTCCCCTATAGTAGCGACATCAGAAGTGAACAAAAGTCACAGAAATTATCATACAATTTTTGTTAACAGTCGTGAAATCGTGTAATCATCAATAGACTAAGAAAACCGGATAATATTAATTGGTACAAATCCTTCATATAAGTATTTTTTGTTATCAATCAAAGTTTTTACAAACCAATTCGATAAACAAGCAAGTTTAACACAACAAGGTCAGATAAAAATATATCTTAACGTTATATTAATGCAAAGTTGATTAGAAATGTTTTGATTAATCCAATAAAGACATAGCACTGAGCATTGTACGTGGTATATATGTTAAGGCCAGAGTATCAACACATACATTTCTAACAAAATCATTTCAATGTATAATATACTAAGGCCTATGCTCTACTTCGGCAAGCAGACAAAGTTAACTTATAATTAGCAATTTTTTTTCAAATACATTTAAAAATTTCATTTATATAAAAAATCTACAAAATGTATAAATTTCACAACCTATTTATCTGTCTATTTAATTTTCATTGATGATTTCAATAGCTTGTTTCTATAAATCAAGAATGATTTACTTATTTTGTATGGTGAGTATGATATTGTATGAATTAAAGTTGACAATTAGTTGCATTTACACCAAGTGGCTTCAATCTTTAACAATACATCGTTGAGGTTACGCAATGGGCCGGCTTGACTGGTAAAATACCACGAACTTCAGAAGACAAGCGTCAAGTAGAAGTATTCTTGTTTCAACTGATAAATGATTAGCTGGAGGCCTTACTCTAGTCCTTTCCCCCTTCCCATCCTTTCCTGATAAGGGAAGAGGGGGTAGTGGATTTGATGGGGAAGGGAGTGGATATTAAAAAGATTTACATCTGCAACTCATTAGCTTGTTGCAGCAACGAGCAGATTTATACTTTTTCTCACAGCAGGATGTGATTTTTGTAAACAAAGGTTAAAATACGTAAATTCCACAATATTTTCGAAAAATAACTTTCTCAAATATAAACTTATTACACTTAGATATCCAAATTACACAATTTAACTTCACTTTATCTCACGATTTAAACAACATTTCCGATGAAAGTATAAAAAGTGTAATGGCCACCACGTATGGTAAGTAACATTTGTTTGTTTACAACAATCATATTTTGCAATGAAACAAGGTATATATATTTTTTAAATTGAAAGTTGATATGTATATATATTACGACACAAGAGATACTGGCGGAATTCCAAGACGACTGAACAGGGCACTGGCTTACAGGAATGGAGATTAGTGCGGGACTATTGTGACACAGAAGAGATGAATGCTGATCAGCTAATTACGAACCTCACGAGAAGGGATGCGCCAGACCAATAGTAGACCTCACGACTTTTGCGGCAACGGAATTGTGAAACAAGATTTACAACCAATCTTCCCGACGAGGGTTGGCGTCAGGTCAGGGAGCAGACCATAATCGTAGCCAAAACCTATACAGTAAAGGCTGCAGTCATACTTTGCCCACCCCAGATGAGTGGCAAAAGGGTATTATTAACTATATCACTTGTGTATAAATGCAACTTGAATTCAAAAAGTGAGACCGGTTTTTCGCAAAAAAAATTCAGTTGACGCTTACTGTATGTTATTTCATACATATAGTTACTGTATGTTATTTCATACATGTAGTTACAGGCATTAAGTGGCAGGCACAAGCTAGCAAAGGCAACCTCTGTCCAACTGAAGCAACTTGTGCCTTAAAACGACTGCCACAAAGTTGATAATTATCAATTTTACTGTAAAAATATGAGGTATTTGTGAGTTTGTCTGTTCGGGGTAATCTGCGGTACTGCTGATCTCATTTAGAAAATTCTTTCACTGTTAGAAAGGTATAATATCTCTGAGTGATATAGTATATTTTTTTACATTGATTACAATATACAACAGTAACAGTAACTACCAATAAAATTCGAAAAATCTTTTTTGCATTTGACTGCTCGATACGGAAGGCTAATGGCGATTTAACATCCGGGTACGATACTTACGATACGAGTAGAAAGAAAAATAATTGTAACCGTGAAGGATGTATGTATTTACACGGATAAGCGATGTGTGCCACGGGGCAAGTGAAATCGTGAGGCACAGCTAGTAGACCATATAATTAGAAGTGCAACGGAAATTGACCCTATTACTAAGACTCCGCTGTCCGTCTAGACAGTTGAGATTTTCACACAGTCGTATTTGCGTGTTTGTGATTTGGTGGAAATGACACCCCTACAGGGTCTTCTCTGTAGGAAACTGATAGGGCTGGCTCTTCGTTTTTTTTTAAAACTTTCAATTGAAGGTAATCGTTTCAAGGCACAAGTTCAAATATTCATATTACGTAAACTACAAGAATCTTACTTATTTGCGAGTTTGTACAACCGCGCAATCTGTATTGTAAAGTAGCCTTGTTAGTTGCAGTATAACTCGAAAGACCTTTGGTTTGTTAGATTTGTGTTGTCGCCCCGATTATCTGAATAACTTATAAAAATATTGAAAAATTAACAAAAAAACTATGTCAAGATAATTATTTTCTCATATATTTTTCTTATGCGGCTTTTTTGTATGTTTTTAAACGTTCTTTTGCACTTGGTTTTTAATACGCTTTTAATAGCTTAGTATATATATTTGTTTGTATGTTACGGAATCTTTGAAAATTTATTAAGATTGAGAATAACGCCATCTAGGTGTTAAAATGTAAATAACAATAAATTCTTTATGTAAAGATACTTAAGGAATGACTACACGTACCGAGTGTTTACTCGCCTGTTTAAGCCAGACAGTGCTCTCCACCTTAGCGTGTTTTTTTCATTCTTAGAAGTAATAAGTTTTTAAATTCTGGTGCACGATTGTGCGGTTGTACAACTTATTACACTATAATACAATATTTTACACTACCTAGTTAAATCGCAAAACATCCTAAGGCTAACACAATCATTATCATAAGTACATAGTTATTTAAATGGGAATAAAAATTGTTCCCCTAATGTTATACAATACAAAGATTTATACGCATTGACAAACGTATGAATCAATGAATGATTCCAGTGAATTGCTATCTCTCGTTTTGAACGACCCTATTTTGAATTCAACGTCTTAAATGGCAACTCGAATGATCTTTAAATGAAAGTGAAAGAAATCGGAGTGAATAAAAATAAATATTAATACGCGCTCACGCACGTCACGCAAACGGGTAGACAGCGATCATGGATACCAACAAGTTTACAAGTATCCACAGCTTGTCAATCAGTCAAATTTTCAGCTGAGTCCTTACATATCCCGTGACTACATTTGTACATTTGTTATGAATGTCAACTGTCAAAAGTGCCGTAACATTTACACATAATCGATACATCCTTTTAAATAATTGTTTTTTTTTAAGTTTTTCCGGAAATGTAGTTGGTGTAAACTTTGTGACTAATAAAATTATTAAAACTGTCGTGAGACATTATTAATACACTTTTTATGAAACGGCTTTACTCACGTTCGCGTTTGTCTCGGTGTTTTGTACCGACAAGTTTCGGACCTGTCGGAGGTCCTTCTTCGGGGTGAGTGGTATTAATTCGCGGTCATGGCTCGCTCGCATGTTCAGTGAGAGAAAAACGCGAACGTGAGTAAAGCCGTTTCATAAAAAGTTAATTGTCACTAATGTTAAAATTTTGAATGCCTTGTCAATGTACATAAATTTTTGCACTAAATCGTTCACTCTTCATAAGCTTAAGTTCAATTTTCTAATAAAATATAAATCTACTTACCGTACAATTTAATTGATTCTTGACATTACTTCTCCAACTGTCATATTTTACAATATACTTCATGTTTACTAAGGTACAAATAATTTCAGGAAATGGGTCAAAATTTTACAATTAATATTTCCTATGATTATTACTTAAATATTCTAATTAATTAAATACTGAGGATACAGGTATAATTAAAATTGTGTTTGGGGTAAGGGTCGGCCGTAAAAGATGTATCCAAAACACTGTACCAGTCCCATATGAACAGGAAATGGGGAGATGATGACGTACCTTTTTGAAAATTACTAAATTTGACTAATATTAGTAGAAGTGAAATTTCTGTTTCTTTGTAATGTGATTCGATTTACATTTGTTTTTTGCAGAATATCAGTAACAATCTAAAAATATCAAACTAAGACGAAATCGACAAGTAATTTATAATAACATTTTATATATTATCTGCTCAATAAAGAATATTATATTTCAATAACAGGCAACATTATCTAACCACCGACAGAGTTATGAAGTAAATAGTTCGGTGTCAACGGATTCTAAGAAGAAAAACGTCTAAACAAAATGATTTATTTCATCGAACAATGATCAGAGCGGCACTTAACAATACTTACATATATCTAGTAAATAGTTTAGTACAACAGTTATGTATTTATTGTCTTGGTTAATTTTATTGTCACAAACGTTACAAAGCTCATGTGACTGGGGAGAGTTAGAAGTGCCTAATAGTAAACGGGCTATCCCCTAATACAACCCAAGGAAATATAATTCCTTATTTGTTCATTGAGTTCTCGATTCATTGTAATAACAAATATTACTTTAACTAACTAGAGTGGCGCAGTGACCTCCGAAAATCCCTTTACTTTTCTCGACACAATCTCCTGCCGCTCTTGAACCTGAAGCTCAAGCAAGTCCTCTGCCTCATCAAGCGATAATTCGTTCAGCCGAAGTGGTTCATGTACGTCATTTTAAAGGTCAAAAATTGAATTATATATAATGTGGTCCGGGGTACCGAATGTGGCGAACCTTAGGAGAACACTGCCAAATGTTGAAGTCTTTTTTTACTTGTTTGCTTGATTAATATAATTAGAAATGCGCTGTACAGACCGAATCAGCGACACGCTCGAAAGTACAATGCATAATGTCATTCAACTCGCAGAAGCGCACAGAATAGAAGAGTCGTAAGAAGCTCACGACCCCCACGTACAGTGAGAAAGAGAGAGAGACAAGTAAAATATAGTTTGTCACATTCAATCGTAGTTCTTTTTGACCGCTTTTGTGGTAGTCAAGTAACAAGAGCCGAATCCGTTCTTTTAAAATCTTTTAAAGGACCCGATCAACGGTGGTCACGCTAACCTTACCATTACGTACGTAACCTTATTCGGTACTGGAATTATATATTCCTTGGTTTGAATTAAATTTCATGTATAGAATTATATTCTACATAATAAATATTAATATTTTTATTGGGGTTTTCTAAATAGAATCTACAAAGAGGTAAGGAATGGACCGTCAATGTTAGATTACCTACTAACTTCCGAATGGGTCAATTAATTACCAACTAACTTCCGAATGGGTCAATTAATTATCAACTAACTTCCGAATGGGTCAATTAATTACCAACTAACTTCCGAATGGGTCAATTAATTACCAACTAACTTCCGAATGGGTCAATTAATTCGAGATATGGCGTAGGGATATGCAAATACGGTAAATCTACTAAAACTAGAGATCAAAAGGGACCACAGTAAAATTTATTGGTTATTTTTTTTTGAAGTTATACTTCTTTTGGCGCCTTTGGATGAAATGGTGAGAGTGCTCGACACCAACTTCTTGTTACCATGGAAACCAATAATAACCTTTTGACATTTACCTGTAATTTTTTTTCCAAAATAATGATTACTCACACACGGGATATTTTTTTGGTTTTACGCTAAAGAGGTATAACTTCTTACGTGCGTACATAAGTACAGACACTCGTTTTTTTTTGTTAATTGTTTAAGCACAGCCAAATATTTGCAGTGGACTTGATATATTGGAATTAATTGGAAACATGTTTGGTCCATCACTTCCATGTAACGTAAATAAACTAAAACCACTTACAATACAAGTATATGTATTAAAAGTAATTATTTATAAAGTAACTGAAGACGAGATACGTACAAATCAATCGTTGGTAGAGGCCTTCATTTTATACGACACTATGATCATAGTCTATATATATAACTAAAATATGTTACACGCAAGTTACATGTCACTATATCTTAAGCACAGTGAGTGTAAGCGAGGGACAAGGTCGATTGATAATTTTTTCTTTAAAATTTTCCTCTAGTTTTTTTTTTGGAAATATATAATTAAAGTATAACACTGTGACACCAAACATGTTTCCAAGTATACAAGAACCACTTTACCTTTTAGGAGACAAGCTTTGAACATAATTCGGATCCATTTCATCGAGATCCTTCCCCTTGGTCTCCGGAACGCAGCAGACGACAAAACAAAGACCACCCACACTTATAGACGCGTACAACCAAAAAGCACCATGCAGACCCAACGCCTGTTGGAAATCTACGAAGGTTTTAACACCAACAAACGCACAGAGATAGCTAAAAGCTGTCGCCATTGCGCTGCCAAACGCTCTGTACTCCAGTGGAAACAACTCACCAATCAACAACCAAGATATAGGACTCATGCCTAAAGAAAACGCAATAGTAAACACCAAGACACAAAGCAACGGAATCCAGTCATTTTGTCCGACCGTCTGATGGAACATCACATTCTGTATTCGCTGATTCCTATGCACTTCCTCGTAGTAAGCATAGCTTCCGAAACCAGCCAACGCCATAGACATTAAAACAGAGCTCACGATCAATAAAGGAAGTCTTCCCACCGTATCAATCAACAATCCCGACAAGCAAGAAGCTAGAAGTTGCACGAAGGATACCGCTATCGCAGCGCCATGTGGATTCATACCACCAAACGTCTTTCTAAATATTGGCACAGCGTAGAAAGAGAAAGCATGAGCTCCGGAAAATCGTTGAAATGTCATCAATCCGCAAGTCACTAGGATCGGTCCCAATAATCTATTCATAGTCCTGACGTCAAGAGAGTTTATAAATTGACTGCTGGACATCTGATTCTGCCTTTGACTGAAGTTCTTGGATGCTAAAACATTCGTTCTTATAGTAGCCAATTCCTGAGCTACATCAGAATTGGGACCTCGCAGCCAGAGTAGACTCTTATATGCTTCTTCGTCTTTACCTGTTAACACGAGGTAGCTTGGCGTTTCTGGTATATACAGGATGGTGCAGAAGAGAAGAAGGGGTGCGGCCGATATGCAGAGTGCCAATTGCTGCCAGTCAAGGTAGGCCCCGATGGTGAAACTGAACAGCACGCCGAGATGTCCAACTATCTTGAGCACGGCGCTCAAACAGCCTCGGATATCCGGTACGGATATCTCGCTGATGTAAACCTGGAATATGGATAAACGAAATGTTAACTAACAGCTTATTCATACTTCCATCTGATCTTAAGGCTTTCTATTTACAAATTCCAATCATGAAGTCAGCTGTGTACCATAGACATCGACCGACTTATTACTAGCAGTCTGGCTGTGGAAATTATTTCTCGGAGTAGCGAGTGCTAAGTTAAGCCGGGCTTGATATGATTATCCTTTGGGGACAGTTTTTATTTCTTCGCAAATTCTTCACTACTAACAATAAGAAGTTTTAACCTAAGAGAATGGGTTCAAAAAAGTATTATAATTGCTCTCTCTAAAAGGTTTCCATACATGGTAGATTATTTATACTGAAATTAATTATTTCATAATGCATCTGTTTAATGTAAACGACTTAGAAATTTTACCAAAAGTTTGTTAGGGCAATTAAGCGCTTAAAGTCATTACAGCAACTGTTCCATTCATCGCTCGTTACCGAAGTAATAAATAATAATTTTATAGCTAATATTAACCTTTTCCTTCGCGCGAGTTTCCAAGTTAATGTCGTGACCTATTAGCTGGGTGTTTTTCGTAGTTTTTTACGAGAAGTCAGAATGTTTCTGAAGGCACGTCTGGCAATACACAATGCTGTACTAGTCCACTTTACGTTACATTTTTATGTATGGAAACACAAATTTACACATGGCCATCTCATCTCAAACTAAGCAGAGCTTGTGCTATGGCAACCAGATAACTGATATACTACATATACTAATTTTTTTTGTAAATGCATACTTAAATATATAATTACACCCAGACTCAGGATAAACAGATATGTTCATGCACACAAATGTCTGTCCTAGGTGGGAATCGAACCCACGACCTGCGGCGTGAAAAGCAAGTATCTTACAAACCACGCCAACCGGCCCGTCTGAGTGGGCTAACCAGGAAACGCATGCCAATAGTTAACACCGTACCGTACCGTTGACATCGATTTTTTATAAGCATGTTAGGTGGTATTCCGGATAATAAGATTTAATATGAAGTTGTAAGAGAAGTTTGTGAGTTGAAAGACAAAGAAATTTGAGAAAGAAATGCATGGCTCGGGCAAGATGAAAGGAAGAATGAAGAAAAAGTGAAATTTACTTCTTAATTACAAAAATTACAATAATACAAGCGTATTTATATAGCATTAGGTGACCTAAAACACGAGAGGAACTGCGAAAGAGGACTGGACGACTGGAGGACTGACCGAAAAATTATGTCAAGCATATTTCATTGACAGAAGCTAGCTGTGACTTGTATCTCCAGACAGCAAACTGTGCGCTGGATCTTGGTTTCGTTCATTGCTGCTATTATAATTAAGGGTAAAAGTTTTTGAAGTGAAAACTTCAGGTACGCTTGACTTGGGGAGGAAGCCGGCGAATGAGCAACGAGAGCGTTACCAAAAGTGTGATCAGGCGATCGGTTGTTTGAATTTGGGATCGTTTCGACGAACTCATTTCTATTTATTTTCTTGTATTAAATTTTGAATTCTATTGTTATGATTCAAGGGTTTGATTTTGTTGATTATATTCGTCACTTCTATCGGTCCTCATGCCTGTGTTTTGTTATTATTAACAAAACTTATCGTTTCCCTCTAGTGTGTTAAGACGCTAAGGTTAGAACACGGGTATAGTAAACTCAGCTGAAGTGCGAAGCTTTTCCCAAGTTGAACGAAGTTAGGGACTTTATCAATTATGGGTGAAGTGGCCATCTTTGCAACGCGCGGGCGGACAGTCCAGAGTTAGCACAGCCAGTTGATGGATGAAGAGATTAAAACTTGTGGCAGTACGATTAGATTGTGTAACTTCTGAAGTCGAGAATGTCAAGAAATCATGAAAGTTATTCGTAGCTGTTACAAGACGGAGGAAGGATAATGTATTTTGGCATAAATTTACCGCTTTCAAGTAAAATGCTTAGTTAAAATTACATTTACAACTAGTATAACAGTAACTAGGAATTTTAGAAAAAAAAACTGAGGAAAAGGCTATAAATTGCTTAGTTTTAGAAACCCAAACGTAACCTTTGTACCAATTAGGCAACTTGGTAGCCCGGTAAGCTTAATTAAAGTCGCGGGGCTTATCTTGTAACATAATACACACCTGAGACAACATAGTAAGTATGGAGCAGCAGAAGCCGCCAAGGAAGGCGGTGACGCACATCATTCTGACAGAAGTAGCCACGACCGTGAGCAGCCAGGAGATGCTGCAGGGTGCTGCGGCCAGCGACAGCACGCGCCGCCGGCCGTGCCGCATCGCCGCGCCGCCCGCCATGCCGCCAAAAAGTGCCCCTGGAGAATAAAATACAACACAATGATATCTGCCAAGACGAACCAAGAGCAGCACTAATTCCCTTGTTTTCGAAGATTTTCGTCATATTTCCGAAGATACTACAACAAAACTTAGCAAAACAAAACTCCTTGATCGTTTTTATGGATATTGTCTGATAGGGTTTTTATAACAGTGGTAGAGCCCGCAACAACAACATCTGTTGCACGAATTGGCCGGCTCGACCGGTGAAATACCACGACCTCACAGAAAACAGGCGTGAAGTAGAAGTACTCTGCGTTTCGTCTGATGTGTGAGGTGCCGGAGGCCTAATTTTAGTCCTCTTCCCCTTCCCACCCTTTCCTCATAAGGATAGGACGGGAAGGGGAAGAGGATAGGATGGGGAGGGGGTTAACGGGGGAAAGGAAATATCCTTTTTCCTGTCTATGCCCTCCTTTGTCCTTTAAAGGTACGCAACGCATCTGCAACGCATTTGTCTGTTGCGGATGTTCATGGGCGGCGCTCACTTGACATCAAATGGGTTGAATTTGGTAGTCCAAAGAAGGGAAGTACACACACACACATTGCAACTGTAGACTGCGTTTGTCTTGGGGTGATAAGCATCTTTAAACTCAATTCCTACTTATATTATAAATGTGAATGTAAGTTTGTTTGTTACGCTTTCACGCGAAAACTACTCAACCGATCACCATGAAACTTTGTACACATATTCTTGGAGGTATTAGAAGTAACATAGGATACTTTTTATGAAAAAAAATAGTCTATAAAAAGCGTAGTATGTATGTTCCCTATAGACTCCGAAACGGCTGGACCGATTTCAAATGAAATTTACAGGGATTGTCCAGATTGGCACAGCGTGTTTCTGTGTTTGGTAGCGATCGGATCAACATAATTAGTGGTACCCGGGCGAAGCCGGGGCGGGTCACTGGTACTATTTAGTTCTCAAAGGTTTGCAACGCACGGTGGCGACAATTTAAAATATCGTCTCACTGTTCATTTGGCGAAAGACAATTGCGTATTTGAATTATTCCCAAGGAATCGAAGGCCCAAATAACCTATCGAACAAGTAACGAGACAAATATTTCTGTTCAATTTTGTATTACAGATGTGAAGTCATAGATTTTCGGAACATATCCAATGTGAATAGTCATTTATTAATTCTGCAAATTTTATGAATACAAAAAAACTTCTTTTGTTGTGTTTGTTTGTTTGGAATTCTCCGAACGTCAATTATTTACAAAAGACTTTGTCAGTGCTGAAAGTTTTTTCACCGAGAGAAAACTGAATATAGCTTTGTATACGTATAATAAATCTAAGTCAACTAGGAACCGAAAAGTTTTGTTTAGTTGGTAGTTTTGTAACAATAAACAAATAGTAAGTTGGGTTGAATTTTGTGATTTTTCGGCGTTGCCGCAGTTTTTCATGCAATGCATTGATTAAGGCTATATATAGCTAACAATAGCTTTCGTTTGTTAACCTTGCAGTTAACCTTGGCAAACAAGCACGTAGTTCACTCGATATCATAGTCAACAAGCTAATGAGTTGCAGATGCATTGCCTACCTTAAATGGACAGAAGAGGGGACAAAGCAAAAAAAAACGATATTTCCTCTGTACCTTCTCCGCCAAATCCTCTTCCCCTTCCCATTCTTTTCTTATGAGAAGGGGAAGAGAACCAGTATTAGGCTTTCGGCACTTCACTCGTCTTACGAAACATAGATTACTTCTACTTCACGCCTTCTGTGGTATCGTGGTATTTCACCGGTCAAGCCGGCCCTACAGTGTAATAGATGTATGGACGTTGGAACATCCTACTGAAAGACTCAATAAATTTTTCCCCATATTCTACCAATAAATGAAATGGATAAGCCGTTAGTTTGTGTTTAATTTTCCATTCAATCCACTAACGACGAAGTTTCGTGACTTCATATTTCATTACACGCTTCATTCTTTTGTTGGCTCGATAATGGCGGAGGCGGCTTGCCTTTCAGACGTCCATTAGGGTCCGATTGGGAAATGTTGCCAGCGGTTGATGAATTCGATAATGTAACTGATTGTTTCTTGATATTATAGATTAAATATATAATCAAGATAACAAAGTACAACCAGATAAATTATCGCAGGTAAAGTATAAACATGTTTTAATGTTTTAACGGGTCGTATCTTGGTTACGTGTTTGGCGGAGTTTCGTTACATGAAGCCGGTCTACTTACTTTACTATCGATACAAGATTATATTTTGTAATGTCCTAATGTATTTTGCTACGTGTCATTGTCCTTACCCTAACGACGCCCGAGCTATTCAAGATGGAGTTAAATATCAACGCAGCCTATCTGTACGTTTCTATACACGCATTTATTAGCTTGGTGTGCACGTTTAAAAATGTAACGTTGCACTTATCAAGGACCGATAACAATGCAATAATTTAAATAATTTGTCCCGTTATCCTTGCAAGGCTCTTCAGGATTAGCGATTTGTTTAATATTAAGAAAAACGCCATCTAGGTGTTAAAATATAAATAATATTCGATACATTATGTAATGTTACTCAGCATCTTTTTAAAACTATTAACTACATGGCCTGGCTTTGAGGTAAGAAACTTTAACCAAAATTCTTACAGTGCTTTTTACTTTTCGTTCATACTGTGCCCTGAGTGGGAAAATTGCAGGCAGATGATCTAGAAAGGGTACAAAATGAAAAAAGATCAACCCTTCATGTATAAGCGAATAAAATAGGTCAGGTTTTCACTTTAATATAATATCCCGATAAATACAAAGAAAAAATAAATAAGCAATACACCATGTTGTTTGACAATGACCTAAGAATTTAGGTCTCGTTAACCCTGGATGTTGTCCTAGATCTGTATCTGGCGCTACTCCATGGATCAGCGTGAAATAACAATGGAATTAAGTCAAGGAGCGGCTAGAAGTCCGCATCAGTCGGTATGAGCGCTTTATTGGCACACTATCAGGGTTATTTGTTGATAAACAAAGAAAATAGTTCAGTGGAGCGTCTCTTGTTACGAGGGCTTAAAACTTATCAGGCAAAAACACAAATCCAATACTTTAATTAGTTATGGATTTATCGGAGTCGAATATTATTTTAAATAAAGGAATGAACGTAGATGGTTAGAAGGGTAGAGAAATATCGAAGAAAGTATGGATTGTGTAAAAGATGTGTGATGTGTGTAAGGAGGGCGTTACGGCTGATAGTGGATGAAGGAGATGATATGAAAGAGAAGCACAAGTAGTGAGTTAACATAGGTAGTGTCTGCAACAATAACATCTGTTGCACGAATTGGCCGGCTCGACCGGTGAAATACCACAACCTCACAGAAAACAGGCGTGAAGTCTTCTGCGTTTTGTCTGATGAGTGAGGTGCCGGAGGCCTAATTCTAGTTCTCTTCCCCTTCCCACCCTTTTCTTATAAGAAAAAGATAGGAAGGGAAAGATAACTTGATGGTGGAGGGGATGTATAGGAATTGGAAATAACCATTTTCCGTTTGTCCCTCCTCAGTCCATTAAAGGTGGGCAACGCATCTGCAACTCATTAGTGAGTTGCAGATGTCTATGGTTAGCGATCACTTGACATCGGGTGAACCGCTGGCTCGTTTGCCGCATATTTTGCAGAAAAACAAGTAAAGTAGACAGATGATAAGTTGACAAATACTGTGTGGAATTATATCTTGATTTTTAATTAAAAAAAAAGCGTGCGTTGGCCGGGAATCGAACCCGGATCAACTGCTTGGAAGGCAACTATGCTGACCATTACACCACCAACGCCGTTGCACTAAGACTGTAAAATTAGTAAAGTAAACAGCTTTATACTCATTTCAATCGTAACTATTTTCAAAACGTGACATATAGCGCTAACGAAAGTATTACTTCAATAAACCGCAAACGTGATCATGTGAACATTTCCATTTGATAGACTTTATATGGTAGTCATCAAATAATGAATCTTATAGCCTCAATATTAAATTCATATTCCAGTGACAGTTTGTTATTTGTCTTGATCCAATCGTACCGGATATAAAACGGTCAAAGTTCACAGTAAACACTGACACAACTAGTCTACGTATATCGTTTTATATTAGTTTGTTACTTAGGTAAAGCGTAGCGCGCATGCGTCATATTTTGGAATAATAATCACTCACACCCATACCCTAGACATAGAATGGTAGGCAGTGAGTATTGATTTCCATTAGACAAGATCCTGGCATACCTCCTTCACTTCTTCAACAGTCTACAGCTATGCTTGTTACACGGCAACTCAAAATATAAATTATTTCTATTCATCCCCTCCACGGCCAATCCTATTCCCTTTCCCATCCTATCCTTATAAGAGAAGTAAGAAAAGGGAAAGATGATTAAAATTGTACTCAAGCACCTCACTCATCAGGCGAAACGCAGAGTACTTCTGTGAGGTCGTGGTATTTCACCGGTCGAGCCGGCCCTGCAGTGCAACAGATGTTGTTGTTGTTGACTCTACCACTGTTAAATTCTTTAGCAATTTAAATTTATCTTGTCTCCATTTTTTGATTCATCATTTCAAATATCACTTTCGAATTAGATTTTATATCATATTAATCACAAACTTGATAACTCACCCAGAAAGGACAGAGATGCGAGCCAAGAAGCCTGTTGGTCAGTGAGCTGGAAGTCACGGCGCGTCGCATTGGCGCCGGGGCCCTGGAGCGAGGCGATGGCAGGCGAGCTGTACCCCTTGCCGAGCCCGGCCGAGAACGGTGCCAAAGATACAGCCAGAGCTGCTAACACCTGTGATGAAGATATCTGTACGTATATTGGTATAAATGTTTGAACGCGTAATTCTTAGGGACTGTACATAGGAATTGAAAAAATATTTTTGCATCTACCAGCATTTAATTTATAGGCTATTTATTACGATGAGATAGATTTATTGGGTAGGCGAGTGATGCGATGTGCAGCGGTAGATCAATGAAATGTTTTCCACCACAGAGAATTGTACAATGTTGCCATACCTTGATCAGGTTGTAGCAAAACTCAGCATACCATAAAGCATTCAATCGCTTACTTACTCGTTTCTTATATTCCACTAATTTTCGAGGTCTTGGATTGTAAGGGTTATCCCTTCTTATAATTCATTTGATTTTAAACCTACCACAAATTCCTTCATTGTCTTGCGAAGTTCGTAACATAACCTTTCTGAAACTCCTCACAAGTTGAATTGTGTTCACTCCGTTATCTTTTAATGAAGCAATTAAATGTTTGTTTTGTCCTCACTATCTCCCATTCTTCACATGTGCGGGCGTCTTTAGATTTCTCGAAACACTTGGAAGGATATTGCGGCGAAGAAGTCGTCATACATTTTTGCTTTTTATTTTAAATTCACAATTAGTTTCAAATTGTTAATCGCTTTGACATCTTTCGGCTGTCATGATATTATCTTTTATTGTGTTTATTGGACACGACTGACGATTGACGATTTGTATGCGACTAAATCATTGAGTATGTTTCAATAAATGCCCTTAATATTTTAGTGTTTATGTTCGAACTGGAAGAGGCCGAATCCCAAAATGGAAAGGGGAAGAGGATTTGGCGGATTAGGAGGGGATGGACAGCGAATGGAAGTATCCTTTGTTCTGTTTGTTCATTTGTCTATAAAAGTAGGCGACGCTTCTGCAAATCATTAGCTTGTTGAGGATGTCTATGGGTAGCGGTACTTACTGTGAAGTGCCGCTTGCTCGCTTGCCACTTTATTCTATTAAAAAAAGAAGAAGTAGTGTTTATGGAATATGCTAACTGGTTTTCCTTAGCCTTTGATTGAGATGGGGAGAAGTGCGACTGAAGAGTGCTTAAGAACCTCTAACAGAAGATACTGGGGAACAAATTCCCTATCACTTCTTGTTCTTCTAGTACCATCTTCTAGCGGAGTTTAACGATAATTTTGGTGAACTCTCTATTCTGTCAATTCACCACGTTTAGAATTGGATTGAGGATGTAAGGAGAATTATGGTTAAGAAGTGCTTGATAATAGTTCTTCGTAATTGATTTTTTTATCCAAGTATCTTCGTTTAATTCAAAGTTTCGAATCTGTATAGAGAAAATTGATAATCTCTGGACATCCCTCTGGAATACGGGCGTGAGTCCTTGTTTGTTTTTATAGAAGAAACGTCAACAAAGAGCTTTTAAATAAAATCAATACACGAACCCTTTGTCGGGTTCATTCGTTGTTAAATAAAAATATTATCGATACGCTTGCACGAGGCGTATCGATATCTAGGGCAGCACTAGCGAGCTAGACTGTATGAACAGCTTGTACTAACGCACTCTACGTGACGAGATACCTTTTACACTCGAGCAAAATTATATTTTACACAAACGTGATATTACCCGTTAGTTATAATTACACTGTGTGTATGTATGTACATTTTTTATTTATTTATATCTCCTAATTCAATCTCCTTCTGGGCCACGATAGCCTGATAAAAGGAGATCAGTGCTGCCCATTCTTATTTCCAGACCAGCCCCATGCACTATTTACTTAATAATACTTGACCTCACTCACAAAGTTTACCTGTTTATAATATTAGTATATATATTCGTATCGTTTTTTTTTATTAAAGACTTATTGCCTGAAGCCAGGCTGAAACAATATACTATGTACTTTGTTTCGGCTTAGCGAATAGGAAATATTCCAACTGAAATCTCTTGCAGTCCCTGCGGCCTACTTTTGATTTGGTTGACCTAATTTTACTGACATCTTAAAACAACAGTATAACTGTTTGAATTTGCAAATCTGCTTTACAAGATTTGGATAGGACGTTGCAATATTTTCTATATATCAATGGACCCAATCATCATCTCCTTGCCGTATCCCACGTTGTGTAGGGTCGGCACATAACCATAGTCTATACTGTATTTTTGTTTGTGTATGTGCTATAAAAATACTGCGAAAAGATTATTTCTTTAAAATATATAAGCACAGATCACCAAATCGCTGATACTTTTTTTACACTAAAGCCTTTTCTAGGGATTGATTTAAGTTTTTATGAAGTATTCTTGCTTTGTTAAACTAATTCACCTAATATATTTTTTAATAATCTGTTTTTAAGGCTAAGAGTGTCTTATTTATATATAATAAATCAGCCTTTTCTAGAATGTTCCCCACTGCAGGGACACAGGCCTCTTCTCAGAGAGAGGGAATGGGCCGTAATCCACCACGCTGGCCCAGTGCGGGTCGGTGGATGTCACATGTCTTCGAATTTGGTGGTTCTAAGATATGCCGGTTTCCTCACGATGTTTTCCTTCACAGTTTTTGGAGCAGTGGTGATGAAACAAAGTTCACAAAGTAAAGCACCTGCCTAGATTCGAACTCGCAACCTACAGTACGTAAGTCGGGGCCTAAGCCTAAGCCACCACTGCTCCTATTTTATTATATAATCTGTGTAAATTAAATTCGCGCCTTCCAGTTTTCTTTATCTATGCTCTCTTTGTGTTTTAGTAGTCTCTCTGCTCTGTGAACCATTACAGTGCGCGTTGTACAATTCAAAATTATCCAACAGAAATTATGTGATCCGCACTAGAACAGCAATCGACATTGCCTGGAGAGATGCATCTTTTTTGTGGGCCAGATAGCTCGCAGAATGGACGGGCATTAAGCCAAAAAGTCCTGTAATGGCGGCCAAGGCCCACCTGCACCCTTGACCAGAATCGACCTATGTGTGCGAGAGAATGGTCAGATTCTGGTCAAGGTTGAGCGAGTCCCCTGGACGAGGGCGTCAGGGGACTGAACTTCTTGGCGGTCAATGGAAGGGTTTCGTATAAAAAGAGAGGAGAGAAATGAGATGAGATGGAAGAGATGTTGGACACGTGGACCGGTTCGACCCCAGAATCACACACCTTATAAGAAATTATAATGACCTGAGTCACTTAGAGTTAGAATAGTGAGGTGCCGATGATGCAACATATGTATGATAGGGCGCAATTCCAAGTTTTCCAATTTAATAAGCCGAAAATAAACTTAAACACCCTATAAATAATTCACGCTTAAAACAACTGAAATCGATGCCTTATTTTTGTTTCGTTCAAACACTCGAGGAGACCGGGTCTCGAATAAATACGAGACGACCTCTCTCCTAGTAATGGAGGTGTCGATTCGACGACCGTTTAAATATTTGTATACGTAATTGAACACTTGAAAGAAACACTTGAACAAATTGAGAAATGGTCGAAGTATCTACATGTACACACACTTTAGATATACCCGTGGTAACAAAACGGCCTTAATGTGTTGACAAAATCAAAACATCCTGTAGTAACAGTTCTAAAGGGACTTTTAAGAGTGTAGCTCAATACAGTTCCCTATCATATTCCTAAAGACACCATAGAACTATCTAGAAATCAAGATATCAGTGTATCCTGTCTCAACGATAAGGTATGTATGTCAAAGACGTCCTGAACTTTCCCCAGAACCGAAAATTGAACACCATGTGAACAAAAAATGACTAAGCGGGATTTGAACGGGTAATAAGATTTTACTAGCCAGTACTCCGCACGTGCTGCTTATACCTTACTTAAAGCACAAATATACTTGACAGGGCTTCAGCCAACGACCCAACGACTTACAATGTTACACAAATCCTTACGCTTTTTGCCTCAAATGAAGTTCACAGAAAGAATAAAAAATATCTAGTAATCGGCAAAATTTATTCATGCTTCTCCTAATTATAATACTCTTCTAACTGTCGATTTTGGAAAAAGAGTGGTCGAAATTAGAGTATTCCAATTATTGCTGCTAGACCAAACTAGCGGTGACGTGGGACAAGTTAAATATTGTCATTTGACAGATGTCAAAACGTATTTTTTATTTTTTTACTGGTAGAATCGAATGCGAGATATATCGCAAAATAGCATTATAATATAAGTTTTTTTAAACTGGATGATTTCCATGAAGATGGAAGAGGGCGCTGCGTCTACTGGAATGGAAATTAATGCTAGATTATTATCACAGAAAAGATGAACGCCGCTGAGCGTTACTGTGGTAACGGCGAACCTGAGGAGAAGGGATGCGCCCGACCACTAACAGTCCTCACTAAATTTGACTATCTCAGGAACGAAATTGTCTTTAATTTTATTGAAAAAACAAGACTTAATACAGCCAATTATACCCGAGGAGGGTTAGCGTCAGGCGGGCGGCTGTAAAGATAACCAAATCTATCTTACTGCCAGCTATTTTGAAAAAACTTAACTTCGCCTTACAATAAAATGCCTAATTCAAATTTGTGTTCGCTCGTGGCGCACATCTCGGTCGTAATTAATGTTCTGCCAGTAACAGAGGATATTAATCATAACGTTCTGTTCTCGTCCAGTCATCCCGCTGAGTGATTCGGTCAAATTGTGACGCATTAGTGAAATCTTTTGTTACGGTGTAAGCATATCAAAGTTTTTCCGAACTGAAAATTATATAAAAGCACTAATAGTTGTTATATTTAACCACCAATAAATAAATATATTACAGCGTAAGCGGAACAGGTAAAGCCAGCAAATGTACTGATTCGACTGGTGAAATACCACAACCTCATAAAAGACAGGCGTGAACTAAGAGTAAAAGCATAATTCTTCCCTTTCCCCTTCTAATAAGGAAAAGACGGGGAAGGGAAAAGAAAAAGGAAATACCTTTTTTTCTGTTAAACCCCCTCCTCTATCCGTTAAAGGCAGGTAACGTATCTACAACTTGTTGCAAAATAAATGTAAATGTAAAGTCAGTATTAAATAGTTAGGGCATTATATAAACTTGGTATGTGACACAATAGCGGATATACGATAAAAATATTATCAATACACTCTCTTGTCCATTACATTTTGAAGACGATTCAACATTTTGATGAACATTGTATGAACAAACAACGATATCCAATTTTCCAAAGGCGTAAGTATGTCAAGGGGTATGTTTACACAAACTCTGACACTGTTTTAAAGTTCAAGTAATCGCTTTATTAAGATATTCTTAAAGGGATTACAAGTGCAATCGGCTTGACATATTTAGTCAATAGAAACAACACATGAGGCTAATGGCGACGTATAACAAGATAACGACAGACAGTAGAGCGACGGCCGAGTTGAAACTTTGAGAAAATTCACCGAGTACCTCACTCGTTCTACAACAGTACTATACTTATAGTCTAAGATAAGGTAATTAACGTCATATCACATAACAAATTTCTAAGATTAAATACTTACCCGTAGCAAAATAGCAAAGTCTAAGCTTACCTGTGGCAGGTGTCTTGATTTCCTCGTTGTCTGCGTTCCTCCGCCCGACAAGCACTTCCCGTTCGGTTCTGGTACCGTTAACTGCTGCTTCTGCTCAGGTCTAATTATCGGTATATTGTGCTTCTCGAAGTAACCGTTCTGTATCATTTGGTCTAACGACACCTCCAACTCCCTAACAGCAACCAACTTTCGTCCGCAAACGGGATCATCCACCACCATTTTTCGGTTACATCCGGACACTTCGGAGAATTTTACGTTCTTCTTTGGTTCGTCCTTCTTCGCTTTAGTTCTGGTTCCTTCTGGCGGATCTGTCGTCCAGTACCGCGCGTTTTTCTCTGTCAACCGAAGCGGTTTGCATATCGCTACGTTCTTCGGTGTTCCATCCGTCTTGTTCAACTGTATGACCGGTTTCGGTCTATCCGTATAATCCGGTTTCCTTTCGTGTGTTTGCGGTTTCGTTCTAGCTTCTGTCCTGTAGGGCTCATAAGATTCACGCTGTCTCCGTCTTTCGTCAATTCGAAAGTCATAATAGTCTTTTTTATATCTACGGGCCCTGTCTTCATAATGAGTATAGTTTCTAGGTAAGGAGCTATATTTAGATTCGTATGTAGTAGACAGGTTGAGATACTCTGGTCTTATCGGTCTGAAGAGAGAAAGGCGTCCCTGAGCTTCGTCAAAGTCTGAGTAAATGTCTTCGTAGACGTAGCCATTCTTGCGGCGCGGTCTATCGTAGCGTTCGAATCGTTCTCTGTACCGATTGTTGGCGTTGTGTTCTAGTTCGAGTCGGTTCGTTTCGTAACGTCGCGTAGCGAAGCGATTCTCGTAAATAGTCGATTCGTTTCGCTTCGCTTCGATTCGCTCGGGCTCGTAGCGCCGTCTGTCGTAATCGTGTTCATGTTCGGAATGTCTGTCGTAGAGGAGCCTTTCCCGAGAGCCGGCCATTCTCCGCTTATTAGTTTTCTGCCTGAAAGAAAAGCTTTGTATTTTAATGAAGACACTGTAGGGGAAGGAATCTTTGAGTCGCCGGGATTGCTGTAGTAGAGGAAGGTATTACGGCCGCAATATTCTAATATTGAGTCCCTTCATGTAGTCGAGGTATATAATTTTAATGTTCAGTGTATTACTTATTTCGAAGAATTGTGACAAGTATTTATAGTTTGAAATAATTGGAATTGTAAACTCACAATACCCAAGCATAATTGGAATTGTAAACTCACAATACCCAAGCATAATTGGAATTGTAAACTCACAATACCCAAGCATAATTGTAGCTGGTGTTAGGGTGCTTTTCTATGCCATATTGACTACTGGGATGTACTTCCTTACGTACTAATACGACTTAGGGTCCTTCAAGGTGAGTGCCTACTCGTTACTTAAAGGCCAATAACGTCTCTGCAGTTCCTCTGGTGACTGATGTTCTTTTCGTTTAAAAAGGACTTTTGCTTGTAAATCTATTTCTAGATTAAATAATAAGCTACCATGTTACATAACATACAACAGCCTAGGAGATATCGCAAGTCTCTAGTGAATCAAATCTTCATTTCACGTACGTAATCCAATTAGCAGGCATCCAGCAGCCTCCTCCGCTACATGCTGAATGCGAGATGAGATCTGTTATTCGCTGAATAATTTAAAGGCTGCAGTGCATTTCATATTAAAATGGATCGAGTTTAATTAATATCATACATCTTTGCTATGTATTATATTAATTTATAACTATGTTAGAAGCAGTGGAAGGGACGGAAGATCTCACTTCTAAAATGGTTGGTCACCACGTATTGTAACTGTACATCTTGGCACGAATTCATCGATTGATTTTATATAATAATCCTGGCACACCTCTCTCGCTTCTACATCTACGCATAAATGTTCGTCGGTTACAGGTACTCACTTTTGCACTTGCCTTGTTACTTACTTTACTTACTTACTCCTATCTTAACTCTACCGACATCTTTTTGTAGAAAATGTTCTACAAAACGTTGATTTATTAACACAAAACAATCGACAGAAGCTAGACATTTAGCGCACTGATTTACCATCTATTAGTTCTCACAAACAGCTAAAAATATCAGAATCAATACAACGTATAAGAAATATTTGGGATTCCCCGATTGGCGATAATTTCTGTGAGGCGGGACTAGTGAGGGGTTTGACGATCTAAAAATATAGTAAGTGAGAAAACAAAACTACGCTACAAGCGCGGACCGCCGCGATTCTAGTGATGGGACGATGTATTTGTTAAAATATATATTTTTTTATACTTTTAAATACCTTGAATTTAACTGAATACAGATGCCACCAGCAGACAATCGGCAGATCATATGTATGAGCTTTATCTTACCGTGCGGCCCCACTGGCGTAAAATCGTGTATCGAAACTAGTTTTCTCTCTATCTTTCTCTTTGAATAAACTGAGAGGACAATATGTTTTGTGTGAATATTTTCGGCAGTGGAAACACACGCACGTAGATAGTGATGGCTGCGCCCGGGTTCCACTAATTATTATATAGCCGTTTCGCAGTCTATAGGTCTATAGGGAACACACATACTTCGCTTTTTATATACTATTTCTTTTTTCATAAAAAGTATCCTTTGTTACTTCTTATACCTCCAAGAGTATGTATATGTACAAAGTTTCATGATGATCGGTTGAGTAGTTTGTCGCGTGAAAGCGTAACAAACAAACTTAAATTAACATTTATAATCTTAGTAGGGATTAATGTTCAAAACATTTTAATATTCCCCAATTAGAGTGCCTTAGTCTAACGAATTTGTAGGGATTATGTTTTATGTCATACACATGATAAATAGGTTATTGATGTGTGCCTTCCTTTTTTCGCTATTGTCATGAGTCGTCTAAATATCTTATCTTTTAGTATATAAAAGATAACTGACTAATTTATGGGCGAAGCCCAAGCTACTGAGCTTAGAGGCTTGAAATTTGGCACAAACATTTCTGTTATTACGTAAGCGAGCACTTAAAAGGGACTTTCCTAAAAAGCATCCATCCCCTAAAGGTCTAAGATAGGGGGATGAAAATATCTATGGTAAAATATTAGTAATCCAATAAGTTGATCTAAAATCTATATGTTTAAGATTTAGCTTAGGCTAGACAATGGATGCTTAAATTGGATGGCGGGTGAAACCGCAGCGCATACCTAGTCTATGATAACAAGTCTGTCTTATAGCTATGAGCTGAATAATTATAATTACAGTTTTGCTTGTACACTAAATTAATGTGTCGTAATATCGATACGGCACATCACAAGCGCGCCCCTGGCGCAGTGCGGCCAAACTTTGACAGTCTATCGATAAATCTCAGCCCTAGAGCGATGGCTGAACCGTCGCATTACTCATTGGGAAGTCTGCGAGTCGTTGGCAGGTCTCGTAATTGATGCGTCCCTCGGCCGTTCAGCTAACAGTCAGGTGGCCTAACAAATTGACTCTGTGGATAAGTCGGTGATTTAATTTAGGACCATTGTGTCCCTACATGTTGTGATCCACGTTCAAATTGGTATTAGGAGATTGATAGCTTCATGTAAATTCGGACAATGTTTCGTTACGCGAAGCGACTGCGTATCATATTTTATTTGTTTTATACTGGCTCAAGTCTAGTATGTTTCACAATCGGGGATAATTCACAAAACATCATAAATATTCCATACATCCAACATGTTTGTAATGTGTTTACAATCACGACGCCATTTCTATAGTGCATAAAATTAGTAAAGGCAGTACCACACTGCCGTGCCATAGACTATAGAGTAATGTAACGTTCAATTTAATAAGGCGCATCGCGATGTTTGGCGCAGTGCGGCGTCGGATGGCGGCCAACGCTTCATGTCAAATTCTTATTTTATTAACTCATGTTTGTGTATTTTTGGGATTTTTCGGTAGGCGTGCGTTTATTAAAAACGAAACTAAAGTGAAATTTGGGCGGTGTTGGCGCCCTCTTGTGTCGGAGGCCAAGACCCACATTGGGTCGCTACACCGTCGTGATATTAGAGAACAGTGATCATAAGAATGACTTAAAAAAGCCACAGTTACTTTAAAAAAAAACCTGATCTAACCTTTATGACACTCCGGGATAAAATACAAATTCAATGAAAAATCGGTCAAGCGAAATAATCTACAGGGTGTCACATTGTAACAGACACATACATACACGCAGAACAAATTACCCTCCCGAAACTTGAGCTAAAACGAAGAGAATAGATATTGTATAAACATTAAGGTAGCTTTCTTAGTGTTGTATCCATTTTTATATAAGGAGGCAAAAGTGCTCACGCTCACCTGATGTTAGGTAACGAACGTTTAAAATTCTACAGAGTAAAAGGTGTTGCCAGCATTAGCGATTAATTTTTTTATGGGAATAGTTTAGGGATTCATTTACTTCACTTCACACATTTCTGTATTCGTATTCCGACTTATATTTAGTTAAGTCGGAATACGTCGGATTTTCTTGGAAATTAATAATTTTACAATATATGTATGGACTCTTGGTGTTAATAGAATAAGATGCTTAGATGAAATTTAATTTAAATTTATGTATTAGAAGTGAGATAAAATTATTAAACATTTAAATTTTGTACGCTTTGTAAACGCTTTTGGGCTCAGCTGCAAAGTCTGTGACCTTGACCGAGTTTGCCGCGCGATCGGCCAGCTTGCAAATAATACCGCATTTTGGTAATTGATATGTAAACATTGTTATCTTTTGCATAATGAATGAATGAAATAATTACGATAAATGAATAATTGAATGTAATGGAAATATATAAAATGATGATATATATTGTAACAGGCTATTACGTCTTCTTACACTATTTAAACTACTCTTAAGTATCTTTCAGTAAATCCCTACTAATATTATAATGTGAATGTAAGTTTGTTTGAAACGCTTTCACGCGAAAACTACTCAACTGATCATCATGAAACTTTGTACACATATTCTTGGAGGTACTAGAAGTTACATAGGATACTTTTATGAAAAAAAAATAGTATATAAAAAGCGAAGTATGTTCCCTATAGACCCATAGACTCCGAAACGGCTGGACCGATTTCGATGAAATTTACAGGGATTGTCCAGATTGGTACATTCATGTGTTTGGTAGCGATCGGATGAACATGGTACCCGGGCGAATCCGGGGCGGGTCACTAGTTGAATATATAAGTAGTGTGCAATACCTTTTGAAGACATCGCGTTCAGACAGACCAGCCAGGCGACTTGTTGGTGGATTGTCTTGTTTTTGGTGAGATGTTGTAGTTGCTGGGATGTTACATACGTATAAACCTTTAAAATATATTTATATGACGAAACCTGTTGCGCGGTTTAGAAGTTAAAGCGTTAATAAACGATTGCTCCAACCACTTAGCCAAGAGGCACCCGAATTACATACCATTTGTATAAAAATATTAGCTGATTCTATACTCAATTGTGTATTGAACTGACCTCCGGTATTTACTTATTGCAAAGACAGATGGCGTTAAATGTTATTGAAATAAAACACCAGATGGCGTTGAATTCTATCAAATTGATTTTTAAAATAAAAAATGTCCTATTTCCCAGGCAAAATGATGATTGTTGAGTGGTTTACGCGTGAAAGCGTAACAAACAAACAAAACAACTCACGTTCGCATTTATGATATTAGTTAGTGCAAATGAATTTTCATTACTCCAAAGTAGGACATAACGGATGCAATGTTATAATAGTTATTAAAAATGTACACCATATTGTTTTTAATGTTTTCCTAACAACAACGAATAAACAATTTTTTTTCGCAACCATACTTCGTTTTAATCCACCATACATATTTATGCAAGTGATTTTAAAAAGTGTACTATTTTTTTTGCCAAGAGTCTGTGACAAAATAACGAGACAAAAGCGTTAATAATATATTCTAAATTGTTTATTATTTAATGCTTGTATTTGTAAATTATTTAATTCCATTCTTTTAACCAACCAAGGAGTTCGTGAATATAAATGCTTTCTGGTTTGTAAAGAGAAAATACTGTTGTACATAAAATAACACTGGCTGTAAGCTCAATTTACGATTTCTCATCAGATGCCAGAAACCCTCAGCAAGTCGAAAGACTACTGAATCGAAAGAACTCCCGCAAACTTGCCCCATCATTGTATGCTTACTCCATCGGTCGTACGTTCTTCCAGCAATATCTTACACAATATGTTTTGTATTATAATTTTAGAATTGACATAGACCATAATGGTTATCTAATTTTGTTGATCAACCTTGATAAGCTTATAAATATCTAAGCTGATGCCACATTGTCAGTCCCCATGTCTTCGGAATCAAATAGAATTTCATCTTGAACTCCTTTCACGATGTCGCCATTATTGTAAGAGTGGTAGAGCCCGCAACAACAACATCTGATGCACGAATGTAACAACATAAAAAGAGGTGCCGGAGGCGTTAGAATTACGCCTCTTTTTCCCTTTCCTATTGTTTTCTAAAAGGAAAGGATGGAACGTTTTCCACGAAACGGAATCCGGGGGATGGATAGATAAGGAAATATCCTTTTGTTTTGTTTATCCTCTCCACTATCCATTAAAGGTACGAAAGCCTTATGGTATAAAAAAAACCTTTTTTAATACCATAAACAACGGGAGTAAGGAAATTAAAATGGCGTCCGGCATTGATATACCAGTCACGACTGCCAGCAAACTTCGCGCTGGTTCTATTCGATACCAGTCTGTTCCAGTTTGAAAAAAAATATCACAGATAAAACTTTGTGACTGGGTTTGTTCCGACTGCATTTTATTGTGTAAATATGTAAAAGGCATTTTTAATGTCTGTTTTATAATGCTTTATCTAATATATCTGCAAATTATTTATTTATTTTAGTATTATTAACTTAATTATACACATTTAAGTAATGAAAGTACGAACGAAAATAATAATGTACATTATATGTAACTAGTTACCCGCCCCGGCTTCGCCCGGGTACCACTAATTATGTTAATCCGATTGCTACCAAACACAAGGATGTGCCAATCTTGACAATCCCTGTAAATTTCATCGAAATCGGTCCAGCCGTTTCGGAGTCTATAGGTCTATAGGGAACATACATAATTTGCTTTTTATGTACTATTTTTTTTGCAATAAAACTAATTCGCGTAAATATAAGAATTTTTTTTGCATTTAATATCAAATTATTATGAGCGGAACCCAATTACAAAAATGTGCACCGTGGAGAAATAGGAAATAAAAAGGCCGCGGGCCCGTGTTACATAAATAAACAACAGATTCACATGTCGCATGCTATGAGTGCGTACAGCCAGCAACACAGGTTGTTATGGAAATCATTTATCAAGTTTGTGTAACGGTAAAATGTAAACAGGCAAAGTGGAATGTGTCGACACATCTGACAAGTTGGATTGCATTTGTGAAATGGTCTCAATTCTTGTTTGCTTATAATATAATATCCCTACTAATATTACAAAAGTGAAAATTTGTTTGTTACGCTTTCACGCAAAAACTGCTCAACCGATCATCATGAAACTTTGTACACATATTCTTGGAGGTATTAGAAGTAACATAGGATACTTTTTATCCCGGATAAATGTGCGGTTCCCGTGGGATACGTTTTGTTGTTTTACGGGTGCATATCTACATATATAAAAGACGATGTTACGGATAGATTTCGAAACGGCTGCCCGGGCGAAGCCGGGGCGGATTACTAGTAATATTATAAAAGTAATAAAAGAGTTAGTTGTACTTAAGTTATATAACTTTGAGCTCATCTAACTTTGAATGACTATTTATTATTAAATATATTTCTTCTACGAAATACATAAGAAACTTAAATGTACTCGTGATACGTAAATATGATTGTTTACATTTCAATATTTATTCGTGAACGCCGCTGTATCTATTAGTGAAATTATCGAAGCATTGACAAAATGTCTGCGCGACTGTCCACTCCGCTTCTCTAATACAACGTAAATATGTAAAGCAAATATTCAGAGAATATTTTCATTTATTAGCCAAGTTCAAATATATTTGTTTTGAAAAGATTGGCACCTTCAGTAAATGGAACTTTATTTTCTTTTGGAATATATGAAGTTAATTAAATAATTTCATTATTGCTTGATCTATTCAAGAGAGAGAAGATTAAGAACCCGGTCAAATTCGCGTTTTACACTAGAAACCTATTAATGGAATTGCAAAAAAAATTATTTCGAATTCAATCGGACCGTTGAATGTAATCCGGGTGTAGAGGCGATCGGGCGCGGCTGCAGTCGAACGGCCATTTCATTATCCGGCGGATATAACCGGATCGATCCGGATATTACTCGATTAGGGCACAACGTGCTAATGCTGTTACGATGACTAGTTTAACACCTACCACTAAAGTCGTTACCTTGTTTAAAGCGAATATTGTACCGAAACGTGCACCATACCAACTCACACATATTACTTCGTATATTCGACGTTGTTATTTACTAATTGTTGCACGCGACTTCGGTCGCATTCGTTTCTTATTTTCCCCACTATAGGTAGTTGTAACATTACCAAGGCAATTGGTATTGTATTTGTATTTATATACCTATTTTAATCTACCTCGGGAACAGTTTTGTTTTCGGTATAAATGAAAGATACATCATGTCCAATCTAATACAAAAAGAAGCAGATATGCCATAAGCGGTTGAAAAGTGAAGACTGCAAAACGTCCTAATTAGGACGCTTTTTCTAAAACGTCATGTGTTGTGTGTTTACATTAACGCTTAAGTGACAAACACAAGCTGTCCTCTTTGTTCTTATTATTTTAATTACGCTATCCTTTTTACACCTTTTGACATGTGTATGTTGCTGTCACTGTCTTTACTTATCATTGATCATGTCATTTTGTGTACTTCTGACAATGTGTGTGTAAGTCACATGACGATCGGTTGAGTTAAGGAGTTAAAAAACGAACAAACTAACTCAATTTGTATTCATTATATTAGTGTGGATTTAGTGTGATATAAAAATAAATTAGTTTATTTCTTGTCAGCCTTTTTTAACTTGTTTCACTCACTCTTTGTTTTGCGCTCCACATTCGACTTTTCGAACTAAGTTTATTGCATGACATAACATTTTGCATATAACTGTGTCATGCAGCAAGAGAGAAAGGGCGAATGATTGTGTCAATGTCAATATTTTAAACGAAATAGTAAGCCGACGTTGACTGGGGACTCAAGCCCTAGCTCCGGTAGCGTTGCAATCTATAAGGACTATCGCCTTTTATATACGTCAATGGCCACTTGTAAACTACAAAAAAATATCCCTCGGGAACCCTACCTTTTTCCGGGATAAAAAGTAGCCCTAGTAAACCTAATAGCGATTTCAGACTGTAATCTATCTCTGTGCCAAATTTCATCCACATCCGTTCAACCGTTTTTACGTGAAAGAGTAACAAACATCCATACGTACAAACTTTCGCATTTATAATATTAGAATAGATAATATGTACTATGTGTTTCTACATATATAATACGATAGAGCTGCGTGGCATCGCGGCTAGTCGTAGTTTCAAATATGTATGGAAAAAAAATTTCGTTCGCACTAAGGCGGCGAAGAACTGTCAACCTTAAGTGGCAATGGGCCGGATATTCTCGCAGAACGGTTGGGACGCAAAGTCCTGTCCAAGTACAGGTCGACACAGGTAAAAAACTATAACCAAAACCTATTAGGTACAGTACAGCCGACCCCATTTAAATAGTGGGAAATAGCAGAGAGAAGAATACGAGTACGTCTCTGATTTAGTTATGAGTTAGGTTACCGCCATACTAAAATAAAATATTGGATACAAAACGAAACCACTTTAGATTATACAAGACATCTTCAATGTGAGTCAATTTTGCTGGGAAATATATTAAGCTGATACGAACATACGAATCGTGTAAAAAATATATCGAATAATGTAAGTCCCGCGAGACGTGAGATCCATACGCTGGGACGAACGGAATTTATATCCAGAGGGAATAATAAATATGTTCCCGATAATTCGATATACATTAACAAAATATCTAGGCTTATTTCGTATTACCTTCGTATATTTTACAAGTTTTTATACCCAGCTCCTCAGACACAGCCGTTGAATTAAGGGGCTCGACCTAGAAGAGTACATCCTTGCGGAGGATAGACATTCAAAAATAACTCCCCACCATTGATGCCCTTCACGTCTTCTTTCTTCGTGACCGAAGTAATGATACATGATGAGTGAATATTGAAAAGGGTTCAGTTCAAGCTGGAAATTTGGTAAATTAAATTGCATGTCAGATTCACCCTGTATATAAAAATATTCATTCAAGATTTTTAGGAAAGAACTTACGAAACATTAAGAAACAAAGCACGCATTATATCTAGCTATTTTGTTCAGTAGGCCACGGAGCACCAAATTCAATAATATTACACGGGCGGGTTGTGAACGCATCGAACCGGTTATAAAGCTATTAAGGCGTAATGGTCGGATAAAGCCTTTAATGATAATTACCGTGTTGGAAGTAAACATAAAGTACATTTACATATAAATTGAGGGAGTCATTCCCGCTCTTCCCAACATATTCGAGGTATCTAATACCTACGGTAGCTACGAGGTATTGAACAGTGCTAGAACCTGTAGTTACATCTGTTGCACGGTCAGCTGGAGCGGTCTACCACGACCAAGATAGGGCTGAATTAGAAGTATTCTGTTCCATCTCATGAGTGAGGTTCCGGAAGTCTAATTCTACTCTCTTTCTCTTCCCATTCAGTCCATCCATCATCTTAAATATTATATTAGGCAAAGCCGCGGGCACAAACTATAGTTTAAAAATAATCAAAATTATTAAAATCGGGATTTTATATTAAATCCGATAACCGATAAAACGCAACGAGTACGAGACGGTCATTTCATTATCCGGTACAACCGTGTAACCGGATTAAACCGGATATTGACCGACGCATGACCGATCGGTTACGGATCATTAGTATACGTTTTAATGATAATTCAATTAACTGATTGTCATTAAAATAAAATCAAACTTACGCTTTATTTGCAATTGATTCTTTTAATACAATATAAATACTGTCAAATATACTTTGCTTAGGAAAGGCTTACCAGGGAAAATATGTTACGCATACCACCGCACCGTCGGGACAGTGCGATGGCGATGTGGGACTCTCCTCTCCAAGGGGAGAGGCATACCCACTAAACAACCTGTCGGTGGCACCCGTGGCACGACGCCGTCTCCTCCCTGGACAGGCTAACCTAACCAGAATCCTAACCTGACGATAGGAAACATGGAAGTCAATATAAATATCTTCGTTCTTGGGATAATGAAGAATGGAAATCTGATGAGGAAATCAAAACCCGGGTAGAAATTGCCCGAGCGTCATTGATGAGCGTCAGAATGAAGAAAATTTCATATTGTAGTCAAATTAACATAAAGCTCCGAATCAGGATTTTGCTACTGACTTATCGTCACCTACGGTAGCGAAGCGTGGACTATTAAAGAGTTTTATTCGAAATGTGGTGCTATCGTCGTATACTCCGTATTAGTTGGACACGGAAAGTGAAAAGCACGGTCCTCCAGCGCGCGAGCATGACCTGGAAATTGAATCACTGTCAAGACGGTCAAAGTAGAATACCTCAGCCACGTGCTTCGGCACGATAGGTACGAGCTCGTACAGAATAGGGACATCTGCGAAGTTAGCGGCCAACCTACAGAACTGAAGAGCCAAAAGAACAAGTAGAGGCATAACTAATAACCTATTGCAATCGCTTCAATATAATGTCAATGATAGTTTGTTAACTTTCTCCTTTTATAATCGGACTAGGCACATTATAAACTGTTTCATGAACTGGACGAATTGTTTAAAATGTAACCATAGAGTATATTTGAAAGGATAATTTATAAAATTTGTACGTATTTATTTTAAAATCCAATTATTCAATATTAATAGACACATTTCGCTCATGTCTCCGACTGTTCCAGTCATTCCTCTTCTTAACGCTATTGTTTTCACCAGAGCAAAGTGCTCTACACTAGATCAGAAGAAGATGACAAACGAGCAAACGGGTCATCTCTTTCACGCCCAAATTTAATTCCGTTATTTATTATTTAAAATGCGTAGCTGATTTAAAAAAAAACATGATTATTATATCAGCTATTCGTAATAGATGAGTAAGCTATGTTGGTGGTAGAGACAGACAGAGAACAATCGTTTCATAGAACCCAATTCATTCTCCCAAAACAAGTTTCTCTTAAAAAAAACAGAAAGTGATTTATTGGTGTTAGCAACATTATCCTGCTATATATTTTGATTTATAAAAATATCAGTCGATACAATTTTAAAGAAGTTACTTCTTCAAATCGCGTCAGTGGATTCGTCGAAGGAAATATTAAAATCTAGCTGTGACCCATTTGCGTACATCCGGCGCAGTTGGAGCCGCCCGAGTCCCGAGCCGTCGCACTGATTTTAAAATCATTTCAAATGTTGGTACACTTTTATACAATCCTAGTAGATTTGAAATCCTAACTTCCTAACTAATATTATAAATGCGAGGCTGTTTGTTACGCTTTAATTCCTTAAAGACTCACCTTTTCTAATACAAAAGGGATGGGAAGGGGAAGAGGATTTGACGTAGGGGGACATGGATAGAAATATCCTTCTTTCTGTGCAACACATTAGCTTGTTGCAGATGCCTATGGGAAGCGGTCTCCTAATTTTAAGTAAACCGCTTGCTTGTTTGGTACCTTCTATAAAATAAAGGCCTTGTCAGTTGTATAGAAAATTACACGGGGTACTTTTAACCGTTACCGTTTCTCCTCTTCATTTTATTATACATCCCTGTTCCCCTTCCACCTGCTACTCAACTCCATTTTATTATGTATCCCCTTGTCCATCTGTTCCCAGTCCCCATTTTACAATGTTTGCCACTCCCTTTTCCATTCGTTTCTCCTCTTCTTTTATTATGCATTCCTATTACCCTTCTACCCGCTTCTCAACTCCATTTTATTATGAATCCCTCCCCTTACCTAAACATTTCTCCATTATTTTTTTTTAATTATTAATTGTTAAACTCTTTGGCTGCTTTGTGTTAGAAGACTTGACATCCTTTTAAATTGAAAAACAATATCGGAATTTTTTGACGCACTGCATAATGATAACATTATTTGTATTTATAAAGCATGAGCACACACCTGTGACCGAGAGGGGTAGGCAGAGACCTTTCTCATTTCTTCAACTTGTATATTATTGATTGAACTTTTAAAAAAAATCATACTGTTGTAAATAGCTAAATGATGTAAATTATTGTAATTAAAATTACTATATATATATATATATATATATATATATATATATATATATATATATATATGTGTGTGTGTGTGTGTGTGTGTGTGTATAAGAGTATATCCTTCCGAAACGGCTGGACCAATTTCTTTGAAATTTTCAGGAAACGTTCAGATAGGCTTATCGAGTGATCCCGGGAATAGTAGTTCGGATCAGCATAAGTATTGCTACCCGGGGCGGGTCACTAGTATTTCACACAAGCACTTATTGACAAAAACGTTTGATACATTGCTAATTTAAATATGGTAACAAATATGATTACTTAACTAAATTAAGAAATCAAATGTTTCAGTTCATCAACGAATAAAATAGACAGAAGTACAGTTATCAATGATAACAACATATGGACGTAGTATATAATGTGGCTAGATGTCACTGCGTCAGGGGAAATGCTTCTGTGATGAGCGTGACGTTATAAGCTCAACTAAAGCACACTTACTTAGATCAATCAATCAATAAAGCTCCAACTTACTTAGATCAATCCGAAAGGCATCACAAATCGACAAAGTTCAAATTGAATACATCGTAACCACCGCTTAAACCTGCAATAGGAACACTGAAATAAAATTATCATGAACAAAAACATTAACACGTAAGCTTACGGAAGGCTTTAGGTGTTTGTGCAAACGAGATTTAAAAGCTAGGCCAATAAGACTAAAATAAAAAGGGGTAAAAAAGGGGTTGGAACAAACACTTTTTTTGTTACTTTTTCATTGGGCGAAACTTGCGCCCCCTCGCGTCCGTTCTGCGGCACGGAGCCGCGTCTACTGCCTGAAAGCGCACCCCATCAGCCCCCGGGCTACCTATACTTATATGTTTACATCTTAAATGGGGGTGTGCGCAGAGTAATAACGAGAGAGAGTGTTTAGGCACGCTTTACGGCATTGCGCTTTTATAAGAACAAACATTCGCCAAATTTATTTTGTATTCTTAAGCCTCTGTAATCATTTTCCCTTTTTATGTATAATTACGTTGTTAAGTTTTACGAGCATGTATGTAATAATATACTTCAAATCTACTGTGTTTTAATTAAAATGTAAAAGTCTTATAAAGTTGTAATTAAGTACGCGTATATAAATAAAGAAAATCTTGAAAAGATCGATAAAGCAAAAAGCGTGCGTTGGCCGGGAATCGAACCCGGATCAACTGCTTGGAAGTCAACTATGCTGACCATTACACCACCAACGCGGTTGATTCTAAGCACTAAATACTATAATAAAATCAGAATAAATGTACTTTGCAGGCCTGTTGAATGACTTAATAATATCGTAACAGCTACCAATGTTTGAACAGGTGAACTAAGGATAATCAAATTTATTTTTTTACATTATTATTTCCATATTCCACATTTATATCTTAACTAGTGACCCGCCCCGGCTTCGCCCGGGTACTAATTACAATAATTATGTTGATCCGATCGCTACCAAACACAGGAATGACTGACCAAGCCAAACACAGACTGGACCAATCTGGACAATTCCTGTAAAATTCATCGAAATCGGTCCAGCCATTTGGAGTCTATAGGTCTACAGGGAACACACATACTTCGCTTTTTCTATACTATTTTTTTTTCAAAAAAAGTATCCTATGTTACTTCTAGTACCTCCAATAATATGTGTACAAAGTTTCATGATGATCGGTTGAGTAGTTTTCGCGTGAAAGCGTAACAAACAAACTTACATTCACATTTATAATATAAAACTACGGTTGACCTTAAGTCTTAACTGACAATACATTAAAGTAACAAAACCTCTGATGTCACATGAAAAAGTAAACGTTACATTTGATTTAACGACAAACTCCCTATAACGTTGAAATTACTTGACTTTAGTTGGTTTACCGTGTTATCTATACTATGGCATACACAGTATCACGCACTTTAAATAACGACAACAATACGATGGAGAAGAGAACAGAAGAAGAAGAAGGTGAAATAGAGTCTATTTAATAAACGATCAATTTAATCACGAAACAAACTACTAATGCTTAGTAGGGGCTCATGATCGAACAAACAGCTGTTGCAAAAAATTATATATATAAATACAATTAAACTAACAGCAAAGAATGCCAGGCAGAGATTATACGTAACAGTGTAGAGCCCGCAATAACAACATCTTTTGCACGAATGGGCCGGCCCGACCGGTGAAATACCACGACGTCACAGAAGACAGGTGTGAAGTAGAAGTATTCTGCGTTTCGTCTGATGAGTAACGTGCCGGAGGCCTAATTGTAGTCCTCTTCCCCCTCCTACCCTTTTCTAATAAGGAAAGGATGGGAAGAGGAAGAGGATTTGACGGATGAGGAGGGGATGGACAGGGAATGGAATTATCCTTTTTTCTGTTTGTCCCCTCCTTCGTCCATGAAGGTGGGCAACGCATCTGCAACTCATTAGCTTGCTGCGGATGCCTATGGGTAGCGGTACTTATTTCCAGGGGCCGCTTGCTCGTTTGCCACTTTGTAATATAAAAAAAGCAATTATCAAATGCTTACGTTTGTAAAATATTAATTTTGTTTTCACTTGTATTAACAACTCTCTTTAAGTCTCAAAAATACGTATTCCCTGAAATGTCTTTCTATAAAATATCCACTGTATCTTTATCAATATCAAGGAAATTATCTGCAGATATATTGTTAGTGTTCACTGAGAAACAAACTGTTGTGTATGCGCATAATAGCGTAAGTAAATATGCGGCTGCGCACACTTGGACGTTGACGTGTGGAACATAGTCTGTATTAAGCAAGCGGTTGTATCCCCATACTTAATACAAACGTAACAAACTTAACAAAATTAAATAACAAGCAAATAACCTTTTCCTATTATTGAAGTCGATTAATAATCCTTGTGCCATGTTGGTCTGCGTGGAACTCTAAAACTAATTAACTGATTTGTGTACTGTGTGTAAATTGTTCCCACTTCAGACACAGAATGGGTTTTATCTTAATTATTGATTGTTTCAATGGATGGCAGAAGAATTAAAATTCGACGGGGGAGGGGGTGAATAGGAAAAGGAAATATATTTTTACCCTTACCACCTCTATCCACGTAACAAACGCATCTGTGACTCATTTGCTATGTTAGATCCCTATGGGCAGCGATCACTTCACATCACAAAACCCTCTTTGTCGTTTACAACCGTTTACGTTTAGGAGAACCTATAAAAAATAATACAATATCGCTTTATTCGCCGACGTTTTTGTTTAAAATTAAACACTTGTAGTCTCTGTACGCACACTACCCTGCGCAGCTCGGTTTCGGCAACATAAGTACGGGCGCAGTGTTTCGCGCGCGCCGGATGTTATTATTACTCTATGCACGATTCATTGCAATATAGATATCCAAAATTGTTTCATTACATACCATTTCAATGTTCCCCACCGATAATAACGTAGTAAGAAGTCTGTTGGAGGTGTTATTAAGATATTGCTTCAAAACATTAGCGAATCATTAACAGATTGTTGGTCACAATTTTATATCAACACCCATTGTGGTTGAGCCCAAACATACATCTTGTTTTACAAAGGGAATCCATTTGTAGTACTTTATTGTTTAGCCAACGATGGTACCTGTCCCTCTCGCCCTTTTCGGCTGAGGGTCGTCTACAATTGGATGTAGGGCTTCCCCATGAAGATCAGTCCTGCCGCCCTCATCCAGATCGAGAGAGATCGGTCCATCTAGTGGGAGGCCTATAAACGCTGCGTCGACCTGTACTTGGCCGCCATTCTTGCATATTTCGCCCCCATCGGCCATTGCCACTTAACGTTTGTAACTCTTCGGGAAAAATCTGTTGTTCTGATTCTACAGCGGATCATATATTTTTGATACGATTTCGCAGATAAACTCCAAGCATTGCTCTCTCCAATGTCCTTTGTGTGACCTTGAGCCGTCAAATGGAGTCCACAGTGACGGGCCACGTGTCAGTATCATAAGTCATTACTGGCAACACACAGTGTGAGTTGTCTAGTACTACTACTAGAATGCTAAAATACAAAACCAAGTATCATAACTAATATAATGCGAACGTAAGTTTGTTTGTTTATTTGATTCTTACCCCTTAAATCTAATCAACATGAAATTTCACACACACATTGTCTGGGGTATAGAAAATTACACGAGGTATTTACCTTTTACCTTGAAAATAAAACTGTTAGCGATGTAAATAAAACTTTCATTAACAATATCGGTTGCCATGGTAATGTTTCATGTTTTGACAGTAACAACTTTTGATACATGTTACTTATAATTCGAATTTATTATACGCGGAATGTACTTACAAAAATGTCTAGCGAGGACTTCCATGAAAATGCACACTTCAAATAAAATTTAATTCATTTTATGACTAATATTGCAACTCTGATGAACTGCAAGATGTCGATTTAATTTAACTACTATAAACTAAAAGCGTAATGAAAGTAATCCTAGACTCGTACCCGAGACTTGCGGTTCTTTTGTCAGATTCAGAATGGCTGACAACCCTCCCCTCCTATCACTCTGCGCCGGTGGGATCGCGGAACAATTGCTGCACTGAAAATTACTTTATAACCCGTCTAAATTTAAACTTGATCAAGACATCTGTGAAAACATTTCGATAGCATTATTTACGATAAAAAAAATTCAAGGAATTCTTCCTTAAATTTAAAATTATTCACAAAAAATATACAAAATAGTTTAATTGTCAGCTAATTGTGAACTGAACGAATAATTCACAATTTGACATATCACTTATAGACAGTTTATTTACTGTCGAAGGCAAATGGTGGAATTGTCAATTGATATTTTGCTTGCGTGATAAGGATATAATTTCAGATAACTACAGGTTATATATATATATACGTTTGTTGTTGGACACAGTGAACGCAATTGGATATGATAGGTTATAAAAATGTAAGAAAAATTTGTATTTTTCGTTTGACATAATACGTCAAATTCCGTTCAACAAATTAACTCGGTCAGTTCACATTTTGCCGAGAGTTTATAATGAACCGGATACGATTGTAAACTGTAAAAATAAATATATTAAATTATATTAAATCTTACTAAGATAAATGTCCCAAGAAAACCTGTCTACTAAAATTTTTGTTTTCCTAACAAAATCACGTGCGTTGGTGGTGTAATGGTCAGCATAGTTGCCTTCCAAGCAGTTGATCCGGGTTCGATTCCCGGCCAACGCATTAATTTTAATTGCCAAAACCACTAAAATTTTAGGAATAACAAAGTTAATTAGTTATTAGTTAGTATTTTTTTAAACTTATATATGTATAGACATTATTAAATGGATATATATATATATAGTCCTATTATTAGTGCATAAGCAACAATCTGCGGAAAATCCAGGTTTGTGATTTCGACCTCCTGAGGGTACACTTAAGTTATGTAAAATGTAAAAATTCTGACAATTCTGTTCTTTCGATAGCTATTTGCACTATTTCCGGACACCGGTATATTAATTACAAAAAATTCCAAGTATCCGAATATTCAAAAAAATACTACAATATAACCCCAATACTTAAAACCTGGCCTGGCCTGATAGCGGCCAAAAGTCGTCAGCAAAGCTCGGATTCAGGCAAAGGAAGCCGACCAATGGCAGTATAATGCGTTTAAATTTAATTTAAGCCTTCTATACACTAGATTGGTGACATACTAAATGGAGCACAGAGCTGTGGAGTTAGCGACCGGCCGCCAGTATGGCTGGGACTTGACATGATATGTATTTTTTAGTTCATTCGAAGTATATTAAAACTAACTGTGCTCGCGACTCCGTCCGCGTGGAATAGTTACGTTGGGTAGCATTTTTAATTTAATTTTGCTTCTAAAATTCACACATATACATTAAAATAAGCGACGCAGCGCTCATTGTGTACGGCGCTGCGCTTGGCAAGTTTCTTACTTGAGTTCATTTCGGTTACACATATTTTAATATATCCGTAAATGTCACTGCCTTCCTTAATTCTTTGTATTTCTCTAATATTTTGTCCCTTATCGCAAATTTATGATACATTCACATAAACTTTACATACTTACTTCCATATAAACTTTCTTCCCCTACTTTTTGACTCCCATAAGGGTAATTAGTATTACAAACTCTGAATGTCATATTTATTTATATCTATTCAAAAGTCTAAGAAATAAGTAACTAGGTTCTAGCTTCAAAAATGACAAACCTTCCAAACAAACTTTCATCCCCTATTTTTCACATTAAGAATTAGCCTGTGTTCTTTTTCAGGCTCTGGATTATTTCTGTACCAATTTAAATCGGCTTAGTAGTTTAGGCGTGAAAGCGTAATCCAAAAAAACACGCTTGAGAAGTGAAGAGCTGATAATATATTAAACACGTTCAGGATACTGTAGCCCGTACATATATATAAAACATTGTAGTCTTTATACACTTTCATTTAAAAATAAAGTATATGCGTTGGCCGGGAATCGAACCCGGATCAACTGCTTGGAAGGCAACTATGCTGACCATTACACCACCAACGCACGTAAATGTTATAGAAATTATTAAATCAAATAAAACTGTTCAAACAATGTCACGTATAAACAGCGAAACAGTACATTTAAATACGATATTTTTATATTAATTAATACTCCAATGTAAGTTTCATTGAAGTTCTGATAAATGAATGTACATTATAAAAATTCTGTTACAGGAATGTACCAACTGGACCGGTAAAATATAACGGCCTCGAGACAGGCGTGCAGTAGAAGAGTACTGTGTGTATGATGACCAGCAGTGTACGCAGTAGGGGCCTAGTTATAGTGGTAGTTTGTAGTCGTCTTCCCCTTCCTATCTTGTTCTTATAAGAAAAGGATGGCAGGGGGAAGAGGAGGACAGGGGAAGGGGATGCGAAAGCAAAAGGCAATATCCTTTTTTCTGTGTGTTAAAGGTAGGCAACGCATTTGGAACTCACTAGCTTTGTTGAAGATACTTATGGGTAGCGGTCTCTTGATACCATCTATCTGAGTATACCGCTTGCTCGTTTGCCACTACATACTATATCTTTAAATGTTAATGGGAGTCACTTTCCTAACTCAACTACTGAGTCATTTAGTCTTTCGTTTGATTTCTAACTACTAATGAGTTGCTTATGTGTTGCCTACCTAAAATGAACAGAGGAGGGGATATTTTCTTTTCCTAACCATCCCTCCCTCTATTAAATCCGCTTCTCCTTTCCATTCTTTTCTAACAAACAGGTGGGAAGGGGAAGAGGACCGGAATTTAGACTCCGCAACCTCACTGATCAGACGAAACGTAAAATAATTCTACTTGACGCCTGTCTTGTGCGAGGTCTTGGCATTTCTCCGGTCGAGCCGGCCCTGCAATGCAACAGATGTTGCGGGCGCTACCACTGTGAGTTTTACATTTCACAATATGTTCAGGTGACCGCTGAGCAATACAATGCAATCAACTGATCCTTTTGGTGAAAGTGAAAGGCATCAATGACGTCACGTCTAAACTCTGAAGCGCTGTCTCAGCTGTTTAGCTGTTCTTATACAACGAAAGTGAATGTTCAGTTCTTAAAGTATCGGCGTTGGTGGTGTAATGGTCAGCATAGTTGCCTTCCAAGCAGTTGATCCGGGTTCGATTCCCGGCCAACGCACGCTCTTTTGTTTTTAAAGTTTAGAGACTAAAACGGAGATATACAATTTACACATAATTAAGGTATAGTTTAGTCAAAATATGAAAAGTATATTGATGAGTAAGTGTCTATATTTTATTAAAATATATTATATTACAAGTGTCCCGCCCCGGCTTCGCCCGGGTACCACTCATTATGTTAATCCGATCGCTACCAAACAAAGGTGCCAATCTGGACAATCCCTGTCAATTTCATCGCAATCGGTCTAGCCGTTTAGGAGTCTATAGGTCTGTAGGGAACATACATACTTCGCTTTTTATATACTTTTTTTGTCATAAAAAGTATCCTATGTTACTTCTAGTACCTCCAAGAATGTGTGTACAAAGTTTCATGATGACCGGTTGAGTAGATTTCGCGTGAAAGTGTAACAAACAAACTTACATTCACATTTATAATATTAGTTGGGATTGTCTCCTTTCGCTCTAAAAAGTTGTACAGTACTATATTCAAAGAAGGCCAGAGGAAAAGACAAAAAAGTGTTGAAGGGAGATTACTGTGTGTACCTTTACTGTTCAAGTTTGAAGTTAAGTTTTCTAAAATAAAAAGCGTGCGTTGGCCGGGAATCGAACCCGGATCAACTGCTTGGAAGGCAACTATGCTGACCATTACACCACCAACGCCGTTGTGAAGGCTGTCGAAGTTTCACTTTAGAAAATAATTTAAGTATAAATTTACTAAGTAGGTATGACTGATAATGGCTTCAGTGATTTCCCTTTTGGTTTGGAAGTTTTCCTTTAGAGATCTCAGATCCCTTAGCACTTGAGAATGGCCACCGAGGGGCTTTAGTGTGCTAGACCTCACATATCTTGTCTTTCCCCCAGAAATATGGTATCACGTTAATATTTCACAACCATAACAAAAGGTACGGCTTAAGAACTGATTAAGGTTTTGAGAAGTGCATTGTTGGGGCTGAGGAAGGCCTACACTTAATAGTGAATGACACATTGGAGGATGATGACGAAATATGTGCAGATAGGAACACCGCGAGAGAAGCAAGTGTCCACAAAAATATCATGGTAATTTAGGCGAATTACTCGATGGTGGAATCCGTTGTAAATCAATCGATATGAATAAAGCTTTTTTTTATAGTAGAAGGTGGCAAACGAGCACGCGGTTCACCTGATAACAAGTGATCGCTACCCATAAGCATCCGCAACAAGAGTTGCAGATGCGTTGCCGACCTTTAATGGTCAGAGGAAGGGATGAACAGAAAATAGTTCTATCCCTTTTCTATTCACCCCCTCCACCGTCAAGTTCTCTTCCCCTTCCCATTCTTTCCTTATTATCAAAGAGTGGGAAGTGGAAGAGAACCAGATTTAGGCCTCCGGCACCTCACTCATTAGACGAAACGCAGAATAATCTACTTCACGCCTGTCTTCTGTGAGGTCGTGGTATTTCATCGGTCGAGCCAGCCCATTCGTGCAACAGATGTTGTTGTTGCGGGCTCTACCACTGTCAAGGCTATTATGAAAGAAGGTGGCAAACGAGCAAGCGGTTCACCTGATATTAAATGACTACAACCCATAGATATCTGCAACAAGCAAATGTGTTGCAGATGCGTTGCCTACCTATAAAGGACAGAGGAGTGCATAGACAGGGAAAAGGATATTCCTTTTTCCCCGTTAACCTCCTCCCCGTCCAATCCTCTTCCCCTTCCCATCCTATCCGTATGAGGAAAAGGTGGCAAGGGGAACAAGACCGAAATTGGGCCTGAAATTATATGATCTTACTTATAAAAATCAGGGCAGAGCGAAGCTCAGCTAGTGAATAAATAAACCGCTCAGTCGTGGTTTTGAATATGAATGGATATTAGATATAGTTCATAGTACAGATTACACAGAGGCCTGGTGTCACGATTTCGAATAAGATTCCTAGGAAATATCCTTTAATATTTGTGTACATCACGACATAGAAACATTTGTTTGCGAGCACGCTTCAGAAGGAATGATAAGCGTGCATTATTAAGTGCTTAGACAACTACATATTCTTATAATTTGTAGTTTAAGTAATGTAAATGTGTCCTTATCTACTTCATTTCTTTCGTTTATAGGAGAACTAGTGACCCGCGCCGGCTTCGCCCGGGTATCACTAATTATGTTGATCCGATCGCTATCAAACACAGGAATGTGCCAATCTGGACAATCCCTGTAAATTTCATCGAAATCGGTCCAGCCGTTTCAACATACATACTTCGTTTTTTATATACTATTTTTTCATATAAAGTATCTTATGTTACTTTTAATACCTCCAAGAATATGTGTGCAAAGTTTCATGATGATTGCTTGAGTAGTTTTCGTGTGAAAGCGTAACAAACAAACTTACATTCCCATTTATAATATTAGTAGAGATGTGATACTGACTAGCGTATTACATAACAGAGCTATCGGCACGTACTGTATGCGCTTAGGTGTAACTAGAACAAGGCCTTTTTAATTATGGCAGAAAGTGGCTAACGATCAAGCTGTTCACCCTATTATAAGTAACGAATACGAGACGCATAAGCATCTGCAACAAGCAAAGGAGTAGCAGATGCGTTGTCTAACTTTAATGGACTGGGGAATAAAAGCAAAAAGGATATTTCCTTTCCATGCCTTCCTTATAAGAGAAGAAAAGAAGGGGTCGAGGACTAGTCTTAGGACTTCACTTATCAGACGAAGCGAAGTACTTCCACATATCTTCTATGAAGTCGTGGTATTTCATCTGTAGAGCAGTCCTATTCGTGCAACAGATGTTGTTGCTCTACCACTGTTTTCCCCAAAGGATAGCAACGCATCCATAATTGTTGTGTACTTAGTTGCCATGGTTACCCACAATTTAGTAAGGATGGTGCTCATCTTCCTGCAATTGCAGCTTGCCTTCTGTTCCTTCGTTTTATTGCTTATGTAATATTTTTTTGACATTGCATTTATGCAATTTTTATTTCATGTAGATTACATCTACAATTATTAATATTTAAAAACGTATTATTTAATAAACATAAAGAAATTTATATTACCTTTTCGATTATACTCCCAACGGCGTTGGTGGTGTAATGGTCAGCATAGTTGCCTTCCAAGCAGTTGATCCGGGTTCGATTCCCGGCCAACGCACGCTTTTTTAATGTTGTATAACACGTACATAAATAGTTCAAAACATCAAAATTATACTATAAGTATTGCAAGAGGAGGCCTCATTATTGACATTTTTTTGTTTATTATTTAATTTAATATGGTTACTAGGGCTATACTTATTTAGGTAGAGCTACCAGGTATCGTAGAAAAGGCTGGCACATCTGGGCTAGTGCCATGACGTCACAGAAGACAGGCGTGAAGTAAGGTATTTCTGCGTTTTGTCTGACGAGTGAGGCCGAAATATCTACCGTTCTTGTCACTTTTCCCTCGTTTCTTTTACCTTCAGCTGTAGTAAAAATAGTTTTTTACTACACTGCAAAAGTGGATTGGAAGCCCAGAGCTTTGGGTTATCCCTTGACCAGCTTTTGCGGTATCAACCCAACAAACCAGATTGGAAGGAGGACCATGTTAAGTGATTATCCTCCCTCCTTCCAAAAAGGGCCCATTGAGATAAAGCGTCTGCTTGCTGCTGCAACAGGTTCACCTCACCTCACCACACCATTAACTCTTCCAATTGTTGAGTATACACTGAGAGTGGTGAAGGCCAGAGTGTAGGCAATATTTGTTTTCAAAATCCATACGAGACCATTAGGATAAATTAATCCAAAGCAAGAGTAAATAATAATACACGTAAAATATATTAACTCGAAATGAATTCACTTCAAATAAAACGTTAATTGCAGAGAAAAAAATAGTAGCTACAAAAAAAGAAACACGGTTGCTCTCCCTATGCCCCCTCTATTTGGCTTCCTCTCTGTAATGATTGCATCTCCCTAGGTAAATATTGCATGTAACATTTTAAATATTCCCTCCCATTCGCACCCGCGTAAAACACGTCTATTTGTCGCCTCAGTCACGGCGTTGTAATCAATCGATTGATTGGTGCACGCAGAAGAGATACAGAATCGGGGATATGTCTGAAGATACATAGTGTATTTAACAGAATATCTTAAAACAATTTACAGAACAAAGAAAACATTCGCTAGAATCTTTAGAAAGTACATCAATTATACATATTTATTTTATTAACTAGTCCTGCGCCACAAAAACTGTTATTTCGCGGTTTAACAGTGGTAGAGTCCGCAACAACAACATCTGTTGCACAAATTGGCCGGCTCGACCGGTGAAATACCACGACCTCACAGAAAACAGGCGTGAAGTAGAAGTACTCTGCGTTTCGTCTAATGAGAGAGGAGCCGGAGGCCTAATTTTAATCCTCTTTCCCTTCCCGACCGTTTCTCTTAAGGGGGATAGGATGGGTAAGGGACGAGGATTGGACGGGGAGGGGATTAACGGGGAAAATGAAATATCCTTTTTCCTGTCTATCCCTCCTCTGTCCATTAAAAAAACTTTAAGATCAATTTGAATGTATAAAAAGTACTTTTCCAATAACTTTACAGCATCAAGTGCGTCCTTGATGTTTGGAGGCTCAGGATCGTATACATTATCTTGTCCATCGTATCTTTGTCGTATGGAAATTGGAGTAACGTATCGTCTAAAAACTACCACTGCCTACGTCCAGAAGTGTTTTAACAATATTCGGACGCGTTTTTCTTAATGCATCTCATGTATAAGGACGAGTTATGCTTAGATTTACCTTAAGATATATCTTTCCTTGTAAAGCACGCAGTCTTTCAGCCCCGGCCCCGCGGGCGATGCACACTTCGCTCTCGTTAGCGGAGCGAAACTACCTAGAAATGTCATTTTATTCCTGCTAAGGCGAGAGGCTTTAGAGGAAAGCTTTTAATGTACAAATGAGATTCTTATGTTAGTATTTTATTGTTGTGTATGATATAATTTGCGCTCGTAATCCAATCAGATTAAAAGGCGGTAGAAGATTTGGCTGACCGTTTAATTTTTAAATTTGTCACAAGCAATTCATGAATGACCTTGAATACGGCGTCGGAGCTCAGATGCGACGATTGCAGGTACGAGTCCACTTACAGTCGGTTTTTCTTTTGCTGTATTTGTAAAAACACTTTCATATATTATTAAATTATCACTAACGCTTGTAACCGGAAAGGAGTTTACGGGTTTCTGTTTGGTACATATATCTGATTTCTATGAAATTGTATTTAACGATTGAAAGCTTCATGCTAGTGTTAATGTACAATAAAATATTTTAAGTATCAAAACGCCTACTAAAATATAATGATCTTGTATCAACAGAACATGTTTGCTATACGAAATTGCCAGGCGCTTCCATTAAAGAAACGCAGTTAATAAAGCTACTAAAATGGCTATCTACATATTTAGCTATATTTGACAGACCACATTTGTAGGCAGTGACATTTTTTCTGCTCACTTTGTCAGCTGAAGCTGCCAGGAACACTGATGGCTTGTACGATTTATAACTGAACAATGCTTAAAGAAAATCAACTCATGACTTATGCTTGGTATCCTCACGCAATAACATGACAGGTGTTTAACCTATTGTTATATCGATCTATCTATCAACGTGCTAACCGAGAATAATTTTAATATTAGTACAAGATTTGTAAATATAGATGGAAGCGATAATCATATCGTTTGTTTGTTTTACATTTTATATACGGTTGGATTTAATAAAATTACGTAGTAAGTTCAAAAATTTTATTAAGACACTTAACATCACCTTTTTTTAAGTACAGCAATGAAAATAGATTTATCAGTTGGCGTTAGGGGTTAGGAGGCTAACTTATGGCAACATTCTTGTTATAGACTCTACATAAATACATAATACTATTTACACACTTATAAATATATCTATTTACAATATTCACTAGGTAAAATTCATTAGATAAAACTCGACACAAGGCACCGTTTAGCACCACTTTATATAATATTTTTTGCACGATTTTGTATTAATTAATATTTGTATATTTACACGATATACAAATGTAAAAATATTTTGGTTTACTAATTTGTAAGAGCAAGCATAAATAAATACATAACAACGAACAATTTACATAAATTTGCATAAGATTCGACAGAAGAAATTTATAACCTCATCTGTTATTTGATCAGGACTTAGATTGTATGTTAGATAGATAATCTAAGGCCAAAACTTTTACATCGTAAAAACCAAATTATGTCGAACCCTTGTGCAACTCGCCGTTGGCGATTCGAGAGGTCGAGCCTAAACAGTCTGTTGTATTATTATACATATTATCTAATATATAATCTAAGGCCGGATCAAATAACAGATGAGGGTATTAATTTCTCATCCCGTATCTTATACTAGATTTTATTTTATATCTTGCAGCTACAAACTACATTTATTTTTATAGTCGTCATTTACATAAATTCAATTGATTTACTAGTCGTATATTTAGCACCTCGGAGATTGTGATGTTAAGATGTTAACTCCAGTAAATAGGACAGAATTATTAAATAATACTAAATATTGATTACCAATGTTAAGATGTCAAAAATATCCTCTTGATGTATAAATTACTTTGAGAAACTCGTTACATTATTCATTCCTTCAAATTTATTCAGCTGCAAGTTTTTTTTGTAATATTTTCAATAATAAACTAAACAAGGAACTTTTTAAAATTAACATAAGGCACCGAAATCTCGAAACAAATCTACGCTTAACAAATAATACTGCATAAACGTTCGCGTCTCTAGTCATACAGCCGTCTCTTTCTAACCCAGACAGCGTACCAATCTCATCTTTCACGTATTACAAAATCAGTCTATTCCTGAATCTATACAATCGTAGCCTCTTATCGGTTGATACATAAAGATTCAACATATTTAGGATCCATCTCATCTATCTCCCGACCTTTGGTTTCAGGAACGAAAAGAACAACGAAGAGCAGACATAGAACGGAAATACCAGCGTATAACCAGAAAAGACCGTACAATCCTATATGGTCTTGGATGTCAGCTGCCGTTTTTACATTCACGAAGCCGCATAGATGGCTGAAGCTGGTCGCTAACGCACTACCCGTGCTCCTGTATTCCAAGGGGAAGAGCTCCCCAATCAACAACGAGGATATCGGACTGATGCCGAGCGAGAACGCAATCGTGAAAGTCAGTACACAAATCAATGGAATCCAATCGTAAGCACCTGGCTCCGTCTGAGTTAAATCAGTGGAGTTCATGAATATCGCCATGTAGTACGCGTAAGAACCATATCCTGCCAAAGCTATGGACATCATTACACCACTGATCATTAGCAGAGGCAGTCTACCAACATTATCGATGAGCATGCCTGATAAGCACGAGGCTAGGAGTTGAACAGCACTGGTTGCTATCGCTCCTCCATGGGGATTCATCATTCTGAACGTCTTCTTGAACATTGGAACAGCGTAGAAGCTGAAGACGTGAGCGCCGGTGAATCTTTGGAAGAACATTAACCCGCATGTGATCAGAACAGGCCTGGTTAGTCTCTTCGATAGCAAAACCTTTAACTTCCCAGCTCTTCCATTACTGTATTGCTTACTTGCTAATATATTAGTTCTGATTGTTGCTAACTCCTGTCTGATATCAGCGTCAGGTCCTCGAAGCCATTGCAAAGAATCTGCTGCTTCTTCTTCTTTCCCACGTAGGAAAAGAGAAGAAGGAGTTTCAGGGATGAAAAGTAGAGCTAGGAAGAGTAAGATCGGTGCCGTCGCTACCACGAACGCCAGTTGTTGCCAGTTGAAGTAGGCTCCTAGTGAGTAGGAGATGAGGATTCCGATTTGGCTCAATATTTTGGAGACGGAGCTGAGGCAGCCTCTTATCTCTGGGACGGCTATCTCCGTGATGTACACCTGGGGACAATAGAAAACATACTATAGTAAGATTATAGCACTTATTTAAAAACACAGGCAGTCACCAATGAAAATAATGTAATAGCTTTAAAACGTTGTTTTGATGTACAGACCAGAATCATTATGATACAAAAATAATAATGTTATTGTAACGCCATCTAGTTTAAAATGATAAACCTACATTAAGTAGATAGTTTACTACACCAGAGTTTTGCGTTGTTTTATGAAAAAAATATCACTCATACACAACCATGTTATTTCAAACTCCGTGTACATTATAATTTAATTTACATTAAGTGTTGTTTAATGAAAAAAAGAGGTGCACTGACGTATTTCATCTATTTAGCAATTATTTGCGGTACACGCTTATAATAACAAATCGGTGTTTAATTGTATGTACGTCTGTTCGTCGCGTTAAACAAAAGATAAAAGTCGATTGAATAACATTATGTACTCAAAATGGATTCGTTTCAGTCGCCTCGATGTTGGTGCTAACAACACAACAACCACGAAATATCTTTTGTGCATACATTTCTTATACAGATTAGTGCATGAAAACAAAGGCGAGTCGAGTTGTCTATACTAAAAATTATAAAAGGCCTAATTTTTGTCTTCCCTACCTATCCTTTTCTAATAAGTAAAGGAGGAAGGAAAGGTTCATAGACGAAGGAAATATCCTTGTTACTGTTTATAACCTGTGTCCTTTAAAGATAGGCAACGCATCTGCAACTGAGCTTTTTGCAGATGTCTATGGGTAGCGGTCACAAATTTGGTACAGAGATCGTATAGAGCCTAAGAAAGGACACAGACGACTTTTAATGCGAATTCTATTCTTAAGAACACTAAGCCCGTCATTATAAAGCGCCATCTAGTGAAAAAGTTTCGTTTGTCTGCCTGTACACTGTTGTCAGTAATTAGTGGTACCCGGACGAAGCCGGGGCGGGTCACTAGTAATGAAATACAATAAGATTAACTTGAAAATGTTCTTAAAAAATACACACACATAATTTTCACAAGAAAAGATGGAAATAAGTTATTACTTTAAAGCAACTAAAGCCTCTATTGTAAGGGCTGTTGCTATTATCTAGATAGGCTATTATTTTTTGTTATTGGACCGCGACCTTTGTTTCACATTTCCCCTTTCATTTGCTCATTCGCTTTCTGCGGGGAGGTTCGCTCTGCGGATGGCGTTCTCATTGTAGCGCCGTGTACCACAAGCCAAGGCCATGTATGTAGAGCTTATAGACCTATCACTCGTATAGACATGCCTAATTAAAAAAACATTTTCAGAAGAGCTGAGCTCATAGAGCTACTAATTAAATAGCCATGTCACATAATAAAATAGTTTTAGAACCTATTAACTGAATTATTATTGCATTTATTTATATTTCTTGTTTTATCTTTCAACAATTAATACTTTTGTAACACATACGAACTTATAAAACAATTTTAATTCACAAAAATAACTTTTAGAAATTTAATATGAAATATAACCTAAAAGGGATAAAATAATAATAAAAAAATAAAAAAATCGAAAATTCAACCTTGCCATAAAGAAGAGAAGAGAGAGATGGACTGATGTCTCTACCGCTGTCTAATGTCTTTTTGGCAATAATTTCAAAATAAAATAAACATTCTAAAGCACTGTTTGATATGTCCCCTGACAAATTGGTATGCTATTGACTTCTTATGTCTTAAGCAGCTAACGTTTCAGTTTCCCATAAAGCCGCTATACTGGGAGACGCTCAACATTCTCAGTATTGTGTCAGGAGCCAAGGCAATGTACGGGACGCTTTCAAGTTTTTGTGTTGCTGAGAATACGAGGGACTACAAAACAGCCTCTTAAAACACCATTCAACCGTTACCATTTGTTCATATTTCACTGTTACCACGCCTGACACACAGCCGGAACGTTTGCTTAACAGCGATATATTAAAATTAAAAACGATGTACATACGGTTAATGGTTCAGATAAGTCACAAGAAATTCTACCGCTAGGTAATGCTATTGCAAGTGAACCCCATATTCATAAGTCCATATGATCCACTCTTAAATTCTAGATTCTATTCTCCACTCTTCTATTCTTCCAATGTATTTGAGTAGATGTTTTCCTTATCCCACTGAGCGTTTATTACTTGACATGTTATACTAGCAAACTACCCCGGCTTCGCGCAAGTAGTTTCTTTATGCAAAATTTCATCCCCTTCATTAGACATTTAGGGTATGAATTTAGAAAATTCCTTTTTAGTGCTCGCTTACGTAATAACATAAATCTCTGTTTGAAATTTAAATTCTCTAGGCCCAGTAGCCTAGGCCACAGGCTACACACATGTTCATATATAAGTTAGTCATTTTCCTCTTTTGTATATAAAATAAAGATAGATGGTTAGAAGATAAGGTTTTATGTGGAGCTGTTTCAGGTGCAGCTCTTTGCATTAGATCCAGGTTGCTCGAACTCTCTGGGAAATATATCGGCTTCCATTGCTATAGACTGCGCACCTTTTATTTTCTGCCCACTCTTCCACACTAATGCTTAATAATTATTAATCGTGTAAAAATGCCTATCCTATCTTGTCTATAATCACTTCACTCTATATCATTTTTAGTATCCAAAATATGTAAAAAAAAAATATTTTAAATGCTTGTTGTAAATCGTACTCGGTCGTGTGTCACAAGTACTATGCATGAAACAGTTTCCAATCGCTCTTGTGTCACTGTACAATGACAAGCGGGCGTGTAATTTTTCCGCGGCGATTTTACCTCCGTGTGATCGATTTAAATTAATATACTGCTTGGAGTTTTATGTAATTGATAATACAGATAACGCACGCAAGTAAATCTATCGCAAGAATTAATTTAAGGTAACAGTTTAATATATACCGGTAGAGACCACGACAACATCTGTTGCACGAATGGGTAGGCTCGACTGAAATACCACCTCACAGAAGACAGGCGTGAAATAGAAGTACGCTTCTGCGTTTCGTCTGATGAGTGAGGTTCCGGAGGCTCAATTTCAGGTATATATTATATTTATAACGAAAGTACGGGAAACGGAAGAGAATTGGATGAGGTGGGGATTGGAAAATACAATATTCTTTTGTTTGTTTCTCGTTTTATTTTCTGGATAAAAGGTAAATTACTCCTTTGTTTCTGTAAGCCTGAGCCAATGTGCGTGTGCATTATCTCATGATGATCGGCCGAGTCGTTAAAGAGTTAAAGCGTAACAAACAAGCAAACTCACATTCGCATTTATAATTAAGGATAATTGCGAAACTCGATTTAAAAACAATGTCCTGTCTATTAAGCACTTAAGTCTATTCAATAGGCCTGAAGCATCTATGTAACCACCAATAAGTAAGAACTATAACATGGAATAAAAACTGTTAATCAAAAATGCTACTAATTCAGACATCAAAACGTTATACGACATCACAAATAAAGCAATAGCCCGGTAAAGGTCGACTTCGGCGAGCTTACATCGACTAGATGGTTGACATACTAAATAAAAGAGGCGTAACCAACGAGCATGTATGTGTTGATGTATGGGTGCAGAAGAATCTAGAGAGGTGCGCCAGGAATGTGGCAAAAGGAAATCCGTAATCTCTACCTACACCTCTGGGTCAAGGGCGTGATTGCTTTTATATTAAGTAGTAAAAAGTACATACCTGAGTAATCATAGTAATGCAGCAGACAAGCATGCCGCCGCAGAATGAAGTGGCTGAGATCATGTCGACGCTGGTGGAGAAGGCGGTGGCCAGCCAGGCCAGCGTGTAGGGCAGCGCGGCCGCCAGCAGGATGCTGCGCCGCCCGTACCGCATCACAACGCCGCCTAGGATACCGCCTATTAGTGCACCTGGAGAAAAATAAAAGTTTCTTTAGATATGTACATGTTTAGAATTTAATATTTATTTATTTTTATTTAAGAAAGGTGGCAAACGAGGAAGCCTTTCACCTGATGAAGACTTTTTTTACCCATATATACAATTGGGCAAAGCAATACTTTAATGTATTTTTGTAAGTACGTTAGAATGAAATAAACACAACTTCATATATTTTAACATTATCTGAGACAGAGATCACTGAAAACGGAACACGCAGACAAAAATAAACAGACTCACAGACCGATCGTCGGTATATTTATAGTCTCTCGCGCGAATAACTAAGCGTCATCTGTTATTTGTTGTTAATTAACAATAATACACAGTTATACGAATAACTTGTTAAGTTTTAAAGGTCATACAAGCCAGAGGTCCATATATTAGGAGTAGGTACTTAATGTTTGTTGTGAAATACAAGGAAGCAAATAAAAAACAAAATTTAGATGTGTTTTAAAAGTGAAAAGTACTATCAGAAGAACCCTGTCCCAAAATATCCATCTCGAACTCATCAGGGAAGCGAAAGATGGACTCAGATGGATAAATGAAAGGCTGGAGGCCTTTGAGATGTGGTATTGGAGAAGAAGTAAAAGAAGTTGGAAGAAGAAAGTGACCAATGAAGTCTTAAACAGAGTGAAAGAAAAAATGAAATAGAGAATCGTAGGGGGAAATAGGACACCTGATACTGACACGATCAACTTTTAAATACAAATATAGAAGGAAAACGAACGACCGAAGTCAAGAGAGGAAGTCACAATGCAAGGAGGAATGGAGATTGCACCACCGATAAGAGCACGACTCTTAATTCGATGGTAGGGTATATATATATATATATATATATATATATATATATATATATATATATATCTGTCTTTTTCCCAGATATGTGGTGTCCGTACAGTGTAAACCAAATTTATTAAATTGTCGTATTCATACACGCATTAAAATAGTTTACTTGGCATGAGACTGAGAATTCGGCAGTGATCACAATTCCCAGGTCATTGAACCACTCACGTGGCAAAATTAAACATTCAAATATGATTTTATTCTATTCGTTCAAGTCTGTAACCATTTTAAAATAGACTGTTCCTTTGAGTACGATGCAGTATTAGAAATAGCCAATATATCGCACCAATGGGTAATTTCTTCAAACAAACTTTCATTCCCTATTTAACACTTTTAGGGGATGAAGTTTGAAAAATCCTTTTCTTAGTGACTTTATTTTCATGGAACAAGGGGACAAAAGCCACCTGTTCACGTGATATTAAGTGCCCGCTACCCATCTGCAACAAGCTAATGAGTTGCAATTGGTTTGCCTACCTTTAAATGGACAGAGTAGGAGATAAACCGAAAAAAGAATATTTCCTTTTCCTATCCATCCTCTCCCCCATCCATTCATGATGTGTCCTGAACATACACAACAAGATATAAAATTTAAAAACGTACAATACGCGTGTAAAATATTATCTCTTAATAATTTCTCTGATAGATTGAGTCTGATTCGAATAGAGCATGAAAAATATTAAATTTACCGAAGTGGGTCGACAGAGAGGTGAAACAAAAATGAAAGAATAACTATTAATTTGGTACGTGAAGTGTATAAAATAAGATTGTGTTAAGCAAGTTAAATCACTTTAAGTTTACCGTTAGACATTCATAAAACAACTTCAACATAAAAAACTTAGAGTTAACCGGCTATCCGTTATATACCGTCGTACTATAATTGTTTCGGTTGTACACTCTGTTACGTTATTATCTATTCCTATTAAATTCCGATAAACCTTTCTCAGAGCCTCAGTATCAAAAGTTCCTTGATGATCGTCAACCTTCGAAAGATGGCGCTTTAATAAAGAATAATAATATATCCTGAAACATAATTCACCCAAGCTCTGCTTATCTGAGCAGAGCTACAATGAAAACCTAAATTGTAAATACATACTTAAATAGATAACTAAAATGTCTGTCCTGGATAGGAATCTAACCCACGACTTGCGGCGTGAAAAGCAAGTACTTTTCTAACCACGAAGAAGTAGGATTACCGATCATTGATGGACATGCATCGTAACTATCACATAAGTTGATTTAGTTTCTGGACATCAACTCGTTGCCAAGTTTATTCCTACAAATACTTTAACGATTACACCAGCAGAGAGCACACTACCTCTCGCCTATATTACCGAAAATACACTACTTTATTCTGACCATTAACTTAGATTTTGAAGGTAACGTGGTAATTTTGTAGCAAATATGACTAATTGAATATTGTGTATGTCATCATACTATTAAATTGCACATATATATATATATATATCTCTAATACGTATCTAATATGTATAATCTCAATCTCGGAAACGGCTCCAACGATTAGATGAGATTTTGTATACAAGGGGTTTCGGGTGCGATAAATTGATCTAGCTAGGATTCATTTTTAGAAAATGTCGTTTTATCTGTGTTTTCATACACGGAATAAAATAAAAAGCGTTAATAAAAATACCGAACTAAGCTCGGACAGGTATTATGTTATTATCCGAATAATAAATATGTAATCCGAAACAACAAACATACATACATACATAGAACCAAGGCCGAGTAAAGCTCCATACAGCTGGTACTTACATAATATGGTGTATGAATATTAGACGATCGGACAAGGACGTGATTTTAATACAAAACAAGTTAAGGGTTTTTGCAACATACTGTATGTTACGAGTATGCAATGTAAACGGCCCCAATTAGTCGCTTTAAAGCCGTGAAATCTAATAGTAATTTACATCGGCCAGGTAACATGAAACGCCGAGCTTTATGATATATTGCTCGTAATTCCCCTTGTAAATTGTTCCTGAATAAATAACACATTTGTCATTTATTGTTCGCAAGCATACAGGATGTTGGTAAAGTTCTGCAACATTATGAGCATTTTAATTAAAATCTGCTGTAGTCTTGAAATATTTTAGGCAAGAATTCCAAAATATAGCCGAGAATCGAGAGTAGAATCGAAATATAAATGACGCGGCCCGCTTAAGTTTCCGTTACATGAGAGAGTAAGGGATATAATGCATCGAACGTGAGAAAGAGAGCAGAATACTAAATATCTTATGAACTTGTTTTTACCAAACTGAAACGGCTTAAGCTTTTAAATTTTGTATGGAAGAAGGTTTCAAAAGAGTAAGTGGTTCACCGAATTTTTCAACAAGCAAATGAGTCGCAGATGCGTTGCCTACCTTTGGTTTTCCTATTTTTTCTTCACGCCAAATCCTGTTCACTTTCCTACTCTATCTTTATTAGGATAGGATAAGGAGAGGAAGAGGACTGAAATTGGGCCTCCGGCACCTCACTCGTCAGTCGAAACGTAGAAGCAAACTTCTACTTCACTCCTGTCTTCTGTGAGGTCGTGGCATTTCACCGGTCGAGCCAACCCATTCGTGTAACAGATGTTGTTGTAGTTCAGGTTACTTCCACTGTTAAAGCTCCTCTTCCACTTTATAACTTAAGAAAATACATTTGCCGAAATGAACTAGTTAAGTACACACTTCTTTCGGCTAAACTTGGACATTAAAAGCTGATGATTGAATTAAAAAAGGGTATAAATAAAACATTCCAAGTTTCTAGACTTGGAAAAAGGTGGGTGGTTACTTACTAACCTGTGGACTAAGAAATGCACTTATACTAGGCTATTACTTCGACAAATAATGCAACTTACTTAAAGTGCTAGTAAAGGGAAGTGAACTTACAATTCCATTATAATACCAATAATTTTATTCAGCATTTACTCTACTACAATGCATCATAAGCACTGTTTGAATCCGTGTTAACTTTGCATACAAAGAGATTATAAAATGCCAAGAATATTGCCTGAACACCAGGTATAGGACAAATTTAAGCCTTAATATACTGAGAATTAGATTTAAAATACTTAAGTTAAGGCATATTGGATTTTGATTGAAAAAGAAAGTTCATATATCTAGGCTTAGCTTTGAAAGGCAAATTCATACAAAACATAAAACGTAACTAAAATAACAAAAGTTTGAATTCAAATCTAGATTTCGTAAATGTATGTATTTCTTGTCTGTGTAGTCAACAAAGTAGCAGGTTGGAGCAATCAACAAAGTGGTTGATACAAAATCAATACTGATGCGGGAGATTGCATTGCAAAGAAAATATACTGTTGCAAAAATATTTATTCTAATTTACATTGTAAAGAAGGAATTGCAATATAAGTTGCGCGTTAGACAGATTAAGAGAAAAATGTGACGTATTAAAAATGGATTTTAACAGTGCGGGAAGGACGTTAACGTAGATTTGTGTGTAGGTGAAGAAACAAGAGAAGGGTACTGTGGTGTGCTTATCATAGAAGGGAACAAACAAAGCTCATCAGATGTAATGCGACCATTTTTCTACAAATTGAAACCCATTGGGGCTTAATAGTTGTAGAGCCTGCAACAACATATGTTGCACGAATGGGCCGGCTCAAGCGGGTAAATACCACGGTCTCACAGAAGACAGGCTTGAAGTGGAAGTATTCTGCATATCGTCAATGAGTGAGATTCCGGAGACCTTTCAGTTCTCTTCCCTAACCAATCCTTTCCCAATAAGGTTAGGATGGGAGATAGAAGAGGATTGGACAGGGATGGAATAGATGGGCCATCTATCCGCTCCACTGTCCATTAAAGGTAGCCAACGCATCTGCGCCTACTTTGCCACCTTGTTGCATTAATAATGTCATTCTTAACTTAGCCAACGTTGGTTAGGACGATGGAATAAATAGGAGAAATAGTAACACGGTGCATTTGCTGTGGTAAATATGTTTCAATAATATTATAAGCTAGTAAACAAACGTTTAACAACGAGAATGATTGTGCTATAGACAGTAAAAAAGTGGAATTAGTAGCCAGGCGCGGTGAAGTGACCATGTTTATCTGAAATAGATTCTAAGAATATCTGCGGCGTGTGAGGCTCGTATTTAATTCAGTTTACGATGGTACAACTCCGTTACTTGATTATGTTACTGAATTGAACTGACGTCGGGAATGCGAATCGGACGTTTAAGTATAAAGGTCGGTGCACACTGATTATCATTCAAAGATAAATCCAGAAAAAAAATTCTATGTCACAAAATAGGTATTTCGAATTGTAATGTAAACGAGCTTTTGTGAAGCTTAAATAATAATCTGTTATCTGTGTTAATGCCGTAAATGTTAGTTAAGTAAACTTGTTTCTGAATTTTTATCTAGATGGCGTTATATTCAATCATAAAATAAAGTTACTTTTTTATCCTAAATACTCGATCGATATTTATGTACATTTCTTTTTAGATGTACTAGCAACTTAGGTTGGGCTAGATTACTTCGCGAGATTCCCTTACATACATGCATACAGGACAAAATAATAACAGCCAATAAAATTATCTTTAAATTAGATAAAAGATGAGAAAAGACAGTAATAGCATCTGTGGGTGTGTTGTATCGTTGATGGAGAAATCTTCAAATTAACATAAATGATTACGCTTTACCGACCTTTATCTAGCATTTAACCTGTTGAGAGAAAACTATTTAGACTTAAACTATCTGTAATTAATCTTTGCCTTTCTTGTAGTATGAAAGTGTGGACATAGTTTAAATAAAATTAAAAAAATAAAAAAGTTAGTGTCAAAGATTAAGATGGCTAAGATTGTTTTCAAGCAATAAGAGCAGTCTGTCTCGTTTGGTTTTGTTAATTCACCAGAGATCAGTGAAGTTGTGCAGAAATCAAATCCAGGAACTCCAATGAATTTTAGAACTGGTAAACACAGTTAGAATCTTTGAACTGGTAAACGCATTTTTGTACGATAGATTTACGAAGTCTTCTGGTTTCTCTTTCAAGAAATTGTTTATGACGTCATCACATTACATTAGATGTATATAAATATGGCTTGAAAACACTTTTAAATCGATGTTACTTAAATCTTAATTTTCAGTTTCGGAATCTATTCAAAGTTGTAATAAGAATTTTGTACATCCAGTAACCATCCGAATACCAGTAAGTTGGAACGGAACTGTCCAAAAATTTGAGAGTGTTGACATTTAGAAGTAAACATGATTTAAAAATAATCATTAGAATATTAAGCAAAACTAAGTGTCAAGTACTAGCTTAGCTCTGTTAATGTAAACAAAGCAACCACATCAAAGCCGAGGTTACTTGGGGAACAACCACGAAACATATAACATCGCAAAGTGCTCGTAAAATTCCCCGCTTTACAAATCTCTTCCAAGAATCAAGTGGTTAAATCGCAAAACTGATACTCGAACTTAAGTCACCAAATCCAAAGTTAAGGACATAAGGATAAATATCCTTTGAATCTTTGACATCTTTACGTGAACTTGTTTTTAGGTTAATCGTTTGAATGATTTAGCGCGGAAGCGATTTCGGCCCTTATGAACAGAACGGTAATCTGTTAATGTGACATCAATCGTCATTTGATTGATCCGTTCCTTTAAAAGTTGAGTACGAGATAAATCTTTGTAGTGAAATAAGCAGCTTCTTTTGAAGTGAAAACTTCATTAGATACTCTTGACCTGGGGAGTAAGCTGGTGAGCGTTACGGAAAGTGTGATCTGGCGAAGCGATGGGAAGTTGTTTGAATTCGGCACGGTTTCAACGAACTTTTCCTTTCATTTATTTGCCTTGTATTCAATTTGGAATTTTATTGTTAAGACACAAGGGCTTTTTTTGTTAATTTGTTATTAAGCTATTGTCAGCCAGTTTTGGGTTTTCACTTCTGTCGGCAGTCCAAAATAATTAGCCTTTCGTATTCATAAGGTTTTTTCAGGTTTGTTTTTATTTTCCAGAATAACGAACTATCTTCTAACTTGTAGTTATTTGCCATTAGAAACTTCCTTCTTATACTCTAAAGTATCTCGAGATTTAAAATTGTTTACTCCGACTGTCCCCATCCAACTTCTGTACCTTTTTGTAAATACCTCATTATTAATGCTAATTTATGCTAGCCAATTAAAACACGTCAAAATCTCTAGACGTCGACACTTGAAGCGCAGCTAAGTTGCAAGCACAACTGCTGCACAAACAGACGGACAATGTTGATGATTGTTATTGTGCAACGATACTTCGTAACATCAGCAAAAAACTCATGTGGTTATTGTGTTTTAGTTGAATTTTCTTGTGTTGAGTTAAGCGAATAATTGTAAAATTAAAGTAAAAACACTTAAGCTGTCTTGAAATGTGAAACTGCGACGGAAATAATTACACACATATATATATATATATATATATATATATAAATAAAAATCATAGTATGTTTGTTTGTCCTGTATGCGTTCCTAAACCATTTGGGGCCTCCATCATGGCGTCCATTTTAATGAAACTACTTTCACAATGCTTTGACATTATTTTGTTTTTGAAGAAACGTCGAACAAGAATTAAAATTCGCTCTACAGATAAAAAATGAGTTGTGAGCGAAGGTTCACAAATTACGCAGACGTTACTAAGATATAGTAACTAAATAATATAAATAACAGTCGTAATTAATAATAGAATGCAATAGTAAGTGTTATTTAGACTTTGCAAGTACAGCTGACCGTACCCGCGATGCAATATCTGCAAACAACGTGTCGGGGAACCGACGAGTGTTTGTCCGTCTGCCGGGAGCGCGCAACGCCGGTTGGCGAAACTGTATTTGTGTTTACGAATGGGTTTTAAATATTACTCTCCTCGATTGTCAAGATTCCAGACAAGTTATAAGATACTAGTGACCCGCCCCGGTACCACTAATTATGGTCATCCCATTGCTACCAAACAGGAATCTGCCACTCTGGACAATCTCTGTAAATTTCAGCGAAATTGGTCCAGCCGTTTCGGTTTATAGGGAACATACATACTTCGCTTTTTATATACTATTTTTTTTCATAAAAAGTATCCTATGTTACTTCTAATACCTCCATGAATACGTGTACAAAGTTTCATGATTTTCGGTTTAGTAGTTTTCGCGTGAAAGCGTAACAAACAAACTTACATTCACATTTATATTTTAGAAGGAATATGTTGATCGTCAAAGCGTAACCGATATATTTATTTTTGAACTATTGTCGTACCGCCTCAACTATTAAAAACAAGGTACTCTACATTCTGTCTGTCAATTTACACCAATCGAATGTAGATTGGCTTGCTTTGCTCGCTCTTTGGACGACTCATTTCAACTTAAGTTTTAAGTTAAGCTTTAAATCACATCACCTATCATAAATCTAAGTCACCGATCGATTGTCACCTTCGTCAGTTTATAATCTAACTAGGAGAGCTGTAGTTTATAACTGTCGAGAAATAGCACGTTGTCTAGTCTGGTTATTGCGAACTCATATTTGCTTTCGTTATAACGTTAAAGTTTAAGTAATAGGTTAAGTTCGACATGAAAGTTTTATATACAAAGAGTTCAAAGATGTTTATTAAAGGAAAAATAGATTTATTGCGTTCGTGATTATGATTCGTTCAGTTTACGAATTGCTGACAGTTTATAATATGCATCGTCCGATTGCAAGCTGATGAACTTTCTATTTTCGCCTACAGAATGCAAAAGTTTTTGTATAACCGTATAATAATAGTAATAAATCAGCCTTTTCTAGAATGTTCCCCACTGCAGGGACACAGGCCTCCTCTCAGAGAGAGGGAATGAGCCATAATAAAGCACGCTGGCCCAGTGCGGGATGTCACATGTCTTCGAATTTGGTGCTTCTAAGAACATGCCCGGTTTCCTCGCGATGTTTTCACCGTTTTCGGAGCAGTGGTGATGAAATAGATTACACAAAGTAAATCGCCTGCCTGGGTTCGAACCCCCAACCTACAGTACGTAAGTTAGGGCCTAAGCCGCTGAGCCACCATTGCTTCTATATACGTATAGAATATAGTAATCAAGTCGTCGACTTTTAAAAATACGTTCGAGTTGTGATACAAACCGGAGCTCTGTACAAATTGCTCGTTGAAGCCGCAAACATTAATATACAAATAATTAGTCTGTCTTCGCGTCCGTGTTTAACATCAGTGTATATAGGTGGGTTGCAATTTGCTTCGGACGTGAGCCGTGTTATTTGAGGCGCATTAAAAATAATTCTGCACTCCTATCCTACATGATTTTAGGTCGGCGTTAACTTTTTCTTAGAAATATATACACTGAAATGTATATATATATTTATATATCAAACGTAGGTGTTTATGTTTGTGCATTGAGAATAACTGTTTCTATAATACCGATTTTAACATATTTGGAAACACATTTACACTAAATAAACTAGTTAAGTAGTAATTGTCCATAGCTTTGCTTTGTAAGATGAATCGGTGTATAATTTCGAATTACATGTAAAAAACTTATTATTGACAAAACATTACATTACCATGGCAACCAATATTTTTAATGAAGGTTTTATCTACACTAATATTATAAATGCGAAAGTTTGTATGTATGTATGGATGTTAGTTACCCTTGCACGCAAAAACTGCTCAACGGATTTGGATGAAATTTGGCACAGATATAGATTACAGTCTGGAATAACATATAGGCTACTTTTTATCCCGGAATAAATGTACCCTTCCTGTAGGATACATTTTTACAGGTGCATATCTACGCATATAAAAGGCGTTGTGCCTTATGGATTCCGAAAGCTAACAGGGCGAAGCCGCGCGGATCACTAGTGTTACATACATATAACATAACACGTCCCTTCTGGTCGGCACATCACAAGACTGGTTTATCTTTGTCCAACAAGACTCATTCACGATAAGTGTGCAAATTTTATTGATCCCGTAATTGTGTAAAGTTAACGCGATCTGTCGGGACGCTAACGACATGTAAAATACGGGATGTTTCGACCTGAATACCATCTCCTCCGATATCGGGGCAACGGCCACGATCGTTGATGAATCTGGAAGTGTCAGCGTGATGTATTGTGATGGAAGACCGTACTGATTTATGTTCTTTGAATCTCACGAATGCCGATCGAGTTTAAACAAATTGATTAGAAAAAAACCGACCGACTTATTCTGATCTTGAGCAGACTGGAATATTTTTTAGGTCTTCTGGATCCTATCCAGTTAATAATTAGTACGGGATCCGAGACAATAAAGCAATATTTAACGGATGAACCTACGTCTCTTCGCATTTATAATGCTTTACTTTGCAATTTTTTATATATATGTACTAGTATTGGCCGCAACTTCACACGCATTTTTTTTGTAAGATGATTTCGAGTATTTACTGCGAATTATATATAACCATGGCAACTGATATAGTAAATGAAGCTTTTATGTGTTTTCCTTTATATTAAAAAAAGATATTGTGTTATTGTCTTTGTTATGTTGTTCCCATGTTATTGGGACCTCTGAGAATGTGTGTGTAAAAATTCATGACGATCTATTGAGTCGTTGAGCAGTTAAAGCGACAAACAAACTCACATTTGCATTTATAATATTAGTTAGGATTTCATTTCGACCCATGCTTAACATTAAATTGTACTTCTTTTAATTCATCTTCAATTTCTAGATCAATTAAGGATTATTGAAAGTTAACTTTGGATTATTTTTCTACATACTACAGAAGTAAACAGTCTGTCTAACCCGTTGTGACACGGCGTGAATATATACCAATGTTGTAACGCTTATGTAATTGTGAAAAATTTGTCACCGCCCACGCTGGTATAACATCAACACGGTCGGCTTAAGGCGTAACATCTCTAGGTGTGAATTACGTAAGGCCCATAGACCGGTGTCGCTGACAGACCGATGTATGTGCCGTAAACCGGTTAAATGTAAGATTATTAGAATTATATAGTTAGTAAGGACTTCGAAATAAATTTAACTTTTTGTATTAGGTAGCACTCAATACTAAACAGTTCGTTTGACCGCGTAAATATCAGGAAATACGAGACGGATTTGAATAATTCCTTTTGTATTAGACAGGATAATTATTGGGGAAGGTTATAGGATGTATAACAACATACTTTTACATTTAGGAGCCGTGTAGAAAGAAAAATAACGCTAAGCGAGAAGGATGTAATAATTAAATGAGCTACCTGTACCGCAGGCGAGTGAAACTGCGGGACACGGCTAGTTTTAATATAATTAAAGAACTAGCCCTTGACAACGCCACTAATGTCATCGACATGACAGGCACTAGTTTAGATTTTAGCCAACTTTAGAAGATTTAAAATGGAAGGTACTTTTGCATAATCGAACGGAAAATGAAGCTGGAAGGTCTGTTATTGAAGGACCCTGACGATTGGTTAGTTGTAATGTTGTAGACTATAGTTTTATAATTGGTATAAGATGTACAGTTTTAATAACGGTTAAATTATATTCTGTAATTGCTAAAGCGACCCATCAAGTGTGTAGCGTACTTTATAAAATAAAGCCATAGTGTTGATCGATTGATCAATACTATTGGTACATAGATGTTTGTTTCGTCAGGGCATCGCTTTACGATTCGTAGGCGCATGCGTTCCACTTTACACCGCGAGTGTACTTCGAGATATCGTATCGGTTCATTGAAATGTTTTGTTGAATGAATCGAATGCTATCTTATATATTTAAACGAGCAATTCTTGTATATATATAATCTGAATTTCGGAAACGGCTCCAACGATTTCCATGAGATTTTGTATTTCAATTCGGTTTTGATTTTTTAATTTATCTATATGGATGCTTAGTTCATAAAGACGTCAAAAAAAAATATGTAAGTAATTAATGTAAAAAGATAGCGCCATCTTTTGATAGGTTTTTGAATTATCTTTTATTGGAGCGTTGTCAAGGGCTAACTTATTGATATCTCATATTTTTGTTAGATGGCGCTATATTTACAGAAACCACGAAAAGATAACGCAGAGCGAAACTCGGCCCACAGTTAGTAAAGTTTAATCTGTTAATTTTAACATATAAAATCTTCGTTTCATTTACAAAATAAACCTTATAGTTTGCAAGCGAGGTGCTTCACGTGTTAACAAGATAGAAATTTCTTATATGCGATAATAACTTAAGTATAGCTTAAGAGTGGTATAGTCAGAAACAACAGTTGTTTCACGAACGGGCAACGACTGAGAAAGTATCATGACGACCTCACGAATAACGCTCGCAATCTTCAGTATGTGAGTGTTAAGGTTCAATCAATCAATCTTCAGAGTGTTCAGGTTGTGAGTTATCATCTAGTTTTGCCGCTGAGTTGCTGTTAAAATTATAGTAGCATTTTACCTTGTCATTTTATATTCATATCATTCTTGATATTATTATTATTATATTTGGTGCAGTGACAAGGAATGCACGACGAGCAATGTTTTCACGGCACATTACAATACAATCGGAATAACAATATCTTCCGGGTTTACGTGCGGCTTAGGGAAATATGGCTGAACACGAAAGTCGCTTGTAACTGCCGAGTTCAAACAAACCATGTTTTATTAAAACTCGGTCCCGCAGTATGCGTGTAGCATTAAATGCTAGGAACAATAGCTTACCATACAGAGCAGGTTTACTACAGAGACTATTAGAACTTTAAATATATCTTTAAAAAGTGGCATTGCCAAAAAGGCATTTTATATTTCTTCCCTGCTATGAAGGATAACATAGATTGTAAAGGGTTAATAGGCGTTGTCAATAACTTGAAACTGTTCCATTACTTAAGGAGTCATTGTAAGTTCAACTTAGCAACAAAGGCTTCAATAAAGCCTTTCAAAGGTTCTCGGTTATGCACTAATATTAACGAGCTCTCTTTTAGAATAAGTAGATTGAAAGTTATTTAAAATTATTCTTTCAACCATTCTAAACTAAACAGCTTAAGCTGTACTAGAATTGTTCAACACAATAGTCGAAATGGCGGACTCGAACCCATGACCTCATGTTTCACAGTTCGTAAATGAGGTTATCGTTTTAAGTTGAACCATTACATCTTACTCCTGCTGTAAGAAGGCAGAAAACTTATACAGTGTAGTTTACAAGTGTTGATTAGAACTCCAGTAGACTTAAAACCACGAAATTTTGTTTAATCTAATGATTACTCAGTTTTTTTTTACATTTTACAGATGACCCATAACATACATAAAACAGTGCTATATCAGTTTCGCCAAAACGATTAGTTAAGTTTCGTACCGGGTTCTTCAGGGCGTGGCGTGTGAAATGAGACACAGACTTTGAAAATGTCAAAGATTTATCTCGTGTACAGAGTACAAGTTAGAAACTAATAATACTAACAAGAAACGTACAACTGTCCCGTCCCATAAAGATGGAAGCAGTAACATGATCAGAAAACCCTATTGCACCATGAGCAGGAACACACACAAAGGCGACCTGAGAATTTAACTTCATTTACATAAAACTTCTATAGCGAGTTCTTAAACACTAATGACGCCATCTAGTTTACTTATTATACACTAAGCACTTTGATAGCGCCATCTTATTCACTTATTACATTTGGCGTTACAGTTTTAATTTAATGATTTCTTATACACATTTTAAAGTGAGATAATTTAAATGTCGTGTCTAAATTTTTGTACACTGTGCACTGGTATGTGCCACCTGGTATCGGGCGCAGTGCGGGCGCGGGTTTGAATCCTCAATCAGTTCATTCATTACGCGATAGCGGTGCTAAGTGATGTTCTAAGTGTAATAGATCACAATATTTCTACTTAACCATAGATAACTATCACCTGTGATTCGAATTCATTTTTAATGAAGTTGTATCTTTGAATAAAAGAAAATTAAAGATTTAGATGATTTTTCTTCATTGCCGAACGTGCTGCGTAATTTATTGCGAATGTGTTTTTAATCATTTATTTTTTACAAACATAATGCTGTCATACACAATAATATTTTTTTAAAAATGATAGGTCTTCTGCATTTAAAACTACATTACGATTTACATTTAATAGTGAACATTTGTAGAGTTCCGTTAGCGGTTCAAATTTAATAAAAAATAAACAATTACACGCGGATTCGGATGCACTGTTTTATCTTCCTCGCTAGAAATTTTGGTAACTTAATTTCGAATAAAATAACTTGGAATCATACTCGTAGTTAAATGTCACATCACCAAATGTCAAAACGATGTTATTGTCGTCATACATTAATATGGCAAGGAATATTATAATATAGTTTTATTTTCCCATCACTTCAGAAGATTCTTCAGCATAAAAGGTTTTACCCCCGACAATGTGTGTGCAATGATCGGTTGAGTCGTTAGCGCGTAACAGACAAACAAAATCGCATTTATAATATTATTTAACATCCAAGTTTAGTAAATATAAATAGTTTTATGGTTTAATTAAAAATATTGCTTCGGAATTACTATAGACCACGTCATAACAAACGCAATCTAACTTTATAGATCACGAAATTATCTGTCACATTTACATATTTCTAATATCACTCTATTGGTAGCCACTCTGTGTACATTTACAATTACTTGATGCATTTACTTGAAGGAAGTAGTGACCGACACTGCACCGTATCAGAGGGTTTTATCGCTCGAAGATTACGCCCGCATACAGCCTGCGGAGTTAATCAGCGCTGCTGTACCATTGCACAATACAATAGCCTCGGAAGCCTTTATTACGAGGCTCGTTTGCAAAACTTATATTATTACCTTCTTACATACTAAGGCCAAAGGGGAACATACGTTTGTACGGAAAGCAAAATAGGTGAAACAATTGCTAAAAAGCTTTGTAAATCATTTCAACGCAGTAAACAAAAAAAGAAAGAGATATAAGAGATCTGAAAACAAAAACAAAACAAACAAAAATGAAATCGGTTTAATAATGTCCGAGTTATTAGAAGACATATATTTAAAAGATACCAAACGAATTGAGAAACTACTCACTTCTTCGTCGCTTAAGACAATGATGTTATACCTACTTACTAAAAAAAATTGATTACATCCACTATCCAATTGCATTATTGTCCATAAGCAAAATAAATTAACAATCTGGGCAGTAACAAACTGTAACCAAAACTGTATGGACAGTCAAACTGTGCCAACCCCACATAACGTGTGAATAGGGCAGGGAAATGAGATGCGAGATTTATTTAAAAATCAAAAAAATTATAATACAAAAAATGGCATCAAAATTGCTGCGATTTTTTGCTCGTGCGGTAGTGTGCGCTTACTTTATTATATAAAATAAAGCAAAACCTACCTAATAAGCTAAGACTCGCTATCCAGCTGGCTTGCTGGTCGCTGACCGTGAAGGAAGCGTTCTTGTGCTGAGGGTCCTGCATGGACGCGATCGCGGGGGACATGTAGCCCTTGCTCAGCCCCGCCGCGAACGGGCCCAGGGATACTGCTAGCGCGGCCAGAATCTGTGGAGAAAGTACATCAAATTATTGCAACTGATAAGACAGGGGGCACAGCTAGCCCGGCTATGATCCGTGGGGAAAGAAGTCATTAACAACCCTGGTACCTTTATAGAGGGCAGCACTGTCTAATGTTATAATTACGAGCCTGAAATCCGGGAAATGCAAATGCTGCTTATGAAGTTGTACAGTTTGTTCCCATTTAAGATAGAAAGTTTGTACACATAGGGAAACAACATATTTTTTACGATAAAATTTGTACATTTCAAGATATATTACATAATTTTACTTTACATTATCTAACGATTTCCACAACAACATTTCCAATGAAATTATAAAAAGCGCAATGGCCGCCATGTATCCTAAGTGGCATTTGTTTGTTTACAAAATTTTCATCTCGACTTGGAACGATATTTAAAATTATCTGGGATAAAATGTTTCTCATCGTAAAAAAAATTGCCAAGCATTTCATCTCTATATATTTTTTGTTATAACATAAAATGAATTATGCGTTTAAAACTACATCAAATCACACGCCAACTATTTGATATTTGTTGCGGCAAATTGTATAAAATTGGTTCGTTGTTGGCGCGTGTCAATACAATACTTCATAGGAATGCCACCAGTTGGCGTAACTACGCATTTCATATAACGGTTTTTATTTACTATGTAATTTTGTCAATAGAATGTCATATGTTTCACAAATTATCTGGTAATTTGTACCCAAAATGCCCTGAAACAAATGTTTACAGCCGTAAGTTGTTGATATGTTAATTAACCACTAATTAAGACTTAAATGTTCCGTGAGTTCGTTATATTTAGTGGTGGTAAATACAATAAATTAATCCGGGGGTCATAGCCCCCGACCACGTGCTGTGTACCAGGCGGACATAAATCAGAAGGAGACGTCCGGAATCCGGAAACTTGACTAAAAATATCAATAGCTAGCTAGCTATAAAAAAGTCCGAAAGCAATCGAGCGGTTTGTACGGACTGTATGTATTTATTTACATATACATATGCGATCCTGATACACAAGGATTGTAAGAAATCGGTCGATGTTTCAAGCGCTATGTGTGAAGGGTTGGTCCCTAATTTTAATCGATATCGATGAAATAATTTGAAATAATGGTTCAACTGTGTGTAAAGACTACTGTCAATAAAAATGTTTTTAATTTACAATCAATCCACAAAAAGAAGTCAAAATAAATTAATCGTCAGTCTTCACTAGTCCCGTCCTACGACTGACAGTTTTTTTGTCTTATGCCCAGATGTAGTAAATAGAATGAAAAATAATTTATATTGTCTATACTCATTTATTAAATAAATAAGGTGTTAAAATTTAAAAAAATATGTCTTTCCGACTAATTATTAATTTTCTGTATCCAACCTTTAAAATAAAAACTAATTTTATTATCAATTAATGTCTAAATACACTATCGTCACATTAATATTAATAAAGGTCGTCAAATTCGCATAATGAATAAATTATCGATAAACATATTTATTTAAATGAGAACATCACTAATCACTTTGTCCAAAAGCGTCAACTAGTACTGAACATTTGGAAGGTCAACGACCGGCACACTGCCACACATTTTATCCCCCTCGGCAAATTAATTTGTGCACTTGTAACAAGTTATTTTCGACCTTAACACAAAAACATTAAGATCAAATGAAATGTTCGATTAAATGGCATTTTAACGACAGTTAAAATTATCGAGTCATTTGTTACGTTGAAATGAAGATATGTTATATTGCATAATGGCCTTAATGAATAACGCGCAATAGATTCTAAACGGCTTGTACTCGTTTCTTCCTTAATTGACAATTACTTTAGTGTGAGAGTTCTCAGCGAGTCAGTTCCAAATTAGTGGAGAGACGCGAGAATTTTAGAATATGAAACAAATAGCCTAATTGTTAAGGGTACTGAATTCGAAACCTGTGGTCTTGGGTTCGACTCCGCCTTTGGAAAACTATTCAGAATTATCCTAGCACACGATTACGCCTAGTCGGAGTGATGAGAAATATTAGTACATTTTTTAGAATCTACTTTCGATATCGATTTATTCTCCCTTGGAAATAGCTTCATCGGGTAATATAAAGGCTGGTGTAGCACGACCGTAATGTTTGACAATAGTGTAAACAAATTGCTCGTGGTCAAATGAATAAATTATATCTTTTAAACATCAGAAATTATTTTGTGTATAGTTTGTTCCACATCGAGATGGAATTTTTGTAAACAAACTTTACCTTTCAAGTTTAACTTCGTACAACCGAAATATTTTCGAAAAACAATGAATTTTTTTTCTCGCATAACCTTATAACTTTACTTATCCATATTATACTATTTCACTTCACTTTATCTCATGATTTCCACAAAATTACAACATTTCCGATTAAAGTATAAAAAGTGCAATGGCCGCCATGTATGGCAAGTCACGTTTATTTGTTTACAAAAATTCTATCTTGATGTGGAACAAACTGTACAGTACAGCCTTGACTTGGAAATTAGTCCTAGATGATTCGTGGTATATTCCAACCTAGGCGGTCTTTGCCTTTGTTTTTGCTTTGTCTTTGTTTTTGTGGAATGGATTTTGTGAGTGCTTATTTCACGTCACAAAAATATGATCATTGGATTTAAAAAGTAATTTATTATCATACCGACCATAAATAAGTCGTGACTTAGGAGACAAGATTCCTGACCGCGGCGCCGGATATCGCCTCACTTTATTTTGACATTTAGTTGTTGTTCGTCATCACTAGATGGCGGTTGTAAGTAGCAAATAGAACGACCTAAATAACAATAACGTACGAGGAAATCCTACAAGATCCCTACATCCATAGCATTAATCAACTCGTGATAGTTTATTTGAACGTACAACGTCACATAAAATAGTGATGCGGTTGTTATTTTGACAAACATAACCTATAAATTAGGTTTAATTGATTGCGCGTCTCGGGGCGGAGTGACCACAGATTATTAAGACGGACGACGCAGATTTGCTATACATGAACTAAAATAGTTCCTTCTAGTTCGTCTTTGTACATATACGCATCTGGTTGTGTTCCAGTTCAATTGAAAATATAATCACCGCCAACTTTTTTCCCTTATAAAAAGGCCTGCGACATAAGCAAATGTTAGGTAAAAGTCCTTCCTACTAGCCTATTAGTATCTCAAATGCGCTTTGTTATTGACCTGTTAGATTAGCTAGTCAATAAATAATGTTTTCAGTTTCATAATCCAGAATTCAGATTTGATCCCGTACCCAACGGCCCAATGCTGTACATAAGTTTAACATGAGCATACAATGAAAAGACTGTAATACCTGTCTCCGATAGCCATGCCTGCCGTCAGTGGACCTCATCATCATGATCCTCGTCTCCGGAGTAATGTTCGTCATCTTTGCACCGAGCACCGTCTTCTCACACATATACACTGCTTTGCACTATTATTGTCACAAACTATAGATGACTACTGTCACACTATCTTACGAATTCGTTTCTAAGTTCAGCTTGAAACTCACTCCTCATTTTATTTCAGTTCGGATATCTGTAACAAAATAAACGTTACGTTAAAAATTTGTTGGTGAATATTATTCTAATAGGATTGTAATACACTACGGTGGTTGAAGTGACCACTTAGGTAGTTAATCAAAGGATTAACTTGTGTCAAATATTTGCATGTTTTGCTTTTACTAATAATAGTTGTATTATTAGTAATAAGTTAATATTATTAATGAGAGTAATGCTATTATTAATAATAGCAAAATATGTCATGCTCTAGATTTTATTCCCAGATACTTTGTACTGATAAGTTTTAATTTTTTTTGAATCACCTATAATTGTTTTTTTTAAATATGAATGTTGGTATTTTTCCTTTTATTTAATAATTGTGTTAATAAATAAAAAATTCTTTTAAGATTGACTAGATTCAATGTTAATTTTAGAAAGGAAAATCGGTAACGTTACATTTTTTGACAATAACATATATTTTGAAATAAATACATATAAAGAAATATTAACACTAGCTGTGCACAGCGGCTTCACAGGCCGCGCCTATCCTTGTCGCTTACTGTTATTTAATTCTCTGTTCGGCTCCTTATAGTAGTAGCGTGATGATAAAAAGCCTATAAATTTCCTTAATAAAGAGGTTGTCAAATGGAAAAATAATTTTTCAAATCCAATCGAGAGTTCCTAGTAAGTGAATTATTAAGCTGAGAAATTTCGCATTTTTGTATGAATTAAAATTATCTTTATACTTACACTATTTAAAAACATATAACATCATGGACACGCAATAAATATCAAAGATTAAATAAAGAACAAAGCGCCGTATCAAAGATTAATACAAGGAAAAAATAGAATTCTTACACTTCAAAACACTAACCCGTCCGGTAAGAAAACAGACTCGATACTGAGATGTCGTATGAACGCAAGAACATTGATTGTCCATCAAAACAATCAATTGTGTGATAGACAATTAGATAGGAGACAAAAGGCATACGTAAAAACGCGGAACGTACAGAATGCGGTCACAGAGCAGCGTGTGACAGAAGTCTCACTTGTTATATCCAACAAATCGATTGTAGACAATAATATTCAATCTTTAAAATTTACATATTTTGTAAATTATTGCTATCTTCAGATGACAGGTAAAATTTAATTGAAAAAAATTTAAAAACTCGCGAATACGAATCTCTTCAAAATCACAATTGGACGGAAAAATTACATTCGGCATACCGTTCTAAAACAACCATATCGTTTCATTTAATAAACAGAGTTTTCGCCATTGTTCTTGGAAACAAATATGTTCGCTAATATATTGATAGTAAAAGAACACAAATGGACATAAACAATGATAATTTATACAATAGATATATTCATACAAAATCACCGAAGAAAAGTGTTCCAAAGACAGAGACAGCAACATACATATGTCGACTGGTGTAAAAAGGATAGCGTAATTAAAATAACAAGCGAAAAGGTGACAGCTACTGTTTGTCGCTTAAGCGTTAACGTAAGCACATGACGTAAGCTAATCCTAATTATGACGCTTTCCAGTCTTCACTTTTTTATCGCTAATGGCATATCTGCTATTTTCTGTATTATTATTGGACATAAACAGTTTCAAAGTCATTTTTGAGGAAATTAATACGAGGAAATAGTTCATGCGTGTACATTGCTGGATTGTAATCAATAATTATACACTTCCAAATCTAATTTAGCTCATAGAGTAATGATGACGCAAACCGTAAGGCATGCGCGCCACTGCGATGCTATAATATGTTTGTTTTGCATTGCAGCTCATTCATTATTGTTTAGCTTTCAATGGAATGCTTCCATTTAAACATAATCAACTATACGAAGTGCTTGTTTACCTGTTTAAGTAAATTAAATAAACTCCAACGACTTTAAATCTAAAGGATGTTCTAGGCTTAGGTAAATTAAATAAACTCCAACGACTTTAAATCTAAAGGTGTTCTAGGTTTAGGTAAATTAAATAAACTCCAACGACTTTAAATCAAAAGGATGTTCTAGGTTTAGGTAAATTAAATAAACTCCAACGACTTTAAATCTAAAGGATGTTCTAGGTTTAGCTTCGCTTGTAGTATTGTGGATAATGCTTTTTTACACTCTGTACTAATTTTGTGAGATGGAGGGATATGTTTGTTTGTATTAGGTAAAGTAAATTCAGACGAGCGATGTCAGGCACGACGTATAGTGTACTACTTACTACGTTCGAATGTAACTTAAATATAAGGGAAGTAATTTATATATATATTATTCTATGTTTTATAAAAAATACTTTAGTCATCTTCATAGGAATTCGTAGAGGGATAAAAAAGTGTATATCTTTAGCAGTAAATTAAAAAAAATACCCATTTTATCCTTTATTTTTTTAACCAATTAAAGATAACACAGGCGAGAAAAAGACATTTATAATATATATTTTACAACTAATTAAATATATGATACTAGCTATTGCCCGCGGCTACACGCGCTTTCATTTCTCAAATTCCACGCTGGAAAGTGTATTGCTTCCTCGTATAACAACGAATGACATATGTCAAAAATTTGTTATTGTCAAAACATGAAACGTTACCATGGCAACTGATATTTTAAAAGAAGGTTTTATGTATTTAAATGTTGAGTCGTTAAGGAGTTAAAGTGTAACAAACAAACAAACTAACATTCCCATTTATTACTTAAGAAAAAAACTCTGTAAAAGATTCTATGAGCTAGCAAATATATGTGTCATTAAATGCATATTACATCTGATATCAGCTGTGAACTAGTCGCGATCTAACTTAGAGCCACGACTTTCACTTCCCACCCGTCCCAAAATAAACTTCAATGTGATATATGTGTATATATATATATATATACAACGATATCCGTCGTCTTGTTCTTTAAATACTAGTCAGTTGCCCCAATTTCGTTTGGTTTATTAATAGAGTATGGATAGCCTCATGAAATACAATTTAAAATCTCATCCATATACTGATTAAACATGGTCTTCTACATACATATATAAAAGAAGCCAACTGAGTGACTGTCTGGCTGGCTGGCTGGCTGGCTGACTGACTTTATTATTACGTGGGCGAAGAATTTATCGACGAAGGTGGCAAGCGAGCAAGCGGCTCACCTGATGTTAGAAGTCCGCTACCCATAGACATCCGCAACTATAAAATGAGTTGCAGATATGTTGCCCACCTTTAACAGACAGAAGAGGGGATAGACAGGAAAAATAATATTTTCTTGTCCTATTTATCCCTTTCCTCGTCCAATCCTGTTTCCCTCCCCATCCTATCCTTTGTAGGAAACGATGGGAAGGGGTAGAGACTGTCATCGGACCTTCGGCAGCACACTCACCAGACGAAATACAGAAGTATAAAATACTCATACTTCACCGTCTTCTGTGAGGTATTGGTATTTCACCAGTCGAGCCAGCCCATTCGTGGCAGCAGATGTTGTTGCGGGCTACTGTTTAAGGTATGTATGCAGAAATATTTATAATCCAATGTTAATTGTTATCAATCCATATGACCTATCCTATTGAATAGGATTCAGCTTAGACTCGACAAATGTCGGTTACATTAAATTGCTCGGTGGGTGTAAAGCGCGGGGCACAGTTAGTTGCTATATAAATCATTGTTGATAGGGTTTTCAATTCTGTTGACCCATTATAAAGTTACGGCGCGTGGTTATGTTTCATTAAAATTGTTGTTAGAACACAAACCGCCGGCTGTTTACAGACGCCGGCACGGCTAACGTAACGTAAATCCAAACAGTTTAAACTCAAATCATATAAATTAAGAACTTTGCATTCGGTATAATTCTCCTTCGATTTGTACGTCCTTGCAAACACGTTGGCTGAAACACATCGGGCGTATTACGAGCTGAGTTAACTAAAAAACAACACACGCGGTTATAAGGACAGCTGACAGAAGTTTAAGCTCAAAACAGTATTGACAACATTTCATCCCGATCCGTTCAGCCGTTTTCGCGTGAAAGAGTAACAAACATACATACTTACAAACTTTCGCATTTATAATATTAATATAGTAAATAGAATAGTATAGATAATCTTTCGAATAGTAGTTAAAGCTCGAATTCTGGTCCCTTTCTCCTTCCCATTCTTTTCTAATAAGGCAAAGATGGGAAGGGGAAAAGGTTTCGACGCAGGAGAGGAAGGAAATATCATTTTTATGTTTATCTCTTCCTAAGTCTATTATTGATAGATAACCCATCCGCAACTCTTTAGGTTGCTTGTAAGTAGGGGGACCGCTTTCCCATAAGCCACAATACTATAAAATTGATGCAAAAAATGCACGTGATGACAAAAACATCGCAACTAGTGGCACACATTCCTTACGTGCAAAGACCTTACGGTAACGGGGTCAATGGTGCGTAGTCTACGTTTATTTTAAATCTTAGGGACGTCAGATGCGAAGATACATCTAGAACGTACACGCAAATACAGTCCTTAAACACTGACAATAACATTCAAAAGCATGAATTTTAATCGCCCTGTTCTGACCGGAAGTTTAAAATAAATATGAGGTATTCTAAGACTTTAAATATTTCATCAAATTAATTCTCGAAAAATGTAGGCGTAGAGACATTTTTTTTGTGTAAAAATTGCTTTTTACGTACCTATAATTTTGTCATAAATTAACTGCGGACGGTCGGAGTTGCAGTTGTAAGTAATATTTAAAAAGCCTTCCTTAAACTAAGGCCTTCTTGAAAATGACTGCTAAATGTTGGAATATAATCTGTAAAATCATTTTTTTTAAATCCAAATTCGTACGATTATTGTTAATTTATAAACTAAATTACAATGAATTGACAGATATCCGATACTAGCTGCTGGCAGCTTCGCATGCATTACTTATCTTCCTCGCTGAACTTTATTTCGCGGCTAACTTGAATAGATAAATGTCAAAACGTTGTTATTGGTTGCCATGGTAATATATGTCATGTAACAATGTCAAAAAGATTCTATTGTCATTTAGTACCAGTAGTTTTATTCTGCTATCCATGGAAAAGTTTTTTTTCAGGATAAAAATTGCGCTATATCCTTTTCTGTATCCCAGACAGTATGTGTGCAAAATTAAATAATGATCGGTTGAGTAGCTTACACTAGAAAGCGTAACAAACAAACTGACATTCGCATTTATAATTGTTGTACATTAATCGAATGTCTAAATGGATTCTCGTATCCGAATGCTATTTCCAAGTTTATAAAAATACGTTAGACAGTAGTGTCTGTGTTCTATTTATTTTTGTTCCTGAACATCCGTTGCGAGCCGCGCGATCTCGAGCTTCGTACTGAACAAAATCAGCTCGCGTTATCATATACAAGAGGAAATAATATTTTATATTGAAGAAACGTGCACAACATGGTCGTGAGTTCGAATCCGTCATTCGAGTTTCGTGAACCATTTTCAACCAAGTTTAGACTTATTAAAAAGTTTCATGTGCCCGAGGAGTGTTGGCGCAGGCGGTCTTAAAAAAATACAGCCGAAACCTATTACAGTATGGAATGTGTCGACCACTCTTAAGAAAAAAAAGTGGGAAAAGGGGAGGGAGAAGAAGTAATGATTAGTTTATGAGGAGAAGATAGCTAAACTATTTTGTTTGTTGATTACTCAACTCACCTTTTTTTAAATTGATATTCAAAAAAAATAACGTTTTTAATTAATAATAAAATTAAATACAATAAATACTTCCCCTTAATGATTGTATAACTTTAGAACATATCTATGGCAACACTATTTAATTTTCCCTTTACAGTGAAGTACTAATATAAAACGTCTATAGTTGCCACTGAGGGAAAATATAACATAAAATATATTGTCGTCTCAGTTTTTTCAAAGAGAATGATAGAGAGAGAACTTGTATCGCGACATGTTTTACAGCAGTGGAAACCCACAGTAAGAACGGAATAACAATCGGCCATTTGTTTGACAGGTAACAATTAAATCGCGGGCTAGTTTTAAGAAATGTCTTATACCAAGTGAATACAATGTTTTCTTTTATTGTGTCCTGGAAATATAAAGTGTATCAAATTAAATCTACTTATTTCAAAATCAATTAGATTACATGTAACATTAAATGCACATTGGAGAGGTCTGTAACAATTTAAATGAAAATAATTTGGCCAACGTTGCGGGAGTCCACTGAATGATCTTTGTGGTAATGAATGGGGGAGGCCTACGTCAGGCAGTGGACGAATATCGGCTGGAACAACAACAATAAAGACTAAATAAATTGTCTGATTTCACTATTATCACTTATTTGACTAAAAATTCCCGCTTCCGCTCAAGAACATCCGCAACACCAGAGGAACTGCATATTATATTTAAGCCTAAGATTTGAAGATAAGCCCAAAAACTGTTGGTTTCCAATTCCTAAACAAACGTTGACAGATTCGCCAAAGTTATCGATACCGCACGTCTGCCTTTGTTTCAAAATAAACACGAGCGCCGTCATATATCTAAGTATCGGCTTACGGAAGTTTTGGGAGCTCGTTTACAGGCGTCACACGTCAACTTCTCGGACGTTTACGAGACACGAGACACGAAAGATCTTTATTTATCTTAGACTTGAGCACGCGACATCACTATGTCAGTCTGCAAAATATAGTTTTTGGAGGAAATTCCTGATTGAAATGGTATAACGAAAACAAATTTGAAAAGTGATCCGTCTTTAGGTTCTTTCCCGGACTGCACCAGCATAAACCCGGTAGTGGAAGTCAATCATTAAAATGTCAATAATCATACAGTCTAAAAAACGATTACAATATGGGTTACAAGATCGAATTTAATGTTAAAACAATTCGTATAATTAAATTACTTCTGTCGAACGACGCCATAGGTCATCCAGTTTAGCGTAGCGTACTAGATAATTTTAACCATCAAAGTAATGCAAGACCCAGCGTCAGCTAGTGACACGAGGAATCTGAAACATCCGCGTTCCACAAGAATACAATTAGACCAATACGTGTTGAAATACCTATACGTGTAGTTATAACAATCTCTGGCATATAAACATTGTTCCCTAGTGCTTATATCGTTAACTTGACCGGTACTAAAAGTAAACGTTCTTGAAAGCAGTGCCAATACATTATCTAATTACCTTTTCAAACAATAGTCGACTAACTTTAATGTATTCCGAAATACAGAAAAACAAGTGACAGATCAGTTAGATAGATATTTTAAAACGTGCGAGTGAGAGGTCAGATAAGAAATTTATTTAATATAAACTCACCAATAAAGCTCTAAGAATCAATAACACCATTGACAAGTACACGGACGGTCCCACACTATACAACATAAACTCACTGCCTGCTCAAAGCTTCCGCACCAGTATTCTTACGTAACACCTAATTCTGGATTGTATTATCAGAGTAATAACTAACGATAAGTCATAAACTATATTGAACGTACAACTGTTACCTTACGTAAACTAGATTCAAACGAAACAAGGAAACTGTACCTTCGTAGCTGTGAAACAATCTAGTGAATGAAATATTTACTTGAGAGTTACGTCTATATTCACTGATGAATGAAACTTGCTCATAATTAGACATCGGCCAATTGTAAATAATAAATCACGAGATGTCTTCATTATTTCCTAATCCTTTTCAGTGTATAAAAGTAAATCCTTTCGCGTGACTATATGTGTAAACGCAATAATATAAAAAGCTTTTATAGTGTTATATAAGAGGATGTGATTCCCGGAGAAGATTTAGATAACCACAAAACGAACTGGTGAACCTGGTCAAGGTTGCAGAAGTCCACTGGATGAGGGCAGGGGACAGATCTTTGTGCCTCTGATCAATTGTAGAGACCAAGGTCAATCAATAGATAACTGCCTGATGAAAGACTGGTACTGTATAATGCTGGCAAGTTTTTACAGCTTGTAACAGTGGTCTAGAATGGGTCCGTAGGCACTACTATGGCAATTTCGTTCCACCGGCAATTAAGATCAATCCAGAACAAGAATAATAAGTTAATAATGCCATAGTCCAACATTTCTAACGCAAGAGCGTTACGATCTATTTACGGGTCATAATAAATCAGCCCTATTAGTTCAGCCGCTATCATTTCCTGTGATTTACATCACGTTATGTTATTCCTTCGTTAATTGCCCATTTTCTTATTACGAGCTAGTTATTTATGTCCAGTTTTTGTTCTATAATTGTAGCTGTTAGATTAACCAAAGAATCCTTTCATAGATCATAATAATGTCGTCTGTGACGTTTCCCTGTGCGCAATCTTGACCATAGACTAAAATACTTTCACAAAACTTTTTTGTTGGAAATGATTCGTCGTGGTAGATACACGTGGCGATTACTTAATGTGACTCTCTCTAAAGATTAAAACATGATTTCTTTTGTCTCGTAGCTGTAACCTAATTGCGAATGACAGTTTTTTCGCATTAAATTATACAAAAATTTCTTAACAATTGTGTTTAGAATAAACTCAAGAAATTACACAATGATATATTATGCTTTATATATGTTATACGCATAAAAATCACCGGTGTTCCAAAGCAGTGACTTCACACATGTCGAATGGTGTAGAAAGGATATCATAATTAATGTAATAAGAAAAAAGAGGACAGCTAGTGTTTGTCACTTAGCCGTTAATGTAAGCACATTACGTAAGCTAATGACTACTACCAAATTCTCTTGATACTCCTCAAGAAGTAATAAATTTGCGAAATTTGACTACAGTGTGTCAATATGACATGTGAAGAGACAAAAAAAAACAATATTAACGTGCAAAAATTCTTCGTATTCGAGAGCCGAGCGCCTCGGGCGGGTAATTAAATACGTCTGAAGATAAACTGTTCACATATCGACTTACTGCATCTTCGAATGGAGTTTCTTACACCGTTCCAATCATATATCTACCATCTTATTTAGTTTGAAGTCAATAAACATCTAAATATTTGTCATCACGTTCAAAGTTTTCAAATTATCTTCCCCATCTTTACAAACTACAAGTCAATGTATTTTGTTTTACAAAAATTCGCAGAGTTACAAAATCCGTAGAGAGATTACAGTAAAAACGAACGAAGAGCGAACACCGCTCAAAACAGAACACAATATTGTTTTCTCATTTGCATGGACTGCAATATTAATGGAATTGATGATAGCTATATTAAATATTCCTCGTACAGAATATAGTTTTTACGCGACTACTAATATTGCGATAACAGAAGCTTTGGTGGCCGCTGTACTAACTGATTCTACACCCGATACAGTTACTATCGGAGTAAAAATTACATTTTATGAAAATAATTGTTGTATCACACCTAGTCCTTCTTCTATTTATGGTGTCTCTACGAATATTGGAGTTTGGCAGTCAGTTCACCAATATCTACGTGGTCGACGTAAGACACTGTTCTCACGTTGACGGTCTGCAAAGTTTCACGTTTTTGTTGGCCTCGTTGTACAACCTTCTTTGACACTCAACAACGACTTAAATATTATAGAATAATAGAATATGTAAATAATATCCTTATCTTATGTCAGGAATGCGAATGTGAGATTGTTTGTTTGTTACACTTTAACTGCTTAAGCGATCATTGCGCGCAGTGCGCGTCTGCGCAACCTATCATTACATTTGTACATTGTCAGGAGTATAGAAAATTACATCGTGCACCTTGTCTTCTAAAAATAAAACTGGCCCTGGTATTTACCCCAACTGGTTTTTTTGACTGAAAGGTCACTGTTTGCCTTGAGGAGGCATTTACAGCTACACCGGGCACGAGGCGGCAGGGCGCAGAGGGCGCCTAGCCTAAGCCTCTTTATGAGTAACTAAGCTCAAGGGCTCCCTCCGTAGAGGGAGCCTCGGCTCGGGCCGTTACTTTAATATTATTATTACCGGATTGGGAGGCCACCGAGCTCTTAGGTCGCTTCGGTGGACGCTCCATGGAGTGACTCGGCTCAAGGGCCCCCGAGAGGGGACCTCGGCTTGGGCTGTCACTCATTACGCGTTTAGCATTCCGATTCGAGGGTGCCCGAGAGGGCCGAGCCTCGGCTCGATCGGTAGCCATTATCTGATTACAAGTAGCATTACAACTAACATCAGCAGCTAAATAAATAATAAAATAACTTAGGTGCAAATAAGTAACCAGTGTGTACATACCCTGTCGCTTTCTTTGAATCGCTATCTCATTACCACGTTGGCTTCTCAACCCGCTCACAATAATGAGAAGCAACGCCCCCTGGCGGTCGCGCGATGCTCAAAGCGATATGGATAATTATGAGGCGGTATACAGTAACGTTGCTGCTAAAAGTGTTGCGACTTTGTCCGTCATTTTACATACGAGGTTAAACAAACTGATTATCAGTTAGTAATCTACTGTGGGCTATAAAAGTTTGCAATAGCTTTTGAATGGGGAAATAGAAGAAGTTCGTAAACAGAAGAATAGCGAGAAATGAAAGCGTTAGGTCTACAAGTAAAGTTACTTGCCTTTTCAAGCTATTTTACTGTGCTATTTACTAAAACTGTTCCTCGATATTATTGAAGGGTCAAGACTTTTATTCGTATAAATAAAGCAAAATATTTATCTCATCTTGGTGGTCTACCTCCCTGTATCTTTCATTACTTCATTACTGATGATGCGCGATTTTCCTAACTCCATTGCAATTGTTGTTGCCATTGACGTAATTGTTAAGATCTGTCGCGTCTATACAACGCCTTTTACGACTAATAATTCTAATAAATTTCAGCTCTGAATGAACTTTATTGCACGTCAATTGAATGAAGATCGTAGAGACAGTTCCAAACTCGTAACATTCAATATCCAGGGTATCTTGAATATGTTCTCACACAAAGAGCACAAGGAAGTAATTCTAGAATTTAATAGAAGAAATGGTTTAAGTTAGGAAGGAGTGTGAAGTGAGAAGTGAAGAAATATCAATTATGTTACTGATGAATACTCTGAGAAAAAGCGAGCATTGCTATGTTTTTAACAATCTACATATAATTAGTACTGAGGAAGGCATTTTACAGCTTAACCCTATACTGATACTGAAGTGAGACCCATTAATTATAAATTTGGAAGTGTACTAAGCAAATCTATATTGTATAATACATTTTATGACATGCTTTTTTTTCTTATTTGAGAAGGTGGCAAACGAGCAAGCGGATCACCTGATGTAAAATGAACGCCACCCATAGACATTCGCAACAAGCAAATGTGTTGCAGATGCGTTGCCTACCTTTAATGGACAGAGGAGGGCATAGACAGGAAAAAGGATATTTACTTTTCCCCATTAACCCTCTCCCCGTCCAATCCTCCTCTCTTTCCCATCCTATCCCCCTTATGAGGAACGGGTGGGAAGGGGAGGAGGACTGAAATTAGGCCTCTGGCACCTCACTCATCAGACGAAACGCAGAGTACTTCTACTTGACGCCTGTCTTCTGTGAGGTCGTGGTATTTCACCGGTCGAGCCGGCCAATTCGTGCAACAGATGTTGTTGTTGCGGACTCTACCACTGTTGAAACCATGCTGCACACGCTTTGGTTGATAGCTAGCTTTTAAGTATTGTTCTTTAATTAGAAGTATGTGATTGGATATAAAATATTCTGTGGTCCATAATAAAAAAATGAGCGTGTAAACAAAGTCTTTTGTTACATTTGGTAAGAACTAGTTACTTGACAAGTGACTACAAATTGTAATTAATTGTCAACAATTGGATTAGAACATTTGGAAATGCATAGAGGAGTCCGGTTTTCATTTTTTTGCATTCTGCCGTAAACATTACTCCTCGTAAAGATTAGCATTCTGAAGCAGATGATTGAACTTTCAACAGAGCTATCTATGTGACAGGTAACACAACTAATAGCTATAAAGACCATAGTGCCAAGATTTTATTATTTTCATTTAAATGCCATCCCTTCTTTCTCCTTTGTACATCTTCATTTTAAGATAGGAAGTGATATAAGCGCGATGACACAGTTAACTAGCTTAAACATAAATAGATTCTGCAAGTCGGAGTACTACAACCGGTAGCCCCCTAAGGCCACCTCGATCTCAGAGTTAAATCTATATAGTGTACTACGCGAAGTCAATTGGCGTGCATAACACCTCTGACACACTTGGCCTATTACCTTGGCTTCAAATCACGGGCCGCAGTGATCATTTCCTAGTGTCCCAACGTGCTAAAGACAATGATGGATGACTTAAATACAAGGACTTGCAAATTTAAAGCTGGATTAATGGTTGATTCGAGTTACTGCTCACACAAATTATTCTCTCCATCTGTAATAGGCACCTTTAACAGATTCAGAGGAAAATATAACTAGATTGTAGTTTTTTTTATAAGCGAAGGGGGCAAACGAGCGGCGGGAACACCCAGGTGATCAACGACGCCCATGGACACCCGTAACACCAGAGGAACTGCAGATGCGTTGCCAGCGTTTAAGTTCAAGAAGATACTGCAAGCTGTCACTAATAAGTCCCATTTACCAATTAGTACCATTTTACTATATTCCAGGAAGATCGGGAGAACTACAAAAGAGGAACTAGGCGCCACGTGAATACTTTTACCACTACTTCAAGCTCTTGAAACTATATGTGTAATCATAAAGCCTGGATTATGTTATCAAATTCTAGAAGGACACGTGACCATGGCCTAGAGCGCTCGCTGCATCCAATGCACCAACTATCACACTTATCCAATAACTAGTCACCTGCGCGCTCCACACGTGACAGCTGGCCGTTGGTAGGGCCGTAACTTTATGCAATAACACAATTTAGATTGACCCGTGGAACATGACGCTAAGGCGCACGTGCGAGCATCTTTGTAAGGATAATCTTGGAGAAATATAGTGGAAAATGTCAGTTCATGCACAGTAAAGTAGAGGGGTATAACCAACCATCCATTGATGTATCGCTTCTCTTGTATCCATACATCTTTGTGAGCATGTTCTTTGGTTAAGGATGATTTGAATATCGTCCTTCTTGAGGATGCAACTCAACTCTTGTATGCAACTCATTTTTCCAGAATAAATTGCAATATATCTGAAGAACCAAAGCATATCTTTCAATTCCAATAATAATATCTTCTTCAAAGAAAAAACATTATTTAGGGGCGTAAATTAGATTTCAATTTTATCAAAGGCCTTCGATATAAATCAGCAAGTTAAAAGACTGGAGAGTTTCACACGCACGTCACGTGGCAGGTACCTGCTCGAACAGACAAGCAAAATCTAACACAACAATCCCGCCGTCCATTAAGACAATAGGCTGCAATCAAATTATCGCCGGCTTGAGAGGCCCTGTCATAACTACACCGGTTCACCAAGATGATTGATATATAACTCTCACGGGATGTGCGACGGGAATCACTGCGATGGGAAGAGATAGGGAACCATGGAAAGCACGAGACCTGCCTGGGAAATAATCTACTATCTTTTGATTTATGTCTGTTCTTCAATAGTTGTTTTTGCCTTCGCAACACCCTATATCACATAGCTTAGTGTTTTCAGTATTTGATTCTTACGCAAAGGGACTTAGATGTTATTAAGTGCTAGCAAATTATTGAATTAAATAATTATAAATATTTGGTTCCTCATCTGCTCGGTTCCCCGCTGTACAGAATCATTTAAAAGATCAGTTTCCATTGCATTTGTTCGTCATGGCTCTGGAAGTACAGCAACCTTACTACCGGCGTGTACCTGAAGTATACTATAATCATCTTAACTTGTGTGTGAGGTCCCGGGGGACCTTTCAATGTCTTTTGTACTATTCTCTTTTTCATCACGTACCTTCTCTACCTACATAAGGAATACCCGCAACTTTATTGTTTGTTGCAGATAATTTAGGCTATCAACATGACCTAACCCAGCAGGTAACCCATCATTTATTTAATACTAGTGTAAAAGAGACAAAAATTGTTTGTCTGTTTGTTACAAATAAACATAAAAACTACTGACCCGATTATAAAGATTCTTTCACCCTTACTATTCCCTTCAAATAAACTTCATTTAGACAGTTCATAGCACTCTCAGATGGATAGTAATTATACATGAACAGGATTACAACCAGTTAAACATCGGTCGCTGTCTGTACCTAAGGTTAACGGCTTGTACATGTCACGAATAACAGACAGAACAATTAGACGTCCACGTAGTAACGTTGTAATTTCAAACGGAGGTAGTGGCGAGTGAAAGTAGCTAGAAAGTGTGGGACTTAGGCAATCTGAAACCTAGACGTGTTCGTAAAATAATACAGTTTATTGGTACTTATGTGTCAACGGGTAGTTAGGTTCCTTATGGTTGTTTCGTTGCTTCATGGATCGTTACTTTGTGTCATATCTAGATTTTTAATATAAGCGAGTTGCGGCGAACTTCGTTCCGCTTTTCAATTAAATTATGTTGCAGTACCCTATTTGCATTTATTTCTGGATTGCTTCATATATCTATATATATAAAATTCTCCTGTCACAGTGTTAGTTGCCACACTCCTCCGAAACGGCTTAACCGATTTCAATGAAATTTTGTCTATACATGCGGTAGGTCTGAGAATAGGTTTTTATCTATCTATCTATAATATTATGAATGTGAATGTAAGTTTGTTTGTTACGCTTTCACGCGAAAACTGCTCAACCGATCATCATGAAAGCTTGTACGCACATTGTCAAGGGTACAGAAAATAACATAGGGTACCTTTTATCCCAGAAAATGAATAAATAAAATGTTTTCGTCAGTGTGAACACGGTGTTAGTACTTTTTTAAATGCTTACGTAGCAAGATATACGAGTAAAAGAAATATAACGCCTACTCTTTTGAGGTCACTGGTGCGTTGATTAAAAACATTGGTCCTCCGCATTGCTGTCGAGGTCATTGACAGGACACGCGCATCCCATATCATGCGGCAGCTAAACCCTCGCGCGTTTTACATTGCGGTCTTTGCGGTATAGGCAGGCGAACACGATCTTACCAAGCCATCTTTAATCATTTGCTTTTATATTTTTTAATCAAGCGATTCGTGGGCAATGACAATTTTATAGTAAAATAGGCGAAGCCCCGCGGCTTCACTTACCGTGCAATTCAAACTGAACATTGCCCAGCATAACCTGAACCCTATTTAATATGATTGATCATATACATCTAAGGTCAACTTACATTGTAAATTTACGCGCACACCTTCGTCCCTTTCTTTAGACCTTTACAATTAAGTTATTTTATTACCTCACTGATTATTGCCTTATAGTCTGTAACGCCGAGAGTTCTAGAATCGATTCCTGTGCAGATTGTATTTTTTTACATAACATTAGAATATTATATATAGATATATTAATCATGAACGTTCATTTTTGGTGTTGTCAGTCAACAGGTTTACCTCCTGTCACATTTGTAACTACAATAAAAAGCAATAGTTTTAACGCTGCATAAATTGCAGGAAGTGGTTGTATTTATAGAACAATCTAAAGTTAACACGAAGCCAACCTGAATAACTAATTGTCCGAAGTTGAGTTATAAAAATCTGCCTACCCCACTTTCAGCATTGTATAAGTAGGTCCAAAGGCATTTCCCAATCGCGTCTACGATCGTAAAAGTAAGATTTATCGTCGAACCGAACGAGACGTGAATTGATATATTATTTTCTTATTGTATCGAATGACGTTCCACCGCATGCGAGCACCAACCGCTTTATTGCCAATATTTTTATTGGGAACTCATGGCGGTAGCGTAATTACGAACTGGACGCTTTCGTAAAACCTTCACGGTACCTTGGCACGTCGTCATAATGTTACAGACCCGTGGCGACAGCTAAGAAACGCAAAGAAAAATGCAGAACCCGCACATTTTTGTGTTGATTTGTACTGAAGCTTGAGGTTTTTTTTTATTTTTCCTCTCGAGAGTACACCCTCCCGAGGAGGAGTGAATTCATATATTCCACAATTTTCTTTTTATATGGTTGCTACAAATATTACAATTTGTTGCACATTGTAGTGAGCACGCCACTCAGTTGCTATTTACTGAGGACGGCCACTTGTGTGGTTGCCTTGCCCTATTACATTGGCACTACGAAAAAGTCCAATCGATTTCTTGTAAATATTTTTATGGACCATTTTATGTGTTTTCAAGACGCGATACGCGTACACAATTTATTATAAGTGGGTGCTTGGTTGAATTACTTTCGTTTCCACTGACCAACGAATGAGACGTTAACTTGTTTTATTATGTTACCTAAAAAAGCGATGTTAGCCAGAAGTCATGGACTGGGCGTCTTACTAAACTCTTTACAACACATTAAAACGGAAATTTGGCGTTGACGTTTTTCTCAATAACCAAGTGATTATGATAATATAAATTGTCAACTCCTGTATTACTAGTTAGATAAGGTAATATAAATCTTAAAGTAAAATGTTGACAACTACTGACTGGCAATAGATACATACCGTCTAGTGACTCACTGGAAATATCACCAACCGTACGTACCTGTAAAAATAGAACATAAAAATTATTTAAATATAATCTTTAAAATATTCAACGAAAATCAACCCATACAAGAAAGGGTAATTTAAAAAAAATGTTGCTGACGCGTATATTTCTAACCTTTTTATTATTTTATGACTATACAACTAATTCCCGCGCGCATCCTAAATCAAACATGGCGTCGTGCATACTGTCACGTCATTACTTAACAGAATAAAAATTAATGTAAATATAAATCATATGGCTAAGACAAAAGACTTTTGTCGAATGATGGCATCTGTACAATCCTATTTTGTATTTCAAAGAACCGACATCTTAAATCTTTCGACGAAACACTTATTCCCGTTTAGTTTTTTTTTAATCCGCTCGAAATACTTCATCGCTGTGACAAAGGAATGCGTTTTATCGAGCCACGAGATCTTTAATTGTTGTTTTTCATTTTCCATGCGTCTACGGACGTTATAATTGATTTAATTGTATCATAAGAGAAATTACATAATTAAAGAAGAATTTTCTTGTGTAATTTATACTGAAATGTAATAGGTAACAGGCCTAATACAGTAATAAAAGAGAGAGGTGGTTTTATGGACGGCCGATTTATTTTAAATCTTGTATTTGCGTACTTTAAACTATCTTTTACTTCTGATAGCTCAGTTTTACAACAATTTTTATTGAAATCAATGAATTGTAATGGACAATAAGCCATATAATTTAAAATGTACAATTTTATATTTATTTACATTAAACAGGAAATGAAATGTCATTGCGACAGATGTTACTGTAAAGGTTCATCCACACTGTAAATGCAATACGATAAAATTATGTAACATTCTTCAACTATTGCGACTGCTTGTTTAAGTCAAATAACATTTTATTATCGGATGTTGGCTACTTACGCTTGGAAACGTCCTCAAAGGAACTGCGGTTTGGATTCACTATTACTCTTCCACTTTTTACGGTCTAGTCCTCAGACCGTAAACAAATGATAACGTGCGATATGGAACTCGGTTCTAAGAACGTTAAAAAAGGTATCATAAATCAGTTTGAAACTCGAACGAGGTTTTTTGAAAATGAGTTTCGTCGTTTCGGGATTGAAACAAGTGGTAGCTTGCATCCATTTTATATACCCATTGAATTAAGGATATTTTTTGTTCCGGTCCACTACCATTTTATGTACATCAAATATAACACAGTGAATAAAATATACTACGAAGATTACTTTGGGCGTGTTTTAAATGACACGTATTTTATTGTTGACTTATACTCTACATCTTTACATATAACGTTCCTGACATACACATGCAAATAACGAATGCTAAGTAAAAAAACATAAAAATGTCGCTACCGTCGTCCAAAGCTCACTCTCAAACACTCACCGTCCACACGTCGTAATGTCAATATTTTGATATTCATTAGCGCGCCTAGCGATCGCCGCGCCGCCGTGATAAGATACGCAACCTAACGCGGCCTGTGACATAACTCAGCGGCTTAGCGCCGTGCGACAACTGACATTATTAAAATCCACGCCATCTATGTAAATAAAATATCATACTTACGTTTGTCTTGTTAAAGACCTGAGACAGTTTAGCCTTACATTGTATAGCTTTTTTAAGGAACTAACTATTGTTTGACGAGGATTACACAGAATCTTAAGTGGCAATGTGATCTAATCATGGGTTTACACGGCCGAAAACCTTCAAATAAAACATATTGCCATGTCATTCGATCTTACACCAGTGGAAACCCGCGGTAAGGATGGCACGCACAAGTTTACCATTAGCTAGCTATTTTATTGAACGTCATAATCCAATACCATTTGGTGACAATTTTATTAACACGCAAATAGGCCCTGTTGTCCATCAACTACAGTCCTCTTTACAAATAATTCGAAGGAGTAAGATTGGCGCTATATGTTCATACACTAAGCCAGACCAAAATATATATCCAGTCATGCAATAATTAAGGGAGTTAATCTCCCTTAATTATTCAAAAAGAGCAGAAGATAACAGATTATTTTCTGCTCTAAAACACACGTAGGAAACAAATATTTTTTTCCCAAAATACTGATAACGTCCAATATTCCAAATGTATAATTTACCATGAATTCAACCTTTCACACAATTAGTTAAATAATTAATAATAATAAAAAGTAAAAAATACAGACCTTAAAAAGATTTTCAGTCTATATGGTAACTTGGGAAAAGAACATCAAAGCCTAACAGTAGCACATTATCACAAAAATCTTAAAAGCGCGCCAAATTTTTACATTTAAAAATAGCAACACATTTCGACATCATATTTTGCAAATTACAATAATACTACTTTACAGTTCTATCTTTAACACTGGCAGGTTAACAACTAATATAGTTAAAAAAAACAAAATGTCAAACACAAAAACAAAAACTTTGAAGGACGTCCATAAATTAGAAAGTCGTGAATCACGGACAGGGTCTGTATACACTGTGACCACTGATTCCTAGTAATACGTTATCTCTAGATAATATGTCATCGCTGGCTTTCTTATCTGTGCTCAATGGCGTTCCCTGATAAATATTTTAACGTCTAAAGTGGTAATGAAATAATTAATAAGTCAATCCATTTTGTTGGTAGTCATATTGTGGTAAACTGATTAATTGTGTATATTTTTTACTGTTGTATAAACTTGAACTCGGAATGTAAAAATGTAAGTGAACTCTTCTTAATAAATAAATTTAAAATGTCGAATTTGTGTTTACCTTTGCCTTTCACCGATTCAATGTAAAAAAAATGTGATGGCGGAATTTGAATGCCAGTTTGTCCAATTTCCAGTTGAGGCAATGGGCCGTTTCTGTTTCATTATAAAGCCCGATTTATAATGAAACACAGGCGGTTGCTCTTCGGAACACGTAAGTCGAAGTAATTTTACGTAGTTTATTTGCAATTTCAAACACCTCAGACGATAACTTTCAAAGGTAACGCCATCTCGATGCTAGGGGATCATTTTTATCTTTACCAGACATACTGAGAGGAACTTTTATAAAATGAATCATTGCCGGTCCTAGGTCTAAGCGTCTTTTAAACAACAAATCTTCTCTGGGACTTGTCACGTACGCAAGACGAAGAGTCCAAGGTTATATTCCGATTGTTTATTAAATTGTTATAAATCAGTCAGTTCCGGTTAATATACAATTTTAATTCAATTGTTATATTTGTAGTGACTAAACAATCACATTTAACTTGCTATAAAAAGGAATATGGAAGTGGATCAAGCCTGCAAAGTTATGACTAATAACTTATGTTCATTTAAATAACTACTTGACTGATTTTGACACGGTTATATTTAACAATTGTTACTTATTTTAAAAGCCTTCAATTACTCTTTCCATTGGTCGAAACAATGAGAGCATTATCATTTTTTTGTAGCAAAAGTTGGCAAACGAACAATCGGTTCACCCGATATTAATTTACCGCTACTCATAGACATCTGCAACAAGCTAATGAATTGCAGATGCGTTACCTACCTTTAATAGACAAAGGAAACACAGAAAATATGATATTTCCGCTACCCTATTCACCCTCCCCTTGAGATTTTCTTATTAGAAAAAAGGGAGAGGGGAATAGAACTAAAATTTCTTTGAACAATTCCCAAACAAGTTTAAACTTTGATAGAAATAGTTCAGAACATTACTCGATGGCGGATTTGTACCCGCGACAATGTCGAGCAAGCATCTATATTAAAACAGACCGAAAAGGATATATTAATATAACGTAGGCACTATGTTAATCGTGTTATAAGAGTAATGACGCGTGCACTACACACGATCGGTTCCGTCCGTCACTGAGCTAATGGGGCGCTACTACAGCCTAGTATTTAGGTTAGGTTATTATTATACGCCTGGATTAACTTTGTATATTCCAAGTGAGATCTATTGACCTTTTCAATACATCTGAAGAAAACAGAGATATTGGTACGAGTTTTTTAGTAATAAATGCCAATAAAAAAATAATGTAGCAAATAATATTAGGTTGTTAATACAATTGTCAGATGTAGATTAGTATATCGATCATTCTATAATAACGAGACGAATAAGAACCTTTTACTCCCTACGTGCAACCACAATTGTGTCGCATGGGAACGTTGAGCGTGTGTCCACCAATCACAATCTCTCTGTGATGTGTAGTTTTGTATATACATAACGGATATAAATAACAATTCTACTGACACATTATTCAACTATTAATTGTTGTTCGTATTTGTGATAATTTAAACTGTATGTGATTTTCACCTGTTCATACAAAAACCAAGACGGAACAAATTTGAACTTTGTTTAGTAATATTCAGATGCGTTGGTGGTGTAATGGTCAGCATAGTTGCCTTCCAAGCAGTTGATCCGGGTTCGATTCCCGGCCAACGCACACTTTTTTTGCATTTCCATATTAGCAATTTGTAATATTATCCCGGCTTCAGATTTTATTATTTTTAACTGTTCTTTGTGTTAAAAATTTTTAAAACATTATCGAAGCAAATATTGTAAATGTGAGTGACAGTGTTGGTAGGGGGCGTCATTGATGAATTTATATCGACCAGATTAGTTACCTATTAGAGAAAGGCGGCATAAAAGTACCCTTACCTATCGACAATATATGCGTTGATATTGCGATAATCTATAATCTCTGCCTACCCCTCTGGGTATGATGCTTATTGTAAGTAATATTATAAATGCGAATGTTTGTTTGTTGCGCTTTAACGCTTCAACTTATCATACGATCATCGTGAAATTTTGCACACACATTACCAGCGGTACAGAACATAACATAGGATACCCTATTAACCCAAAAAAACTTCCGGAGGCAAAGTCAAACCTAATATATAGGTTACCATGGTAACAATAAATAAGAACACGACAATAGCATCTGTCTGACATATTATCATTGTCATGGCAACAAGTTCCAGCTAGGACGATAAGTAAGGAATAGCGTGCGCAGCCGCGGGCAATAGCTAGTGTATTTAATTTCCTATTCAAATTACTACGATTACTACGTATTATTTGTAGTGGAGCCTTATCGGTTGTGTTATCAATGCACAACACTTTATCGCAACATTAAACAAATCCAACCAAGTTCGAGAGGGAAACAGGAAATGCGTGAGTCATAAACATTTATAACTTAAAAGCCACTGATAACAGAAATAAAATATTTTTTTTAAGTAAAAGTACATCCTTTGCTAATAAAGAAAGGATGGGTAGGGGACTTGACGGATGAGGGGATGGAATGATCGTTTTCTGTTTATACCCTTTGTCTATTAAAGGTAGGCAATGCATCTGCAACTCATTAGCTTGTTGCACATGCTATAGGTAGCGGTCTCTAAGGGTCTATTTACACGATATTTTATGTGCGCTGTGACAACGCGCGTCGCGACGGCCTTGCGTCCGCTAGGCGTTGTAATCGCTATCAACGCGCATCGTCCACGCACAAAAACTTCGTGTGTAAACGCCTTAAATATCAGGCGAACCGTTTGCCCGTTGGCCACATTATACTTTAAAAGAGTTATTACTTCTGTTATTATATATATCTTCTTTATTTGGTGACAAATGTCAAAGTTAAATAGTTCTGTTTCGTGCCATTCAAACAGTAGACGAGTCCACTGGATGAGGGTGACAGGGGACCGATCTTAGTGGAGATTAAAAGGCGAAGTCTTCTTACAGCAGTGTATTACTGTCGGCTGACAAGAGAGGGAGAAACAACTGTATGAATGTCGATTGAACCGGTGACCGACCTCTCAGGATAAATCACCTGAACGATTTTAAAAACATCAATATCGGTTGCCATGGCAATGTCTCACTTGACAATAACAACTTATTGACACATGTCACATTCAATTCAATTTGGAATAAGGAACAAATGCTTGCGTAAGCTCATAAACACAAGAGGATCTTAAGACCCTAAGATATACGGGTGGTATGCCATATTAAAATTTAATCTAAACATCACATACATACAAACACAGACTGAGTAGATCATAAACCCACACACAGTATCCCGCTGTAAGATAACTTTAATATCAAGCTAAATCAACGATTTTATAACTCCGCCACAATAAAAAGGCGTATTATTCTTATGTGAATCACCCAACGCCGCTTTATGCTAATTATACAATAAACCCAGCTATAAATAACGAGCAATGGAGATGCTACGAGCATGGCCGGACGTTATTGAACACAATTGGTGCTATTGTCTTTAAACAATTAAATTAATTAAGAGAACATAGATACAATACAAATACATTGAACGTCATACAAACACACACTAATAAAATTGAAAACGTATTTAAGGGACTCCATTTACTTTGGACCTTTATATAATTCTACTGACCCAGCTTCGCTCTGGTAGAACCAAATACGTTCATGTAGTAGATACCAAATATGTCTTAGCTTAATACGTCATTAGACAGGCTTAACAGCCTTAGGGCTAACTACACAACATAGGGAGTGGGCCGATGTAAAAATGTACATTACATAAATAGATAAATCTAATACAGACATATTAAATAGGTATACCACTCTCTCTCTCTTCCTCTTCCCCCTGCACTCTCCACCCCTCTTTTTTCGGCCTACAGTCGTTTACTACTGGACCCCCCTCCCCATTGATCGCCAGAGCGGTCCCCCGTCGTCCTCAGCCAGTGGACTCTCGCAACCTTGACTAAATCATCGGTCTATCTTCGCTGCGCCAAAGACCCATTTACCATCTGTTCCGCGAGTAATGTACATACCTACCCGTCTTAACAATCTTATGTAATGTACATTTGATAACGCTCTAACAATTCGTTGTTTGATAACAAATAACATTCTTAATGTGATTAAGATAAGGCGATTTGAGTTTATCAGAACGTCAAAATTATAATCGCCACCTGCCCGGTCTGGAGGTTAACGCACTTGACTTCTGTGGTACTCTTTCAAATGAAGATGTAGTGCTTTACACAAGCAGGAGAGGACCTCCTACAGGAGAGGAGACGTCATAATGTACATACACTTCTCAGACCCTCGGAATGAATAAAACTCCTTAAATAATTTCTCAGTAATAACTGTCTTTCAACACAATCTCTTCCCTCTGTGGTCAAATCCTCAAGTCAGTTCTTTTAAGGGTTGGCAACCTTACTCATATAAATTTAATATACACTTGTTTTCAATTAATTTGTTAATAAAACTCTCGGTGTTCACTATAAATTAACTGAACGTTATTTTAATAAGGAGTTTATGTGTAATACGCCTAAAATATAGCCTTATATATGTACATATACGTATGCGTACACCGTTACATAGCTAGTAAATTACCGCCGGAACGCAGCGCCAGGCTGCCACTTGAAATTATGCACGTATCCATTGTCATACGAATGTCGGACGCTCGGTTACTACTACTACCTTCAAAGTGTGTGTTGTAAATAAAATATTTTTAAAATAATTAATAAACACACAGACATTCCTCCAAAAATGTATCGCTTAGAAATCGATGTTAAATTATTGAAGTGAACATGGTAATAAAATTATGACTACGTTTAAATTACCAACATAGTATTATTACATATTATTTATTATTATATTATTATCAGAGACTGTGGTAGTGTTGAGACAGTAGAAAAGGGTTGATCAAAACATAGGGACATCATGTTGTCTTATCCTAAAGGATAAATAATTAATTTAATAAATTAAAATCACAAAAATTTTTCATTCTCGCATTTTAGAAAAAAGATAATCCATTATAAATTAAACTAGTAACTTATTGACCTTCTGTGTGTTATTTAATAAATTCATTATTTAAAGTGAACGTGATGAACAATGTCGTGACGTATGCAACAATGGAAACGAACACCGTGTCAAGTGTCAGTAACAAGGCGAGCTTTCTTTGGAGCATAGTCTGCATTATGCCCTGAAACGAATGCATATAAACTTCCCGCGGCAGATAATGAACTCTAACGGATGGCTGTAAGTGCTATAATCGCTTGATGCGCCCCTGATGGACACCTTTAATTTCGAAGCACTCGTAAACGCTTGAGTTGTGTATTTTTAAAACCCGGCGACTCTCAGACACGGCCCGAGTGAAGGGTTCCGAGCTTTTATGAAAGGAAAATGATATTTCTTCATACAATTGCTTGGAAGTTTCTAGAAAAAATACTTGTAGAACTAGCGACCCGCCCCGGCTTCGTACGGATTTTCGACAACCAACAGATATAGGGTAGGTAGATACGGAGTTGATCGGATCAAAGACCAAGTACCAGGCTCGCATAAAACTAAGAATATCAACAGTCGATGCCAGCGGTAATGATCTTAATTCACCTAATGTAAGAACGAAATCACGATTGATTTAAACCGGTCGTTAAACAACACGTATTAAGACATTAAAGTGTTAAGCCCCTCAACACGATCACGAATTTCAGATGAGCATTCTTAAATGTATGTTTGCAATCATATTGACACCAAGATATTACGTTCTTTAGCCTAATGACGTCACCATATCTCTTATCATTTTGATATCGTATACAGCTTACAATCATTATAATAAACGCACCAAATATACATTCGTCGCCAACCATCAATAAAAATTCTAGGCACTTCGTATAGTGCTGGCTACGTCCAGCATTGATCACCACGAAGAGCGTTCCCCTGCCCGTAACGAAGTCGTCCAGTAGACTCCTGAAACCTTGTCCAGATACATACATCCTGTGATTGCTCTGACGTCCAACTCTCGCATCGAGCGGGCTCATTGGCCAAATCATATAGCGCTATACATTTTTTGTGTTTATAGGTGCACATCTATGTACATTAAAAACGATGTAGGTATATATGTTCCCTATAGATTACGAAACGGCTACCCGGGTAATGCCGGGCCGGATCACTAGTGCTTTTATGCATATTTTTAAGTAGGACTTAAGCTCAGGGTCTGGAACTCAGTAACCAGGTAACCTGAACTCTAAACCATGTGGTCTTTCCATAAACAGAACTCGCGTATCTAGCTGGTGTGGTTACAAAAACTAGTCTACCAGCTTGCAGTTGCGTCGCTTCACGGAATAGAAAATAGAATAAGAAAACATTTCTGCGTTTAACATTGTCGGAAGTAAGATTATCTATGGTATACTACTATATAACTCTGTATACCTTGTTACAAAGCAAGATGTGACTTTTGTAAACAAACGTTCAGTTAAAATTCAAAACGAAGAACTTTTTCCCATATTACCTTATAACAATAGCTTTACATAAAATTGCAACATATCCGATGAATGTTTAAAAAGTGTAATGGCCGCGCCGTATGGTAATCATATCATGCTATGAAACAAGGTAAAGAGAATGTCTGTACAGTCAATTTTTTTGTTAAATAGCGTGATAAATATTCATTCCATGAGGCCTAATTTCAGTCCTCTTCCCCAGCCCACTCTTTCCTCATAAAGGTAGGATGGGAACGGGAAGAAATTTTAAGGGGGGTTAATGGAGAAAAGGTAGTATCCTTTTCCCTGTCTATGCCCTCCTCGGTCCATGAAAGATAGGCAACGCATCTGCAACACATTTGCTTGTTGCGGATGTCTATGGGTAGCGCTCACTTAACATCAGGTGATCCGCTTCCGTCTGGTGGTTCACAATCCCTCTCCCATTCCGTTCCCCTTCTTGTTAATATTTATACATTCTAAGCATCAATACCCTAATGTTAAGGGTACGGACTGCAGAACATGAGGAAGTGGTTTCGAATCCGCCATTCGACTATTAGTAAATAACATTTAATCATAGATAGGTAAAAGAAATATTAGTAAATTGTTTCTACAATCTACAGATATTTTTAATTAAAAAAATGGGCCTCAAACGTTGAAAAACGCTGGCAACTCTTGTCACTAGTTGCGGACGCTAATGGGAAGTAATTAAAAAATTATAAGTCATGACTATTTACATCGATTATTTCTTGCAATTGTAAAGTTCAATGGCAGGAATACAAGCAACGTGGATCACATTGAACTTCTTGTGTAGGTACCTCCTTCTTCCCTACAACGATCTTAACGAGGTAAACGAAAAGCATTGAATCTTTTCTTCCGGATTAACTCGAGCTAAGCTGAAGCGGTTTGCTTGTTTCTATATATACGAGTCAAAGAAGTAACGCGCTGGCATATACCAACGTACATACCAAACTAGTGGACCTAGAGACTTGAAATTTTGCATAAAGATTTATTTTATCACTTAGACGAGCATTATGAAAGGATTTGTTTTAAATTCATCCCCTAAAGATCTGAAGCAGGGATGAAAGTTCGTTTGGAAAAACTATCCGTTCGAAGCGAAGGGTTTCTAGTAGCATGTAAAAATTATACTTTTTGTTATTGTTAATACAAAAGTTATTTATTATTCTTTAATGCAGTTACAATACATGTAATAACCGTGTAACGACGAACAGTGAAATTTATCGCTGTACATATTGGACTCGTTACAAACTTCTTTATTTGTTTAACGCATGCGCACCATTAATTGATTCATCACTTTGATTAATTAGATAATTGCATTCCTAAATCAGTCATCATCATGAGTTTCATTACTTTCACATTAGAATTAACGATTCGCAGTGGACGTGGAGAAAGTGAATCTTCTTTAATCAGCAAGTTATTGATCATTTCATTCATCATTTACGCTTAATGCTTCAAGTGTCAACTTAACTTGGTCTTCAATAAGAATTGAATGTAGAGGATGTCTTCAGAGATCTACACATATCTTTCGTTCGGTTGAAGGTGCAACGGTCATTCTAAGGTCAGAGGTATGTGGCTACCTTACAAAGATTTATGTCAATGCTAAGCTACGCGCGCACCTTCATTCGATCACATCACCACTAAACATCCAGTGGCTTGTTTTTAGTCATTAAAAACTAACAGATAATAAATACCACTCGTTCATTAATACGTCCAATGTCACCAATAATGTCAATGTCGTGCACGCTATGCGTTCTTCCAAAATTATTAATGCTACACCCACAAAGGGCTCTTGTACTCAGCCCGTACGTTTTGCTATGAAAATATACAGTCGATTCCCCGTAAAACCAATGATATAATACAAAAATCTAGAAGATATGTCCCCCGAATTTGTAATAAGAGACAAGGGCAAACGAGCGGCGGGAAAATGTGACACATGAAAATGAAAGTGATCAACGACGCCCATGGACGGGTCCACAACACCAGAGGAACTATGAATAAAGTATAAAAGTCACTGCCTAAAACAGAAAAAAATAAAGCATTAGTCTACTCAACACGGTAACTTGTTTATTCCGGGACCGTATTGTTTCCTAATTCAATCTGAGAGCAATAAAATACGTCTGTCTGTCTGTCCGCGCATAAATCAGCGGATAACATTAATTTCGCATTCGCCTTCCATCGAAATGCTGGGGTTAGAGCTTGTGGCCAACAATACCGTGGCCGCACGCATTCGATAAAACATGAATTATAGTTCCTAGATGAGACACGAGTTTCTCACAATAGATAAAATATATTAATTAATTAATTCTATTCAATATTTTTTTGACCACATACTCATATATACGAACACTAGCTTCACGCCCCTTCTTCGAATGGGTAGATATATAAACAAAAATTAAAATAAAATATAGACAATATTTTACTCTTTGACAGAAGAGCTTTCTGTTGGAATTGAAAGAATCTTTAAAAAAGGATCAGTAGTTTTTGAGTTCAGATTTGGAAAAAACAATAAAATCTTTTCTTTCGTTCACTTTTAACCTTTAGGGGATGAATTTAGAAAAACCCCTGAAATAGGGTTTGATCGCCTACGTAACAAGAGAAATCTCTGTGCAATATTTCAAGTTATACGACAAGAATACAATTTTTAACTTTTGTCAACAAGATTTAGTTACAACCAACATCTCAACAACGGCATCTTCTCAATAAAGGGACAGATTAATCAATCCATAACAACGAAGCTGTATCAATCATAGATATAGATAGATATAGTCACTCAACACCAATCTACTTAACCCGTAAAAGAAACTAATTAACCGGCCACTTCCAGGTATCGGAAATAAATGTAAAGAAAGTTCGATGCAGCGGTGGCGTGAGAAATCTAGTAGTTAAACCACTTTAACGTTGTTAGTGCGCTGCGCGAACAACGCAATTCGCTATTAGTTAGGGACTACACACAATTTCCAGGTCACCAAGCCATTAGGAATTGTTGAAAAATTGTTAAAATAACTTAAGTGATTAATTTAATAGGAATGAGTACGATTTAACTCCATCGTGTTCAAAAGTAAACAGGTTTCGATGTCTGTGAAGCGAAATGATACAGAAAAAAAATTGTTCTGGGAATCCACGAAAGTGCTCATTAAAATTTCCGTTCAACTCATGGAATGATTTGCTTAACAATTCCCGAAGATTATTTTTCAGAAAGAGAATTACGCAGTCACTTTTGATGAGCACCGCCTTCAGAAGGCAGTAACAAGTCTTTGTTGGGAGACCAACTAGATTTAGGTAATGATTTTGTCAAAGTTAGCTAAAAAAAACTTAGAGATTCTACAATCTTGACGTTTGACATACGAATAGTATAAACAATACGGCTAGCGGCAGACGCTTGAAATATTCACGGAATATTAAGCTATATACCCCTCCTATATGGGGGCTCCCGTACAACAAATGTACGGTACGAAACCTTTCGTGCGCGAGTCCGACTCGCACTTGGCCGGTTTTTGTTATACGTGATATTTAAATTTTATCCCAATCCAATACGCGGTTCTTGAGTTATTATATAATTTTATACTAGTCGATTTGTATTAGTTTTACTGCTTTAATTGTTAATGTACCTCGAGTTCGCAGGAAGCCATTTGAATCTTAGCTTATGGTATGTACAGTGAAAGATTGAATTCCACCATCAGTCTGTCCAATTTTTTTGTGTTCATTATCTACTTTATTCATCATTAAAAACCATGTTGTTGATGACGAATGATTATCACCAAAATAAAATAATTGATAGCAACAGAAATGGATTTCACAGCGTTTATTTCTCTGTCAATCTCACATCCGTGCGTTTCAAATTTGCGGCGTTATTTCTGTAAACGCGGCGCCAACCTGAGTCACATTATCATATCAATCTGTGATGTCATGCAAATCACTTTGACACTATTAATGGTCAACATTTATCAAGTATAAATTTAATGGAGGAACGTGGGCTGAGCTGGGCTCATAAACTAGTACTTTGTGGTGTCTAGGCGACCATAAATCTGTGAGGGCAATCATTGTTTCAAGCCATTATGTGCACTTACAAAGGTCCTATGGATGCTAAGTACAGATTATACAACATTCAGTAAGTAAGCATTAAAATAGAACAGTGTGAAATTTACTTTATAATAATACTAGTGACCCGCCCCGGCTTCGCCCGGGTACCACTAATTATGTTGGTCCGATCGCTACCGAACACAGGAAAGTGCCAATCTGGACAATCCCTGTAAATTTCAACGAAATCGGTCCAGACGTTTCGGAGTCTATAGGTCTATAGGGAACATACATACGTAGTTCGCTTTTTAAATATTTTTTTTTTTCATAAAAATATCATATGTTACTTCTAATACCTCCAAGAATATGTGTACAAACTTTCATGATGATCGGTTGAGTATTTTTCACGTGAAAGCGTAACAAACAAACTTACATTCACATTTATAATATTAGTAGGGATTTTGTGCATAGCCCGTTAACTTATGATCGCCTGGTAGCTTCAGTGCATATCGCCAATTTTCCGTACATGACGAATTTCGATGATCTTACAATAATTACTAATTAGTGGAAAAATCTTCGTCAAACAAAATGAAACCAGCCGCTTCGATGTTAACAAATGAAATAACACGTCCTCGTTTCTTTTGTTAGCGAATAATTCATTAACGACATACTCAGAAGCTAGTTCTAGGCCATTGTTTAAATTCACAATCCGTTCTCGATACGATTTCAACCTTGTCGATAGCTTTAGTATTGGATAAAAAGTAATTTTGGTATTCTTTAAAGGTATTACTTTAAAAGCATACAATTTCACTACTAAAGAAATGAAATAATCAATCACACCCGTGACTAAGAGGCGTAGACAGAGATAACGATTCTGAGATTGATTTGGGACGGTCCGGGCACACCTCTCGAAATCCTTATGTATTACTCTTTCTAGTTATCTTTCACAAGCGGCTCTAGATTACTTTTCATGGACATGTACATAGCATTCGTAATTAAGCCTACTAGAGAGAGCACCAGATATACAAATATAAAATAACACATGACCACCCACTAGGCCGATCTGAAGATTTCCTGCAAATTTCATCGAAATCGGTTAGTATATATATATAGATTAGTTCATACTTAAGTACTATATATTATTCAGTCTAGAAAACTGTGTTTCGCAAGCCTCCTGAGCAATGCGAGCGAGGCGAGGCTCGGCCACATTGTTTCAGGATCCTATAGCATTCTACTGACCTGCTTTTGTACGTGACAGTCGACGAATACCTTGCTACTGTAGAGGACAGTGGCTCTCAAACTGTTGTGCGAGTAAAATGTAAATTATATTATACCTTAATTATTTCTATACATGTCATATTCAAACAAAGTTTAATATTCGTGATTCGTACTGAACGCTTATAAGTGAAAAATTGGTATTTAAAACTAAGTAGGGTCTTTCATCGCGAAATCCTCACCACCTCTCACGCTTCTTCCACATTCATACATCTTATCTTCTTTATTTTTAGTACATGTTATACGCATCCAAAACCACCGCTCAATACTGTTCCAAAATCAGTCACCAAAAGCATAATTAAAATAATAAGAAAAAAGAGGACTAGAGGCTAGTTTGTCTCTAAAGAATGTAAACACATAACTAAAGAAAAAGCATCCCAATTGGGACGTTTTCGAGTCTTCACTTTTGCCCGATAGTGATAACTGCTACATTTTTGTCTGATTTGGGTACCGCTGTTTATCCGGCTACCGTCCGTAAGTCCACCGAGCTAACCTGTACTTTCCGCGGCACTTTAGTCTATTCTCCTTCCTACCGTTTTATAATAAGGAAATGTTTCATTCAATTGGGAATGCGAAAAGAATAGATTGTATCCAAGACCGGAATAACATACTACAACCGCAAGAAGGCGCTTGTGTTTGTTTTTCAAGCGTCAAAGTTCAATATTACGATTGCATTGAGGAAAATTAAGAGCGCGAGGTCTCGGATCCAGGAAATTGGTCCGCGCTACACCGTGAGGTCGAGCCACTGACCTTTGGTTACAGTTAAATCTGTTTATCACATACAAAATGAAGTTTAGTTTTAAAATACATATATTTCTCATTAGCCGTACGACGTTCAGCGATTTCTTTAATGTTATATTATTAATTAATATAATATATATATAATTAATTTAATTCATTGATATAATTGACACTGATACAAGTTTCGATGAACCATTTATGGCTAAGCTAGCTTTTCGTTTCGTTTCGTCTTTCGTCTTTTATTTTCCATGAGTTAAAGCGTACAAACAAACAAACATTCACACCTGATGATGTGGTAGAAAGATGTTACGCATTAATTTTAGTTCAGCTAGATTGATTTATTTATTGTTTGTAGTTTATTTTTCAGTGCAGTGAGTAATGGTACGGTAGATACAATTCACTGGTTCAGTTCTGGATTGCGCAAGAGTTGGATGCGAGCGCACATCTGGTGCGGGCGTCTATTTAAAACTCCAAAGTAAACCTGTTCCTCACTGTTTGATACCGGTGTGATAAATATAATGCCGGGCGTACATGTTTGCAAATCGGATATACGGTCATGCTTCAGTTACCATATTTATGTAAACATATCGTTCCTTAAAATTTTGTAAGATTATTCTGCGTATAACAACGTCGAATGTATTGTGTAAATATTCTTATTGACACATTATGAATGAATTTTCCTAATTCTCGGATAACAGTTTTATTTTCGGGATATAAAAAACTTCATGACATTTTCTGTTCCCCACACTATGTGTGTAACAAACAAACAAACCCACATTCGTATTTATAATATTAATTAGGTTGTGAACACCTATGTTCGTTACTTTTTTATATCCTAAGCCTCTACTGATCATTGTGAATTTAGCACACACGTCTGGGGTTATATACACACCTTTATCCCGAAAAAATTTAAGGACATCAGCGCAAGCGTAGCCATTGTCAGACAGTAGTTAAGTTTAAATAAAGATCACGCACGTAACTCAGAGGGGTCGACAGAGAATACGAGTTTCTTTTTAAGCACATTTCTGGCAAATTTCTCGTGCCATTTCAAATAATTAAAAGTAGTTTTAAATATAGTGAACGTATAGTGATTGAGATATGCGTTTCGTTTTGTCTGTATATCTACATATTGTATTCAACTTATTATGTAATATAAAAAATATTGAATATTCTAACTAGTTCGCTACATGTAAACCAATGCTAGCACATCGATTACATTTGAAAGGAAATAGGTTATGAATTAGGCAATGCGAGTAGAAACAATATGACAAACCTTTTGTTCTATGTGCTTAATGTAATTAATAAAAAACGTGTTTAATATTTGTTTTAGATTTATAAATTACAAGTGACCCGCCCCGACTTCGCACGGGTACCATTAATTATGTTGACCCGATCGCTGGCAAACACAGGATCGATCGATGCCAAAATCGGTCCAGTCGTTTCGTAGTCTATAGGTCTATAGGGAATAATACTTCACTTTATATATACATTTTTTCATAAAAAGTATGTTACTTCTAATACCTCCAAGAATATGTGTACAAAGTTTCATGATGATCGGTTGAGTAGTTTTCGCGTGAAAGCGAACAAACAAACTTACATTCACATTTATAATATAGGGATGTTGCATTTTAATTTAAAGTGAATACATTTTAATCCAATGTCATATGTTTACTTATAGTTGTTAAACTATTAGGTTGAAAAATAAACGCTGTAGAAATAATGGTTATCCAAAAAGTAGTTCAGTGTGACTGTCTGTCTATACGTCCGATTACCTAGCTCGTTAGAATTTATACAGTTCCTGAAACTTTTTATAATTATTTTCGAACATTTTCTTTGTTATTTTATTGCAGTTAATATTTAATCTGGAAGCTCTTATCTTATTAAAATTTATCTAAATAATTTAGTTCTTACAAATGAGCTGCCGATGACAACAAACGTATACGAATATTTAACGAGTTGACGCGACTTACAATAATATTATAAAGAGGAAAGATCTGTATGTTTGTAACGAATAGACTCAAAAACTACTGGACCGATTTCAAAAATTCTTTCCCTAATAGAATGCTACATAATTACTGAGTAAGATAGACTATATTTATTACTAGAAAAAAGCAACCATTATTATTAGTATTTCAATTATATAATAGCCAATACGTTTATCTGACTGCATCAAAATCCACCCTAAGGGTACTCAAGTTCCCAAAAAACATTCTGGATCTGCCACTGTATCCTGTTGGGTTGATTCCACTGTTGGATGTAGGCCTCTTCATTATAGAATTACTAAGACTATGATTGCCTTTATCTCAACAACAAGATTACGTTTTTATAACTTTAAGTAATAAAATATAAAAACTTATAAAATTGTGCGAACGAAATTGTAATTTATATTTTTAACTTTTACAACTCAACTTTATCACAAGTTATACTGGATGCCGCTACAGGGCCGAACTCAAAGCTAAATTAAAATATATACTATATTTTGATTGTCACAGATAATTAATGGTTTTTAAATAGATTATTTAGCAGTCGAATTTATGTCGAATTTAAAAGTCCCATCATTAGGTTTTTTAACTGTAGACATTAAGGGAGTGCGGACAAGAATATATAGCAATTGTAAGAAAATAAATAACTTCCAATATCATCTCCCTGCTACTTTACCGCACATGTGTCGGCACAGTATGAACGTAGTTTATACTGTATAGGTTTTGGCTACAGTTTTTGCAGCCGGCCACCTGGCTGACGCCAACTCTCCTTGGGAATAAATTAAACATATTTCCTTCGCATAACATAAATTTATTTTATCAATAATCTACATAAATTATAATTAGATTGTGTTAAAATCTGTTTATTATTTACTTAATCTGGCCCTGAACGGATGCGGCGTCCGCAAATTACAGCCTTAATGCCTGCCTGCAGGAGGAGGCCTATTTTTAATGCAATCCGAAGTTTTATAGCGGACGCGCTAGAGCCGCACTTTGTTGCTTATGCTTCAATAAAACCGTTTTATTAAAATTAGCGTGCGTCATGCGCAAAGCTGGCGCTATTAAACAACTGACACCCGGTTTCTTAAACGCTGCTCAACGGTAAAATAACCTGGCTGTCAAAAAGCCGATCAAATCATTTGACCAGCATCTAGAAACTTGAGCATTGTTTTTCTTTTAGAAACTGAATTAGATTTGATTTGATTTAACTTGACAGGAGTGACAATTGAATATTTTTTATAACCTTTCAGGAACCAGGCGAGAGTCCGTATTCGAATACGAAATAAGTTCCGTTTTTTTTACACTTGGATAAGACTTAAAAATTAAATGCTACAATTATTAGTAATTTATATGACTGGTCGTACCAACTAGGTTATCTATTTTTATTTTACTTTTACAGTTATTTAAAAATTTATAATGGATCTGAATGTTGGTCAGTTAAAGGAACGGATGAGAAGAGAATGCATGCGGCAGAAAAGCGAATGATTAGATGGATGTGTGGAGTAACGAATGGATAAGATACGAAATGAGTATACTACAGGAAGCCTGGAAGTAAAGCCGATAGTGGAAAAAGCAAAAGGTTATCATGATATGGGCATGTTACGAGGAGGAGAGAGTTTTAGATATGAATGTAGAGAGATATTTCGGTAGGGGTATGCCTAAGAAAAGATGGATGGATTGAGTGAAGGGTAACATGATTGAGAAGGGAACGGCGATTGAAATGATGAAGGAATAACTGGCAACTCTTCAAATCGCCTCTGTTTAGTATGTCACCATTTTAAATATGTCATCACGTCCTGAACATTGTACATTACAATTACTATGAACCATGTTACTACAGGCCACAGTTAAATCAGTATCGAGAGTAGGCTAGTGTATAAAAAAGCGAAGCTAATAATAAAGCGCGGTCTGTTTGGCAATCGGTCAGTTACTATTTTAAAACGCACCACCCGTAAATTCGCGATGTTGAAGCGCCCATACAAATAAATCAAAATCCTTTAAAATGGCCGCACGGTTCATTGAACCCGATTCTTTTACCTGCTCGCTTTACAATGAGATTACATGTAAACAGAAACCGGCGAATCATCGCTACAAATATACTGTACAAATAAATTGATTTTAAAGTTTAATGATAAATTTAGCCATTTCAAAAGACAGAGAAAAATACAATATCTGCATATTGTCTAACATCCGTTGCACGAATGGGCTGCAGTGTAAAGCAACTTAGAAATGCACGTGATGTTAAAAATTAATTCATTGTTTGACCGCGGTGAACATTACACTAAATATGTTTATAGCTCGCTGCCCACCCTGGACTCAGTCTATCAAAATAGACAACCACTTGGCAATTAATTCTTCGCTTCTGGTATACCTTTATTACACAGTCGTAAATATATTTCGAGATTTTACCCAGAGTCTAGACGTCTATTAAAGAGTAAATTAATACTTTCATATAAGAACTATAGTCGTCACAATATAATAGGTGCGGTTCTAACTTAGGACACACTTTAGTGCCTCAAGTTCATTCCAATTCATAACTTAACTTTTATCGTTTTTCATTTCTCTACTTAACTCTCGTATACTTGTTTTAATTCTATCTCTATAGCATTGATTGCAGTCTCTAATTAGTTATCTCTGCGCCTTATCTGGAGACATTCCTTGGAACATGGGCAATGGCCATCAAGCCGGTTCATTATACAATCAACAATATCCATTAATTTATTTTAATCTGTCATAAATACAATGTTGCCAACACCATCAATATTGTATTATCTTAGATTATCATTTCTATAGGATCACTGACTATTAATTACTTACTTGATTAAGTTTTTTACTTCATGTTAAAAGAACATTAAGGAATAAACTCGTATCATATGTTAGTCGCGTCTCAATGGCTTGTAAGATTAAGGTAGCCGATATTGACTCCAAATTTCAAGGTATTTACCGCTTCTGTATTTCGATTGGTAATTCTGCTTCAAGACTTACAATAGAAAAGAGCTCGTTAAGCACTACAACTTCATTAAATCTACCTGAGTACTATTCGGCTACAGCCTAGGATCCGGTGGATATAATGGGGCGAGTGGCAAGACTTTTTGTTTTTATAGAAAAAGGTGTTCCCCCTTTCAAGCCAAATCTTCTTCCCGGATTCGCCCGGCCACTATGAGCTATTAATTCCATTTTCAATTTTTTTTAAAGCCTCGTGTTTATCGAAATCTTCGGAAACTAAGTAAAAATATATTATTTTTAGATTGTACGGTTCTAGTCGATGCTCTGTTTTTATTGTGTTAGCTACTACGGAGATATAAGCACATTTGCGAAGTAATGGCCAATTTTAAACACTGAACACCTACTAGAAGAAGTAGAAGAAATATTATGTGACTACGAAATTCTTCTACCCGTTGTCTTAGGTGAACGACAAACACGGCAACACGACGACGCGAAAGTATAAAATAGTCGTAGCATCAAAATGCAATTCAGTCGCACTTTGCTGGTCGCATTAAATCGTATCGCGTCGCTCGTCTAGGATAACATGTTACACACGGCACTAAATATCCAGTCGTTGTCAACAAATCTCTTGATTCCAATTTTATCACTACTTCCAAATGTTAATCTATTTAGCTTCTAATTTCATGACCTTTAACTGTTATTATCATATATCAAAGGGTTTGAAAAAATTATCTTGTTAATATCTTTTTAATGGTATTTTCTTAAGACTTGGACCACCCTGGCAGTTTACCATTTCTTGCTTTCTCTCAGTTAATTTTAAATTGATAATTTTGAACTTTATTGCGTACACGTTAGAGTTCCAATTTACTATATTATTTATTTCTTGAGGTTCACTTCAACGTGTAGAAAGGTACATCACCGTGACATATCTCAGATTATAATGTTCAATCATTGCACCGAAAAAGTCTTTAATTTCATAGACGTGATTTAAAATGATAGTTCGTTTTAGAAAATGCTTAACATTGTAAAATGAACCCTTATACAGGGACATAGAGTTGAATTTGATATTTCCAGTTAAGTAGTAAGGGTGTATATAAATTTGTAGAATAATTTTCAAGTTGTGTGGTCTTTCGGTTTGTTATTTGATTAAGTTGTCAGACATCTTGATGTATTTGTTTCCCTGATTGTGTGTACAGATCTCGCCTTTTTTAATTTAACAATTATTATCAATAGATGGCACTGTTTTATATTTTAATTACCTATTAATGCTAACCAGGATTATAAAGGATTACTAAACTACATTTGGAAGGCGGCTTAAACCCCCTATGCTTAGCCCCCCTAGATCCGCCAATTACACTATTCTATATATATTCAATTTGATCTTAACGCAAGCTATTAAATCTCTTAAAAAGTCAAAAATCGAAATCTAAAATGTTTTGTAATGTCCCTTACCGGTTTACTATGTTCCTATGTTCATGCTTAATCTTAATATCGGTTATCATTTTAAATAACCAGTCTAAGCTGACCTTTAGCTGTAATATTTCATGTTAAATATTTAGTAGAAAGTTGAGCGCATGTGAGGAGTTGCAATCCCTTCCGCCCGCCCTTGCGAGTGTTAGATGATAATATAATTACATTACTCCGCTACAAACCGGTCGTTTATAACTTAATTGTTCATTGACACAGTGTAGGAGAGCAGTATGACCATTCCACGTAATATTTTATCTTGTATGAAACTACAAATAAAGGTGCTTTTCTTGTATGCAATTAAGGGGACATAATCATTAAATAAAATAATTTATTAATACATAGCTTGCGAATTGCTGTCACTCTGGTGGTTAAACAAACAAAATTAAAGAGCCGACACCGTGTAAGTGGTTTTCTAAAACAATAATAACCCGGTAGTTTAATAGTTTGTCAGTTACAATATTAGAAAACAGTTGGTACCTGATGTAACATCTGTTGTACACTGTGGCACATAGTCCGCTTGCCTGCTACCAATTTCAAGCTTGTCACGTCATCAACGAGCGCAGCGTGACAGCGGCGTGACAGATCAGGCCTTTGCCTTTTTGTCACGTCGGCCTCAAGCCGAGCGCGAAATGAACTATTCACCTTCACGCTGCTTTATTTATTTTAATCTATTTTGTAACCATGTATGTAGCTTTTCTCAACGTTAAAGTGGATTCGAATCCTAGTTCGAAATGCAATTTAAAATGTTTTAGAAGTAAAGCCTTCTTTAGCTGGGTTAGACTTATATGTAACTTTACAGTACGAGATGACAAACGAGCAAGCGGTTCAGCCGATATCAAGTGAGAACCAGACATATGCATCTGCAACAAGCTTATGAGTTGCAGATAATATAATAATATCATAGGACATATTCACACACGGCCATCTGATCCCAAACCAAGCAAAGCTTGTGCTATGGCAACCAGATAACTGATATACTACATATACTACTTTTCTTTTGTAAATACATACTTAAATAGATAATTACACCCAGACTCAGGACAAACAGACATGTTCATGCACACAAACGTCTGTCCTGGGTGGGAATCGAACCCACGATCTGCGGCGTGAAAAGCAAGTATCTTACAAACCACGCCAACCGGCCCGATGCGTTGCCTACCTTTAATGGAAAAAGGACAAAAAAAAAGTAAGGCTTTTCCCATCCATTCCTTTCTTATTCAAATCCTCTTTCCTTCTCATCCATATCAGAATGACAGGAAGGTGGAAAAGCAGGATAATTCTCTCTTTTGCATGATCTTAACACAACCTTTTCAGCTCTTTAAAATGTAAGCTAATGTCATTACTAGTATATAAAAACAATTCACGGTAAATAGTTCGTTGACGACTTGTTTGTTCTAAAAATAAAAAACAATTAATAAATGCTATTGTTAATTTATCTCCAGACTCATTAACCTAGACAGAGCGGAGTATTTACGGAGTACAAGTAACGCTTCTGTCATTGTTAGACAAAAATATTAGTTAATCAGACAAGTGCGAGTCGTACTCGCGCACGAAGGGTTCCGTAACAACATCATGTCAGCAAAAAATTTTGTTGTATGTTAGCCCCCATAAATATTTATTGTCTTCTGTTTTATTTGTTGTTATAGCGGCAACAGAAATACATCTGTAAAAATTTCAACTGTCCAACTATCACGGTTCATAAGATACAGCCTGGTGACAGATGGACAGCGGAGTCTTAATAATAGGGCGGTCCCATTTTACCCTTTGGGTACGGAATCCTAAAAATCATATGTAATGAAAACTCAAAATAGTGCTCAAAGTGGTAGAGTCCGTTGGCGGCGCCATCTACAGGGACTTGGGCACCACGAGACACACTCAAACACGCACACAAAATTCCATCCAAATCGGACCAGCGGTTTCTAAGTTCAAATAAAGCAAATTGATGGTGAACAAGTGAGTGGAATTGCTTATAGATGAACTTATATCGATGAGATTAGTAGATAAGTAGTACTAACAAATGGCGATATAAGGAGTACCCGTAACCGACGAGCTTGTATGCGTAGATGTATGAATGTAGAAGCGAGAGAGGTGTGCCAGGATCAAGTCAAATTAAAAGTCCAGTCCACCTCTCTGGCTTACAGGCTTTAGTGCTTAATTCATTTCTCTATCACCCTAATTTTAATTTTCTTAACACGCATATTTATTCTTTAAGAATACTCTTAATTCTTTTACTATTATTTTAAAATGGCATTGTGTTATTTAACAGAACTTTACGTTTAGTAAGATAAATTAAGATAGCAAATTACTTTGTTTACATGCCATTAAGCTATTTACAATGTAATTTGGCGATGTGTCATTAGCTATTCCGTGTTCGTGTAATGGCCGATTTAGGTTTTCATTATTTGTTCGGTAAATACATCTAGTATGTTTTGTAAATACTGGACCGAAGCCTAATTTGAGTAAATATTCGTTCAACTAATTACTTCAGTGGACGGAATTAGCGCAGGAAGTTCGACGCCATTTTGTTTCGAAGGACCTTAATATTCTTTTAATTTCATGATAGATTGTGAAATGTGTCAACAATTGTGACCTTCACTTTGTAATTGGATTAGGCATATTATAAACAGTCGATGAATTGTGAACTGAACGAATCATTTACAAATCGGAGTGTCATTCCTAGACATTTTATAATCGAAGTCAAATCGCCATATTTTGAACTTTTATTTTGTTTACCTAATCACGTTTAAGTATCGTATGGTTTAAGTCTTGATAGTTTTATATAAAGATAATATATTCCTGTCACGAACCATCGAAGCATACCTTTCTCAATTCTAGTCACAACATCCACTTTTAAGCCACACTTTTCCTGATAACGCTATTTTTAATCCCATCATTCAATGTCACGTCTTACATACTTCTTAAGGATCGCATCTCAACGGCATTAACTCTAACATGATTTTCCTAAACCTAGCTCTCGCTTCCAAAAAATAAAGTGGGGACTAGTACAGCATTGTGTATTGCCAGACGAGTCTTCATAGACACATTCTGACTCCTCGCTAATGTACCTATAGCCCCTATATAATTTAGTTTAGTTACTTTTAAAGGGGTGTAGGCTAGGAACCTTCTACATGTAGTAGAGCTACGTGTAGCTGTAGATGCCTCTTCCTTGCAAGAAGTGACTAGTCACTCACAAAAAAAAAGAATGGTTCTCACTTTAGCTCTTGTCAAGGGTCGTTACTATACCGCTTGAGGCCCGAGCCTTGAGCGACTGTTATATTATGTAGTGAGAGCTAATGCTAATGGGTACAACCAATATACATGTGCTTCTGGAGTCCGGAAGCAAAACAAACATAACAACAAAACGAAACTGAAATTATACTGAACAAGAAACAAAGACATTTTAAATAGTAAAGGTAGGCCCGTCGCTGTCCCGTCCATTGTCTAGACGCAAAAAAACGATGCATTTGTTAAGGGATTCATTGGGACAATATCCTTATCTATTTTGAATTGCAGAACAAAAAGGCCTTTTAACTAATGGTATTTTTTTGTCATCGGCAGATTTGAAAATCATTTTGTGTTTTTTCAATTGTTAATTTTAAAATAATTGTTATTTTTGTGACAGTTATCCTTGTTGGAAGTTTATCTTTATGAAACAAGCAAAAGAAACTTTAAAATTAAATTAATTTGACACTGCATAAAGCAAACATTAAACCTCCTTATAAACTAACTAGAATGGCGCTGTTCTCAAGTCTCCACTTTCTTCGATCTCCACTCTTGAACCTGAAGCTCTGGCAAATCCTTCTCAACCTCATCTAACCAGCGTTACCTTGGACCCAAGTATAAGCGCTTTACGTTCCATTCGTCATCCAGGTTCCAGGCAACGGAGTCCTGTGTGTTTTATCTCTCCAATAATGTTAGGCTCCATATGATAAATAACACATATGACATTTAAAGCTTGTAAAAGAATTTCCTTTAAGGGGGTAAAATAAAAATAGGGAATAAGAGTTTGTATGGAATTATGTAAAGTTTATGTGAATGTATCATAAATTTGCAACAAAATACCAAATATTACAGAAATATAGAAGAATTATGGTAGGCAGTGACATTTACGGACTCATTACAAAATGTCGAACCGAAATGGACGCAAGAAATACGCAGGGGGTAGCTTATTTTAATGCTTTGTATGAAATTTATTAGCAAAATAATTAGCCCTAAAATATTAAAAACTGGCTAACCCGGCTTCCCCCGGGTACCACTAATTATGTTGATCTGATCACTACCAAACACAGGAATGTGCCAATCTTGACAATCCCTGTAAATTTCATCGAAATCGGTCCAGCCGTTTCGGAGTCTATAGGTCTATAGGGAACATACATACCGCGCTTTTTATATACTATTTTTTTCATAATAAGGTATGTACTATCCTATGTTACTTGTAGTACCTCCAAGAATATGTGTACAAAGTTTCATGATGATCGGTTGAGTAGTTTGCGCGTGAAAGCGTAACAAACAAACTTACACTCACATTTATAATATTAGTAGGGATGTACCACGCGAACGAAGTCGCGGGCACAGCTAGCTTAGCTATAAATAATACAACTATAAATTGAGATACTTCCATATTATGCTCATTTTACTATTGAGGTTACTGCCTATTCCTGTCACTTGTGACGCTTAATGTCAAAATTTGCATCATCATTATGACCATAGAGGCATTATTGAATGTTGTTTATGATAAAGGCGATTGTGTGCTTGTGTAGAAATGCCTTTGTGGCAGAATCTATGTGTACATTTGTCTTTAAACCTACGGGCTGATATCTAAATGCATGGTGCGACTTGTAACGTAATACCTTGATGTTTTGTAAGGCTATACACTGCGGATTCATGCTTACACGGCGTGGTTTTATCTTTTATTATTCTGCAATTGAAGATTTTGAAATTGAAATGTGTAAAATCTATGTTTCACATATACAAACAACACATTACATTGTTCCCTAACCGTACAAATACAAAGATAACCTAGAAATTACAATAAAAAATGTACCACGATAGTATTTGACAGATATTTCCCGCCTTTTTATTTGTCGCTCAGATTCAAATATGGCGGAGTACAAACAATAGAACGTTCACATACCATCACACTCGAATGTGTCTGAGGGTCATGACGGCCATAGACCCAATGGCCATGTGGAGCTATTGTTTCGTACAATTTGTTCGGACTCAACGAATCCATTTTAATGTCATTTTCGATTCGCACTGTTGAATTTATTAGTGCCTTTGTCTTTATATTTTTTTAACATGGCGATTGACATTTCTGTTATAAAATAGGTTTAAATTGATTATGAATTCTAATGCTGTTTTAAAATTATATAAAACACATATATAAAAATACTTAGAAGCCGATTTTGCAAATGAAACAAGAATACAACAGTACCACAATCTCACACAAGACGTGTTTTAGTAGTCTGCGTTCGGCCTAAGCGTGAGGTGCCGGAGGCCTAATTCATCTTCCCTTAAGGAATTTAACAGGGGAGGGGATGGAGTGAAAAAGGAATTATCCCTTTTTTATCCCTTCCGCATCCTATTCCCTATCCTATACCGCATTAACTTGGTACAGATGCTATGAGTCTGCTATCTGTCCGTCTATGGCATCGTACCGCATCGCACCAAACAAATAGACTAATTTTTAATTCTGTCGGAAACCGTGATTTATTGAGACGTTCGAAGACTAGCAGCATATTTTCTAGTCTATTTTAGTATCGGATGTTTTTTTTATTTAGGTTAATTTAATTTATTTTGTATGCGTTATATCTGGTAGTTAATTGGAGAATGGTGACCGCCCACTGTCCGTGAAGTGGCGCCTAACGTGACTCATAATGAAACCGTTTCCAGAGGCTCGTTTATCTCGCCGTAATTACAATTTAACTGCACCAAATTGTTTTTAAACTGGACACCGATAAGTTTATCGTTCATTCGTTAATAGATGGCGACACCAATGCTTTGATGTCCAGTACGGATGGTTTCTTCTAAACATTAATTTGTAAATTAAATGTTACGGGCTTCTGTATCTATTACAAGCATAAACTAGGCGGAAGTAAAAGTGAAAACAAAGGAATAATCAACTGTATTAAAATGTCCAATATACAGTTAGATATTTGATAGCGTGAATTGAATAAGGACAGTTTTAACAATAACTACTAAGAAGGCATTAAAGAAAATACAAGAGGTACCGGCGAACTAAAAATGTTGTCGAGAAATGACGAATAAACAGCCAAAAAACTACTCAACCAATCAAACCTAAAACAGTACAGCACAAACCGGAAATCAATTAACATCCTAAAATAGAAACTGAACCACAAACCTATCTAATTGATGAAATTGTCAATAACCAAATACAGTCAACAAGAAATGTGTTAAACGATAGTTGTATTTGTTAATGGATGTACACCTAGTGAAAGCTGAGCTCAAAACTAATTGAATTTAATTAATTTAAACCGATTTGGTTCCTACAGATGAAGGTGGGAATTGAAAAGTCGATGCTGACGGATGCTGGTCAGATGAAAGGAAGATCAATGAATGGCTTGTACGGATACCCAAATTTATTTTGGACTAGGCTTATTTTTACCAGAGGTAGAATCTGTAACAACGTCTACTGCACGAATGCGCCACAACCTCACAGAAGACAGGTATGAAGTAAAAGTATTCTGTGTTTCAAATGATGAGTGATGTCCGTTGAGTTGTCAAGGAAGAAGAAAGAGTTCACATAAGAGTACTGATAAATTATTTTATTATTTCCTAATTGATGCTATATAACCACACAAAATAAAGATAATAATAATTTGTTACTTTCTAATCATATCGTATATTTTTATAAACAAGCAATGCATCTTCGCGTGCCCATTCAGAAGGAATAATGTTGCAATCGATTCTAAATCAATAAACAAATGTCAAACCGAATTACTAACACAACTCCAACTATGAAATATGATTATTCGATATTAACAACTCATCAGCAATCTTAGAACAACCTCTCGGGCGCTTGTGAACGCGCGTTAGTTGATTGGATGAAATTGTCCCAAATGTCTTTAATAGATTTGAGCCAGTCATCGAATAGGTTGACCATATTAAATTATTTAAATCAGTACTAGTAAGTAGTAAGTGAAAGTTGCGGGAGCCTACTGGATGAGGGCGGCGTTTTTTTTATGGAATAAGGTGGCAAACGATCGCCTGATGTTAAGTGAGCGCTACCCATAGACATCCGCAACAAGCAAATGAGTTGCAGATGCGTTGCCCAACTTTAATGGACAGAGAAAGGAATAGACTGTAAAAAGGATATCCTTTTCCCGGTGGTGGCTAGAAATAAAATCTGTTATCGATGTCAAAAGATTAAAGAATATTATCGGCGCTACTAACTCTCTCTCTCTCTCATGGCGCGCTCTCGCTCACACACATTCAGACACGCGGCACATCGACCGTTCATGTAACGTAACGTAACGCGAATTTCAAGCGAATGCCACCTATCCATCAATAAATAAGACGTTGTCGCGTCAGAAGCCACACAAGTTTTGATTTGAAGTATTATGTTATACATTGAAACATGTCTTTGAAAAAAAAGCGACTTGGTTAACCTAGTGTACGTTCAGAGAATGTGAATGAGAATGTTCAGGTTATGTGCGTTGATAAATAACAGTTTTTTTTTATTATTAGATAACACAATGTAGCACCCAGAAAATAGTTATTAAACTAGAATTAACACAGATGTCAGAAGACGAGGGTACATTGTTCTTTCGTCTCGATTCAATCTCGCTGTTGCTGTAGTACGTATATGATTCGCAATAACGTCCTAATGGATTATTAAAATTTTCGTTCAACTAAACGAAAGTATCGTCAAAGATATTTCCAATAATAGAATGAGCACAACGTTAGTAGTATTAAATATACAAGCCAAAAGCAAACAGAACAACTTACGAAGATGTTATTTAAATCCGCAGACGAGTAGGCAAAGTTAACCATTTATAAGAACCGTTTTAACATTTCTTATCGGATTGTAATCAACAAAGCATTAGTTTAATCGAGACGCTGTCAGAATGATGGATGTGTGTGGACGAACAACAAATTGTGCTGCACATTGGTATAGGCGTTTTTGCATATTGCTGTAGCCACTTCCGACCACAAGAAGATTTATCAAAGAAATCTTAAATTAATATTTGAGATGTGATAATAAATAACACAGACTAAAACTTAGTTACTAATAAGAAATATACAACAAACAAATACGAACTACTACTAACCAAAACAAAACGAGCAAGCGGTTCACCCGGCGTCAAGTGATCGCTACCCATAGACCCATCTGCAACTAACTAATGAGTTGCAGATACGTTGCCCACCTTTAATGGACAGAGGAGGGGACAAACAGAAAATGGTAATTTCCAATTCCTATACATCCCCTCCACCGTCAAGTTCCCGTCCCTTTTCTATCCTTTCCATATAAGAAAAGGGTGGGAAGAGGGAGGGAACTAGAATTAGGCCAACTGGCCAAGAGTAACAAACATCCATACTATCAAATTTTCGCATTCATAATATTAGTCGAACACGGAGTATGAACGATCTTGTGAAGATATTTCTACTGATGTAGAAACATGACGAAGAAATATTCAACAATAGTTTAATAAACATAGTTTAACCGATGGATTTCCTGCTGCGGCTACCTCAATCGTTATTAATAACCCATAGCGAAATAGGTGTAATTAATATGGCTCTTATTAATTAAATAATAATCAATCAGTTAATAATAGATGGCGGTGTATACGGCATAAATTGATAGCCGATACATTGCATGTACACACATACTTTGAAAAGTATACACCACCGAGAATCTGATAAAAAAACGGATGTCTGTAAACCTTGCCTTGCTTCGACCTATGTCAGCTCGACCCTCCTCAGTATTATAACGTTAAAAGTAATACAAACAATTAAAAATTATACGGAACTATTTGGACTGTCACTCAAATGTGTCGAACTCCCTTTGCAACCTTTAAAGTAATAACTATCTTCTTTACGAACAATTTCTTCAAAAATGAAACAAATAGTTACATTACCTTGTCAAAAGACCGCGCGGAGTGATCGTGTGAAACGTGACGCGTTTAACATCTACACAGCTTTATTATAAAATAAATAAATAAAAATAATTTATTACATAGAGGTTCCATAGTTTTGGTAACAATGATCTTAGAAACTAGTTAGTATATCTTAAATTAATTAAAACCTGTGTAAGATATGTGATAGCCGTGTCTTTAACTAGATGGACACAGATCCAGTGCCGCACTGTACACGTCCAGTTTCCCCACCACTGTCCTCAGAGGCTATTGGAGGTGCCCCACACCCGTTGGATCAGGGATTCTAAACGTCTTCTGATGATATCTGAAAAGCTATCAACGCCAGCCTTGGCTTGTTAGCCATCCCTGATTCACTGCAGTAGCGCGGCAGCCCCAACAGCCCTGAAGGCATTGTTATATTGGGTACGCAGGGCCCTGTATGCTCCTCGAGTATAATTTATCCACAGGCTGCACGTGTATAAGGAAAGTAGGGTTTGAAAAGCATGATTTTGGCTTGTTTAGAACAGCGTGAGAACCCATTGTATGTCCATATCGTCCTTTAGCGACTCCGTGACCCAGTGCCCCAGGTACTTAAAACTGTAATTATAATTCGGTATCGTCGGATGATATTTCATACAGAACAGTAGCAATATAAGCAATAAAGTATCGGACATAAACTATTAATTTAGTTATTTCTAGTATAGATAGACTAGGTTAGATAGGTCGAATCACACATCCAAAGTTTTAATGAATTATATAAAAGAACATAATATTAACTATATTAACCGAATAAAAACATAGCAGCGGTTAGTTTGTCCCATAATTAGAAGAACGAGACGGTGACTCGTATAACAGTTAAAGTGGAACTAGTTAAATATTTGAACCGCTTCGGCGGTGCAATGACATTGTTTTAAAAGCCGTCGATACTGAGCCCCAGACGGGCCTAATGATATTTGTACTGAGATCGAAACGGAATTTAAACAATCCCTTAATATACATTAGTATCTAATATACCTTCTACGTTATTTTAAAACCGCTTGTGATATTCTTTGCCATGTTTTGCTTCGTTTTCAAAATGCTCATTTAAATTTGGAACCGTTTCAACGAACTTTTTCTTTTATATTTTTTTTTCTTGTAATTAATTTTGAATTTTATTGTTAATAGACAAGATAATATTTTTGTAGATTATTTGTACCTGTTTTGAGTTTTCACTGCTGTCGACAGTACCAATTGTTTTAATTTTAATTAGTGCAATTTATTCACGACTTTTTATTGTTTATTTATTTCTGTTTTCCTTCAAGTTCTGTCTGTTTGTTTCCAGACTCCTCTGAACAGCCGCACCTCATGGCCGTATTTTCGCAATTTGCCATATATTTTCCTTTTAACTAAGGAAAATGAGATTCGAATTCCAACCGTGACCAAATTTTACACGATAGAAACTTTTTTGCCATCAAAGGAGGTTTTATAATATCGGGACTGTTATTATTAGGTATCCAAACAGATTTAAAATACGTAATAGAATTTTTAAGCACAATTCAAAATTTCCATGTTGTTTTTTTTTTAATTTTGACGAAATTATGAAATGCCATATTTTAGACGATCTTTTCACAGAATGACATAATTTTTTTTAAAAAATGTTCGATAAAACGTTTTGCTTGTATCGAGATGCAATGTTTCTATAAGGGAAATTAAAAACAAAATAATATTTGAGACAGGCACGAGGCCACAACCCACATGCAAATAAACGATTTAAGTCATGTCCGGTATGACGTTGAATGACACCATTTTTTGAGGTCTGGTTGTATTTTTGTTCACTCTCTCGATTACTTTTAAATTTCCCCGCAAATCAAATATTGGTCTCATTTCTGATATATACGTGTCAAATGGAAATCTCTAATCTCTGTCTATCCCTTTTGGTCGAGGGCGTAAGAACATATTTATTGATTAAGCTTTATTTTATTCTAAACATAAATATTCTTGTTTAATGTTTTTTAACCGCATGGACCCCTTTCGGGAAAAGCTAATATAATATTATATAGTTACAAAATTTGCCTACTTTTACCACTGATCTGAAAAGGTGAAATCGCAAACAGTGGACAATGTAAGCACTAATGTAAATCTTTGACAGGTTGAACGACTTTCTGTGACATTTCGCGAGCAAAACGAAACGAGCTCACTTCCCTGTAATGAGCGTTACACGGATTTGCAGCGCGGCATTGCCAATTTTGTTGGACGTAACAAAAACTGGATCAAATTAAAATAAAAGTAATTTAAAACTGCTTTTATAGCTACTCCGTATTGATATTAGCTGTACTGATAGGGTTCTGAATTTGTAAGTCGAGGCAATCTACGTGGTATGTAAGTCACAAAGAATTGTCATTAGAGTCCGGTAACTTTTACAACTCAGTTTGTCACTAACAACACTTGAATTGTTAAACCAAGGTAATGTATCAAAGAAAAACTGCTTTATTACGATTATTGATTGAATGTAAAATAGTTTAGCTACAAAATTGTTCTAACCGGTTCTAACTGGAACCCAATTATTATTGTTAAAACACTAAAAAACACATGTAAACTGAGATGTCAGTATAAAGCAATAATAACTAGATGGTTAATTATCGAAGAACAAGATAAATTTTTATAGTCCTTAAAACTTAAAATTATACCTACAATTATAGTGTCGAAAGTTGTGTGAGTCGAAAAAACGAAAACAGAAAACTACATACTTATTTTCTCAAAATTAATCAGAAATAATTTAAATGTGGTCTGTGTTTAGTTTATTTATCTCCATTAATTATAGCTACCCAGACTACACAATGTTTTATCGTACAAAAATAATATAAAAAAATAATATAAATAATAATAATAATATTTATCATAGTCATTGATAAGTTATAAATTAATTTCGTACACCAAACAATCAGATAAGATACGATAACAGCGCGATAGAAAATAGCATTGTTAAATTTCACAAGGACTCCACAAGCTTGTAATCACAATGTAAGCGACCTTCGAATTTGACAAAGTATTAAAATAAACAAGCCGACCCATTTTTGGCAAATCGTGGTGAAAAGAAACTACAAGTCTGCGTTTCTCATCGATTCGACCGTACATGACAAACGTTTGTGATTTGTTCGAAAACATCGCATGAATATTTTGTCTTGTTGGCAATCGAATTCATGATCAATGCCATACAAGGTGGGAAAAGTAAGGGCACGAAAATACTTTAAATATCACTGGTTATTAAAAAATACAAATTCCTAGTTGCATTACAAAATTATTAAAAAATAAACGAAAATTTCCTACGCAAACTTATAAAATCTCCCCAACGATGAGATAGTGCTACAGCCATCTAGATAATAAACGGTACGTAAACAAAACACCGGCGAGTATAAGTTCAAGTACATTACGCACTAACCGTTTTACCATCTCGGACGATAAAATTTACATTTCAAGCGAAAACTCGTAAAACTTTACAGCTGCCATTAACACGTTTACTGCCCTTTAATTAGAACTTGATAAACTTGTAAATAAAACAAAACTAGCAGAGATGAAAGTCCCATTGAGGGCGGCGTTATGTTTAAGAAAAAAGACCTCCCGACTTAAAACAATAGAGCATTGAAACGACAGCCAGAAACATTTTAAAATCACTCACCACGCAACTCAGCATCTGCGTACGACGAACCACGTAACGATTCACTTGTAAAATGATCACGCTTCTCACCAATAATATTATCTTCCGTATAAATATTAAGACACCGGTCCCAGGACGCACCCCTGTGGGACACCCGAAAATTTTTGTATTGTATTTTTATTCGACGCGTGCGCGTGTTTGGGCGCGTGCCTCACAATAGCCGCCTGCGTTCAGCTGAGCTCTCTGCGACCGACTGGCTAACGTTGCGCCGGCGTCTCTCTCGTCTGTTTACTATACCCCATGTGCGACAGTATCAAATGCATCCGTTGGAACAACATCTTTGTTTCTACAACATAGAGTTGAAATTGTATTACATTTCCTTAATATTTCCCTTATCTGTGTTAGTAAGTCGGACACTTGTGTTTGTCGTTTGTATGAATGAAAAATAAACTCAAACTCATAGAGCTTTCTGATGGCCGCCGTTCGCTTATGTTGTAACCTTAATTAATGTTTTCGACCGCTTGATGTGTTAGCGTTAGTCCTCGCGGGTTTTTAAGTGTTTATATCGTTTAACAAGTGTGATTGATACAACTCTTTTGTCTCGTACTTGTTTTGTTCCAACATATATTGCTTTGGGAGAGACCCTGTGTAGTTCTCACACAATCTTGATCGCGCTATATCGATGCTATTTCAGATAGAATCTATTTATATTGACAGAAGAAATGTTGAAATCAATATCGGAATTGTTACGTCGTCTTTTTAATAATTATTTGTAGTAATAATGTTTAGATAGAGCCAGTGCGACAAGCTACAACTACACATTTACTTGTAACTCGTCGTGCTTCGATTTAGAGGTAAAATATTTACGTGTACTATTGTTGAAAAATAACAAAAATTAGATTTCAGATGTATATTTTCTCGGTGGCGATGACCTTGACTTAGTCTTAGGGATTACTGTCTACCCTGATGTGTATAAATTGGGGTAAGAGCTATTGCTCTGCTTGAATTTTCTGTATTTCCTTGTTACGGTAATCTAAAAGTTAATTAAAACTTGCGTTTTCCTTGTTAACGGCATACTGTTTGCTCTGAGTCACAATTTATTTAAATATTCTAGGTCGGTCGTACCAATAGTTACACGAAAAGTTGAGCGAAGACAAAAATGGTTTTGTAGTTTGGTTTGTAACATAAATACTTAAAATTTGGTATTATCAGATGAAAATAATAGGCCATGAATTAATAATATCATCAACTTACTAATAACAAATAATGCAATTGGACCCGATAGTTGGTGCTGCCTTCGTGTTCCAGGATATGTTTTTTTTGACGAATAACGGAAGAAATTATCTGAACCCGATAATAGCACGCAAGCTAAAGTTTATGTCAGTATCTGACGGGTCGGCTAGTTTACATATACCATATAGCATGAATCATATAACCACGGATATGAGACATTCCTCGGTTACGGATACTCAAAGGACCTTTGTGCAGTGCGTCGGCAGTGGCAGACTTACGAATATGTAAATTTAAAGTAGGGGGAATCTAGGCAGGGCTGGGGTGGATCGCTGAGTAAAAGTGAGATGCAATGTTACTTTCGTAATATTATTGTGTTATCTCCCTTCCTTTTCTGTTCTTTCATCTTCTTTCTAGCCTACTTCAAGCTTTATACACATAAGTATATATATAGTTACAAATGTTTGTTATTGCTTTAAAACAACAATACCCAACAAAAGTTTGTTTTCAAATACGGTTTTTATCCATAATTAGAGTACGTCAGTCCATTCAGTTGATTCGAATCCCACTTTTCAGCAAAGTTAAATGAAATGGTACCTTATTTTATTTTTGTACTATATTAGTAATACTAAGTGAGCAAACGTCACCAAACAGGTTATATTGCGTCATGAAATAAACGTGCGAGACAACACAATTTCTTCGTTAAACACCGTGTTCACACTACCGAAAACATTCACAATAAGCATGTTGTTGTCTCTCTCTTTCTCTATGTAGATATTGAGATGACAATATGTTTAATGTGAACGTTTTCAGTAGTGTGAACTAAGACTCACGATGACTGGTACCTCGATACGCGTATGTCGCCCCCGCATCTTTTCAGTTTCGATGCCAATTGGCGACTTAAGTGGCTTCACTTTTGACACGCTGATTAGGTATCAGGTATGTAACATCTTCGGTTTTAGCTAGCAATCTTATATACGAAAGGAAAGTCTTCACATTACAGATCGAGTCCAAAATTTGTCTTAAGTATTTGTCATTTTACGTCTAACATTATTTTGCCTCGATTACTAAATGTACTTTGGACGCACAGTTGAACACTGACAGTTTAATCTATAACGATTTTAAACTATTGTGTTTCTAAAGTCACTCAAGTGGAGGGGAGGGAGACCTTCCGTTTAAGTAAATAAAGACGACCTTACCTTATATTTTGGAAATGATAAAAATAAAAGCAACAAAGTACTATTTTCTATTCTCTCCCCGGAACTCAGCTGTATGTAACTCTTTATGACTGTTTTATGGTAAGGTCTTGGGGCAAGGCCACCTTTCAATACGGTGACGTCGTAAACCCTTCGGATCAATGCCGGTCAATAGCCGTAAAAAAATATTTACAAGACTTTATTTATTTCTTTGTTTAATTTATAATTGTTACTGTTTTAATACATACAAATACATTAGATTGACATTTGGGTAATTACCCAACGAGTTATCAACACTTTATTTAGAGAAGGTCATTAAAAATAAACAAAAACTACTCATCCCATGTAAATAAACATTCCGAGAATCTGAGAATTTTTTCATTTACTATTCAATGAATTCTTTCAATTATATTTAATCACTTATAACTCTACTACTCAAACCACTACTACAAAAGCATGACACGCTCCAGGCATACCAATCTCGCTTCTATATTCATACATCTGTTACTGGATGAAGAGAGAATAATGACACAAAACGTTGCAAAAGTGACAGCGTTGGCAGGGAACGCTCTAGAATTTATATCCATTGGATTAATGGCTTTCTAAAACGGAGCATAACCTGTAACCGACGAGCTTACTCCTTGTGTGAAATTATCCATGATATGCCTCCTCCTTCCTACACTTTTTATAGGATAGGAAGGGGAAGAGAACTTGACGGTGGAGTGGATGTGTAGGAATTGGAAATAACCATTTTCTGCTTGTTTCGTCCTCTGTCCATTAAAGGTGGGCAACGCATCTGCAAGTCATTACTTAGTTGCAGATGTCTATGGGTAGCGATCACTTGACATCGGGTGAACCGCTTGCTCATTTGCCACCTAGTACTATAAAAAAAAGCCAAACCAATCTGATCGATTTATTCGTGCATAAGTTCGTCTAACACATCTACGAATAAATTTGCTTCGTCATTCTTTTTTCATTCATCCTTTCAACACGCGCGAACCAAAGAAAAGAAGATATAATTTAGTTATTGATAAACATCAATGTACAGCTATTAATCATGCTTCGAGCTCCCGCATGTTACCGTTAGGTTAAGCTACAAAATAATTGCCGTTACCCCGCGCAACACTCGCACAATGGCTGAACAGTAATGTCTGAGCTGGTGACTGCTGGTTGGTGGTAACTATGGGGAAGTGGTTTGTAAACGCGACCGGTTCCATTATTAGTTAACGTCTAGAACACTGCGGAATTCTATGAGACGGTAAATGAATTAATATATTTAGGAATCATTATTATTCCAGATTGTTATGAAATACTTACGTCTAGGCCGATATAAACCGATATAGCAAATCCTGTTGTCATTGCAAGGGATTTATTAGATCCGATAAGAGTAATAGAGAGGCAGATAGTGAAGTTGTTAGACCGAAATAAGTGATTTGACGATTTTCGTTCCTGATTTGTCTTGACTAAAACTGGAAACTTAAACCCATAATATCCCTACTAATATTATAAATGTGAATGTAAGTTTGTTTGTTACGCTTTCACGCGAAAACTACTCAACCGGTCATCATGAAACTTTGTACACATATTCTTGGAGGTATTAGAAGTAACATAGGATATATGAAAAAAAATAAGTTTATAAAAATGTATAGTATGTTCCCTATAGACCTATAGACTCTGAAACGGCTGGACTGATTTCGATGAAATTTACAAACTAAAAAAAATCAAAACTAGTACTATCATTTCGAAAATTTGAATGGAGAAATTGTTTTTACAAATCTAACAATTTAGAAATGTTGCTATTGAAATAAAACCCATACCTGCAACTTTATTTCATTAATAAGAACATTATAAGCATTAAGCTATACACTAACAACAACAGAACACTAATTGCTTTTACTATGACCATAAAGTTTTTGTTAAAATTATTTACGTGTGTATTCTAACGGCAAAAATAATTCCTCAGTAATAACGATTACTTAAAACAGTAACAAACAATTATAACCTACTGGCATTAGTTAAGGATGACCGTATCATTAGGAGCATAACCAAGCCCGCAGTATTAGTTGATAAATGACTTAATACCGAATCTACATACAATATTCGTCCATTGTCCGATGAAACAGAGTTCAAAGTCCTTGACATGACAAACCCTAGTATACATATATGGAAGAATGCACAAGGATTAGCATATACCAATTTCCATCGGAAGTTGCTGTTGGATCGTTTTAAAATAAACTTTATTGACAAGGTTTTTAAGTGTAAATTTGCTTGTGATTCTGTAGTAGTTGATACATTCTTGTAAAGCGTACAGTTGAGATGAACTTGGCTAGACGTTCGTTATGATTTTTTAATCAAAACAGTTTGTTACCGTAATGCGGTAGTATTGCGGTAATAATGCGCGACTCGGCGATTGCAACGGTTCACATTCTTTGAATTAATGATATTTCATACAGTAGATATGTTACGCATACAAAATTACCAGTTAAAAGTGTTCCGAAGACAAGGACAACGATAGGTTTAAAAATTATAAACGTACATGTCAAATGGCTGAAGAACGATAAACGTAATTGAATTAATAAGAAAAATAGTGTTTGTTATAGAGTGGAAATATGTGACGCGAAGTAAAGAAAACACGTCCCAATTGGGTCGCTTTCGAGTCTTCACTTTTTGTCAGCTGTTACATTTTTGTGTTATATTATAGCTTTGAATGAAGAAATTCGTAGAATTTACCGCGTTTGACAAAACCAAGAACATTAAATATATTTGTGATTAAATCAACCTAATTCATTATCACAATATTGTGTCTAATTACTTTTAAACTTGATTAAAATTTATAAACCCTTAAAAAATGAAAGTTTTGCTTTGATATGTATTGCGTCAGACCAGACACATCTCCATTGCAAAGCTATGTACTTATACATACTAAGATAGGCCGTGTAACATCCACTTGTATTATGCCACTGTTAAAATGCGTTGTTAACTCGCGTCAGCAACATGCTTATTTGAATCTGGGACAGCATCGATGAACTTGTTTTCTAGTTTTTTCTCCTGTATTCAATTTTGAATTTTATTGTTAAAATAAAATGGTTTATTGTTGTTTATTATTAATTTATTTTTGAACTATTGTTGCGCCTATCCACCTGTCTTGAGATTTCACTTCGAGCACTCCTGAAGACTGTTTTTTGTTACAGCAAGAAATTGTGTTAATGTATGTTTCGAATTGAGAAAGGTAAATCTATTATTGTTGACATTTTGCAAATGAGCATCATTAGTATTGTTACGTATTGGCATAATGACCTAAGTCCGAAGTTAGTGTTGTCGGCACACGACTAATGTTCACTAATTTGCTAACAAAATCTGCTTGTATTTTCTCAAAAACATACAACCATAGCTACATGGATTGCTTAAAATTGACTTTTACTATATTTCACATTTTACGTTATTTATATGTGATTAGCTGTGCCGTGCGGTTCTCCCGCCATGCAATTTAATTTAAGCGTATTAACATACTTTATACTTGTTACTAATTAAACCTTTATGTCAAACTCATCAACTGTCAAACGACTGACAGTTGTGTCAAAAGATCTAAGGTGACATGAGAATAGTTAATTTGGTTGTTAAGTTTTCTTGAATTCTCTAATTCACATATTTTTCTTAAGAACCTTCACCTGATAATAATAGACATAAAAAAGATGTTATAGCGAAATCAAACAAAAAGGAATAAATATTTAATGTTTGTAAATACAAGAATCCCAACTAATATTATAAATGCAAATGTGAGTTTGTTTGTCACGCTTTAACTCCTTAACGACTCTACCAATCATCATGAAATTTCGCAAACGCATTATCAGGGGTACAAAAAATAACACGACGTACTTAACTCCTTTCCCGAAAATAAAATTAATCCCAAGTTACAAAAACCCTCATTAACAATATCGGTTGCCATGGTAATGCTGATGACAATAACAACTTCTTAACACAGTTACATCATACATAATTTGTCAATAATTTATATCTAGTATCTGGCTCATAGATCGTGTCCACCATCGTCGGCCTCCCACAAGATGGGTTGACTGGACGAGGATGGATGAAGGTATCCAGCAGTATACGACTGTCAGTTGAAAAGAAGGCCACAAGGATTTCGTTTGACTCATTGACAAATGTTAAATCGTAATACAACGGATCATACAAATTGTATCACTTGACACGGATAGTTGCAGCGCCGATTGTTTATGAGAAATTGTTTATCACTAAGAGGCCCTTGAACTTGTTGCCGTCAAGTGTTCCGGCAGATGCATCATTGATTGTTGACACTGATGTGAATCTAGAACATTGTCGGCGAGACAAACCGCTCTGTCCTGTCGTCACTGGCTTTTTGAATTTACTTAGGAAACAAACACTCGCCATTATTTTAATACATAAATGAGCTAAAAACAAATAAAATAAGGAAGATATAATTTCTACTTTTACTTATATATAATTTTATTGTTATACAATACTTCAATTACAAATTAATCTAATCGGGAGCTCAAAAGACTAATCGTGGTAACAATCCCGCTTCTTACAAACCTTAAATTACATTTCTAACTATCCGATCAACTGATATCCACTAAAGAACAACACGGATAGCGAATACTTTCCTTTCACCCCTGATATAAGTTATAGGTAGATAAAACCGTTTAGAGGCGGAAAGGTGCCTGCGTACATCAAACTTGTTCGGTGAACTTGTCACATTAATCTGTCGGCAGGACGGCCGCGACGCCCGCACTCGCTGATCGCCGGCTTATCTTTACAACTTCCCGTTTTATCAACATCTATGTTACGAGCTTTTAATCTCTTAAAATGATTTAACGGCTTTAACATCAGATGAGTTTCTTTTATATTCTAGAAGGAATATAACTTTTTTTGATAGAATATGGTGGCAAACGAGCAAGCCAATCACTTGATGTTAGGTGATCGCCACCCATTGTCATCCGCGACTAACAAATGAGTCGCAGATGTGCTGCCTTTGGATAGAGGAAGGAATAGACATGACAAAAGATACTTTCTTTGCCTATCCATCACCTCTCTGTCCAATCCTCTTCCCCTTCCCATCTTATCCTTATTGGGAAATGCGAAAGAGAAGAGGTCTGAAGTTGGGCCTCCGGCACCTAACTCATCCGTCGAAACGCAGAAGCATACTTCTACTTTACGCCTGTCTTCTGTGAGGTCATGGTATTTCACCGGTGGAGCCGGCCCGTTAGTGCAACAGATGTTGTTGCGGACTCAAACACTTTTTTTTAATATAAGCAGGTGGTAAACGAGCAATTGGTTCCCCTGATACCAAGTGACCGCTACCCATAGCATCTGCAACAACGCTAATGAGTTGCATCCGCGTTGGCTACCTTTAATGGACAGATTAGGGGATAAAAAACAAAAAGAATATTTTATTTTCATATTTATCCCCGTTCTAGTTAAATTATCTTCCCCTTCCCATACCTTCATGATTAGAAAAGGATAGGCAGGGGAAGAGGACTAGGATGGCAAGTCACTTAGTTGTCGCGGATGTCTATTCCTGTTATATCGCAAGAAACGTACTGAGCGGTAGATAGGAATTGTGCTATACATCTATATCAAATTGTATTGTCCGTTTGTTGAAAATGTCACACACGTGCAGGATTTCATATATTCATTTTATCCCGAAAATAAACTGTTCCCGAGGGATAGGAAGAAACATAAAAGCATTATTTCCAATATCGGTTGCCATGGTAATATTACAATAGTTACCTAGAATCCCATCCGGTTAATTAATTAATATTAAAATATAAATAATTTTTGGTACAATAATTTATCCGTCTAACGCTAGTTTAAGTTTATTTGTTACTAACAAATACGGATCATTCATCAGAAAAAATATATATCTGCAATTTGTTAGTGTAACATATAACCGGACAGTTAAAAAATGCTTTTACGTACACAGGTCTATCACATTTGATTTTCGTTATCGATTAACTCTTGTCTCTGTGGCACCTTCACTGTGGGCTGCAGCCCAGGGCCCCCTTGGGACGTAAGCCGATAAATCAGCCCGGCTTATAATCCCTTGCAGTATTTTTGTTTCTTAAGTGTACGTTCAACGCCGGAACAATTTCCTGTTAGTTTTATTAACGTAAATGTTTCAGTACAAATGAAAATAGCAAATCGTTTCTTGTGAAACGATTTATATCAGGATGTTGTAAACATAGATTGATAAATAGTTTGTTATATGTGAGTGTAGGTTCCGGGACGCATTAACGTTCGTGGTTGTTCGACCGTTCCTCAGTCATATTTGTAATCTTAATAGTGACCCGCCCCGGCTTCACCCGGTTACCACTAATTATGTTGTTCCGATCGCTACCAAGCACAGGAACACCCGCTGTGCCAATCTTGACAATCCCTGTAAATTTCATCGAAATCGGTCCAGCCGTTTCGCAGTCCATAGGTCTATAGGGAACATACATACTTCGCTTTTTATATACTATTTTTTACATATAAAGTATCCTATGTTACTTCTAATACCTCCAAGAATATGTGTACAAAGTTTATGATGATCGTTTGAGTAGTTTTCGCGTGAAAGTGTAACAAACAAACTTACATTCACATTTATAATATAATATTAGTAGGAATTTATATGTTTTCCCGATTGACCCAAAAGGAAGGTAATGTTTTCCGCAGGTATGTACGTCCGATCCATTGAGACCTGTAGCCTAAACTACTCGGACCATTTTGCAGACTGAGGTGTCATCACAATTGTATTATTACGCGGAGCGTCATAAAAGTACTGTCAAGGTTTATTGGTATTTAAATTTACTAGTAGATGAGGAGGGGAAAGAGGATTTAACGGGGGAGGAAAAGAAAATATATTTTTGTTTCTTCATCCCTATCTCTGTCCCTTTAAGGAAGGCAGTGCGTCTGCATTTAGTTAGTTGCAGATGGAGTTTTCGATGTTCTAATTAAAAAAAAAACAAATAAAATATCGTGTCGTTTTTATTTCGAAGACATTTTAATACTTTACACAATGCATATCAAATTGAATGGAACATTTTACGAGTGTGCAAAACACTTAACATCGCGGCCCCGTTACATTCTAACCGCAAAATGCGATGGAGCTTTATGAATCTGGCCTCCGAGCATTATTTATGGACTCCTTAACCTTCTGGCCGCGCCGCTGCATCGGTGCATCTTCCTGATTCGATTGTATCATGGGCTTTAGTAATACTACTGAGGTTCGAACGTTTAACGCCAATTAATTTTATTTTCTTATATTTAATTTCATTCATGGACACAGTTAAAATCTATTTAATCCGTGTAAACACATTAAATACTAATAAAAATGGTAGCGTCCCTAACAACATCTGTTGCACGAATTGGTCGGCTCAACCGGTGAAATACCACGACCTCACAAAAGACAAGCATTAGAAGTAGTACGTTTCGCCTGATGAGTGATTTCTCATTTTTTTGAGTGAGTGACTTGAGTGGTGGTCCCATTTTTTTCCTCTTTTCCTTCCCACCCACTTCTATTAGGGAAAGGACGGAAGGGGAATTGATTTGACAACTCATTAGCAACTTATTAGTTCTCCAGAGAGCTCCACAAACATCGTCTAACGCGGCTAAAGAAGTGTTGACATAAAAAAATCTAGTATCCATGCAGCTATGTCCCATCCAGTTATAAATCCATTTAATACTAATAAACACATAAAATAGTCCAACGATTATTAGAATGGAATAATCGTTGCTACAATAAGCAAAAACATACACAATATCGATGTAATTTCTATCTATGGTATGCTGAATGGATAATGCTTTTTTGTTAAGCATTGTTCTGACTGATCAAGTGTAATCAGAGCTGATATTCAGCAAAAACTAGGTCATTCTTGTGCAGTTGCAGCAATGGAAAATTATCTGACATTTGATACATTACTATTCCACATATAAAACAAAGTCGCTTCCGCCGTCTGTTCCGTTTCTTTTAAACTACGCAACGGATTTAAATGCATTTTCATCAACAGACAGAGTGATTCAAGAGGAAGGTTAATATATTACGTATACTATATGTATATTTTAAGTAAAAAAAGTAGAACATTTCAAAGATTTGTCGAGCGATGTCGGGACTGTTCGCTTGATGCGACCAACCAATTAATACACCTAATAAGATAATTCAACAGAAATTCATTCTATGAAAGAACGATGCTCGGGTCAGCTATAGTTAGTTAGTTATATATAAATACAGAATAATAACGCAAATTTATTTCACAGTCTATATTAAAAAAAATCTAAAGTCACCAAACTTACTATAACAGCGAAGTCAAAAACGGAACACATATAATACATACTTAATTTCATATCAAGACTAGATAACAAATTTTGACAGTGGTAGAGTCCGCATCAACAACGTCTGTTTCACGAATGGGTCGCCTCGACCGGTGAAATACCACAACCTCAGAAGACAGGCGTGTGAATTAGAAGTACTCTGCATTTCGTCTGATGAGTAAGGTGCGTATTTCTATTTTTTTTATGTGACATAAAAAACAAATGGGAAATAGATTAGGTATAGTATAAATAAAAACTCTTAAAGCTAATTTACAAGGCCAATAAATTCTTCAAGTTGGTAAAACATGTCCACCCTTTTTTAACCGAAACAAAACCCTTTCCCTGAAATCCGGAAAATGTTAATGACAAATACTTGGGACGTATATTTTTGTACCTTACTCTGAAATTTTACGACACCGGAACACATTCCGTGTGAAAAGATATAAAAAAAAAACAATTTATAAATTAGGCATTTTGTTAACAAAGCTTTTGTCTTTTTTAAGAGGATAAATTAAAAAGTTTGGGTGTAAGAAGCTATACTTGCTTGGCGTAAGAAACAAAAATAACTAAAATATTATTCCCGTGTACTCTTTGTCAAAAAGCAGTATCGTTTGTCTAGTCGTAGTATTAAAATAAAATAAGTAAATATGCACTCACGCCTGTAACCCAGAGGGGTAGGCAGAGACCATGGATTTCCATTTGGCGCGATTCTGGCACATCTCTCTCACTTCTCCTACATTCATACGTCTAGGTATACATGCTCGTCGGTTATGGGTGCTCCTTATATCGCCCGTTTTTTAATAAGCCACTAATTTGATCGACATAAGTTCACACTACCACTCACTTTTGCAATACAAATTTGTTTTGTTATTCTCTCTTCATTCATCCTTTCAACATGCCCGAACCACCGAAGCATACCTTTCTCAATTCTAGTCACAACATCCACTTTTAAGCCACACTTTGGTGGTATTTCACCGGCTAATTCATGCAACCGATGTTGTTGTTTACTCACTAATAAACACTCTACCACACTAATTAAATCTATTACTGTGTTAAGGATAAACAAATTAATACCTAGAGATGAGGTTCATTATCAATTTACTAGTAGGTACTTATGAACAGACTCTGCTTAATCGTCCGGTGCAGAGCCCTTGCGCCGAAACATGCCTTATCACTTGCGAAGACGTTATCCTTAGCACAGAGTGGCTACCGACAGACAGATTGCACTAACGAATTTATAACAGCCAGACACATTAGCCGCGTCGTATTATCTACACTCGTACCGAATTAGAAGCAGCAGATATTTATTACACTGTAAATTAGCGAAGTCGAGCATACTGTTTACTGTTACAATTTGCTAAAATATCGTTATTGTTTATCTACACACAAGGAGCTGAAAAGAGAGATTATAGAATATATATCTATTATGTATACTCATATAAAAAAGGACGTGAGCGCCCCCATATATTACTTTTTAAGCAAAACATTAACATTGGTAGAGCCCGCAACAACATCTGTTGCACGAATTGGCCGGCTCGACCGGTGAAATACCACGACCTCACAGAAAACAGGCGTCAAGTAGTACTCTGCGTTTCGTCTGATGAGTGAGGTGCAGGAGGATGCCTAAATCTAGTTTTGTCCCCCTTCCCACCCTTTTCTTATAAGTAAAAGATGGGAAGGGGAAGAAAACTTGACGGTGGAGGGGACGTATAGGAATTGGAAATAACCATTTTCCGTTTGTCCCCTTCTCTGTCCATTAAAGGTGGGCAACGCATCCGCAACTCATTAGTTAGTTGCAGATGTCAATGGGTAGCCTCTAACTTTCCATGTGTCACTACGGTAGTTGCATAATGTATATGTAGGTGTATGTAAAAGATATGACGGTCGTAAATTTATTTTCGGTGATATATTACTATTATTCGCTTTCATTATTTTTGACCAATCTAGAATATTCCAGAGGCGGCTTGCAGGTAGTTTTATAAATAAAATAACACTTTAAACAGTGGTAGAGCTCGCAACAGCAGCGTATAGTAAGTAGTCGATTCGTTTGATGAGTGAGGTGCCGGATACTCAAATCTGACAGACGAGGGTGTGGATTGGAAGAGGAAATATACTTTTTCATGCCAATTCCCTCCCGAAACCACCGAAGCATACCTTTCTCAACTCTAGTCACAACATCCACGTTTAAGCCACACTTTTCTCTTGTAAAGCTAGTTTTAGTCCTATCGTTCAAAGTGACGCCTAACATACTTCTTAAGGATCGCATTTCAACGGCATTGACTCTACTAATAGCCCTCTTTAATTATTATTAAGAAATATCTAAGCCCGTGTAAAGACTAGTGTAACGTCTAGTCATTTGTATTTTGGTTTCGTCGACTCTATCGTTTAGTTGCACTGTGTATAATTTATAAAATCACTCGATTATTTTTTAAGGGACTCAACCTTTCAACATTCCCGCCTTATCACTTCGCTAGGATAGGCACAACTAGCTTTGATGCCCCGGCGTCGGTATAATAGTTAGGGTGACCAAAATTCACGTTTGCAGACTAATACTAGACTGACATATATTGACAGAAAATTTATAAACCTTTCACTGATCTTATTAAAAAACAAATTTACAGCGGAACCATACACCATCGTGGTCACCGTAATCAATTAGCAAATCTCAGTCCACAACCATGATATCGCCACAAAGTTCCTTACATAGGTCGGAATATCATTTCGCAATACATATTACAGAATTGAAATAATAACAACAAAATATGGTAACAAACGAGCAAGTGGATCACCCTGTATTACGTGACCGCTACACACAGACATCTGCGACAATCTAATGACTTACAGATAATAAACAGTAACAGGTCTGATTTCAGTCCTTTTCTCAGTTCCACCCTTCCCTCATAAGGATGGGACGGGAAAAATAAAAACAGAATTATAGTCACCCTGTGTACAAAGATTTATCTGCAGGCGATTAGACGAAGGTTGACAACTGTTTGAAGTTGGAATGTTTCAAATCCACAGATAAGGAAACATACATTTGACACAAGGCGCCACTTTATCAATTTCGGCGGGAATATTATTTTGTTTTATCTGTAGAGATATATTATTGTATTACTTAATCTGTTCTCGGAAGGCAATTAACAAAAAATATATAAACGTAAGGAATAAAATGAAAAAAGGTAGATTATTTTTGTAAAATACGACACTTTTGAAGCTACAGAATCACAAATATACATTTTGCTGCTCAGTACAAGTTGAGGAATCAAATCCATTATTTAAAACGAAAAAGGTCGGAGGCATGAAGAAATTGTCTTTTGGCGATTAGAGTTACTTCGTTTGTTTATAACAATACTACATATTTCCCTTTCTATCCTGTTCTAATTTAAAAGGGACGGAAAGGGGAAGATAATTTGACGGGGGATGGGATGGATAGGAATAGAAAGTATCCATGTGTAACCCCTTAACCTCTGTCCATTAAAGCAACGCATCTGCAACTCACACACAATAAAAATTAAGCATACTAAATGCACTCGTATAAAATGTGCATAAGATGCGTAAAATGGTCAGCTGTTCAGTTACGTAACTCCGAAGAGCTAGTTCGTAAAATGATTCAGATCACTAAGATTAATAACATAGCTCTTACGCAAGTGATAAACATTTGGAATGTTCTGACCACGAGTGACTCTGTCTTGACGTCATCTATGACGTGTTGGATTTCAAAATGCATACTGTACAGGAAATGTTCAGGGAAATGAGAAAGATCCTTTGTTAATTATAGCCAGTTAGAGAACAGAACAGTTATATACAATAACAAACAATGCCTTGGATTCCCTCGGGATTGTTACTGTTAAATAAACTTCTGCGTATCATTCATAAAGGTCCATAATATTCTAAATACAGGCCTAACAAAGTATCGTTTTTTTACGATTTTTAGTTATTAATAAACCTTTTGAGTGACGGATTCACGACTTGTATAAAAAAACATTTACCGGGGGTCCCATAAAATTTGGAAAGATCCTTAAAAAATAATTAAATCGTATAGCAATAAGTATAAACAACTTCGAATTGTCGGTCCGTTTGTGGAAGCGATTCCTGTCAATGACAATACAGACGCAACAGACGGACATCTGGCATTTCAAAACGAAGGAAACCGTAATAATATTAAAAAAAGCTTATTTCATATCTGATCTCTTCGCTCGAGTCATTTAACTGTAATCCAAACATTCAGTATCCATGGAAACGGATCTAGAGTGAAGGACACCGTTTGTCGGACTGTATTCACACTTGAAATTGAAATATCTTTACAAAACTTCCGAGAAGCAGGTGTCGAATACATTAAACCGGCTGCTATTACGTACGATAACTGTTTACTCATTTTATCATGTGCCATTAATCCGCCCCGGATTTTCCCGAGTAGCACTAATTGTGCTAATCCGATCCAGCCGTGTCGGAGTCTACTACTAACATATATCACACATCACCTTTTATATATATAGAAAAATAAATGCAAATTATGTTTGTCTGCAGTCAGTCAATATATCCCTAATATTATAAATGTGATTGTAAGTTTGTTACGCTTTCACGCGAAAACTACTCAACCGATCACCATGAAACTTTGTACACATATTCCTGGAGGTATTAGAAGTAACATAGGATGCTTTTTATGAAAAAAAAATAGTATATAAAAAGCGAAGTATGTATGTTCCCTATAGACCTATAGACTCCGAAACGGCTGGACCAGTTTCGATGAAATTTACAGGGATTGTCCAGATTGGCACATTCCTGTGTTTGGTAGCGATCGGATCAACATAATTAGAGGTACCCGGGCGAAGCCGGGGCGGGTCACTATATAACGCGATTTCACTTCGAATCTGCAAAAAATACCTTCTGTATTTTTTGTGTGTTGTTCATAACGTAACATAACAAAATTAACTGCGATTAGTGTAGACATTCCTTGGGAGAATTTTTGTAAACATAATTCCGGAATCGTCCAAGTGAAACAATTTTAAATAACATAGTCAAATTCCTTAATAATTCAGTCAAAATAACTCAGCCTTGACAAATTTCTTCCGTTTTAAAATTTCCTTAAGAAAATTCCCACAACAATCTTTGGCGCGAAACGACTTGCTGGAGAAGCAACATACAAATTTCAACGTTAACTACATCACGTTACAATACAAAAAAATAGTGTATTCTATTTCAATTCTAGAATATAATTTGAAAATGTACAAGAATTATTTTTTGTAAAGACAATCTAATTTAAGCTTTAACTTCATCGAGTTACGAAATAAATTTAATTGTAAAACAATGTTCTTAGGGAAAAGAAACAAATTTATAACAATTTTAGCTTTATATCATACGTATAAAGTTAAAAATTGATTGACGCAATCGTCATGCTTGACCGACTTTCTCACACCTGTCTTTCTGCTACTATAAACAAGTTGGCAACACAAATATTATACAATTCTTAGACATGCCACCGGAACAAAACGTTTTCTAAATTGTTATTTAATTCTTTAATTTGTCAATAACCTTTGTTAATGTTTTAGTATTTTAAATAAAAGTATGTTTAATTGATTAATAAAATATTGTTTGAAAGTGTTTGGATTAATATTATTTTTATTAATTATTAAATATTAATAAATTTTGAAAACAATTTACTAATACTCTTTTAACCATTTTAGCTAAACATAAACCTGTGCTTGTCCACGACAATAGACAAATGGCGTATTCGAACTCACAAACTCATGTTTAGAAGTCCGTACCCTTAACCATTGGGCTATTGGTGCTTATTATGTAAAACTTGTCCATAGCTTAGTGAATAACATAATTGTTGATAAAGAATATGTTAAATAAAGATTTAATAATATTTATATCTACATTCAAGTACCCTTTAATATTGTTACGTAACTACGTTCTGATAAAGTCGTTATTGCAATCCGGTCCATAATTCTTGGACATTTTACTTGACAATACAAAAAACAATTTCTTGTAGGAAATCTTTACCTTGGGTATTCCAATGAAATCTATCTCCATATAGTAATTTTAAAGAGTCACCGGCCTCCGGGTGACTAACATGTATTAATAAACAAAGTAAAAGTACAAGTGAGTCAGTAATTTGGGAACCACACATCGGCGTTGGTGGTGTAATGGTCAGCATAGTTGCCTTCCAAGCAGTTGATCCGGGTTCGATTCCCGGCCAACGCACGCTTTTTGTTACATTATGAATTAAACTTTTGATAACGTTTTTTTTTCATAATGCCGATTTTACTTTCCAATGTAACGCTAGAAAAATATTATGTTTTTGTTTAACCTGTTGCACTCTTCGCCGCAACGACAAAATGTCTTTCACAAATTAATTACATAATTAAATACTTCGCGTTATTTAATAACATTTTCAGAACATTTTTCTCTACATTTCTTATCATTTTAAATAAATTGATCTTAATTTGTTTTCTACTCGATGGAATCACGGAGGACAGCAGTATTCGCGAGTGAAGCAGTATTAAATTAACAAAAAAAAAGATAAAAATGTATGATATAGGTGACATACAACAATATTATGAGTATCCATAGCCAGTCAGAATAAATGCGTAGTTTTTTAAACGTGGATTAAGCAATTACTGGAATAGACAGCTGAAATTTTCACAGATGAAGTAATACTGTTTGCGCTATAAGAACAATTACTAAAAAACAAAATACAATAACTATTTAAGGTGGCTCCCATACAACAAACGTACTTGGCCCTATTTAAATTAATTTTGCTTTTAGGGCTTAACCATTAAGGTTTAACCACTTCATATTTTTAATCCGTTTAAACTAACATATTGCTAACGATTAATTGTAATAACTTTCAGTCAAACTTTAAATAAATACCGTTATCGGATTAAAATAACTAAGGTCATAGATATGATTGAGGACACCAAGGTTGTAAGTATTACTGGAAAGTTACAGATTAAGGCCATGGCCCAAAGATCTTAGAAACATGCCTTACAAGCGTGTGTTTTCATTTTAGTTGCCTAATTTTTTAAAATTTTATTATGCAGTTGTGTACGTATGTAACTAATTATGACAATAATAGGGACTATGACAACGCTTAACACAGATGTGTCTTCTTTAAACTTCAAGCAGGTTTTAATGAGGTTTTTTATGGAAGAAGGTAGCTAACGAGCCAGCGGTGACCGCTATCCATAGGCCGTAACCGTAATAACCTAATAAGTCGTAAATGCGTTACTACTCTTAAGGGATAGACAGGAAAGGATATCTTAATTTCCTATTCATACCCTCCCACGGCCATTCATTTTTCCCTTATCATCTTTTTTTATAAGAGAAGGGGGTAAACGAGCGGCAGGAACACCCAGGTGATCAACGGCGCCCATGGACACCCGCAACACCAGAGGAACTGCAGATGCGTTGCCGGCCTTTAAGAAAAAGATTGGCTCGCTTCTTGAAGGACCCTAAGCCTAAGGTTTGGAAATACAGCCCAGGGCAGACCATTCCACAACGCGGCTGTGCCTGGCAAGAAATGTCGAGAGAACCACTGATGAGGAATGCCAGCCATCCAGATGGTGTGGATGGTACCTGGCGGTCTCTTGTGTCGTCCGATGACGAAACTCAGATAAAATTATTTTTGAGGTAGGGACCATCTACTTCATATAATGGATACAAATTCAACAGCTGCTTCTGTGATAGGTTACAGCAACGGATTACTTTTGTCGGATCACCGCAACTCGCAACTCAAGTTGTTGTATGCGGAGTTCCATTTAAATATTGCCGCTTGCTGCCATATTTGCTCCGTTTAATCGATTCTTTCTTCAATCGAATAGCAATACTCAGTTCCCACAGGGGTAGTGTTACATGCGTTGTGTCTGGCCTATCACAACGCAACACCGCCTATCATGTTACGGATGTATGCGAACTCGCGGCTTGCGTTTCCTGTCCGACGTCCGATAGCATCGTCAACTGCACTTACTGGTGAGAGCACTAATCGATCTTTAGTTCTTCTACTTTTTTATGTTCGTTGTTGTCATATGAATTAATTTAAGCTGGTAAATAGTTTTTTATTTAATTGAATGATAACCTAATTAATCATTATTATCAAGCATTGAGTGAAGCGACTCAAATCTTGCTAGCAATACTGCATTGTTACATCCAGAATGTGAATTATTTGAACGGGATGACTCGTTGGGATTCCTCCCGCTGCTATCTTACTCATCTATGTAATGCTATCGGGAAAACCTCTCGTTAACATCCATCCTAATTGAAGCTGTTTGTAATTCTCCTAATTGTTGGACTGAATCATTCCATTGAACAGATATTTCAATTGTTATTTAAGTACCACAATATACTCTGTGAATGATGGGATAGGAAAATAAATAAGGGAAACATGTAGCTCGAAAGTAGACAGGGGAGAATAGTAATTTTCTGTTTTCATCTTTTGACTTGTAATTAGTTAATTCATAGTTTTATATTTTTGCAAAGATACTTTTTCTGTCTATCCCAGTTGGCTTTACCTATGTGAAAGCCAATTGTCATTGGTACCTGTTGAAGCTCAAGAGAAAATTAGAATGCCTTCGCCTTAATGCAGAGTCAGAAATACGAAGGAAATATGCAGGCGAAAAGAGATCCAGGAAGAAGAACATCTTGGCTGATTAATCTACGCAAATGGTTGCATAAGAGCACGCTTTCCTTAATTAGAGCATGGTTCATGTTACCATGATCGTCACCAACCTTCGTTAGGAGATAGTACTTAAAAAAGAATTTACGCCAATGGTCCCATAAGCCGTGTCGAAAGACAAGTTGCCATGATGTTCACCAATCTTTGTTAGGAGATGGTACCTAAAAGGAATCGAAGCCCAAGCTCTAATAGGTTTGGCTACTGACTTTGAAACAATAGTTTTTGGGTTTAAATTTAATTATGGTCGTGAGTCATAGACAAGTAAAGCCTTAGAGGGATTAGCAAATTACATAATTTGCTTATTGTTTTTACTACAAAAACCTAGGACCGTCAGTGGCCTCGATGAGCAGTTTGTACTGTATGTGGCTTATTAATATTCAGAGCTAGTATGCCATTGTCGGTCGGCAGGCTTTATGCTGCTATAAAAATGAGTTCTTGTAACGTATGACATATTGTTGTCAGAAACGGTGACTATTTGCACCAACCATTTCGGAGTTCCAAGTATGTTGCGAATGGTGCTTGTTGAATGTCCTCGTGACTTTGCAATGTCATGATGAAATAGATGTTTTCCTGTAATCGGTGGTTGTATATCGAGACATTCTATCGTCTAATCGAAGTGACGTAAAATTAGCCTCTGCTAGTTAAACTTTTTAACTTACTACCGACCCACCCCGGCTACGCACACGTAGGACTAACTATTATCTATAGCCCGGGAAAAGACGCGCGACTTGTCACGACAGCCTAGATTAAAAAATATGTTGAAGAGTTGTGTTAATGAACTAACTACGCCATGCGCTTATTACGGAACGTATAGATAATTAAAACATTTATTATGCAATAAAATATATTGAGGTCAATAAACATGATGAAATACTATTCTATCTTTTAAGTTGGACCAAATTACATATAGTGACCAAATTTCATCACGATCGTTTTAGTAATTTCGAAGTTTATCCCGGACAAACATCGTGACACGAGATTTTTATTTTTATATATGCTCTATAACATAGTATGGATATGCCCTTAACTAAAAGTAATATTGTCCAGCAAGACAGCAGCACCAATTGCGTACATGACGTGAATTAGACTATAAACTTTGCGTTTGCGTCCGATTACTGAAGTGTCATACATCACTCCTTGAGTTACCACTAAACAGTTCAACCCGAATCGCTCACGTCCCTGCATTTGACTTTTTAGCCAAAACAACGCAACAAAGAGCGATTGTGAGTATGGTTGATTGTAGCCCATGTGCCATGCATGTAGGGGTGAAAAAGATACGGGAGTTGAAAATGTATTTTCCGATAATAAATTAGTAAAGTCTAAACTTCTCTAGAATAATCTGAAATATTTCGTATCGATCTATAAATCAACGACAACCATGGACACTCGCAACACCAGAGGAACTCCAAATGCATTGCCGACCTTACTATAACCTTCAAGAATAATAAAGCTCTAAGATATTTGTGAATAAATTTCCCCACAATTTTTCTCAATTACCAGCGCCATGACAGATTGAAATTAACCCTTACTACATTTCAAGAGATATTATAAAAAATAAAATAAACAATGTAAGAGAATAGTTAGTTAAAACAGGTCGACAGTACAATAACCGCAATCGAACTCGTCTGTCCCTAGACACGTCTGGTTCAAGTTAACTATGACTAATGAATCCTCTCGCTATAACTGTTCCCGTCCCGGTTAGGATAACCCAAATGTATTGGCACAGCCCCATTTATACTAACAGGTTGTCAATCATGATCAATCTAGACCAGAGGTTCCCAAACTTGATTGAGCTCCGACTTATCTAACTAAAGACTCCATTCTTGGGACCCACCTCTGGCTGTCTTAGAAAAACCGGTTAAAAAATTTCTAACTACTAAACAGTGGTAGAGCCCGCAACACCAACATCTGTTGCACGAATGGGCGGAATCGACCGTCAAAATACAGGCGTGAAGTAGAAGTATTCTGCGTTTCGTCTGATGAGTGGCTTGGCTGGCTTCGGAGGCCTAATTTCAGTCCTCTTCCCCTTCCCACCCTTTCCTCATACGGATAAGATGGGAACGGGAAGAGGATTGGATGGATGGGGAGGGGGTTGGCGGGGAAAAGGTAATATCCTCTTTCCTGTATATCCATTCCCTCCTCTGTCCATTAAAGGAAGGCAAGGCATCTGCAACACATTTGCTTGTTGCAGATGTTTATGGGCAGCGGTCACTTAAAAATCAGGTGATCCGCTTGCTTGTTTGCCACCTTCTTCCATAAAAAAAACAACAATGCCGTCTGGCCGTCAGTCAGTGCTAGTAGCTTGTTTGGAAATAATATTTATAATCTTAGGACCCAGTTTGGGAATTTCTGATCTAGACGATTCATGGAACCAGTTATATAAGCTCCAAAATATGTGACAAGTTAACTACAAGAGGCTGGTTTATATTGGACTAGCTTTTACCGCGGCTTCGCACGCATTCGTTTCTTGTTTTCCTCAATGGAAACCTCAAACTTTGAATTGTAGGTAATATGTGTCAAAAAGTTGTTACTATCAAAACGTTAAACATTACCATGGCAACCGATATTGTTAGTGAAGGTTTTATGTAATTTTTTATCCCTCGAGAAGCTTTATTTGCGGGTTTTAATAGCTTTAATAAAAGCTCGCAATAACATTTGCTGCACGAATGAGCCGGCTCGACCGGTGAAATACCACGACCTCACAGAAGATAGACGTGAAGGTATTCTGCGTACCGTCTGATGAGTGAGGTGCCGGAGGACCAAATCTAGTCTTCGTTCCCATCCTCTTCTAAATACGTAAGGATGGGTACGGGAAGAGGATTTGACGGGCAACAGGAAAATAAAAAATATCCTTATTCCTGCCTATTCCCTCTGTTAAAAGTAGGCAATGCTTCTGCTACTCATTAATTTGTTGTAGATAGTAGCCTGTGGGTGGCGGCCACTAAATAACAGGTGACCTGCTTACTCGTTGTCATTTACTTCCACAACAAAGCCGAGTAATTTTCTGTACCTCTGACAATGTGTGTTCATCAGGAGTTAAAGCGTAACAAACAAACAAATTTACATTCGCATTTATAATATTAGTTAGGATTTCAAAGGAAATGCTGAATTCTGTTAAAGTTAATCTGCCATTAGCCATTGCTAAGCTACGGGATAGTTACTTTATTATTTGTGAAGGTATAAATGGACCACACAGGACCGCACAACGCCCCGGGCCGCCACCGGACTAATTTATACGTGATGAACACCTCTGACTCGCACAAGGCAACGCGTCTGGTCTTAAATTGGACCACCGCGGGCTTAAAGCGTACTGTTGTTTTTCAAAACAATTATTTTATCCATACCAATATAAGAGAGATTTGATTGTTTGTTCCGAATTAACTTAAAAACAACTGAATAGATATATATACGTAGAGTACTTCTACTTTACGCCTGTTTTCTGTGAGGTCGTGGTATTTCACCGGTCGAGCCGGCCAATTCGTGCAACAGTTGATGTTGTTGCGGACTCTACCACTGTCAGTTCCAAGTTAACGCCATAATTAGTCAAGTACTACGAACATTCGTCTTAAAATCATATTTGAATTTTTAATTCTTATAAGGAATTTTTTTTATATTCTTAAATAGGGAAATATGGCGTTGTTACAAATAACTCCTTTGAGAAAGATAATGGCTGAACTTAAGCGTTTTAATTACATACGAAGATAATTGATGACGTGTCAAAGCCTTTTGTCTAGGTAAATGTGGGCCACGGCAAGGCTCTGAGATCCTCTCAAGCACTCCTCTCTGGCTCCTCAAATTTCGTTATAAGATTTAATTGACCTCAATATTTTCCTGACTTTAATTTCTCCTAGAGTTAACTCTAATAATAGTTAAGCTTGTGGTGACAGCAATCATAATGCGCTTTTTCCAAAGGTCTCAAAAGTGACAGAACATCCTATCGCAAAACACAAATATCAGCAATTTATAGCAATACCTTAGCTGTCTTAAAAGAAGGAACTGACTGACTGATGTATCAACGTACCAAGCTACTGGACCAAGAAACTTGGAAATTCTACTCAGAAAATTCTGTCATCACGTAGGCCCTCACCATTCATCCCCTAAAGGTATAAAGCAGGTGATGAAAGTTTGTATGGAGAAACTACCAGTACGAAGCTGACGCTGGTATGAAACAAAAGATTACTTATGAGATAGAAACGAAAGAAGGTTCAGGAAAGCTTGTAAAGTACGGGAGAAAAGGGGAGAGTTCCTCTTCCTCTTCCTTTAAATAGCTGATCTTGTTAGGGCTTACCACGGTAAGACACGAATTAACTGTAGCAACCCGCAACAACATCAGGGACTGCTCGGCCGGTGAAATACCACGACCTCTCAGAAGAAATGCGTGGAGTAGAAGTATTCTGCGTTTAGTACTAATGAGGGGCTAACCGAACCCTAGTCCTTTCTCCATCCTATCGTTTCCGAATAAAGATAAAATGGGAAGGGTAAGAATATATAACGTGGAAGGATTTGGATAGGAAAAGGAAATATCTAGCATCTTTTTATCTCTTCCTCTTTAAAGGTAGCAGCTAAAATGCCTTTGCGTAGCGGTCATTTATATCAGGTGAACCGCTTGCTCGCTACCCATCCGGCAATAATAATAAAGCAACGGCCCGAGCCGAGGCTACCTCTACGGAGGGAGCCCTCGAAACAAGTTACTCTTAAAGAGGCTTAGTCTGGGCTCCTTCTGCTCCGTGCCGCCTCAAGCCCGGTGTAACTGTAGATGGCTCTTCTAGGCAAACAAAAAAAATTGCTCGCTTGCCAGCTTCTTCTATAAAAAAAGGCCGCATATCTCTAGGTCAAGAGGCTATCGAACTCTAAATACGTTAACGTGACAATGCTTACGTAGAAAAACCCGTATGCCTATTCAATTAGGTCAACAACGAAAATACAATACATTAAAATTAACATTCAAGCCATAAACAGCGTAACGATCAACTGATAAGGATTATAATCGCATGCACGATTAGTCACACAATAAACACGTTTATAAGTAGGTCTGTCACGTTAGTTCCAACGAACGAGGAAGCGAAACGCATTCGCGTCATAAAAACTAACGCACTATTGCGTTGAGCATTCTCGGAAGTGAATTCTCCGTCTACGGGCCAACTGTCACGAACTACGAAAACATACGGGACGAAATTCGGCGAATCTTTAATTGAATGACATTGGTTTCGAATTGCCGCAGACTCTGACATGCTTCGCTTTTTGTTTTACGGTCACCAATAACATTTTTTATATCAGGGGAAATTTCAAAGTATACCCTGATTGTGAGAAAGACAGGGTTATGTGAGACTTAGTTAAACTAACGCAACCCTCCTCGAGAATCGTACCCACTAATACTCGGTGACCATACCCAAGTTCGACGGTAGAGGTTTCCTGAATTGCCTCATCGACTCATATAATTAAACTCTCTTACCAGTGGCTTAGCCTTGTCGTTTTTTAGCTACCCTTCCGAAGATGAAAGAATTTTAACTTTTATTTGTTCTGTGTTGCATAAGTAATGTCTAGATAGCTGGTTGGGGCGGGAGCGACGTAGGTCCCGACTGTTAGCCGGCTACGACGGACAAAGCGCACTTGACTAACTCCAACGTGGAAGCAATCCTCCGTTCCCGACCTCCGCGTCGCTGGATTACAGGAGCCGCCACATTCTTCGGTAGTTTAGTGGTCAGTATCCCCGCCAGTCCTGTTTAGAAAGCGGTTTACCTGATAATAATATCACCGTTACCCATAGACATTCCCAACAACTAAAACGCAGCAACTAGGTTGCAACTGTATTTTTAACATATAGGTACGTGCTGACATGCAAGATTCAGTCACCTCAATTCTTTCTTCGTCGATTCTTGTACGCCAAGTATGAACAAGTTAAAATGTGCAGCGCAGTGCAGTCGCAACATTGAAAAGTATTGCAGGTACAAGACGAACGAATTTGGCGATTAGAGTGTACACCTCAAGAAAAAGATACGTATAGAAATTAATAGACAGGTTACATTATACATCATGGATCATGGTACAGGGAACATGGTACCAGACACTTTAGATATCTGACGAAATTCCCACAAAAAGTTGCAGTTGGAATAGGCAACATTTTAATCCGACGTGATCATATGAATCGTGTTAAGGATGCCAAATAAAGAAGGCCAACAAAACTTTAGCTGAGCAAAATAAATATTGTCACAGGAGAAGTAAACCGAAAGAAATCTGTACATAAACAAACCATTCACCGGCGATAGCCGCGGCGCACCACTAGTGATGTATGACAGATTAGCGTGGACTTGAAAATTCCTTCTTCCAAGTTTTTGTCCACTCGCTAGCCACATGTGCGTACCGCATAGTGATGGGACATATTTGTGAATATCGATGACTATGCAATTCTGTGAATCGAGTGTAATAATGTCATTTAATTTCAGTCCTTTTCTCGTTTAAATCTTTTCTTGATATGCGTAAGATGGGATGGGGCCAGGTTGAAAAGGAAATAGAAATACATGTCGTTAAGCTACATTTTCCCGTCTATCTCTTTCTACTAAGCTGTGCAACCCATCTGCCTGTCATTTGCTTGTTCCGGATACCTACGAGTAGCGGTCAGGCGCTTGGTCTTATGCCATTCTTCGAAAAAAAAAAGCTTTTGTTGATAAGTTTCATGTGTATGGCCATTTTAGTAACACAGAGGAGTATTTTACAATTATTTCATTAATTTTAGATTAACTACAACAAATTGTGTTTCGAATTACGCATACTTATAAATAGTAATACCTTTTCCTACAATAACACTGCCAATAAAAAAGGTTATTTAAAAGAAATAAATTCGTTAAAATCTCCAAACCAGTATAGTCTTTTTCTTTTTATATTCAACTTTTATAGGTTATATTTTTAACTCTTAAATTAAGACCACACATCTTGACATGCGTGTCCGTAGATTTGACGGAGGTATAGCGTGTGGAAATTATCCTGTGAAATAACACGCCGAGCCTAATTTGCTTAACAAATTACGAAGCCCTGAGATATTTCTTTATTAAAATATCAGCGCTTTCTTTTTTTGACTTTCGTTTCATACTTACATCAGATTATTGCGGATTTACTTCTCATGGATATAAAGTTTAATTTATTTTTTAACAGATATATTTGTAACAGTTTAAGGTCATATTATTGGGTGGTCGAAATAGAAATAGTAAAATTACAACACATTAACCATTTTATACAGAGGTTTCTGTGACAAGTTTAGATCTATAACTATATACCAATGTTGGTTGTATATACTCTGCTACGCGTACGAAACCGGGGCAACTCGCTAGTCTATTATATAAAGGAAGGAACTCACTAACTGATATACCACCGCACAGCCCAAACCACTGGGCTTAGAGACTTGGAATTTAGCACAGAGATTTCTGTTATGACCTAGGCGAGCACTAATAAAGGATTTTCTGAATTCATTCCCTAACGGTCAATAATATTGGTGAAAAGATTGTATGGAGAAATATTATAAACCTATGTAAGTTGATCTCAGATCGCACGGCGGATAAAACCGCAGGGCGTAGGTAGTATATTAAAAATACTTTACACCATTAACCCTATCTTAGAACACGCATTATTAATAATCGATGTTGTTGCGCATCACTAACGCGTCACACGCCCCGCGCACGTTGCGTCTAGATGTCATAGACAATATTGACAATGGCGGCAAAAGCCCGCCAACAAATAGACACAATGTCACTTGACCGCTCGCAATACGTCTTGTTTGATATTTTATTTTGCACACAACCTTTCCGTGCTTTTGTTAATATGTAATCAATTATATAGTTTAGCAACCGCATTGCCCATATCTTGTATTTTACGATTACTGTACTCGAAAAGGTGTAACCATTTTGTGTTCAAAGTCGATTGTGTGTTGCCTGTTTAAAAATAACTAAAATCAAGGGCCAATTGAACGGCATATAAATTGTGGTACAAAAACGAAACTACTCGCCACTTTAAGTTGTTCAGTGCGCATTAGGATGCTGGCGTTTTTGTCGGGTCGGGTCTTTCATAATAGTTGCTAGACGTGTAATATGATAAACTAAAACACGTCATCTGTACAACTTTCTCAATCGTTAATCCCTACTAACAATATTAATGAGAATGTTAGTTTATTTGTTATATTCTTGGAAGTATTAGAAGTAACAAACTTTTATCAAAAAAAATAGTATATAAAAAGCGAAGTATATATGTTCCCTATGGACTCCGAATCGGCTGGACCGATTTCGATGAAATTTACAGGGATTGTCCAGATTGGCACATTCCTGTGTTTGGTAGCGATCGGATCAACATAATTAGTGGTACCCGGGCGAAGTCGAGGCGGGTCACTAGTACTTTATAAAATGATTTCGCTCAATTGATTCGTCCCATATTACTTTGTAGTTACTCGAATCTATTTAAATTTTGCATTCACTTCAACTTTGACAGATAATCATTGGCGGCACATTTAGTTGAACGGAATGGCCTTTACCCAAATAGCAACAATATAGCAATGAGTATGTACTTAAACGTTTTTGTCAATAATTTGTTTTTATATAGTAGATACATTACAATAAAGATGTTGAAAGAATGCGACGCCATCCCTACTATGTATATTATAAATGTGAATGTAAGTTTGTGTGTTGTCATGTGGCCATGAAACTTTGTACACATGGAGGTACTAGAAGTACCATAGGATACTTTTTATGAATAAAAATAGTATATAAAAAGCGATGTATGTATAGACCTATAGACTCCGAAACGGCTGGACCGGTTTCGATGAAATTTACAGGGATTGTCCAGATTGGCACAGCGGGTGTTTCTGTGTTTGGTGGCGATCGGATCAACAAATATCGGAAGCTCAAAAAGTCTTATCGTGGTAAGAGTCCCGTCTCTTACAAAACATACTTCAGGGATGTATTTAGTTTTTCGTAATATATACGTAACAACAGAAATCTTACGTTATAACAGAAATCTCTGTGCAAATTTCCAAGTCTCGAGCCACAGTGGTTTGGGCTGTGCGTTGATATATCGTCAGATAGTTTCTTATTTTATATATAGAGATACAATGATAGTTAAGTTGTTGATAAGAGAGGGACTACTGCACACTACCAAATCTTTAGTCACTATCTAACAATCTTAATCTCGTCTTAATTATTTCCACTTAAATCCTAATTACATAGCTCATGTGATGCTTATACCACGAAATGTTTAGTTAATGTAAACACAGTGATGTCATTTTTAATCTGTGGCAAAAGTTCCTGACACTATGAAGGAAAATAAGCGTGTAACTCTAATGTAATATTTTATGTTATTCATAAGGATAGTTCTTCATGTATGTACCAATAAGGATGTAGCCTATTTCAGGCCTAATGATGTTATTCTAAATATACGTATAATATAAGTTATAAATATAATATAAAGTCCCTTTGATGTGGTCTGAATGCTATTAGCCGCGTATCTATCTATAAATATGGACGCGTGCTTCTCTGTATTTCACTTTTTGATTTAAAAAGTGTATGTGTGATTGTAACCTCAACCTCACCCATGTACTGCAGCTATGAACGCTGGCAGGCGCTTGGTGTAACCTCTGCTATTTTATATTTCATCACCTCTACTCCAAAAATGGTGAAGGAAAACATCGGGAGGAAACCGGCATGTCATAGAAGCACTAAATTCGAACACATGTGACATCCACCAACCCGCATTCAGCCAGCGTGGTAGATTGGAAGCGTGGTAAGGCCAGATTACGACCCCTTCCTTCTCTCGGAGAGGAGGCCTGTGGTCCTGTAGTGGGAAACAGACTAAAAAGGCTAATTGCAGTACATATAAAGAATGAGATAGTAGTGCTATTCTACAACACAACCATTTCTATGTCTATCTACTCCATTTGGTAAAACAGAGAGCCCGCGTTAATTTCAATATAGCAAGATAATAACAAAAAATTGCATACGCTACTTATAAATAGCTGTCGATTTCTAATAATGTAAGAATTATTGCAATTCATCGAGTAGTTTCTGAGCTTGTTACCAACTAATGAATTGGCAGACTTACTCTAAATAAATATCTCAGTTTGCGTTTACATTTAGTTTCGCTATTCCTAGAGTTTTCAAATTAAGTCGGTCGCGTTGAGACCACACGATCTGGTTTGTGGTTTGTTCATTAGTAGTTGATCATTAGGCCGGTACATACGCTCGAGGTACGATGATGCACATGTGTACACGTGTTAATGTCTAAGCTTACAACGCGGTACAATTTTATAGCGTCTACAACACTATCGGCATAGTGTTCGTATTTTTATTTTATAAGGAGTTGTAAAAAAAAACTTCCTCCACCTCACGTACTCATAACCACGACCTCACATACTCACATACTATTATATAATTATACTCACTCAAATATCCACATTACCACACACTCACATACTCATATAACTCACATATTCACACATGTACACAGATACCCCTTGCGGTAGATTAAAGACAGATTAAATTATAATCTCTACCTTCACATATTCAAATCACAATACTTTATTTTATAAATTGTTATGTTTTTTGTCCTTTCACACCTTAACGGATCATTATGAAATTTTGCATATTCCTTTTCAGGTGTACAGGAAAGGATAGCACCTTTAATCCCGAAAAAATAATTTTTTGTACTACATTCCATAACTATTTGTTGTTTCAAAAAAAATAATTCAAACAGGCCATATTTGTAAATAAGTCTAAAATCATATAATTTACCACGTAAAAGTAAGGAAAAACCCAAAGCAGCCATAAAATAATCCAACCACTCGTCTCAAAGCCATTTCTTAATACGTTAGTAGGCACAAGTACTCAAAATAAGAACACTTAAGTACAGTAAGTTAGCGCCAAAGGTCAAACATAATTTGGCGCGACTGACGGCCCTTCACAATGGCGGCCGACCATAGAGACAAAAGAGTCCGTTGAAATTTGAACCAACCATAAACAATGTTTGCTTTCACGGTCCCGCTAGAAAGTTGATTTGTTTTCAAAAAGTCATACGCAAATATGTAGATACAGCTCAAATGTTTGGTTTAAAACAAAAATGAAAGCGTTAGCTAGCAACCTCACAATTTCTCATGTAATATTTGAATTTAAAGAAATAGGGAGAAGAGAACAGAACAGTTCTTCTGGTATGGGTGATTTCAACTATGATTTTGATATTGCTTCGATTATTTTTTATTGACAATTAAGTGAGCTTTACCTTGTTTTAGAGCAAGATGTGATTTTTATAAACAAATAGTTTTACGTTAGAATTCCTGAATTCCAAAATATTTTCGAAAAACAACTCATATTACCTTAAAGCCATCCACATTACACAATTTTACTTGTCTTTATTTCACGATTTCCACAAAATTGCAACATTTCCGATGAAAGTATAAAAAGCGTAATGGCCGCCATGTATGGTAAGTGACGTTTGTTTGTTTTTTTTTAGCAGCAAATATAAAAAGAGCAAGCGATGTCTAGTGATCACTACCCATAGACATCTGCAACTAACTAATGAGTTGCAGGTGCGTTGCCCACCTTTAATGGACAGAGGAGGGGGACAAAGAGAAAATGGTTATTTCCAATTCCTATACATCCCCTCTACCGTATTTTTTTTATGTGATATGGTGGCAAACGAGCAAGCGACTCACCTGCTGTAAAGTGAGCGCTACCCATAGACATCAGCAACAAGCAAATGTGTTGCAGATGCGTTGCCTACCTTTAATGGACAGAGGAGGAACCCCCTCCCTGTCCAATCCTCTTCCCTTTCCCATCCTATCCCCCTTATGAGGAACGGGTGGGAAGGGGAAGAGGACTGAAATTAGGCCTCCGGCACCTCACTCAGACGAAACGCAGAGTACTTCTACTTCACGCCTGTCTTCTGTGAGGTCGTGGTATTTCACCGGTCGGAATTCGTACACCAGATGTTATTGTTGCGGTCACCGGTCGAGCCGGCCAATTCGTGCAACGGATGTTGTTGTTGCGGACTCTACCACTGTTAAAACTTTGAATTGTTGATTGTTTACAATAATCATATCTTGCTAATTTATACTCACCAAGTGTTTTGCGACAGCAACTAAACTTAAAGTCCGCAGGAATTAATACACTATTTGGCGTAGGCTTCTATAGACAGGGAGAGGAAGTTAAATTCTCGCGTTGTGTCAATGTCTACGCCATTGTGTGTGGTCGTAGTTCATGATGCAACGGCTGTCCTTGTTTACTTTAAACTAATTTTACTTTCTAAGCTAATCGCGTGCCATGTGTGCTCTTTGTATTTCAATGATATAGACCAGTACTGGCAACATTATCATTTCGCCGTACACCAGAAAAAAAAGCAATAAGTCTCCGCTTGCCGGTCTTCATTCGTGCCGCTCGCACGCGTGTTTGTTTAGGCCACATTCAGTCATGACAAATTGCTCCCCCGCCGCGACGCCACGCTGTTTATTGTTTGTGTTGACGCCATTTTTTTCCTCCACTTAATTTATTTTCCCGCCAACGAAATTAAAGTCTTTATTAGAACAAAATGTTGATGTCCTACTGAGTTGTATGTTTATAAATGTTGTCAATTAGACAATAAACATAGTTTTATAGCAGCGAACTGTCAATTTAAATTCAAATTTAATCTATTACAGAATACAAAATAATCTACGTAATGTTTTAATCTATATTTACGCCTACATATGTTGGGTTGTAATAGTGGCCGTGGATTTACATTAGAGATTCAAATTTAAATATAATTTTATTATTAAGTACATATTGACTATGACATAGCATAAGTCGGTCAATGAAGTCTTTGACAAGTCACCGATCTATTGTGACTCGCCTCTTTACAATTGGACTGGGCATATTATAAGCTATCAGTATATTGTAAAATAGACGAATGAACGAAACGAGTCATTTTACTACAGTGTATAAACTGTCTAAGTCATATCGTCAGATTGTAATTGGACGGTGACCATGATTACCAAAAATATGATCAGATGAAGCTTAAGTAAGTTAGTTAGGATGTATCCGATAATCGTAATACATTGATAGTTAATAAATAAAAATAATAATGTTCCCCACTGCAGGGACACAGGCCTCCTCTCTAAGGGAGGGAAGGGGCGGTAGCCCACCACGCTGGTTCAGTGCGGGTTGGTGGATGCCACATGTCTTCGAATTTGGTGGTTCTAAGTGCATGCCGGTTTCCTCATAATGTTTTCCTTCACCGTTTTTGGAGCAGTAGTGATGAAATAAATTACACATAGTAAAGCGCCAGCCTGGGTTTGAACCCGCCACCTACAGTACGTAAGTCGGGGCCTAAACCGCTGAGCCACCACCACTCAGTTATGAGTTATCACCATTTAAATGCTTTAGTAAAAAATACTTGTATTTGTACACGACAGAAAGCTATGATGTAGACATTGTCATAAAACGCAAAAATGATTTTTTATTGGATATAGTAGTAGTACCCTAGTAACGTAATTGTAATTGTAATTTTAGATACAATAAGTTCCTAATCTTTTTCACCCTTCTTAAAATAAAAGTCGTGATAGTATAACACCGGCTTATATCACCAATGTGTCTCACGTAACACATCAATGGAGAAGAAACAGAGAGCAGACAATTGCACCGAATTCGGTGCAATCAAAACATTTCGGGTTACCTCGTGCCACGGGAATGATCCATGAAACATCCTTTGTACAATATTATACATTATAACAATGGCTTAAGGTCCAAATTGGTAGTGACATTCGGGCACAAGGGCCCATGACAATGTCCCGGATAGAGCCCGCGGCCCACTTTCGCCGAGCATCCGTTCGGAATGGGAGCGATCGTTCGTTAATATTCGCCTAATGCGATTTTCGGCAACGGCTATACAAAGATCACACATTGTATGGTTGATCCGAGGATATGTCTTGAGATAAAAAGTTATGAACGTTGATATTTCTTTTTTAATAATACATGATTATTTACGCTTCCACCAGCACCATCTTGACGGTTGTCAATCCGTGGTTTTCAAGCAACTTTGTACCACCCACAACTGCCTAGTATAATCTGTCTTCTGCGGTATTTCTAAAACAACGAGCTTGTAAACGACCGGACAACGAACTGTCAATAAACGGAAACGCTTGTAAACATATGAGTTTGTTACCGATTGGACGATAGCGAAATGCTTCAGATTTGAGATGAAGATATTACTTACTATGATAATGTCGGACAATAAGCAAAAAGCTCATATTGGCCTAGTTTTTACAAGCACAAGACAAAGCAAAAAGAAACAGAAAAACGAAAAGGTGGGTACATCCTCTTGTGTGGTGGTGGGTACATCATCAGTAATGATGTAAGTGGGACACCTTTTAGTTCTGTCGTTTGAAGTAAAGGCCAAGACAAGTATACGCAAAGACATTACATACATTTCCAGCCAGTTATTATAACATTTATTTCACTCCAAAGTGTGGTTACCCCAAAAGGTTAAAGTTACAAGAACGTCTTTGAAATAACTTATTATTGTCAATTTTGTTCAAGATTCAGTTTCTCGTTTATCTCTCGACATATCTATTGACATTACGTGCAATTTACATTACCACTGCAGCGCTGTCGGAGGCCGTGAAATATGGGTCAAGTCGGAAGGCGGGCGACGCATCGAATGTGCCAAATTGTCAGCAGCGTTTCGCGCCAAAACAAATTAATATTTATATTTCACTTTGACGTTTACGTTTACTCTTTATACGGCTGTACGAATTATGTATTCAGCCAGCATTAAAATCATATTGCCAGTTATGAAAATTTACGACGTCAAAAATGCTTTAAAATCTTGCTATACACACAAAAATCATGACGATATAAACTAATTTTTGGATATTAAAACTAGTATGGACTTGTAGTAACAAAAAGTTTTAATGAAAAAGGCAAGCGCGTGCTATCCCTCGGTAAAGAAATAACAAAAGTAACAATTAGCGAAGTGCCCTTCAAGGGTCGACCATAATGCCGCACAGACGGCCTACTACGACCTACCCTAACTCGAATATGGCAACCATAACTACGGAATTAAAATAGATTATTTAGGGAATTACCACAAAGTTAATGACAATTCAATAGTTTCTGTTATTGTTGATAATGGATACGTTTCATTAGGCTATACTTACAAGTGATATTCGTTACAGGCTACATTTAAAAACACAACCCAACTGAGTAAATAAAACCACCGAAAATAAACTTTTACTTAGGTAGGTAAGTTGTAATTTTTTAAGAACTTTACAGCAAAAATCTTTTACAAGATTTCTTCAAGTGACTACTTGGATTATCATGGACAATACCTAAAAATTTACTTTTCCAATAAAAGGAATTTGAAAAGGAAATATTTGAGAGCCGGATGCTCACAAGTTAATTTTATTCTTGTACGTTGGAAATCATTTAAGTTATGAACGTTACTTAGTATACAGAAAAACTGTTGGTATCACAGATCTTAGATATTTACACTAAAATGCAATATTAAATAAATGAAATATTATTAAAATAAATAAATTAATATAACGCCCGTCGAGGGTAAGGTAGAGATAACAATTCTACTTTTGACGCGATGCCGTTACACCATCTCGCTTTCTCCAAATCCGTACATTTACGCATACCATCCTTTCCTCTCATAATAACGATAGGATGGGAAGGGAAGAGGATTGAAAAGGGAGGGGGTGATTAGGAAAAGGAAATATACTTTTCCTATCTATCCCCTCCTCTTTCCATTAAAGGCAGACAACCCATCTGCTTGTCGCGGATTATAGCGGTCACTTATCAGAATCGCCTAATATTTTGCCACCTACTCCCATGAAAAAAACAAATGTATCATTTCATAAAGTAAATGGATTGGAAAATCCATGTTCTTTTACACTTTTTTTTATTATTTTGGTAGTCATGGTCACCCTACAATAATTCAGTCAATAGAGCTTCCACAGAGTGCAGAGCACCTGGCGCTCGCGTGCCCTTTATTTGTGCCCTTTTTATAATCTATGTAAGTGTATTTATTTAGGGACTACAAAATACAATTGGCTTATTTACAATTTATACATTGTTGGCGGACCCAACCCACGTTATCTTGCATAGACTTTGGGTTGCCTGATATTAGCTAAATATATTTTCGCATAAGTAATTTTATTTTAAATTAATTGAAATGAGAAAAAACTCCTAGAACCCGATGGCAGCGTGTGTTTGGACATCGTTACTTATACTTATACGTATTCTTTTTAAATCTGTACTAGACTCGAACTCACCTGACAAATATTTCAATCTAAGAAATTTTAGGATCTTGTACCTGATTGTACAATAAACTGCCAATCCGTAGACATTAACAACCATTATGTACCATTCACTTTCTACCCATCCGTTGCTATGTGCATTTATGGCTTACTTAGTTAAAGTGTACCGAATAAAATTGAAGTTAGTAGTTAAAATTAAAATTATTTCGTTTTAAATAATAGCGATTTCCTTATAACATCGACACAACAACTAAAACTCTAATGATTCAATACTTTCATTACATCACTTACTAAAAATATCTCAACTGTACTCAGACCGGTGTCGGTATCGAGAAATGTCAATAGTTTTTGTTGCACTGGAGGTACAGGGTACTTCCGAAATATAATCCACATACAGAATATATCCTCGTGTAAAATATATAAAATAACTTATTGCAGTTTTCTTTTCAATGTACAACAACAACAACAGAGTACATTTTCTTCAATAGTTTTATTTCAATATTAATATTTCAATATTGGCGGGAATGAGTAGGTTAACAGTTTTTAGCGGTATTACGAAGTTTTTGAAGCGCATTTAATCATTTTAGCAGTGAAACGAGCATTAGCCTCTCCATCATTAACCGCCAAGCCCACATTGTCTACCGAGTGGATTGAATTCATGAACGATAGAACTATTTTGACTTACAATTGAAAATTCCTTAGCTGGTCGACGAAAACGTAGTGGATCTAACCCAAGGAATCCTTTTATCATCTTCATTGCCGCGCTGGTATGGTAATGTTAATGAATTCGTGGTATTACGCTGTACGCAAAACGTGTGACTTGCAAAAGTATTTTGGCCAATAATGCTATAACATTCAGTAACGACTATACCACTCGTTTTTCCACGAGTTCATTTTTCCGCACCAAGTACTGTAAACCTCTTTTAATTGAATTTAAGGTTCATAAATGTTTACGCTAATCTGAACGTTTATAAAATTGTTCGAATATAAATTCTCAACTGAAAAACCAGTACTGAAAACTAAACCGCGTCAGGATCGATAAAGGTAAAACTGTATATCACAAAAATGATTACCATTTCAGGGCCGAACTATACTCTCAAGTTAAGTTATCAAAATTAAGGGTATCTGTAAATCTCAGCAGTTCATCGTAACCCTTCTAAATAAGCCGCGCTCTTATTTTTATCGTGGCACCCGATTGGCGGTAACCTTTCAAGGCAACATTATGTTCACATTTAAGCCCAAAATATGTATGACACAATCTCGCCAATAGAAGTCAGGACAGAAAATAGTAATTGAATCTGGAAAACTCGCCACGATTCAATTTTCTGCTGGGTTGTCAAAAACCTACATGTACAAGTTTTCGTACTCACAATTTCTCCTTTCATGAACTTGAAACTGATTTCCTTTAACCTTACTGATTTGCAATGCAATTAGAACGTTACTATTTTCTTTACAAGTCTAATAGCCTTGTTTATCCGTCTACAGGCTTTGAATCACACTTCTGATGATATCGCACACTGGTTGTAGCTCAATATTTACATAACACAATATACTGTACACACTATATACGACTACTTATAACAATCAGTCAAGGCTCGGGCCTCAAGAGGTGTTGACAGGAGTACAAACTGAGACTCCTTCTTTTGATCCTTTGCTTATAAAGACTCCTGCTGTCTACAGTCAGCTACGCAACTTTACGTTTCACTACCGTACTCATACATTTCTGGCAAACCGGAAACGTGAGCGCCAACATCTGGATAGCTAATGTAGTCCGGTAATGTGAGAAAAAGTTGTTATTCGAAAATATTTTGGAATTTATGAATTTTAACGTAAAACCCATTGTTTAAAAAAATCATCTTGTTTTGAAACAAGGTATAATTTTAATGCGACTTCTCTAATGTTACAAAATACGGATGAATCGATCTGTCGATGAAAATAGTATGAAGGGAGAGAATATAAATTTAGAATCTCAATTTGACACAATTTAAAAATAAAGCCACTCAAACGGACCAATATTATCTTAACTCACTCAGAGCAACACGAATCTGTTAATTTAAATCTCGCATTACGTACGCAATCCGATCTCTGTTGTCTTTGGCGGCGGTGGCTGAATTGTAAAAATGCCTTTGTTTAAAAAAAACACCAGACCTGTCAAAGTTTATTTTTTTAATTAAAAAAAGTGTAAAGAACAAGTTTCGTTGCGGCCAGGAATAAATGACTAATTAATACAAGCGTGAAAGATGTCGGAAGAATAAAAAATTGTCGTGGGAATGTTTTCTTAAAATGTTTGGAGGAGTCATTTTAGCTTGTCAAATTAAGTACAAGATATTGGAAATGATTGTGAAAGGTTTTGAGAAAAAGATTTTTCTCAAAACCTTTCACTGCCCCGTCCCAGATAGAATTGACTTTTTGTTTGTAGTGAAAAAATTCTGAAACTATAGGATCGTTTTCGATAATTATTTCACTGTTAGATAGCTATAGTATCAAGAAGTCAGAATGGTTACTTTTATTAGTAATAAAAATAAATACAGCAAATATCAAAACCCCTCATTCAGTGTATTGATTGCAATCAAAAATATTTAATAGTTTTAAAAATCAAAAACTGGCTGAGTTGATGTCAATTGTCATTTAAATCACCTAGATGGCATTATTCTTCAAAAATCACATATCCTGAAGGTCCTGATAAGGATACATACATATCAAGCTAATAAAAGCGTATTAAAGTAACTTAGCAACCAATTTTTGCTTACTAGAGTACATCAGAAGAATCACAAGAAAACCATTTAAACAAGTTTCCGTTGACTTGATTTTTTTAACGTATTTACAGTTGCCGACTGTTTACATTTATTCCTTTTTCAATAACGTTCAGCAATTAAATGTAAAATATAGTTTTAATAAATATGCAAATGGCAATTCTCATTTTTCAATATTTTCCCATCAAAATGACATAGCCATATTTATTTTACCGAATGCCTTTAATTAAGACAAAAATATTTCATTCGTGTGCAATCCTCCAAATAAACAACTCTTTATTTATTCAGAAAATATGTTTGTTAACTACCTATGTTTTAGGAATGTAATCGTATGTGCATTGCGGTGTAAGAGACGAGCTGTGTGCGCCGGTGTTCAATGCAATCGTTGCTATCTCCAGCGCCATCTATCGGCTATAACTTATAAGTAGAAGTACAGGCAGGCACACAAAATATTTGCAGTTATTAAATATTTCTAGTCAGCTTCTTATTTTTTTGATCAATTAATTGCATCACAAGTGCTTTTTCTTTTAAAAAAAAGTAAAAACAGAAGATTTCTCGTTTTCTGTTAAATCCAGTGGTAGAGTTCGCAATACCAACATCTGTTGCACGAATACGCTATACTAGATAGCAGAACTATTCTACGTTTCGTCCGAAGAATGCAGGAGGTATGTTTCTAATCATTTTCCCACACATTTCTAAAAATGCAAGGGAAGAAGACTTGATCGGGAAAAGGATGGATAGCGGTCACAGCATATTAGTTGTCCCGCTTGCTCGTTTGTCACCTCCTTGTATCAACAAACACCAAAATTCGTAAGGACTGCCGTGAAAATTCAAAACAGGCGAGCAGACGCGACAATAATTCTTTGAACGTTGAATCATAACAATCCTATTTGTGACAACACATGTTGTCATCTCAGTTTGTTTAGAGAGATAGAGTTACGCCAGTCGCGTTTGTATCCACGGTGAGAATACACATGAAAAGTTCTTGACGAAGTTAACAGAATATCTGACACAGCATTCTATTTATTACAGTTTTCTTCAGAAGAGTGAGATGACTGTACCGGGAATCCCAGCTCGTGAACCGTGTGACGTCACGCCTAAAACACGCCAATTGATAATTCACGCGAAGCCATTTGCTGAAGCAAATGGAAATAAATTATACTGAGAAACGATATTTTGCACGCATGAATCTTTGTTTTCCACAAACATGAACGTCCACGTGAAAATTTCATCTTTGCGTTTAGTAAGCGTAACTAAATCAATTGTTTTTGTGTCTAACGCGTTTTCGTATCACCTGTACTTTATTACATTTATCATTTATTAACTTGTATATTTGCAGCCCACCTTCAAAAGAACATTACATCTCGACGTTGAATCTATACTAACATTTTTGACCTCTATTACTTAAGACATAGCATTGAAATTGTTTTGAATTTTGAAGATATTCCTCGGGCTTGTTAGCTCATAGTTTACGAGCTCCGCCCAATTGTTTTAATCGACGTGTTCTTACAAGAGTAATTAATGTCTTTATTATACGCTTTTAAACCAGATATGGTTGTAGATATTTTATTTCCTGTTTTTTATTTAAATAGAAGATTGAGAAAATTGTAGTAATATTGTTTTCGAACAAGGAACGTATGGTCTTCAGATGTACAGCTTCGTTTTTTGGAAAATATATTACATAATAAAAAAAAACGTCTTTATTTGCGTATCCAAAATTTATTTCTCATTTTATATACACGACAATACAAAATTTTAACAGAATAAATATTAATATTTAATAGAATGACGGTGTAACAGTCTCCGAATTCTGCCCTGAGTTCACACTACCGAAAACATTTACATAAAACATATTGCCATCTCAGTTTTTTCAGTGAGAGAGATAGAGAGGAAGATTGTATCGCGATGAGTTTATATGCCAGTGGAAATCCACGGTACATACGTCACAGCGGTTTAGCAAAAGTTCATTTACTAGACAAATTCATGTTGCAAAATGTGGCAGAGTTGGCAGAGGACCTTAATTACGTAAAGCTTAAAAATAAAACATGGCTGACATATAGGTAGTTAGGTAGGCCCATACGTAAGACTATATAATATTCTCTGTATGTTATATTTTACTTTATCACATTATGGGGGAGCTTCATTACCTTAGGGTGCGTCCAGCGAATGTGCAGCTCGCGAGCAGTTCGCGGCGCATTCGGCAAATCTGTACGCACCCTTACACATAAAGGACAATTGTTTCATTACATGAACTCGACTGAATCAATTTCATCCATTTAATCATTTGCTCCGTCGTCTATATCAGGTGGTGTGAAACTTTCAACATCAGACAAATCACTAAGATTAGGAGCTACAGTGCTAGTTACCTGCTTACCTTTAGGTTTACCCTTCTCCTTATCTTTACTCTTACCCTTCTTCTTCCCTTGATCCTTTATCTTTTTATACCTTCCTCTAGTTTCTTCTACGTCATACACGTATTCTAGTTCAGTTTCATCAGAATATTCTTCTTCGTAATCTGCCGGCCCTTCTTGATCGGGTTCCTCAAGTTCCTCCTCCCTCGGCTCTGTACCATTATTACACCAAGCGGTTACAATGATCCTATAATAACTTACGAAAGTAATTAACGGAATTCGTACCTGCAATACAGAATTTTAAAATACAAATGTGATAACATATACTGCTGTAATTAAAATATTTTTTTATACGATAAGTTAGCAAACTAATGATTATTTTTCTTTGAATCTACCCGAGCAAAGCTTTGTAGGAAATTATTATAACCTTTGCATGGAGGAAAACTTACAGAAATACATAGTTATAATGTGTTAAAAACTTTAACTGACCTGACCGATGATAAGAAATCCTGTCATCCGGAGACATAACAGGATTACGCGTAATTTGTACCCAAGAAAAACAACAGACGCCCACATAGTCAATATTTAAATTACAATTTATCCCTCAGTAGCCAAATACAATTACGTTCTAATAATTGACGTTATATTAGCATGGCCGCATAAAATATAAGGCTGTTGGACACAAACATAATACACTAAACGAAAGCTATTTTGCTATATTTTCATCGTACTTTAAAATACTCGTTCGCCGGAGTTATTACATTACTCAACATGTAGGTAATATGATTTCGTTTAAATAACACGGCACGGTGGGTGAAACTGCAAAGCGCAGCTAGTTCATATTAAAATTAATATAATTCTACCAAAAATAAATGTTACCCCACCAAAAATATTGCACCTAAATTTGGTTACCAAGACTCAAGGGCCATAATTATTTTATCGTTATAAAGTTATGTAATATCTAGAAGAGCCAAGCCCATAGCTGAGACCCGATTTTGGCGTATGCCTTGTTTCATTGCAAGATACGATTGTTGTAAACAAACAAACTTCATTTACCATGGCGGCCATTACACTTTTTATACTTTCATCGGAATTGTTGTTATTTTATGGAAATCGTGTGATAAAGTGAAGTGAAATTGTGTAATACGGATAGCTAATGTTATAAGGTAATGTGAGAAAAAGTTGTTTTTCTAAAATATTATGGAATCTTAACGTAAAAACTTTTGTGAAATGTATGGCTTGCCCGCTACGTGTTCGTGGAACGTAATGAACATTAAAGTCCATAAGGAATAGTTTAGACAATCTCGAAGCGTCAGCCGTACCAGCTGGACCTCCGCACACGACATGTGCTCGCGAACGTGCGCGTGAAAAACGCGTCGTGTGCAAACGCCCTTAGATAAACTGAGGCAATAAAATGCCTCGTGAGTCTTGGCAACCAATTTCATGTGAAATAATTTCGATGGTACATCTATAGTCTATACCATTACCTTGACTTCAACAGTATTGATGCCCCAGATTATTGGGTTCTCAAATTGGTAAGGCATCGCCACTTTCACACAGACTATAGCATATCCATACGGCGAGTGGATCTGTAAACAATGAGGAAAAGAAGTCTTTATTGATTGATTTTTCAACGTCGATTACTGCTATTAGCAAACCAGAAAGCGTTTCTCTAGATGTTGAGGGCTTGAGCAAGGTAAAAACTATATAGCACATTTTATCTAATAACCAGAACAAGGTAATGTAATACTGGTGCTCATCGAGTTCACTTGAAATTTTATCACGGAAGAATTTTAATAATGTTGGTGGAAGGCTGGGTTAAGCCCCTTAGCTGCCAATACATTCAACTGAAGCTACACTACTACTGGCTCGTGGACCCACAAACATTTACAGCACAGTATTTCAGTGACTGAAATGTTACTGATTATCTTGAGGCATCTATAGCTATAGATGCCTCAAGATAATTTTTGCCACCTCGAGCTCGATGTAGCTACATCGAGCTCGAGGTGGCAAAGCGTGAAGGTTGCTTATCCTGAACCTTTTTAAAAGTAACTAAGTTCGAGGGCTCACTAAGTTGTTGAATTCTGCTTACGAATTGTAAAACGCAATCGAAAGAAGTATGACGTCTACTTATCGGTCGTATTCGGTCAAGCTGTGGTACTGTGTGTTACAAACCTCAAGGTAATATACGAAGCGATATGGCTGTCCGTAAGGGTAGATATCGAAGATCTCGTGATAGAAGCGGTAGATGTCGGCGCCCCCGTCGCCGCGATCGTAGCAGCGGATGCCGCCGAGCCACCAGTGGCCGAGCCAGCCTGGCGCACGCTTCGGCAGCGGGTACGACGCGCGCGATATGGGCCCATAGCCTGCAAGGACAAACACGTATGTATGTGATAAACATTATATAATGAGGGGCTTAGTTGTTAAGGGACTTTCTACATTCATTTTTATTTTTTTCATACTTCATCTGACCAATGCCTCAAATCTTTTTGAAGTATTTATAAATGTTTGTTTGAAGAATTAGGAGGGGCAGATTTATGACGAACGTAAAATGGTGACGTTGTGACCAAAATTGAGAAAGGTGTGCTACGGTGCTTAGGGTATTTTAAAAGGACGTGTGAAGAAATATAAAAAATATGATTACAAACTTACCAAATGGATTACTCTTGGAAAATGAACCGATCGCCTGTCCAGATATGGCGGTGGTGATCCAAGGCACGTAAGGCCTCATAAGGATGTGACGGGATGGGGTAGCGGGCCCGCGAGAGCGCAGCGGGTCTGGGCACGGAAAGCCGCCTGTACACCAAAACAAAATATAATTATTTTCTCAACGTGAAAGGAAGGGGAAGAGGTCTAGAATTAGGCCCTCTTTACCTCAAACATCGGACCAAGCGCGAAATTTTACAGTTTTTGCTTGCACCCTGGTAAAGGAAACGTACCACGAGAAGTTTCTGCTATTACCTTCAGCTATCGCGAAGAGGTTCCAATGGCCGGTGTGCTCGTGCACCAGCGTGGGCGCGCCAGACTGCAGGTCGCAGCCGGACGTGCAGATGTGCCGATCTGGAGATAGACTGCTGTCATTCTAGAACAACATTTTCATTACAATTCCTTCCTATTGGCCTAAAAAGCAAAGTGCCAAAATATTGTGACCGCCATCTTTTTTACTTTCAATGTCATCCATAGACGATAAACTAGTACCTATCACCTGTGTAACAATGTTACTTAACCGTGGGCTTCCACTGGCGTAAAATCTTTGTCTCTAAAAAGATTGAGACAGTATGTTTTTTTTCAATCTGCAAATCCACAGTAACATTACTAGAATACTAAATAAACTTTACCGTAAAAACACGATCAGAACAGGGACTGTTGATTTGATTTTTTTCTAACAAGTCGTGCTTGAAGGTAGGCTTTGTGCCTACGGGAAACCATTACAGCATTAACTTAGCAGGATTGGGACCTGGCAGTGGACATAGTCTATGCACACTTACCACACCATGCTGTTTGAGGCAACGTTCCTTGGGCAGCAAGCGTAGATACATTATTTCCTTTTCTTCTTCAATAAAATCTCTTGGCACATCTGCGAAAAGCGAAGCGAGATTAAATAAAACCAGAGTTTTGATTTATCATTCCTCCCTTGCGATGTTATCCTGGTAAGGTGTAGGGAGGACTGTTGCCAATATTAGGGAAGATAATTTGTTCCTATTTCTTATTTTCCAATGGTAATTTAGTTAGATACTGATTATGGTATGTATATGGATGTGTAAGGATTACGCTCAAGAAACTTAATGTACGTGGACCATTTTGAATAGCTTTCAACTAACCGATTACTTGCTTAAATCTATACGGATAAATAAAATTGAAGTGTCTGTATGTAATATCAAAATAAAATCCATACTCAAAACACATGATGTATATAGGGTACTTGAAACAAAAATGCAATTTTTAAAATTGTTGTCTCGCTGTTTATTCCGCGTAATCTCCGAAACTACTGATGTGACTTTCACTGGAAGATAGCTAATATTGTAAGGATTCAAATAGGCTAATCTCTACTTAATATTATAAATGTGAAGCTAGTCAACGGATCATCATGAAACTTTGTACACATATGCTTAGAGGTACTAGTAGGATACATGAAAAACAAAAAATACATAAAAAGCGAAGTATGTATGTTCCTATAGACCTATAGACTCCGAAACGACTGGACCGATTTCTTTGAAATTTACAAGGATTGTCAAGATTGGCACTTTCCTGTGTTTGGTAGCGATCGGATCAACATAATCAGTGGTATCCGGGCGAAGCCGGGTCACTAGTAATTAATAAAACTGCAGCCAGGCTTATTTCCTTTTCTGCGATGAGTGTTATGAGACTTCACTTTTGGATTTGGCAAGCGATCCACTGTTCGTTTGCTTGTTCTACTTACACGAGGTTGCGCTGCATTTACTTTTGTAGAACCACTCTAGTTTAGTCTTAATCTGTTTCATTAAAAAGTTAGAATTTAAAATACAATACATAGCGGAGTGATTGAAAATGAAAATGAAAATGAAAATGAAAATAATTTATTTGAGTCCAGACAATAGACTTAATGGTATAAATATGCTATAGAACATTTCCATGGACACCAGCGGTTAGTTTCAAGAAATATTCAGGATCCTCGCACTAGGCGCAGCCTGTATCGCGAGGACCCAGCTCAGTAGGATTAACAAACACATACGTTAGACGGCAACAAATTACAAAGACTTACAGTAGTGCCATTTATTGATTATCATTATGACTTTTTAACTTTTTATTGTGCTATTTTAAGGATTTCTTCTGTGTCCTCGTAAGTCAGTTTCAACAACCACGACTTCAACCTTATTTTGGCTTTGTTTACCGAGTCTCGATTAATATCACATTTTTTTAAAATTACATTGTAAATATAGGGACCTAAGAAATGTGTAAAACGTTGTGCAAATGTGGAGTTAACCTTCGGTACAGGAACCTTAAATTTTCGCTTTTTTTCAAAATTCCGGTCAGTGATGCTCTTCGTTATAGCTTTTTGCTGTAAGAGGACCGTCTTTAATATAAAAATTTGCCTCACACTGAGAACACCAGCCTCTGAATACAGAGCTTTTGTGGAGTACCTTCTCTTTTTATTGAGTAACACCTTTAATACAGCTCTTTGTGCTCGTTTTAACTCGAGCATAGCAGATACGGTGGTGCCCCCCCACGAGCTTATACAGTACATAATTATGGATTCACAGAGCGCTGTGTATACTAGCAGTGCAGTCTGGCGGTCTGCAGCGTCGCGGATGCGGTACATTATATGTGTCAGTTTCCGGACTTTAGCGGCTAATCCAGTAATATGAGTGTTAAAGGATAGTTTGTCATCAATTATAACCCCAAGGTATCTGATACTATGAACTTGCTCTATAACAGTACAGTTACATTCGTTAGAGTTTTTACATTTCGAATGAATTTTTATAATTATTTGGGTTTTCGGTTTAGAAGATTTGGTTTTGTGGAAGCATAAGAATTTGGTTTTATTTGTGTTTAGTGTTAAAAGATTGTTATTTAGCCACGCGACTGCATCATCAACGCCCTTTTCAACTCTTTGAACTGTTTCATTCCATGTACTGCCGTGGAAAATAAGTGCAGTGTCGTCTGCGTAACAGATGCTCTCAGACTGGTTATTCATGAGACTTAACAGATCGTTCATATAGATTATAAACAGGGTAGGGCCTAAGACACTTCCCTGAGGGACTCCGTAGTTAATAGGTAGTTTCTTGCTAGTAAATTCGCCAATTTTAGTAACTTGAGATCTGCCAGTAAGGTAGCTCCGAAACCATTGTAATGACAGACCTCTGATTCCAAAACACTCAAGCTTCTTTAAAAGAATTAATATCGAAACTGTATCGAATGCTTTTGCAAGATCAAGAAATACAGCGATACAATTTCTTTTGTTATCAAGTAAAGAAGAGATTTTGTTAATTAAATGTGATACCGCATCCTCAGTCGAAAGTCCGGGTCTAAATCCATATTGGTGTCTATGAAGATGAGTACTGATGAATTTGGTTAATTGATTGTTTACGATTTTTTCTAGTATTTTTGAAAATGTTGTCAGTAATGAAATTGGTCTGTAATTTTCTGCAGAGCTAGTGCAACCTTTCTTATGAATGGGGATGACATTTGCAGTTTTCCATAATGTGGGAAACAGACCACAGGATAGACTTAGGTTTAGAATATGTGTGAAAGGGGCTAAAATTTGTGGTTTTATAAATTTTAATAAAGAAGCTTGTAGCCCGTCGATTCCTGGTGCACTATCACTTTTGAGTTGATCGAAAATTTTGTCTACTTCATAAATATTAGTAGGATATAAAAAGAACGATTTAGTATTGTTTGTTAGAGGGTGGGTAGTCAGAGCTAATTCTGATTCAGTTTTGCTCAGTTTTCCTAGTATAGCTTGCGCATATTTATTTCCCACGTTTGTGAAGTATTGATTGCAAAGATTTAAGGAAGAAGTAGTATCAGTAGCGACTGTTAGTAGGTCTGTGTTATTTGACGGTTTGGATGTAAGCGAACAAATATTTTTGATGGTTTTCCAAAGATTTTTAGGGTTGTTTTTGTTTTGCTGTAGTTCCTGACTTTCATATGATTTTTTTAATCTATGTAGCAGATTATTACAGAAATTTCTGTATCTCTTATAGACGAATTGACGAATGGGGTCGTTGGGGAATTTGCGCAGATCCAGATGTAGTTTATCGCGGTGTAACATGCATCGTCTCAAACCAGGAGTGATCCAAGGTTTTAAAATATGTTTGGATCGACTTATAAAATGTGACGAAGTGTTCTTGTTTATGCAGGTTTGGAGCGTTTCATGAAACTTTTCGGCAGCTAAGTCTACATCACTGCTTGCGAAGATATCATTCCATTCTATTTTCTTTAAATCCTCAGAAACAGATTTGAAATTAATTTTAGAGGCTCGGTAATTTCGATGCTTATTAGAATGTTTCGCCAGAGACAAACCTGCTAGAATTATATTATGGTCAGTTATGTCAGACTTACAAACAGCGCCTATCTTGTACTGTGAGTTACCCCTAATAAAAATGTGGTCCAAGCAGGATTCAAGCCTTGAAGGGTTATGTATAGCTTGTTGAAAGTCCAATTCAGCCATCAAACTAAGATAGTCAGTAGTTTGGGCGTTAGAAGTGTCTAAGATGTTTATATTGACGTCACCTGCGACCACTATGGAATCATTGCGGTTAAAAGAAGTGAGAATTTCATCAAGAGAAAAAATAAATTTATCTGTCTTTTTAAAAGACGGCGAGCGATAGATGCCTAGTATTTTTATGTTTGGTAACGTAACAAGGAGACTTTCCGCCTCGTCAATCATAGGTTCATGTATTTTTGGACTCCATAATTTATTTACATATATGACTACCCCTCCATTTTGATTAATTATTCTTGTTGTGGCAAAGTAGGAATAACCAGATATTTGCAAGGGATACGGATTATCTGACAACCAACATTCGGTTAATACAATAATGTCGAATATAGTTTTCGATCTGTTGAGTCCGACCATAAATGCGTCAAAATTATGTCTAATGCTGCGAATATTAAAGGCCAAAACTTTAAAATCGTGGTTATTAGTGAACACAGTAGTACAGTTCTCCAGTATGTCAATGTCGCAGCACTCAATGCTCAATGTTCGATCGATTTCATTAAAAGTATCTAAATTAGTAGTCGTCATTTAAATGAAATTTATTCACGAAAAAAAAAAAATGCAGCAGGTTATGCGTGATTGAGCAGTGAGTACATAGTGGGGTACTTAGTAACTGTGGACATTGGGAATTTTACCACCATAACAATTTTCGTGTAAATATGAAGATTCAAGATACCTTTGTAACCGGGTGATAATATATAGTGTGTAAAGATATGGCTCAGTATATAACAACAGGCGCGTTGCATAGCAATAGTCATAATCTTTGAACAAGAATTATTGAATAAACTTATTACTGTAAAGCAAGAAAAATGAAAGGTAATGAAAAATTGAGAACTACAAAATTTGTTATTTTTCTTCACTGTCGAGATTTTCACTCCGTGGGCAAAACACATTATCCAAGTCGCCAATAGTGCGTATGAGTATAGCAGCCTTCCCTTCTTTTTGTCGTATATAAATAAGGCCATTTTTCGCCCAACAGTACTTAAAGTTTGCTTGCTTAGAACGAGATCTAGCCTCGCGAAATAAATACCGATTCTGCTTGGTCAATCTTTCGTTTATATAAATTTGGTGCTCCGATGTATCAGGTGTGATGTCTTTAGAAGTAATATGCTTGCGTGACTTGGCGGCAGAAATAAATTCATCCTTTTTCTGTTTGCGCAAGAATCGCACAATAATTGGTCGAAAGACATTAGGCTTGGTTGAGTTTTTAGGGCCAGCTCTGATTGTCGAGTCAAGTTCGTCATCAGTCACAGCAACACCGATTTTGCTACTGATCAACTTGATAATATGCGTTAAACTTTCATTTCTTGCTTCCGGAACACCAACAATTTCTACTTCATTTCTAAGCATTAACTGTTCTTGAGTGTTCACCTTATCCATAAGAGCAACCACCTGAGTTTTTAGTTCAATGTGTTCTTTTGCTTGGTGATGTTCTAAAGCAGTAAGACGTTTTTCTGTTAGTTCAATTTTATTCGTAACATCATCTAGTCTTTTAGAACATTCTTGGATAGACTGAATGGCTTCAGTTAACTTTTCATTGAGACCAGAGACGTTTTGACGTAGTAATTTGATTTCCATTGCTAAATCTTTAGTGTCCGAAATTTTACTGTCGGAGTCTGTTTGATTCTTCTTTCTGCGCGTAACGCCCTCTGAAGGTGAGCGGTTTCGCACCGGAGAGCATAGCTTTACATTTGAGCGAGTAGCCATCATTGCGAGAAAAATAAAGAAAATAAATAAAATTCACCCTCGGAGAGGAGTAATAAATGGATTGCACAATGTCGCGTCTGCGGTTGCTTAGTCTGCGTAACTAATCTTTGGCGTTTGCGTAGCGAAGCGTATGTTGAGCTACTTAGGCAAAATTGAGATCTATGCCCACTGTTTAGAGCCGAGGATCGCCTGACCACTGCTATGCATTATAAGTCGCAAGTGACAAAAACACCGTCTTAAGTTTAAGTAATAGTTTTTTCTTTATTTATCAGAATAATTAACTTTAGTCCAAGTATTGACACTAAACTTCAATACAGCACGACCTATAAACACTTTGATAAAGATATAACGTAAGTAGATAAGATTTTACTTAATTATTATATTTAACAACTTAAGATTTTAACAACAACGATGTTGCACGTTCTAACGTCGCGACGGTACATCAATTGATCATTGAATTAATAAATGGGTTTATTCAAATATAAATACACGAATAACATCAGATGTAAGCTCACCGTCCACGAAGTCGACGTAGAACAACTTTTCCAGAAATATTTTGCCAGGTCTTAGAAGAAAGTTCCTGAATGGCAAACATACTGGTAGCATATAACCTGGAACAATTGACAAATCGTTCATCTATATTAGACAGAAATTTCACATACATCAAGCCTGATCTGGATCTTCTATTGGTCGTGGTATTTTACCGGACAAGGTGACCCATTCGTGCAACAGATGCTAATGCCGTGAGTTACCATTGTTACGCTATCAAAGATATAAAGTGGGATCTACAGATCCAAATTGGACGAAGGGTCGGATAGAGAAAGGAAATACCGGTTTTTCCAAACAATAGTCAATAGACTCCACAACTGTAACTCTTTAGGTTGCTGCACGCCTACTTAATCCATGCATAAAATCTTACTGGAGGCGAGCGGGGTCAGCAGTTTGAGCAGCGCTACGCTACTCTTCACCCCGAAGTGCTTGTACTCCGGGTGGAGGAGAACGTCAGCTATTGGCATCAGCAGCACTGCGGGGTCGCAGGTCACGCCTTTCGCTAGCTGCTGGATAGTCACTTTGCATTCCTTCTCGTCTCGCTCGTACTCCGGGAATACCACGTTGCCACTGTCAAATGTTTATTGAATTGAATAAATAAGGCTAATGCCCAGGCTTTGCCCAGGCACCGCCTATGTTGATCCGATCGGTAGATTAAAGGATCAAGCGCAAGGCCGATCCTAACATTTCCAGCGAAATTTCATCGAAGTCGGTCCATTTTATTCACACACCGCCTTTTATGTCAACACTAATATTATAAAGAGGGAAGATTTGTATGTTTGTAACGAACACGAGAACGACTGGACCGATTGCAAAATTGATTTCACTTATAGAAAGATCTGCTATCAACATAACAAAGAATACGTTTTATTCTATCCCGGGCGAACCGAGCTGCTGGTTCATTATTAACTTCACAAGTATAACTTACAGAGCATATCCGTCTGGCACGTCCGCAGCATCCTTTGCCGTAGACAGGACGAACAGCCGTGTGATCAGACACACCCGCGGCACCCTGAAGTAATGAGGGTTGCCATCCCTAACTGCACACGGAAATAGATTACATGGATTATTTGATGATTTGATTTTTTCATTTCAATGTGTATGTAGTATATATATATTTAGTGCGATTTTGTATATCAATATATATTTATTTATTTATTTTATTATTTACAAAATCAAACAGCTTGTTTACATTACACATATATAGACAACAATTACTTAAATACTAAGCCATTCAGATTTTTATTTTATGTACAATACTTGCTAATAGAAGTGCTGCGCGCATGTGTTGTGTGTTTATGTGATTGCGTACGTGTCTGTGTATCTGCGTGAGTGGGTGTGTTTGTGTGTGTGTGTGTACGTGGGTATGTATGTGCTCGCATGTTTGTATGTCTCTGCGTTCATTACTATATTACATAATTACTGATTATATTACAAATATTTATTATGATGTTATGACTGAGTAGTGCCATTGGTTAAAGCCGCAACGACAGAGTTTTTGAATTTCTTTTTTGTTGTCGAAAACGGGTCAATGCAATTAAAATGTTTATTATATGTGTTTAGCACTCTGTTTGTAACAGAATTCATCGCATAGTTAGTCTTTGTTGGAGCTACGTAAAACAGTCCGGTAGATCTAGTGCGTGTCTGAGGGGCACGGAGGCACATAAGCTTTTCAGTGAGCTGTGGACATTCTAGGGTACCCGTACAGATATCGTACAGCAGCATCATGTCAGCGACACGTCTACGATCCTCTAAGGTAAGTAGTTGGTGATGGCAACACGAGCTGCTGAAGTCGTCGCTCTGATGCCTGACGCGATAATCTAAATATCGTAAAAATTTTATCTGCAGTCTCTCAATAGCGGTCACATGCTTTTTATATTGAGGGTTCCATACAGAACTGCAATATTCCAAAACGCTGCGTACGTAAGAAAAGTAGAGCATTTTGATACATTTTCTATCGTTGAATGGCTTGGTGAGACATAACAAATCCTAGACTTTTATATGCTTTCATAGTTATATGAGTGATGTGTTCCGAGAAAGTAAGCTTGTCGTCTAAAGTCACTCCTAAATCCTTGACTGTGGTATGTCCAGTGCAAAGGTTTGGTTTTACGTGTAAATGAAATTGAAACACATTCATTAATACTGACATTTATACGATTATTTTTGTAATAAGAACTGAGTCTATTTAGAGCTTCTTGCATGAGCTGGCAGTCATTGTCTGAGCTTATATGAAAATAAATTTTCATATCATCCGCATATAAAAGGTACTTAGAGTATCGAAGACAAGTGCCTACGTCATATATATAGACCACATAGAGAAGAGGACCCAACAAAGACCCTTGTGGAACTCCCGAAGGGATGTCAACGTAGTCAGAACGAAAACCACCAATGACTACGGCCTGGCTACGATTAGAAATGTAAGATTCAAACCACCGGAGTAAATCACCGCAGATTCCAAGTTTATTTAGTTTTTGTAGCAAGATAACATGATCCACCCGATCGAACGATGTCTGTATAGATTACGTCAAACTGCGAACCACCATCCATCCCTCGCAATACTTCGCTAGTAAATATCGAGAGGTTTGTTGTTGTGGAGCGACCTTTAAGAAAACCATGCTGCTCTAGTGGAATTGATCGCGCTAACAATGTATAAACACTAGTGTATACAATTTTCTCCAGAACTTTACTAAATATATTTAATATAGAGATCGGTCTATAGTTTTCGATGTTATTTTTTGACCCTTTTTGTGAATCGGAATAATGTGAGCTTGTTTCCAAAGCGCGGGAACGCTCCCCTCTTTTAGGCATCTATTAAATATAATGCGCAGAGGCATAGAGAGAAACGCTGCGCAGTTAACTATGAAAATAGCTGGTATTCGATCAGAACCAGGCCCTTTATTTACATCTAAGTTACGGAGATGTTTATATACTAAATAGTTTAAATATAAATCTGTTGAGCCGTAACTGAACTCACCGTGTATGTACTGCAGGGCTCCGAGCCAGGTAAACTGGAGCTCCGTCACCAGGCCCTCACCAGGCTCGAATGCAGAATCATCGTGACATTCGAAGCTCTCGCACACGATCTCTGAGATAACTAGTGGCAATGATTATAGTTTTTTACTTTTCCGAACGGAGTTCTGAAAGCTGAGCTGCTGAGAGGCGGCGCAAAAAAACAGTGTATTTTTGAGTCACTTCCCGATCACATAGGAAACTAAAATTTATTTAAATTCAAAGCCTTGCCGTCAATTTTAAGAGTATTCAAAAATATTTACTTGCTTTCTTAATAAAAACACAAAAACATATAGGTAAAGGAAATCAGTCCCAAACGGGTGTCCATGGACCCCTCCCTTTTTTAATAATTCTACCAACTAAGATTGAACTTGTGCTATGATAGTTTACGACAGTTGAATGGTGGATTCGGAGCCACAACTTCGTATCCCGCAGTATCATTAACTCCAGCCCAGTCCAGTAATAGTACTTTAAGTTCTGGATGTAACTAATAACGGGTAACAATGGTACCGCCAACACCAACACCTGTTGAACGTTGTATGATTGCCTATGATATAACAGGGAAGAATAAAATTCTAAGGACACCTTACTCTTTAAAATCGGTCCAGCCGCTTAGGCTACAGGTCACAATGCGACGTTGCTTAACTCCCCTTCTGGGTTAGTATCGTTTAACATAAAACAATCAATTACTTACCATTCAATATTCCAAAACAGAAGAAAAGCGTCTTCAACATTTGACCACTCGGATAACAAAACCACTCCGCGCGGCTGTAAATCAATTCAAACTACTCGAAATCTTGTTTTTCAAAGACCAAGGAATGCCATGTTTGCTCGCTGGCGATGTTTACTGCGGCTGAAGTAAACTGGTCGATAAATATTTACTAATCGCGTATAGACGACTGCCGACGTCAACCACATTCATTGAGTACTATTGAAAATGTGCAACGACAAGGTACCGAAAAAACAAAGACAGTAAGCGATAAATAAATAAACACTGATGCCTGTTTCCCGGGGGAGTAGGGCCACGTTACCAATTTTCATTTGACAAGATCTTGGGAAGCTTTTTACAATTCGGGAGCGGGAATGTAAAGTTACGACAAGTTGATACTACTAGGTAGTCAATAATATACCTTTAAAATACAATTTTCTCTTATTATGGTCGCATAGAATCGACGCATCGATTGATTAATATAATCTCTAAACGTTATTATACTCTATGAATAATTCACTACATTTGTTTGTTGATAAATTCCTTACCTACAATAGCAACTTCAATCAATCGTAATTGAATTGCCAGGAATAAATTTACAATGTATTTTAAAAGGTTATAATAATTTTTAAGTATAGGTAATATTTTAATTAGCTTTTTATTGTAAATTTAATAAATGCATCAAATTATGGGCAAAATTTATATTTAAACAGTACATGGTAAATTTTAGTTTCACAACTAATTGCAGGCAACATTTTCTATTTCTAGTTTCATAAATTATTTTCAACAAACACGTTTCAACTTTTTAAAATTCCAATCACAGACTGACAATGTCATAACGGACATGCGCGCTGTCACTTTTCCCGCCAATAACTGTATTCGAGTATGTTCTGTTATACTCATAACAGATAAATAAAACAGTTTTGCATTATTATAGATAATAAGCTACGTTGCATAGCTGTCAAATTGTTATTGTTGGCGCCAGAAAAGTACATCGCATTTCAATGTAGCGGACTTAAAACATGAAGCAACGATGTTTTGGAGAAGGCAACAGACGTACGCATTTTATAATCTATATTTATAGAAGAAGAAGATAGAAGACTCTGCCTAACTGACACAACTGACTCAAGGCACAACGCCAACTACTGGAAATTTTGCACAGAGATAACGATCACCAACAGTCGATTTTTCTAAAGTAGGGGATGAAAGTTTGTGTAGAGAAACTGTCCGTGCGTCGGAGGTAATCTCGGGCGGGTTGCTAGATAGCTGAGGATATTTGAGCTTAAAAGGTACTGGAATAGCGACCATGTGTGAATGATGTAGTACAAATAGGCCTCCCACAAAATAAACTGACTAGTCACGAAGTAATAGCGGCAGAGGAACCTACAGCGATCTTTGAGGCAGAACTCCGACAAGCAATCGCCATCATGGGTGATGATGAAATAACATTTCCGTATGAAGCACTCGAGACAAGGCAGACGGATCATCAACTTACTTATTTATATTTGAACTGAAAGCCATCTCGAAGTAAGTAAATACATAACTGTTTCATTGGCCATTAGAATTACCTATCCCGATAGTATTATACCAAAAACAATCAGAGTTATTATATAAATTCGTAAATTTCATTCAGCTATGTATGTACAAATCATATATGTAAATGATCTGCGCTCGCGCGAAGCGTTCGCGACGTAATCGCTGGCAAATTGTCCTCATCCTTCCTGCAACACGGCCTGCATTATAAACAAGGCTTTTGTTGGCCTTCGACGCACAGCTTTCACATAACATATGTACAAGATATCTAAATAACACAATCTAAATCTTGAGTTTCAATTTTAAATGTTTTAAAAATTAGCCCACTTCTGAGAATCTTCGTGAGATTCGTATCACAGTACGTATTCTGTCAGTCGGGAATTTTGATTTTTGAATTGAAGACTTCTCTAGCCGCGTTAGACTATATTTGAAAAGGAAGTAGGGGAAAATCTTATAGGTTCCCTTGAACAACGAGCGCAACGTGGAACATGTGACAGCAATGTGCTTATTTTATATATATTATATATACCACGACCTCACAGAAGACCTTTTATCCACGTTCTTTTCTTTCTTTACGCTCTCCTCTTCCCTGTGTACACTCTGCTTCTTGAAGCTGTTGGTTATTAGGCTGATCAGTAATTTATTTAGTTTTTTCTTCCAAGGAAAATGAAGTGATTGCAAACCGCATCATATATTCTTAAACAGTTATTTGCTTGATTTTAATCTAGTTCAAGACATTGGACAATATAATATATACAATAATACAAGTATTTTCGTGGTATAATGTGTTTTCGATTATATAACTTTATAACTGGGTCAGCAGACGTAATAAAATTACGTGTTGCTCCAGTGGGGTCCGAGGTTTATGGTTGCACTTCCGTTGTGACTCGGCCGCGTAACCAATTGACAAAATTATCAATAACTCACCCTTGGCTTGCAAGGCTGGAATCTATAATTGGATTAAAAGTCGCGTTTTATAGTATCATAATAAAATCACGTGACTTACATGGCGGCCATTACACTTTTTATAATTTCATCGGAAATATTGTGTAAATCGTGAGATAAAGTGAAGTGAAACTGTGTAATATGGATTTATTGGATATTATAAGGTAATGTGAGATAATTAGATGTTTTCGAAACTATTTTGGAGTTTACGTTTAATTTTAACAAAAAATATTTAACAAACAAACGCTCGCTGGTTTCGAGGACCTCGTAATTTGTTCTCTGTGACATGATATAATTTTGTTTAGGACTTACCCTTAGTATCTAAATATCTCTACACGATCCTATTGTCATGTCAATTATATTACCATAACACTAAAATGTTTATCCTTCAAATAACATAAAGTTTTACGTCATGTCCTGTATATATCTATTTTTACAATGTTGATTCCACACAAACTTAAGCTCAGTGGGAATCGTTCACAATAATGTTGAAAGGTTGTACACAAGATACGTACCATTCAAAACATCAATACTTTATGGCTTAGCCTCGCATGTTCATTACTCTCGGTGTCTGTTATTGAACCTTTACATACAATGGTTTACGCTCGACTTTACCTAGACTTTTAAGAATGATTATATTACAACGATTTAAAATACTTTGATTGATATTTGCATTTGCAATGCTGGCTAGCAGACGCTGTCTTGCATGAAATTACTACTTTCGTTAATGGTTAAAAATAAACCTTCTGGATCCCGATGGTAGCGCCATCTACAAGCCATCCAGGAAGGAACTCATTGAAATATACACGCAAAATTTCATCCAAATCGGTCCAGCAGTTTGGGGCGACTTAAGGAACATGAGTACAAAAGAATTAATTATAATTATTAAGAATTACTTAATTATAATTAATTATTTTGTAGAGAATTAATTGTTATTAAGATTATGTATTGTAAACTAACATAGAAAATTAAACAGTTATTCGCGCCATATGTCGCAGATAAATTATTGAAATGGTTATTTGATAAATTTTTTATCTATGGTCAAATTTCCCAAGATTTTCAACCAAAGAAACAGAAAAAAAGGTTTTAAGGTAAGGAAGTAACGCGGATTTGATAAGATGTCCGTTCCCATTTTACAGGGACATTTGATATTAAATAATAAGGTAATTATATCGAGAATCAACATTTCTGAGGACAAGCAGCAGTAGCACAATTTGTACCAGCGCCATCTATTACCTTAGAATAGCAGTACAGAATATTTTTGATATGTAACAGACAAATAACAAGATTTTGTACGTATGTATTCTAGGCTATAGGGGCTCGTATCAACAAATATTTAGTTCATTGCAAGTGCATGTAATTTTAAAACATTAGCATGCATTTAAACCTACTGTTGCGTGTTGTAGGTATAGTATTTATTGTAAATTTTTTTTGCGACACTTCAGTGCGGTGGTCGTTTTCCGAAAAATATGTTTAGAAAGTCAGTTTTTATAGTGTCGCTAGCAGTCTTTGCACATTGTTTTGGTAAATTATTTTCTGTTTGGCTTGTCATAAACAAAACGTGAAAAATGTGCGATCATTCCATTAACAAGAAAACATACTTTATAAAATTTTATACAATTTCGTCAATATGCTATTTAAATTAATAAAAAGTAAAGCTTTTAACTTAGGAGTGTTCTAAGGGAAACAAAAGTAATTTGTCAGAAGTGGGATTCGAACCCACGCCCACAGAAGTGGACTGCGACCTGAACGCAGCGCCTTAGACCGCTCGGCCATCCTGACTTGGACTTAGTTGTCCAAATATCGTATCGTACTTTAAGTTGATATGCATATCTTATAAAATAATTGGTATTATTTTATAGGGATACCACACAAGGAATACCAGACAGACATATTAGACCTTCTGTCAATAATTATTATACCTCTGGGTTAACGCCGCCAAGAATTCAAGAAGCGACTATACTCCTAAGACCGACAATGCCTCTGCAGGTCTCCTGATCTTACAGATATCAGGGTCTTCGATGATCATTTAATATCAGGCGACCCGCAGCTCGTTTGCCCCTTTATGCTAAAAAAAAGGTTAAACAACAGATATATTTTCTGTATTTTTAATTATTCCTGTTACAGTCGCGGCGCTCTTCGATTCAGAGAATGGCAAGGAGGAGTTGGAGCGTATAGTGGGGGGGACAAAAGCCCCTAATGGGTCAGCCCCGTACCAAGTGTCGCTGCGATGGTTCGGCGTGAGACATTTCTGTGGAGCCTCCATCATAACCAGCAGAGTCATATTGACAGCGGCGCATTGTGTGGACAGGTTAGTACTGTACAGTACAAAAAACTCCGATAAGAAAAACATAAACACAGTATGTAGTTGTTAAGTTGCGCTTCCAAAATTCACCAGAATGAAGCCGCATTACTTCATGGCAGTGGTCGGCACCAATCAGCTCAGATCCGGTGGCATTCCCTACCCAATCCGCAAGTTCGTTCGCCACGAGGACTACGATGATCAAGTGATAAAGAACGACATAGCAGTGCTCTTCACCCTGACTGAAATGAGGCTTGGAGGTGATGTGGATGCGGTGGAACTGAACAATGAGCCGGTGATGCCGGGAGAGAAGATGCTACTGACGGGATGGGGTACCACCTCTGTAGGTATTCTCGGTTTCTTTTTAAGTCTACTATTAATTATGTTTTTATATCATACTAGTGACCTGCGCCGGCTACGTACGTACCCCTAACCACCTAGGACCAAACTCCACAGGATCAGGCGCTAGGCTAAATTAAAAATTAAAAAAAAATTAAAAACGTTTATTAGTACTAAAAAAATCGAGTAAAATTCAAGGCGAGTTCCCTGGCTCATAAACTAGCGTTAGCCGTATCTCATGAGCCAGTGTTCACCCCAAAAGGTACACAACACTGGTGCACTAAAACAGAGTACAATAATAAACCTACAAATATACTATAAAAGCAGTAACAGTAACACACATAAGTACATTATCTAATTAAATAACAATTTTTCCAAATTCTCGTAGCCATATTGCTTAAGCAAATTGAATAAAAAATTTTTCGATAGTTAAGCAATGTGCAATCAACAGTAGCTGTTCCTTTTTCCAACTATCTTTAATAGTTATTCTTCTGATCGAGTTTCACAGAGAGAATTAATGTACTTGTGATTAATTGTATATATAGAATGGTAATTTATTTAGCATGAAATTAGATCTAATACTGTTCAAGTTATAATTTTCTAAGCATAATTCCAGAAAACTCCTATTTTTAATTTATTGTTTAATGCGTAGTATTGTGATTTCCACAATTAATAGTACATATAAATATTACAAAAAAATATATCCTAGGACATATTCACACACGGCCAACTGATCCCAAACTAAAGCAGAGCTTGTGCTATGGCAGGCAACCAGATAACTCATATACTACATATACTACTTTTCTTTTGTAAATACATACTTAAATAGATAATTACACCTAGACTCAGGACAAACAGACATGTTCATGCACACAAATGTGGTCCTGGGTGGGAATCGAACCGACGACCTGCGGCGTGAAAAGCAAGTATATTACAAACAACGCCAACCGGCCCGTCAAATCTGGAGCTAATCTGGAGATTTCGTAAAAAAATCATCCAAATCGGTCCAGCCGTTTCGGAGTATATAGACAACACACATACACACATCCTCTTTTACCTGTATACATTTATTGTTTTATTGGGCTGTTAGATAGTTGTATAGATCTTAGTGTTGGGTTGTGAAAGGTACGGATGTAGACAGTGCATGCGGCAGAAATGCGAATCGTGTGATGGAAGTGTGGAGTAACACGAATGGTTAAGGTACAAAACGAGTGTATTAGGGGGAAAACTGAAAGTATCACAGATAGCGGAAAAGTAAACATGGTACGGGCATGTTACGAGGAGGGAAGAACGGCATGTGAGCGTTTTAGAAATGAATGTAGAGGGATGTCGGTAGGTGTAGGCCTAAGAAAAGATGTATGGATTGTGTGAAAGGTGACATTATCAAGAAGGGAGTGACAACTGAAATGACGAATGATAGATCAGGCAGGGTGACTGGGTTAATAGATAGTTATATAAATAAATAAAACATAGTTTCTATGCGTATCGTTCTAACAAAAAAAGAAGACACAAGCAGATTAAATTATTTTATTTTGACTCACCTTTATTTTGTTATCTCATTCTCTCGCGGTCTCTCTCTAACAAGTTAACAATTTTAAATTATGTATATGTAATTTACATACAACTTTAACGAAAATATATTATATAAGCGAAGATTTATCGAATAGTTTTAGTTTAAAGATCCTTTTATATTATGGTAATATGCGTAAAATAATAAATATCTTCAAGTTTACTAGAAACATAATGCGGGCATTAACTTTATTGCACTGTGGATACAAACGATAAACGTTTGCATGAGATCGTCGTATAAAAATAATGCTTCAATAACTTTTTATATTTTCGCTTATCAACGATGCACAGACATTTTTCAGACGCTTGGATTTCATTGTCAATGAATATGCATGATGACATTTGACAATATTTTCTAGAATCATTATAAAGTTCAAATATAATTACTTAAACTTCGTAACTGTGCTGAACATTGCTTCCCTTTACAATCGTAATATATTTTAGGAAAACCCAACATTTTCATATAATATATATATATATATATATATATATATATATATATATATTGATTTACAATGACTTACATAACCGGTTTCGATAAAAACATTTTTAGGTGGACTATATTTCATTTTGAAGTAGCAATTTGCTTAAACAGGCAAATCTGTTACATTTACGTAGGCGCTTTACTTTATTTTAAGTTACCACTTACCACAAATGGATCTATATTCCATAGTTGTCTCAATAAATTTTCACTTTTATAATTTCAAATAAAAAAGCTATGGTAGACTAGCTAAGAGCAATACAGAAGAATATTTTACTAATAAATAATTATTCTGTTTACTTCTTTCATACTCTTTACTTTGATTTAGACGTAGATTATCAATACATTGCACAGGTACAATTGTTAAAAAGAAGTCAGGTGTTGGGTTGTAGGTAGATTCGACTTTTTCTTACTAATTTAATTTGTCTAGTATCCAGGCAAGGCGCCGAACGACCTGATGATGCTGGAGCTGAACGCGGTCTCGTTCGAGGACTGTCAGGAGGCGCACAAGAACATCAACCCGGTGTTCGAGTCGCAGATATGCGCGCTCACTAAAGAGGGAGAAGGGGCGTGTCACGTAAGATTTATTACTTATTATAAATACTAGCGACCGGCCCCAGCTTCGCCCGGGTACCACTAATTTTTTTGATCCGATCGCTTCCAAACACAGGAATGTGCCCATCTGGACAATCCCTGTAAATTTCATCGAAATCGTTTCGGAGTCTATGGGTCTATAGGGAACATACATACATCGCTTTTTATATACAATTTTTTTTTCATATAAAGTATCCTATGTTACTTCTAATACCTCCAAGAATATGTGTACAAAGTTTCATGATGATCGGTTGAGTAGTTTTCACGTGAAAGCGTAACAAACAAACTTACATTCACATTTATAATATTAGTAGATTTTTTGTTTTTTTTTATGGTAGAAGGGGGCAAACGTACGCGAATGCGATGTCAAGAGACTATCAATTTTAATCAACATTCTAAGATCGAAGAGTCAGTGATGCCAACCTTTTAAATTGACACTTAGTTCGATCGTTTCTCCACAGGAGTAAGGATAGGCTAGTAGGATAAAGTGACAGGAAAGAGAAAACGACACGCACATGTCATAGACCAATTGACAATGACAATGTGACCGTATCATGAATTTCTGACTCGAGTAAAGGCTGATGATAAATCAACCGTTACCGTGTCATCGTACATTGATCCAAATCATTGTATTTAATAAAGCAAAAGAGCTGTAAGTCTTGCACAAAGATGGATGGCTTTTTTATTTTTACTTTCAGGGAGATTCAGGCGGACCATTGGTGAGGGAAGGGCGACAGGTTGGCGTCGTCTCCTGGGGCATACCATGTGCAAAGGGGAAACCTGACGTATATACTAAGGTAATTTAAGTTTGAGCATAGACATCCCCTTCTCACATTTTTATTATAAGAAACCAATGAGAAGGGGAAAAGGATTTACGGAGGACGGGATGGATAGGTAATGGAAATATCCGTTTTTTCGGTTTATCCCTTCCATTAAAGGTAGGCAACGGATCTGCAACTTTTTTTTTGTGAGGTGGCAAACGAGCAAGCGGATCACCTGATGTCATGTGAGCGCCGCCCATGAACATCCGCAACAGACAAATGCGTTGCAGATGCGTTGCCTACCTTTAAAGGACAAAGGAGGGATATACAGGAAAAAGGATTATTCCTTTCCCCCGTTAACCCCCTCCCCATCCTATCTTCTTCCCCTTCCCGTCCTATCCTTATGAGGCATGTGGGAAGGGGAAGAGGACTAAAAAAATTAGGCCATATATAATTAACTCATTAGCTTGTTGCGGATATCTCTCGTTCCTTTGCCTGCCTTCTTTCATAAAACAGATTTCATGTTCCAACTCCACGAGACCGCCAGGATATTCGTAAATACTTCTCGGTGGCAGAAGTGATGCAATGATTGCAACCTACGAATTATTTGGTAAGAAACGGCTAGATACTTCAAATATCATCACATTATTATATCAATTAAATGTTCCACTAAGGTTTATACCACCGTAACGAATTGACGTTGGTAAAAATAATTTGTTCAGCTTATAGTTTTCGTTGACTTAACAAAAGTAGTGAGATTGTAAATTGTCGAGTTTTTCACTTCTACGATGACGTATCTTAAGCTTATGCTTTGACAGTTATTATTTTATGTGTATTAGGTGGAATCATTTATGGACTGGATCGAGAAAACACTGGCCAATGATAATGAGGCTCACATCAAGGAACTTAAAAAGGCGAGGAGGAGCAATCGACACGTCTAGACACAACACGATGCCACTGCATACACACAAATGCAAATGCGTGTAAATAAAGAAAAATAATTAATTACGTCATTTTTAACTATCCCCTCTTGAACCTCATCGATTAACTTTGCTGAATAAGTTCTGTCTGTCTTACCCGACGCTATTTCCCTTCGTAAAAAGCTCCTCGAAGCTAGGAAAATTGTGTGGAATTTAACGTCAATATCTCTTGAGACTATGAACCAAGATAGCTAGCGGAAATTCCTTCTTCCTCACGGGTAACTGTTCCTACAAAACTAAATACTCTTTCTTTACTACGAACTAACGATATCTTTGCCCTTACATTAATGATCAAGTCAACAATAAGCAACTTCAGATAAAGATTTTGGTAAAGACGATGTGGACCAGTGTTGCCAAAAGGAAAAAGGAAATCGAACGTGTTTAAACATGATAAATAAAATAAAGCTCATAAATATTCATATTATTATGAAAAAAATATCTTTATTACCACAGAGTATAAAACTAATATCACAGTAATCAGTCGTGATTCAGTAATGTTGCCATTTTACAATCTTTGAAACATGAAACGAATCAAATTACTCTAAATGCAGCGAACCGACATGTAAAATAATATTCTAAATATTTCTACGTAAGAAATGTTTGACAAATATTCAAAGATTTTAAGATTACAAACCCATATAGTGAATCTTTTATATCACTAGGCCACCTTTACCCGCTGCATACAACAGCTTACATTTATTAATAACCTAAAAAGAAAATGATTTGAAATGTCACTGCGTAAAGTACTGGAAACGTTATTTACAAATTTACACATTTTACCAACTTCAAATCAATCGTTAAACTACCATATCATAGGCGTGTGTTGCCTATGAAATGGTAGGAAAAGTTACTAATTGTTACAAAAATTTTATTGTCGTTTCAATTTATTTTTGAAAAAGTTTTAACTATTTAATAAATACAATTCAATTCTAAAATAAAAAAATAAACAATTTGATAAGTCTTTAACGTGTTCGTAATCATTGTTGATCGTTTATAAAAACTAATGCACAACTAATTACAAACTAACCTCACCAAAAGAAGTTTAATTTCAATCTCACCTAAACGCCTATAATATTTAACTGAAATATTAATGAACGCATTTCAATATATACTAAACATGATTATTAAAAAAAATACAATTAATGCATTTTTATGTATTTGTTTGTAATAAATATTACATAAATATAATATTGAAGCACCCAGACAATTTACAGAAAGGAGAGCATAGAGTATTAAATTCATATGAAATCCGAAGTATCAAACAATTTGTAAAATAATGTACTGCAATTAAAATTACCAAACCTACCTTTTTCTAAGAACGTTGAATTCTTTCTTATTTGTCTAACCAAAACCGTTTGCCTCTATAGTAGTCCAGTAGGGTTGGGATAGATATAGAGCAATGGTTATCTACTATCCAGACTACAAGGTTTCAAATATGATATGTTGAGCCTACTGAAAATAAACAAAAATCTTAGGGATTATATTGCTAATTGCATTTTTAAAACACGTCTTATATGTTATTAAATTAGGGATAAGAACTTGAATCTTACATCATTTCTAAAATATAAATAGACAGAATCAAAATTAAAACCCTAACTTTTATCCACAGATAATCGAAGAATTCAACTACATCTTCGTTGAATACGTATTCATAAAAATCACTGGCGTCGTGCGATTTCATTGTTTTGTTAGAGTTAAAATTGTCATTATCATAATCTCTCGTAAAATCTCGACTTAAGATACCGAATTTTAAAATATTTCTTGCGTTCGACAATTCAGTTGATACTTCTTGAATATCACTGGTTAATTTCTTGACGAAAGCGAAGTTGTCAGATGTCAGTGACATTTGTGTTGTCAAGATGACGGGTAATTGGAACGAGTGATGTGCTGTGAAGTTTCCTTTTATCGATACTTTTTCGAATGTAACGTTCAAGTTATTTTCCAATCTGAAATCAAAAAGATAATTAACTAAAAAGAAAACTTCAGAAAACAACGAAATTTTCGTTAAATTACATTAAATGAAACATATATATTTCAAGTTAATAAAAGACAAAATCAGTCAAAACACTATGAGAATTTGAAATTGAACATTTACCCGAGAACACACGTGCGTTTATACAGCGCTGCACATACTACAACCTTGCAAGAGTCGACACCGATGTAGTGGCCACCCATCCGTCGCAAGCCGGAGTAAACCGATAAACCGTAGTGCGCGTCGTTGGCCCTTACACCTGACAAACATACATCAATATAGACTGATTTAAGTGTATGATTACAAAAAATGGACATCGACATAATATTAAAACACTAAAATGGTTTCTGTATTATGTAGGCCACAGACGCTAGACTAAGTTTGTTCATTAAAAACTTAAAAAAAACTGGCAGTTATTGAGGACTGACGTTGAAGTGAAAACAACAACGACGACGACAATCATTTGACAGTTGACTGGCGGGAAAGATGACAGCTGAATTGGGTAGCCATAATCGGAATGTTAGTTCCCCTTATTGCCACGAGGGTTCAGAAAACTTACCGAGACTATTAGTTTTCACGTAAAATTCACAACAGAACATTCCATCGCACACAGTTTCTCTGTACCCTTCGGTACTGGCCTCCAGGTCCAAAGGTCTGATGATGGACTGGCTCGTATCCTCAACGGGAAGGTCGCGTATGTTGATCGGGTTGAAAGATAACTTGGTAAACTTATCTAGAAGTTAAACACATTAATTAACAAAGAAGTTTTGTACAATCTTAAAATTCATTAAAGATTCAATAACGTTAGTTTTCTTTAGTTATTCCGTAACTACAAACTTTTAATTTATTTTGTTTACGATAACTAAAAAAAAATTTGCAACAAAACATTACATAAAAAGAAAAGCGTTAATTTAAAAAAAGTGCCCAAACATTAATTTTTATAACCGATAACACAATTAAAAATCTTATAACCTCAAAAACCAGACACTTAGCGTTTAACAATAAACATTTACGATCTTACCTCCTCCATTGTTAATCTCCAAGACACGACCGGCGTTACTCTTTATTCCAGCTTTCCCGATGAAGATCCCTTCATCAGATATGACATTAGCATTGGACACGTACGCGTAAGATGAGACCAATTGATTCCCTGGAAATAAAAAAATTTAAATGCCATGTGTTCATTCTTAGTAGTGATTTAGTGACATCACATTATTGAAAGCTTCCTAATGGTAATATTGCTCCGAAAAGCAGGTAAAGTCGTCAGGATCCTGGAATTGGGATTTTCATTGAAGTTTTATATAAAAGTAAAAACGCCCTTGTTCATACATGAGACTAGAAGACTCTAAGAAATAAATCAAAATATCAATAACAAAAACATGTCAGCCTTCAACTTTAAATTCTGTGCGTTTATTTGCGTGATATTTTGTTAACTATAACTATTTCCAGAATAACAGTTACAATGAGGAATTAAAGAATAAACACCTCATTACCTCTTAAGTACGCCACACTGTCTGCAGTTCCCCCAGTGACAATTATGTTATTTACACTCTTCAAGCGGCGTACGTCTTGAAGGAGGACATCTTCGTCCATGAGGATATGGAAATCTACGCCGAAGTCGGTGGCAAAGTCTGTCTTCTGAGACGTGACGTTGCATGATGCGTGGACGTTCAAATATTTCGTATAGCTGAAATAAAATTGTCAATTTAATTTATGATTCTGTTGAAATTAATGGCATGATGTGATCAGTGAATCGATCAGTGGGGTGAGGGGGATTTGTAAAGATCAGTTTGAAATTTGTCACAGAAAAATTCTGATGATTTAGGGGAATAGCCACACTTTATTCGATATACAATGAATACCAAGGTATATTTCCACACATCGATTATTAACCCCTAACTATTTAAAACATAGCATAATACTCACATAGCGATAACAGCGCCCTCTCTGTCAAACACCAAGTTATTCCTGATAGCCTCATCACTGCCCTGGCATTGTACTCTCTGATACAAATGTGTGGCTACATACACGTTGAATTTCTTTGCTACTCCCGATATATCCCGTACGAGCTGGTGAAATGCAGAGTGAAAAATGTAAGCCCAACTCAGAGACGCAATTGTGATATGCTAAGGAAATTTGTCTTTTTCTAAAAATTGATAATGCGCATAAAATGAAGATTTGGCGAAGGACGGGATGGAGGGAAATGGGAAATATCTTTTTTTGTTTGTTCCTTCCTCTTTCCATTAAACATAGGCAACGAATCTGCAACTCGTAAGCTTGTTGCAGATGCCTGTGGGTATCGGTCACTTTATATTAGGTGAACCACTTGCTCGTTTGATACATTCTCTAAAAGTAATACTATAAAACTGTATGTTGTTATCTTTTTAAACTCAATTTTACTAAGTACCTCATCGTAATTGTCAGGTCTGCAGGCCGCCCTTCCAAAAGACTCGGAGTCCGAAACTTCTGAAGACAGTAGAACAATGTCCACATTCTGAAATGAAAATACAGCTATAGGTAAAATCGCAGCGTTGTCACATGTTACAGAGGACCAAATACATTAAATATAATTAAAAATCTGCGGTATCTACAAACACGTAAATTAGCTAAAGTTACTATGAATTTTAACTAGGTGGCGTTTTTCTCAATTTAAATGTTTTTATTTTCATTTAATGTCTGTTCAGAAGTGCCGTTCTAATAAATCAGACCTTGTGAAGTCTTTAAAAATAACATCGTAACTACCGCTGAAGCAAACAATGCAATAAAAAAAGTTTTTTTTGGTACCTGTTTGGAAACATCATTCATTTGAGATACGTAATCTTTGACTCCATTTCTTATGTCGCCGGATAGCACAACCGCCTTGTATGTTACCTGTAATTAATAAAACAATAAATTAACTCACAATCTACGCGTTACTAATGAAGTGTTCATCTATAAACTTAAAATAGATTTTCGAGCGGAATATTTTTATCCTCTTAAATATGTGACACAAACGGTGCATTTACGTTAATTATTATATATTTAGATTCGGCTTTTATTTTTAAATTTATATACATGAGTAATTTGTCCATAAAAACGTCAAAAAAAAATGTAAATAATTCATAAAAAGAATGCGCCATCTTTTGATAGGTTCTTACATTATTTATTGTTGGAGCGTTATCAAGGGCTAATTTACAAATATCTCATAGCTTGTTAGATGGCGCTATATTTAAAAAATTGCGATCTTACACATAAAAATCAACGCTGAGCGAAGCTCGTCCCACAGCCAGTTATTAACAATATGATTATATAACAATAGCAAATAAATCCTAATGAATAAAATTACTGTACACATAATAACCACTTTTGTGAAGAACATGCATATTAAATAACAGAATTACGTAAGCACCTTATAACAAAAAAAACAAGTATCGTTTGCTGAACAAAGCAATTAACAAAGAAATACCAACGTCGTAACAATAAAAATAATCTAAAAGTGTATTGTAGTCTAAATATAATAATAATTATGGATTTTATTGCGTTTATTTTGTTTTTTGTTCCCTACATTTCGAGTACTTCACAGCGCTCATGGTCAAAGGGAGTGAGGTTTTGACGTCATAATGTCAAAAGGTTGATGGTAGTCTGTGACTGAATGCTTCTTGGAGCGTTGGTATTTTAAGTCACCTATGTATTTAGCCCGGGTTAAAAGACCCCGACGACCGAGAGAGGACCCACCAAAACCAGGGTAAATTACTGTTTCATAATATGTATGATAGGATATCAAAAAATATTTTTTTTAATTTCCAACGAACTTTTTTCAGATTTTGTGTAAAAATGTCAACAAATACAAGGTAAATGTTTTCCATGGAGAAAGAAGTACAAGTATAATGAAGATTTTTTAAGACGATTTTCCTTACGGATTTCTAGATGTCAGGACAAATTAATTCACTCTGCTACTGCATACGTTTATAACGCGGTGTTCACCGACCCCAGCACGCTTTGGACGCGTGACATCTTTGTACTCTCTCTGGTACATATCTTTGTGAGATAAAGCGTCTCTTTCCAACACGATCTATCCGGCCCAATTTTTACTTTTTAAATCTCACTCCCTTTGTAGGGCGCACGAGGACTACGTCACGTATGCACGCGGCTTTGTCCAAGGAGTTTTAAATTATTTTTAAAACTTCTCGGACAACAGCGAGTGCATACATAATTTTATTGATTTAAAAGAAAACAAGGAATTAATTTTAGAAGAAAGGCACAAGATATGTTCATTTTTTATTGAATAATTTATTATTGTATCGATAGAAAAAAAACACACGCAGTAATTGGTACTGCCGACAGAAGTGAAAAATCAAAACAGTTGGGACGGTGCGACAATAGTTCAAAAATAAATGAAGAAACAACAAAATCAACACTTGTGTCTTAGAAATAAAATTCAAACTTGAATAAAAGAAAAATAAATTAAAAAAAATATGGTCGGAAATTTACCAAATTCAAGTAAGCGTGCTGCTGTCGCATGTTGTTCAGGAGAACCTATCATGAGACACGATCGTGTCTCCAAGTCAAGTACTACTTCAACAACATATGTATAAGATTTTCCCCTACGATATTTTCACTTCAAAAAATAATTTTCGTATATTTTAATGTCAGTTTTATAGTGACAGTGACAGTGTGAGTCTGTGGCATTGGTAGCATTTTAAATTTTTTAGGCCAACCCTTTTTCGCACTAAAAGTAGCCTATGTCCTTCCTCAGGGTCTAAGCGATGACCGAGCCAAAATTTATTTAAATCGGTTTAGTAGTTTAGGCGTGGAAACGTAACAGACCGACAGAGTTACTCTCGCATCTATAATATTAGTAGGGATTGGTAAAGATATCAATTGGTTCCTCGCTTCTTTCTTCTATTAAAAGAAACCTATTAAGTAGGTAATTTTTTTGTATTTCTCTTGTATGTGATAATTGTAGCGAGCCCTAAGTTTGCCCGTTGTTGATACGCGCGTCAATTGTTGCATTTGATCAAGTTAATACCGGCATCATCCAACAAATAACAATCTGCTGGTCACTTTGTAACAATCATTGAAACAGGCAGCCGAGTAAATCCCTACTAATATTATAAATGTGAATGTAAGTTTGTTTGTTACGCTTGCACGCGAAAACTACTCAACGGATCATCATGAAACTTTGTACACATATTCTTGGAGGTATTAGAAGTAACATAGGATACTTTTTATATAAAAAAATGTTTGTCAAAAAAATCTAAATACCTAGCTACTACAAAAGCCATATAGTATATAAAAGGCGACGAATAAACCTATAGACTACGAAATGGCAGGACCGATTTAGATGTTTGCAGAGATTATTCAGATTGGAACAGTAGTACCCGGACGAATCCGGGGCCGGTCATTAGTATAATATAAGAATCACCAATGACGATATAAGGATCTGAGTTGTTATAAGAAAATGCTGCCCAGTTCTCTTCAGATATAAATTATTGAACTAAGAGTGGCATAGTCATCCAAAGTGGACCTTGACCTTCAACAATAAGAGCCTCCATCTTCCTCGATACTCTGCCATCTTCAACCAGATGAAGCTGAAGGAAGTTCTCAGCTTTATCCTTCCAGCGATACCAGGAATGGCAGACTGTGCGTTGGCCACTCGGCCGTCCCAAGTACGCACATTGTTACAGAATAAGATGTAGGGTCCAAAAGAAAGAAAATAGGGTACTTTTCGGAGGGTTATAACGGACGAAGAGATCGGAAGTCAAAGAGCATGCTTTTGTAAGGTCAGAGCGCTAGGCGAATCTACGAACACGTATATTCGTCTGTCCTTCAGACCACGCTGCAGAATATGGTACACGGTAACTAAGCTATAAGCTTAGCGTTATTTTAACAATTCGATTGACAGACATTTATTCTAAATTTTCGCCGACACACGCTTAACGTCTCTATTTTGTTCTCGGGAGAAATGGCAATATGTTTTGTGAGTGTAAACCCACGGTTAGTGAGTACTCTGTTATACGATTTGACTCAGTTAAAATTACTGCCAATCAAGGGGAAGAGAAGCTAAATTTTTAATATAACACTTGTTACAAACACACTTTTGTGATTATAAAATATTTATGTATACCTACTAAATTATAAACAGTTTATGTTATTAATTTAGTGAAAATGACAGGACTATTAAAAATACAATGACTTAAAAAACTGTACTCATGTTTTTTTCTTTCCTACACAACTTCCCCAAGTTTGCGATGTTTTTTTTAATATTAAATTGATTGAGTATCTTCTTAAAGTTTGTGTCAAAATAAATATTTAAATAAAAATTAAATCTAGAATTCATTACAACTATAAAAATCTATAAATAATAAAAGAATTTAAAAAATCTAATAAAAAACAAATTATCAAATCACACATAACATACCTTAGTGCAAGCTGCCGATTGGAAACACCAATAGAATAAAATGCATTTAAATAAAACCTCCATTGTTCAACAATGCGGGAACGCGATGTGAAAAAATACCCAGGATATTTTAATCTGTATGCATTTAAACACACGTTTAGTGCAGCCGGGCCGCGATGCGCGTGTGTTCAGCTGTTCAGCAAACAAGTCGCTACAACCAACCTCCAACCCAACTCCACACAACATAAACACAAGCAAATGCACGTAGTGTCTTGACAAATGACTGTTGACGTTTACGAAGTGTGTTTTATATACGTTTATACGCACTCGGGTTAAGTGTGTAATTGTCGATATATAAAAAAATAAATTAAATTACTTCCTTAGTTATGTTATAAACAGTGGGAAAATTCAAAACTCATTGCTTGCATTTTTTTCGATTGCTTTTGTTAAAGTTGTTTTTTTTGTAAGTAATAAAGTAATAGAAAAAATATACACAGTTTATAAAAATGGATTTTAAGTAGTGGCTTAAACTCTGGATTTGCTTAAAATTTTAGGCTAAACAAAATGCAATCACATTTTTTAAAATAAATAGTTAATTATTAAAATAAATTATAGACAGAAATAAATTATAGATTCAAAAAGCATATAAATACGGAAATGTACAGTAATGCCAACAACAAATTGTCTAATTACCTACCCACATTGAAAATTTAATAACCTCAAAAGGTATTTCAAAACAAAATATTAAATTGTTGATAGATGTGAAGCAAAACCAATTAGTAATAACTATATTTCTAGTTCCAATTCCGTCATTGATCATGCTGTCAGTACGAACCTTAACGACTGCGACTAAAATTCAATCAAGAGTGCGTTACAATCCAAAAAGCAGATTATTAGAAAGACAGATAAATAAACACTGTAGCATTAGTATATCTAAGTTGTGTTCATCTTTGTCCACATTTTATAATTCAACTCATAAATGCAGACACCCGCAATTAGTTAAATTCAGTGCCGAATATAAAGCTGCTCAGGCACTGCTCAGAAGATCAAACCTGACTAAAATCATATCGCTATTCACTAATGGATCTCGGGGCATACACACCAGCTCATCTAGTTCCAGTCATCCGAAAGTGGATAAGGATAAGGATAAAAAGGACAAGGAGAAACAAGATGATGCAACTTTGCCAACCTTATTCATAAAAGCTGCATTGTGGATGATTGCAACTAGTATTTTCATTATTATTAGTAGCTTGATGGTGCCTGCCGGTAGTTCTCCGAACGAGATGGCTCGATATGTTTCATGGAATGAATTTGTGCACGACATGCTAGCCAAGGGAGAAGTGGAACAACTAATTGTTAGACCTGACATAGAAGTAGCCACTATCATTCTTTATGAAGGTGCTATTGTTAAGGGAAGGAGGACAATTCAACGCGTACATCACATGAATATAGGCGATATACATCGATTCGAGGAGAAACTTCGGGATGTTGAAAAAAGTCTGGGCGTTAAAGAAGGTATACGGGTCATATACGACAGGAACGGCGACCTGGCTGGCAAGATTATCACCACCATGCTGATTGCAGCCTTGCTCATCTCACTGCTGTACTCCAGTAAGATCGTAAGGATGAACATGAACCTTGGAGGATTTAGCCAACTTAGCCGAGCCAAATTTACTCTGGTGGATTCTATGAGTGGACAAGGCAAGGGAGTGAAGTTTGATGACGTCGCGGGACTTAGGGAGGCCAAGATCGAAATCATGAAGTTTATTGATTACCTCAAGAGACCTGAACATTACAAGAGTCTGGGGGCCAAGGTGCCCAGAGGGGCTCTGTTACTGGGTCCACCAGGGTGCGGCAAGACCTTGTTGGCAAAGGCCGTCGCCACCGAGGCCAACGTCCCCTTTCTCTCAATGAACGGCTCAGAGTTCATTGAAATTATAGGGGGTCTCGGAGCCGCTAGAGTACGGGACTTGTTTAAAGAGGCTGCGTCGCGAGCACCGTGTATCATCTACATAGACGAGATGGACGCGTTGGGGCGGGCGCGGTCGTCTGGCAACGCCGCGTGGACGCCCGGCGGCGGTGAGAGTGAGCAGACGCTCAATCAGCTTCTCGTCGAAATGGATGGCATGCAGAGCAGGGACGGCGTCATCGTGCTCGCTTCCACCAACAGAGCCTACGTCCTTGATAAGGCTCTGCTAAGACCGGGCCGCTTCGACCGACATATACTGATCGATCTACCGACACTACAAGAGCGAGAGGAAATATTTGAGCGACATTGTAAAAGTATTGTCTTAGAAGAATTGCCGCCTTATTATCTGAAGCGATTGGCGTACCTGACGCCGGGCTTTAGTGGCGCAGATATCGCAAACGTTTGCAACGAAGCGGCCCTACATGCAGCCACAAACAAGAGGAGAATAGTCCGCGCAGAGGACTTGCAGCACGCCATAGAGAAAGTAATCGGTGGGACTGAGAAACGTAGCAATGCGATGTCGCCGGCGGAGAAAAAGGTGGTCGCGTATCACGAGTCGGGGCATGCTTTGGTCGGCTGGCTGCTTGAGCACACTGAGACGCTGCTCAAGGTGACCATAGTGCCACGGACCAACCTCGCCCTTGGCTTCACACAGTACACCGGCTCCGACCAGAGATTATACTCCAAAGAGGAGCTGTTCGACCGCATGTGCATGGCGCTGGGCGGACGGGTGGCAGAGGCCCTCACTTTTAATTCAGTAACGAGCGGAGCGCAAAATGACCTTGACGAAGTTACCAAGATCGCCTACGCTCAGACGAGGGTCTATGGCATGTCCCCGGAAGTGGGTCTAGTCTCGTTTCCAGACAAAGACACCGGCAAGAGTCCGTTCAGCAACAGACTCAAAAACCTCATCGATCTAGAGGCGCGCAAGTTGATCGCCAATGCTTACTATCGCACTCAAGACATTCTAAAGAAAAACGACGATAAGCTAGTCGACCTCGCTGAGGAACTTTTAAAGAAGGAGACTTTGGATTTCGAAGACGTGAAAAAAATCCTCGGTCCACCTCCATTCCCCAGGAAAAAGCTTATAGATCATGTCGAGTTCGAACAATCTAAAGACACCACAAGAGCCTGCTGATATTGGTCGTTGGCCAAGCAAGACAGCCGATGGGGCGAAGACTGTCTCATATAATCCATACTTACTTTACTTATAAATATAAATATTTCTTTTTGATAATTTATTTAGGTCCAATCTCTGCATACCTATATGTTAAGCAGGATGTGTTATGGGATCTAACCAAAAAATTAGTTCGATATATATTTCTTGTAAAGAAGGCAGGGTTCAACCAAGAGTGGTAGTTGTGTTGTCACCTTATATGAGCAAGAAAAGAGGAACAGGAGGGGGAGGGGCAAAAAAAATGATCCCACCGCATCTGGAGAATACCAGAAGAAATACATGAGTGAAAATATTTCTGTATGATGTCAGTATGAGGTCCGATCAATCCAAGCATGCATGCTCGTAAAAAAGCATTTATTACCCATCTTATGCCTCAATCAGGTAAAAATCTATTATTATTTCTCAAATTAAATAATTTTGACGTCGCAAAGTCGTTTTATTTCACATTGAAAGACTTCACGGTACAAGATTCGACACAAGGAATTTATACCCTCGTCTGCTATTTGATCAGGACCTAGATTATATGTTAATTTAAGTACGGGGATAAATCACAAGTGCGCTTAATCTAAGCTAATCTAACAATGGTAAACACCTAATTAGGCTGAACCCTTGCGTACCTCGTTTTTGGCTACTCTACGGCTCAAGTTTATGACGTCAAATCGCGCTCTAAATCTAGGTCCTTGACAAATAACTGACGAGGGCATAAATTCTTTACACCGGATCGTAATATAGATAAATAACAACATATGTGTACAGGTGAAGCTAACAGCGAGCTATTTCCTTGCATTACTTTCAATTCAATGTGTCAGTGTGTATGTTTATCAGGTCATTTATCTAGTTGCCAAAGGGATTGCCAGCCACGCAGGCTCTACGTGATCCATTGACTTTCAAATGGAATTGTTTATAAGAAGATTGTCAGCTATCAATGTAAAACTCGTTCTTGATACTAGATTGTATCAATCGTATGGACGCATGAAAATAAACAAAGCATACATATTTTGGAAAAGCAAATTACAGATTTTGGTAGATGAAGTGTTAGACATTCTAATACTAGCTTGGTGACTTACTAAAACCCACCATTACTATTATGCTGACACTACTTAGAACATAACACATCGCTTGAGATTTCATTAAACTTGCACAAAATCTATTTTAGGGTTCCGAACCTAAAAGTTAAAACGGTACCCTAATACCACCACTAAGACTCCTATCTATCTGTCTGTCTGTCCGTCTGTCACCAGGCTGTATCTCATGTACCGTGATAGTTAGACAGTTGAAATTTGCACAGATGATGTTCTGTTGCCGCTACAACAAATACTAAAAACAAAATAAAATAAATATTTAAGGGGATCCCATACAGCAAACTTGATTTTTTAATGGTACGGAACCCTTCGTCCGCGACTCGCACCTCGCTGTTTTTATTTTATTTTTAACTTAATTTAAATTACTTAAGAAAACTAACATGCATAGGTAATATATAATTGAAAAACAATTCTTGATTAAGTCAATGTACGAGTACTGATCTAACAACATTCCAAGTATGAATCGATAAAGAATTTTATAAGCGTAATTTGCGCAAACTAACATGCGTACGTGACCCCGTCCACATGCAACTTGCCTTTTCGTCGTCGTCGTCGTTTCAGCCCACATTCGTCCACTGCTGCACGTAGGCCTCCCCCATAGATCGCCATAAAGATTGGTCCTCTACCACCCTCATCCAGTGGGCTCCAGCAACTTTGACCAGGTCATCATGTGGGAGGCCTATCAACGATACGTCGGCCTGTACATGGCCGCTACTCCAGGACCTTTCGGCCCCATCGTCCATCCGTTGCGTGTGTGTCCGGCTCATTGCCTCTTAAGGCTTGTAATTCGGGCAATGTCACTTACCTTGGTTCTACTACGGATCACATAATTTCTGATGCGACCCGCAGAGAGACTCCAAACATTGCCCTCTCCATTGCCTTTTGATTCACCTTCAGCCGTTTAATAGTGCTTGCAGTGAGGGGCCACGTATCAGTACCGTATGTCATCGCTGGCAACACACACTTGTTAAAGACTTTAGTCTTGAGACACTGTGGTAAATATTGGTACGAGAGGATATCCCGCAATTTCCTTAACGCTGCCCATCCGAGTCGGATTCCTTGCCGTAAGGTATTACTTTGTTCTCTTTCAAACTCCATTACTTTCGTGTTGCCTACATTCATCTCTGCACCTCTACCTACTAATAAATCATTCATTACATTGAGCGTTAATTGAAAGACTTTCGCCGATGACGCAAACACGACCTGATGACTTCTAGAAAAAATGCATAGATAAAGTGTTAACGTATAATTTATCGTTACAGATTGAGAAATGGCATGGGGTCATAAATAAACCAACACTGTTCAATCGTAGAAACCAAATTAGATTGAACCCTTGTGTAACTTGACATTGGCGATTGTAGGGATCGAGTTTATGTGGACTTAAAATCGATCTCGAGTCGAACACGGAATGTAACTTGTTAGTCACAAGTTGCAGCTACAAAAAGAAATGTGGCAAAATTGTCTTGTATAATCGATCGCGCCGTTATCGTTGCTGTTATTGGTTGCGTCACAAGCAGATAAACTTTGAGATACGGACAGAAACAACACGGAAGGTCATGGAAGTGTAAATGAAAAACAAATATTATCATATTTATTTATAAAAAATAGTCATTGTTCAATTAATTTTAATTTTTATTGTCAAGTTTTTTATTACAACGGAGTTTTTTATCGCAAGTTGTACGATAGGGCCGGCTCGACTGGTGAAATACCACGATCTCACAGAAGACGGGCGTGACGTAGAAGTATTCTGCGTTTCTGATGAATCAATTTCATTCCAATCCTAATAATAAGAATAGGATAGGAGGGGAAGTGAGGATTAGGCGAGGAGGGGTTGAATAGGAGAAGAAAGTATCCTTTTCCTGTCCATTGAAGGTAGACGCATCTGCAACTCATCTTGTTGCGATCTCGTATGGGTAGAGGTCACATGTTTCATGACATCAGTTGACCCGCTTGCACGTATGGCATCTTCTTCTTTAAAAAAAACGCAAATACTTTATATCAGTGATATGCGCTCGAAGTGCAGACCGGAACGCGTCCTGGTTAGGATGCTTTTTTCTAGCTGTCTTTTTTCCTATTATTTTAATTACGCTATCCTTTTTACACAATTTGACAAGTGTTAATGTTGCTGTCTCTATCTTTGGAACAATTTTGACCGGTGATTTTGTATGCGCATAAAATACCATTGCTTTTTATAATATAAAGATGTGTGTGTGACAGACGGATGATACGCATTATGTTATTAGTAGATAATTCTTTCTTCTCTAGAAGGAGACATATAAAAAACTTAAGGGTTCTTTTATTACTTCTGAAAGAACTTTAAATAATCAAAATTACGAATACGTGGCTTTACGTATTAATTACTCCACATTTGTCAGGTACGGCTTCTTTTTGACGGACTGACAAACAGTTTTACCTGCAAATCAAACTACATCTTTGTATATAATAGCTCATGGTCACTTACGTAAAATCAATTAAAATAGCGTAATTTGCATTCATCATCGCAAATTCCGCTATAGTTTTTATCAGAAGGATTGTCTAAACTAGACAAAGTAACCAACATAATAGTAATACATATTAACTGATTGATGTCTGATTAAAGATTGACGGGCCGCTTGGCGTGGTTTGTAAGATAATTGCTTTTCACGCCGCAGGTCGTGGGTTCGATTCCCATAGACAGACATTTGTGTGCATGAACATGTCTGTTTGTCCGGAGTCTGGGTGTAATTATCTATTTATGTATGTATTTACAAGAGAAAATTAGTATATGTAGTATATCATTTAACTGGCTGCCGTAGCACAAGCTCTGCTTAGTTTGGGATCAGATGGCCGTGTGTGAATACGTCCAAAAAAAAGAAAAAAAAACAGACTATAAACTGTAAACAAATATATAACACTCGAAATAAATAAACAATCAAACCAGTATTTTTACATAATAAAGTTTTGGAGAAGTACATAAACTAAGACTAGGCTTAAATTGATCATTCCACTACTATCGTAAACTATTCTTGCACACGCTTAAGCCTTATACACACTATGTGGCTAACCGCTTGCCGCGGTTGGAACTGCGGCTGACCACGTGCCGTCCTCAATGATTTTATACTTTGTAACTAACTTACCACTATTTGCTTTGATGTCTGTTACCTCATCACCTTCCTGTCCTTTTCCCATATATCTGGGGTCGGCACAGTATGTTGTACTGCTGCATATTCCTCTATCAACCGACATATCTGAATTCACACCCTTCTTACACATATCTTTCATACAATCCATCCGTACTTTCTTCTTTTTCTTAAGGACATAGCGACTTAAATATTATCGTATTTATTTTAATAAGTGATTATAGTCTGTGTAATTTGGCGCGACGCTAGCGCCGACCAGACGCGTGGCGAGTGCGTGATATTGATAAAAATGGTCGTGACGTTAATGACTAATATTATAGGTCAGTGTCTGTACGGTGAATTATTTATCTTTATATTAGGCTAGTTAGGCACACCCGGCGTCGCTCTGGTGAATTTTAAGACTGCATGGTAATTGAATTTACACAATAGAAGAAAATAAATGTTCCCTCTTCGTCTGTAAAATAGAACAAGAATCTGATTGATATATTAACGCACAACGGTAAACTAGGTTAGGCCTATAGTTTTAAAATTTGCACAGAGACTTCTGTGGTTACGTAGGCGAGCACTAATAAAGGATAAGAGGTGTAAAGTCACCTGTTAGAGGTTTAGTATTGGAAGAAAGTTTGAATGGATAAATTTTTGTGATCTAATGTAAGTTGTCCTCAAATTTATATGATTAATTATATTAAATAAGGGTACTGATACACCACAGAGAAGCTACGTTCAATATTGTAGATAAGAATTGTCGTATTGGTTTGTAAATACCGCTGGGGACAGATTATGCCACAAATCGGTTGTACGAAGCAGGAAATTACGAGAAAATCCTAGCAATGACATTGTTATAGTCTTATTGCACAATTTTCTGTTTGTCCCCCTTCTGTCCTATAAAAGTAGACAACGCATCTGCAACTTGTTTAGTTGTTAGAAGCCTATGGGTGGTCGCTTGAAGTAGGAGGGACCGCTTGCTCGTTTGCCAACTTCTGTTGTAAAAAATAAAGACGTAAGGAAGTACTTACAGAGTAAACCTATATACTTTTTTATTATTCCGTAACGAATTGCAATGACTTATCAGAGGTGCAATGCACCGGTTGCACTTACTGGTGCGTTAAATGGATAGCATCGTTTGATTTTAGACTTTAAAACGTGCGTAGTATATTACAAATTAGAATGCATTTAATTCAAATTCTTGATGACTAGTTCACCGATATGATAATTGCTGCCATGCTAATAGGTTTAGGTTCGAATCCTAAACAAGCGAAAATTTTATAAAGTAAGTTTTTTAGTATAAGTTGGCAAACGAGTCTGCTGTTCATTCGATATATAACCGCTGTAGGCATCTTCAACAAAAATGTTTCACGTGTGCTAGAATATTTCTTTTGTCTATCCCCCCCCCCCGCATCAAACCCCTAGAAAAGGATATGAAGGGAAATAGGACTATGACTTATCATAGTCCTGTTCTAATGAGTGAGGTGCCGGAGGCTAAGGCCTCAGAACTCAGTGACACAGAATACTTCCATATCACGCGTGTCTTCTGTGGCCATCTTGTTCATTCAAGAAAATTACGAGGGCAGATATCCTTATTGCTAGAAATTTCGGAAGAAACTAAACTGCAGTTAAATATTTAACTATACACTAATGCGTAATAACCTAAGACAACATACAATAACAGTGCAATAATCGTTCGTCATTTCGCGACATAATTTCCGTTCATAATTCGCATAATATTTACGTAATCCCGTGCCCCCAGCGATTTATCTATTATAACAACGTTATCTGCTATTTATTATAGCTGCAGCTACAAATATGCTATAAATTGATAACGAGATATTTATAACTTGTTATTAATGAGAGAACTTATTTACATCCAGCGTTGAATGTTAACTCATCCAGTTACGCAACTACACGCTGCTCTGTGTTCATGTGCAACGCGTGTGTTAACCGCGCCCAAAACATCCACCTAAAACATATTGTCATCTCAATTTTTTCAAAGAGAACGACAGAGAGAAAGCTTGTTTCGGTACACGATTTTACGCCAGTGGAAACCCACGTGTTTGTGTCAAATTTTAGAAAATTTGTTTGTCTATGACTTGTTAAGTCCATATTTCTTGACATATATAGTGTCTATGATCGCACGCTGTCTGCCGCCGTGACGCCACTAACACAAATCAAACTGCATACTTGAAATCTCTTTTGAATAACCACTAACCATAGGCATCTGCAACAAGCTAATGAGTTGCAGATGTTGTCTACCTTTAATGAACAGAGGGGAAAAACAAAAAAAAACCTTATCCTATCCAACCCCTCCCCCGTCAAATCCTTTCCCTATTAGAAAGAACTATGCTTAGGCCTCCGGCACTTATCAGATGAAACGCAGATTAACTTTACTTCACGCCTGTCTTGTGATTGGGAAGTGGCAAAGCTTTTACGTCTATGCTGATAAGTATGGCTTAGTCTCGTTTTTCATACTCATATGGGGTCGACACAGTAGGGCCGTAGTCTGTATAAGTTCTGGCTACAGTTTTTACGGCCTGCTGATACAAGCCCTCCTCGGGAATAAGTTAATTTTAATATCATGCTTATTTCGCGACAAGATGATGAAATACATATTTTGTGTCTGATCAGACAGCTTAAGAGTCGTACAACTAAGGGAAATAATTTTGGTATGTAGATTTTGCAAAAAAAATTCCAAAAAATAAATTTAATAAGCAGGTTTTTAAGTTACTTAATAAAAAAGTAAAAAAAGACTGTCAACTGTAATTAAAATCAATATAACAAACTTTTTTTTACCTCACAAGTTGTATAACCTATATTACATTTCTTGTCTTATCTGTTGAACAATTAAGGTCCAAAGATATCGCTTTAAATTATCGAAAGTTGATGAGCGGACACGGTAAGGGGGAGGGTGAGGAATGGGTCAGGAAATAATGTAAAACAAACTACAGGTAACAGTAACTTGAATAATATTTTATTATGTACTACACGAGTTATGAGGAATGTTCTTATGTACATAGCTTTGCATTCAATAAACTCCAATAATAATTTCATTGAACAGTAACACCGGCTTCCGACACTCTAACTACTCATTTCTTTTAAATATCCATAAACGCAAGTCAGTAATACTGTATGCAATGTAAATATCAGTTGCTATCATTTAATCCTGTATAGTCAAAAGCCTAAAGCACTATTACACGGAAATATTTCCTAATTTATTTTCTTCTAAAGTAGCAATATATATATTAAAATGTCGACACACCGACAAGCTGCATCCAAAAAAATAAAACAAACGCCAAAAACCAGAGGGAAAAAAATAATCGATCAAAAATTCTGTACATAAATAATATATATACGACAATTGTTATTGCTTATGTTATGTCGTCTGCTTCACAATGCGCCGCTGTCGCCGGATTTAAAACTATCAATGGGAATAAAATAAATTGTACAATGTAACAGCGCGACTGTTGCTCAGCGCCGGCCATCGCGAACTGGTAACATTACCTGGAAAACAAATTGACAATTTAATTTAATCCCTCAAACTTTTATCAACTACTTTGTATTATTTTTTTTGAAAATAAGACGATTGTGATTAATAATTGACTAATCTAGCGCCCCTCCCCCCCCCACCCCCCAATTTGCCGTTGTACCTGAAAAGCAGCGCCCACTACGGGGCAGTACCACCCCCTCAGGAAAGTACTGAGAAGGGCTGTTGATATTCAAACAACTGGTTAAATCCGGATAAAACTGGTTCATTGTTTCAGCATAACACACATTAAATAGTTGGGGGTAACAGAGGTGATAAAAAAGAACATTCAAACTAAGCCTAAACGAATCATAAAAAGTATCGAAAACGTGACCACGAACAATATCTTTGTAGTAAATTCCTACCTAACTTGAAGTTATACTTCTTTTGGTGCGTTTTGGAAAATTGATGAGAGGGAATTTGTTTGTTTACAAAAATTCCATCTTGATGTGGAACAAACTATAATTATTTTTGTCTCGTTACACTAAGGAAGTACTTCTTACGGGCGATTTGTACACACGCACATTTTTTTATATACATTTAGTATATGTAGGGGGGCTAGAAGTGTGAGGCGCCGTTCTTCCAAATGGACCTCGTGAGGATGGCAGGCATAGCCGTATACAGTGGAAGGCCTATGTCTTTCAGTGGACTAATATAGCAAGTACAGTTAGTATAAATCGTGCCGCAGTTTACCTATAAATAACGCGGTACGGTCAGCATCTAGACAGCCTTCTCGATCATGTCGATGTTGATCTTGTAGAACACGTACGGGAAGTACTCCGACTGGCCGAAGCCCAGGCCCGCCATCTCTACGTTCTGTCAGGCGAAGCAAAAAAAAAAGGATTAGTCACGATTTTTTATAATTTAAAATCATAAATAAATATGCACTCACGCCCGTAACCCAAAGGGGTAGACAGAGATAATGGATTTCCATTTGGCGCGACCCTGGCATACCTCTATCGCTTCTTCTACATCCATACATATACGCATACATGCTCCTCGGTTGCGGGTACTCCTTATATCGCCCTTCTTTAGTATGTCACTAATCTGGTCGATATAAGTTCTCCTTGGACGTCCCCTACCAACGCTGCCACTCACTTTTGCAACATAAATTTGTTTCGTTACTCTCTCTTCATTCATCCTTCAACATGCCCGAACCACTGAAGCATACCTATCTCAATTCTAGTAACAACATCCACTTTTAAGCCACACTCTTCTAGTTGAAATCATGCAATATTTATTTTACAGCAGAAGGTAACCAATGAGCAAGCGGTTCAACCATCTGCAACAAGCTGGGGAGTTACAGATCCGTTGCCTACATTTAATGGACAAAGAAGGGAATAAACTGAAAAAAACCCTTTTCCTATCCATCCCCTCCCCCTTTCTACTCTTTCCTTATTAGAAAGGACTATGGTAAGGCTTTCGGCACCACTCATCAGTATTTCACCGGTCGAGCCGGCTCAGATGCAACAGATGTGGTTACGAGCTCTACCAGTGCACGTGTGCCTTGCGTGCGTGAACGTGTACGTGCGATATAGACTGACCTCCGAGGCCTGCGCGTGGCCGTGCTGCGCCGAGTGGTCGAGGTGGGCGTACAGCTGTTGGAGCACGTCACGCAGTTTCTTCATGCTCTTGCGAGCCGGCACTAGGACAGCAGCTTGGAAGTTCACCGGCAGACCGTATCTGCGACACAAACAGTTATACAGAACCCGTCCCAGCGCCATAAACTAATAGACAGCGCTTGATGTCGCTAAAATATAACCCGACTAAGTGAAATAGCTAGTTAGTTGCGTTTCACGCGTATGCTACTTGTAGTTGATTGAATTTTGTAGCACAGTAGAAGTTCTTTATTTAGAAACTATACCGTCTCGTGACGCGGACTACCCTAGTATTTTGTTTGACTCACCTCAACACGGATTCAACGAACACCCGCAAAGCTTTCACGTGGATCCAAGCGCAGAAGCACTCGGAGAAGTTCACCTTCAACCATCGCACCAAAGGACCCTAGCAAAGAAACAAAGAATTATCCAAAATTGTATACATGAAATCAGGAAATTATAAACGTTTCATACATTTACATACAAATGCAAGCCTTCTAATGTGCGACGAGAACATTATAGAGATTATTGCTCTACTTTATTCTCTTATTATTAAAGGTTCTTTTCGGTGACAGTATACAAGACGTTAAGTTTACTGTCCGACTTTAAGTGCGAATGAGACAGTGTACCACTCTAACAGTATGCGAGGGTGGTACTGTCTCACTTCATCAGTGTGCGATTGAGATGGAGAATGTACTGTCCCTCTCTAACAGTGTGCGAATGGGATGGAGAATGTACAGTCCCACTCTAACAGTGTGCGAATGTGACAGGGAGTGTACTATCCCACTCTAACAGTAAACGATTGAGCCGCCATCACCTTAATAAGAGAGAGTGTATGAAGGGGGGGTAAATAGCAGTAATTAATAGGCTATTGCTGTTACTAACAAACTGCTTCTTCTTGTCGGTGACGAGCTTGGTGATCTCGTTCTTTCCGGCGGCGAGGTCGGCCTCGTTGTACGAGAACTCGCGCACCACGAACTTGCGCTCACGAGCATGCAGCTTGAACTCTTCCACGACCTGGAAATATCACCAGAATCTAAATTGAGAACAACGCCATCTAGTTAAGATCGAATATCTTTATTGCACTCGGTATTCGTGAGTTAGTTTTATAAACTATAATTTTAAGGTGCCTTCGAATTAGTGGCGTGAGGTGCGCACTAAGCTTCGAGAAGGTTTGTACGTGTGGATAACTGTATGTTAGACAGTATCCAGTGCTGATTCTTTTAATACGCAGTTATTGGAGGGTAGAATAGCTCAAGAGATTTGTGCGGAGTGTTCATACCTTCTTGAAGAGCGTGACGGTGAAGAGGCCGTAGTCGTTGTCCTGGTGTATGAGCTGCGTGGAGCGCGGCACAATCATGTTGGTGATCTTCTCGTAGTTGGCGTTCCAGTCGTTGAACATCGACCTGTACGATAGTCACACTTATTTACTTATACAGGATGTTCCTAAGTGCAACGGCAAGTAGACGGTAGGCCCACTTTCTGTACACATCAAATTTCGCAACACCTGTATGTGCCATGTAGAACCAAAATTCAAACCAACACATTTCCAGGATTTTTTTTGTTTCATAATGTACTAAACATGTTTTTAACAAAATTTCGGAATAAAATCAGACTTGAAGGACCAAAACTATTTTCCCTGTATAACATTATCATATTTTTGATTCAGTTCTTCGTCTTCGGACGTCTTGTCTGGTTACATTTAAATCTTCGTTCGATTAAATATAGCACGATTTACATAGAACTAAATAAGGCGTACTGTTATTTCAGCATTGCTTAATATATCTGTAGGTCGGTTAACTAAAGCTGGCACCTTTACACATTCACACGTTGAGCTTGTGTGGTGTCTGTGATGCGTGTAACGTGACGTCACTCTGCATGGGAGTCATGAACAGTCTATCCGTCTCACGCACGCGGCAACCTCATGCGTAAGACAGAGGCAGATATTGTTTTGTTTTGCTCTCTTTATAAATACAGAGCGATGATCAACCAAGAAAGCATAATATTATTACAAGTAACACATTTTTTTAAAATGTATTCACCGCCCATCCAACTTGAACCAGAGTATGCTGAATATTTTAAAATGATTGCATATTCAATCGAAATAATCTAATTTTAGACATATTGTACAGTGAAATTGTATCAGTGTATGCCAGCTTTAGTTAACCAATACCCTTTAATGCATCTCTCCTTGCATAACCCCCTCTACAAGAAAATGTAGAGAAAAAGACACTGTCCTCAGATACCACTCACTTGGGCACAATAACGAGGAGCGTGGTCAAGTACTCGCTGTCCAGGATAAAGTGCTCCTTCTTCACCAAGTCAGCCAGGTTACGTGTCAGCAAGCTGCCGCTGTATGAGATACATACAGATTTATACATTAGAACGGATGGGTCGGCACTAGCGAGCCGATCTCATAGTTGGAATTAGAATTACAATAAATGTAATGTAGTTTTTGTAATATCTGTCAAGACTCCACTACTGGATCTTGGCCTCGTGTGTATTACCATAAAGTTCGTACACATGCCACCCTCATACAATCTACTCCCAATCTTGAACAGATCGTCTTTATATATATATATATATATATATATATATATATTGCTGTTCAAAACCATCCACTGCTTCATTCACTGGAAAACTTGTCTCTTGAATTAGGCACGCTGGTCGTGTGTAATTTTTTAACATGGATACACTTGCCTTGATTTTAATTATTTACAATAAAAGGATAAATCGATGTGTGGATGAGAATGAATGAAAGATGATTGGCAAGAGAAATTTATGTTGCGAAATGTGTTGGAAAGCGAACTTTGCTTGAGCCAACCGACCAGCTTGGTGACATACTAATGAAAGGCGCTATAAGGAAGCATACATGCTTAGATGTATGGATGTAGAAGAACCGCGCCAAATGAAAAACTAATAGTGTGTGTCTGGGTTAAGGGCGCGAGTGCTAATATCTGTCTTGTTCTTTGAGTTGTACGTACGTCTGTTTCTTCTCTAAATTCTGCAGGTTGCCTTTCAGTGCGTTGTAGGCGGATGATTTCACCTTCAAGTCTGCGTCGATCTGGCCCACCTGAGAGCCAAACGTTAAACATTTGAATTCAAAAGTTTAACTTTAAAGTCGAAAAAAAAACACCAATTATTACGATCAAGTCTATTTTCATCTTCTTGTCTACCTGTATCTACCAAAAGACCGACAAAGTATCTCCAATTCTTCGAGTCATCCAATCTTTTCTAGTCTGATTAACTATTTCTGGACAAATTCCGCCTCTTTTTCTAGACAACCGCGCAAATCTAATCTATGATTTCCGTTACAGAACATTTCAATATAAAGAACGTAATTAATTTTTTTAAAAGACAGACTATAAAAACAAATATTACGAACCTGTTTACTAATTATGTCTGCGATGTTACGCAGACTCTGCTTGATGGGATACTTGGCCATGTCCCATTGGAAACGGGTCAGGTACGTGGGTAGATCGCCTGGAATATGACAAACACAATATAATATATGCAGTTATTATATTTGTAATATAACTGCAAATACATTTAGAGTATAGAAAATCAAAATCTATGTTTTGTAAATTAATAAGGTCTCGTGTATTTTTCGAACAGATTTCCTATACTCAAATTATGATACAACTATAATATGTGCCATAGACAAATCGATTTGACATTTTGTTTTTTTTTAAGATTAACAATTATCCATTTTAGAACTAAGTTGATATAATAAGTTAATTCATCACGATTTTTTTTTATTAGATATTTTAACCTTAATGATAGAATAAAATAAAAGAACGAACAAACACAAACTTGTTGAATCGTCTATGGAACATATGGACACAAAATAACCTCACAACATATACCACAAATGTAGTCTTAGTTATCTGTGCATAATGTAAAAAAACTTGCCACAGACTAAATAAACTAATGTTGTGAGATATATTAACTTCAATACTTTTAGTTTAAAAACAAAATCGATATTTTTTTATTGCTGTAAGTGCTGAAACGAATATTAAACTAAAAATAAAATAAAATTAAGCAAATAAAAAACCATTTAATGGCAAAAAAAACAAAATACAAGTAATCTAAACAGGAACCATGCGTTGTAAATATCAAACAAATCATTACAGATGTAAAAAACATTGAATTAACTAAGAGCATCTGTTAAAATCTTATATATTTAGAAATGCCACGCGGTGATTTAAAACTGCATTATCAAAAGCTTGAATACATCCTGATGAAGCCTTAAAAATCAAATAAAGGATAGGTCATAAACGGAGGCATCTTGTATCGTTCCAAATAAAGAGCCCAAAATACAAAGCTATCTTTGTTTATATCTTACTAGTAATCCGCCCCGGCTTCGCTCGGGTAGCCGTTTCGGAGTCTATACGGAACATCGCCTTTTAAAGAATGGCCTTGAAGTAGCTAGATTTTTAGATTTTTGGACGAACCTTTTTTTTGCGTATTTTTTTTCATAAGAAGTATGCTATGTTACTTTTAATACCTCCAAGAGTATGTGTACAATGACGATCGGTTGAGTAGTTTTCGCGTGAAAGCCTAACAAACAAACTTACATTCACATTTATAATATTAGTAGGGATTAGCTAATCTAGCTGGAGGCGCATTTCCCTCTCTATCACCTTTCAACCTGACGAAACATCCTAGCTGTTTGTAGCCATTAGCTATAAAAAAAACAATAAAAAAGTTATAAGCAACTTCCCAAAATACGTCAAATTCGCGTCAGATTTTAACAGATGTCAAAAATAATACTTTTATGCATGCGTAACAAACATCATGCAAACAGGCACAATAATCGTACACCAGAAATATTTTTTACTGTACATCTTCAATGCAAGCCAGAACAAATACTTATCGAATTCGTTGAAGTAAAATAACGTTTAGAAACTATTTTAAAGAACGTTTCGTAAGCGCTCGTTTCTTTTTTTAGTTCAAATTTGTTTTATGTCAATTTCTAAACGAAATGGAAAACTTCATATTTATATTATAATTTTTTACATTTTTTTAATAATTAATTTTCATATAAAATTTATGAGGAATAAAATCAAACTAATCGTAACACGAAAAGCGTTATGGAATCTGATCTATTGCGCATTCCCCAGTACAGACTATACACGGCGGGATTGAAACGCTTGTCCGGTTATTTTTAAGGTTAAAATTGACTAATTTAAATTTTACTTTCTTCCTGTTGACAGACTGATTTGATATTCGGTACAAGCCTTAAGTTTCGATGACAATACAACATATTCAAAATATTTGTAAGTCCAATATGATGGCGGATTACATATTTATTCTCACCTACCTCAATATGGGTAATAAATGAAAGGGCTTGACTTGTAGAATAGAGTACATATTGAATAAAAAATAATTTTTATTTAAATATAAAATATTAAAATAAATGAATTAAAATTGCTTTTTTTACCACGAATTTCGACTAATTATTAATAATGTTTAAAGTTATTAAAATATTTAAATGAATATAAATAAATGTATCACGCATGCTAATATAAAAAAGTCCCTCATCTACTAATCTACCTATTTTATAGGAGTAAACTCCAGTCGTGCGTCGGAGCTGACACACCCATTTTTTTCCATACACATTAATACATATAAACCAACATAATTTAGAGCAAAGAAAGATAATAAATAATAAAATATTTTTAATAACGATACGATAAAATCTTCATTATTTTTTATATTTTTAAACAACGAAAGGGAAACATTTTTTTCGGTATTTGGTGTCAGAAGAGTTTTTACTGTCCACTGTTAAATTCTTGATTTCATGACCAAGCTAAATAAATCATTTTACAAACATAACCTTAAAAAGTTTACATTAAATGTTATACTGCTTCGAATTTAATTTCGTATTTAGGTCAAAACACAAATGTTATTTAGGCACATTGAAGGCCAACATTGTATGGAATGGCTTTCATTAATAGCATAAATTACGATCGCTTTGCGCACATCCGCATCCCATCTACGTCATCGCGATAGTTTTCAAAAACATTAACTAGATATTAATTCTGAGCGATTGATTTTTGAATTAGGTTAGAAAATTATCAGATTAGAATGTTGCCAGTAAAACAACACTGATATGTTTTATTTGCATAGACATTAAAAGCGAAATCAAATTAAATTAAGCTACAATAATATATAAGCGTGTATATGCGAGGGTATTCCACAAAACACCCTCTATAAATAGGTTTCATAGGTAGATATTTATAAATACGATAGATACATTATTTTGTTATAATTTTGTGCATTTAATTAAATTAGTATATATAAATATCAACCCGAATCCCACCAGTAGCCGTCACAATTACATTATACTGTAGACACAACAGAGGTAGGTCAAACAATCTGTGACTTGGATTTACCTAGCCCGTTACATGAACTGTGTAGCGTCGAACAAACGTGAACGTGTGAAGGTTGACGTTTGACATTTAGAAAAAAAAGAAAAATGGCGCGCAAACAGCGCTACCAGCGCCACCTGCTCAATTTCGAATTTAAATGCCTAAAATTGTTTACGTTAATAACTAAATTACAGACTAAAAGTTGGTAATCAAAACGCAATCACTGCCATCACAACCTATGCCAATGTTCCTGGTAAATGAAAAAAATAAAATAAAGAGAAACAAAAATGTCGACAGGCAGCGCTAGCAAAAACGCAACTTGACACAAGTTTCGTTTTCAACTACATATACAGCTTTTTACAGGGCCTGTACGGGCGATTTGAGCAGTATTTGAGACTCGGGCGTAATTACGGATTAAAAAAAATATGGCGAACTAAGCGAGTAGCCTCAAATTCCAATCAAATGTGGGGTGCCGGGATCTGGGGAGGTTTCTGGCGCCTAAACCTTGGGTGAGGATGTGGTGCATCCGTTCGTCGTCGTCCTCTTCATCCCATCGCGGCGAACAGCGGCCGCTCGAGGGCTGAGAGCTCTCTCCCTCGCCCTCTGAGTGCTGGTGGTGCTCGCAGGGCCAACAGCCGTGCTGGTCAGAGTACGCCGAGTCGCAGACCGGGGACGTCGGCGTTGGGGGTGGCTCACCCCCCCCTGGGTCACCACACGTCTCGCCTGCGGTCCGCACAGAGGGCGTTGGTGTAGCCGACCGAGTTGTCGTCCGAGGCGATCGCGTCAACCCAACCGCCCTTTTAACTTTCGCCCTAGCGACATTAACAATCTGGCCGAGGAGCGTGTTTTTATGTATCAGCACTCGGTATTGCGTATTTGTTACCGACTCTGCAAAACATTACGACTTTGCTAGTATTAATCTTATTGACTAGTCTAACCCGATTCTTTATGCCAATATACGCTCCAATTTTTATTTAACATGTAATGCATGAACCTTAATATCGCGAAATCGATAAACGTGTCGCCTCTCGACTCAACCGGAACAAAACATAATTGGAAATTAGTAAAAGGATAGGATCGAAACAAATCATAAAAGAAAAAAGACAATAATAATAGAAAAGAAGCGTAAAGCATAGACAATATGAAAGCTTGATGGCTAAGCTATGAATGTTTTGTGAGGCAGTGATTACGATTGTCTATGGATGTCTATGGACATTTTAAATTTAATTGATCTCACTTCACAATTTGTGCAGAAACTAATCTTAATACTTATAAATTGTTGGTAACTAAAACACTGACACACGAGTACGTATTTAAACTATACATTTACAAAACAAGTGTCATAAAATCTATTATATAGATAATAAATTTGTAATTAAAAGTAAAAACAACAATTAACAATTATATTTTTTTTGTCAAAGATGTACTGAAAATAGTCGTGGGAAGTGATTTGTTGCGAAAATCTGATCCCATACGCTAGCACCTTTTTATTATATTTTTTCAAGATTATGATAAAACTCAATGTATCTAACCGATTCGATCATTAAATAAATTCTATAAGAACCTTCGCTGTATACATGATCTTTTATAAAAAAAACATTTTATACATCATAAATACACACGAGATATGTTACAAATGTGTACAATCGACAGGGCATCGACTCAAAGCTTTCAGGGTTGTTTTGGTAAAAAAAATACGATTTAACATCTTCACGTCAGACATGCCCTGTGGGTAAAATAATTGAATCTAGAATATTTCACCTACAACATAACATTACTCTTAAGACGACAAAAAAAACATGAATCAAACAACATTCATCTTACACTGATTCCTTCGGGTGTGATATCTTATAATTCATTAGTTTTAGCTTCAACTGCCATAAACCTTTGATCATATGCCGTCCTCAGCTCTCTCCATCCAGCCAGTTTCAGAATTCAAGATCCGAGAAGAGATGTCGTCGTTCCACCTCAAGATATGGCAACCAATACTTCCGCCATACGTGACCTCCATCCTCCATACCTCTCAATAAACTACTGACGTCGCTAACTCGACAGAACTGACCATAATGTGTACAATCTCCAAATAATATTTCTTCTGAAACTACCGACTTTGCAGGGTCCATATTAATAGTACTGTAATAACACGTGAAAAAAATTGAGTCATGTTGTCTAAGCAATCCAGAGCCATTTTTTCTTAAAACAAAACACCAAAATGAAACAAAAACACAAGTTCTGTGTGCATTGTGTTATGTTCTTAGTTTATCTACCTTGATTTGGTGTTTTTATGACGCGACCTAAAAACTTTGTCATTGTCAAAGCCAATCCTAACTGGCAAAATGACTAGAACCCCTTCCTTAAGTTTCCTGCGAAGTTTTTGTATGATCAGTGACAGCTACGAAATATAATTAGTCAACGTCAATTGTGGAATATCAAAGTATATAAAAAAACAGTACTGTTACTTTAAATTAATATCGTTCATAAAAATTTTAAATCTTTACCTTTTAAATTTCCTCACCTTTCATCATAAATTTATACATCTTTTGTTAAGAATATTTTTTCCTTTATTTGTCACAATGAATAAAAAAAATATTGTAACGAAATCAGAGTATGTTACTCAAAGACAAGACTTTAGGTACAAAATTAGATATTTATTAATCCTTCCAGTTGAAACGCACCTTTAAAGTAATGCACTTTGTTAACGTTTAATTAAAAATAAAATTATTCTATTATTACTATATTCTATAATAAAGTAATAAAAATATTTGTATAACAATTGAACACATATAATAAACAAAAACATAAATAATAACGGTATATGGAGATATTATATATCTTACGCTACATATAAGTTTAATATAAGTTGTCATAGCGGCAACATATGGCATAAAGCTCACCCAATTGAAGCGATACTATATTACATAACATAAACTATGTTACTCACTGCCGAAAAATTTTTTCCACTTTTCAGACACTGAAATGCAATCCCAAATCTAGCATTCATGAAATCTAAGTGTAACCTCTAAAAGACTATGAAAATAATGCAAAATTCATTCATAAATCATATGTGAAAAAGCATAGTTATGTATATATATAGTGTGCATAGATAAATGTATTTATAACCTCAACAAATATTCCAAAGACAATTATTTATAGAGAATTTAAAAAAACCACTTTTAATATATTAGATAATATTTATAATAACTGTAAATAATTTTTGTTAAATCAAGTTTAAAAATGTTTTACGGTTGTAGTTGAATGATCCATTTAAAAAAATGTCCTACAGTTCAATAGAACATTCACCTATAGACTATTGGCGCTAGTTTTAGAACAGATAAAATACTTTAAGTCTTGTATTTGCTTTATAAAAATTCTTTCGAATATTAAAAAAGCGTTACATGTTTCAGCTAATTAATACAATCCATATAATGCTTCAACTCCATAGATAAAAATACAAGTGCAACAACAAAATATCTCCCACATACATATATATACAAGATAAACACAAAATAATGCAACATGTACATTGGGTTCGAAATAGTCTTAAATAAATGAACCCGTTATAAAACACTGTCCACTCAACATTCTTAGCTTTTTTTTTAATGTGCTAATGTATGATAACAAATCTTCTCTTCAATTGAATTTTATTGCATGCCAGTATTAAAACGAATATTTATTTATTAAATAATGTATAACCTAACAGCAACATTTTTTATTATCTCACAAAAAACATTATATGTTAGAAAGTGTTATTATTATCTATTCATAAATATAGTAATTATAAGTGATTTTTAAAACAAAACATTTTAGTTTTTTTATGAAGCAAAATTGCGACGCATAGAAATGTCCCAATTTCATAATTGTATGATCACAATAGACCCAATAAAAAGTGTATGCCAATTATTACTTCTGTCTTTCCTGAAGTAATAAGCTTCTAAAAAGACATTCGTTTTTTATTGATTCTGTTGCTAACACGATTTAAAAACGATAAGAGAAGATTTGTCAAATTCGGGCAAGATATGTAAAATGAAGTTAGAAATGTCATCAGAGATTTGTAAAAAACAAAACTTGGACACAAACAAAATATTTGTCTCTTGTTGATTAATAAACAATAGCAATCATTAAATTACAACCTACCCAGCTTTAACAATGGATGACATAAATAACTCCATGTGTCAGTTAATGTTTTGATTTTTTAAAATTTCATTTTAATTATGAAAGACCAACGTGTTATTTAATCTGTGTGCATAGAGTATATATTTTCATATTAAATTAAATATTTTTGTGCATTAAAAGTGTGTATATGATGTCAACAAGATTCGTTATAATGCCAGCTGAGAAATGCGTGAGTGTGACCAAAAAGTAAAGGGTTACATGCAAAATATAAAAAAGTTTACATATCTAAAATAAAATAAAAAGAAATTTATCAAATCAAAATAAATAAACGAACCACGGATATTCAGCGAGACATGCCATAATAAAAAAATATTTCGCACTACTGTGTGCTTTTGTAATTGATTCCTCTACACCATTTCATTCTATAATTCGTAATTAGTTTTTTCATGCTAGCAACACCGCTGTTCGGGTTTAAACATAGCCTGGTATTTTCTAATAAATAATTCCCACACATGCTGTAGAATATTCATCTTTAAACATTATTGACATGCAAAATTTTACATTTTCAATCACTCAAATGACAGCTTCTTTCTAATGAATCCTAATTTTTAAAATAATATACCAAAGTCCAACTAGATGGCACTGAACAAAATCTAAGGAACCCAGTTTTTTAGGTAACATGTTTAGTGCCATAGTAGATTATTGACTGATATACATACTATACAATTAAAACAATACTTACTATTGTTGGCCATCAGATTCTCGTGGAGCTTGTCACGTTGATCTTCAAGCACCTGTTGAATTGAAAAGAAAATTGTAAAGAAATAAAAATTATATAGACAAGTATTTATACATAGATGTATGAATGTATACAATGTTTCATATCAAGATGTAATTTTTGTAAACAAATGTCATTTACCATGCTTGCTAGCCAATATTTTTTGTATGGAATCATCATCATATCATTGGAAATGTTCAAGTGAAATAGTGTAATATGGATAGCTAATCTTACCATGTAATGTAAAAAGTTGTTTCTCGCAAATATTTTGGAAATCACATGTAAAAACCTTTCTTAAAAAAAATGTATCTTGGTGTGAAAGGTGTGATGTGAGACATGTGTCAGGACCATGCCAAATGGAAATCCATAATTTTTGCCTATCCCTTTAGACTACTAGTAGATTATTTCCTTTCTAAGGATTATATCAGTTTTACTAACTCACTTCAAAGTACCTACAAATCCCTTGTAATCGTCCAACCTCATTTAATTTTAACCAGCCCTGATTGCTTCAAGCAAGTTGAAGCACTAATGATTGAAATATACTAACCTCTCCAAGGTACTGGGCCACCTTCCTTGTAACACTCTCCACAAAGGTGTCCAGCTTCCCGAGGTCATCCGACAACCCCACCAACTGATCCAATGTTCCCACCTAATAAATTAATTTATACAGTAAAATTATTATAAGAAAAGCAAAGGTCAAGGTTGTAGGAGTTCGCTGGTTGGGGACAGATCTATGTGGTGACAATCTTAGCAATATTGGCTGAAATGACATTGATGTAGCTTCTGAATAAATGTTGTTTCTTATTCATCATTGTAGAAGGTTTCTTATTAGAATACTTAACAAAGGTTTTTTTAAATAAGAGGCAAACAAAGAACGGACTGCAAGTTAAGTGATTTCCGCCTCCCATTAACATCCACAATATCAGAGGAACTGCGCAGCCGGCAGGAGTATGCTCTTTTGCTATTGTAAATACCCCGAGAGATCAATTCACACGGTGGGTATATATGACAGAAATTCATGCTAAAACTGTGGAATCGCAAAAATGCAGTGTCATCTTGAATATTGTTGACAATATAACAGCATACAATATTGTTTTAATACAGTGTTTTACATATATTTGTTGCTGTATACTGTGTGTTATTTAAGTCCAAGTTATCTTGTTTATAATTTTCTTTTAAATTGGCATGTGTAGCTGAGATTCAAACTCCCCACCAAGAGTAAGTATATTTAACTATGATGTGTATAACATATTAATACTTTACTGATACTAAGTGGTTTGTAAATGTCATAAGTGGTTTCCCAGTCCCACATCAAATTTATAACTCTTTGACTTATGCAAGAATCATTTGTTTTAATATTTCATTTTTATCAATAGTATTATATTGTAATTACTCTCTATATTTTCTTTCTTTTCTATTTTATATCTATACAATTGGTTTTCATAGAAATGCTATAACAATTGAGCTTAAATGTTTTACAAACAAATAATTAATTAAAAAGACGTACACTACATATTTTATACTAATTTAAAATAGGAAAATATAGTAATTGCAATCAATTCTTATAAGGTAAGCTTATGGATGTACACATATATTTTTTTCTATCCTAAATAAATAAATAAGAGAATGCTTTGAAATAATTTTATCTGACATCTGGAATATGGAATTAATTATGATGATTTTGGATCTGGATATGTGATATCAGAACAAACATTTATAATACTAGAATGAAGCACAATTCAATGATTAATACTAGTTAATTATCCTGTGTCATACATTTTATTTTTTTCAAAGATTTAATATGATTTAAATCAATATCATTAGAGTATATAATATTAATATAGCAGAAGAGTAGTGTTATAAGATTATATAGTAATTCATTGCCTCATACACAAAAATTATCAATTCAATTTGTCATAAGATTACACATCATTTTATTACATATATATATTTAGTGAGTTAAGAAAATCCTATTTTAATAAGTAAGAATTTAAAGCTGAATGACTTACCTTCAAATCAGGAATTGGGAATTTATAGTTGACACTGAGGTTGCCAGATTTTGTGGCATTGTTGAGGGTGTCCCATGTCTGTTGGCAAGTCTTGTCCCCAGGGGCACTAATTAGCCAGTATTCACTCATCTTCACCACTGGAAAAGTAAAGAGCTTAATAATGGACTTTGAAAATGCAACGCAAAATCAATAGCCAACAATAACTATCCATCGATTTTAACATCTTTAATAACTCTGATTCATATCATCTTGTTATAATAATTGATTTTGCAGGACCTCCATTCTGAAGCGCAGGGTGCGCATTGCTGTTTAAAGACGATTCTGATCTTAAGTCGACTAGTGCCGTAAATCAATAAAAAGTTTTGGCCATCGGCGCCTACCCTGTCGCCAGACAACCTGGCGCCCGTCTCGTCTCGCGTAAAATTACACCCCAAACCACCCCATAGAACGACCGTCAGATCAATTTTGACAATTTACAATCGCGCGCAAATGTGCCCAGCGGCTTAAATTCACACGACACAAGGCTAGACAGTCTATAACACTCACCCGGTTTTCAAAAAATTGTGCTGTTTAACAGTAAATAATCGAAACAGCAGATTTTCGGTGAAATCACAAGACTATACGGGACCAGCCCTACAACACCGCCATGAAAATTCACGTGATGCCGTGCTGCCACCTACAACAACTGATATTGGACAGCTGATTTACGTCAATTGTCTATGAAAGAGTCATAGTCATACCTTTTAAGATACACTTTATTCCTGTAATATAGTATTATGTCGATGTAATAACAACTAATCTGTGGTCTACAACAAAGCGAGGCAAAAGATATTTTATATACTATTTTGCAAAAGAGAATATAAAATATCTATATATAATATAAAAGAACATGCGAATTTGTAATTGGCTACTTATAATTTTTTTTAGCATTATGTTAGTCGTTGGAAACTTTAATACTTTATCGTTCAAATAATTAATAACTCAACAAAAAAACTAAAAGTCTTCGTGATCTATTCTCTAAATAGCTGTAATCTTCAGAATTGCAGCTACAGCAGCAATTTAAAATGTCAAAGTACACGAACATAGCGAAGTGAGAAGCAAAGCGAAAACATAATAATATCTTTCCAAGTTTTCCTTTTGACAAGTGGCAATTAATTCGTACACCACATTTATTCTTTGGTCTTTGACACACTTAATAATTTAAAAATATTGTTAACAATATGAGAATTTTTAGCTATTTGGGGAAGAAAGTTGGCGATTTGACAATCAAATATTCAAATTTACCAGAATCATACGTAAAGAGAAGCTATGAGCAGGTATTTAATAATTATCCTGAATAAGAATTTGGAATGAAAAATGTAACCTAAATTTTTTTGTAATTTTAAAGGTTTATTGGAAAAATCCAAAAGGTTACCCACAATATCCAGCTGCACAAGTCGCACGCAAAAAGTATCGTTTCACTACGCATAGACCCTGGACCGCACAGTTCAGACGAGAAAACGAGCCCAACAAACACAGGAAGAAGGTTTTCTTAGAGCCCGTCGGCGAATGGAGCTTCTTCAAGTAATTTAATGATCTTTCTTCCTTTAAAGTAACAAAACTATTCTTATATATGTGGACTAGTGTACTCATGTTGCAACCATATATGTGGTAAACCATAGAGTTGTCTTACGTTCTTGTCAGTTGATGCTTTACTATATAGGCTTTAAAATATATTTAAAGCAACAAACAAGCAAGCAGTTTACCTGATATCAAGTGACCACTACCCATGGGCTACAGCAACAAGTTAATGAGTTGCAGATATGTTGCCTGATGTATAAAATGCCTAATATATATGTCTTTTATCACTGGTAGAGCCAGCAGTTGCAGTAACTTTTGCCAGATCAACAACACCCAGTAACCTCACAGTAGACAGACATTAAAACAGGGGCTGTCTGTGTCAGGGTCTGTGGGGCTCTCCCACCGAGATGGGCGCTCCTAGCAGACGGCACCGTGCAATGCAGGTTCAGGGGTCCCTGCCCTCCCCTGCTGGTGCCGCAGAGAATCCAAAGGCCTAGTTTCAGTCTTCTTCCTCTGCCTATCTTTTCATAATGAGAAAAGTTATAGGGGGGTGTGAGGATGAATATGAGAAGGAATCCTTTTCCTAACTTCAGTTGTCCAAATTAATCTGCAACTCATTTGCATGTCAAATATGCCTGAGGTTGCCACTTGATACTATGTAAAGCTCATAACAATCAAAAATAAATAAATATGCACTCTCACTTATAGCCCGGAGGGGTCTGCAGAGATAACCATTTGAATTTTTTTTGGCACATGTCTCTCTTGCTTCTACTTCATCTCAGTATATTGTTGTCCCTTTACTATTACTGTCCTTTATTTATATAAGATGAGTATCTTTAATCTACATAATAAAGACAAATAGTACCCTTAATGCACAAGCACATAGGCATAGATATGTATGAAAAAGCAAGAGAGGTGTAAGGATTGCATCAAATGTATATGATGAAATGTGATTCGAAAAATAAAACATTTAAATTTATTGTAACACCTAATCAATGTATGTTTAAAGTTTACCTTTTGTATCATTCAAGGGGTGACCGCGTTGAAGTAATGGTAGGCAGGGACAAAGGCAAGCAAGGCATCGTAAGCCAAGTAATTCAGGAGCGCAACTGGGTCTTTGTGGAGGGGCTAAATACACATTTACGAGTTGTAAGTAGCATATGTATCTTGGTTTGCTTCTTAATATAGATATCCAGTGCTGTAACTTTGTGTACAAGTAATAATAACCTACTTTGACAATATAATGAAAAATAAATATTAAAATTGGTTGTGGCCGAGATTATCAGATCCAAACAAATTCTTCAGCTTTATTAACAAAAATAAACATATATGCGCTCACGCTCGTAACCCAGAGGGGTAGGCAGATATCATGGATTTCCATTTGGCGTGACCCTGACACACCTCTCTCGCTTCAACATTCATTCATGCATGCATGCTCATCAGTTATAGGTGCTCCTTATATCGCCATTTTTCTGGCCTTAATCTGATTGATGTAAGTTTTCCTAGAGTGTCCCCTACCAACACTGCCACTCAATTCTAAAGGGTTTTGTCAAATTTTTATGTTCTGTTCTGTTCTGAGTTAGTTTCTGTTTCTCTTTGACAAGAGAGTTCTTGTCGAGATAAATGTTGGGTCAAATCATGTCTTTCATTAACATTAATACAGAATACATATATTTATTGTTTTGTTATCAGGTTGCCAAAGATAAAAAATTCCCCGGAGTGACAATACAATCAGAAGCACCTCTTCTTGTGACTACAGGTGTCAAGCTTGTGGATCCAGAGTCATTGAAGCCAACTGAAATTGAATGGAGATATACAGAGGAGGGGGATAAAGTTAGTACAATTAAATTTTATGTATTTCACATGATATGCTGTAAACTGTGTTCTTTCCTTTAGTTGTCTTTTTCACTATTGCTTACGTCTTTTCTGTCATAGATCATTGATTTTGTCATGTTTTTAAAACTGTGGGTTTCATCCACTGATGGTGTAGTGTGGACCCACGGAAAGAAAATAAAAATGATAATCATGCAACTTAAATGACATTTGACAGCTATCTAGCTAATTCTTTCATTGATCAGTCTTTCAAAAACCCAGCATTAGTGTAACGTAAATTCATTCACTAGATCTTGAGTTCATCACATTCAATAATGTGGGAGGATTACATAATAATATATTTTCATTGTCAGGTAAGAGTATCTCTCACAAGCAGCCGAATAATTCCTATCCCTAAAGGTGCAGAAGAAACAATAGATTTCAAAAGCAAGGCTTTGTACATTGAGAACATGGACAAGGATACCACATCTGCTGACGTTACAAAGGTACCAAGTGTTTTATCAACTTGAACACTTTATAAGCGGTGTTGCAAATGCAAAGGTTGATATAATGAACCAACCCATATCCCAAGATGGGTTTGAATCAAAGGATTTGACAGTAAACAATCCCTGTCTTCCTTTTTTAAGCTAGAATTTGTGTTAAAGATTTAAAAAGTCTACTTAGAGAAGCAAAAAAATTTATCAAGCTTTTTAATCCTCAAGGAAACTTGAGCTTATTCTAGACCTCCTCTTGTGGTTTAAACATCAGAATTTAATTCTCTTTTCAGATCACATTTCAGCCAAAGCTTGCAACATTTGAAATGGATATTATGGAGTCAATGGGCATCAAGGAAGATAGAGTGCCAGCAAAGTCTTATTGGTATTAATTGTGATGGAAATTTCACTGATGTCTCCATTGTTCAATGTTAATAATCTAATTTTAGTTCAAAAAATATAGTTGTACAATGATAAATGGTTTTATTGAGAAATAGTTTAAATACCTTCCTTTTGTAATTGAATGAATGGGCCAGTATGACTGATGAAATAGCACAACCTCACATAAGACAGAGGTGAAGTAGAAGTATGCTTTTGCATTAAATCTGATGAGTGAGGTGCCCATACTTTTCTGGAATGTGAGAGGGTATAGCATTGGACAGGGAGGGGATAAATGGGCAAAAGGAAATAAAGTTTCTTAAGTAAGCTCAATGAAGATACAAGAAGTTCTTTGTATATTTAATATGTAAAGAATCAGAATACTTAGCACAATTATTACATAGTATTATCTTAAACTCGGAACAGTTCCTTATAATGTCTTGGAAAATAAATGGTTACAAAAATTTTAAAATGGTATATTGATACAATTGACAGTACAAGGTAATTTCGTATCTTTCATATTTCATAAGTATAACAATTTAAATAGACTTATATTAATCTTGCCACTCGTCGTTTTCCTCACTATTATTGTCTGGTTCCAACATTTTTGCTATCATAGAGTCACCGCCTTCATTCATCCGATTAAAGAGAGAAGTCAATAATTTCTTGTTTATATGGTCAGTTTGACTTATTTCCCTTGCTGGCTGTTCCATAATTTCTTGATTATTGTTCTGGGTGTTTTGCTCTGGAGCAGGCATTTTAATTTTTGTATTTGTTTATCAAGTTAGTGAATTCAATGAACGGAATGAATCACAAATAAATAAAACAAAATGTCATCGAGTGATAGTGAAGGGCAATGTCAAATTGACAATTAACATAGACCACGTTCCACTAAGCAAATATGTTTTCAAATTGATATTTAAGTATAAATTAAAGAGGCGATCATTAAATATTTATAATGATTATATGCTTTCGTGAAATAAAGATAAAATTGCGTTTTTCTGAAATATCAAAGATACTTTTATTCACAATACAATTAAATACAATTTTCCCATTATAAACATGACACTGACATCTATTACAGTAAAAAGAAGAAATAAATCTTTAAATAAGAAAACGACAATATATAATACCCAAAAATGTAGACAATATTAATAACGTACTAAATCAACATAAGCCTTAACCTTATATTTTACGGTATTCAAAAGCAATAACGATTTAGCTTAAAATTCCTCCAAAATACGATATGAAAAAATGATATTTTAATCATCATACGCTAATAAGTGATTTTAATATCATACGGTGTCTATTAGACATTATAAGCAGCAAATATTAAAAGAGACTCTTCTTTTTATCTAAATTGTAAGGTAAAATTTATAATTACTTAAAATAAGATCTATCATAGTCTTTTTTTGTGCTGGCCTCCCTGAGAGCGAACGACGACGTCTTCTTGTCTTGACTAGCGACATTTTTGTCGGCTAGTGTTACTGTATTTGGCCTAAAAAGAGTTAAAAAGTATGTATTTTATTTAAAAATGCATAAACTTCTAGTTGTAAATATATCTTAGGTTCATAGTGAGATGTGTTGTTCTATCCGGTGATAACAAATTTGCAACCTTCACTTCGACAGTCTTACATAACTTCGGTATAACCTGGTATTGTAATCTGATAATCATTAATTTGTTGTTGTATTGCAGGACCGTAAAAATGTTGGGCCGTTTAGCACCTGGTGTCTGCGCCCAGGTGACCATGGTGGTCAACAATCAGCAGAGCCGTAACATGGCCACTTTAAAAGCCATTTCCATTCGGTTGAAGTCTGTAAAGAACATCCAAAAGATTACCCAGTCCATGAAGATGGTATCAGCGGCTAAGTAAGTGCAATTTATAAAAAAATCCAAGTTATATTATAAACATGAAATAGTTAATTAACAAAATCAATAAGCCCAACTGACTGACCTATACTATGTTTTTTCAAAAGCTATCTAGGCTAAGGAGATCACATTAGAACTGAAATACATACACACCCATTAACAATATTAGTCCTGCCTGTCAATAGACCAAAAAAATCATGTATGTCTAATATGTTTTAACAAAAAATTTAAATGCTGCCATTGTAGAATACTATAAAAATTATTGTAATTTGCCCTATATTTTTAATTAGTTTGCGTTAGTTTTGTTCTTTAAAATATATGACTTATAGGACATGGCAATATTTCATTGATTTAGGTGTATTTAAGTACTAACTTGTAAAAAATTCAATGACCACTTGTGCTGTATCTTAAAGAAAAGAAATGAGTGAATTCGAGGGAGATGTGGAGAATAGTTATATTGTTGCATTTTGTCTCAATAGTGAGATGCCATACCATACCTTTCTCCTATTTAACTGCTTTCTTTGTCTTGCACATTTGCAACTAATTATTGTAGATATATATGAGCCAGACATTAAATTGTTTTCCCATATAATAATCCCATATAATAATTTTCTCAATTCTTGTTATAGTATATAAGTTTGTTTTACAAATGTTGCTTATGTGTTAATATTAATTTCAGGTATACTCGCGCTGAACGTGATCTGAAGGCGGCACGTCCGTACGGCGAGGGCGCTGTGCTTTTCTACGAAAGGGCTGAGGTTAAATTATAAATGTCAACATTATCTATATATGTTTTCCTATGTAATGGAGGGTCGGCACAATATGACCTTAGTCTATTCTGTATCGGTTTTGGCTACAGTTTTACACCTGCTTCATGTCAACTCTCCTAAAATAATTTAGATATTAACTGCTGGACCTCTTAATTCAAATTGTCTAAGCATCACATTTGGGTAATTCTTAATGGCTGTTAAATGTTCTATAAATATGTAAAACTAGCTAGCTAGACTGGCAGACTGTGTTCCCCCCTATAATTAATAGATCAGTATGTTGGCGATAATGGCTTACACATAAGATATAGATATATGCTGTCGCGGGCTTTTTTGTAGAACTATTCAAGGTAGACATTTCCATTAATACACCTACAAATGATAGCCTATGTGTTATTCTGATGTATAAGCTGTGTAATTGTAAAACTTAAGCTTTACAAAATTAATTAAAATATTCAGTAGCTTTTGCATGAAGTAATAACAAACCTCCATACATACAAATTTGTGTTAAATGTCTGCCTGGGTTTGTCACCTGCAGTTCATAAATGGGGGCTTATACCATTGGGCCATCACTGCTCTTATATTAGAAACATATCTAGGAGACATATTTACGATTGTTATCTTGTCTTCAGGTAGCGGAACCTGAGGATGAGCCCAAGCAACTCTACATTGCCATAACCTCTGATAGAGGTAAGAGTATTTTTATGTCCCTTCGATAAAAAAATTAGGTTCTATATCATTATTTCTGAAAAAATATTTATTTAATAATACAACATACCATCTTGTGGAATTATCTGTCTTCTGTTTCTGACTTTAATTGTTACAAACATACAAAAATACATATCTTTCCTCTTTATAACATTACAGTAGATAAATAAATTGTACGACACTCTTGAATTAAGTGATTCTTTTGTTACAATAAGTCGTGTTCCATTAGGTCTGTGCGGCGCTGTGCATACCGGTGTATCCAAAGTCATCCGCAACCGTTTGAGTGAGCCCGGCGCGGAGAACATCAAGGTGATCTGTGTGGGGGACAAGTCTCGCGGCATCCTGCAGCGTCTCTACGGGAAGCACATCATTAGTGTCGCTAATGAGGTACCTCTACCACTAACCACGTACTACACAACTACCCGGTTGTACAAGACCGCTCCTAGCAGTATACTACTGTCCCTGACAGTACGAGACTGTATCATCATCACTCGGCGCCATCTGAAAATCATTATAGGTTTAATCTAGGTAAAAACAGTTTATCTTAAAGTTGACATTTGCTTGCACCAGCACTGTCAAATGAATAGAACTATTTAATTTGAATTTTGTAATGAAGATGCCATTAAAAAGGTTTGATTGTTTTAGGTATGAAACGAGATTATAGGTGTATACTATACTAACTTTTGTTGCCATATTAAGTAAGGCATAATTTTATATGTAGTTGTTTGCTTAGTGCTATAGTCTATTATAATATACTAATTTAGATAAATCCTTTAAAACTCGCCTATGTAATTACAGAAATCTCTGTGCAAAATGTCAAGTCTAGGCTGAGTATTTTGGGCTGTGTGTTCATATATCAGTCAGTCAGTTTCTTATTTTATACTTATAGCTTCAAACATCTGCTTCGATCGGTTATATCTCTTTTTCGTTATTCTAATTATACATGATTACATATTATCGAAAAATATATTTAAAACCTTCATATCTTACATTCTTATCATCTCATCTCATCATCTGCCATCTACATGCAACCAACCACCACAGTGACACATGGGAATGTTGGGGCTGAAACAATCACAATTGCTGTCATTTGTAATTTTGGCTGAATAGTAAAATGTAGGAACGCATCCGTTTTTATGGAATTTTAATGTTTTAATCTAATAAATGTTCTTGTGTTTAACAGATCGGCCGTCTTCCCCCGACATTCCTGGACGCCGCTCAACTCGCTAACGCGGTGCTCACCTCCGGCTACGACTTCGGCTCCGGCAAGATCATCTACAACAAGTTCAAGTCTGTAGTCTCTTACGCGCAGGCTGACCTGCCGCTGTTCAGCAGGAAGGCTGTAGAGGTAATTGAGGCTTTCTTTTTACATGCAACTACGCACTAGTTTAGTGTTGGCTTATTCGATATTCACTTGAAGGTGGCCAAATTATGAAACGGAAACCATGGCACCCGCAACTTGTTTCAATTGATTTCAATGCTTTATTTCAGGCGGCACCAAAACTGGCTGTCTATGACTCGTTGGACAGCGAGGTGCTGCAGTCCTACATGGAGTTCTCTCTGGCATCCATGCTGTTCTACGCTATGAAGGAGGGCGCCTGCTCCGAGCAATCCTCCCGCATGACGGCCATGGACAACGCTTCTAAGAACGCCGGCGAAATGATTGAAAAACTAACCCTTACATTCAACAGAACCCGCCAAGCCGTCATCACCAGAGAACTTATCGAAATTATCTCTGGTGCTGCTGCTCTGGATTAAAAATCTTAAAACGGTCAATAATCTTCTTAATGTTGTCTTCAATAGATACAGTTTTAGCTTTCATTTAAAACGACAATGTTTTGCGCGGGAATCCGCCATCTTGTTTCAGTGTTATTTCAATAGACAAAAGTAATCAACATTCAGCCACTTGTGTCAAAATAATCACGTGTTATCGAAAATCGAGTTATTTATTAAAAACTGCCGTTTTTTTAAAAACAGAAATACAGATGTCTACATTCCCAGCAATGTTTGAATGTATCGGTGAAATTACACGCAATACACGAACTGGCTCTAACACCTTTCGCCGGTGCATTTGGACAATGCTATTTTGTGGTCTGAGCGAAGTCTTGTTATGTAAGGATACAGTGGTGGTTAGAAATAAAGTATTGTATAGACTTTTTCGTTTTATTTGTATAATTTCAAGTTGTTTAAATAAACATGTAATAAAAAAAACTGCAAGACGACCGTATGTGGGCTGCGAACGACCATTCCCGGCAGTCTGGAGCGCACTACGGAGCCTTGAATTTTGAAGTGTTTCGCTACCTCATAAATCACGTCAGGTTCACTGTCATTGATATCGGTGACAATCCTGCCAAAGATCTTGCATGAGATGCTTGGTGTGAGAAAGTTTGCCATCGGATACTGCTTTCACTATTCGACAAGGATAAGGCGATCCGGATAAACAAGACTTCGAAAAGAGTTAGTTGATGCTTTCATGTCAGCCATATTTACACTTCCATATTGAAGTGGCGTATAAGTACAATAACAGACGACCGGAGAAATACCACCAGACATGCTTTAAAGAAGTATTTTGCGGCTCCTTATCATGATTAAAGTTCCGGAGGCTTAATCCTGCTCATCAAACTTTTTTTAATAATGAAAGGATTTAACGGGGAATAGGATGGATAGGACAAGGAAATATCCTTTTCTTTCCCTGTATCCATTAAAGGTCGGCAACGCAGCAACACATTAGCTTGTTGATGGGTGAACCGGTTTGTTTGCCTGCTTCTGCTTCTTCTTCTTTCTTCTTCCATAAAAAAACTAGGTCATAGAGTTTTGGAAGTCGATTGAAAACGAAATAGAATACTAAATGTAAACTTTTATTTAAACTCCATAGCAGTCTTAACGGTAAATTATTCTAAAACGCCGCGTGCGCAAAGTTCACTAAACGAATTTTATCAAAAACAATTCTCAAAACATTCTCACGTTCAAGTTATAATTTTTAAATTCCCTATCCCGGCTTCATTAACTTATGTTGGCAACACTGGTATTACAGTATTACATTTCTTGTCATATTAGAACAGGGGTAGTCAACCTTTTCCAACTTTATCACTTTAATGTTGATTATCTATCAAATTTTGGCAACGCGCCTACAGATAGCATAATTTCCGCCTATATATACCGTCCGTAAAGTCTTTTTAAAGTAGGCCTTGGATATAAGGTTGACTTCCACTACTGTAAAAATGCTTAATTATTTTATTTAAAATATTTCAAAAATCAAGTCATATTTAAAACAAACTTAAATAATTATTTATAATTAACAATTTCACACATGTGAAATTAATTTAGGATAAAACCTTACGATTATAATAGTTTTAAATTCATAGCTATATATAAAATATATGTCGGCCAAATGTCTCCAGAATGGTTTATATACGCCAATATACTCTGAACTAAATACTCTGTCCATTGTTCATGCAATAAATATCAATACGTAATAATTAAAAATCCAGTATTAATTAATGACTTACTAAAAAAGGGAGCACCCATAATCAACGACCATGAGAGATGCGCTCGCGCCCAAATGGAAATCCGTGATCCCTGCCTACCCCTCTGGGTTACGGGCGTGAGCGCATATTTATTTATTAATTAATGTCAAAGTATTTGATATTGTTGTATTCAATACCCGATAGAAAAAAATATTATTATGTCTTTCAATATTCATCGTAGACATTTTTAAATATTAACGGCGGGAAATATAATTACCTAAAGTTTATTCCAAACCGAGATGGAAAGTTTGTAAACAAAAGGTACACCTTTTTACGCTAAAATTCGTAATCCCAAAATATTTACTAGAGACAATTTATTCGCAAATCACGTCATATGTTAGCTTACAATATAATATACAATTTCACTTCACTTTATTCCGATCTCGAACATTTCCTATGAAAGTATAAAAAGTGTAATGACCGCCATATAAGTGACGTTTGTTTGTTTACAAAATTTCCATCTCGATTTGAAACAGACATAGTTTTTAAATGACAGCTTGATAAACTGTCGGTTTAAGTTGAGTTATTACGTTGGTCTAATCCTACGCTTTCATGCTTATTAATCAAGAGATTAATACATACTGAATAGGTTAAAAAAAAAATGTTTTGTCTAGGCTTTCAGTACCAGATCGTGAATTGAAGCTAACTAAAAAGTCGCCAATTGGCGACTTGTAATGGAAATGTCAATACTTTATAAATTATGTAATGTTAATTCCCTCCCTGTCCAGATCTAAAGGAATACTTGTCGAGTTTCGTTGTCACGATTCGTACGTACGTAATGGCGTTTTCTGCAGCGGAGTTTGTTATAAATGCACTAGAAATATGATCTTTTAGTAGGACGTGACCAAATCATTAGAGATATAAGTCTGCTCCTCGCCTATATATAATTAATAAATGTAATTACTACGCGTGAACGATAACATAATACTTAAAATACGACGCAGTCGCCTAATCTCCCCGCATTTTTATATGTACAGCGAGCAACAAAGCTATATGTTCATCAGATTTACAATATTCAATGTAAAATTTTGTTGTACATTGCAGGACCAAACTATGACGTCACAGGACTGGGCTACTTGTTATCGCGCACGGGCAGTATGTGCCGCAAGCTTCTCTCGACGGGCATTCATTCATATTACAAACATTTATTTTTTTAGGACCTTCTCTGGTTCAATCCAGTTAAAACTTGTTTATAGTTCCCTAGCTTTTAAAGTCATATTTTCAAGTATATTCTAAATCTAACATGACAATATATAATAGAAAAACAATACACAAATATAATATTTCAGTTAATTATTCATTAAATACCTTAGCATCAAAAGAACGTGATACATAGATCTAGCCATGATTATACTGGTACAGTATCGAGAGCGCAATGAATTATTTACATGCCGCCTGCGACCGGACTCGCCCTCTCTTACGTTTTGTATCTGAAATTAACAAAAAATATATATTGTACTACTTTTTATCATATATGTGTAAGATTGACGCTCAGAAGCCCTCCCATACACTTCCGGGGAAGATAGAAGACCTCACGGGGCCACGAGGAATATCTTTCTGTCAGTCAGGCATAAAGACTCGAAAGATGGCTATTTGTTGTTCTAACTCAATAACTCATTAGTTAAGCCAATTTTCAGACTATCGTGTTCACTGTGTATAGATTGAGCAGTCATTGGACGATTCGAAGAATACAAGGTACAAAACCTCCATGAGGAGATATATATCTGAGATCTTGTGTAGTACAGTTTGATTTACTTGCTCAGCGATCCTGTGATAGGGGAGGAAGGGGTGTCTGTCTTGCGCATCTTGTGCAGGGGAGGTCACCTGTTGGCGGAGGGTGGCGTGCGCCACACGGCGGAGGAGGTGCGCTTGAGGCGCGCGCGGTCGATGTTGGGGAAGATCTGGCGCAGGTCGGGGCACTGCGGCCGCATCGAGAACAGCCGCTCCAGGTCGCACACGCCGCCGCTCTCCTCCAGGCGCGCCTGCACGCGCAGCTGACGGCGTCGGTTCTAAACACAATATATTAAAATGTCGATTGAAGCACTTGTAAGGAATCTTGCACAGGTATGCCTTAAGGAATTATTCCCATTCGAATCTGACAGGCATCGGTTCCCACAAATATCCTACAGTGTTCATTTCCTGGCGAATTAGTTCCACACGTCAACCGTGAAATGTACAGGTAAGGTTTAGTTTGTCTTAGATTAGTATCTCTGTCTACTGGAATAACACTAAAGCCGGTTCAGCATACCACAGAGGATGACCAGACGGGCGCCGGTCTTTCCACTTCTTCGTCCTCATCCGATTTCAGGTACTGGAAGCCGTCCGCCATGTACACCGGCTCCATTGGGCAAATGGGCGCGTACGACTTGATTGGAGTTGCTGGGGGAAAACGTTAAGCGTTCAACAATATATTCAAGTATCAAGATATAGCCCACAGCTAATTTATATATTCAATGCGCCTTAGAAAATATTTAATTATTAAAACTTACTTCGACTATTGTATTTCAACTTCTGCTTCTCGTTGTACTCCTTCTGTTTCTGCAGCATTTCTTTCATCATCTGGGCTTCTTCTTTCTTCAACCTAGAATAAACATTTACACTTGCTGAATATATTATATAAAACAAGCGCAGGAGAATTACTCAAAGCAAAGTTAGATATTAAATAATTTATAATAATGCAAACGAAAGTCTAAATAATGTATACAAACCTCAACTTTTACATAAAATTGGTAAACTGCATAATATTTAACATATATAAAACCTTTAACTCCCATATTATTACAATTTGACTTCACTTTATCTCACGATTAACAAAATTACATATCGGGTGAAATTTTATAAAAAGTGTAATACCCTCCATGGTATTGTGATATTTGTTTATAAAATTTATGCCTTCACTTAGAACAGGGCATAATTAATTCTTAAGACTGGTTGCCGGAACCTCCTACCTCTCATATGAATAAAGAAAGACTAACTCAGAGTTGGCAGGGGACGTCTTAGACTTTACCGACTTGTACCAACAAGGATGAGTGTAAAATCGAGAGAGGTGTGCCAGGATCCCTCTGGGATAAAGCCGTGAGTGCATTATTTTATTTGTGGATTAAAGATGTATTACCATGTAAATAGCTAACTTACGCCTCGGCTTCTTCTAATTGCTTCTTTCTAGCAACTTCTGCTCTCTTCTGTTCTTCGGCTAACTTCAGCGCACGCGCCTGCTCCTCCGCTTTGCGCCTCTCCTCAGCCTCTGCTAATTTACGTGCCTGTTCTTGCTTTTTCTGTCAAGAGAACATTATCCATTAGATTGTGGGTCGAAATAACTATCCACACTAATATTATAAATGTGAATGTAAGTTTGTTTGTTACGCTTTCACGCGACAAACTAGTCAACCGATCATATTCTTGGAGGTATTAGAAGTAACATAGGATACGTTTTATATAAAAAATAGTATGTAAAAAGCGTAGTATGTATGTTCTTCTAGACCTATAGACTCTGAAACGGCTGGACCGATTTCAATGAAATTTACAGGGATTGTCCAGATTGGCACAGCGGGTGTTCCTGTGTTTGGTAGCGGATCAACATAAGTAGTGGTCCCCGGGCGAAGCCGGGGCGGGTCCCTAGTGCTTAATATACGGTATTATTGTAAAGGGAGTGATCAGCAAGTATAAAAACCTTATCAGTTCTGCGCTCACGTTACTGCTGATTATTGTCATGACATTTCCAATCATCAATTTGAAATAATGGGGAAGGGGAGGGGGAAGACCGCGCTGGCTATAGTTACTTGTACTAGATCATGAGCCAGGTATGTATTTTACTTCATGATTCAGTGTCAATAAAGTTTTGTGTTATTATTATTTATTACAGATAGAATGTATGTTCTAGCTTCACTTGATTTGATTAGAAATTGATTGGAATTGGAAGAGGAGTAGAATTAGACCTGTGGCAGGTTATTCATCAGACAAAAGGCCGAATACTTCTACTTCATGTTTCCTGTTATATCCGCTATATATATATACCGCTGTTATATCGCATGGTTTCTCTCTCTTACCCGCTCCACCTCCTTGAGTTTCTCCAGCTTGCCGAGGTCCGCGTGCGCCTGTTTCTCGAGGCGGCCGCGCGCCGCAGCCTCCATGGCCGCGCGTCTGTCTTTCTCAGCCTGTTCTCTTGTCGCAGCAGCGGCGGCCATTTTTTCTTCGCGTTTCCTACAAAAATAACACTTACTCCGTACTAAACTAATATTATAAAAAGACAATATTTGATTGTTTGTTCTGATTGAACTCAAAAACTACTGAACTGATTTTTCAAATTCCTTCACCAATAGAAGGCTCTTCTATTAGTAAGTAACTAAGGGCTTTTACACACGACGCTTTTTGTGCGTACGGAAGAACGCGCGATTGGGAAGTCGAGTCGAAGACCGTGGTCATAGTCTTACAAACGCGCGTCCGGCGTTATTTTGTTTACCTACCTACACGTGCGAAGCTGGGCTGAGTTCCTTTCGCTATATCACTCGAATTTTAGGAATTACTAAACAAAGAGGATATTTAAACGTTAAAATTGTAAAACAACAAATGAACAATGACCCATAAAGAACTCTAGTCTAATATAAATTAGTTTAACAGTAGAAAGACTAGGTTGGGTCGATTGAAATGCAACAGGCCCCATTACTCTTCCACCCCTTCTCTGTCCTTTTTGTAAGTGATCCCTTCTACCCATTCCTTTCTCGAACTCTTCTGATCTTTGTGGACGTCTATAAGGGGTAGTCGTCATATACTTCGAGATCTATTTGTCTTCTCTTGTAATTTCCCTTCTTATATATATAAAAAATGTATTTTTGTCCAACTGATAGGAGTCTATATACAATCAGTGGGTTTTTTTAATTTACTATTGTTTGTTACCTTTTTTGTGCTTCTCGCTTCGCTTCCAAGAGCGCCTCCTTTTTCCTTCTAGCGTCTTCTTTCTCTTTTATCTGATCCGCCACCTCCCTGGCCCTGGCGAGACCGCTCAGTTTGGACGTAGACGCCGAAGAGTTGGTTTTCATCGGGATGTTAGACTTGGGTTTTGACGCCGAGCTAGTCAACTGGAATAAATAACGCAAAATTAAATTTATATCCTCACTAGTGTATAAACTGTCGTAACCATGGATTTCCACTGACGTGAATCGTAATCGTGAGAATACCAGCTTTCTATCTTTCCCTTTGAAATATTTGAGATGACAACATGTTTTATATTAATGTTTTCGGCAGTGTGAACCCACAGTAAGAGAGTTGCCACACTGGCATACACTTAAGTCTTATTTTACCAGATAAAAGACGATTCCGTTGCCGATACTATAAATGTAACGAGGTATTTACAGATCTAGTTAAAATTTCTTGATAGAAACCATAAAGAACCGTTGGGGGGAATTTTGGGGCGACGATGATCTTGTAAAAGGGAAGAGAAGAGAGAGTCGTGTCGTATCAGGAAGTCAAGAGGTACGCACAAAGGGAGGACTGGAGGTCTACCAACAGGAGCGGAATAGTTCTTCAAATTGATGACGAGGAAAGTAATAATTACCTGACTAGTCTTCCCATTGAAGATGAGATTGTTCATCTTACTGAGGTTCTCCGCTGACAAAACAACTTTGGATATTTTGTCTGGCGGGGTGACATTCTCCGTTGTATCCTCCTGCACCAATATTTAATAATTATATTTACAATATTAGGTTAAAAATCAGCAATTATTTTTTCGTATCCGAACAGAGAGAACGGAGACTAAATAATTTTTCAGGAACGTTTTCTTACAAAATAAAACGAAAACAATTGTAACTCACAATTCTACCGAACTAGCGATTCACCCCAGCTTTCCCGGGTCGACAGATACACAAATAAAAAAATATATCCTATGTTATTCGCTGAAAACAGACTATAACTAGTGCAAGAAGTTTTTAAATCGGTCCAGTGATTTTTGAGTTTGTTCGTTACAAACATACAAATAATAAGTTTTAGATATAAATTCAGAAGCGACTAATTTTACTAACAGTGGTTCTAGTAAACATGTTTTTGTTATAACATGGTAACATGAATGCAAGCCATCCCACTCAAATGCAAATTCTATTATATAAAAGAAGGAGCTAATTTATGCACAGCCCTAACTACTGGGGTAAGACTTGAAATTGGTTTGACTGGGGATTGATAATTTGAATGAAGTCTGGTGTATTTATATAACGATATTATGTGGGATGTTCACATAGCTGGGAGCTTATTTTCAAAGCATTCAGAATTCACAGATGTTTTTGTAACAATATTAAAATAAAAGTTACCTTCTTGGCCATAGCTCGTGTCTTGGTCCTGGTGGTCCGCGCCGCCAGCTCCTCAAACTTCTGCACTTTCTCTTTGACGGCCGACCTGTAATGTTCATTCCAAAATAATTATTATAACTTCTTTATACATCACAGTACCACTTCCATACATGACTTAGTCCTTACGACGTTAGACCTCCAAGAATATGTGTACAAAGTTTCATGATGATCGGTTGAGTAGTTTTCGCGTGAAAGCGTAACAAACAAACTTACATTCACATTTATAATATTAGCACTGAGGTTAATAAAGAGGTTGCTCTTATAAATACGAATAAAAGAGAAGAGTGTCTCACTCATGGGAGAGAGGATGAGAGTGAGAGAGAAAGATATATTTTTATACAGATCAATATAAGCTACAAGGCTTAAATAGTGAAATACACTCACAGAGGTTGCTTGGTTGGTATTGGCTTAGTCGGAGTGCTCCCGCCATCGTCGGGTGTGTCACTGTCGTCGGTCAACAAGGAGTTATCTTCCGTCACATTTGGTTCCACCTGCACTATTAAAAGAATACAGGGTATAAAATAACATATTCATTTAGAAGGAAACAAATTAGTTTAACAGAGAGCCCGGAACAACAAATGTCCTCCCTCGACGAGTGTAATACCATAACCTCACCTGCCTACCTTCCTTCCATTCCCATCGTTTCCTTATCAGATATAGATGGGAAGGGGTAGAGGAGAAATAGGCTTCTGTTACCTCAGTAAAAGGTTGTTACCGGCTTTACCATTGTTACAAATAAATTAGTTAGCAAAAATAACATTTAACGCTTACGTTTCTCAAGTACAACAGTGGCATTCATCGCTAAGTCCCTGGTTTTGTCAAACTCCACCATAGTATCCAATGGGAAAGTTGGTTTATCCAATACCATGGTAGTATCCATGGGTAAGGGATGTTCTAACACCATGGTTTCATTGCTTCGTTTCTCTATCACCACCGTTTCATCACCAACTCTCTGTGAAACAAAAACAAGAATAGAATGAGCTCGCACATAAGTTTTAAGTTAGGAAAGACGCAGAATCCCTTTAGATCAATTTTATTAGTGTGACCTGTACCATTGACTTTTACCAATGTAATATAATCTTTCGACATATATTTTAACCATTTCGGGGTTTCTAATTTATTTTACATAATCTGTACATATATTAACAACTTATGTATACTTAGGTACCTAGATGTGTGGACAGAATTTAAAAATTTCCATTAGGGATTGTCCTGGCACACCTATCTCGCTTCCTCTGCATCCATAGGGTTCTTAGGGAGAAGATTTTTATCACAATCAAAATAGATTTTTGGTATTCACTTCTTTTGTTATTGATTCTCGAATGCCAGGCTTATAGTAGTAGTAAATTTACAATAAATTAATATGTGAAAAGACCTTTAATTGGCCCTATAATGGGAATTTTGTTAGGGTATTCTCAAAAAACTTACCAAATTCTTGGGAGTAACTGGTTCGTGCTCGTACACACCATTAGGTAGAACAACAGTGTTATCCATTCCAGTGTTCACAGTTATTGTTCTTATATCAGCATCTTGTATATTAATTTCCTTGTCAATTATTGCCACTTTGTCTTTCTGCCTGTCATCACATTTATCCAGTTCTAATTTAGATACTAATCCTTTGGAGTTAAGCTTCGGTTTACTTTTGTTTTCTAATACAAGCGAAAGACTTTTTGGCGATGTCTCTTCTTCAGGTGAAGTCTCTTGTTCTTTTACTGGTTCTTCTTTTCTGGCTTCTTTCTCACTGAAATTCATATATTTTTATATTATATTAATACAGTTATGGACTCAACTAAAATCTTGATTTATAGAATGACTATAGTCTTTAGAAGCCAAGTTAGACCTTATGATAGATGAATGGAGTTTTAGTTGATCAATTCTTTCTTTTGATTAATACGGTTTGCTCTTATAAAAACGAACAAGAGAAGAGTGTGACTCATGGGAGTGAGGATGAGAGTGAGAGAGACAGATATACATTTTTATAAAGGTCAATGTAAACTGTACAATGCTTAAGTAGTGTGTTTTATTGAATTATAATTTTATATTTGTAGAATTATAGTTATTTGAAGATGTTAGTTATACTTACGCTGCCTTTTGTCCCTTTCTTGTCCTCTTCGGTCTCGGCTTGTCACTGGGGGAGCCTGTAGGACATATGATTAAACTTTTTTAAAATATATAACACATACACTTCCAATCTGCATCTACATCATTCTTATGGTTTGTTAACCAATTGATTAGTCTGTACTTCAACTTCCGATCCACAAATACCTTAAAGAATTTACCGTATCTAGAGAGCTTTGGACACCTGACTTTGATAATTATTATTGTATAATAAGAAATAGTTACCGAGTCCACTATCTTGAGTTACACGCGTTTCCTTGTCAGTATCCGAACCGACTTCTGAAGCTTTCTGAAAAATAAGACGCAACCATTACAATAATAGTTATATATAAAATAAATTCAATGTAAAAATGTGGGGTGAATTGATACCGATATATCGGCGATACTTTGGGCCACCCGTTGTATCGACATAGGCTTTATTTATTATTTCTTTAAATAGAATACCGCGAAAGGCCCCAGCCCTATATACAAACATACAGTTGGGTATGAAGCGTGGCAATTAGACTGACATTACAAGGGCATGTTATTAGCATACCTTTCTGCCCCTAGTCCGTTTAGGTCTCGAGTCCTTGGTCACTGCTGGCGCTTCTTCTGTCTCCGAACTCTGAGTGGTCCTGGAGGCTGCTCGGGTTGCACGACTCGACGCAACTGTTTTAATAATAAAATGCAACATTAGTATAGACTATACTACTAAATTGGAGACTTCAGTTTCGGAGTTCATAGTCCCTAAAGCATTGGGGTTTAGTGACTATAAATTGCTAATTAAGGCCTTGTGAGTTCGAATCCTGCATTTAATCCTGATCTGATGCTTTCTCTGCCAAACCCAGATCTCACTTCCTTACATTAAAGTTGGGATTAGTACAGCGGTACTGTAATTTTGTTTTATATATGTAACTGTTATAACAAATAAATAAGATATATAACTATGTAATGCTTACCAGGTGCCGCTGGTAATGTGTCTGTTTGCTTTCTTGTCCTAGTCCGTCTTCTTCCGGTGTCCTCTTCAACGAGCTCCACATCTGGTTTCTCCTTCAGAACAGCTTTTCTTGCTTCTAGAAAGATTTTATATAATTCTTTTAAAAATTACTCTTTAAGCTTAGTTTAAAGTAATGGGCAATCACTCCAGCAATCCCAACTCCTGGAAGAACCCCAGCAGCTCCTTGACGTTGGTAAGTTCTGGGAGTGATCTCAGTGAGCAGTGCAGTCTAATAAGGAATTTGCAGAGACCTGTCGGTGACTATATTAAACAGACCCTTGTTAAAAACATTCACTGTTTTGGTTTATTTCTTTTAAGGTGCATTATAATAAATTGTAAAAGGACAACAAGAAATAATATTTTAGATATATATTTTTTCATATATAGTTCACACTTATGTACAAGTACTTACACCTATAACCCAGAGAAGCAGTGGTGGATTCAGGATTCGGGGGCGTGATCGTAATGGAAGAATTTAGATAATGTGGGGTGGCTTAAGCCCCTTAAACCCGGTAATACAGAGAAGTATGCAGAGATCAGTGGTTTTAACACACTTGTATCACTTTTTCTACATCCATGTTCCCCGGTTACAAGGACCCTTATTATCGCCTTTCGTTAGTATATCACCAATGTGGTCTAGGAATTAAATATTTCTTTACTTGGTACAGGCGCTGCTGGTGGCGGCATTGCAATCTCATCCTTATTCATTTCCTGTTTGACTGCAACATCCACTGGGAGAGACGCATCCTCCATGGGCGGTAAGGAGATTTTCTCTTGTTTGACTGTGTAAAAACAAATGTAACTAGAAATGATTATTTTAATAGCGCCAATAGCCTAATGGTTAAAGGTACAGACTGTGAAACATGCACAACATGGTCCTGGGCTCGAATTCACCATTCGACTGTTGTGAATCATTTCCTAGAACAAGTATTAGCTTAGTTCGGAATAGTTAAAAGAAATATTAGTAAAAGTGTTGCCAAAATCTGTATGGAATCCAGTATGGACTATAGTCTACTATACCGGTAAAGTCTAGGAACAAAAATCTTGTTCACGCGGTTCGATTCCCACGCACGACAGACATTTGTGTGCATGAACATATCTGTTCCGAGTCTGGGTGCAATTATCTATTAAAGTATGCATTTACAAAAAAAATGTATATATAGTATATCGGTTATCTTGTTGCCATAGTATAATCTCGGCTTAGTTTGGGATCAGATGGCCGGGTGTGAATAATGTCCCAGAATATTATTATCCTTTTCACCCTTTCTGACTACATGACATTAGACATGTACATTTTACATATTAATGTATGAAAAACAAACACTCACTTTGTACTATGGGTATCGGTCCGTTATTCTCTTTGTTTTCATCTTTATTCTTCTTAGATTTCAACTGAGTTTTATCCTCACAGACTTCGCGACGAAGTTTCTGCAGAAGATTTATATTGACCTGTGTACAAATATTATTATTTGTTGGAACAAATGCAAAGTTCTTAACGAGAGATTAATTACATACTTTGTATTGCAATTTAAAGTATGATACATCGGCAGATCCAGGATGGCCTCAGAGCTTTACTTTCCAGTGTAATATTTTATATATGTGTGTATCAGATTGAGGGAGTCTCAGGCTGGCAAAAAATAATCACTTCAAAATTTTAATCGCAGAGTCACACAGAATTGTCATGATTTTTGGACCTATAGCCCCTTAATTCCCCCTTGGATTTGTAAATTTTTGTATTAATATGCCAATTTGAAATGGCAATTTAAAGTATCTAATTAATCTGTTGCTACAATAATGAAGGAATGATGTTACGCCTATGTAAAAATACAACTACTACACCTAGGAACATGAAATTTAATAAATAGCTTTCTTTTACTATGTACGAAGAATGACTTGTAAATTCAACCACTGAGAGGTGAAAATCAGAAAGTCATTAAAATGAAAATGTATATTTACTTATGAAAAATAATGACATCCAAAGTATTTCATAAAAAAAACAGCTCAAGGGTGTGAAAGAGGGTTAAAATATTTATAAAAGAAAGTGTTAATATATATAGACTATGTGCAGACGCCATTAACCCAAAGGAGTACTTCTACATCCATATGTCACTGCATACCTTGCTTGCTTGTTGGTTACGGGTAATCCTCATAGTCTTTCTTTAATATGTCACTAATCTGATTGAAACAAGACCCGGGAGAACTTTAATTTACACAGAGAAAGGGCATTAACCTTTCAGTATCAAAGTTTATACCTTCAATTTTCTAAGATATTAACTGCACTTGTGGGAAACTGATATTATGAAAGATGATTATATGAAATACACAAATATGTACAATTGAAGAGTTACTTTTAGCATGTACACATTTTTATTACAACTTATGCATAGGAAAACTTCAATCTACTTTGATAATCAAAGTTGAAACAGTTTGTATTTACCGGCATTTCGTCTGCCTCATTAATTATATTCTCCCTTAGTACATTCATGTTGTGTTTGCCCTATAAAATATCATATAAATTAAAGTGAGTAAAGTGCTTAATCAGTTAAAAAAAAATAAGTAGATAGGGAAAGAAAAGAGAAAGTGGACAGTCAAAGAACTAGGGACTAGATTTAATTAAACCTCTATTGCAAGGGTGTGACAGTAAAATTTTTGCAAATCCATTTCCAACGTATTTTAATCAAATTGGCGTCAAGTAACTAATGAACATGATGAGCCTAGGTGTATGGACATGAAGAAGGTGGCAAACATGTAACCAGTACAACAAGCAAATGAGTTATAGACATGTAACAAACTGTTAATAAACAGAGGAGGAGATATATATTTATTTCCTAATCATCCCCTCTCCCATACAATCCTATTGTTATTAGAAAAGGATGGAAAGAGCAAGAGGACTGATATTATTACTTCATGTCTGTGTTCTGATGTTGTGGTTTTTTAAAGATTGTGCTGGTCTAATTGTACAACAGATGCTGCATCATCGGGATCTGTGTATGACTTGATTATGAACATGATTGTATTTTTTTTATTTTTAGAAAATGTGCTAATCATACCTGTTTGGTAATGTTGCTCTTTGCAGCGACTGAAGCATTTCTCTTCTGCCTTTTATCCACTTCAGGACTTGACATATCATCAACTTCATGCTTGCTGCGTTTCTTAGATGCTCGTTGTGTAGCAGCATCTTCTTTTTCCGTTTCAGAGCTCTCTGCGGGTTCAGCACATGGTTTTTGTTCCAATTTCTCATCTGGAGTCTTGTTAATCTCACCTATGATTATTATTAAAAATTTAAATAATATATTCTCAGTGGTACACGAAATGCAGTCAACCCCATTTAAGATATTTATACCAACCAGAACCACAGGTCCCGGCTTAATAGCATATGACCGTTTTATAAAAAATACTGCTTTTAACAAACTACATATGACAACCATTTTTGACTGATGTCTTAGGGAAGTGTATCTATTACAATAATGAACTGTGTTTTGTTGGAACAGCCATATCTGGCGCAGTAAATCGAGCAAAGGTTTCATAAAATCAATAAACAGGCAAACATAAAGCTGGTTGCTCAATGTTAAGTGATTTGGTCTATGAAAATCAACAACACTTGAGGAACTGCAGATGCATTGCTCACTTTAAAGGCTGTTACTAAACTAGTGTGTAACATCTTGCAAGCACATCACTTAATATCAGCTGGGATTGTAGAGCATTAGTTTATTCATTATAAAAAGAAGAAAAGGCTTTTTCTTGAAGGCCTTCATATTTGGTTGGGAATACCACACATGGCTAACACAAGGCGTTAGCTTGGTCACAAACCCATTTGATTTGACGCACTCACATAATATTTTAGCAATAGCAACAGACTAACTCACATGAGGCTAGCAAGGAATGGCTGAAGAAAGATCCTTGCATGACAGTTTGAATATAGACCACACCAAAATCACCTTGCATTGCCAAAAGCAACTTAGTTATTCTAAATAATTAATTCTATCTAATTCTTTCAATGGGAGTGGTGTTGGGAGGAACCACAAGTATTCCAATTCCCAACTCTCTCCCTCCCTATAAACCAGCTCCCGGGATATTAAACTGCCAAACCCAATCATAACAATTTATTAACTCGCGATAATTCCAAGTGACTGCTGTGAAATCATCTAAAGCAGTATAACCCGCATTAAGTGAACAAAATTTTGCTGATGTATGCACAACAAAGTGCTAATCATTCTATATTCTTTTGGGCCATGTTTGGATCAAACATGATGTGAAAAATACTTATAAAGATAATTAATTCTGTAATTCTACCGAACATTTCCAAAGCAGTACATATAAATACAGTAAATTAAATATGGTTATTGGAAGAACACCATATTTGTGTTCTAAGCCTGCACATATGAGACTCTCAAGAATTTTTTTCATTAACAATTCTGTAGCTCAAATTTCGAATTTAAAGTTTTTAAAGTTAGTTAAAAAAAGCTGTTCAATGTCTATTAAACCAGCTTATTGTCTAATAGTGCAATAGTAATTGCAACCACCTTTACACAACACTTGTTATTGTCATGCACCTTAATTAAATTTGATTTGAAGCCACATGCTAACACTACTGCAAGCTTTATGTATTAAGCAGTGAATTTTCCATGCATATCTGTACTGATTAAAAAGTTATCCACTTCCATCGTCTTTGCTAAATTGTTAAATGGTTTTTGTAAGGGTTTGTGGAAATTAATAATTTAGCCAAGTAAATGTTTGTGACATGCTGATCTCTCATATATTATAGTGATAAAATGGAATTATTGTAAAATGGAATGTTCGCGACTTACCATCGTCCTCATTTATGCTTTGGAGTTTAGCTAAGATCGTTTTGTCCTTTACAATCTTCTCTCGCGTTTGTTTTTTCACATTTTCAAAATCAGCTTCAAACTTATCAAAACAATCAAGTGCTTCCTGTAAACGCGGAATATTTTATCATTCTAAATCTTAGTTAACACAAATACACTTGAACAATAAATTTAAACTCCACAACACTTTATATCTCCGTCAGAAAATAAATGGCGGTTACTCTAAACACACGTTATTAAACTTTACCTTAAGGCTTTCATTGAACGTGTTAGTGAAATCTTGAGATATTTGATTGATTTTAGGTAGTAACTCTGTAAAAATTGACATAATTGTGGAGAAATTCACTTTTATTTTAAAAGTTTCGTAAATTTGTCAAACGCCATAGAACAGGCCACAATCGAAAACCGTTTGAAATTGAAATACGGAACTGCCAATGTATTCATTTAAAAGCAAGTTTGGCAGGTTGATTTATGTGACGCGTTCGACGCGTTCACTGTATTCGTCACAGATAACATTAAAACGGATAATCTTAAGAACCTGATTAATATTTTAAGCAATCTACCTATTATATTTATTAATATGTAAAAAAATAAATATTATTTTTTCAATGTGATTGAAATTCTCAATCAAATTTTCCAATTCATAAGTCTACTTTTATAAAACTGGAAAATTACGAAAGTACATAACTGCGTAAATATTAACTACTATGACTAGCAATGATAATATTATTTATAATAAAATGTTAACTATATTGTTTTTAATTATTATTCTTTTATTTTTTTTACACCGCAACTCTTTAAATAATACTATTTAAACAATGTTGCTATGTATATAACTTATTTATTATTATTAATATGTATTATTATAATTCTTTTACTTTACATACTTGAAACTCTGACTTCTCGATTCTTTTTTGATTGACTGAATAAAATTCTTAGTTTTTAAGTTGACAAAGGTCAATCATAAGCCGTATTATGTTAAGTTAAATAAATTTTCCAACTAGAATAAACTTATCATTAACACACTTATATGCATATGCGTATAAGTATAGTATCGTTCAAAAAAGTTAAGTATAATTATAGTCATTGTCGGTCATTGTTGCAATGTCAGGTTATGAAACAGTTGTCAGGTTATATGTGTGAATAGTGGTCTTGATTCTACCGATTTTGCGGTATTTCTACCGACTTGGCGCTTGTCCTACCGAAACACCGAAATGGAACTATTTCTCTACGATTTTTTGTTATTTAAGGGTTCTACCGATTTTAAATATTTGAAGTGGGAATCTTAATCCTTATGCTTTTATCCACTTATGGAGTTTTGCCGAAAGTTTTTATCGAAGTATATTTTAGACTAGTACAATGACCCCGATATTCGGTCCAAATATACCGAACTCATTTTGGCATGATGCATTTAACTTTCGATAACAGTGTGTATCCTGTGTATGAATGAAACATACTTATAACAAATTATGCGCAAACATCAGGTTTTTAATCAAATGTCAATAATTTAACTGGATAATTTACTTGATAACTGGTCGATTAATTTGTGTAATATTTTAATTATATTAAGTTCTAATTAGGCATAGTATTCAAAAGCATTATAGTACCGCTCTACTATTAAAAGCTCAAAAATTGTCCATTAAATAGTACGAAATCTCTCGAAGCGTAGACAGCTGTAATATAATATAGTGGTTATTAGGTTATCACATTTTATTGTTATTAGAAATCGTAAAATTTTATGAATATTTTATTACATGTAAAATTGGCTCGATGTCATAAAGTTATGTGCATATGGCGTGAAAAAAATTAAAAACTAGTTACTTTTAGCTTTTTAATAAATAGGATGCAGGCCAGCCGAAGATAGTTCGAGGACTAAGATATTCATTTTTCAAGTGATTTGAAACTTAAAACCAGTCATCATAGTATCACCTACTAAAGCTCGGTAATCTTGGTAATAAATTAAATAAGATCAAAGAAATATTTTATAGCATAATATAGCACATATGGCGTTCACAAATATCTCTTTTATCTAATAAAACGTTCGTAAGGATCTTGTTAAAATTTTAACAATCCAAAATGGCGGAACATAAATCGCTCGCATGATGTAATAAAAGTTATCGAGGCAGCGACTAGTTTAAGGCGACAAAGTTCCAAAAGCTGTTACGTTCGTTCACAATATGGAACTTTTGCGCATTATAACGTGTAAGAGAGACGACCGTACGACGGAACAAAGTCAAGCCAAAATAAAATGCAATAAAATGGCCGATATAACGCAGAGATTCCGTTCGGGAAACCCCTTAACGCAAGTACAGTTGTCTTCAAAACTGTGACAAGAGACTAACAATAATTAGAATATGAATGGTGGGAATCACGTTTTCGGAACTGTTAGGTTAGATTACGGTCAAGGTCAAACTTTGAATCTTGAGCTCGAGAGTAAGGTTTAAATACTTAAGCGTTTTTTAACTTCAAGTTAGTTATCAGAAAATGAGAAGAGAGCATTCGGTTGACCTGCTCCCTTAGACAAAGTAACATGCGATTACTGATATCGCCAGTAGAAACGTCAAAAATATATGGAATTGACTTAAGCTTTTGAAATGTCACGTGGTCTATAGTTAGCGAATCTATAAGCTTGGTTGAACGGAGTTCACGACCACTCTCTGTTTATTGCGGTAAGCTTAAAAGAGTTAGAAATGGTAATTAAGTAAATTATGTCGACGACTGTACATTGGCGTCGAAATGTCGGCTGTCTATCGAACAGAGCCTGCTCTCCCCGCCTCACCCCGTCGCGCGTGTGCCAAACTTACTACAGAATGTCACGTCCACTACACAAAACTTTTTTTGCCTTTTAACAAAGTCCGAATCTCAGAATTTTATAAGAATGTATTTTTTCGAAACTATATTTTAAAGCTAAAGCATCATTTATTGCTTATCCATTAATATCCGAACACCTTAACTGATATTATAAATGCGAATGTGGCTTTGTTTGTATGTTACGCTTTAACTCTTTAACGATTCAACCGATCATCATGAGGTTTGCAATTCTTCGGGCAATGTCGGTTACATTATTTCTAGTGCGGATCACATCATTTCTGATGCGATGACGCCCTATATAAATAAAAAAAAATGATCTAATTCCTCATAGCCGTTTTCAAAATAGCCGAAATATATATACAAGAATTACAATAAGGTCTGTGTATACGTTCTTTGTATTTAAACGACTCATTGAAGCATATATATATATATATATATATTTATATATATATATATATATATATATATATATTTATATATATATATATATATATATATATACTAGCATTAGTTTTTCTTGTTAATATTGACACACAAAACGTATTCCGGTCACTACTCCCGATGTGTCCGGTCGTATATGTCGCCAACTGCAATTACTCCGAGACAAAATTCAATTTAAAACGGTTTCAATGCAGAAACAAAATTATATACTTTTCATGCAACTTATATCGCTCATTTATAATGAAAGTTACAGAATAATTAAAGCGTTTTCAAGTAACGCCACTGCGTTACTTGAAAACGCTTTAATTATACCACCATATATATTACCACTGTAAAAGGTATTTAAACTACAATCTGAGCTGTGAAGTCTCCAATTAATTTATTTCCTTGGACACGACACAAACCAACAGTCAAAACGGTATCCTTTCCTTATTCCTTTCTTCGTTCCAGCCTACAGTCGTCCAATGCTAGACCTATACCTCCCCCATTGACTGTCACAATCGCTCCCCCACCCTCATCCAATTGACTCCCTGTATACAAATGGTATGCATACAAAGAAAATTAGTGTGGTAACCGGCAGTGTGACTCGTAATAACATAGGAATGAAGGATGTGAGAAGCTTTTGTATACAGACGAATCGGTCCAGACATTTTAAAAAGGAAAATAAATCATTTTTAAAAAAGCAATAACAATCAAACTGGTTAACTGAATAACCGCATCTGATTTAGTTATAATTGTTAATTTCAGTATCAAAGGACATGACCGTGTGGCCTAATGGATAAGGCGTCGGACTTCGGATCCGAAGATTGCAGGTTCGAGTCCTGTCACGGTCGGGACGTCTTTTTGTTAGATACAAAAATATGTTATTAATTTTGAAATTATATTCGAAAATTGTATCAACTAACAATTAACTTTCTACGCCATGATTTGCAGAGTGAATTAATTATGGATATTTACATTATGTTATTTTAATAAAAGGTTCCTTGTTATTCTCTGGTGTTCATCCTTGTAGTGTTGTTATTTGCTGCAAGTGTTAAACTATAGACTCTTCCAAGATTTAGTATAAATATTTGTAGCTGTAGTCTATTTTTGGGCTTTAATATACTTCGTAGCGCGCTACGAAAACTGGCCGTAGCACATTAAAATCAACGCTACATAAGTGCTACATTTATCGATGCTTTGTCTTGTAAATTGGTTTGCGTTGTGTAATATAAATAATAGAGTCCTTGTACTTTATAAAGGCATACACAACGGAGTGAATAGGCTAGGAAGGAACTTATAAAACATTGGTGACTTATTAAGTACTAGCGTTCCGCCCTGGCTTCGCCTGGGTATTGCTAATAATTTTTATCCAATCGCTATCAAACTAACAGGGAACACCCGCTAGGCCAATCTGAACGTTATCTGAAAATTTCATCGATATCGGTAGAGCGGTCCTGAGTTCATTGGGAACATACACACATCGCTTTTTATATATATATATATATTAAATAGACGGCGCTTTCGCTTAAATAATATATAATGAGGTCTTTCCGATGTAGAACTTTGACACTTTTTATTGGATGACCTCCTAGACAAACTTATGCCGACCAAAATTGTGAGACAGTCAAGAAATTCCGTATTACGGGTATCCAAAACCGAATACCATACATGAATGTAGACCAAGGGAGATAGATATGCCATGGATGTCCATAACCTTTCCTTACACTTTACACTATGGGGGTGTGTTATTTTTCGTGTTACACTTCTTTTACGAAAAACGTGACACTAAATTCATGGTGTTACCATGGCAACCAATAATTTATTTTTAGCTTACCCGTAATTTCAAGTTTTTTAATCAAATTATCATTTTTTTTAATGAAAATGAAATGAATTGCATTTATATTCTTTTTTTTATAGACAAAGAGTAGGCTATTTTTATTTATTTCTTGTGTCATTTTAAGTAAAGTAACTTAGTCTTTAACTTGCTTCACTGCTTCTTTCTACATCTTTTAATTTTAACTTATTAATAAAAAAATACAAGTTATAAATTCCGGTAGACAAATTGTCAATACACAGACGTTCCGTCGAATCGAACCCGTGGGAACTGCCAGGTGGTCCTGTCGGAGGAGAGAAATGTATATACTTAGTACAGCTGTACTAAAGACGCGAAAGTAGCTGTACTTTTTATACTGTGTATTCTTTGAAAGCTATTCGTACATGTTTTGTGCTGTTATTAGCGCAAGTTTGCCGTTGGGTAACTCACATTCGCCTACCAGAGCTGGACTGGTACAGTCACAAGTCTCACCTGGCTGGCTGGCTGGACGTATTTGGTACTTACGTGGACTAAGTAATTGTAAGCTTTGTGCACTCGGATAATATGCTAAGGGGATGGTTAATGACAATGATCGAATAGTGGATTCAAATTTCGCAATCCGTATCTTTTATGATACGAACTCGTATCGAGCCGTGATATACTAAAGAAGGGCGATATAAGGGTACCCGTAACCGATGAGCATGATGCGTAGATGTATGGATGTAGAAGCGAGACAGGTGTGCCAGGTACGTGCCAAATGGAAATCCCCAATACCTGCGCACCCCTGTATATTACAGGAGTGAGCGTATATTTGTTTGTTTATTTTCTATACTTCGTTCCAAATCAAGATGGAAATTTTGAAAACAAAGATTAGCCTTTACGTTGAAATTCGTAAACTCCAAAATTTTCGAATAACAACTTTTTCTCACATTACCTTATAACATTAGCTTTCTGTATAATTTCACTTCACTTTATCTCACGAATTCCATAAAATTACATTTCCGATGTAAGTATATAAAGTGTAATGGCCACCATGTAAGTGACATTTGTTTGTTTACAAAATTTCCACCTAATTTTGAACGAACTATATTTATTTATCCAATTCCATGTCCAGCCAACAATTGTTAGTAATAAACAATGCTATATTCTTATATATCGTGAGGAAGTTTGAATGAAACATTTTAATACGGCAATTTATTTTCCTAACGCACACACTGACATTATGTAAGACGTACAATTTAGTTGACATATTTATAACGACCCAAATATCATAGATCATAAAAAAACTTCTGCCAGAAGTAATTTTCGAACCCACGCCCTCAGAGGGGACCAGAACGTCCGGACCCAGTTGTATTGGACAAGGGTCCTGATATATAAACAAATAGATGAAAAATTACTACCTTACTACTATTACTTATTAAAAAAACATATTATCTTAACAATCCCGGAGCGGAGCTATGACGGTTCGCAAATAAGACGAAACGCTTCGAGAAAACGGAGGTAGCGACCCGTTTCTTCGGCTCGTTGTAGCGGGGCGCTGCGGTGCCGTTGCCACGGGAGAAGTTGCGTGCGCAACTTTTGATTTACTGAATCAACCCTATATATAACTGAAATTTCGCAGTACTAAACAGAGACCGTGTGGCCTAATGGATAAGGCGTCGGACTTCGGATCCGAAGATTGCAGGTTCGAGTCCTGTCACGGTCGATTACGAATATATTTTTTACACAATTTAATGTTAATATAAAAATAAATCAAGATAAAATTAAAATTTTGCCTAATATCAATACCAATAAGACTTTATTTAATTATACCAGTATACAGTTAAGTAGATTTTATGTTTGCGATAGCACAGTGTTTAATCATAAGTTAGTCAATATCTTAAGCATTACTTACTAAGTAGCCACTCACGCTTGTGTCCTACAGTTGTTTGCAGATATAACAAATATTCTTTGGCCCATATTCCTAACTAATGTCTCTCGTATCTTCTAGGCCTATAACTCCAGGTCTATAAATCTCAGTCGAACACTTTATCGAGTTTTGTACAATCATTTAACATTATGTCTATTTCTTCTAAACAATAGACAAGTATTGGCTTTCAGATAAAGAACATTTCACGGCTCATCAGTTCGAGAAGTTATTTAAGCTCCGAAATAAATCCTAAATCCTGCCCTGAACTAAACATTCAGTATGTTGCGTTCTATCAAACATTAGGAATTCAGAAAAATGGACTATGCCATTTTTACACACAATCTTCTTCTTCTTGGTCGCTTCACTCTTGGCAGAGTGGTCGTGGTTATCACGCTCCGGTAGATTGAGCAGCAGACAGTACCCGCCGTACGAGGTTCCGCCGCCTGCTGGCCGTTAATCAGGCACATTCGTATACGGGAGCACCCACCGCAGCCTTCACTTGATCCGTCCATCTCATCGGGGATCTCCCCCGTGGTCTTGTACCTTCTACTTTCCCTTGCACGACAAGACGTTCTATGGAGTCGATTCCACGTCGACTAACACTTGCACGAAATAGTGACTATATTCTTTCATTGTTACTTGGTGCAAGGTCACGATGGCGGTTTAGTTTTCAATGCAGCTTTATATGTCTTTTTGGGAGCAATAATAAATAATCAATAGCCGTCCGTAACCCAGAGGTAGGCAGAGATTGCGGATTATCATTTGTATGATCCTGACATCGTACATCTATAACATAAGCATTCATACATCTAGGCTTACATGCTCGTCGGTCTCGTGTACTTCTAATACCACGTATTAGTATGGCATAGACTTTATACAAGCCCATAAAACTGTTGGATTTTTATGGAAGAAGGTGGCAAGCGGTTCACCTGATGTTAAGTGACGGCTACCCATAGACAAGCAAGCAAGTCGTGTGTGCGTTGCCTACCTTTGATGGACAGAGGAGATAGCCAGGATAAGAATATTTCCTTTTCCTATCCCACCCCTTCCCGTAAAATTCTCTCCCCCTTCCCACCCTAACCTTATTAGGGAAGGACGGGAATGGCTGAATTTGGGCCTGTTATGACAAATGTTTACGTATTTACGGATAAAACTTTTATGGATACTTCTTTTAAGCTAGTCGTCTATGGCTGGTCTAAGACCTACACCAGATCGTTCATCGGTTCATCATGTGGGAGGCCCACCTACGCTGCGTAGACGTGGCCCTCATTGCACGACCCTTCGCCCGACAGTGACGTAATAATAGTGGCAACAAAAAATTACACAAATTCATTTTAAATACCTCTTTTAAATTGACGGGTACAAGTAATTGAACAATTGAAGTTAATGTTTTTTAACTTATTAATGGCTGTACGGTCATCTGCAGTGTTATAACGGCCACAAAGGCTTCACTGACGATTGTCTTTTTGACAAGTCATTATAACACAAAACAAGTTAAATGATTGATTCTTGACTCGTGTTTTAAACCGAGCCGACACAATAAAGACAATAAGAGATCGAGTTAAGTTACTGCTAAGTGAACGTTGCCATAAGAGCGTTGCCACACGGGCGATCGCGTCGTCGCACCGCCGGTGCCGCTATTTAGTTTTACAATACAAATGCGAACGACTTCTCGGTACGGTGACTGTACGCGCAAGAAACGCACACGAGGCTTGAGAGACGAAGCGGGGAGGAGTGCTGCACGGTGCGGTGCCGCAGCCTGAACGCAATACTACTTTTTATAGTATCAAAATTTGAAAAAAAATTAAGCTAAGATTAAGCAACGTTGTATCATGGCAGAATTGTGCGTTGCGTTGCGTCACCATTTTTGGTCGTGTGGCCTGTGTGGGAACTCTTTAAGATGCTTCGACGTATACGGATTGCAATACCAGAAAAACAAAATAAATTTGAGTGTGAGTTCTTATGCGATGTAAGCATGACTTTGTATTGAAGTTCATTTGTAAAAGAGGATAATAAAAGGAAGACTGTGGCGGTGGTAGACAGATAGAGAGAGACAGAGAGAGAGGTCGAACGACGATTTCTTTTCATTGAACAATGTAAAAACAATGTTCACATTTCCTCATTTCAAAAAACCTTACACTTTTCATACAAGCCAATTCACATCGGTACATGTTTTTTGTTCCTTTATTCTAATTAATTTAAGTTTGTTATGTATATAACATAATTCGTATTTAATTTTGAAGAGCCAACTTTGTGAATTTGAAGATTTGGCGCAATAGTTCGTATAAGATTTTGCTTCGAATTTACTTTTCTTAGTATCGATGTATTGGAGTGATTAATGGGATAAGTTTTTGATGAGGTTTCCATAAGCAACTTACGTCGTTATAACTTGAGTCGACCGCTGTAACACACAGCTCGGATTTATCAATACCATTTTAATATCGGTATACGTTCCTAATATTATAAACGTGAACCATTTGTGAGCTCTGTAATGAAACCTTACTCTACATTACTCTAGTAATCATATTTAACATCTTCAGGTATGTTATTAAGAACAATTCCTTAAACTACAAAAGAATTAGTTGAAAATATTGACCAGTTCCTCGGCATTGATATACCGCGTCCAAATTCAAGGTTATTTGCAAGGTAAGGCCAAGGCCTCCAAAATGCTTGGTGTGCTCGGTACACCGAAGCAGGGCACATGCTGCGCCATCGCTTATTAGTTGTATGAGGCGCAGGTTCGGCCTTATATGGAATACTGCTCACATCTCTGGGCTGGAGCTCCTAAATACCATCTTCCACTTGACCGCGTACAACAAAGAGCGACCCAAATCATCCCGCGATCGAACTCTTACTGATCAGCTTCACTCACTGGTATTGCGTATGCACATCAGTTCTCTTTGCATTTTTTATCGTCTTTACCATAGGGAGTGTTGCAAGCAAGGAACAAATCCTGCTACTGAGTTTCGTCATTGTTCAACTCGAGCAAGTTAAGCAAGTCGCTTAGCAGTCGCCTACCAGTCGGATGTATATTATTCCGAGATATTTTCTTGGCGCTGTGTCGGGAAGCGGGCATTGTGAGTACGGGGTCGCAGCAGGAGTGACGCCGCTCATTGACCACCAACTTAACTGGCTAGACTTGGACAAATTGACTAGATCCTGTAACCGCTGAACCGTGCACCATGTTCGTTAAACTATTATACAACGCAACACGCAATTTCATGAACTTATGGCCGTCGATCCCGCATTGTTGGATAAACGTACGTAAATCTTGATAACTCTTTATTTCCTTGAAAAAGATAAATTCAAGTTTGAAGATCGGTCCGTTCAAACAAGAAATGCATCCATAGACACAAGAGTAAATAGTGATACTTCAGTCAAGATCGTTAAACAAGTTACTGCTGTACAACGTAAGTTGCTTCGTTATAACTTAAAGTTGATTAAGTATATTGATACGGCCTATAAATCGAACTTTTACGCTTTTATACTTTCCGTGTAAATAGGGAGCACTAGACACTAGAAACCTACATTTAATAAAATACTTACCTTGTACATTTGCTTGATGAATCAATGCACCACTGACTGTTAATCAAAGCCCAAACGTGTGGACCTAGAGACTTAAAATTTTGTAGAGGGATTTCTGTTACTAAGCAGACAAGCACTAAAAGGATAGAAGTAGGGGATGAAAATTTGTATCGAGAAAATTTTACGATAACCTAACCTAACCATTTACGTAAATTAATTGTTTTAATATAACCTCATTTATAAGCTATGTTTATATAAAGCGAGTTACCTAAAGTCAAACTGCGTAAGCAGTTTTGCGGGGCATGGTTTAATGAAAGTGTAACTTTTTATCAATAAATAAATAAATAAAAAAAGCAGGGGACAGGTAGCTAGTTTCATGTAAACTAATTTTGAAATAGACCAATTTATTGGTTAAACAACTTATGGATTATATATTTACAATATCTTCTATAAAGCAGACTGTAAAACCAAAACTTAAAATCCTATTTATTCGACTAACCCAGAAGGAAAGTATTGTTTTCCTGGTAATGTATATTATGTATGGATGTATGTATGTCCGTTCAATTGTGCTCTGTAGCCTACGGCTTAACCGATTTTGACGATTGAGATGTTACACCGTTACACGTTACGTTACGTTATACGACTACTGTAACGCTAGTTCGTTGTGTAATTGTTCTTTGCATTTTTTAATAATATAATGCTTTTTTTTAATTTACTAGTTTTATTGTTTGTGATGCAGAAGTACGTCGCGAGCGAGGTGTGGGAACCACAATATGTCGGCTCACGAATGCGCATTTCATTATTCAAAATGGATTATAGTCCGGCCGATATTTTGTTTGTAGGTAAATGAGACGGTGCGAGGAGGGGGGATTTATCAGATTAACGTCATTTAAAGCCGACCGCTGTGGGAACATGTCGCGTCCGTCATACCTGTCCGCGATACCAATGAATTTGACATCATTATATACCCCTACTTCATTTTCTTCTTTTTATAATAAATCCAGCACTAGATCACAATCACTTGGTGCTAAAGCGACATACGCACCGCAGGGCTGCGGTTGCACTGCGTATAGCCGTGCGGTTTCTATGCGCACTGCGGTTTCGGTCCACAGATAGCTCTCTGGAGGAACTTTTGCGTTGAATTGGCAGCTGCGTTCGCCGTTGCCTTAGTGCGTATGAATGAAAACTGTTCTTACTCTTTCTTCTTAACTTTAATCTTTCGTGGTTTTTAATAATATAAGGTTTGTAAGAGGCGGGATTCTTACCACGATTAGACTTTTTGAGCTCCCTTTTTGAGTTTTTTCATACATATTTTTGACTGGGCAGCTGGCCTCATCTGCATCCGCTCAGTTCGTAGGGGCCCTGGGAGGTCAAGTGACGGTAATATGATTTGAGCAATTTTTAAGGTTATAGCGGAACGGAAGCACTGTCAACAAGCATCCAGCAACATGTTCCAATCCTTTACCGTACACTATGAACAAACACTTAAATTATAGTTCGAACGAAGGCAAACAGTTTGGAGACTTATGCCCAGACCGGCACCAATGATGAAATAAAGAGGTAACATAGTTTGGCGATAAATTTATTATTGTTAACCTTTTAGTAAAAAAACTGGGATTTGGACGGATTGAAATAAGTCAATTTTTATAAAAGTTGAAATACGTATAAATATTTTCATTTAAAAAAAAATGAAATAACAAATGTACACAATTGTCTTCACAACAACGGACCGCCATTTTTCAAAGTTCAAAACATTTCGAAATTAACCACAAGCTGCCAGTATTAATACAATTTTTTTTTATCTCACGTCAAAATTATTTTATCGTTTAAAGTTCACCTTTAGTGAATATAATTACGGTGATTACGTCGCCGCTGCTGCGGAAATTTCAGGCCTCATTCCAACACACCTCGGTGGACGTTAAACCGATTTTTATTAAGATAATAAGATAATTATGTATTTAAATTGAAATTTTAATTCGATCAAAAAATTGAAAACAATAAGGCGTTATACATTGTATATATTAAATTAACGGTTAGAATAATAAAGGTTACATAAAGCTGATCGACGAAAATTTTAATTTATAATGGGAATAATGATACGATCTCTGCCACGTCTAGCTTTCGTTAGACATTGTGAATATATCCCTCCTCTGTCCAGTAAAGGTGGGCAACGCATCCGCAACTCATTATTAAGTTGCAGATGTCTATGGGTAGCGATCACTTGCCACTAGTACTATAAAAAAACCAGATCTTTTTATCTATTTTTAGTTTTTTTTTAGAACTCATGTGTTGTAATAATTTTTGTATCTGTCAATAATTATTACATTCTCGACAATTCTCTGTGATTTTAAGAATGTTATTTTTGTAAATATGTATTCTAATTATAAATAAATAAAAACAAAAGTATATTTCCACTAAAAAAATATTAGAGGCCTTTCCTCACTATGATACTACGCCTTTTCATGACCAAGCCATTGTGATTGTCAGTTTCTAATATGTGGATAGATTGGCATTTTATGGGTACATTATACAGGTTTATATATAGTACAATAGTAGAATAGTGTTTCATCTCTTAATCTTAATGGAATATAATTAAGGTACGAGATATCCATATATAACCAAAACATGAAGGTCAAAGTTTGATTCTTTGCGTTATTTTATTGCCTTGATAGTACAGAATTCTAATAAATTGATAATTATTACGTCAACATTCCAAAAATATTTCACTCTCCTCAGAAAAGAAAATAATAAATGACTTTTGATTACTACTTAATAACTATTCTATTTTTTTTATTCGGAAGATAATTTGTTAAATGAAGCGTCTTGATGATCCACCGGTCCGAGATTAACCCGCCACATGTAGTGCAGCCCCGGTCCGTTACCCCGGGATACACTTTTGACGCCTACTTAAAAGCGCTGCGTAATCCCTACTCGCCTTTTACTTTTTACATACGAAATTAATTCCCTGTGTAGCGTCAGCACAGAAAATAAAATTTAATAGTTGTAGTAAAGTACAGATGTTCGTCAAGTATAGGTATTTATTCTTCATGTATAGGTATTTATTCGTGATGTATAGGTATTTATTCGTGAAGTATAGGTATTTATTCGTGATATATAGGTATTTATTCGTGAAATAGAGGTATTTATTCATGAAGTATAGGTATTTATTCGTAAAGATTTACAGTAATGCCGATTTTGTTGAAATTCAGTTAGTTAAAACAGTTTTTTATACTTACAAGTATAGAAACCTTCCCACAAGTATTTTTGTTAACCGTACCACAAGTCGTCCGAGGATTTAAGCGGATATCTTTAATTGTCCGGAACCGAGGCGAACGGCTTAACTAGAGAAAAAAACAACACGACTTTCCCCGGCTAGTACGCAAGGTAAAAATGTTTTATTTATATTTTCAATATAATTTTCAAAGTGTAGCTTTACCCTACTTTATCTGTGAGATGGTTAGCCAGGATTAATTTAATTAATCTACTTTTCAGTAAGATTTGCGTCGGCCCCTTGACACAGATATTGTAAGAGATGGCTTTTAGATATAAGAGAATATTATGACTTCATTATAATAATTATAACTCTATAGCCGCGTTGTTGGTGTACTTGGCTTTGTCGGCGTGACTCTTAGGTTCGATTTCTAGCCTGTGCAAAATATTGTTATCATTAATAACTTGGGACTTTATACACATACCGCCATCTGATCCCAAACTAATCATTGCGCTATGGAAACCAAATAACTGATATACTACATATACTAATTTTCTTTTGTAAATACATACTTAAATATATAATTACACCCAGACTCAGGACAAACAGGTATGTTCATGCACAAAAATGTCTGTCCTGGGTGGGAATCGAACCCATGACCGTGAAAAGCAATTTTCTTATTAACCACGCCAGTCAGTGCATCAAATTTGTATGTATAATTAAATAATTCGTAACTATGTAATTTAATTATTTAGAACAGGATATACCCGTATTCGGTTGCGGGTGTATTTATTTTTCATGAAATCGTTTCACTATGTTATTAATAAAATATAGCTCATCTTACATTAAAATTTTGATGGAAAGGGTAAGAGAATTGGACGGGGAAGGGAAAGGAGAGGAAAGGATCCTGTCCCTTTTTCTGTACATCTCTTTCTTTTGATTCTGTATACCCTCTTTCCATTAATGGTAGGCAACACATCTGCATCTCATTATCTAGTTGCAGATGCCTATTGGTAGATTGAACTGAATGCACGTTTGCCACCTTCTACAAAAAGAATCAGGATCTAGTCGAATCTGGTCTACAAGTAAATTAGTATTTAGGATTAGGTTTAAAGATTTTTATTTCTCATTAGAAACATAATTTCAACTGTAATGATAATTAGAGTAAAACAACATGGCGCTGTGGGTACATACATGTTATTAAAGAAAAAAACATACTTGTTCGCGCCGCTTCATTGACAGCTTATAATTTCATTTATTACATATTTAGTTTGAAGTACAAAAAATGACACACCAACCTACATCCAATCACTAACGTTAATTCTCGCTTGTATCCCTTCTACCAATCAAAACACTCATATATCACGACATCTGTATTATTAACCAATCACGGATACTCCTACTCGTCAAAAGCAGCAACGCTTAACACTTGCATTCAAAATTACCGAAGAGCTTCGAGTTTTTATTCATCTTGTTCCTATACTGAACAATACTAAACATTTATGTCAAAACGAAAGAACAATCTAAGAAGTCGGAATGGTAATAAATATAATTTAGATTATGATAGTTCGGCAATAATATGTAACTTGAGTTTATTTTTAAATATATTAAGAATGTCGCAATACTTTTTTTCGTCTGGCAATTGGTTAAGCAACCTTTAAATATAGCTTATTTTTAAGTTTTGTTACCGTCATTTGTTCGAGTTATGATGGGCCTTAATTTGTATATATTTCTTAAATTATCTTAAATTATCGGTTAGTTTTATTAGATCTTAATATTTACAGAGTATTTGTTGTAAATTTTTACACGGCAGGCGTTTTCTTAGGCTTTGTCTGAATCCGTCAAGCTTGATAGATCGACGTATTGAAGGAATGCTTGGTTCAGGATACGATTTATGGTCGAAAATCGTGAACTGATGACCCGTGAAGTCTCCTTAGTAGCGAGACTACTAGTAGAGCTAAGTTTTTGGTACTCACGGTCAGTTGTTAATATAAGTAACTAATCGATAGTGGACTTCGTCGATTTTCCAGCAAATTCTGGCCACATGATACTAATACCTTGTGGAATGATTTTTCTCAAGGGGTACTTCCAAAACCACATATCGGTTATTTTAAGGATCCTTTAAGACCCTCTGGTGGCATGATGTCAGTGTTTTTCTTTCTATATTCACTTGTGAAATGTTGTTAACCATACTGTAAGCTTTCACAGCAATTTGTTGGACGACCATACGACGATATTAATATGTTTAGAAAATTCCTCGTTTTCACGAGACCGTGTGGCCTAATGGATAAGGCGTCGGACTTCGGATCCGAAGATTGCAGGTTCGAGTCCTGTCACGGTCGAATGTACATAAACCTTTTTGTTTAAATAATAAAAATTATCGATGTTTATGTTAAAATTATTGAAATTAAAGTTATAGAATCAATTGAATAAAGGTCACTAAAAATGAAGAAATAGACAAAAAGTTATTGTCAGAAGTGGGATTCGAACCCACGCCCTCAGAGAGGACCAGAACGCCCGGACCCACTGCAGTGGGTAAGGATTACCTTGAGTCTGGCGCCTTAGACCGCTCGGCCATCCTGACATATACACAAATGATTGAAAACTCATAGTATAATAAATGAATTGACAGACGCTATCGCTTATTTTAGTAAATTAACGATAGTGTCTACTTATGAAGCGAGTCAGGAGTGTCAGAGCCATGCGAAATGGAAATTCAAAATCTTTGTATACCTATATACGTAGTCTATATGCATAAAAATCGATGTGTGTATGTATGTATCGATCGCACTATGGTAGCAGATTTTTTTTACTTTTTGGCAACTTTGTGTCATATTTTTCCAACAATGCGAAGCCAGAGTGAATTATTACTATAGTATACAAGCCTTATATTAAGCAATTCATTGCGTTTGTACGTGTGTTCAATACAGCGCCACCTGTCTGCTCTCACCGTCCAAAGCGTTGTTCGCACGTAACGTGTAACTGAATTACAGGAGTAATTTACATTTTATTGTACGATTCTTGTACGGACGTGGTCTAGCGAAACTGGACGAAAAAATTAACGTACTACATTCATAAGTTAATAAATAATGTCGATCAGTGTCGAAATAAACTTTTTATGAAACGTCTTTACTCACGTTCGCGTTTTTCTCGGTATTTTATAGTACACGGTAGTGCAAGGCGGGATGCGGCCCCGAATTAATGCCACTCTCCATGAAGGACCGACAGGTCCGAAATTTGTCGCTACAAAATACCAAGGGAAAACGTCTTATAAAAAGTAAGTTAATAAGGTCTCGCAAAACTTTTAATAATTTTAGTGTCCTAATTAATGGTATCTCAAGTTTCAAGCGCTTCGTAAGACAATGTCCTCAACGCAAGCGATCATGAAATTATAGTTACGATGCATTTTTAACAGCTCATTTTGGCCTATAGAGTTAGATGAGTACTGAACTCGTGATGAACAAAAAAAAAGTACATGAGCTGATAAATTTTATGAGATACGGTAGTACAAGAATTATTACAACGAAAATATTTCCCATTATAGACCATTTACGCGATAAAAAAACGAAAGCCGTAACTAGTTCAAAGAATGGTTTAGTATCGAGATTCCGTGGAATCGGTAAATTAGAACTGCGCCTGCGCCGGCTCGAGCACTAAAACTCATCTAAACGTAAATATTTATGTTAAAATTTTAGTTAAATTTTAACCAGAGTGCCGGCTCGATGTAGCGACACATGATTAGGGGTTGGTCTAAGTCAAAGGCTTATGTGGTTTTGATTTTTAGAAATTCATACCTCCATAATTTCAACAATGTGATGTGCTGAATTGTTTAAATTACTACAATGTCTTATAATTACAGTTGTAAAAATGTACTCTGTGATTTTAGGGTTTGATGAAGACAAAACTTTAGTATGTTATTTTCGGGTGTATGTGGCCATCTAGTATATAAAAAAATGTTAACATTTCAATTCTCATAAGCTCTGTTAATAATGGATAGGGATAGCTATATCTTCCTGCCCCTATTTATTTTAATATACCTACGCCAGAACTTATCTGTTAAATTTCATCCTATTTCATTCACAAATAGGTGTCCGGTAGTTAATCTCCTGATGCCATAGTTATAGTGTGTTACCAGATATTTATTTGTGATAACATTTATGCCCAATTATAAATTATGACACTGCAACTGTATGAACTGCGAAAATAAATGCGTGGTCGTTCGATGATACAATTTAAGAACTTAAATCAAGTGATTTGAGTAATATTAATTGTTATTTTACCTGATTAAGATTAGAGCAACCCGACATCAGACGAAGTCATTGTTTTGTTCTATTAAAGCCAAACGTCGAGGTTACTAGGTTAGTAATATTAAATATCGCTTATAACTTGGACCACACGCATCCAGGATCGGCTTGAGTGATAGTTAGAAAAGAAAAAAAACTGACCGATCCAATTTCATTGCCGGACTATTTTATGGTCCAATGTATCCTGTTGTTACATACAGGATGTTCTATTATTATATTAGTTCTATAGGTTATCTTTAACAAATTATTTTAAGTAGTTTGAACTTAAATTTGACATTTAACTGAGAGATAAGTAATCATGTTTGCCATACCATTACCAAATATATATTTATTGCCACATAAAATGTAATTGTTTATGTATTTAAAACTATTTTAATTGAAATTTATTTTTATTATTATTTTACGAGTATGATACTTAGTTGAAAGGAACATTAGTAAAGTTGTGCATTTTATTTTAAATACAGCTTTATATATAGTTTTTGGATAATATATACATTTAAGTGTTTCATACAATTTTCAATCGTTCAAAGAACCCAACAAAATATTGGCATGCATGTACATGAATTCCTAAATGTTGTTACCCTAGTATAAGCTTACGTTAGTATTCTGAAGTTCATAAGTGTCTTCACGCCTTCTGACCTAATAACCTTTATGTTTCACTACTAGATTATAGTTTGGTAGTCATGATAGTTAATTTGTTTATCAAAATAAGATCATCCTGTACGTCAGGTTTAATTTTACGGAGCCTTATAAAAGTTTATATGTCTGGACATCGCTACAATGGCATGGCATTAAGACGTTGCTGTTTGTGAACATGGCGCGCTTATTCGATCGAACGGAATCGATGTTAGTAGTTGTATCACTAAAATCGATTTGTTTATGGTCAAGGTATAGATGACTGTGACTTTTAGTCTATGTAAAGGTTGGTCAAATAAACTGAGCATTTAATGCTATCAGTATTCACACGACCTCTAAGAATTCTAATATTTTCTTTCACAAATTTAAAAATAACATTTTCCTTCAATCGCCCCGACATCCCGCTTTACCCTTCTGTGCCTTAAAATATAACTCGATACTAGTTCTTCCCACAACACACTAATCTATCACAGTAACATCTATATGATTACCATAATTGCTCGTGTCGGTTGATTAGACAAACATTTGCGACCAACATTGGTTATAATTAAATATTAAACCTTCTTCCGTCAATCAATATCGATTGGAATTTAAATTTTGAATCAAGAATTATGAACATTTTGTTCTTTTTTTACTCTACTTTTTCTGTTTGAGCTTACTAACGTTAATACAGATTAAAAAGTCTTGGCAGGCTATAGTTTTTTTTTCTTCAGTTAATTGGGTTTCTACTTATAAGAAATAAGACATAAGCATCGTACCACTTTAAAATAGTTAAACAACTTTTTATTTTGAAGGTTCGTTTTACTTGGTATAAATTGGGAAGTTCATTGTCCTGGTTTATAGCTCAATAACATTGTATTAGGAGTCTTCCCAACGACTTCGCACGCGTTTGCTTCTTTTCATCAGTAGAAAAATTTTGGAACTTATAAACGTGTGCATTAACGTATGATTTTTTATAACATCTGAAATATGTACTAAATTGTATTGAAAAATGTTTTTGTCAATGTTCAAATAATTCTGCTGAAGTAAAAATATTTCTCTATACAAGCTTTCATCCCTTTAGGGGGATGAATTTAGTTAAATCTTTTTTTAGACCTCGTCTGCGTAATAACAGAAAACTCTGTGCAAAATTTTAAGTCTCTAGGCCCAGTAATTTGTGCTGTGCGTTGGTATATTAGTCAGTCGGTTAGTTGCTTAGTTTTTATATATATTTAGTCTTATTGTACATTATGTTATCTTTAGTAAAATACTTGAGGATTTACCATAAAAAACGCAATTTAGTAGTGACAATTCTCTTCCCCTTCCATCGTTTCCTACAAAGGATACTGAGGAGCTGTAGCAGGAACCTACTTACATGAGTATAACTAAGTTACTCGTGATAGTTAAATAACTTAGCCAAAAGGCTTTACCACACTTAGAAATAATACGCGTCGTACGCGCTATAAAGTATGTTATGCATTGTTACCCCTCGTTGAGTTGTTTTAAAGCTGCTATAAAGTTTTTAGCACACTTAGAGAAAGCTATAGATTTAATAAATTCGATATTTTGCTTTAACCTTATTTAGATGAGTAAATGTAATCTAATGAATGAAAGCCACTAATTATGGTGATAGATAGATTATGGTGGCAAAGAAGTCCACAAATACAAAAATTACTATTTGATTTGATATTTTCACGTCGCGTCCTATTACAGCTATCGTTTACTTAGGACTATGACATGTGCGTGCGGCAAATCACTCGTCAGTCAAAACCCAGAAGCATTAAAAGTTCTGGGTCTGCGCTAGTATTATGTGAGGTCGCGCTCTCTTTGTGGTACCTGTCAACTCCTGGAACTGCCTCTGCCGCTCCAGCACTTTCGGATGCTGCCAGCAAAATCAGGAACGGCTTGCTCATTCGTCTAAGTCACCCATAAACTCCTACTTGTGATCTAATAACGGGGAAAGCTTAATCTTGAATGACACTTTATCAATTTGTTGTTTTTTTATGTAGACTTGTTCCGTAAGTCGATTCAGGGTAAAATATCATCAGGGACATTATCTCATTCGTCTTGTTGTCGCTGAAATTGTAGAAGCAAAGAAAATGAGCTCATGAAATACATTGAATAGATAATTTTACAATATTGTTCGGTAAAATGACGCACTGGGGACCGAGTTACAAGCTTATTGTTGTTAATAAATGGACTTTATGTTTTTTCTCTTACAATTTAATTTGCATTACGCTTTAGACGGACGTTCACAATGATTGCTGACTATGTAATGCTGTTTTATTATTTCCTTAAATTTGAATACTACGCAAGTGAAGTAATTTAATTTTCTACTATTACCACTAGGTGGCGTTATTCTCAAAGTGCAACTGACATTATTTTTTCTTAACCTAATATCTGGTCCTTTATATGAGCCAAGTATGCTTCGGTGGTTCGGGCATGTTCAAACGATAAATGAAGAAAAAATAAAGAAATAAATTCATGTTGCAAAAGTGAGTGGCAGTGTTGGCAGAAGACGCCCTAAGAGAATTTATATCAGATTATTGGCTTATTAAAAAAAGGGTGATGTCAGGCGCACCCGTACCAAATTAGCATGTATATATAGATGTATGAATTGGGAAAAGCGAGAGAGGTGTACCAGGATCGCGCCAAATACAAATGAACTCTGCCTAACCCTCTGGGTTACGGGTATGAGCTAGAAAAATTCTTTTATTTATTCCTTTAGTAGTGCAAGCTCTCAAGTGGATCGGACGTTCACACTTAGTGAAAATGACAAATAACCGCCTGCCTACTAAAAGTCCAAGTCTGATGAGTTTATATATAAAAATATCATCTCTTGTTGTATGTGACAGCCCATGATCGCTTTTGTTACCCCAAAAAAAGAGTAAAATTATGCCCAAATCAAATAAAGTGCCCAAATTAATTCCATTTCGGTCGAATGTGCGCGTCAAACATAACCGTGTTATTCGTTGTCCGCAAGCAAAACGTTTTGTTCGGAGTTGTAAAAGGTCCAGTGTTCGACAATTGTTCGCGATGGAATTTAATTTAAAATACTTATTACTTCGATATTTTATGATTTTTTTTCATAAAAAAACTTAGTGATAAAGTCAGAGGAATCCCTACTAATATTATAAATGTGAATGTAAGTTTGTTTGTTACGCTTTCACGCGAAAACTACTCAACCGATCATCATGAAACTGTACACATATTCTTGGAGGTACTAGAAGTAACATAGGATACTTTATATGTAAAAAAATAGTATATAAAAATCGAAGTATGTATGTTACCTATAGACCTATAGACTCCGAAACGGCTGGACCGATTTTGATGAAATTTACAGGGATTGTCCAGATTGGCACATTCCTGTGTTTGGTAGTGATCGGATCAACGTAATTAGTGGTACCCGGGCGAAGCCGGGGCGGGTCACTAGTAAATATATATCACACGTTTTGATTCTTTACTTACTTTACTACTTTCAGGGTGGCTATGTTATTTCTATCGCCACCATTGTCTTCCTTTTTCTGTTCCATGTTCCAAGTATTTTGTTACTTAGCATTATTACCAGCATCTGTTCCATTAATGTTCCGATTCGATCGGTGAAATATCGCAACTTCACAAAACATAGATGAACTAGGGGTTTCGTCAGTATAGTGTGGTGTAACATCTCTTACACTACTCATCCCCTCCTCTCTTTTACATCTTACTTCTTTTTTCGGATATGATGATAATTCTACTCCTACTTTTCGGATTGCTGTGGATATAACAAGACCACTTTTTTTTGTCACCTTCTATAAGAATTGTATAAACAACGTAAAATATGTTTACCGCTACACTGCTTCTTCTTTCCTAACTCTTAAATCGTCCCTTGCTGTACGTTGGCCTCCCCCATTCATCGCCATAAAGATCGGTCCTATGACGTCCAGTTCACTACCGCAACTTTGACTACATCGTTGGTCCATTTTGTGGGAAGCCTACCTACGCGTCGAGCTATACGTGGCCGCCATTCCAGGACCTTACGGCCCCATCGACCAGCGAGCGAACTGTCCGACTTATTGCCACTTCAGTTTTGCAATACTTCCCTATACTAGTAGACGCCAAAATCCCAAATACATTCCAAAATTGTACGGTAACCAAACAACCAATATATCGTGACCCTTGGGTATACTAATACAAATATTGTTCTGTACAACACGGAGTATCGGGTGATTACCAAAGTTCTGTAATTATCGAGTTAATAGAGGCATTTACGCTTGGCTTGCCAGAGAGCTGGCACAGTCGCCAAGTGCATGCAAATACACTGAACCTGTGCTAAATACACAAGTACTATATAATAATATTGTTGATATTAAATGTATCTCGTTTGGATTGCCGAGTATTTTTCCATCTGTAAGTTTCGATTTTATCCGTACAATATATTTTTCTTAACAACACAATCTTATCTAAAGCGACATCGCAAAGAAATAAAGTTAAGATGAGTAGTAACGAACGGAGCATCTCGAGTGAAAAGCAATCGTCAATCTCGCTTAACGAGTGAATAAATCAGCGTCGCGTCGTTCACTCACTTATTTCGCGATTTCCATTCACTTGATCATTCAACTAAGTATTGTACCTGTCGATTATTTCAAACTAATTTAAATGTGAATGACTTTTATGATTGCAAGATGAGCCTGATCATCAAATCGTCATTATATTAAGACTTACAGAAGAAGAAAGAAGAAGATTAACATTATAAGAAGACACTAGCTTTCCGCCCCAGTTTCACTCGGGTAGATAGACAGCCAAAATAAATTGTCTAACTGGCTGATAGAAGACATTTGGTGCAATTTTTTTTAAATCGATTCATTACTAGACTTTACCCGAACGATTTTTTTCTCTCGTCATAAGTTTAGTTTAGCTAAATCGTGTACTGTTGGACCAAAGTGTTACCACAAAGATTCTTTCCCTTGTTCGGGGATCTTGCGTTCGGGGCGAGGGGGGGGGGGATCTTAAGCAAGATACCAGGCTTATGTGAGAAACTCACACGGTATCACCGGTGCCAATCTTGTGGCCTACGATTTGTCTATTTCTATTGATTAGGGTAGAGTTCAAATCGTTTATTTATATTGTTTCAAAAATATCTGCTCAAAGCTTTATAGCTTTAAAGTGTAGGGTTTATTTGGAAACTGTAAACAGGCGTTTGTGTGAAAACGTTTAACAAGCCGTGAGCAATACAACTCGGCCTATTCATTAGCCACTGACGAGGTCACGGAAGAGCCGTTTTTTCTCATCGGTACAATTGAGGACAGAATATTGACTCAAATAATTTACATTAAACATAGTTTTACATTTAAAAAAAATCAAACATTGTTTTAAAACTATTATATTAATAGAAAAAAAAATTCGGTGTGATGATGAAAGCCCGATTCAACTTTTGCTAAAGTCAACAGTGGTACAATCAGCAGGTGCATGAATGGCCCAACTTGACCAGTGGAACGCCATGACGTCGCAGCAGAGAGGCGTCATGTAGAAGTATTCTCCTCATCTTCTCTCTATTCCATCCTTTCCTAATAAGGATAGGATGGGAAAGGAAAGATGACTGGACGGGTATTGGATGGATAGGGGAAGGAAACATCCTTTTTCCTGTCTATCACCTCCTCTGTATATTAAATCTGTTATCTGTGATTCATTTACTTATTGCTTGTTTCTTTGCCACCTTCTACTATAAAAAATAGTAAAGTAATATTTAAATTCTATTTAAACTAGTACGTTATTTTGTCCCAAAGTGTATCGCTTAACAGGCAGTGAGCGGTGAGTGACGGCCGTCAGTGTCGGAGGATTCGTTAGGTTAGTTTGCAGGCGTTAAAGCGGCAGGCGATCGTTCGCGTTCATTTCATCCTTAATTCCACTTCACTTATTCGTTTTTAACACGTCGTGTCGTTAAGGTTTCGGTGGCTTGTATTATTTTGACGTCACGTTACATTTGATTTTTTTTTATAGTACTAGGTGGCAAACGAGCAAGCGGTTCACCCGATGTCATGTGATTGCTACCCATAGACATCTGCAACCAACTAGTGAGTTGCAGATGCGTTGACCACCTTTAACGGACAGAAAATGGTTATATCCAAATCCTATACATCCCCTCCACCGTCAAGTTTTCTTCCCCTTTCCGTCGTTTCCTTATTAAAAAAGGGTGAGAAGGGGGAGAGAACTATAATTAGGAATTTGTTAGATTTTTCAAAAATAAATAATACTTCTTCGAAATATTTACGACTAGCAGGTTCCTTATCAGCTACCTAGCAACACCAGAGGAACTGCAGATTACTTGATTTGGTGTTAACATAGACCTTAGAAACAGAAATATCTACCACCCTGTACCAAAAAACACAATTACAGATTCATTGCTCGGTGGTGTTTGTAGTTTGATTTTCTGTATGAAAGTTAATTAATAATTGATTCTCAGTAAAATGTCCGGTTGTCAGTAATGAAAATAACATCGCCTTTGTTGTTTCACAAATAATTTTTGTGAAACATTCTGTAATATCTCTTGACTGGAAATAACACGTGCCTCAGGGGTGTAAAATGTTTATATACAATCAAATTATTGGTTGGAATAAATTACTGCCTTTCGTATGCTTTTTTTAATTTCCCAAATCCCGGTGGAGATTTAAAACTATATAAAAATAAAATAAATAAACTTTTCTTAAATTATTTTGTTTGCATATACTTTAAACTAGGTGTTTTCTGCGACTTCGTCCGCGTGGGAATAAATTCGAGAAAACAATTTCGAGGGTTTTTCACTTTTTTCGCGGAACCCTAAATATTTTGCTTAGATTAAATTAGCCTATTTGAATACCGACAATATTAACTATCTTCCAGTAAAAGTCCCATCCGAATCGGTTCAGTCGTTTCGGATATTACCCGGAATAAACGGACAGAGAGATAGACAAAAATTTTAAAAATTGTATTTTCGTTATAAGTACCGTATATACATTATGTGTATTGAGTATGGCCTTGTTATTTTGATATTACATACCGACACTTCAATTTTATTTATCAGTATAGATTTGCAATTTTTTAAACTAATTTGATTTTTTCATTTAAGTTGAAGCGATAATGGATATTTTCTAAGGTATATGGCAATCCTTCCAAGAGAGAAGACTGGGGTTAGGTTGAGGTAGATTCTCGGGGGGTGGGGCTTATACACGACCTAAGAAATTTGAATGATTGAAGTGTGAGGTGTAACAATTAAAAAAACGTGGGTCGGCACTTGACCTGAACGACATCTACAATGGCAGTAAAAGCATCTAGTTGACACCATTTACAGAGCATTTGTGTACTCAGCCAGATTCTCACGGACGGTCAAAACATTTTGGCGTTGGTATAGAGGTCAACAAATGTTGAATAATGCCAAAGGTCAAATTGACAAACTTAACATCGCTTTTTAACTTTAAATTCAGACATTTCAAAAATTAAAATTGACATGAACCTCTGAAATTGGTTTGTCCGAATTTGAATTAATTTGAAAATCTGTATTTGGTAGGGGTTTTTTTAATGACAAAAAGTTAAACGAACCCAAAAACTCTTGATAACCACCGCCATCTACAAGCATTTCCAATAATTAGCGGACCTGCAGACTTTTTCTTGTTACTGTAATATCACTGTTTGCCTTAAGAAGGTCTACACAGAGCGCTTTGTCTAAACCTAAGCTCCTTGGCTCCCTTGGAAAATTCTTTTGAAAAAAAAAAAGTTTGCTGTATGGGAGTCACCTTAAATATTTATTTTATCCTGTTTTTTATTATTTGTTGTTACAGCGGCAATAGAAATACATCATCTGTGAAAATTTCAACTGTTTAACTGTCACGGTTCATGACATACAGCCTGGTGATAGACAGACAGACAGACGGACAGTTTTATCCTTTGAGTACGGAACTCTAAACGGATAGCACGAAGGAACTTTTTGCTGGGTTATGTCGTAGAAAATAATGAAACCAGCACTGTCCAAATCACATTAATAGTAATTTTCAAATGTGTTATTTGTAAATTAGTTTAAATACGCCAATGAAATAAAACTGACGTTTTATTTTGTAAGAACAACGTAACATCGATTATATTAGCTATTATCGCATCTAAATAAACGAGAAATAAATATTTAATTAGAATTATTTATTCGTAGCATCAATAGCATTTACATGAGAGCTATTTATAGCGGTTGCGAGACTACAATTGCATAAGCAAATCTTTAATATGCGCCATCACATATTCATTCCGCGAACTGAAAATCTACACAAACCATAGAGTTATTAAAATTACTTATAATAATGAAAAGATTATTGGAAATGATATGCTAATTAATTATAATATTATACGAACTAACAAAAGGTTTTAATTAATTTTAACTAGGTGGCGCTATTCTAATTGCATGAAATATGACGGAGCACGACATCGAGACAGAAAAAAACTGTCCGATTGATATATCAACGTACCGCCCAAACTTTTGAGAATACTTGAAGTTATGTATAGAGACTACTGTACGAGCACTTAATAGGGCTTTTCTAAATTCATTACCGAGTATGAAAGTTTGTATGAACTATCCGAATGAAGGACGAAAGACAGAATAAAGTTAGTCTGGTGTAGTCGTGGCGGGTGAAACCGCGAGGCAGTAATCCGATCGAGCCGAGGCTCGGCCCTCTCAGGCAACCTCTAATCGGAATGCAAAACGCGTTATGAGTGACAGCCCAAGCCGAGGTCCCCTCTCGAGGGCCCTTAAGCCGAGTCACTCACTCCATGGAGCGTACATCGAAACGACCTAAGAGCTCGGCGGCCTTCCAATCCGGTAATAATAATAAAGTCCAAAGCCCTGGAATTAAGTTATTCTTAAAGAGGTTTCTTGTTTATGTGTTAATGATAGTTTTTACAAGACCTAATGAGAGTAAGGTGTACCGCTGGTTCACTAATGACCCCGCTTGGTAATTGCTGATCGAATACTTCATTTGTTGTCCCAACGACCTACGCCAACTCTTAATAAATGCTACACTAGCCAGGTACTGTATAGCTTACGTTTCATGAGAACTATCTTTCAAAGCTGATTGCCCACACTTCACCTCCTCCGCCCATCTTTATACTATCATGTTTCTCTATTCGTTTATTAAGAAAAGCTAAATGTTCCGTTTTCAATGCTTTTTCTTGTTACCTCTAATTGATTTAATTTTACAAATACATCAGTGACTCTATATGACCGTGTGGCCTAATGGATAAGGCGTCGGACTTCGGATCCGAAGATTGCAGGTTCGAGTCCTGTCACGGTCGATTTATTTTTTAATTTAATTAAAAAAACGCAAAATGAATGAATAAACAATCATGAACGTAACCGGCGTGGCAGGCTGATATTACGGATTTCCACTGTTTGGCACAACTCTTATTTTATGTATATTACTGATTTCCATTTGGCACTGTTTGGCACAAATCATTTGCTTTTTCTGCATATCTGGTAACAAAAATGTCTTTATCGTGAGTTTCCATGGTCAAAAACAATCATATAAAACATATTGTCATCTCAGTTTTTCCAGAGAGAAAGAGAGAGATAACAATTCAAGTTCCCCTAGGACCTTCTGTAACAACATTGCCACTCTTTTTCGCAACACAATTTTGCTTAGTGATTCATTCTCTCTTTGCACATGACCGGTAGAAGTACTAATTAGTCGGACTTCTGCTTTTCTTCTATATAGTGAGTCCGTAGACTCTATTTCTCTCTTTCTCTTTACTCTACAGAACTTACTAAAGCGTTGTTTATGTTTATAGCTTGCGGTAGTCAACTACTAGATAAATAATTTCCACGTTTGCATTCTTTAAATGAACAATATGTTATTTTGTTTGTACCTTCTTCCGTCTGTTGATTGAAGGATAAAAAGTTAGTTTAAAAAGTTTTCACTCAACTGTAAAATTAGTATTATAGTATTGGTATTCTCGCGTTGATTGAACAATCTATGTGTCGATTACAATTCGTACGTAGAGCATAGAGATATTTTGAAAAAGGTTGCCAAATGAAGTGGTTATACAAAGTCGCGGGAACCAACTAGTCAGTCCGATTTTGTAAACAAAAAAGCGTGCGATTGTCGTCTTGTAACGCACGCAGAACTTAATTTTCCCCGATATCGTTGGAAAATGTTGTTGAGTCGAGTTTGGAACGTTATAACGCATTGCGACGTAAGCCCTTTAGCAGTAAAATGTTCCATGCGCAAAAGGCATTCGGTGTTCCGCCGTCGCTGTGAGCCGACGTCTCTCGTTCGCTCTTGTTACGGAACAATATTACGCGAAACATTAATTTTTAACTTGGCTCCACTGTAATACACTTTAAAACTTTTGGAACGGTGTTAATTATTGTATTTTTTTTGTTTTATGCCGTGTGCGAAAGTGATTTTGTGCATTGTGATTTAAATGGAAATGTTTTGAAGTGGTTTTTGTAAGTGTTTTTATTTTTGGTAAGAGTTTTGTGCAGTGCTGTTGGAAAGAGGAGCTGATATTGTTAGTACACTTTTTAATATATTTAATAATTGACAGGGATAATTGAGATTAAAATAATGTCAAAATTAAAATAAACATCATTTAAATATTTACTAGAAATGCAACTACATTTCTAGTAAATATTTAAATATTTAAGAAAAAAAATTAAAGTTTTAGCAAATCTTCATAAAAAATAGCAATTATTTTAAGGGATTAAGAAAAGTCCAAACGAAAAATTACAAATCTTCATAAGTCTATCATTATTTATAGATTGACTTAGTTATTTAATTTCCTTACTAAAAAATCAAATTAAAAAAAATCTTAGGACCTTTCAAGAATAGGATCCGTGAAGGCCAGTAGCTCGTTTGAATCTGGTGTTATTGATGTTGGGTGGTGATCGTTTGACAGCAACCAGTTGTTTATGTCCCATATTCCTATATAATAAGTGGATTTGTTTAAATTTTGCACCAGGCGTCAAATTAATCGCATCAGTGCAAAGTCGCGCGCCATTTCATTTAACTAAAATAAATTTTACAACAAAAAATGTGTTCAGTGAGACGACATTCAAACAAGTACTTCAAGTAACCTTTTATTAAATATATTTTATTTGCAAAATGACAATTTGCATCTATGTCACTAAACTAGTATCCGAGCGTGGCTTTGCATGGGCAGCAAAGCAACATTTTTTCCGTAGTAATGTTGTATTAGTCTCTAATAATCTTCATCATGTTTCAGCTAATTTGATACCAAGAAACCTTAATGAATTATGAAATTGTTTTTAATTTACCTTGATAAACAATCCTTTCTCAAGAATCACTCCAACTATTGGTAAAATTCGTTTTAAAAAATTGTCCTTAATAGGTTTTTAGTTTATAGCTTCCAAACAGACGACACATTTTTCTATTATATGTTACGCATTGCTCTAAAGTATTTAACACGTGGAGTCTACTATCTTCCGTGATGCTTAGTGCGACCAAAAAACGCAGTTTTAGGATAGGAATCGACGCAATAAGAAATGTTACGAAAGTGATCACCGGGCCTTTTAGTATTGATACGTAACATAATTAGATATAATACTGTAAAAACATATACAGATTAACAATCGATGTTAGAAATAGAACCGCCAGAGATTAAAAAAATTCTTTCCACGTGACACGTTACTAAAAATTAAATACAAAAATAATATTAATCTAAACAAAGATTCGGCTCGGCGGGCACCAAGACTTATTTATTTAAATAACACTACGATAAGTATACCGTATAGTTGACAAAGTCAAAATTGACCTATAAATCGATCTTTTTTCAAGCGCCAATAAGTTTAAGGTGATCCAGGCTGGCCGTTAAAAAACATAAAAGACAAAATTTATGACAGTATGTACTGTGCCGACCACAGATTAAAAAATGGGAAGGGAGCAGGGAGAAGAAAATCGACGTTTTTTGGCGCCATTTGTATTACGGCCAATTTATGTTGCGGCAGTGAGTGGCAGTGTTGGTAGGGCACGTCCAAGGAGAACTTATATCGATCAGATTAGTGACATACTAAAGAAAATCAATATAAGGAATACGCGTAACCTGAGAGCATGTATGCGTAGATGTATGAATGTAGAAGCGAGAGAAATGTGACAGGATCGCGCCTAATGGAAATCCGTAATCTTTTTGCCTACCCCTCATTAAATTCTCCTTACATGATAAGCTTACTTCGTATTACATCAAGGTGACCGATGTAATTCTATGGTGTGCTTTTACCTTGTGGCCTACTATATAGGCCATCTCAGTTTTTTTCATATAGACAGATAGAGATAAAAACATGTTTTATGTAAATGTTTTCGACGATGTGAACATGGTAATTACTGCCTATAACCATATCGATTGTAGAAATTAGAGGCTAGAAAATCCGTAATTTCTGCCCACCCCCTTGAGTTACTGGCGTGTGTTTACATTAGAGGTAATTGTTATTAATTCTTCAAGTTATGTTGTGGTTCCGGTAGTCACAGAGTCTAATACATACAGGAATTCAATATCAATAAATATGCATAAACAAACGCAGGAAGTTAATGGAAGATGATTGACGATTTAACTATTGTCTTAGAAGAAAACAGGATGTTTATTATTTACGTTGAGAAATTATTTAGAAGATTAATAAATTAAAACTACAATAGGATTGAATATTTCCATCAAAGCCTTATCTAGACAATCCATTAGTGTGGTTTAAGGTATACTGCGTTCTTATTTCTATGGTTTACTAAGAGGTAATACAAAATACTAGTAGTACTAGCCTTTTATCCCCACTTCTGATGCGTCTGGGCATTGGTTTCTCTCTGTTCTGCCTCCGCGAGGGTCAACGCCAACACTTTTTTTTGCATGGGTTGAAATCCCGTACGGTATTATTACGTGTAATAGGACGTGTTAGCCCCGTATCATTGTCACGTTGGGAACTTAACACGTGAGAGACGCGAGCACGCAGTACACCGCGACGTGACAACTTTTACCATACGTTTCGTATTCATATTTTTGTTTGTATTCACCAGCCAGTTCGCGACGACGAGTTTTAGACCGTTTTATTCAATTTTTACGTATTCAATAATAACAATAGAAGTACTAAAGCCCTTGTAATAATGTAGCAGTAGAAATAAAAATAAAGGCAATTCATATGCTGTCCGGAAAAACTTTTTTGGTTTTTGACCTAATATCATAAAAGCCAAGGTTATGTCCCATGTAATACACAGCGCAATGCATTGCAGTCTAAACTATCTCATCTGAGCTCCCTGGATGACGCAAAGAACAACTCCATACAAACTTTCATCCCCTACTCTAGATCATTAGGGGATGAATTTAGAAAAATCCTTTTTTACTAGCTTACGTAGTAACAGAGTCTAATATTTCAAGTCCTCAGGCCTTGTTTGGACTGTCCGTTGATACATCAGTTTCTTTTTTTTTTATATCGATTTAAAATAAATATTTTGCCACTCTTTTTTCCGATTTTAGCATTGATTGTTATACGTTGGCTTATTTATCATGAGGTAAATGTAGCACTTATCTCTCTTGAGAAATTGAAATTAAGTTATCCAAGTTACAAAAAAAACACTTCTTTGAATGTTAATACTGAACGCTTAAAGTCAACTCTGCAAAGTAATTATTTAGTTGAACAGTCGACGTTGTCAAGCGACTAGTTCTCCGTGTACTCGAAGAAATAACTTTTTGGTAGCTCAGTAAAAGTTTTCGAAACTTTACTAAATGCCTCCGGTTTCCTACAATAATACTAAGTGATTGCGTATTTAGAATCATAAGAGTTTATAAGTAAAAAAACTCAGAATAATTGCTTGAAATGAGATGAACCATAGAGAATTTTTTTCATTTTTTTTTATTAGAGAATTTTCAACAACAATCTATAATAAAAAAATAAAGAAATCTCTATGGTTCACGATTTTTTTGGTTTATCCTTGAAATTTAAGTTTACCATTGCATTAGTAATCTTAAACAATAATTCTGAGTTTTATGAGTGTGAGTGAGATATGTTTTTGAATAACAGTGGAACAGCCCTGAAGTGTTGCACGAATAACGGCTCGACCGGTTAAAAACCACAACTTCATACAAGACATCAACTGATGAGTAAGGTCCTGGAGACAAAATTTTAATCCCTTTCCTGATAAAGATAAGATGGAAGGAGGAAGAGAATTGGACGGAGGAGTTGAATAGGAAAAGAAAATATCATTTTTCCTGTTTCTCCCCTCCTCTGTGGAATAAGGCTGGATATCCATAAAATTTAGCGGTAATGGCGCAGACTTGTGTCTTTTTGGGATTGAAATCACCAAATCGACCCCAATCCGAGTCTTCACCTAATAGGATCTCCATTTCAGACACAAGTTTGGTCCGGTTCTCAGCGGCAGTAGCCCGAGAAACGTTAGCGCGGGCCGTGTACAGTGCATCACACGTGCTATCATCTGCATAACAATGGATGTTGCTAATTTGCAGCATGTCATTGATATGCAGAAGAAACAGGGTGGGCGACAGTACACAGCCCTGTGGGACACCAGCATTAATTGGTTTCGGGCCAGAGCATGCACCGTCGACAACGACCTTGATGCTCCGACCCTCCAAAAAGCTGGAAATCCAGGCGCATAGTTTCTCGGGCAGCCCGTAGGAAGGCAACTTCGAAAGAAGTGCTTTGTGCCACACCCGATCAAAGGCCTTGGCTACGTCCAAACTAACCGCCAGGGCCTCCCCCTTGCCCTCGATTGCCACCGACCATCGATGCGTGAGGTACGCAAGAAGGTCACCAGCTAAGCGACGCTGACGGAAGCCGTACTGACGATCGCTAATTAGCTGGTGCTCCTCAAGATACCTCATGAGCTGGCAATTAATGATCGTTTCCATGACTTTCGAGAACAAGGTGGTAATGGCAATCGGCCTGTAGTTGGACGGATCCGAGCTATCACCTTTCTTTGGGATCGGGTGGATTGTGGCAGTCTTCCATGACTTCGGGACAATGCCTAATGAGTAGGAGAACCGGAACAAGCGCGTTAAAACCGGTGCCAACTCAGGAGCGCATGTCCTAAGCACGATGGGAGGAATACCGTCAGGCCCACTCGACTTGTGAACGTCCAGAGATTGCAGCACTTTACGCACTGATCTCTGGCGAAACTGGATCTCGGACATGAAGGTGTCACCGCACTGGATATTCGGCGGTGAACTACCATTATCCTCCAGAGTCGAGTTGGCCGCAAAAAGAGAGCCTAGAAGATCGGCCTTCTCATTTGCGGTGTGGGCTAACGTGTCATCTCCTCTGCGCAAAGATGGTAAAGAAGGCTTACAGAAATTCCCCTGGACAGCCTTGGCGAGAGACCAGAACGCACGAGTTCCCGACGGAAGGCGTACCAGTCTCTCACCAAGCTGGCCACGTGTTCCGTCTTTGCCTTAGCAATAATTCTTTTGAAGGACCTGGAGGCAGAGTTGTATTTCTTTTTGAGCAGGCTGGTATTTACATCCCTAGCCGCTGACGCCTCAGCCCAAGCTCGGTAACAATCCTGCTTGTAGCACGCTGCTAATTTGCAGGATTGACCAAACCAGGGCCGAGAACTGCCTCCGATGGGCACGACAGAGGATGGAATAAATAGTTCCATCCCCTGAATCACCACATCGGCGATAGAATCGGCAACGGCATCGGGATCGTCCAGCTTGAAGCAAACTTGCTCCCATGGGTAGGATGCAAAAAAGGACCGCATCTCATCCCAGTCTGCCGACCTGTAGTGCCACACTCGGCGGTGGCCATTCGGTTTGAACCGTGGGCGACTCGAGATAGGCACTTTTGTCCGGATCAAGCAGTGGTCCGACGAGCCCAGGGGGGCGTCGACGGAAACCAAGTAGCTGTCTGGATGTGAGGTCAGCAGAAGGTCCAACAGGGAAGGTGTATGATCTTCCACATCTGGAATTCGCGAGGGTGATGTAACCAGTTGTGTCAGATCATAGGACAAGGCAAAGTCATGGACAGATCTCCCCGCGTGATCGGTGGTACGTGAGCCAAGCCAATCGGCGTGGTGGACGTTGAAATCGCTAAGTACCACGATCTCGGCGGATGTAATCTGTTCCAGAACGGAATCTGTAGCCGTTCGGACTTGCTCCATGAGTCGGTCTATTTCGGCATTACCGCTATGGGACCTATAGAGGCACGCGTAGACTCGCGGATGGTCTTCGCTATCTACGCGCAGCCACAAAGTGGATAGGTCCCTACCTTCAAGAAGGCTGAGGCGACGAGAGCAGACATCCTCTCTGACGTACACGCACACCCCGGCCCGGGGCAAGAAGGAATGCTCCAATTTGTAACCCGGGCAGGACAGATACGATGTGTCTGCCGGGGAGGATATCTGCGTCTCAGTGCCGGCCGCTAGGCCGGCTTAGCCGTCTGTAGGTGGAAGTGGACGGCCTCCAAGTTAGAGTGGAGTCCCCTGATGTTAAAGTCGAAGTCCACGGCGAACATGGTAGGGGATGCCGCGAGGTGCTGCCTGCGTTTGCCCCGAGCTCCAGCACCGTGTGGGATGGTGCCCCCCCCAGAATACGCGGGGCAGCCCGCGCGCCCACGCCCAGACTCCAAGCGGGAGTTCAGGCGTAAACGCGCCGAGGGGGATTCTCCAATACTAGTGGTATCGGTACCCCCCTGGGGTAGTTTGTTTTTAGATCCCACTTCCATGCTGTTAAGGAGGGGGGGGGGGGGGGGCTTGGCCACCGGCACACACACTTATCAGACGAAACGCGGAATTGCTTCCACTTCACGCCTGTCTTTCGTGTGGTTGTGGTATTTCACTGGGCGAGCGGGCCATTCGTGCTCCAGCAAAAGCTAGATGCGGACTCTACCACTATTATGTTAATTTGCTATTACTCTTCCGTAAAAGCATCGTTCATACTTAAATTATGCTTATATGTAACTTAAAATTTTTCCGAAATTCCATCTATAGTAGGTGTGTCATTACAATCCGAGTGGACGCTTGACATAGTTCACTTAACGGGGATCACATGTGACGTGCCATCGACTTAGTTATTGAACTCCGAGAGTTTTATGTACATTTGCCCTCCCTCAACGCTGCTACTGGATTGTGTCACAGTGTCGTCATTGTGATGTCTGAATTGTAAGTGCCAGTACTTCGACAGCTTAGACTAAGGAATCTGAAACATTAAGTTATTCGACCATTGTCTTGAACCATGTCCTAACGTAAGGCTCAGCTTTATTGGAGCGGTTATAAATATTAGTTTTTACAAAATTTACTAGTCCTAACTAATATTATACGTGGGAATGTGAGTTTGTTTGTTACGCTCTATTTATTAAAAGACTCAACCGATTATCATGATCAGGGTACACACTGTCAAGGTACAGAAAATGACGTGGGGGTTCTATTTTTTATCCCGAAAATAAAATTGTTCCCGAGGTACATAAAACTTGATTTATACTATCGGTTGCCATGGTTCATGTTTTAACAGTGGTAGAGCCCGCAATAACAACATCTTTTGCACGAATGGGCCGGCTCGACCGGTGAAATACCACGACGTCACAGAAGACAGGCGTGAAGTAGAAGTATTCTGCGTTTCGTCTCATGAGTGACGCGCCGGAGGCTTAATTGTTGTCCTCTTCCTCCTCCTACTCTTTTCTAATAAGGAAAGGATGGGAAGAGGAAGAGGACTTGACGGATGAGGAGGGGATGGACAGGGAATGGAATTATCCTTTTTTCTGTTTTTCCCCTCCTTCGTCGATGAAGGTAGGCAACGCATCTGCAACTCATTAGCTTGTTGCGGATGCCTATAGGTAGCGGTAGTTATTTCCAGGGGCCGCTTGCTCGTTTGCCACTTTGTAATATAAAAAAAAATAACCTTTTGACACGACAAACATCCTAAATGAGGAATGCATGCGTGCGAAGTCGCGGAGAACAGCTAGTATATTATTAAACATAATTATTATTATAATTAATCGATGGTTCACTATTTTGGCGATAATGGCTTACACGTAAAAGATAGATATATGCTGTCGCGGGCTTTTTGTACGACTATTTTTAATTTTATTAATACAAAAATGTAACAGATATGTCATCAGCGGACGAAAAGTGAAGACTCCAAAATGTCCCGATTGATTCCCGTTCCCGTTCTTATCATTTTAATTATTAGGAATGTTGCCGTCTCTGTCTTTGAAACACTTTAATAAAATGTCATTGGACTATACTAATAATAATCGCTTCATGCCACCCTCTACAGTATCGATTGTCGCAAACTGGAACCTGACATTTATAGCTTGTGTAGGTACTTTGGAGTAAGTTTGAATTAGAAGTGCTGTCGCGAAGATATTCGTATGACACGCGAGGCAAACTTGCAAACGGTGTGCTGTGTACTATTAAAACACTTTCTTTTGTTATTTACAAGAGGGCTGATAGTTATCCTATAGGAATGTATGCAGTACATAAAAACAGCAGCCTTTCTGGTCAAACATTTCCTATCCATTCCCTCGATCGGATTTCGTTCATAAAACTACAAGCGAAATTATAAATACCTCAATGGCCGTTGCTTCTACCATTGTCGAAAGTTTTTCCTTTATTATTATTACATTAATTGGTTAAAAAAGTTGAACTGTAAGAGGCTTTATTAAATCGTAACGTGATGCTATTTTAACTGTAAATAAATTGGCGCAAACAATATGAAGTCATCCGTATTAGAGCCATAACTGTCGCTGCATAACGGGGTTGGATCGATTATACTACCAAGACTTCAGTAAATACTGAACCGAACTAAAATAATCCCTACTAATATTATAAATGTGAATGTGTGTTTGTTTGTTACGCTTTCACGCGAAAACTACTCATCCGATCATCATGAAACTTTGTACACATATACTTGGAGGTGTTAGAAGTAACATGGGATACTTTTTATACCTAAGAAAAGATGGATGGATTGCACGAATCGTGATTGAGAAAGGAATGGCGATTGAAATGACGGAGAAATATGTATGTACCCGTTGTGCTGAACCAGATAAAGTGGGAAAATGGCAGAGAAATGATAAAATAATTTCCTTCCCGTAAGTGCATTCCTTCCAATGATGTTAGCTTCACCACCTATCATATCGGTCCATTGACACATAAAGTGTGCAATCTATATTTCGACTAGACCATTAAGAGATAACGGTCTTGAATAATTACAAAAATGCTTATAAATTAATTCCGAACACGTAGAAAATAATTTTGAATAACGTTATACTTCGCAATGCGAACTGTAAATATTTAACAGAACAAACGAAATCTTGGCAAGATAAAGACAATAATTTATTTACATTTGGCTTGAATACTCATGACCTTGTGGACACAACGGCTTCGTGGATAAGTCGAGTATTTTGTGCTGTGCCAAATACTGCCGATAGATGGCGGCTGCAGTCTTTTCGTATATGTACGTTGTATGAGCTGAATTAATATAGATTAACTTTCTTTAGCTTGTCATACAATTCCCCTTTTTAAAATGAGGAAATGTGTTTGTATCTGCCCTTGTGGGGCAAATACGGATGATGTTGGACGCGCACCAACTAAAACCTCACAATGGCGGGGCTACGGGAATGTACTCACACACAACCGTCTTGGCCAGCAGCCGACGCAGTTCCGTCCCTGGAGAGGACGAGACTGCTCAATTCTCTTCTAGAAAGGCGCGTAGGAACACCAAGTGCGCCCTCCTACAATACCCACAGCCCACGACAACGTAAAGCCCGGTCGGGGTCTCATAGAAATCACTATATTCTAAAAAAACTTTATAAAAGAAGAAAATGCAATATTTCACTATAGTATTGTTTAACGGAGGGATTGCCAGCCATCAAAAAGATTGGTATTGAAATGAATAAGGAATAGTAGTGGACAAGAGAACTGCAATGAAATCTGAACTTTGTTTTTGAAACGCTAATAAGCAAGCGTTCAATTGATGTTAAGTAACCCATATACATCCATTATGTAGGAAATAAGTTAGATTAGGTAAGATCATATAAGTAGATATCAATAGAGACGACGGAACCCTTTCCTTTCGCATTCGGGATGGCCACCGAGAGGGTTTTGGTGAGTTAATAAATAACCCCAGTCTTTTCCCCAGAAGCAGGGTATCTTTAAAAATTTACCCCAAAAACAAAAAGCTGTATGAAAAGTGAAGGACGTAAATATATTTAAATGAAGTAACAGGTATTCTGAAACAATTGCAAGTATCCGTTAAGTCGTACCGAAGTATTGCGAGGTACAATGTCCCATTCCCCCGCATTCCCGAAAGCTTTTCATAACTCGCGAATCCGTTGGATTACCATTATTAAATATTTTATTTCGGGAGATTTTAATTTAATTTAATTAAATCCGCAATACTTCGTCCCGTGCGCCTGACATTTTCGGAACGCTGAAGATATCTGTGGGAATTGCGTATTGCTTTTATTAAGGGTACTTACATATTTGATAAAATTATTTTAATACAATGTGTATATTAAGTTTCTGGAATTTGTGTGAGTTTTGGTAATTTCTCTTCATTTATTTCAATTATGATAAAACAATTGTACTTTTTAAACAAAACTCATTCGAAAATAAATTATAATTCGTTGCGTTACGCGTCTTGAATATAAATAATTCTCGTAATTATTTATTCTACTACTGGGCCTAAAGACTGGAATAGTAGCACTTAAAAAGGTTATTTAAAAATTCATCCCCTAAAGATCAAAAGTACAGTTTGAAAGATTTCATTGAGAAATAAAATGATCGTAAACAGGGTTCGGCTTAGGCCGGGCATTCGTCGGTTAAAATAAATTGCACGGCGTGTGAACCAGCGTCGCACAGCTAGTTATAAATAATAAAATATCCCACAAATCCCTGATTAGAGAACAAAGCCTACTCAATCGAAACTAACAATTCACCGCGCAGTATTAATTCTAAGCGCGTTATTAACTTGAGAGCCACAATCCTGAGCAGCCTCCGCGCTACCTGAACCAACAACTTATCTAAGCGCGTATTCCTTACTTAATGTGTCCTTTATAGTAACACATCTATGTATATAAACGAAGTGCAGTGAAACTACGAGGCTTACTGGTTGTTTAAAAATATGTTCTGTATCTCTGGTCTTATGTGGTTGCCATGGCGAGTTGGTTTTGCATAGGCATCGCTGCCTGATCTATTGTTGGATTTCCTAGGTTTGATTCCAAGAACAGGTTTATTTCAGGTTTTGGTTCACCCGATATCAAGTTATCGCTACCAAGCTAACAAGCTAATGAGTTGCAGACGCGTTAGCTTCCTATAATGTCCATTAAAGGACAAGAGATAAACAGAAAAAGAGATATTTATTTTTCCTCCCATTCATTCCCCGTCAAATCTTCTTCCCCTCCCCATTCTTTCCTTATTAGAAGGAGATGGAAGAGTGAAGAATATCAGAATTAGAACTCCAAATCCTCACTCATCAGACAAAACGTAGAATACTTCTATGTACTGTCTTCTGTGAGGTCGTGGTATTTCACCGATCGAGCCAGCCCATTCGTGCATCAGATGTTATTGTTACTGGCTCTACTACTTTCAATATAATAATTTTCAGTTAATAAGCGTTCTTTAGATTCAATGCATCTCGATCTAAAAACAAAGCTCCCAAATTTTCACCATTTCTTCGTTGTTACATTACTTTTTGGTTAGACTCTAGAAATATGCTAATTAAATGGCGGCGACAACTTTATCACATGTTCAGGTTAGAGCAGTTACCAAGATGTTTATGTTTCGTGTATTTTTATCATACATTTATTTATTTTCCAATCCCTTAATTTTCTATTTCTGGTCAATAATATTTAACTTTTATATTTCAAGTCGTAATCATTGTGATCTAAGCATTTAATATACTATTTAGTTAACTGTGTAATTGTAACCGCCGGTTAGAATTATTTGTAACTCAATAAAACTGTAAGGTACCAGTTAAACCGACTATTAAATCGTTGGGGAGTAGACGCGTGTAAACTATTGCCGTTAAGCCCTGAGCTCGGTTAATTTTACTTTATGATGTTCCATTGAGACTCCAGACACGTGTCTCGGGGTAAGGGTGTTGCCACACTGTAGTATAGTATTTTCCTTGGTTTATATAGTGTACTAGCTGTTACCCACGGCTTTCCACGCTGGAAGTTTTGTAAGATGATTCAGCGTAAAATAACTTCGAATGTGTAATGTGTCAAAATGTTGTTATTGTCAAAAGATGAAATATCACCATGGCAACCGATATTGATAATAAAGGTATTATGTCCCTCGGGAACAGTTATGTTTTCGGGGTAAAAGTTAAGTACTTCATGTCAATTTTTGTAACCCTGACAATGTGTGAGCAAAATTTCGTGATGATCGCTTGTGTCGTTGAAAAGTTAAAGCGTAACAAACAAACAAAATCCCATTCCCAAATATATTATTAGTTAGTATTAGAATTATGTATATAAATTAACTTAAGTACTATTTTTTTAATTATTATTATATTCAAAAACCTATATTATTAATAATTTCTTACTTCGAAAATATACCAACATTCAAATTTATTCGTTATTATATCGAGTCTATACATATTTAAACTGTCAACATTAGCGTATTAGTGACGTGAACTCATAAGATTTCTGAAAACAATACCACCAATCTTCTACAATCACCTTTCGTGATTGCAGAAGATTTCAATCGAACGGAAAATATTAAAAAGATAAATCAAAATAGTCTACAAGTTGCAATTACTTAGCTTAGTAAAATATTATTATTATATTATTTTAAATGACATGCTCTTCTGTAACTCGAATAACAGTTCTTTCCAATCGCTCTAGTGTATACAGTCTTTACCACTTGTCTCGATAATCGATGTTAAGAAAATATACTAAAGCGTTGTATAATGAGCACTCATGTTTGATAACACTTCTGAGCAGAACTGTACAAGAATTTGTTAAAGAAATAAAAATATCAGAGCTGGTTGTAGTGATAATTTCACAAGTGTGTTTTTGTTCGCGAATGTATTTCTATGAATTACAAATATAGTAGCGGTACAGCATATTTTTTAAGTACAACGATATACGCGCCGCGGCTTCACTCGGACATATTCATAGACAAAAATATAGCCTGTAAATTTTTTTAGTCGTGAAATGAATGCGTCTCCATTCCTTCGTGTTATGTCGAAACGATGCGAACTCTTTAGAGGTGTTACACATTAATTTATTAAGACGTTGTCAAAAACAGCATAGTTTATTATTTAGAGCAGTGGTGACCCAGTGGTGTATACCATATGGCATCGGGCATATGCCCGACTTACGTACTGTTCTGGTCGCGGGTTCAAACCTAGGCAGGGCTTTACTTTGTAATTTATTTCATCACCACTGTTCCAAAAACGTTAAAGGAAAACGTTAAGGAAACCGGCAAGATATTGAACCATCAAATTCGAAGACATGTGACATCCAACCCGCACTGGGCCAGCGTGGTGGGTTACGGTCCCTTACCTCTTTCGGAAAGGAGGCCTATGTCCCTACAGAGGGGAAACATACTAAATAAGGTTGATTATTGTGTTAAAGCGATAGAGGTGTGCAAAGACCGAACCAAATATAGTATAAGAACCTAGATAAGAAATAACCTAATCATATTCGCCTCACAATTACCTCGGTAACCAACTTGTGATGTATAAGTGTCCATATTATTTAGAGAGGACTTCGGTCTTAATCAAATAACAGATGAGGGTATACAATTTTTATGCCGTTTCTTAGACCATAAAGTATAATACACAAATAATGTACAATTATTCATGACATCGAAACTGCAATATCGCTGAATTATATTTCTATAATTAATCTTCCCGTTTGTAGATAAGGATAAATCTGAGATGAGAGGGAAGCCAACAATCGCCGAAAGATCCCTCATTTATGTTGCCAAAATTTATTCATAGCATTCAGCCGCCTCTCGTGGAGATTGGTCCGACGATGCGTGGCTTTTTATGAAGATTGCGAGTTATTTAGAAATACTCGAATACTTCAGCGTTGTAAGATATAAAAATAAATCGATTGTAATTTAAATAAATAAATACTCATTGGTTGCTATAAAAGTAATAAAAAAGACGAAAGATAAATCTTAACTTAAACTTTTAGGTAACAAAAGGTAACGATTTGATAAATATAATTATTTAATATCCTAAGACAGCATTAGAAATTTATACCCTCATCTGTTATATTATCAGGACCTAGATTATATTAGATAATATGTACATTAATAAAGCAAATGGATTGCGGAGATAAAACACTATTCAATCTAAATAACCATATTAGGTTGAACCCTTGCGTAACTCGCCATTCGCGATTTCAGATGTCAAGTCAAGCATTCCGTTACTTGACAACTAGAATATTAAGACCATTTAGCTCTGCAATTTATCAACATAATGTTATATAATATAGCTCCTGATCAAATAATAGATGAAGGTATACATTTCTCATACCGTATATCAGACTACAAGACTACACAGTAGGCTATAAAGAGTATGCATGTAACAGAAGTGAAAAAAAAGGGAAAAAATACAGGAAGTCGAGAGGAAGACACGATACAGGAATCTATAAAGGTTGTCACGATTAAGTGATTTACAGGTCGCCTTTATAAGAAACTATCTCCCATGAAAATGTAAAACGAAATCCGTATCAAAAGACAAATGAATGGTCGTATAATAAATTAGTTAAGCATCAATTTTAAAATTCGCAACGAGAATTTCCATTACGACGGAAGACAGTTTTTTTTTATTTTTCGTAACTGGAAGCGGCATTTTATGAAATAGTACGCTCACCACTCTCAGAGAATTCTGTCTGTGAAGATTCTTTTTAAAGAATATTTCATATCTCTCTACTTAATTCCTCGTAATATATTAAATGGTTTAATTTATAATTCCTTATTACGTATTCTATTTTTACTAGGTATTTTATAATACGCACTGTTTCATCCATTAGGGTAAAAGCTTCCTTGAAACTTGAATAAAGTACGTTTTCAAATAATCCGCTTTCACATTGGCGTTACATTGTAAACGTAAAATATTACGTAAAGTAAAATATAGCCACTTTTTAAATAACTAAACCAACAGAAATAATCTATGCTTACTATGCATTCACAATAACATGTCACTTGTCTGGACTGAAACACACTCACGTCTCAAATCCCACCTAAGCCCTTGTTTCTACAATGTGTTGCGAAGCTATTCTGGGTTAGTCCCGTTAGATTATTATTTGAAGACGTAAATTATTTTGTAGACTGTACAAGCACGCGCTGTAACGTCATTGCACTTAATTCGCTAGTAACATCTCCATACAAGTGTAGAACATCTACAGATCGTATTTTATAATAGACAAACTGAGTCCCCCAGTCCAGCCTAAACTGAACCCTATTTTATATGATTCATATAGATCTGGGGTCAACTTTCATTTAATTAAACTTTAGGGAATGAAATGAAATGAAAGAACAATCCTTACTTAGTGCTCTCCTACGTAACAACAGAAATCTCTGTGCAAATTTTCAATTCTCTAGGCCCAACAGTTTGGGCTGTGAGTTCAATGAATCAATCAGTGAATCAGACAGTCAATTCCTTCTTTTATATATATTATTGACTTTCTGGAAGATGTCTTTGTGTTTTGCATTAATTTACCTTTTAACCTTCTTGTTAGTACATTCAGTTGTACAAAGGTACTATCTGTAGGAATTATTTTTCATACACATTTCAACGCTATTTCTTTAATGTAAGACTAACTAGTGCCGTCTAGCGGAGGTTCGCGATCGTTAAGGCCAACTGGTCCCTATTCCCCATTGTCCTGAACATTTCGTGCTCATGTTGTTCCACTGACGCGGTCACACCTCTACACGAAAATTCATCAAAATTGGTAAGAAGTTGTAGAATAGGCGGAATAAGCCATCTGAGATTAATTCCACTAGATTCAAAATCTAGAAATATATTTATTCTCTATGCATAATAATATTTTAAGTTCTAACCTACGATTCTCGTAGCTCGTAAGCTCGTAGGCCGAGGACCGCAAGTGAGCGACAGCGCTCGGCTCGGTCCTACGAATAATCAAGTTAATCTGTTTAATAATCTACTCCGAGAAGTTTCTGCCCCGTGCGGACCTCGGGGGTAAAGTTACAATATCAAACGAACGGGTTATTCCAAAGACATTAAATATTAAAGCGTCTAATTCGGCGAATTCGCAATATTTGAATCACTAATGGACGCGCGTAGATATCGTAGCAGCGGTGTTTCGTAGACCATCTACGTAATGGACTCTCGTAGCTATCTTTGTAGTAATGTTTCGTAGACGATCTTTGTAATTTCAACTTTCAATGTTTGAAGTTTTAATTAAATCTTTTGACATATTTCATAGAAGTGAAAACTTCTTTAGTCGCGTTACACGATATTTGATAAGGGTAATTTGATAGGTTCGAGTGAACAACGTATTACATGAGTCAGCGACAGGATTAATTGAATTTGGAATAGTTTCAATGTTTTTTTTTAATTTTTTTTGTATTCAATTTTGAATTCTATTAATGAAATGCATGCGTTTTATTTCTATTGATTATTATATATATATATTTGTATATTGATTGGTTTTTAATTATTGTCTCATTTCCCCACCTGCTTTGAGTTTTGTTGTTTACCTACAGATGTCGGCAGTGTTTAATCATGACCGCCTGTGTTTGTAGAGTTCCGTACCTAAAGCATAAAACGGGAACCCTATTATTAAGTCTTCCCTGTCCATCTGTCACCAGGCTGTATCTCATGAACCGTGATGGTACCCGTGCAGTACTGTGATATCTTCGTGCGCGAGTCCGACTCCCACTTGGCTGCTTTATTTAATTGGCATTATCAGATTAGAGAATTCGATGAACGATCTAACATTATCTCATGATGAAGTGCAGTTCGGTGAACTTTGTTATCTTTAAGATATTAGGATTTTCTAAATAAAATTAAAACAAATCCTAACAACAAAATATTTGCCAGTGAAAATACCACGACCTCATAGAAGATGGAAGTAGAAGTATTCTGCATTTCGTCCAATGAGTGAGGTGCCTAAGGCTTTTTTCCTGTTAAACGTAGGCAACGTACCTGCTCAACAACAACTCATTAGCTTGTTACGGATGTCTTTGGGTAGTAGGAACTTAATATCGAATGAACCGCTTACTCGTTACCTACCTTATTTCAGCTCCAGCGAAGTATGATGTATATACATATATAAGATTTTTTTTGAAAAGAACAACAGACTAGGTATATACTAGTGTGAGATAGCATCGTCGGCGGCGTCCATAAGTTTAAATAATCACACAGTTCTTGTACCAGCATTAATTATTTTATTTTTACACAGGATTACAGTATAAGCACAACTTGTTCTGTCCAAGTCACAACTAGTAATGTCCTTTTTAATAATATTTTGACAATACGTTCACTCGTACGACAATACGTACACGTGTTATATTTGTCGGAAGTCAATATCGAACTATTTAATTTTAAATTAGCATAAAAATACCAAATACATTTATAAAACCTAGCGTGTTTAATCGTAACCTTGCAATAATTCATTTGTTATTTCAAATAAGCTTACGTCATAGTGTGTAATTTTTAAGAACATAGTGAATAAAACCTTACAGAATTTAATACATAATTTTTAACAAGCTAATACTAGATTTTAGTAGCAATACAGGTACGAAAAATTATAAAGCAATTAGGAATATAAGGTTAACGATTCTATTTAAAATGTGTAATGCAGCAAGAACTTTCCGTGGAGCGAGACCATTCTCTCTTATCGCGTCTCAAGATATCTCGTGCTTTACATTGTATTCCAGACCTATTTACTCGGACTTTATATTTCGAATTCGTAATGGCCGTCTCTTTTTATAACATCTTTTGCTGCGAACCATTCTTGCTGCTATTTGATTTTCTGAAATGTTCTTGTTCACATCGCTTAAATTTATACACATTTTGCGCTATTCTTCAGCAATATTGTATTTATTCCGAACGTTTATTTTATTTCATGTGTATTTTCTTGTTAAATATAAAGGGGACTTTAAAGATTTTAAAAGACCTTTTCGTTTTGTTTTCTCAAATATAACAAAATCATATTCTATATGTGATCATTTACTTTCATTTCTTACTTTCATAGAGTGGTAGAGCCCGCAATAACAACATCTTTTGCACGAATGGGCCGGCTCGACCGGTGAAATACCACGACGTCACAGAAGACAGGCGTGAAGTAGAAGTATTCTGCGTTTCGTCTGATGAGTGACGTGCCGGAGGCCTAATTGTAGTTCTCTTCCCCCTCCTACCCTTTTCTAATAAGGAAAGGATGGGAAGAGGAAGAGGATTTGACGGATGAGGAGGGGATGGACAGGGAATGTATCCTTTTTTCTGTTTGTCCCCTCCTTCGTCCATGAAGGTAGGCAACGCATCTGCAACTCATGAGCTTGTTTCGGATGCCTATGGGTAGCGGTCCTTATTTCCAGGGGCCGCTTGCTCGTTTGCCACTTTGTAATATAAAAAAAAAAAAAAAAAAAGTCATGTTTTTTGAATCTGTTCTTAATTATGATTTCGATATAATAACCTTAAGATACCTAGCTGCATAAGCCTTGGCAGCGGGCACCAGCAGGGACCTCTACTCGGGGGTACAAAAAATCCATTGCCTCATGAAACGCAGACGTTTTTATTTTTAACCTATCTGACCCAGGTCAGTCTATTCCAAATAATTATTTAATGGAATTTTAGTTCAGACAATTATCTATCACGCAAAGTATTGAGATAAGACATTCTCCTGTCATTCCTAAAACGACAAGGGTACCTTCTAGAGCAGCGTGCTTAGGCTAATGTGGGACTAGTGAGCACCATCCTTGAACACATTACTTAACAGGTGGGATAATGGTCCCGCTCTAGTTTATTCATAATAAAAATAATGTGACTTCTAATTTTATTTCAGAATTGTAGATTTTCAGTTCAGCACATTTCAGACACGTGGTATGAATATGACAAGACAAGACAAGTGTTTGTGAATTAAAGTTAAAACGGGGTCTTTAGGTAATGTCATTTCTGGAGGGCTCAGAGCTACCCCGGCTCTGTCTGGATATATTTAAGGGTCGAATTGAATTAAGGCACTGAGATAACTAGCTTAAGGCACATTAAGGTATAATATTTTATGTTGTCCTAAAAACAAAATGATTAACGCCCGCTTTTTTAAAAACTGGTCAACAGAGCTGTTGAAAATCTGATCAAATGTCTGTTTAGTTGCTAGAAGTATGACCATCGACTTTTTGTCTTTTTTTCTCTCTCGAAGTGCTTCTCCACTTGTGGAGTTTCCTTTTGACATCAATTCCCTTGCCATCACTTCTTTATTATAAGAAGATAGCAAGGAGAAAGGGACTAGGATTACGCATCTTGCGCCTCACTTATCAGACGATACGCAGAATACTACTTCATGCCTGACTTCTGTGAGGTCGTGGTGTTTCACCGTTAGAGCGTACCCATTCGTTCAACAGATGTTGGACTAGAAGGGACTGATTGAAAGTAAATGAATGATAAAACATATACAGATATGAGAAAAATTGATTATTTTGTTAGAGGATGCCGTGTCGAAGATTGTGGAATTGATTTTAAGCCAAGTTAAAAGAAGGAAATGAACCCATCGCTTTCGACGCTTTAATTAAGGACATTGCATCAATGCAATCAGTATAAGAATACCTGTTCGTACGTTGGTTGGCTTTGTATTAAATCGTTAACTAGTGGAAGGTACTTCCACTAATTAATTTCGTTCCTTGTATGTAATATTAAACTTTTACTTGTGTTTAAATTGTCAGTATCGTTTGTCTATTACCAAGTCTGGTTTAAAAATGTGAAAGTATTTAACAGAGATTAATAGAATTAGATTTGAACTAGCCGCTGCCGTAAATGTTTTGAAGTAAAACTGACGTATGTCAAGACGTGCTTTGTACGAATAACCTGAAAAAATATCTTTAACTTTTTATTTTTTCAAATAGATGGCGCTGTATATATGTTTCTTGTTGCGCGTACCGAACTCCTAAACCGCTGGATCGAATGGAATGAAATTTTGTGTGTATGTTTGAATGTGTCTCGGAATGATTTAGTAGATTTTTTTTGAAATTTCGACTTTTTATGACGAATAATGAAAATTTCTTTTGTTTTATTCTCTTGTTTGTAAGAAAGTAATAATTGATAAAATTATACATTCTTATGTACAAGGCGTAGAATACTAAGGATAATATCCCTGCAGGTTTAACTTTGCCACCGACTTAATCCAAATCAGCAATGAACCCATTTCAACATTTGCTTGATGAATAAATTTAAATATAATATTACGTTAGAAAATGGACAGGACTTTAATACAAGGAACAAGAAGTAGTGTTGTGCAGTTCTTGATATATTGACAAATTTAAAAAATAATTTCTCGGATTGATTCGATAATTTGCAGATGACGTGATCATTTTTGAGTATTTTTAAATTAGTAACGTATAATATAATTCGTTTTCTATTGGTTAAGAGTTGTGTTTGGCCTTCATTGATCAGGCATAATTTATGGAAATGCGAAACAAATAAAATTACCATAAAAAAGCGTTTACGACCTTACGTTAATAAAGTCCATCATAACATAGGCTAAATAAAATCAAATTGATTTACGGAAGCTAACCCGTTCTCACATACTTTGTGGATGATAATTTAAACAGCTCATGCTTATGAAGTATGCTATTTTGTTTCTATACAAATAAAGTTGTACTTCATTGATGGGTATCGTTCACTAATCGTATTGTAGTGAAGTGCCACGCTTTACTAACAACCATAGACGACAGAGGACGGTAATGTGCTCATGTACATATTTATATATGTATATATAATTCTTGTGTACGTGTGTTGACAGTGAACTCCTCCTAAACGGCTGAACCGATTTGAATGGACTTTTGTGTATGTGTTCAAGTGGATTCGAGGATGGTTTAGACAAAACCACAAATAAACCCAGCAGATGGCGCTGCAATCTATGTTTGTATGTTCGTAGCGATTGCATCAACATAATTACCCCGAGCGAAGGCGGGGCGGGTCACTAGTATTGTATATGCTAGGTGAAGGTGGAGTGAACAAATTTACATCTAATTTTATAAAAAGGTATCGGGCATACAACCAAAAATAGATCATCGAAAAGTATAATTCACGAAAACATCCCTAGTTATTACCCTACTCTCTGTCTACAATGTTTACATTGTTTAGATTTTGTCGTTACCCAACATGTGACTACCAAGTTTATGACATGATTTTAATAATAATAATAATAATAAAATATCGATATTTCTAACAACAACAGACGTAGCTTGTAACTTATCGATAAGTAGCATTCACGAGCACATCCCTAGTGAGCGTAGTGGCCGCGTTATGATAAACCCCCTCTTCATTACGACCAGCTGTAATCAGATGAACCCAGCCGCCGTCGACTCCATGCAGCTCACAGTTCCGCTGCTTAATCTTTCTTTACTTTAATTTCCCGCTTTTAATTTGATATCTTCTTTGTGTTTCCTCTATCTTTACAATTTTGTACACTAATCGAGTTCATTTAATTACGTAGTCCGTATACATGACAATGTATTAATTGTCACTGCAATAAGATAACGAAAACGAACTGGAAATCTTGTTAATTATTTTTAGTAAATTAACACGCGTATTTATTTTACATAATCGAGCAATCCTCACTGTAATTATACTAGCACTTTGCCCCAGCTTCGCCTTGTTTCGTTTTGTTGCTTTTATGTTGAACCGGAACAAACAAACAATCAAATCTTTTCTTATGAGTATTATAATATAAAAACGTAGAAAAACAACCGTTGTTCCTTTTAAACAATTAATAATAATAAATCAGACACAGGCCTCCTTTCCGAGAGACGGAATGAGCCGTAATCCACCACGCCTGCCCAGTGCGGGTTGGATGTCACATGTCTTCGAATTTGGTGGTTCTAAGAACATGCCGGTTTCCTCACGATGTTTTCCTTCACCGTTTTTGGAGCAGTAGTGATGAATTAAATTACACAAAGTAAAGCGCCTGCCTGAGTTTGAACCCGCAACCCACAGTACGTAAGCTGGGACCTAAACCGCTGAGCCACCACTGCTCCTACTCCTTTAAACAATTAGTGCGTTGTAAAATACATTTTAATTATAAGCTTCCTTTATTCGTGATACAATACTATGTTTGTATTTTAATAGAATTTTTGTACTATTATTAAGCTTACGAAGTTTTAAGTTGTCTTAAAACATAGTCCATTTCAAGTTGTGTGCATAAGTCTCTTTGTTAAAGTTAAGACCGGAACAAGTGCAACGTTCAGACGACAAACTGAACGGAAAGTTATTTCAACTCGGTCCGTTCTTTTAAAAGTATTAATTAACAGTTTTCTATAGTTATTAACCATTAAATAACTATTACAAAAAGCCGCGTCTGAAAGCCATAAACAAATAAAAAAATCGTGTACGGATTTTCCTACGGCTTCCACCAATAGATGGAGTGATTCATGATCGAGGTTTTGATATATACATCAAAAGAGAAAGAGCCTATAAAACCTGAAAATTTCTCGCCACCGAGTATGAAGCTTGGATCACGGTAGCTTTTATCTGTATTAGAGACACAGAGAGAAACTTTCATGTTATATAAAATCCACGGTCAGATCGTCGCCTGCTCTTGGGAAATAAGGTTGTGTTAATTGGCTGAAACGTGATGATTGGTATAAAAGTAATTTTTCTTCCTTTCATGGTCACTCGGGGTCCGATATCTCTAACGTCCCAATGTGAAAGTTGCTAGCGAAGTATCCTCCTATTTTCAATTATTATTTATGCAGAATGAGCTCACAGTGAGATCTTGCAATTGTATTCTTCGTTTGGGATTTAATTTTATTAATCACGGGATCCCAAGCTGGTGGTAGTACCCAGCCATCTTCCTTATTGAAATTAGGATGTTTCCAAAAGCCTCGCGTATCATCCTGGGTAAGAAGCGAAGTTCTATTGCGAGGACTTGTGGTTCATAAAATCTTCTATAATCACAGACTGCAGACTTCCTGTAGTGTTGGTGTTCTGAGTCAGCTATGTGTTCTTTTAATTCAGGTTTAGATGGGCTCTTTGCTTGTTCTATATAAGAGAGATGCACTCTATTTACAAGACGCAGGGATCAATCAAGCTTGTAAACCCTCTTCATCTTGTAGAGGGATATTACACTTGACAAATGGTAAAAATTTACTTATCTTTCTGGGTGGCTTGAACACAGAAAGCTTTCTGTGCGTTGACTGTGACTCGTCAGACACATTAGTTTTTTATTAAAATAAATGAGATGAAATACGTAATATTAGTTTTATTCCAATCGGTATAACTTGCGTAAATATAAGAAATCATTATCAGGCTGGTACGAGGTTGATTTGTCGTCGATGTTGGGATATAGGCCTTGCTGCTGGTGCGATGCCAGTGTATTAGGTGTTTATTAATTTAGTAAATCTTATGAATTAATAAAAAATAATCTAAACACATTTGAAGACAATACACAAATGTCTAAATTTTGTTTAAAAGACAGAACTTTATTCCGTTACCGTTAATCCAAACATAAGAAGAATTTATTGTTCCAAGCCGGTCGTTACGAGGTTAACGAGTCAGGAGGTCATGTTGTAAAAAAGTTTTTATCGCCGCCCAATTAATATAATATTTGAGCCTTTAGCCCTATTTCGGTATTATTGTGGCCATAAAACTTTCGGCTCTTACTATTGTTTTCCGAATGTTAGCTAACTCGAATTAAATTCGGTAACTGTACTTGTTTATGTTTTTTATTATATCTCCTTGTTTTTTATGTTCATCCAAATAAATAACGTGATGTAATTCTCTAATCTCCCTTGTATAATTCTCTAATCTCCCTTGTATAATTCTCTAATCTCCCTTGTATAATTCTCTAATCTCCCTTGTATAATTCTCTAATCTCCCTTGTATAATTCTCTAATCTCCCTTGTATAATTCTCTAATCTCCCTTGTATAGTTCTCTAATCTCCCTTGTATAATTCTCTAATCTCCCTTGTATAATTCTCTAATCTCCCTTGTATAATTCTCTAATCTCCCTTGTATAATTCTCTAATCTCCCTTGTATAATTCTCTAATCTCCCTTGTATAATTCTCTAATCTCCCTTGTATAATTCTCTAATCTCCCTTGTATAATTTTAATTGTTATAAAATTTATTTGGATAGTTCGGAGTACTTTGATCCTTTTTTTTATTGCATTTTCAAGGAGTGGAATAATGTCCGAATCAATTTTCCCTTCAAATACAATTTGACTGACTCCAAGGGTATATTCAGAATAGTTATGTGTAGCTTGTGCGCTATACGATCTAGGACTCTGTCTCGTTTTAATGTTGTCTGGTTTTATAGGTTATGTTACTCCAGTAGATAGTAATGTAAATAAATGATGCAATGAGAGTGTACGAATAGGCATACGATTAAAAGATAGTTTATTTTTTCAATTTCAATTATTTTTTTATATTTTCATACAAAAAAACTCAGCTTATGGTTGTGGCCTTTTACAAAATTGTCCAATTTTAATATAATTAAAGTAATAAATAAATAAGGATCAGGGACAGTTATATCATCTTACGTCATCTCACCGGTGCTTCGAATTTTAAGAAAAAACGAAGTGACAAACTTTAGTCGAGTTCAAAATGAGAATCGAAAAGACAAATCGATCCAATGGTAAGGGCGTCATAGTTTCTTAAGGGTCAAGGGACACGTTTGTGCTACGAATGTTCCAGTTTGGAGGTAATTCGACCGCCATTAATATGTAATGCGAACCAAACCGGTCCTAATGGTGATTTTATCTCCAGATTGTTATTAAATGTAATGGCTTTAGACTAATTTAGTTATTTCTCTAATAAGGTTTAGGCTCGTCTGTATGGATTTGGTGCAGTAATTGAACTGATCAACACTGACCTGTTGTGAAATTATTTTTCGCCAGACGGTATTTCCAAACCAATGCCACTTCGGGTTCTTCAAGAAGTGAGCGTACTCCTTTCAAGACCGGCAACGCGTCTGCCATTCCTCTGGTGTTGCGGATGTTTATAGGCGTCGGCGATCACTTATATATTGCTCCCTGTATATGGCATAATAAAATATTGAGAAAGGTTGTCAAAAAGCCAATACTAACGTTAATTAAACTGAAACGGTTGAATTGATTTGTATTAAAAAATATTTTTTATCTATAATTTATTTTTTTGCTCTTTGTTGACGACGTTTTAACCTTTTTCTATTAGATGGCGCTGCGGCGAGACGTTGTTAACTGGCATCGCGGTGTTGAGAGTTATGTATCGCCGTACAAGTACTCCGCGGAGCTCGCGACGGTTGGTTGTACAGTCATTCATAAAGTAGTATATATGTTTTGTAGTGTTATTTCCTTGTGTCTTTGTATTTGGTTGGGTGTTTTGTAGAAGGTCTGGTCGTTCAAAATTTGGGTGTTACGTAGGAAGCGAATACCCTTAATTTCTAGATTGTTTCAATTAACGTCTCTGGTCTCTAGAATAGAAGTGCTTTTACATTTTGACTTGTCGTTAATGTATTTTGCCATAATATATTATGGACTGTAACTGTTGTTCACACGGCACGCCCAGAAGACACGCGGTCTTCAGGGCGTGGTGTCCGAAGTGAGATACAGATTTCACAGAAAAAGACAAAGTTTTATTTTACACACAGGACAGAGTACAAGTTAGCAAACTGACCCGTCCCACAAAAGCGAAAGCAAGTAGTTGGCCGTCAACTATGACTATTTCTTTGATACGGAGTCCAGTCCCACAAATGTAGCTGCGAATACTCCTATTAAGCAAATACCACAGATACGTAGCTGACTTGAGATCCTAATTCACATGACACTGCTACAGCGCGTTTTTAAGCACTAGTGGCGCCATCTAGTCCACTTATAATACACTAAACACTGTCTAATTCACTTATGATACATTTCCAGCGTCTCCGAATTTATTTATTGACAAAATATAACCTTTGCGAATGCTCGTTTAAAACAAAGAAATTTTTGTTATCGGATGTTGCCCACCGACACTTGAACACGTCGCTCCATAAAAGGTGTTACATCCTACCGCAGCTTATTATTATTGGTATGTGTGAGGGTATTGGAAGATATTAATAAATCAGTCCGTCGCCTACCCCTGACTTTGATTGACGTAACATTGGCGACGAGTACGGGATTTGTTTTTTTTTCTTTGTCCGGATGTGGTTGAGATTGCAAATATGCCCATAGGAAAAATAGAAACGCTTAATTTAAGTTCTAAACAGTGGCCTGCGTGCATTCGCCGAGTAAATTAGTATATTTTGCTCAACGAAATACGCGTTGAGTAAAAAGTCCCTACTTTAATAACTGTCGCGGGTGAAGAAACTTATGCGTTAATGTGCGATCTGTGTTCACCGGGTTTTCCTGAAGACAAAACATACAAGGAATTAGTGCAGTTAGTGACAGATTATTTAGAGCCCCCACGGCGCATGTCGGTTCAAAGTTTACAACTGTGACAAGTGCGGCCAGCGGGGCCATATTAAGCAAATGTGTAATAAGGTGCGCGCCAATGACGGCAGACATAATTACGTGAGTGGGGAGCCGGACACGGGTATGTCCGAGATCGAGGTAGCATTTAAAGAGAGAGAGAGATTATATCTTTATTGTAAAAATCTTGCTCTTATTTATTTATTCTAGGCTTAGATAAATAGCGGGCTAACTCTTGTTAGCCCGCTATTTATTATTATTATATATTTGTAGCTCTTCTGCCCTACAGGGTTGCCTGGAAGAGATCGCTTGTATATCATGAAAGGTTGCGCGCGGCCGTTATTAGTTTGGGAATGCAATCCAAGAGGACGGATTCGTAAACCGCTTATGTAAAGAATCTCCGGAAGTATTGACTTAAGATTTGTTAAAAAAAGGGGTCAGCTGGTACTGAGATTTGGAATGTGAAAAAGCCTTTATCGAGGCGAAGCGGTCTCTCCTTAGCGAACGGGTGTTGGCGCATTATTAGGAGTGGTGTCGGTGGACAGTAGCGCGTACGGGCTGGGCGCCGTGCTGGTTCACCGCTATGCGGATGGCAGCGAGCGAGGATCGCGGACGCTCAATGCGGCTGAGCGTAACTACAGCCAGCTTGATTAGGAGTCGCTGGCTATTTTGACCGGCATTACCAAACACCACCATTAATTGTTCGGGAGGCATTTTACGCTGCGCACATCAGTGCGTGTGCGGTGATCACACCAACCGCTAATATATATATTACGGGAAAAGGGAGGTATCCCACAGACTGCGGCCAGTCGGCTGCAGCGTTGGACGGCGAGCCTGGCCGCATACGACTTTAAGATTGAATTCATTCGATATGCGGACAATGGTCCGGCTGAAGCTTTGTTTCGCCTACCTTTAGCTAAGGAGAGTCGCTCCGAAGACTCGGTAGATTATTTAAATTTAATAGAGGATTCGGTGCCCGTCCGTTACCTGGATATCGCTAAGGAGACCGAACGCGACGGCTTGTTATGTAAAATTAAGCGTTACGTCTTGCTCCCTTGGCCAAACGTTCCGAGCTGCGATGAGGAAAGATTTTCGCGAGGAAACAAGATTTTGCAATTGAACAGGGGTTAATATACAAATACAGAATAGTAATTCCCATTATTCTGCAAAGAAAAATTTTACATGAGATTCGTGATGGCCACCTGGGTATGGACAAAATGACTTTCTTTCTTATCGCGAAGTTATGTATATTGGGCTAGTTTGGATCGGGACATCGAGGAGACGTGCTGCGCGTGCGCCGCGTGCCTCGCCGTGCGGGTCGCGCCGCGTACTATTAAAATTTTTAGACGCGTTTTTGCGAGATTTGTGTTACCATCGCAGCTCGTGACTGATAACGGGCCACCATTTTCCTCACGGGGTTTTAAAGTGTTTTGCCGAAATAACTGCATTAAACATACCACCTCGGCTCCTTATCGATCTCAGGCTAACGGAGCAGCGGAAAGTGCCGTTAAAACGATCAAAAATACTTAATAGCTTTTAATAAAGGGCACTATACGATGGCAAGGACGTGAACATGGCACTAACCAAGTTTCTTTTTAAATACCGAAACTTTGAGCACGCGACGACGGGCATGTCGCCGGCTGTGGCGCTGCGGACGCCGTGCGCGACAAGCAGGAGCGACAGGCGGTGCGCGTTGCCGGAATATTTAGGGAATTTAGCGTGGGTGAGACGGTGCTCGCGCGCGACTATAGAACGAAGGGAAGTAAATGGGCGGAAGCCACAGTGGTCAAAAAGATCGTGCCAGTGTCATATAAAGTCGACTTAGGTAACGGTGTCGAGTGGCGGAGGCACGTGGACCAAGTGGTTCCAGCTAAACCAGATACTCGTTGTCTCGCACCAGTGCCGCGCCCGCTGGGGACGATGCGAATGATCGCAGCCAGGTTCTTCACAACCACAGATGTGTGCTCGCGCACTGCGGGCACTTAAGCGGGCTAAACTTAATATGTAACTTTAAGGTTAGTTCTTATACTGTTTTATTTACGTGACTATTATATCTTGGTAAGGGTATTGTGAGCCTATTGGCGAGGAATGTAACATCCTACCGCAGCTTATTATTATTGTATGTGTGAGGGTATTGGAAGATATTAATAAATCAGTCCGTTGCCCACCCCCTGAGTTTGATTGACGTAACAAAAGGTAAATCTGGTGTGGATGTACCATTATAATGCCTTTCTTATTTGATCGATACAAGTTCTCCTGGGAAGTCCCCTGACAACTCTGCCACTCACTTTCGCAACATAAATTTGTCTTGTTATTCTTTCGCCATTTATTCAATTAACATTTATTTATTGCTTTATTTACTCATTCTTTATTGTAGCACAGTGCACAGACCTAAAGGATTTACGTGTAATATCACTCAAATATGTCTATACGTAGCGTACATCATTTTTAGAACAGTTTTATGTTGATTTCATTTACATATCGTGTTAATACGAGTATAAATATTTATAATCGTGCCGTCGGTCATACAAGGTATCGCTGAAAAGATTTTCTTCAAGTTCAAGTTCGGGCCAGTATATGTTTTAAATTGGGTTTCATGAATATAGAAATCTTATAAGTTTGACAAGCACCATCGAAGCTTTCTTAATAAATATAAAAATACTTTAATACTTGAAACAAGACTACCAGTGTTGACAACAAAAATATATCAGACTGTACATTCTTTGCCTCACACATTGTAACAGGGTCCCCCCCAATCCGCCCTCTAATCCCTCAACGCCAGATAAAACGGAATAGCTCCCTGTTTTAAGCGTCTGTCTTGTTCTGCTTATTCCAGACAGAGACAAGCGGATTAAAGGAGCACGCCTTGTAAGATTAAAAAACTTATCTGACCCCAGCAAGGAGAAGCAAACAGGAATGTATTAAAACTTAAAAAAACACTCAACCATATCTTAATTGTGCTATCAGAAGTAAAGACAACTTAATTCAGTTTATTGTTATTAAGCTAATTTTAGTGGCGAAGTGACCCAAGATGGGCGTTGGCCTCCGACTACATTAGCCATTTTCCTAGCATCCGCGCTCGCACTTCACCCATAATTTTTTTATTGAAACATTACTTTATTCAACACTTAGCGAAAGGAACTCCGTTCCAATCGTCTTTGTTTTTCATCTTTATTTCCCTTGAACGCAAGCGTAAAGAAAACTCGGTTTGTATTATTGGCGGGATATTTTTGAAGGTTAATTTGGAATCAAAAGGCCTACTTTATTTACCAATTAAAGTTCCAAATTTGTTCGCGTCGCTAAAGATAAATTATGTTTTGATCAAAGGTGGGCTTTGTAAAAGAGGTTTTATTGTGTTTTCCACGGAGACTCGTTAAAGTTACAAAATGGAGGCACGAAATAATTAAATTGCAAAACGAAATTAAAGTGATTCCATTCCATTTGGAATTTCAATTGCGACGTTGTAAAATCTTCAATTTACAGACACCGGCCGGACCTTCACGGATTTCGGAGATGGCCATTTTATATAGCTGACAATACCAAATCTTTTATTTAGCTGTGAATGTCTAGGCCGCCATTTTAATTAAATTTACTAGATAGTAATTTCTCCATATGACCCGAAGAAGACGAAGACACATTTTATTTTTTTCTATTAACAACTAAATCTATGTTTCAACCATTTAATATAAATTAGTAAGTAATTATTGAAAGTCGCTAGTAACATACATATAGTCGTGTCAAACACTCGCTGCCCATGAGGCAATAAAATGTAGGGATACGACACCGCCACATCTCTGTCACATTTACAGCCGTGGTGACTCACCAGTGTAGTCTCGATTTTAACACTATGCGCTCATTCTTTCAGGACCAATGATTTATAGAACCGCGAGCAGAGATTACTATAGTAAGACACAATTGTGTGAATAAGTTGAAGTCTTTTTCATCGGAGCACTACCCACAAACGGTGCAATTGGTGTTATTTGGTCATCATCATATAACTCTTCATCAGAATAGTATAAGTAGTATAGTATATAAATAATTTTAAGTATCAAATTGTATTCTAGTAAAAAAGTAAATATTTTCTTATAATTTAAACTTCAGCAATCTTCGGCGGCAAAATTTTAAGCTACATATTTCTGTCTATGATCTTTTGAATAGATAACGGTACAACAACGCATTGTAACTGGTATCCGTAAACAATTGAAACAAACAGACTTGCAGATTTATTATTTCACGTATGGCAAGAAACAAGAAGAGGTAATATAAATGGGATTACGATGGGATGGGATTAGAATTAACATTATAGATACGAATGTAAGATTGTTTGTGTGTTTGTTACTCCTTTAACACACTCAACCGATAATAAAGTAATGTTGCACACACATTATCTGTGATACGGGACTAACTTCATTACATTATGGTAGTCTGTAAGATTGTTCCCCGATCGGGTTTAGCTCTGATACCTTGGTGACAATCAGCCAGTTGACATGATAGAAATATGTTAGCGCGAACGCACTTTTGTTCATAGGTGTACATAGAGCACGTATACTCATGAACAAAAGTGTAAAAGTAAAATGCACTTATGAATTTGAAGGTACACACCACTCAGACAGTATTATCCTAACAGCGAAAGCCAACCAGCGTGTCTGTTAGTTGAAATACGTTTTCTAGGACACATTTGGTGCTGGGAACGTATTACGTGTCGCAATAAATCAGCTCAGACCTGTGGTTTAGTTTAGACCAGCTCATTCCATATGCCATATGAATTTACTAAACCGAAACTCACTCAATATTTGTTCATGAACTGATTATTTTACTTGCGTTATTACTTAGTTTATTTTCACTTTTATTATATAGAGTTTTTATGTACTCTGACAATGTATGTGCAAAATTTCGTGATAATCGCTTGAGTCGTTTAGCAGTTAAAGCGTAATAAACAAACTCACATTCTTATTTTTAATATTAGTCATAATGTATCTCGTAGATTGAATATTCGAATGTTGAGATGTAACAGGATTGGATAAGTTACGACGCCTGACAGTAGCACCGATAGTGTTAAAGTTAAGGAGCAAAAAGTAAGCATGGTATGGACATGTTATGATTAGGGAGCAATGGCACGTGACATAGAGAGTTTTAGATATGGGGTAGGGGTAGGCCTAAGAAAAGATGGATGGATTGAGTGAACTTGTGACATGATTGAGAAGGGAATGGCGATTGAAATGACGGTGGAATACATGTTATGCTGACCCCATATAAAGCGGGAAAAAGGCATGGAGATGATGAATATATCGCACAGGTTGTAGCCTAATACTACCACCACACAATATACCGTACTCAATGTATAAGACTACTTATAACAATCACTCAAAGCTCAGACCTCAAAACGTGTTGTCACGATTGTTGACAGAAGCGAAGTGAGTCCCCTTCCCTTGACAAGTGCTTATGCAAACTCTGTTGTCTGAAGTCAGCTACACAACTTCATGTTTTAGTGCCGTACGAATGCATTTCCGGTACAACGGAAATGTGAGCGACGACAGTTAGAGTATGATCCCTTTGACACCCATTCATAAGGTCGCGGTACCTAGAGTCGACCTCACGTGAGCTATTGAGTGCAAGCGTACTCCAATTGTTTTAAAAATAGGCAAAATTACGTAAGTAGTATACTACGTGTGTACAAGGCATGTAAAAAGCTTATTTTCTTGTAATGGAACGAAAACAAACTGCATCTCGGCATCAAAGCACGTACGCGCGTTAAAAACTAAAGACTGTATATTGTGAAGTTGTAACGGCCCACTAGCCTCGCATTAAACACATTTCCGCTCCGCTATCAGCGCTCGCTTTTACACAAACACTTAACAACTTAACCCACAGGAAATCATATTTACGTATAATTTTCTAACCGCGACTTTAAATTGTTTCCGGTGGGAAATAAGAGTTTTAGGTACGCCAGTCACAGGTGAAAGTATCAGATTAAGTGATTTTTGAAATATATGACACAAGTCACATGATTATAGTCCAATTAATCAGCTTTAGAATATCGTTTTCAGTAATCACTGAACGATTAAAATTCCTTAAGCTAACGGTAAGTTTGTAGTTACCTCACGCAGCGCTCTCTCGGGCCACGAGCAAACCTTGCGACTGCTGTTTAATTCGCCCTAATAAATTACCGAAGAGTCACGGACCCGAATACGTAATCCGCTCGAACCTACACCAACGTACTTGTTATTCGAACGTAATGTGCACCTAATCGATTACGATATCTCACTGTGTTGGAATTTAATTAGTATATTATTAATTTTGGGTGATTAAATTTATCACAGGAGATAAAGCGGGGTGGACAGAATTAAGAGTTGGGCAGGAGATACGGGATCTCAATCATCATTCAAAAAGTAGAAGTATCTCTATTTCGAGTTGGGGTTCTGTGAGGTCCCGCTGTGTGTTGAGGGCAATCTATTTTTTTTTATCAAAATAATAGATAAATGAAATAATTGACTTATATTTATTTTAACCGTCACAATTAGGTTGAAATCCCTACTATCCCTACTTAATCTTATAAATGTGAATGTAAGTTTGCTTGTTACGTTTTCACGTGAAAACTACTCAACCGATCATCTATGTATGTTCCCTATATACCTATAGACTCCGAAACGGCTGGACCGATTTCGATGAAATTTACAAGCATGGCCTAGGTTGGCACATTCCTGTGTTTGGTAGCGATCGGATCAACATAATTAGTAGTACCCGGGCGAAGCCCGGGCGGGTCACTAGTGCTTTATAAAAGGAAAAAGAATATGGTTGACAGTCGTCGAATGGACTCCAACTCACAACCTCATGTTCAGCAGTCCATTTTCTTAACCATTGGGCTATTGGCGCTTGCTGTTCAATATTTGTTATTTAATATTTCATTGTCTAGGCTAAGAATCGAATCTGAAAGCCACACAGGTACATATAATTGGCGTTGCTTGGATCGGAGAAAAAAAAAAGAATATTTTTAAGTTTCTTGGAAAACCAACAGTTTACCGCAAGTTAATAATATCTTACACCCAATTAGTTAAATGATGATTACATATATAATTATATTTGTTGAATTGTAATTTACATAAAAGCCTTGATTCTTTCTTTACGACCTCTTCAGATATCCCTGTACAACAATGACTGACAATGAATATCCGCATTCGATTCTCGGCCGCATTGTCCGATGACTCTATCAGGTGCTAATCAATAGGCAAGACAAATGGTCGTGGGCGGTGATATATTCTCTCTATATGTTCCCGTCACGTAGAAATATGTCCTGGTGTCATGATTCGTACAGACACGCAGTGATTGAGAAACTATGTACTGTCATAGTATTTGTTATGCAGAAGGACGGTGAATTTGCGGACCTGGGATAATAGTATTGCTCAATTATCCTTTAGAAACCGCCAGAAACCAATCCCATCCAATTCACATCCAATTGTAATTGTTGACAGATTCCCCCGAAGCCGTATCCTGAAGACCATGAGAGCCAGAAATTTTTTCAATTTACGCACATATTTTTTTATTATAGACTAAAAACATAAATTGCAGTGACGCAACTTTCACGGTTTTACTAGTAAGAAGGCAGATGGATTTCAACACCTTTAGATCAGAAATGGGATGCAACCTCTTCCGAATACCGCGATTTTTTTTTCTCAAATTTGTAATATTTGTTAATATTTATACATATTAAATCTTCTCCGCAGGTACAGGAGTGGCAGTGCCTGTTACTTTATTGGTAAGTTATTTTTTTTATTAATTATTAATGGTTGTAAAATTGTCAGCTCTCATTTGTTCTCTTCCTTCACTATGTTGTAGATAAATATGGAGCAATGTATTGAAGGCGAAGGAAAATAGTTCAAAAATTAGTAAAAACTCAAGAAAAATAAACCATAGCACCTCAACAATAAAGTTCAAAATAGAATACTAGAAAAATAAATGAAAATGGTCGACGGAACTGCTCCTAATTCAAACAAGCATGTTTCTGACCTTGAAGGTGTTATTAACGCGTACCTTTAAGATTTTCTCTGCCAAATATCGTCTAACGCAGCTAAAGAACTTTTTACTCGAAAAAATTACAAAAGAATGTTTAATATCGAGTCGGTATTTCATGTTCATTAAAATAATTAATTGGCTCACGTTAGTGTAAATTGTTGGATAACAAGCGGCACCCAGCTAACTGCAGTAGGGAAGTTTTTCTATTGATCTGTAGCGTTCATTAAGCACGTAATAGAAGCCTTGGATAAGTTGAAGTTGAGCTCAAGTTAACAAGACCACAACTTACTTCTAAACATTTTTAACTAGGCGCTGCCGAGAATGTCTATTAGACGGTTTAGTTATTTCCACAGCAAAAATAGCGGTTTTAATAAAAAAAAAAAATATTTATATCTATGCGTATGTGTGTCTGTGTCATCGTACCTACTTAACAAATTGATCTATTTTGATTCCGTTTTCTGTTCGAAAGTTGATGGTACCGAGGTAGTTCGTAACTGTAGTTTATTACTTAAAATTTTCTTTAGAAGTTTGAAAGTCAGTTTGTCAGTTTATGCATTTTCCTGGACCCAACGCACTGAGCACAACGATGAGGAGCGGACGCGGTAAGCGGCTTGTCGCGGCTGCCAACCGCACCTATACATCCGCTCAGTGCGTATAGCAACCGCGCGGAGAGCATCCGCGTCTGTTTGATGTCTACCGCATTAGCAGCCGCCGAGCACGTACGAACAGTTTTTCATACATATTTTTGAGTGCACGTCACGCGGCTGTCGTCATCTGCGACGGCATCCTATTGCATCCTCGTACATAATGAAAACAGTATAACGGTATGGTGAATAAATTTTTACCTACGCCATCTATAACTTGATTACCATTTAATATGATAATGACGTCCAAAGATCGGTTACGTCGAACTTATTAAGAAATTACCAGAAGACCGGCAGAAACTTTTACAGCCTTCTCAGTCGTAAAAGAAGTGTAAAAAGTCTTTCTAATGATGTTATAATGTTGTCTGAGGGCCTCTGGAGTTTGCGTTCGGAGAAATCTGCATTAGGTTCGTTCGTAAACTTGCTGTCATTAATACTGGGCCGTTTTCGTAGCGAGTTTTTTACGACGTCACTTTGAACTCGGAATTTCCTTGAGCTTTGTATTTATATATGCATAATACATATTTATTTAATTACTTCTTCATTTAAATTTAAAATCAGCCTTTTAAAACTCGAATTGGAACGAACCTGTCAAATTATCATTGAAACGCCCGGATTTTATTTTGGAAAGATTAGATGTCAATTTTATTTGCAAAAGTCCGTCATAATTACAAATAAACATTGCCTAATAATAAGTTTATTATGCCTGGTGACAACATAGAAAATAAAACGGAACATCTTGAGGCAAGGCAAATTTGACTTGCCTTAAAATGTTCCATCGCTTCATTGGCACATTAAACTATCGTAACCGGCGCAGCTTGTTTGAATATTTAACTTGGCTACATTATAATAACAAATTGGATTTTATAATGGCTTAAACTCAATTTACATTTGTGATAAAATTAAAAATTCTCACAATATTTTATTACCGGCAGCTCGCATAATTAACGCTCCAGGTCAAATGCTGACGTATTAACGTTTGACACGTACTTGTTTTACTTTACGAATTGTTATGTACAATCTTTCTCATATTATGAAAACCCCTATAAGTGATGATTTAAGAGGCCTTCTTAACGTAATGACCGTCAATTGCATTTGGATGAAGTTCATCGGTAAATCTAGACTAATATTATAAAGGGGAAAGACTTGTTTGTTTGCATTGAATAGGCTCCAAAACAGATGAACCGATTCGAATAATTCTTTCACTGTCGGGAAGCTACACTATACCCGGGTGATATAGGCTATATTTTATTTTCAAAAAAATTAGGGACCCTAACTAAAACTCCAATAATTTTACCGAAGGCATTAAAAAACTACCTACAGCACTCTTTATTTGGAAATTTGGTCACTAATAATTTGTGTACTTTCTGCCTACCCCTCTGAATTATAGATGTGATAATATTGATTTATAATTTAAGTAATCATAAATAGACGATATTACCAAGTAATATTATTAAAAATGTATGCTTTTCTATGTACATCGGCTTTTGAATTCAACAACTGGACTAAAGACTAAAAAGAAAAAAAAAGAATATTTGATTGGAGATTCGACACTTATCTAACTGTTTTTCCGTTGATCAGCCTTTCAGAAACGTCAGGCAGTCTATTCTAACCGACCATAAAAGGAGGAGCTTCTCAATTCACTTGTTTTTTTTTGTGGATCGATTTTAAAAATTCCTTTAGAAGTTTTGTTTACAATTGGTCCCGTTAAAATTCCACGACAACCCGTGGCTTCTGAATTATCTAGAATTTTCGCGAATCGAAGTCGATTTTTTTAGTTTTACTACGTTTAAATTATTCTTACTACATTAGATTAAATGACGTTCATTGAAGTAGTTTCAAGTATTATTCTAAGTAAGATTAAAACATGTTTTTCACAGCTAATAAGACTGCTAAACATAAATTCCAGTCCTGATACTTAAATAGAAAAAAAACAAAGTGCTTTAGTTCCGTACGTCGTAGACAGAAGTAATAAAGAAAAATATTTATGACGGCGACTGTACAAATGTTTGCAACAAGTCGTTTGTGCCGTGTCTCCCAAAAGCCATATCTCTCTGAAAGCCGCTCAAGAAATGCTTTACTTATTCCGATATATTTTGTACTAGCTGTTGCCCGTGGCTTCACACGTATCCGTTTCTTATCTATCTTCCTCCCTGGCAGTTTTTGTAACTTGATTATACGCGTAATTCATGGAATTATAGTTAAGTGTCAAAAAGTTGTTATTGCATGCACTCGTAATGTCATGTCATGTTTCGATAAAATTATTAAAACTGTCGTGAGACATTATTAACAAACTTTTTATAAAAACGGCTTTACTCACGTTCGCGTTTTACTTCGGTATTTTGTACCGACAAGTTTCGAACCTGTCGAAGGTCCTTCTTCAGGGCGAGTGGGATCAATTCGCGGTCTCGCGCCTTGCCAGGGCGTGGGTGAGTAAAGTTTTTATAGTAGTTTTAATATTTTGTCATGCAACAAATTGTCAAAAAGATGTTATTGCATGTCATTTACCAAATTTTAGGGTAAGTTCGTTGAGCTCATTGCTTTCTGCACCCATTCCCTTCCGAACCCTGTTCGTACATGCTAATAGGAGTATCTCCCTCATCTCTTGCTCATCGGTCATAGGTGCTTGCACTAGTAAGAGCTCACCGAGCAATTGCTTCAACCTATGTCAGCTAGAAATATCATGATAAGAAATTATTTCGGTATTTTCAATTATTTTCGGAAATAGGAACATAATTAGATGTATTATATGTATTTGTTTTACTTCAGATAGCTGATAATTTCCGGTTTCGGTACGGAGCTCTATAATAAACTTGATGTGAAATAACAAAAATAAAAAGCCCTCGGTGAACACTCTGGTACATACTTGTATTGAAAATCAATAATAATAATTTAAGGCGTTGTTATAGACAAGAAAGTTTACATGCTAACCGGTTTAATGCGCATAACATCATACTTTAAATTAATATACAAGTTTTTGATTGATTATATCCGGTTTAATAATATCTGTTATGTATTCTACCACACGCAGTCTCGGTCACTAGGGATTCTAATATCTATTTATCCATCTATCCGTTAGTCTTGTTTATTTTATTATGATCGGGGAACTAACAGCTAGCTAGAGAAAAGATGGAACAAAATGATGTGGCTTAGAATTGCGAAATCGTAAAATAATATTTGTAGGCAACAAGACAATTGAACGCGAGTTACAACAGAATCATAAACAAACAAAGGGAGGGGGACTAAAGAATTTCTTCGAGAAATTCACAATTGAAATTCTCATAGTAGCGTTCCGTTTCTTCACAACATACACAACAATTCCTTCAACGGGAATTGTTGTTAACGAAATGTAGAGAAATCTCCGACGGGGGCTTAGCAGATGTGGGGTGAGACCCGTGTTTTTTCGTAGCTCCCACATACGTTGAACAAACAAAGCATTTTCTTTTCTTCGCTGATAATATTTCTTTAGACGGGACTTTGGCGGCACGACTTCGTCTGTTCTCGCACGTTCAAAGTAGCCGCGTCTGTTTTGAACATTTGCATTTCTTTGTGCTCGAATGACAGTATGCGAAGTTCTAAAGCTTTATAACATTACTTGATATTATATCCATTAAAGTAACAAACATTTATACCTAGTAATAAATACTATTAATTGTTTTAATTTCAGTTTGTAGTTCTTCCGACGATCGTTAGAATTCTTATTAACGAATATCAGAACAATTCTATCAATAGAATTAAACTCAAAACTCGTAGCAATAAGGTAAAAATTGCTCGAGGCGTCGGACAATGGGACCCTTTGTCTCATGTACATCGCAGTCCTTCAGAGCATGACCAAACTAAATTAGGACTATAAGGCATATCAAATCAACAATACACGTTTCACACACTTTCCCTACTTCAAGTGATTTCTATTTTAAAAAATTATATCTGAAATATTATATTTGGATGGATTGAAATAGTCCTGGAAAGATGAGGGCGTCCGGTTTTATTTCATTTATTTAAATAAACAAACACATGGATAATACAACAATAAAAATTGATGTTACTATTCAAAGTTTGATTGAGAAAAGAAAAGGCGCTCACGCACGTGACTCCTAGGGGTAGGCAGAGATTAACAACACTGCTTGCTCTTGCAACTTAAATAAACTGTTAATTATCAGATATAAAAAGATTAGTTTCCTCAAAACTTATGTATTACAAATCGTCGAAATTGTATCGTTTCTCAGTTGTTTTGACTTGGAAGAAATAAATCGTATTTCCTTCAAATCGAAGCGTGTCGACGTTCGCCCCTAGGGTGGGCTTAGCCCGGCAAATTTCATTACATCAGTGTTCCCGCACCAGACCTACCCTAAGTGATATATGGAGGTGGTTGTATTTGGGCTATAAGACAAATGTACACAGTAGATATATAAAAATAAGCCGAATAATTATTTAAATATTAGCATCGGTCCCGATTAATAACAGTGTGAGGAGGACCGCGAATTAATCCCACTCACCCTAAAGTACCTCTGACAGGTCCGAAGCTTGCAGTTATCAACACCGATGTACGCGAACGGGTGATAAGCCGTTTTATTAAATTAATAATGTCTCACAAAAGTAATGTTATTAAATAATAATATAATTAATATCTATTTCCTATTGTTATTTCTTTATTAATTAAATATTTTTAACAATCGCAATTAAAGTAATTGCAGTTTAAAAAAATTGTATCGCTTCATTTTTTTAACCATATTACCCAAGCCATCTTAACCAACACGATAATAAATAATACATTTCTTTTCGTGTTTTACACAGAAACGAAATATTGTGTGTCTAAATGTATCTTAAACAGTTAGAAATGCAACTAAATACTTGACTTCATACTGTAAATTCTATCATTCGTAGGTACGCTTCATGTTTGTATTGTGTTATCTAAGATGGCCTTTGAATGGATTTGTCGCAAATAACTTTGTATAAACTGAAATCGAAACCGACACCGACACCGCCACCATCACCACATCGACCATCACATCATCACCAACGCCACTACCGTCACCACCAACACCACATCACCACCAACGCTACCACCATGATCACCAACACTCCCGTCACCACCACCATCATCACCACCAACGCTACCACCACCATCACATTTATCCGCAAGCGTTCAAGACAAGATAAGGGTAGCTCCACCACAGACTATAAATATTTTTAATACTTTATTTCTGTGTACAAATCTAACCGACGGTAAATCCAATTACAATCTAATTCCGTTTTGTACGTCAAAGCTTCGTACTGGTATTTTAGGCGACCAATTGGATGCCTCGTCCAACGTGAAAATTGAATAAAAAAAGGTGAAAACGGGACTATTTTGAGATCATTTAACTTTCTAATTGGAGAAACGGGTAATTTCTCTGGAAAAGGGGATTGCGAAATGTGCAAAAAATTGCCTCTTTCACATTAACTGTGTCAGAAATAGACCGAAGCTAGTTAATACTTTACAGTTACTAATTCAATTCACATCAACTTAATTGTATTGCATCTTTCGTATATCACATTATTTCTGATCAAAGTATAGAAACTGCAAAGAAATAATTACAAATCTGGGTATATACAATGACCTGAAAATTCACGATTCTTCAATGATGAAATTTCATCCGAGTGCAACCGGAAACCCATCTCGATATTTATATATCAATACTAGCTGTATATAAAGTAACATAAATTTATTCGATTACCGAACGAAGTCCACCAGATCTGCCAATCTATACTTATGACAGCTTGTGGTGCAGGATTATTTTAAAATAAAAAACCTTACATCCAATAGTCAATTAATAAACATTACAACGTGTAAAACAAGACATATTTTAAAACAAAGTTCCATCGCTGCGTTTTTCTGTAGGAACACATTCAAACCTCAAAACCCAAACAGATTTTTGACGGTAAATCGTGGGGATTCATTTTGGTTTTTTGTAAATTGTAATTTTGACCAAAAATGTTGGCTTATCTGCTCTGCCACAAAATGCTTAATAAATCCTATAAGCAACAAGAGATCGAGGAATTAAAATGTAGCTTAATTTAAACTTGAAAGTTGCAAGATAAGTTTAGAGCTTTCAGTTTATCTTAAGAAACAGGCTTGGAAGTTCAGGTTTAACTGAATTAGACGATGCTCTGGTTGCGATTACTTATCACATAACTTAGAGATTTCATCGTTCAAAATAAACGCGATTAGTTCGACCTAAACTCGTTTTACGCGTTTAACGGAGTTTAGCCCTCCATATTGCATTTCACCAACATAAACTAAGCGCAGTTATTCTCTAACTGAGATTAAATTCCGAATGGTTGATTTTTGGCGTTTAGCTATGTAACCGCGTTTTCAATCTGACAGCTTATATGCGACAGTTTTGACGTTGACAAACTGTATAACAGGACATCTGCGCTTAGATTGGAGGCGATGTATACGCCTTACGTTACTAAACTTCATTTTAGTAAACGTGATCTAATAGAAGCTGGCGATATCCGATTAACGGAACCCAATATTAGAATCGAACTATAAGCTCGATTAAGCAAATATAGTTTTTTGACTTGTTTTCGAATGTAAACGGTGAAATCGCCCCTTAGTCGTTTATGGGATGATGGGTTATTTTTAAAGTGAAAACTTCTGAACCGCGTCAGACGATATAAAAAACATGATTTAAAAAGAAAATGTAAAAATATTTTTTACTATTTTCTGTATGTACCGCCAAATTTTGGAATCGTTAAAGGTGTGCCGCTACAAAATACGGTTGAGAATCACAAGGATAATAGAAAGACGAATAACAAAAGTTGAAAATCAAACATTGCTACCCGTCCACTTAATTTAATAAGCTAAATCTGACAAAACAAAGAACATAATGTTTACGACCTTACCTTTATCTAATCGATACGGAATACGTTTGAACTGCTCATTCTAAATAGGACCATTACATCGACTAGTTTCGCGCGAGCGAGCACCTTCTGTCCGAAGACATTGTCCGATGTGTTTTATCAAGGGGAAATCAATTGGGAAGGCGCGGGCTCGGATTGGGGGAGGGACATTGTGTTAAGCGAGGAAAGATTGAAATGGATAATGTAATTTTATCATTTCTTATTGTTATCGTTTTCTTTTTTAAGTATATTTTGTAATATATTTCAGTGTAACCTTTAAGAGGAAAGTATTAGAAAACGTTTCCATTTTGTTACTTAACTAGAGTGGCGTAGTGACACAAAGTGGGTCTTGGCCTCGATCCACGCCATCTATCGCCAGTCTTAAACATGAGGTCGCCCAGGTATTTGTGTACATATGTACAAACTAAATAACAATAAATTGTATAAAATTATATATATGATAGATACATCAAAATAAATATATATATGTAAAAGAGTATGTGAACAATGATAGAGCCTGTAACAATCTCTGGCGAGCCAAGGACCTAAAGAATACAGGCGTCAAGTAAGAGACCAAATTCAGTCCTTTTTCATTCCCAGCCTATTCTAATAAGAATAAGATAGTAAGGGGAAAAGGATTGGTCGGGGAGGGATAGATGGAGAAAAAGAAATACACTTTTTCCTGTCTATGCCCTCCTCTGTCCATGAAAGGTGGGCAACGCATCTGCACAACTTTTGCTTGTTGCCTACCTACGGGTAACGGACACTTAACATAGTGACCCGCTTGCTCATTTGCCATCTTCCATAAAAAATGGAGAAACTAAGAAATACTAATAAAAGTAAGGGATGAAAAGTATGTATCGAGAAATAATTATAATACATTGCATGTTGACCTAGTGACTCGTCGATTATATTAAATAGCACGGCGGGTGAATCCGCGGGGCTCAGCTTGTACGTGAATAAATGAAGTAACCAGTTTTTCATATTATTTTACCATACTTATATAGGACTTAATATAATTTTAATGAAATATAATCAAGCTTAAAAAGCTCGGGCTTAAAACTTTACTTGTATCAGGTAAAGTCAAGACCGGATTATTGTTCTTATATTTCAAAAGTAAGTTCTGTTTAAATTTAAGTATGTACTATAGCAATTCTTTTCTGTAATAATTTGCTATTAATGGAACTAAGCGATGGCTGTACGTTACCGCGGCTAAGCTTTATAAAAGAAACACAAAAATGTTCAATGCTGCATTATTTTGTACGCATTGCTGAAAGGCGAACAAACCGCCTCTCCTTCATATCTTAATGGCATCTTTCTAAGAATAACAAACAATTTAAGAAATATGTTACAAGAGCAGGCTAGCTAGGCGGCAGCGTACTGCCGGTAATTTAAAATAAGTATCAATTTCGCAAACTCCATTTCGCACTCCTCTAGATTAGTATCCTTTGATGGGAAAGATCCCCCGGGGTTTTTGCCCCCGATTGTACACTAATCACTGGCTTGTTTGCTAAAGTGCGTTTTGTCCGGGTCGTGGTGTGTGGCGCGACTGTCAGCGTGCACCACAGCAGTTTGATTGTGTAAAAATATGACAACGAAACCTACCTACAAGTAACTTTAATACTACTGTTTCACTGATATCAATCAATATTACGACAACTTGAAGAGATGGCGGTGCTTTACAAAATGTATGAAGCGTTGATGGCACGCTCGAAAGTGGCTGATGTAGCCAATCTTAGCGCTGAATGAACGTGAAACGTGTGCGGATACTATTTTTGTAATTGTTGCTTGTGTTAGCTGGTGACCTGGTCTTCATTTAGTCCCTTTTAGTTTCAAGTTCTCATTACAAGGTGTGATGGGATAAAAAAGTAAGGAAAAATAGTGATAAAGGGGTTGGAATTTGAGCTACTAGAAAAGGTTGTGTATTTATTTGACAGTATAATGATTCAAGTCAACAAACAAGTCAAGTTAATGCGGCTTAAGTTAATTGATATAACTTTTATTTATGCTACCAAATACCTCAACGATCTTTAAAAGATGTACTTGTATATAATCTGTAATCGCTTTCAGTGGCGCTCTACCGTTAGTGCTGACTCATTGTCCGAGGCATAAATTATGTAGTCTGGCAATACTCCGCCAAATTCCGTCTGTTTTGCTGCTAACGTGTTTTGGAATTTCGCAAGACTTTACGCGTAAAATGTTTTGATTGTTTTACTTTACACGAAGATTAATTAATGTTGCCGTTTCACGTTTAATTAACCTGCCCATAGATCTATAATTAATAAGCATAACTTTATCTCACTAAGCGATAAACGTCAGCTAGTATTTCAATGTTACATCCGTCATCCGTTATCCGTTATCCGTCATCCGTCATTTAATTAAATAAATTGGTTTCGTAAAACTAATTCGTCAGTTACTTTTAAGCGTTTTGTGTTATGGCGTTGGTATTATTTTTATTGTATGCGTACGGAAACAAATTGTTATAAAAATTGTAAAAATTATTGTAAACATATTAAAACTGCTTCCTTTAATACTTCAAGACATTGTAACTGTCAAACATGTTTGCATTTGTAACCTCTAAAAGCAATGAGCGCCCTCTTTAGTGCACTCGACGTTGGATACTGAACGGAACAAATGCCAGCTAACTGCTAGTGATGTACGTTAGATTAATTATCGATCTTTATTTATAGACATTTACGATTTTTCTTCTTTATATATACACACATATATATATATATATATATATATATATATATATTAGAAATAAAATAGCAGGACTATATGTGGTGAGGAGAGTGTTAGATACCAATTCGTAGGGACACGTAGGTAAGAAAAGATGGATGGATTGCATGAAGAGTAACTACTGTAATGATACAACGAAACGTGTTGTACAGACCACACGTAAAGTCAAAGGGCAGGTGAATACTGACTATATACTCTTCGTAAATGTTCCTAAATCTTCCCCAGGGTCAGTTGTTAGTGATCATAACAGTAGTAGGACAGTAAGGTAATATTTTACTCCAGTTTCATTATCGATATTTCAGCAGAAATAGTACATTAAGATATCGACTCTAGCAACATTGACCAGATCGTTTACATAATAATGCATGCTAATCGAAATATGTAATGATAAGTAAAATAGTAATGAAGGGGATTCAGTGTGTACCACACAGAAATACAACATTGCTTTTCTGTGAAGTAGTGTTTTCAAATTAAATTTTAATTTTAGCATCATTATTTTCCCATCACTAATACTCACTTCAGTGGTTACCGAATTCTAAAAAAAAGCACAGTATTTTTTCTCTCAAGGCCTCATTCCGTAGCAAACAAGTGCGCGTTGCCACTTGTGTTCTACGCGTTATTTCTCGACGTTCATTTTTTCCACTAAAAGGGATGTTTTTTTTCTTAAAAACCTTTTCCTTTTGTGCGTAGCGGCTGTGGCGTAGCAGAGTGCTACGCAACTTCTTTCTAACACGACGAATTTTATATCCACGCTCAGATTACGTAGACGTTAAACAATAGAAAGTTCTGTAGGTTAGTCGATTACAGAAATGTATTTTGTTCTTTCGTTTAGATACTGAAGAATGCTGAAGTTATAATTGAAGTGACAACTTCTTTGGCCGCGATATTTGGTAGGGGAAATCTTATAGGTTCGCGTGAACAACCAACCAACATGCTTATTTGAATTTGAAACAGTTTCGATGAACTTTTTTTAATTTATTTTTCATGTATTCAATTTTAAATTTTATTGTCAACACACAAGGGTCTTATTTTTCTTGATGATTTATTTACTTTTGAATTATTGTTGCGCCTTCTCACCTGTTTAGAGTTTTCACTTCTGTCGGCAGTGGTAACAATTGCCTATGTTTTTTTTTTTTTTTTTTTTTTTTTATAAGAGAAGGGGGCAAACGAGCGGCGGGAACACCCAGGTGATCAACGACGCCCATGGACACCCGCAACACCAGAGGAACTGCAGATGCGTTGCCGGCCTTTTAGAAAAAGAAAGGCTCGCTTCTTGAAGGACCCCAAGTCGTACTGGTTTGGAAATACCGCCGAGGATAGACCATTCCACAACGCGGCTGTGCGTGGCAGGAAATGTCGAGAGAACCGCACTGTTGAGGAATGCCAGCCATCCAGATGGTGTTGATGGTACCTGGCGGTCTGTCGTGTCGTACGATGACGAAACTCGGCGGCAGGAATCGTTCCAAACAGTTCTTCGGAACACTCCCCGTGGTATATACGGTAAAAAATGCAGAGGGAGCTGACGTCCCTCCGCAAGGCCAGAGTATCAAGCTGATCGGTAAGAGCTCGGTCGTTGACGATTCGAGTCGCTCTCCGTTGTATGCGGTCAAATGGAAGAAGCTGGTATTGGGGTGCTCCCGCCCAGAGATGCGAGCAGTATTCCATGTGGGGCCGAACTTGCGCCTTGTATAGCTGAAGGCGGTGGCCCGGCTGGAAATACTGCTTCGCTCTACTGAGTACACCTAGCTTTTTAGAGGCCAATTTGGCCTTGTCTTCCAAGTGACCACGAAACTGAACGTCACTCGATATGTCAACGCCGAGAATACCGATGCTGGCTGTGGCAACCAGAGGAGTGCCCTCAAAACATACATTCGCGACAAAGGGTTCTTTTTTAGCGGTAATGGCGCAGACTTGTGTCTTTTTGGGATTGAAATCAACAAGATTTTGTCGACCCCAATCCGAGACTTCACCTAATAGGATCTCCAATTCAGACACAAGTTTGGTCCGGTTCTCAGTGGCAGTAGCCCGAGAAACGTTAGCGCGGGCCGTGTACAGTGCATCACACGTGCTATCATCTGCATAACAATGGATGTTGCTAATTTGCAGCATGTCATTGATATGCAGAAGAAACAGGGTGGGCGACAGTACACAGCCCTGTGGGACACCAGCATTAATTGGTTTCGGGTCAGAGCATGCACCGTCGACAACGACCTTGATGCTCCGACCCTCCAAAAAGCTGGAAATCCAGGCGCATAGTTTCTCGGGCAGCCCGTAGGAAGGCAACTTCGAAAGAAGTGCTTTGTGCCACACCCGATCAAAGGCCTTGGCCACGTCCAAACTAACCGCCAGGGCCTCCCCCTTGCCCTCGATTGCCACCGACCATCGATGCGTGAGGTACGCAAGAAGGTCACCAGCTGAGCGACGCTGACGAAAGCCGTACTGACGATCGCTAATCAGCTGGTGCTCCTCAAGATACCTCATGAGCTGGCAATTGATGATCGTTTCCATGACTTTCGAGAACATGGGGGTAATGGCAATCGGCCTGTAGTTGGACGGATCCGAGCTATCACCTTTCTTTGGGATCGGGTGGATTGTGGCAGTCTTCCATGACTTCGGCACAATGCCTAAGGAGTAGGAGAACCGGAACAAGCGCGTTACAACCGGTGCCAACTCAGGAGCGCATGTCCTAAGCACGATGGGAGGAATACCGTCAGGCCCACTCGACTTGTGAACGTCCAGAGATTGCAGCACTTTACGCACTGATCTCTGGCGAAACTGGATCTCGGACATGAAGGTGTCACCGCACTGGATATTCGGCGGTGAACTACCATTATCCTCCAGAGTCGAGTTGGCCGCAAAATGAGAGCCTAGAAGATCGGCCTTCTCATTTGCGGTGTGGGCTAACGTGTCATCTCCCCTGCGCAAAGATGGTAAAGACGGCTTACAGAAATTCCCCTGGACAGCCTTGGCGAGAGACCAGAACGCACGAGTTCCCGAAGGAAGGTGAACCAGTCTCTCGCCAATGCTGGCCACGTGTTCCGACTTTGCCTTAGCAATAATTCTTTTGAAGGACCTGGAGGCAGAGTTGTACTTCTTTTTGAGCAGGCTGGTATTTACATCCCTAGTCGCTGGCGCCTCAGCCCAAACTCGGTAACAATCCTGCTTGTAGCGCGCTGCTAATTTGCAAGATTGACCAAACCAGGGCCGAGAACTGCCTCCGATGGGCACGACAGAGGATGGAATAAATAGTTCCATCCCCTGAATCACCACATCGGCGATAGAATCGGCAACGGCATCGGGATCGTCCAGCTTGAAGCAAACTTGCTCCCATGGGTAGGATGCAAAAAAGGACCGCATCTCATCCCAGTCTGCCGACCTGTAGTGCCACACTCGGCGGTGGCCATTCGGTTTGAACCGTGGGCGACGCGAGATAGGCACTTTTGTCCGGATCAAGCAGTGGTCCGACGAGCCCAGGGGGGCGTCGACGGAAACCAAGTAGCTGTCCGGATGTGAGGTCAGCAGAAGGTCCAACACGGAAGGTGTATGATCTTCCACATCTGGAATTCGCGTGGGCGATGTAACCAGTTGCGTCAGATCATAGGACAAGGCAAAGTCATGGACAGATCTCCCCGCGTGATCGGTGGTACGTGAGCCAAGCCAATCGGCGTGGTGGGCGTTGAAATCGCCAAGTACCACGATCTCGGCGGATGTAATCTGCTCCAGAACGGAATCTGTAGCCGTTTGGACTTGCTCCATGAGTCGGTCTGTTTCGGCATTACCGCTATGGGACCTATAGAGGCACGCGTAGACTCGCGGATGGTCGTCGCTATCTACGCGCAGCCACAAAGTAGATAGGTCCCTACCTTCAAGAAGGCTGAGGCGACGAGAGCAGACATCCTCCCTGACGTACACGCACACCCCGGCCCGGGGCAAAAAGGAATGCTCCAATTTGTAACCCGGGCAGGATAGATACGATGTGTCTGCCGGGGAGGATATCTGCGTCTCAGTGAGGAAAAGCAGGGCCGGCTTAGCCGTCCGTAGGTGGAAGTGGACGGCCTCCAAGTTAGAGTGGAGTCCCCTGATGTTACAGAAGTCCACGGCGAACATGGTAGGGGATGCCGCGAGGTGCTGCCTGCGTTTGCCCCGAGCTCCAGCACCGAGTGGGATGGTGCCCCCCCCAGAATACGCGGGGCAGCCCGCGCGCCCATGCCCAGACTCTAAGCGGGAGTTCAGGCGTAAACGCGCGGAGGGGGATTCTCCAATACCAGTGGTATCGGTACCCCCCTGGGGTAGTTTGTTTATAGATCCCACTTCCATGCTGTTAAGGGGGTGGGGGGTTGGCCTCCGGCACACACACTTATCAGACGAAACGCGGAATTGCTTCCACTTCACGCCTGTCTTTCGTGTGGTTGTGGTATTTCACCGGGCGAGCGGGCCATTCGTGCTCCAGCAAAAGCTAGATGCGGACTCTACCACTATTATGTTTTTATATGTTTGCCTATGTTTTTTAGGTATTATTATTACAGGTATTTACATCAGAAAGTCTATGTTTACATATTATTATAGTATAAAGTGCCCCTCTGGCGTCTGTCTGTCTGAACGTGGCAAACTTTGAAACTGCTGAACTTGTGAGTTGTACATTATTCTTTGGTCGAAGATAATCGATACAGATCAATTTTGCTGATACCGTTTATTAATGCAGTATTTTTGTATGATTGGTCCAGAAGGAGGGTAATGTTTTTTTGTATGGTTATGTTCCATTGGGACCTGCTATAGTGTAAACGGCTTGACCAATTTTGAAGTGTGAGCCATCATTCATTTTATTCTTCCCCGAAATTTTTTCCGTCTAACCAGTGTGGTGTGGGTAAATGAGTGGGTGAGTGGGTGAAGTAGACATTAAAATGCATACACACTATGAGAGACTGTTTATTACTGGTCTTTATAATGCACGCACTCATATGCATCAGCTAGCCTGTTACGACTTCTCCAATAATCATCATTATATTTCAGCCAATTTAAATAAAACCCAATTGAAATGTGTACTGAAATATTCCTCGTGAGCCACTCTATTTATCGGTGAAAACTGTATAAAAATGCGTAAAGTAGTTTTTTAGTTTATCTTTATTTTAGTTAGAGCATTTTGTTTTAAATTAACAGATATTTGAATCATATCTTATTCATGGAAGGAAACTTTTCTAATTTCGCTTTTTATTTCTTCCATAAATCAACATGTTTTCGAAGGAATAAATCGATTTGGCGAATGTTCGTGAGAATTTATGGTTTTCGCGTGAGCATGCGCTTGGACAAATTTATCATTAATGAATATTAATTCGAACTTTCAACCTCAGCCAATAATTCTTTTATAGAAACGAAATATTACAATAGCCTACTATTACTATGAACAAATAAGCACGCTCTTAACCCAGCGGTGTAGGCAGAGATTACTGATTAACATTTTAAATTATGGTAAGTAAAACTAAAACATTTTTCACTTGAGCTATGACTACGAGAGCTGCTCTATCTTTAGGGAGTCTATTCCCAGTTTTTCCTACTAGTTATAGCTTCCAGAAGCGAGCCTATCTTTTACTTAAAGGCCGGCAACGCATCTGCAATTCCTCTGGTGTTGCGGGTGTCCATGGGCGTCATTGATCACCTGGGTGTTCCCGCCACTCGTTTGCCCGTTCTCTTATAAATAAAACTGTATGGAAATATTTACTATAACTTGGGTAAATAAGTTGGTCAAAATATCGTACGAATTAAGTTATGGAAACTCTATGGAAATTCACGGAAGGGCTACGGAGTAGCAAAACGGAATAAGTACAAATATCTTACAATCAAAAATGTTTGTTAACTCTTTAATAGAGGGCATAATTTTCCTTGTTTCTTTCAACTATGATACGAAACATTTGAAGACTTAGCTATTACAAGAAATACTTAATGAAAGAGATAGATAATTGGTTGATCTCAAATGAGGAAAAGGGATGACGAAACGCTTGTTTCGAGTATTTACTTAAGTGGGTATTATGGGAGAACGAAAATACAATTCTTCAGATCTGATAACTTCCGCTTGCCTGACGTATATTGATATGGAAAACAAATAAGAAAAATATTCTCCATTTGCCATCCTTTTGTGTTATTATCTGGCAAAATGGCGGATTTATTTGACAAAGATGCTTTCATTAAATGATATGTAATAAATAATAAAAATGTACATTGTCAAAATAATTAATTATTTCATTTTGCGTTAGGATCATGCAACCAAAGCTAAGACTATACATGTACTAGTGACCCGCCCTGGCTTCGCTCGGGTACCACTAATTATGTTGAAAATAGTAATGTACCAATCTGGACAATCCCTGTAAATCTCAGCGAAATCGGTCCAGCCGCTTCGGAGTCTAGGTAACATACATACTTCGATTTTTATATACTATTTTTTTTCTTCATAAAGAGTATCCTATGTTACTTCTAATACCTCCGAGAATATGTGTACAAAGTTTCATGATGATCGGTTGAGTAGTTTTCGCGTGAAAGCGTTACAAACAAACTTACATTCACATTTATAATATTAGTAAGGATAGTCATATATAAACCAACAACAACACCGGTGAAACCGGTATTAAATTATCTCTACCCATAGGCATCCGCAATGAGCTGATGACTTGCTAATGACTTGCCTATCTTTAATAAACAGAAGAGCCGAGAAAAAAAGGATATTTTCTTCTCCTTTCCATCCGTTCCCCTGTCAAATGTTCTTCCCTCTCTTATTGGTAAAAGAAGGAAAAGACAAAACGCAGAAATACTTCTACTTCATGCATGTTTTCCGTGAGGTCGTGGTATTTAACCGTTCGAGCCGGCCCATTCGTTCCCCAATAGATGTTGCAAGCTGCCACTGTTTAATTTTATGTTTTCTTTACTATTTGGGCCTACATGGATAAGATTAATTAACAATTTATAATAGATTATTAATTATTGGTTTATCTCCAACTCAGGAGCTGGAGCTGTGCGTAGTCTCAAGGTTATATAAGCGTTTAAAATAAAGAAATAGTAAGAAAATAAGTTGACTATGTAAGACAGAGATCTCTAAGCGAGTTATATTGGAGAGTTGATTGACCTAAACAATGTAACACAAAATCTCATTTCGTTTAACACCGAAATTGTTCTGTAAGATATTGCACATAAACTAGTCTAATATCTTCAGTGTTTGTTTTGAAACATCTCATCTGAGGCAACATTTCTGTAAAACATGATATGTGGGGTTAGATATTAAACGACTTTGTACAATCTTATACTGCTTTATTTAATGTATTGTTCTAGAGGCTGGGACTAAGGCTAAGTAGACTGGTTCGTTGCTAACATTAAGTCAATGTTGAACGTTTTTAAGCCTAGTCCTTGGCTGGACCTCAACAGCAAAGTAGCAGCAATTCGAGGTCATGTTATGTACAATAATTTATTAAGTATTTACTTAATCCTAACTTATGTGAGCGAATGTGTGAGTTGTTTTTTTGTTACGCTTTAAAATCTTAGCAACTCAACCGATCGTCACGAAATTTTGCACACAGATTGTCAGGAGTACAGAAAATGACAAGGGATCAATGACATTATAATACAAAAAGTAGCAGATATGTCATTAAAGGTCGTAAAGTGAAGACTCGAAAGCATCCTAACTACTTTCACTTCATTTCGCTTTTTACGTATTTTAATTATGCTGTCCTTTTTACCTACTCTATTTGACATGTATGTCACTGTCTTTGGCCCACTTTTGACCGGTCATGCTGTATGGGAATAACATAATTAAACATTTAATTAACAATATCGGTTGCCATGGCAATTTTTCATGTCTTGACAATAAGAAATTTTTGAAACATGTTACTTCCTCCGCGCGGACCCGGAAACAATTACTATCGTATATATTTCTTTATGTAGATGAACATTGGACCTTACTACAGTATTTTGTTAAAGAATGTTACGAAGAGGCAACTGTTTCATTTGAGTTTAAGTGCACACCACACCTGTAGACATCCACAGCAACTTTTGGATGGGTCAAATTATCTTTATAGGTAACAAACATGCATGACAAATCTCACGATCCGCAAACATGAAACGCTGACATTCGAAATTTGCATTAAATGCACAGATTAAAAAAAGATAAGTTTTAAAAGTCCCAGGTACAATGTTGTCAGCGATCAAAATGTTAATATATGGTCACGTGAGTTTTGTTTCCTTTTTTTGGTCTGGCAAATAAGGAATGCAACTTTCAGATTTCTTATTGTAATTAAAACAACGTGGATGTATATCTAAAGAAATGACCGTTGTAACCTTTGTCTTCGGAGCATAGCGTGTGAAGTGAGGACACAGACTTTGAAAACGCCAATGTTTTATTTCGTATACGGAACAGAATACAAGTTGGCAACTAATAATAAAAACACCTAACGAGAGACATATGTACATACCACTGACTTGTCCCACAAGTGTGGAAGAAAACTCATTTTGATCAAAACTTACCTGAAACTTATCATAATTTACATAAAATTTCTATAGCGCGTTCTAAAATACTTGTGGTGCCATCTAGTCTACCTATCATACACTAAGCAATTGACGGTGCCTCATTCACTCACACATTACTGTATGTACACATAGTTGTGAGAATGTCAGCTCCATTGTGACCTCATGGCTTAACCGATTTTGAAGAGCGAGGTATCATTTGATTCTTATTCAGACACAGTCAGTCGGGTTTATTAGTTTTTTTTAATAAAGTATTTATTGTTTCAGTTATTGAAAGGATTATAATTGTATATGATCCGACCCAGCTTCGTCAATGTGATTTCCTTAAAACTTCATCGAAGTGGGTGCTTTTCGGAGGATTCTATAGGGAAGATACATACATCCATTATTTTTAAAATCGGTCCAGTAGTTTTTGAGTTTAATCGTTACGAACATTATATTTGAATAAATATAGATATACAATATGAGATTTGTCGATGAAACCGACAGAGATTTATATTTTTGATTTTCACATACCAAATTAAACACAACAGACTGCTAACATATTAGATGAAAGTTGATAGAAAGCAAAGTGCATTTAGTACTTTTGTTAAGCGACGCATTACTTAATTTATTTATTATTCTTTTTATCTAAATAAATATAATGTGTTTATACGTTATTTACTCCATCTATCGGTTATGAGCATTTACGATAAAAAATCCTTAATTTTATACAATGTGTCAAAAATATTTCAAGGTAAGCCACTTAAATAAATAGAAAAACGTTTGTAATTCGACAGGATTTTCTTTTGCCGACATTCTGGAAATTCATCTACGTTCCACCCTTAGCCGGGGGTCGAGGTATTAAATATGAATAAGATACCCCAACCCAACTTTTGAATAAAACACCGCGTTTTGAAATTTCACCTTGTTATGTTTTCACCCCTTTTTTTCCGCTTTCCAATTGTAAATAGATGGGGATGTAGAGGTTTTTAGACATCAAAAGAATTCAAAAGGGATTTTCGAAAGGATGGACCTATTAAACACCGTTATTTTAGGAGAAATTTAAATTAAAAACGTGCTAAAAATAGATCAGTATAATAAATATAAGGTCTCACGTCAAGAACTTACTTATGTTTCAAAGTTAAAAGAAGTGGTCAGTAGTGCTGGCATGTGGGTTCCGTTCGGTTATAGCGTACCTCCATGAAAGGAATAAATAGAGAAGAATTGCTCGTTGCTGATGTCTATGGGTAGTGGTCACTTAACAACAGGTGAACCACTTGCTCCTTTGCCACCTTCTCCCATTAAAAATAAAATCATGTAACTTAAGCATTACTAGCTGCCGCCCGCGGCTTCACATGCTATTGTTTATTATTGTTCTTTCATAAAAGTTTTGTCATTTGATTCCGCGTATAATACTTACTTATAGGTAACTTAAAAAGTCAAAAGTTACCTTAATTTATCATGTCAACCGATGTAAGAAGTGAAGGTTTTATGTTTTTCCTATCCTTAGGGAACTGTTTATTATTGGGATGAAGGGAATTCATAAAATCCAGCGCTTATATGAATACAACATAATAAAATTTCAAAACGAAGGGTACAGAACCTTATGAGATTAGCGATTTTTAACAAACGAACATTAAATTTTGTATGCATACTAGTGGCCCGCCCCGGCTTCGCCCGGGTACCACTAATTATGTTGATCCGATCGCTACCAAATACAGGAACACCCGCTGTGCCAATCTGGACAATCCCTGTAAATTTCATCGAAACCGGTCCAGCCGTTTTGGAGTCTATAGGGAACATATGTGCATACTTCTCTTTTTATATGTTTATTTTAATAATATTATAGATAGATAGATAAAAACCTATTCCCAGACCTACCGAATGTATGTATATGCAAAATATCATTGAAATCGGTTAAGCCGTTTCGGAGGAGTATGGCAACTAACACTTGTGACAGGAGAATACGTAAAATGTAGTCCCTTGCGAACGTACAACCTCTCTTACTAACCATATATAAACAGTGTTTATATCAGTGAGTGAACGGAAATGAAAGTATTCATGATTCCAGATTTCCTTCCGCCCAATGATTCTTAAATTGATCTTCGACGTGGGACTGCTCTCCCCTCACGAGCCTGGGATAAAATATAAATTAGTCTTTATACCTTCCCGGCGTTTGAATAAAGTATATCGGCTTCGGAATATTTAGGATGAGAACAAACTTTTGCTTTTAAATTTTCAAAAATCCTAATCGTGATTGTGTGAACAAGCTTTAGCTCAGTACAAAATGTACAAAAATTAAACCTCTGAATAACAACAGAATTTTTAATATCTAAATTCATTGAAGTATCAAATTATAATTTTGATTTTAATTCATTTGAAGACATATTTATCAGATTAATTAATACTACCTAATAATATATACGAACGAGTTTCTTTTAGACGAGACTAACTCCTTAACAAATCACGTAGTAAGTCAGAGGCGGAAACACAAGATGAAACTGCTGAGTAATTCTTAAATATTCGTAAGTCTGTGCATGCGTACACTATAAAACGTACAATAGACTGACGTAAGTGAAGATAAAGCAAGTAAAATAAATAACAAACAAATGAAACACAACGCCAGTCCTCTATAAATTCAAGCCTAAAGGTGCGTAATAAAATTGCCTGAACAAGTGAAAATCAATAGGCGTTCCAATTCAGCGCACCTTCTTAAATACTCTCCTCGAGATATCTTTAATTTTATACCAGTGTTTCGCACCTTTAAATTGTTACAGAATAGTTGAAAAATGATCTTTAAAGCCAAGTCAGTAAAGTTCAAAATGCCTTAAGAGCTAAACAGAAGCGATGTTGTAAAGGAAGGAAAAAACGTGCGGCAACGTAGCCTATATTGAAGGATGTATTCTTTTAGACAGTAAGGGTGTTTTATAAGGGTGCTATGGATCGTGTAGTAGGCTTTATGTACACGTTTAGATAAGAGCCTGTCTAACCTCTTATGGGAAAGCGGGTGTAAGTTATTGTAATATTGTAAGATGCTATAGAATGAAACAATGGGTTCTTGATAAACAAAAAAAAAACCTTTACTATTTTTGTTTATTTATTTACTTTATCTTTTCGATGTGAAACTTCTTTTGGCGCGTCTTCGCAATAAGCGCGGCCAGTATGCCGAGACGACAAGCAGCGTGACACTCTAGTGGCGTTACGCCTTCTGCTGCACCGACTCCCTTGTTCACTTATTATGTAAATATTACTTATGATAATTAAAACAATAATAAGCAACCCGCTTATCGTCCCCCTCCCCCTTAAGGAGGGGTGGGTGGACGCCTGCTGCACTTCAATGATGATTTTAAAAAAATATGATTGAATTATTTTAGTACGATATATGAATCGCACGCAGCTAGTCTTCTAGTCTAGTATTTAATTAAAGGCCAGTAAATGTTGAATAAAATATTATCGGCATGCCGTAGCTTATGAAGTCATAAGGCTCGGGTGTGCTCGGGAGTACAAAATTATACAAAACGTCGCGCGCCAACGAACAATGACGCTAGCTGTCTCACTAGTGATGGGACGTTCCAATATCGACCAGTTTTTACCATAGACTATATTAGTATTATTGTCAAATATATGGATTGTTAATTTCGTTAGTTTATATTTGGCATATTATAAACTGTCGGCTTATTGTGAACTGAACCGAAAGGAACGTAATATATACAATAAATAATATTAGAAATGAATGAATGAATGAATGAAAATCTCTTGCTATCGTTACTGATTTTTTTGAATAATAAAGAGGTATTGTCTTTGTACACTTAGACAGGCGCCTGTAAATAAATGGTATAGACAACGGTCATACTGTGTCGACCCCACATAGCGTGGGAAAAGGACAGGGAGATGGTGGTGTAATATGAAAAACTATTTTTCACAAATAAGGACCATCGAGTTGGAGTGACCATCCCCTTATTCAGCAAACACTACAGTAGTATGTTTTTACGAAATAATTAAAATTGCGATAAAATAGCAGAATTTAGGGCCATGAAACAAATGCGCTGTTCAATGTCACTCAATCAATATTAGGTGAACGTTATAATATTTTCATCAATTAACAACTTCACCTTCAGACAGAGTCCCTAGGTCGAGGACGTCCTGTAATCGATCAGTAATTTAAGTGAATTTTTGATCGCTTCACATATTTTCTACTTCCAATTCTATGTGTTGTAATAATGACTGAATTATAAACCAGTATCAAGTTGCGGTATCAAGAGTGAGGGTTGCCTCAATGACTGCCTTCAAAAACAGGTGGCGCTCTAAGAAGAAGATTTCTCGTTTTAATGCAAATTACATCACATGTTAAAGATCGATATTGACCAACGGCGACGTTGCAATCACTATTCCCCGGTATTGGGACATCGCGGATGGCCATTATTAGAGTTTTTATTGGAAAACTTTCGTCGCTTTTTCTATATTCGCGAGACTAAAGGTTTAGAGTTTTGGGAGCTGACAGACGAATGCTGTCACCTCACCCGTGTCTACAACTTTTAGATGAGTTTGTTTACGGATTACAATTTATTTTGTTTGAATTGATAAATTCGAAGTGTGGAACTTTGAACGCCTCTCTCTGATAAATAATATTTTTGAGTGAGAATTCAACTATCTTTTGGAGCGTTTACTACACATATATGTAAGAAATGTTTCTAAAATTGTTAAAAGCAAACCCTGGGGATGGGAAGGGATGTTATTCAAGTTAATAAATGATCCTCTTCTAGTTTTTAGATTATTCAATTCGTCTGTATGTTTTTCATACAGAAGATGTCAAACATATTATATAGTACTAACGTCAATCCCATCTGCACACGAGTATGTTTGTATGGAATCTCAACGTGGTTTTGAACTTTTTTAAATTGACGGAATAAATTAAATTAAAATTTTAAAAGTTGTTCACTTATCAAGGACCGATGGTATGGCAATAATTTAAAGAATTTATCCCATTATCCCAGGATCTTCAGGATTTGGAGGTTTTTATATTAGGAATAACGCCATCTAGTGTTAGTGTTAAAATATAATTAACAATGGATACTATAGTGACTTAGCGTGGTTTTTAGATTTTAAAACTAATTATTATTTGGTAATAATGTCATAGGCTGTTATGTCCAAAAATCATTGTCTTATTCCCAGCCAATTGAATTAACTTTTTTATTTTGACTTTGTCGCGTTCAAAGGGACACACTCAGCGTGGGGATTTTATGTAGTGATTGAGATTGTTGTAGAATTACCTTAGTTTTTCATTCTATCCACAACATATATGTACAATGTAATGCTTTTTCAATAATATAAATTATATAAATATATAGTTAATCGTTTATGATATATTTTTAATTTAATACACAGCACTAAAAAGCTCTACAAAAATCTGACGAACATTACAATGTACATTATTTTTTGATATCGAATCCTGTATTTTTGTATACGTTTTGTTATCATAAAACCAGTCCCTTTATACAACGGTGTTGTCATTAATGGATAACAACCTTTAAAGCATTTACACGTGTTACTGTAAAGGGTCTGATGGCCCATTAAGATGTACTGAGAGATTTTCACGGAAGGAAAGCTTTTGTAAGGCTATCCTTGCTTCTTAAGACAGTGTCCTGTAAATTTTCGGACATCGCTCCGACCTCTATCCTCTGCGACGGAGTATATTAAGCAATGATTTGTTTGAGATGTTTGTCCCTTCCTCAATCGAAGTTAGGCAACGCGTTGTACAAATCAGCGTTTTGCAGGTGTATATGTAGCGGTGTCTCTCGTTTGCCACCTTCTTGTTTAAGAAAAATAATATTTCACTCTACAGAGCTTAGATCTACATAGAGCCTACACAACTTTAATACAAGCAATTAAAGTTCTACAAGGTCGTTCTAGACGCTCCCCAGAGAGCCCTATGGTTCGAGATCGTCCGGGTTATGTTTTCCTTTAATAAACACAAGTAGACGTATGACAAAGGCTGTTTACCTTCGAAATTTATGTGTGACTAAGTTTCGTGTTGTTTTGTTTTGAAATTGGTTCCTTAATTGGTTGTTCTTGGAAACGCGTGTGTTAGCGCGTATCCGATGTACATCGAGAGAGTTCTACATCCTTCAACTTTAACGTGAAAGAGCTTTCATTTGAAGACTAGACGCCCTCGCTACTGACTGGTATCCAAACAAGAATATTGACAACATAAAATGTTTGATGGACATTTGTAGTGTGTATGACTAATTTTTTCTGTTGGCCGTACTCACCTATTACGTCGCCTTCCTAGACGATCATAAATATCCCCGATATTAACCTGTAAGAGTACGCGTAACCCACGAGCATGTATGCGTAGTTGTATGAATGTAGAAGAAAAAGAATTATGCAGGACAGTACTAAAAGGAAATCTGTGATATCTGCCTAGCCCACTGGTTGACGGGCGTAATTGCTTATTTATTTAAAATGATTAAAGCTTACTGTACTTATATCCTAACTAATATTATAAATGCGAATGTGAGTTTGTTACGCTTTAACTCCTTAACGACTCAACCGATCGTCATGAAATTTTGCACACATATTGTCAGGGGTACAGAAAATGACATGCGATACCTTTATCCCGAAAATGACACTGTTTCCGAGGTATATAAAACCTAAATCAAAGATATCGGTTGTTATAGTATTGTGTGTCTTGGAAATAACTACTTTTCGACACACGTTACTAATCATTCAGAGTTATTGCACGCGAAATCATCCTCTGATTTGCTTACGAAAATGAGAAACGAATGCATGTGAAGCCGCGGGCATTAGCTAGTCCGTATACATAATACATAGTTTACAATATTGGTATTTTTAAGGCTTGTCATTTTCGAACCAAATGATTTTTTCCTTCTTGTTCGTTGTCTGTCGCTCGTGTAGTTTCTGTAAAATATCTTGTTGGAATGACAAGACAATTATTGAACAACAAACGCGGCGATCCGTCAGCGCGGAGCGAGCGTCGTCAAGGACCGGAGCGCTTTGTGTGACGTGTGGGTCGCGTCTTGCAGCGGGCAACAGAGAGCCGAACTTAGTATCGGATCAGAAGTTTTATTCATACATACATATACATAGAATTCTACAAAGGAAAACATCATCATTATAGTTATATTATAGTTGTTTTCCTATCTGTACCATCTAAATGATTGACATTTCACTACCGTTCGATTATCGTACAATTTCTTGCTTCTCACCTCCGCTCTTAAATGATCTGTCGCTAGTGGTTTTACAAACCAAGACTTAGGGTCCAAGAAGAGAATGTGCTCATTCCTCAAAGGCCAACAATGCGTCTGCAATTAATATTAGGGATTGCTCCCCGCAGCTCGTTTGCCACCTTATAGTATAAAAATACTGCCTTTACAGATATTAAACAAAACTGTAATGCTAATTATGGGTATGTTTTTAATCAAAGTTGAATTTAAAATTAATTACTAAAATTCTGCCCGTTGGTTCGTTTTTTTTTTGACGAACATCTCGAGTCCCTTCTATTTCCTATCTTTGTATGTGAATCATTTGTGCGGTCTATTCTTTCTTATTTAATAAAATACGGCATTATCTTTGCGTTATTTCATTACACCCGCTGTCATTGTGACCGCACACCAACCGTTATTGCTGAAGTTTCGTCCCGACTCCGAGTGTCAACTTCGGCCATTTGTACGTCGCAAATTTCCCCGGCGCGAATTGAAAAATCTCCTGTCGGGGAGTTTGTTAATAATTAATATTTGTTCGGGAGTAATGAAGTCGCCATTGTTGTCTCGTATTTAAAACTTTTGTCATTTTCTCGGAAGTTTTTTTTATGTTATCTTTATTGAGGCCATTTGAAACATTCATTGACCTACTAAACTTTAGTCTCAGCACGACCCCACAAAAAAGTGAGAAAAAGGCAGAGACAAGTAGTTAATTATCTAATTATTTTGTATGCCACGAAAACTAGAGTCATAGTAAAGGACTTAGTTCTTAAACCTGCAAATAAAAAGAAAGAACAATTTGTTTTCAGTTTTAAACCGAGTTCAGAAGTGGGGTAATTAGTTAGTACCAGCAAACTGGTCGTTAGCTAATTACCATATATTAAGTGTGGTGGACATGTTTAGTGTTTGTAACGCATGCAATTTATAACATTTAACTGCGGCGAACGATAATAAATTGTAAGGCTCGTTTATATATCAGTCTGTGAGCTTAACTGGTTTCCGAATCTTGTTAACTGTTTAGTTTTAAAGGTCGTTGTGTATATATATATATATATATATATATTAAATATATACAGATCATAATTTGAAAATGTTTAAATATGTCATCTGTTGTAATTTTAAAAAATAAGACATATTTTATTAAATTCTGTTTTCTACTTCAACACTAATTTCATTTATTATTTATTACTAATTTCATCACAGTAGCGTATTTTTAGTAATAAAAATAGAGTCAAACATATATCATCGAGACGACCTCACGAATTCGTGTTAAAATTATGGACCTGTCAAAATTACTCTCACAAGGCGGTACCGGCAGCTACGCCGGAATCGATAACGAATCGCAGTCAACACGAATTACAGTAATTAATCGATGTTTGAATAATTCGACCCGCCTCTATCAATCAGTGGAATGGATTAAATGACGCATTTAAATCGATTGATTAGCATAAATCGATTCGGAAACATTATTCAATATAAGTGTTTTGTTAACAGGTTGATGCGATCAAGTAGGTAGCTACATAGTTCAGAATTATTTTGGTATTTTTAGGTAAGACAGGTGTTTGGTTGAACTTGAAACCAAATATATGTCATTGCATAGGATATATGCATAAGTGAAACTTATAATTCCTCTACTCACGCACGTCACCCGAAGGGGTAGGCAGAGATTCCAGATTTAAATTTCTCATAGATTTTCCGCTTCTATATGAATTTTAATACATTTCGAACGGTTTTTGAGGTCGCAACAACATTATCTATGCAAAATCTGCTAACTCGACCGGTGAAATACTACGATCTTACAGAAGACAGGAGTTAAGTAGAAGTCTTCTGCGTTTCGTCTGCTGAGTGAGGTGCTGTAGGCCTAATTCTACTCCTCTTCTCATTCACCAGAATATAAATATAATAATATATCAATATTTATTATAAGGAAAGGATCGAAAAGGGAGGAGGATTAGATGGGGGAGGGGATTAATAGGAAAAGGAAACATATTTTTTTTTCTGTTTATCACCACTTCGCATTAAAGGCAAGCACGCATCTGCAATTCATTAGCTTGTTGCATCGGGTCAATTTATATCAAGTGAACTGCTTAAAAAGCCCAGAGTGGTACGCAGAGATAATAGATTTAGATTTTGCGCTTTTACTAATGACTTCTAAGATATTGCGAGGTATAAAAAGTAGAACTGTGCAGGTTCCTAATTGGATACTGTACCAAAAGGAGATGTCCTGAATAAAAGCATACCTTGAAGATGTAGCGATAACTGATGTTCTAGATGTGCCACGTCCTGACTATGTAGCACAAAGGAGCCAACTCCTAAGAGTGCACCAATTAAAATTGCACGATGCGAGTTCCGCCCGCGCAGAAAGATTTACAACTGCAGCCTCGTTACTGCAGCGCGATAAATATTTTCCGCTCGCTGTACACTTAGCTTGTGTGTCCTTTCAAATTTGAATCTTACAATTATTCTTTGGAATAAAAAAAAATAGGTTTGACACATCCGTTTTTTTCTTTCGCTAGGGTTGTCACGTTAGTTTTCTATCTTCATTTATTGAATAAATTAACTCTTGTTTCGGCGCCACCTGATATTAAGTGGTGGTGTGGTCGAAAGAAGACGGTACGACCTAGTAACAGCGTAGCATAGTTGAACGGAAACACTGACGCTGGCAACTTGTTCCTAGCCTTTGCTGTACGCACGATGAATGAAGAATCGAATCGCTTCGTTTGAACGCGAGGTATATCCGCTATAAAAGGATCAGACCAGCCTTGTGTCTAAGCGTGCCATGGTAAAGTACTGATTCAAGATACAGACTTTCTTATGATCCATTACATTTTGTGTGGGTGTAGCTGGCTAGTTTAGGGCTAGCAATCTACAACCATGAATATCCACATTATCAGAGGAACGGTAGGTGCTTTGCCGGACTTTATGAAAGGAGTACGCTCTCTTCTTGAAGGACCCAAAGTCTTATTGCTTTTGAAATACAGCTGGAGACAGATTATTTCACAAAGCAGTTAATTTATAGGAAATTGATGGAATTTGGAGCTCTGTTGTGTTGAGCAAAGATGAAACTCAGCGGAAATATCCCAAGTATTTTTTAACTTTTTATACTAGAAGGTGGCAAACAAGCTAGCTAGTAATATGATGTTCAGAGGCTCAAGCTACCCATTAACATGACTTATATTACCAGCTGTGATATAAAGTGTAAAGAGACGAAGAAGAGAGGAATAGCAGGAAGTAGTAAGGCAATCAGAAAGTGGAACATCACAATGTATGTTTTGTAGTAATTCTATTTTTAGGATCTCATTTGTTTTTGCTTTTAGTTTGTCAACAGATGGCGTTGCTTTGGAAATGCATTATGCATTCACAGTTCAAATCTTTTACGTTTCTAATTGTTTTTACATTGTCCTGGTTATTTATGAAATTGTCTTAAATCACTCCGAAAATGATATTTCATGTTTTATTTGCAAAATGCATATAACATAAACTCCACTAGGTCTTTTGTTAGTATTCAACGACTGTGCAACTTTCGCGCAATTTCACACGAGCATTTTGTGGAATGGATCCGTGTCTCCATTCAAACGGATCATCGAAATCCGCTTACGATTTATAGTATTCATAGAAAAGAGAAGTGAATAACCTTATGACATACTTGTCTCGGTTATCACATAGTATGTAACAATTCAGGTGAGTGCAAAGGAGCCAGCCGAACACCAGCGCAAGGACGGCTTAGTCCGTCCCTGCATACGCTGACCTGTCTACCTTTTGTCACACTTTTCTTCTAAATATTGTTGTTAGTCTGTGTTAAGTGTATTTTTTCTCTCTGTGTGACAATGAATTTGTTTTCTTTCCTTCAACCTGTTTTCTTGAAAGCCAGACCCTCAGTTGCAATCCATTTGATATTAAAAATGTTTATATGTAGATAACAACTTCCAATCATGTCGGCCAGAATTTATAAGCATGTTAATTACTTAATTAATTAAAAAGTAGTTTTATTTAATTCACTTCCCTGATGCTTAAATTAATTACAACACACTGTCTCAAGTTTGAAAGTTAACTTTGTATTTGTTTACTGAATACTTGTTAGGTTAATACGTTCTTGCAGCGGGCGCTCTCGGCGGGAGCTTATTGTGAAAGCTTTCGAGCTTTCAGGCATATTTGGTTAAGAACCAAATAGAGGATTGTTTCAATCAAAATCATTGTTCGGAATATGGTTTGAGTTTTAATTATAAGTAAATTGTGTAAGTAATTGACCTTATCAACTGCATAACCTGTGTGAAACCGTATCAGGCATCCGAAACCAGCTGAGTTGCAGAAGCGCTGCCAACCTTTATGGACAAAGGAGAGAACAAACAGAAAAAAGGATATGTCGATTCCCTGCCCATCCCCTTCTCATCCGTCAAATCTTCTTCCCCTTACCATCCTTTCCTTATTAGAAGGTTAGGTTGGAAGGGGAAGAGGACTACAATTAGGCCTCCGGCAAGTCACTCATCAGACGAAATGACGACGCAGAATGCTTCTACTTTACGTCTGTCTTGTGTGAGGTCGCGGTATTTTACCGGTCGAGCCGTCCAATTTGTGCAAAAGATGTTGTTGTTGCGGGCTCTACCACTTCTTTAAGCACGCTTGACTTGGGCAGTAAGCTGGCGAATGCGCAACGAGAGCGTTACGAAAAGTGTGATCGGGAGAGGCGATCGGAAGTTGTTTGAATTGGGAACACTTTCGACTAACTTTTTTCATTTATTTTCTTGTATTCACTTTTGAATTTCATTATTAAGCAATTTTCGAGCCCGTTTTGTGTTTTCACTTCTGTCGGCAGTCCTCATGAATGCCTGTGGGTTTTTTTCTTTACTGGTATTATTTACATGAACTGTAAGAAGTCCATTACATGAAAATTCCATTAAAAAAGCAAGTTATATCACCAGCTACTATTAAGGAAGCAATCATGGTTACATATCTGGCACGTCTTCGTGCGTGTTGTACATTACATTACAGTACATTAAAATCTTCCTGTGGATGTAGTACATTAGACGGGAGCGCCGATGAAGGGTTGCGAACTCGCAAGAGTCTCCCTTTTTTTTTTGATTAACGACAGGGAGAAATGCATTGCGCATACCACCGCACCGTGGGGACAGTGCAGTGGTTATGTGGGACTCTCCTCCTCCTAGGGGCGGGGGAGGCATATCCACTAAAAAACCCTGTCGGTGGTCTTCTCTGCTTTTGTTGCGGATGCCACGGGCGCACTAAAGTGTTTCACCGCGACATCCGCAAGCTGGCCCCGGCTTCGACTGCCGGGGCCTCCGCGCTAAGGAGGGGGGGACCAACCACTGAGTCCCCCCCTAGGCGTGTGGGCTATTAGAGCCGGCTTGGAATCCCCATTCCCCGCCAGCTAGCACCACTACGGGGGTGGGAGGGCGGCAGTGTAATGCCGCCTTCTCCTCCCCAGTCGCCTGCGCCGGAGCGGGGGCGCCGAGGGGTCTCCCTCGCGCTCCCGCTCCCTCTCCTCCTTCTGCGATATTACTATCTCGCAGAAGGAGGCTATGGCTTCCCAAGCCCTCTCGCCTCCCAGCATCGCATGTACAACGCTGGGAAGCGAGAAGTCGCCGCTAATTGTCGCCATCAGGGTGCGGCGCACGTCAGTCCACGCAGGGCACACCTCTAGGGTGTGCCCCGCCGTGTCCTCCGCACCCGTGGCACGACGCCGTCTCCTCTCTTCCGATGCGACACAGGTACTTCCCGAAGCATCCGTGTCCGGAAAGCACCTGTGTCACCCGGAAGGTGAGGGACCCGTGGGTCCTCCCGCACCATTCTCGGAGCTCTGGGCGTATGGCCTCTATGGTGCGGACACCGTATTCGGCGTCCGCTAGGGCGTCCGCCCAGAGCTTCATGGTCTCCAGGGTTCTCCACCTTCGGGCGCAGGCGAGCTCCTCCGGGGCGAGTGAGTCGCCCCGGGCTCTTTGTTCAGCCCGCGCCCGGTATGCTCTGGCGAGCACTCCCGCCTCTATCTCCCAAGGGGAGTGTCCGCCAGAACGCAGGCCGCAACGTGGCCCACCGTGCGGTAGGCCTGGCACATCCGCAGCGCTATAATGCGCTGCGGCCTATGGAGGAGGGCCCTGTTAGGCGCGTCCAGGGCCTCAGCCCATATTGGCGCGCCCTACAGGGCCATGCCCCGGATGACCGTGCTGTACAATCTTCTGCACGGTACACCCGGAGCACCCTGGTTCGGGAGGAGTCTTGAGAGGGCCGCCGCCACAACGACGAGGCGGGGGGTCAGCTTCCGGAAGTGTTCCCGAAACCGCCACCCCCTGTCGAGGATAAGGCCCAGATATTTTACCCGGGCCCTCACCTCGACCACGTCCTCACCGACCCGAAGGCAGGCCCCCGCTGGCGCTCTCCACCTCGGCATTTGAAACAAAGGGCCTCGGATTTGGTGAGCGTCACTCGGAGGCCTAGCGCCTCAATCCTCCGAATCAGTAGGGGAACACAGACCCCTGGGGAACACCGCAGGCCATCCGCCTCTCTTTCCGGGTACCTCCTTTCTCTATGTAGGACACTACCCGTTCCTGCAGGTAGTGTCCTATTACCCTCCGGAGGTAGGACACTACCCGTTCCTGCAGGTAGTGTCCTATTACCCTCCGGAGGTAGAGGGGCACTCCTTGGTATCGGAGCGCCTCCTCTATCACCCCGAAGGTGAGGGAGCCGAAGGCGTTGGCGATGTCGAGTGACACCGCCATAGCCCCCTGCTCCCTCTCGGCCGCTTCCGCCGTGAACTTCTTCAGGGCGGTCAGGGCGTCCAAAGTGGATCGCCCCGACCGAAACCCGAATTGGTTCACGGAGAGGTGCGGCCCTACTCTCTCCAGATGCTGGGTGAGGCGAGAAGCCAGCACTCTTTCGAGAAGCTTCCCGACCTCATCCAGCATCACTAGCGGCCGGTGCCCGAAAGGGGAGTCTGCAGGTCGACCCTCCTTCCTTATGAGCACCAGCCGCCCCTCCTTCCACACCCCGGGGAAGCGCCCCGCCGCCAGGCAATCGCTAAACAGGCAGCGTAGGCGGTCCTCGAGGTGCTTCAGGGTGATGGGGACCACTTTGTTAGGTACCCCATCCGGTCTCGGAGCTTTCCGGGACCCCCTGAGCCGGCCTGCCACCCTTTCCATTTCCTCCTCCGTTTTAGTAGGAGCTTCGAGGGCGGCGTGGTCCTCCTCCTCTAGAGGAGCCATGCGCGTTGGATCGAAGGGGGGGCTGTTTGGAAACAGCCCCGCCACCACCGCGCTGAGAACGGCTGGCTCCATTTCTTCCTTGGGGGATGCCGCCTTCATATTCGCCCGTACCATACGGTACGGCCACAGATCCGCATCGAGCGTCGCCAAGAACTCCGCAAATGCAGAGTCCTTAGCGGCCCCGATGGAGGTGGTGAGCGCCCTCTTGGCCGAGCGCAGCTCTGCCTGAAGGCGTTCCAGCTCGTCTACGCCCCGGTGCTGACGTCTTCGGTACCGGGTGACGGCGCGCCGGGCGACGTCACTGGCGGCACGCAGGACCGCGAGTTCCGGCGTCCACCAGTAAACGCCGTCCCTGGGCACGAAGCGTCGCGCCCTGGGCATCCCGGCGTCGCAAACGGCTGTTAGGTCCTGGCGAAACCTGGCGGCCCTCTCTTCGACCCCCACAGTTTGAGGGAGGTCCACCGCCCTAGCGCGGACTACGGCGGCTTCTTCCGCCAGGTCCGCATCGAGGCGCGAGAGCTGCCATCTCGGGAAGCCCTCCGCGCCTCGACCACTCTCCGCCAGGACCCGCGACCTGCGGGGCGCGTCGGAGACCCTGAACCGAATGTACCTATGGTCAGACAGGGTCTCCACCTCCTCCAGGACGCGCCAACTCGTTATACGTGCGCCAATGGCAGGGGTGACGAACGTGACATCCACCACTGAGCCCCCCTGCCCGCACGCGCACGTGAAGGCGCGTCCCTGGTTCTCCGGGGCTAGGCCAATCATTGCAGCCCAGTCCCGGAGAAGCGCCCCTTTCAGGTCGGTGATGGGGGACTTCCCGTTGAAGTCCCCCATCGCAGGGCACTTCACGATTGCTGAGCCGCCACCCCAAAAGCTGTGGCGGATTTGGCCCACCTTGACCATGCTGGGGGAGCAGCCCCCAGCAGTTGCCACTTTGGCCGCGAGCTCCTCCCGGGTCACCGATTCGTCTAGACCGGTGACCCTGGGCTGCCGTCTTGGTTGGCCGGACGATATCCGCCCAGACCCTGACAACCTCCGTCAGCCTCGCGGCCAGGCGGTCGGCAGTGGTCTCTGGGGTTGCCCCCCCCACCCCCATCAGTTTGGAGCCAGTCAGGCTGGCTCGCAGCCTGACCGACTCAAGGCTAAAGTCCCTAAGCGGAATGGAGGCCCAGTAGTTTCCGCCCATTTCTTCAGGGTCACCACTATGGCCGCCGTCTTAGGGACTACAATTTTTGCGGCCTTTGGCGGGGCCGCAGCTCTAGGCACTGCGCCTACTGGGGGGGGGGGGCTATTTAAGGCTGTGCCCTTGCCCCTGCCCCTATTTTTGGCCTTTGCCCTTCGACCGTCGGCCCATCGAGGCTCATCTCCCTGTGGTCCCGTCTGTTTCTCCTGGTCCGTTCGCCAGGTCGGTCCTCCTCTGGCTTGAGGGGTGGAGGAGGAGGAGGGGGGGGCAGCTGGCCTCAGGTTTGATCCACCCTTCGGGCCTTTCTTGGCCGGTTGGGCCTTGAGGGTCCGGGCGGGTCCTGCCTCCCCTCTCATTGCGCCGACCGCCAGGCCAGATGTTGCTTTGGGGCGGGGCGGCGGCGGCTGCCGCTTGTCGGCGCTATGGGGAGGCCTGAGTACCGGCTCCGGTGGGAGACGTGTCTCCAAATCCTGGAGGCGGGCATTCAGCATCGCGCCCACAGATTGTAGGAGCTCACGTCTGAATTCCTCTATGCCCAGCTCAGGCGCATTTCTCTGAGTCACTGCCGATTTTTTTTGCGACTCAGAATAGGCCTCTTTGAAGGCACGCAGCTCCGCTCGGACCAGCTCTAGCTCTTTCCAGAGTCGAGCGTTGTCCGCGCGGAGCCTGCGTTGTTCATCTTCAGAGGTGATCGAACGCAGTCCCTCAACTGCGTCGATCACCGCCTGAGTGGCCTCATTAATGTGCCCGCGCACTGTGCTCTTGATGTTGGCGCTTTTGTGCACCTTGCTGCGGATTTTTGCCATATTTAAGAGGGCCTCCGCAGCGAGGGCTTCCACCGTCATACTGGGCGCAGGGCTGCAGGCTTCCCCTATAGATAGCGCCCTTTTTTATATGGGCTAACTAGATTCCTCTGGGACGGTCGGTAAGTGGGGTCAGCCTCTCCCCCACTTCCCTTCCCCTCTGCAATGGCCTCCTTGGCTTCTTTCAGGAAGCTGTGCCCTCCGGTGGGGCGTTTGACGCGGCCCCTCGATGACGAGGAGGCCACCTTACTTGCCACCTCTGGGTCAGCCTTCTCCTCTTGCGTTAGTTTGAGGGCCCTCTTTTTTGTGCCCACAGACGGGAACCTCAGAGATAGCCCCGAGCCGGTTGGTCGCGGGGTCTCACCGTCGCTGGCCTCTGAGAGGTCGTCCCTCGCGTCTTTGCCGGTGTTTTCTTCAAATCGACACTCGTCGGAGGAGGAGGACGTGTCGATTGTGTAGGCGTCGTCTCCTTCCACTCCCTCTGTCCCTATCATTGTTTCTGCTTCTTCCTCTTCCTTCTCTCTCCGCCTCTCTTCATCATTTTGGTTTTTCTTTTTGTTTTTGGTATTGTTAGATGTATACATAGTAAATCCCACGAGTAAGGCCGATTTATATGTCCACCCCCGAGTGACGCCCATTCCTCAGGGTAAGGCTACATACTGTAGAGGTCGCCAGGTATCTACAGGTTTTAACGACTTCGCTGTCGGGTTTTTATAGAGTTTTCCTTTCTCGCGGGCCGGCCGGTTAAGGCAAGCCCTCCGCTCTAGTGCCTCGACATACTCCATAACGCCGATTCGATGGAGATCGTTGAAGAGACACTAGGCTACGGGGTACTAGGGGGTCGGCGTGCCTCCCCTAGTTTTGGACGGTTGTTCCCGACGGCGGTGTTAATGCACGCCGGGCCACCCCCTAACCCATTTAGCCCCCCCCCGGTGTTTGGTCCGCGGGGCGCTAGTCGCCCTACCCCTACTACAAGCCGGAGCGTTCCCCTATCCGCCACCCGGGGACGCGCCACGTCGGAGTTCACCTCTCCGCCCACTGAGACAACCCAGCAGGTCCGTGGAAGAGGCTCCCTTGCGCCAAACGTGTCCAACCCCATCGTCCGAGCGTAGCCTGATAGATGATATGAATGTAAAATTTATGACTCTTCAAATTTTATTTTCAAGAGTATTTGATCATACTAGTATTTCACTAGTTCAACTCAAAAATCCATATTTTAATCCTACAATAATGATTGACCACTTGGAGGGAGATTTGAATATTGTAAGTCGAAATACTACAATCCTTGGTTATAAACGATTAGCTTCGTGTTCTTATTTCTATACAAACTAACAAATGTCACAAAAACTGTAAACGTATTTCTCATTTCCAAGTTTTTATACCTTTCGGCGCAGTCTGAGGTATATAGCAGCGATACAGCGCTTTTTATTGCGCCCCGCTTTAAGATGGATTGCCAAAACAATCGTTTGAAGAGAACATTTCCCTTTATTGCGCGGCTCGTAAATTGTTGTTACGGTTTGACATTTTTTTTTATGAATAACAAATTACCGAATCACCTGATGTTAAATTGTGGGTACAAATACTTTCTCATTGATTCAATTGATTGACCATTTTATGTGACGTAACTAGCAACGATTAAAATAATAAATGAGATCTTGTGTTTGTTTCTTTGGTATACTTTCAAGTGTAAACTACTCGACAGATCATCATGAAATGTTTCACACCTACCCGACGCGAAGCCATAGGTTTTGACAATGGTAGAGCCCGCAACAGTAACATCTGTTGCACGAGTGGGCCGGCTCGACCGGTGAAATACCACGACCTCACAGAAAACAGGCGTGAAGTAGAAGTATACTGCGCTTCGTCTGATGAGTGACGTGCCGGAGGCCTATGAGGAGGGAATGGACAGGGAATGGAAATATCCTTTTTTCTGTTTGTCCCTTTCTTTGTCTATAAAGGTAAGCAACGCATCTGCAAATCATTAGCTTGTTGCGGATGCCTATGCGTAGCGGTCATTTATTACATATACATTATTGTCAGGTGCCGCTTGCTCGTTTGCCACTTTATTGTATAAAAAAAGGTGAAACCTAGTAATAACAAAATGGCGGAATGTTAATAAAGGAAATGTCTGACATTCAATGTTCACCAGAAACCGTGTCTTTATGCTAATCAGATGGCGCACTGCACTTCCGGGATGCGAAAAACTTTCTCAATTACATACATTACGTGGTCGAGTGAATTGTTTGAACTAAATAGAGAATCCTGAAATAGTGTTTTCGATTTTTGTTTCTTGAAAATATTTAATACTTCTCAATAGCTCTTGTAATAAAAAGGTACAACTAGGATAACCATAGATTAATGGATATTGAAGCGAGCGGCGCGTCCCAAGAGCATTTACTCCAACTTATTTATCTACTTGCATAATTCTAGCTATATATAATAAATAAAATAAATATGTGATCACGCCCTTAACCCAGAGGTGCAGAAATCATGGATTTCCATATGGCACGATCCTGGCACACCTCTCTCGCTTCTTCTACATTCATACATCTACGCATACATGCTCGTCGAATATGGTGCTCCTTATATCGCCCTTTTTTAGTAAGCCACTAATCTGATCGATATAAAGTTTCCCGTCCGTCCCCTACCAACACTGCTACTGACTTTCGCTACATAAATTTGTTTCTTTATTCTCGTTACAGATGAATATAAAAGAACAGAGGCCGCAACAACAATATCTTTTGCACGAATGCGGAGGATCGACCGGTGAAATAGGGGATGAAAGTTTGTATGGAGAAATATTTGTAATCCAGCGTAAGGTGGCGTCAAATCTATTTGATCAGTATATTAAATAGTTTTAGAGTGAAAATAATCTCAAAATATATGATTATGTTAATGGACGTACGATTTACTTTGCGTTTCCACGTAAAGTAAATGCTTCCTACATGGGCAATTAACATGGCCGTATTAGTGTACATACGTGCATCAAGATTGCCGTAATCCTCTGCAATGCGAGCCTTCTAATTGCCAATCTCTAGTGGCTCTAACCGGCCATGATTGTCTGCTATCTAATTGTGTATTTCTTTAGGTGAATGTATGTTATATGTAGTATTTAACGTTTATTGTTTAGATAATCTTGTTTACTTAAAAACTAGCGAAACTTCACATCTTCGAACGGTTAGCACTTTTATAATGTAATATTATAGCCTATGTCACCCGAGGATAGTCTAGCTTCCCAACAGTGAAAGAATTTTTCAAATCGGTTAGTAGTTTCGGAGCCTATTCAATTTCGCGTATTTTCCTGCGTCTTTGACGTATTCGCGTTGTGGATCTGTCGCCAGCGGTATTTCCAAACCAATATGACTTAGGGTCCTTCAAAAAGCGAGCGTACTCCTTCGTTGAAGGCCGGCAATGCATCTGCAGTTCCTCTGGTGTTGGTGTTTATGGGCGACGGTGATCGCTTAGTTTTAGGCAAACTGTTACCCCACTTAGCCTATAAAAAACTCTCAGATTTTATAAATTGACGAAGGTCATATCGTCGCCGGCTCGTGTTCTACTAATACGAAAACAATTGACATAGTGGCTTTTGTTAACTTCTACTATTCATTTGTAATACAGTTTACTATATTTATTGATGGAATTATTTTTGTTTTTTTTCCTATTTATATTCTCAATTGAATACTTTTTAATTACTTCTAAGGAAATGTTTTCATTCCTTCGACAAAAGACTGCGAACTTTGCCAAACTGTAGAACTCGTGTTCGTTTCAATTCAATTGAAGTATTCTCGAAGGCTTTTCGCGAAATTTTTCGTAAGGCTTCCATTGAATAGCCGGCACCTGGTATTGTAGAAGCTTACAATGAATTGTTCAACAAGTGTTTATTAGTATACTGGTATTTATTTGCAAAGCTCCGTGCGCTGCAAATTAATGGAGTTTTAATTTAATTGATTATTTTTTTCAAGCAGACCTATTTCCTGTAAGAGAACAATTACCCACGTGCTCGTTGCTTGAAAATACTTTTTCTTCTTTGTTTCGATAATTCGGAACAAATATTCAATGTTATGTTTAGAGTACATTGAAATAATGTACTATTAACATAACGCATGCCAATCATTACGCAAATCTCACCTAATATTATAAACGAGAATGTGAGTTTGCTTGTTACGCTTTAACTCCTCAAACGACATGAAATTTTACACACATGTTGTCAGGCTTACAGAAAATTAGATGGGTTTTTTTATGCAAGAAAGTGGCAAACCCATAGACATCCGCAACAGGCACAAGTGTTACGGATGCGTCGCCTACGAAAAATGATATTTCCTTTTCCCCGTTAACCCGTCCAATCCTCTTCCCGTCTCCATACTACCCCTTTGAGGAAAGGAAGGAAAGGGGAATAGGACTGAAATTGGGCCTCATGCACCTCAGTCATCAGACGAAACGCAGAGTACTTCTACTTCACGCCTGTTTTCTGTGAGGTTGTAGTTTTTCACCGGTCGAGCCAGCCAATTCGTGCAACAGATGTTGTTTCGGGCTCTACCACTGTTAAAGGTTAGGTTTTAAAGTTAGTTAGTAGGTAGTAGAAAATAGCCCCAGGCTATTTTCCGAAACTCCACGAACTTTTCACTTTTCGTAGTCTTATGATTGCTTGGCAGTAGCACACCCCAGTCTAGCAGATTCATGTATACAAAAGCTTTTTCGCTACGCAGGTCTAACATTGTAAAACAAACAATTTTGCGATTTATTTAGGTACAATATTGCTATCATTATTTGCTCGAATTGCTTTAATGTGTATTTGTCCGTGTATTCGATTGTATAAGTTTGCGAAGTCGAGAAGACGGTACGCGTCCCTCGTTGAATACTTTTTATTTCTCTTCCCGCTTGAAGTATTTACAGCTGATATGAAACTCTTTGTTTCTAACTTGGAGATAGAAGCGATCGCTTACAGTAACGTTTATGTTGAATAATCTGTATTGTTCGGTCGAATTTTAAATATAAATTACTTAATTTCAAATTTAGTTTATTGAGGTTAGTAAAAGATGGCGTTGTAATTAAACTGGAGAAAGGTATGCTTCGGCGGTTCATGCATGTTGAATAGATGAATGAAGTAAGATTGGCAAGAGCAATTTATGCTTTGGAAGTGAGTTGCAGTGTTGGTAGGTGGGTAGTCGTCCTAGGCGAAATTATACCGACCAGATTGACATACTCAACCGAGGAGCATGCAGCAGGAGTGAGAGAGGTGTGCCAGGACGGAGCCTCTGCTCGCCTCTTCCCACTGTACTCACCTCCTCTATGCACTACGTCATTTGTTCCTACTTCCGCTGCTCACCGATACAATCGTTGTAGTTTTATTGAATAGGACATTTAGTTACTTACATAAAATATATGGATTTCCTGTCTTATCCAAAGCTAGAAGAAGAAAATAAAACGTTAATAAGCCAGTTTTGCTGGCTCGTTAAGAAAGAAATACCATCGACCGTTGGTATTTCCCTTATTTTATTTTAGAAAAGAGTCTACTTGAGTCAGGGCCCAACCCTCTGAAGGCAGCTCTGAACCGACAACAAATTGTTCAACAAACTGATTATTAGTTTTCTGAAGTAAAGTTTTTAAAGTATGAAGTTTTAATTAAAAATTTGAAAGTTGTTCGGATCGGTTTGGAAATAAATAACAATAAGTAATATTAAAACGTAATATTTTAACTGGTGTAAGAAGGGTTAGGATTCAAAAGTCAAGTTGGATTTATTTTTAACGTATAACTATTCACAGTCCAGTCTATTTTAGATAATTATTTTATTAACTGGTAAGGTATTCCAGTGTTGGATTGACTAGGTATACATGTACATTCAGTTTACGTTTAAGCAATAATGTATGTAGTGTAATAAAGTAATGTACGTGTAAGTTTACATACATTACCCGTTGTTTTTTTAATTGTACTAATTATATCCACCATTTTGAATTTCTATATCGACCAAATTGGCATACTGGAGAATAAACCGGCTAAATGCGAGTCGGAAAATCATGTTTGTTGTTTGGGAGCCCCCTTAAATATTTATTTTATTCTATTTTTATTATTTTTTGTTACAGCGGCAACAGAAATACATCATCTGTGAAAATTTCAACTGTCTAACTATCACGGTTCATGAGATACAGTCTAGTGACAGACGGACAGACAGACAGACGGACGGACAGCGGAGTCTTAGTAGCAGGTTCCGTTTTAACCTTTGGGGAAAGAACCCTTAACCGATATTAAGAGTTCCCGTAACTGACTAGCATGTAAAGTTACATCTAGTAGGTGTAACTTCGTACAAGAAATAAGATAGATATGCAAAAATCTTCCCAAAAAGAAATACTAACTCTATTTCTACCCCTCTGGGTTACGGGCGTGATATTTATTTATATATAACTTAAATAATTTAATGCGTGAGTTAGATGAAACATAGTTTTACCGAAGCTATAACAGCTTTCTGCATATTATACAATTAATAAATTATTTAAAAAAAAACGTGCTAATGTTTTTCCCTAATTCAAATGATATACGGCAACTCTTAGGCAGTCTTTATTTCAATGGCATAAGGACTATTAAACTGTTTTGCAGTCTGATAAATTGTTCTAGAATTCGTTAATGGTCGTTAGGAATAAAATATTTGTTTACGGCGCCATTTTGTTTATTAATAACGGGAATAAATAACGCAACTCTCACGGTGGGTAGGTTTCAAATTGATTGCTTAATAAAAGTTAACGGACTCGATTGGTTGGTTTTGCTCCAAGTTGGAGAACTTGAGTGACGCTTGTAGAACATTAAGCAATAGAGGCTTGGCATTATTATTCAAATAAGATGACTATGGCTGTTAAATAGCTTTTAGTATTCCCTATTCCGTATTCATTGAAGCAATCTCCAGTCCTCCCTGGATTGTGCTTTCTTCTTGACTTCCTGATTTGATACGACATCTTCTTTCTGCTTTATCTGTTAGATAAATGATCTATTCGGTCTTCTTCTTGTTCTCTGCCCTTCTCTAATTGTGTTACCTTTCTTTATGTGACCAACAAAGAGTTGCAGATGTTACGTTACCTGCCTTTACCTGACATATAAATAGCGAAATGGATCCTTTTTCTATCTATTTTTCATTCTTATTGAAATTGAGTGGAAAGGGAAGAGAATTAGGTCCTCCTACATCAAACGAAACGAAACGCAGAATACTTCTATTCTACGCCTGTTTTATGTGAGGTGGTGGTATTTCACCAGTCGGGACTCCCATTCGTGCAACAGATGTTTGGTTTTTCTGAGCTACGTTACAAGTTAGGCATTGAAAAGTACAAGGCTAAAGGTTCAATAAGCAGGTTGTGTTATAATGTTAACAAATATTTTACCATCTTAAGTGCTCGTTGCCTTGTAGAATATTAACATATTAGTTAATAATTGACATCAATTAATTATGAGTTGCTACTAAATAAAAACTATTTATAAATATATTCAAATGTCCATACATAATTCATTAATGTATGAAATATGGGAAATGAAAGTGGGAGCCATGTGCGACGTAGCTTGGATGTAGGGATGGGAAAAATATCGATAAATATATGGATGACGTTTATTTTTTAACACTAAAGATGATACAGGAAAAAAAATGGTTTGCAAAACTTTAATTATTATCTCAACTAAAACTTCGGAGTCTACTAAAATTAAATTCGTAAGCGTGCGTACAAACTCAGCTTTATGAAGATCAATATAAAGATTTGGAAGCGAAAAAAAAACAAAATTGGACTTTTACATATCAAATTGACATGGAAAAGTTCGAATTTCATTTACAAAAATCGGAATCAGATGTACAAATATCCTAATCTGACTCGTTTTATCCTTCTCTTATATTTTAGCATTATTACTTATAAGGTTTAGTTCGATATATAGATAAATTGTTTTAAGCTCACATCACTAGTTACGGCGAGCTTGCTTACAATTTATATAGGGCGTATGTTGCATATTGCAATGTCTTAATTACCATTAGAAATGTAGACAATATGAATGCAGCCTCGATTTATAAGCTACATTCATATCGTGCACACATTTTTGTAAAATTACTTTTTAATAAAACAATTTCAAATGGTTGTGTAGTTATATATTTCTTTTTGATTACATTCCTAATAATTTTAAATATCACATAACCTTTCAGCAGTCTCTCTTTATGCAAGCTATCACTTCTACTTCCTCACAAAATTATTGATCAATTTGGCAGGAGAATATTTCTACATTACTTGACATATACAAGGAAAAATATTCCTTCCTTCAAGTTCACCAGCGCGGCTGTAGTACCTTGGCAGTAGTGGATGTTCACGGTCACTCATTATTAACCGAGTCTTTGTTCCTTAACCCTATCCATACTCATAAATAAAATTGAAGTGTCTGTATGTAATATCAAAATAACATTTCCATACTCTATACACATGAGGCATATACGGTACTTATAATGAAAATACAATTTTTAAAATTTTTGTCTGTCTGTCTGTTTATTCCGGGTAATCTCCGACTGGAAGATAGCTAATGTTGTCGAGATTCAAATAGGCTAATTTGAGGAAAATATTTAGGGTTCCGCGTAAAAAGTGAAAAACTTTCAATCAAGCTTAATCTTGGTTAGGAATGCTTAAAAAATATTAGTAAATTACTTCCATAATCCACTAACATTTCGTCCAGGTATCAGGCAGGCCGTGCAAATAAGCTGTAGCCAAAACCTGTTACAGTATGAATTACGGTCCTACTGTGCCGACCACACATAAAAAGTTGTAAAATGGCAGGAGGGAGACAGAGAAGAGAGTTACAGGAAGTGATGTCTACCTCTGAATTCATTTAATATTCCTCACGAAGCACTTTCAAACGAAAAATGCAAATTAAACGTCATATGAGAAGACTGGAGACGCTATGTCGTGCTGTACAGCATCCATTGAATCCGAAGCACAATCGAAGACGCCAGTTTGCAGTTATCTATCTACAACCAAAAAAATAATTTTCCATACAAACCATCATCAAAAAAAATGAATTAACATACAAATTCCTTATTTATTCCTATGCTCCAATGCATTTGAAAAATAAATATGTAAAATTCATTTAACCTGTGAACCTTAAAAGGGTATTTGGGTTAAACAACTAATAATTTAAATCGATATTAAATTTACGATTACAAAGATTACCGATTAAAACAAAATGTATGTATCTTGCCGCAGCGGGGCGCTGGCGTTACGTCAACGAACTAACTCCGGATCATAGTGCCATCACACCATATGGTTTTTATGTTTATGGTCATATAAAATGGATATAGCAGATTAATTATGGCCGTTAAATTAATACCTGGTGTGATTTTAATTGAAAGAATTAGTATGGTATGGGAAACTCCGATCAATACCGACTTTGGTGATAAATGAAAGAAAGGGGTGAACAAAAATAAAGAAAAAAAATATGGCAAAAGTGAGAAGGAAATGCAGCAACTTAGCACGAAGCCCATACATGCCTATACATCAGTTGTACTGTCCAAAACATTTCTAAATGGGTTCAATTCATTTTAACAGTGGTAGAGCCCGCACCAACAACATCTGTTACACGAATTGGTCAGCTCGACCGGTGAAATACTACGGCCTCACAGAAGACAAGCGTGAAGTAGAGTATTGTGCATTTCGACTGATGAGTGACGTGCCGTATGCCTAATTCTAGTCCTCTGCCCCTTCCCATCCTTTTCTCATAAGGAAAGGGAAGTGGACTTGACGGTGGAGGGGATGAATAGGAAAAACAAAAAACAATTTTCTGTTTATCCCCTCTACTGTACACAAAGATAGGCAACGCATTTGCAACTCATTAGTTAGTTACAGATGCCTATGGGTAGCGATCACTTGATATCGGGTGAACTTATCTAACTATATCTTCGTTTGCCACCTTCTAATATTAACAAGTTGCAAATTAACAACAATTGGGGTTTTATTAATCTGGTAATTAATTGGGTCATAATTATTTTAATAAATAATTAACTCTAATGAGTTGCGCAATTATGATACTGTCAAAATAGTACCAATTAGATCATATTTCTTGGCTTGTCTACGATAAAAAATACAACTGTTGAATAGTTGCAATTATCTATCGCCTTATGAAGTATTATTAATGTAATAAGGTTTCTGCGTTGACTACATGTGGTCATTTTTGAAATCATTTCGTTTAAAATTCAAGCTGTGTTCAGCCGACGTTGATCACTGTACTCTAGGGCGTGTCAAATTATGCCTTTTTATGTTCCCTCTGACAAATTGGGTATTTTACGAGATCTGACGTATGGCGCTAACATCGGGCACGGAAAATAAAACTTAATACATTGAGTCAGGTTAGTTGAAGTAATTCAAACGATCTACGTAATCCCAAACATTAGATAAAAACGGACACAGTCGTGTCACAGTGGTCTCTCGATGATTTCACAATTGCCGATTTGTAATTCTATTAATCTTTGGATTGGAATAATCTGTTAATGGCGCCACAACATTATAACCTTACATATGGATATTGTAACGGTTACATAACGGTCACATAAAACATATCGCCTTTCCATTTTTTTTTAGTGAGAAAGAGAGAAAGCTTGTATCGCGACAAGTTTATACGCCAGTGGAAACGCAAGGATAACATGTCTGTTTTAGGTTTTCCAGTTGTTTTATCTTTCAGTACAATAAAATATAATGTAAGTGCTCTTGGATATTAAATATATTAAAGTTTATGTAACTCTCGAAAGTCTAGACGAATTTTCTTATTCCTTTTTAAGTATCCATTATGCTCAACCATTACATAGCACCATTACTTTTTAATAAAAAAATATTTTGTGTTTGTTTCAGGTAAGCTGCTTTTATTACTGAAGTAAGTGAAAGAAATATTTAAAATGAAATAAAAAAATATTTATTTTATTTATAATTTAGTTTATTTTTAATTAATTAATTAGTTGTGTGAACCTGGAGTTGAACACAACTAGAGATACACTTTTTAATATACAACGAGAACATTGCAATCAAATCAATTTTACGCATTGTTGCAACTGCAAGATACTCTGAGCTCATTCTACATAGATCGGAGTAGAAATAATTAAAAATAAGAGTACTTCGCATGCAATTTTGCCATTTTTAGACATCTCAGCCCTCCCTCCCCAAAACCATGCGTGCTGTAAAGTACTCGAAATGTATAAAACATTAAATAAAGGTGATAGAATCCGTAAACTAATTTCATTTAAATGATTGTTACGACCAAAATTATTACACAATGAGAAGTTATGATTTACTCTGTGGCAGATTAATCTAAACTTAAGAATGAGATCTTAAAATGGTTTGTTAAATTTCCGTTCAAGTCCATTTTTGTGATATTTCGTTCATTAATCAGTGAATTGTTTGAAGCAAATTGCTTTTGTCAATGTAACAAAAGTGCGGTATTCCGTGAGTAATTCAGGCTAATGTGTGCCTTTGTAGGGATAAAAATATATTGCGAGAGAGATCCCGTGGGAGTATTGTGAAGTTCCTGGTCGTTAACATGCGTTGGTTAACAAGCCTGGTTGCATTGCAATATTTTGTCTCGATATATTCGCTTATATTCTGAACTTAAGGATGCTTTAATAAATGGCTTATTGGCAATACTTACAAGGAACTGATTATGACATTATTTTCAATTCTTTTCTTTACTAGTGACTACATAACTAACATAATATTATAAATGCAAATGTGAGTTTGTTTGTCAAGCTTTAACTCCTAAACGACTCTACCAATCATCATGACATTTTTCACACACTTTGTCATGGGTACAGAACACAACATAGGGTGCCGTTTATCAAGAATTTCCCGAGGGATAGGAAAATAAAACGTCATAAATGTTGCCATGGTAATGTATGACAACAGTAATAAGTTTTTTTCAAAGTCAGTTCTTTGGATTTAAAGAACACTTATAAGTAAAAAAAATTATAAATCAAATATATAATATAAATCAAAAATCAAAAATATTTTTTTTGCAAGGAAGATAATGAATGAATGCATGCGGATTATGGCAAACATCCCTCTTACAATTGAGACTTAATTAGTTCTTAGAAAACTGTGTGATTTTTGCTATATCTTTTGAATCCAGAAGAAAAAAACGTGAGAGCTTCCCATTCTCGTTTGCATACCAGTCTCATTATCTATAAAACCTCTTTTTAAAAGACTTCTTTAGTTTTCGTTACTGGCACGTTATTAAATTTCAGAACAACTTTGAATAAATTCGAGTTTTATTTCTGATTTAATTTCTAATGTATAGATAATTAAGTTATTATTAATGCTTTGATGCGTAAATTTCCAATTTCCATCACAGTATCTTTAGAAAATATTTAGTTATCCAAACGGCCGTAAGATGTCGTAACCAGTATGATAATTTTATTAATTTAATTACATAAATGCTAATATAATCCGCCGCAAATTAATTAAATAATAATTAATAGGTTATATAGTTCTTCGGAAGCTTTGATATTAACCAATCGAGGGTTTAGTGTAGCGTTAACTGTCGCAGTTAAAATTCGAATTAAACTAAATCTCAAAAGTTTATTGCATTGTGTTTTGATTTCATTATTTTAACGGCATTAAAATATATTTTTTTGTAGAAGTACTCTGCGTTTCGTCTGATGAGTGAGGGCCGAATTGCAGTCATTTTCTCCTTCCCACCCTACCCTTTAAAATATAGGATGGGAACGGGAAGAGGATTGGACGGGGAGGGGGTTGAAAGGAAAAGGAAATGTCCTTTTTCATGCCTATCCCTCCTCTGTCCATTTTGGTATATGTTGTTATATTTGAAACAGAAATAAATCAACTGTGACAATTTCTAACTATCGCGGTTCATGACATATAGCCTGGTGACAGACGCACAGACAGGCAGACGGACGGACGGATCTTGATAACCAATTGTTACGTTCTTTTCCAATTTTACTATTGGAATATTTTCTAAACCAAAGCGGCGACAGCTATTAACATCTCTACTCTATTCTTAGGCGGCGCCGCGGGATGTAGGTTGAGGGCTTCAACCCGTACATTTGCATGTTCCACTCCGTGCCATTTACATCACAACGACACGTCAACGTGACGATTTGTTTGATATGCTAAATTCATTTCACCTACCGAGCAACCCTTTAAAATTAATTTCATTAAATAATTTGGAATCACTCTATTATATCACAGGAATATTTAAAAAAAAGGTTTGACTACTGAATAATGTAATGGTAATTATTTATTCCGTCATTTGATGGGTAAATAATTTGTTTAATTGTAACATGATGCTTAATAAATGTCTAGATTGAGTTGCACCTCCTCTTCTTCCCATTCCTTTCTTCTCCTGATTCTCTTTTTCTTTGCTACTCCTGTTTTATTTCGTACAAAAATGTTGTCAACGCATTTGCAATACATCTAGTTTTTATGGGTAGCGATGGTAAAATCTGAGAAGCTATCTACCCATGACGTACTCCGGGAGGAAAGCCGAAGCGGGGATTTCTGTATATCCTCGAGCGCGTCAGATTTACACATCGGGGAGACTTTGGACCGTGGACCATATACCAGTCTATGTAGAGCCGCGCGCTAAGCGACTATGGAATTTGTAATAAGAAATCTATCATTCATTATCGATTTTAGAAAAATAGTAAAATAATTTTACAAGAAATCCCTTCTGAATATACTGCATCGTGTTTTGATATTGTGATTTCTGTCTTTAACACTAAAAATATCTGCCCCGCTGTGCTTATGATTAGTATTTACTTGTACGAGTGACGTGCTCTTGATTTCGAGGTTGTTTTAATTACCATTGTTGTACGACATTAAAAATTATTAAAAATACTCTGTTATTAACGATACGGTCGGTTTAGTCTAGACGTCCCAGTGACGTCACTTAATTGAACTGTAACGGGTTTTGATATTTTTATGATACACTAGCTGGCTTGGCGAACTTTCCGCCCTATAATTAATAGATGGTGCACTATTTTGGCGATAACGGCTTACATATAAAAGATATACGGGCTTTTTTGTAGGATTATTTAAGGTAAACATTTCCAGTATACATTATATGCTTGTACAAACACACAAAAACCGTTTTGCAGCGCACACCAGAATAGATCGCTATTCAATTTTTTCCTCCTTACTTGATACTTATCGTTATATTTTATACAATTTAAACAATATATTATTTATAAATTATAGCCTATACGTTATTCTGATGTATAAGCTATAAAATTGTAAAGTTTCATTAAAATTCATTCAGTAGTTTTTGCGTAACAACGAACAAACATCCATACTTACAAATTTGTCTATTTATAATAATTAATTATATTTTTTGTCACGTGAAATCGGTGTAGTAGTCTTTTATATAATACATCGACTCTACAAAACTTAAGTAGTTACCGTTCTTGTATTTAATTGGTGAAGTAATTCTTTTTGTTCATGATTCATTCGAAAGTCTAAGTTCGTGATGTCCGTCATTACATTCTACGAGCTTCGACCCAAATGGAAAAAGTTTTTGGGCATTAGCAACTTAAGTCATAAACATTACCGGAAACTAAGTGTTAATACGTAGCGCATTAGTACAACTCAATAAACGACCTTTTTGCGGTTGTTCATAACTCTTTTGCTTGTTCCCTTTAGTTATTGAAGATTGAAAAGTATAATAATTTAATCAGTAAAATCTTAACTCAATATATCCAAATCAAAAAGTGTAAGATTGAACCTCATGCGAAGGCTTTATTATAAATATCTCGTCGTTACTCTTAGAGATCCTGAATTAATTTGAACCAATGGTTATCTGCCTTTATCATTACTATAGTCAGTTAATAGACGTCTAAGACCTTCAGTGTTGCCGTCCAACCTACCTCTACGTCCAAGAGAAGAGTGAATAGGCTGGCTAAATTAGCGCGTAGTAGGCTTTCTTATTATACACGCATATGAATAAAGTTGATAGCTGGATTTTAATAATTATTGTTGTGTTCAATATAAATTCGTTTAAATTCTAATTATCAACAAAAAAATAATATAACAATAATAAGTTGTTGTATTGATTCCGCTTGTCGCGCCTCTATCGACTCGCGCGACGTTGTCGATGGCAACACCAATCGATGGTGGTGGGGACATTCGAGCGATGCACTGGTGGCGGCCGGCAGTCTTGAGAGGGAACGAAGGGAAACAACAAGTGTAATAGAAATAATTTAAGTGGAATACTTTGAAGTGGCTCTGTGTGTCAGTCTCCCCTGGCCTAAAACCCTATTAGTAAAATGACCGCATAAATTCTAGTTTGTAAAAAAAAAATGTAATCCCACATCCTGCAGAGATCAACTACTTACAATCCTCATCCAAGAGACGCGGAACTATGACCAGATCGTCAATTCATTTTGCGGCATATCTATCTAACGGCTTAAGCAAGCTATAAATTTTAAAAGTATATATATTACAACATATTTAATAACGTGCGTTGATAGAATAGTGATAGATCACGGTTTGCTGGGACCGCAATAATGTCTAAAAGTCTAATAAAATATAGAAGCGGCGTTAGAAGGCAGTTTAGTGTTAAACTCGCTCGGCCACAAATCATCGAGCGGCGGCGCACTACGTGATTTATTGTCGGTGGGAAACGTGCTAAGTATTTTTAAACCAACAGTGATGGGGTGGTTTACTTTATTGTGTTTGTTTTTTTTTTGTAGAAAGGAGGTCTCCGTTCTAAAGAGGCCAGTAACCTGTTTTAACAAACTTCTTCGTTAAAGTTACGAATGTGATTAATCGTTTTATTTTTATGGGAATATTTTCTGTTTGTTTGTTTTTTTAGGTCGATTCCTGAAACGTTACCGTCATTAATTAGAATTCCGTAGTTCTGTAAATAACTAGTAATCCGGATTCACACGGGTAGCACTAATTACGTTGATCCGATCGCTAACAAGCCGTGCGGTGTCACCCGCTACGCCAATCTGAATATTCCCTGAAAATTTCATCGAAATCAGTCCAGCCGTTTCAGAGTCCATACATACATACACACATCGCCTTTTATATGTATAGATAGTATTTAGAAATTTATTAATAATAGAGCCATTTGAAAACACAATAAAAAGAAGAGGGAGAAGTAATGAATCCATTTCATAAGACCTGCTCCTCACTCATAATATAAAACTTTAAAATGTTTTTGTGTGTTTTATTTTTATGGAAGCAGGTGACAGACAAGCTAGTAGGTCCTGATATTAAGCGACCACTATCCATAGCAATCTGCAACAATCTAATGAGTTGCAAATGCGTTACCTATTGGACAGAGGAGGGAATAGACAGGAAAAGTATATTTCCTTTTTCTCTTTAGAAATGAGGAGAGGATTAGACTTGGGCCACCGGCCCCTCACTGTTCGGAGGAAACTTAGAATATTGCTACTTCACGCCTCTCTTTTGTAAGGCCGTTGTACTACACCGATCGAATCTGCTACAGGTCACCACTGCGGAGTTCGAGTATTCTTATAGCCGCAGTTTAAAGATAATATACCCGAGTCTAAAACTGCTTTAAAGACAAGAGCGAACTCCAGGCTAGCAACGGTTCTCTCTTCCTCTGGTGTTGCCGATGCTTATTTGTTCCTTCTGTAAAAGTAACAGTGGCCCACAACAACATCTGTTGCACGAATTGGCCAGCTCCACCGGTGAAATACCACGACCTCACAGAAGACAGGCATGAAGTAGAGTATTCTGCATTTCGTCTGATGAGTGAGGTGCCAGAGGCTTAATTCTGGTCCTCTTTCCCTTCCCATCCTTTGATAATAAAGAAAGGATGGGAAGGGGAAGAGGACTTGACGGTGGAGGGGATGAATAGGAAAGGGATAGAACTATTTTCTGTTTATCCCTTCCTCTGTCTATTATAGGTGGGCAACGCATCTGCAACTCTTGTTGCCACCATTGCCACCATCTACTATAAAAAATTACCAAATTAATGTCTTTTTTCTGAATCTAACGATTATTAAAGGTTTAATTGAACGGACCTATTTATAATATGTTTGTGTAACCTTTTCACATATTTGCATTAATGATTCAAACGACAGGGGACTCCGAGTGGGCGCTCGGTCTCGGGTTATTTGAATATCTATCAAAGGTTAATTATTCATTCCGTTCGCGGCGCTCAAATATTTTGTCGTTAAGTCACTTTCGATACATTGAACCGTCAGAAGCGTTCGATACGATTAAAATATCAAATTTCCATGCACGTCTCGTGAGATTAGCGTATGATTAAAGCATTACCATACATAGATCTGAGGATTCGGTTTTTGGATAACGTATACTGCCGATTTATCTTATTTATTAGGAGGTGCTATCAAGATTTCTTATTTGCATAGAGTTTATAATAAACAGACACGACAGCAGGGAGCAGTGGTGGCCCCGACTTACGTAGTGTATAGGTCGCAGGTTCGAACCCAAGCTGTCGCTATCGTGTAATTTATTTCATCACCACTGCTCCAAAAACCCATAGTGAGGAAATACTGAAATACTCTATTACTACATATACTGATTATTCATATCAATTGAAATACAAAGCATTCGCGTTACCTGGCTCTTGGAGTCAACCCCCGGTCGAAACAAACTTTACGCAAAGTTTTTCTTAAACAAACTTCTCAGAGATTCAATGCGGTGTTTTCTTATTTTTCGGCAGGTAACTATAAGCTCTCTCTCTCTCTTTCTCTCTCTCTTTCCCACCGAGACACACACGCTAAACACTAAAGTCGTATATATTATTATTTTTTATAAAATTTCTCTTTTAAGATGCCGAAAGCGTATTTTTGTTTGATAATTATAAATTGTTTTTATGGCTGGTTAGTTTTTTGTATGTTTATTACACCGTGTTCACACTGCCAATACATTAATTAAATAATACAGATTGTAATGACTCCCTCTCTCTGAAAAAGTAATTGGAGATTTATTTATTAATCAAGAGAACTAACTGTTGAATCGACTCTGACCAGTCCTTTAGCCATATAAAATGATGTTATTCAATTATATATATTTTTAGTACTATGTAACCAAGTGAATCCGCGTAGTCATATTAGAAACAAGAAACCGACTGACTGATATATTAACGCCCAGCGTAAATTACTGGGCCTAGAGACTTGAAAATTTCCTCAGAAATTCCTGTTATTACTTAGACGAGAACTTAGAAACGATTCTTCTAAATTGATACCCTAAAGTTCTAAAGTAGGGGATGAAAGTTTGTATGGAGAAGTTATTTTAATCGAATGTAAGTTGACCTAAGCTATATTATCAATCACCCGTTATTTTGATTCGATCGCTACCAAGCACAGGAATATGCCAATCTGGACTATCCCTTTAAATTTCAACGAAATCGGTCCAGCCGTTTCGGAATCTATAGGTCTATTGGGTACAAACATACTTCGCTTCTAATTCTATTTTTTTTTCTAATACCTCCAAGAATATGTGTACAAAGTTTCATGATGATCGGTTAAGCAGTTTTCGCGTGCATGCGTAACAAACAAACTTACATTCACATTTATAATATTAGTAGGGATATTAAATAGGGTTCAGCTTAAGCTGGATTATCGGATATGAAATCACTCGTTTTTTGAATCAAAGTGTTGACAGTTTCAAACGGATGTTGCCAGTAAACAGTCTAGATTTACGATCACAAAACTTAATAAGTGAATCGACAATGTAACTTGAACTGTACATACGACCACGCTTAAGTTACTCGACATGGGGTTTTGACACCATAAACTCGTTAATTATCCCATAAATACAGATTAATGGATTCCATAATTAATTCAAATTCTATCTGGAGCGGACTGTGGTAACTACAACAATGATGAACACAAATAGCTTATTGCTTCACGGGATTGTAGCACGTATTACTATTTACTATTGGCTTAAAATCGTTTATATTTTTTTCAAGAATAAGTGAAGTTATTGGGGTGACCGTATGTCGGTGTGTTTGAAATTTTTATGTTTTCTCGGTTTCGATCTAAGATTAACAAATTAGTGTGGGATTGCCTTTATTGAGTGTGACATTTTCTTTTACTATGACGAGAGTTAGACTATATATTTTTTATGTGAGAAGGTGGCAAACGAGCAAGCGGATCAACTGATGTTAACTGTCGCTACCCATAGACATCTGCAACAGGCAAATGTGTCGCAGATGCGATGCCTACCTTTAAAGGACGAAGGATAGACAGAAAAAAGGATATTTCCTTTTCCCTGTTAACCCCCGCCCAGTGCCCTCCAATCCTCTACCCTTTCATTATGACGAAAGGGTGGGAAGGGTAAGAAGACTGAAAATAGGCCCCCGGCACCTCTCTCATCAGACAAAACGCAGAGTACTTCTACTTCACGCCTGTTTTCTGTGAGGTCCTGGTATTTCACCGGTCGAACCGACCCATTCGTGCAACAGATTTTGTTGTTGCGGGCTCTACCACTGTTAAACTTATTACACTATATACTTTTTTGTGGGTAATAACAGCATACCTTAAATTTCAAGTTGTGTTAATAATAATAAAATTTTATCCATACACTATATAGCACTGACACATAGCTGTATATAAGCTGATATGTATATAAAAACATTTCTATGTACCCCATACTCCTCGCAACCTATAATTTACCTTAAAGGGCAGGTGTAAGGAAGCTGCGCAAACTTGTGCCCTTTGAGAATTGAACGCGTGACCCTTCCCGTATTCATATTCACGGTGTCGTGTAAACACGGCCCTTTGCGTAAGCAAATCGCAAATAAATTTATTGTCCGACATGTTTACTGTATGCTTACTTTTATATATTTTATATATATCTATGACAAATGTAATAATGTATAGGGAATATAACATAATATACAATACAATGATATATAAATACAGAAAAAGTAGAAGGTACCTTATTAGCGAGTGAAGACTCGAAAACGTCCTAATTGTGACATTTTATCTTTAGTACACGTTATGCAGGGCGACGAGTAGGAACAAAACACTAGCTGTCCTTTTCTATTTTAATTACGCTACTGTAAGACCATTTGACAATTGTAAATGTTGCTGTCACTGGAACACTTTTGACCGGTGATTTTGTGCGCATATTACAGATTTTTTTATTAACGTACAAGCATTTCACGTTTTATAATACACTAGTGCTTCGCCCCGGATTATTCGCTACCAAACTTCATAGGATCACCCGCTGGGATAATCTGAACATTATTTGAAAATTTCATCGAATTCGGTCCGGCCGTTTCGGAGTCTATAGGGAACGTACATATATACGTCGCCTTATATATTGCATTATTACTCAACACGTGGAGACAACAACCAGCGGAAAATTATGTATTTCGCTCTTACTGTAAGTTGGCGTATATATATATATATATATATATATATATATATATTGCAGCATATATTGATCTGCTTACAAAAAAATGGCGATATAAGCCCGCAACAATAACATCTGTTGCACGAATGGGCCGTCTCGACCGGTGAAATACCACGACCTCACAGAAAACAGGGGTGAAGTAGAAGTACTCTGCGTTTCGTTTGATGAGTGAGGTGCCGGAGGCCTAATTTCAGTCCTCTTTCCCTTCCTTCCCTTTCCTCAAAAGGATAGGATGGCAACGGGAAGAGGATTCGACGGGGAGGGGGGTGACGGAAGAGGGAAATATCCTTTTTCTGTGTATCTTTTTATATATCTATTTCCCTCCTCTGTCTTTTATAGATAGGCAACACATTTGCTTGTTGCGGATGTCTATGGGTAGCGCTCACTTAACATCTGGTGATCCACTTCTCGTTTGCCACCTACTGCCATAACAAAGAAAACGGACGAGCATGTATGTATAAATGTATGAATGTAGAAGAAGCGAGAGAGGTGTGCCAGGATCGTACCAAATGGAAGTACATGATCTCTGCCTACCTCTATGGGTTACGAGCGCGCATATTTCTTTATTTATATACCACGTGGCGTGAACGGTAAGGCACTTGTATATTATATGTCGAACTAAGAATTGCTTCGACAAATCTGATTTGAGCGAAAGGTGTCATCCGGTGTAGAAATTCAATTCAGTATCACTGAATAGCTCTTCGTTAGTCCCATACGATGTGATAATTTGAAGGAGGTGTTGGAAATTACCGGAAATGAAATGTGAATTGATGTCTTAATAAATTATTAAATATTAAAATATATATTTATTCTACTGATTCCTGCCAAAACCCACCTAGCATCCTGGTCTATTACTCGATATGTGAATATTTCAATAAAATAGTAAACAGACAATTTTGTATTTCATTTAAAATATTACTACCATAGTCCCTCCCATGCGTTCTGAAGCACTTCAAAAGAATTGACACCAGATGGTAAATCACCAACGCCTGCTGTACGTTCTCCTTGTAGATCCGGAGTTTGAAATGAAAGAGGTATTTTGTCCGACACACATTGGGTCGCACTAAACCAGAGATATGAAATGCTTTTATTCAACATTTCTCACGACGTTTCCATTCAGAAACTGGTTTTTCATGAATCCGCTATTAGGTAGATTTCCCAGATATTCGTCAGTCTTATGCGGAGTCGACTTACAAAAACACTCTTTAGATTTACCACTAGGGATTTTCTACTACTATCTTTTAGTATAAGACACGGCAAATAAAATTAACACCCTCATCTGTTATTCGATCAGAACCTAGATTATATGTTAGATATGTACATTGACAAATCAGAAGTGGGTTGTTGACCTAAATCTGGGGCCAATATTGTCGAATTGTAAAAACCAAATAAGGTTGAATCGTTGCGTAACTTGCCATTGGCGATTCTAGGGCTCAAGTTGAAGTGGGCGTAATAGAACTCGAGTCATTTTGTTTTTGCCCTTCAGTATGACCGAAGTCATTAATCCATTGCTTTTGGTTTAAAGTCGCTACGGCCGGTAGCCAGCCTGACGCCAGCCCGCCTCACCCTGAACAATAAAATAATAAATCAATAAAAATCATTACAGACAGTATTCAATAAATATATATAAATTACAATAAAATTAAATACTCAACTCTGGACCAAAGATATATCTATGTAGATAATAGTTTTGAAAAAAAAGTAATTTTAAAAGTCTAGGTAGACACCATGTTAGAATATATATAGTACTGTAAATTCGCTTACGTTAGCAAAACCGAGCTCAAGTAAGGGCAAAATCTTGTCCCAAAGGTCTAAGTTCACTGACGCAGTCAAAGCTTTACCCTTCCTCTCAAATTATTCAAGTCATCTTCACACATAGCGTTACTATGCTATCGGGACATTATTTAAACGTACCGTATTCCTTATGGGAAACCGCAACCTATCGAATCACCAGATCCCGAATATTCCTTCTTATTTGGCACTTTCGTTCATCTTGAGATTGGCACTTTGTATAGTAGTGTTACTTTCTCATAGATTTTTGGTTAATACGACATTATTGCTTCAAACTAGCTGCCTCCCGCATTAATTTCTTATATTTCTCGTGAAATTTCTACTAATATTATAAATGCGAAAGTTTGTAAGCATGGAAGTTTGTTATTCCTACATGCAAAAACTGCTGAATGGATTTTAATGAAACTTTACAATATTATAGCTTAATATAAAGACATTGTGCGAATTGACCAAAACATAACGAAATAAGTTTCTTATAAGTAGGAAAGAAATCCGCGAGTTATGCTGCTATGCAATGGAAAAACCGTTAGAGTTACACGTATATAATGTAAAATGGAAATGTTTACCTTAAATAGTCCTACAAAAAAGCCTGCGACAGCATACATATATCTATCTTTTATGTGTAAGGGCGGAGCGAAGTTTGCCGGCTCAGCTAGTTATACATAAAATGGAATATAAAATATATAAATGAAATATTGTCATAAAATTATACATAACATAGGAACCGTATGAATGTTACCATGGCAACAAAAACAAAAAGTATTTTTTTAAATATTTTCTTTCATACAAGGATTAGCCAAATAGGTGCAGCCGTTTCGAAAACCGAACATTTGGCTAATGATATTTCTTTATATACATTTTACAAACACCAATGGAACAAAATATATTCATTTAGAAACAAGAGATTGTTCATTTAAAAAGAAACAATAAAATTTAATAAAACCATAAGGCAACGCATCTGCAACGAGGGGTCCAACTCTACGCGGGAAATGCGGTCGAAGACCGTGTCACCGATTGGAATAATGTGAAGTACTCTCAAGTATGGATCTGACATCGAAGGGCACTGCGCTGTTTGACTCAATCCGGTAATAATATTAAAGTAACGGCCCGAGCCGAGGCTCCCTCTACGGAGGGAGCCCTCGAGCTTAGTTACTCATAAAGAGGCTTAGGCTAGGCGCCCTCTGCGCCCTGCCGCCTCGAGCCCGGTGTAGCTGTAAATGCCTCCTCAAGGCAAACAGTGACCTTTCAGTCACAAAAAAAAGCATCTGCAACTCATTATCTTGTTAATGCCTATAGGTAGCGGTCAAGTAACATCGAGTGCGCCGCTTGCTTGGTTACTCATCTTATAAAAAAACAAAACAGAGAGAACTCAAAACAGGAAAGGCGCAACAATAGTCAAAAATAAATAAATGAGTAAACAACAAAAGTAAACTCTTATTTTTTAACAATAAAATTCAAAATTGAATACAAGAAAAATAAATGATTTCGTTTCAAATTCAAATAAGTAAGTTGTTGACGCATGCTATTGACGTCACAACAAATGTCGTCTCACGCGGTTAGATAATTTTTTACATCAGACCACGACCACTTAACACCAGATGGGAAACTGCTCCTTAAAAATGTCTGGGTAAGAAATTCAGGAGTCGCAGCTATGATGCCTCTATGTGCCCCAACTTATTTGTGCGTCTCAATCCAAAATTACTCAAGTTACTTGGTCGTTATTTTGAACCGAGTGTACAGCAGTGTACCATCAATCATAAGCACACCTTGGAACATCCGCCCGCCGACTCGACTGTTAAAATGTTTATACTTTTAAATTAATGAGCTTAGTGCTAAGGTAACGGCAGTTCGTCTCTCGCCATTTTTGTTTGCTAAAGTTGTTTGCTCCGTGATTTATTTGTGAAGGAGTGGAAATAATGGATGAGTCATGGATAATTGGTTCATAATAACGTTGTAATTACGTTAATTATATCTTGTGTAGCCAAGTAGAATGTAAGAAATTGTTTTGACGATGAAAAACCGCAGCTTTAAATAGACTTTTGAGAGTTTTATTGGATTTTAAAATAAAAGTTCTTTATTTATCTTATTTTTTTATCTTTCAACACACCCCGAAACTTTCTCACATAACATATTTTTTTGATTTTTAATTATTAAAAATAAATCACAATTTCTTTGAACAATGTCGACTTGTTTTAAACGTATTCCAAACATAACATTTGAATCTTATTCCCAAAGTAATAAGGCTTAAATCAGAATAACAGAAGTCGAGAGTGAATTCGGCGCTGCACTGTGTGCAAATGGTCCCGGGTGTAAAAGAACCTTTTGTTTGCATTCCGCCCCAACGTGCTAAAACCGCGTAATACCGTGTCATTTTCATCCCGCATAGGCGCAAGGCAATTTCACTCAAATTCCCTCCTGAGCTTTCGACCTAATGTAGCCACCCAAGTAATGAAAGGCAGCGGATTTATATCGCGGTTTTTTAACCTTAAATCTTTGATGTAACAGGAAAAAAATTAATACATCATTGTCATCTCATTGCCCTGTTTTCATTTTGTGTGGGGTATTTTCTCCTTCCAAATCGATCTATCACCCATCATTTCAATAGCCAATCCCTTCTTAATCATGTCATGTTTCATGCAAACTATCTATCTTTTCTTAGGTGTACTCCTACCGACATATCCCTCCACATTCGTATTTTAATCTCTACATGCCATTCTTCCTTCTTAACATGGTCATAACAAGCTTACCTATTCCTTCTTAAAATTAATAGATATTTTATAAAAGTTATTCATCACTTCAATCTCTACTGACTTATTAATCCAGTAATTATATAAAAACGAATTGCACAGAGTTGGATAAAATCATAAATGATAATGAAAAAGGACTCGTACTATTGCGGCCAGTACCATCAGAAGACAGGCAAAGCGTACTCACGTACAACCTACTGCAATCTCCAATCTGCCTGCAGAATGTGGAAGAAACCTCTTTTATGGTCGCTTATGGCTTCATAGGAGACCATAAAATGAGTACCATAAGCTTTTAGGGTTGCTTAACCAGAATGCCAAGTACGTTTAGACAGTTCCTCAAAAGCTGTGTTGTGTTTTTCTTAGGATTTCTCATTGATTTTTAAGAATTATTTAAAATATATCAATGGGAATTTAATGCGTAGATCGACACATACACGCTATTAGGTCGATTCGTGTCCTTACTTGCCTAAAGGACTAACGGCCTAAGATATTCACGTGGAGTCAAGGAAAGTAATTTCTACAGAAAACATTAAATATTCATGACGCTTTACGTCCTTCACTTGAGCCGGTTTCTTCGCCATGACCGTGTATTTACCGTGACTGGGACGTAAGTCGTAGGTTTTGGTAAATCCCTTGTCTGTCAAAATTTGAGTTATAACACCAACTATGGCCTGATAAAGTGGACATGGGATTATTTCGGTCTACTGCTTGCGGGGATTTGATTTAAATGGTCTCGTGTTAAATTGTATGACTTTATAGTAGACTACGTGTGTAAATGTATTCAGTGTATTGTGAATAAATAACTTCGCACTATGAATTTTCATTTCATTTTCGAAGTGAAAACTTCTTTGGGAACGCTTCACTTGGGCAGTAAGCCGGCGAATGAGCGACGAGAGCGTTACGAAAAGTGTGATCGGCCGAGGCGATCGGAAGTTGCTTGAATTTGGAACAGTATTGACTATTTTTTTTTCATTTTTTTTTCTCGTATTCATTCATTTTATTACAAGGGTTTTTTTGTCGATTATTAAATATTTAACTATTGTTGAGCCCGTTTTGAGTTTTCACTTCTGTTGGCAGTCCTTATGACTGCCTGTGTTTTTTCTAAATAGGGCATCCAATAAGGCAATTGACATCATCTCCTATGAATAAAAAAAATCAGTTTTTTTAATGGAAGAAGGTGTTAAATGAGCGAGCGGATCACCTGATGTTAAGTGAACGCTACCCATAGACATCCTCAACAAGCAATTGCGTTAAAAATTAGCTTACACTTTTACGGTTTTTTATAGTTCATATATTTTATTTATCTTTTTGTACGTAAAATTGAATCGAGTACTTTAAACTACATAGATTATCTTTAAAGAAATTGTTTCATTTCATTGTTTGTTTTGAGTTAATTGTACGCGTGTCAATCTCACATCTATCTTGCTAAAACCCATTAACACAAAGAAATAGAAATCTTTAGTACGGATCATGATGTGGTAGTAACAGACAATACGCTCTTACGACCGGATGGACTGCGAGATTAGAAGTAAGCACAATTTATAACTTGTCCCTATTGTTGTAGATCAGTGCTTCTCAACCTTTTTTTTCCATTTCTGTACTTACCCTTTATAGTGCTTTTCCTTTTTGAGTGCCCCTTTCCTAATAACTACTACCTACTAGCCTACTCTTAAAAATGTCTCTCGAAAAATCTAATGTAGTGCATTTATCAATCGAACGCTCATGGTTTTATTTATGGGAAAAGGCGGCCTACTAGTAAGTAGTTTACTTAATATAAAGAGACAGGTTGGGAACCGCTGGTTTAGATGGATCAATGATTTTGTCAAGTTTGCGTAAGTAATTATTGCTGTCCCTACATAGATAGGTTTATAAAAAGGCTTTTTCGTATCAATTATCATCGATATATCATCGCTTAAATTTTTACAGTGTGTATGCTAGTGACCCGCCCCGCACAACAATGGACTATAAACACAGCAATGACCAGTCTGAACAATCCCTGTAAATTTCATCGAAATCGGTCCAGCCGTTTCGGAGTCTATAGGTCTTTAGGGAACATAGACACTTCGCTATTTATATACTTTTTTTTCATAAAGAGTATCTTATGTTACTTCTAGTACCTCCAAGAATATGTGTACAAAGTTTTGCGATGATCGGTTGAGTTGTTTTCGCGTGAAAGCGTAACAAACAAACTTACATTCACTTTTATATTAGTAGGGATAAATAGAAGTAGGGATTTTATCTATTTGCCGTATTTAAGCGCTATCAATTACAAAAAAATATTAAAGTAACAAAATTGTTATCGATACAGATCCGTAAAAAATTTTAAAAAAAAATTCCACACAATAGCAGAAATTCTTCCGAATCTTTTATTTCCTTCCTCTTTCAGTAAACGTATAATGACGATTTGCATAAAAAACCGCTATTGTTCTACGGACAATATGTCAAAAAATTCGCAGCTTTCACGTAAATTAGTCGGGAGTTCATCGTGCGGCTATTTTTTTACCGCGAATTTGTTTTGTCTCAACCGTCCCATTCTCTTGTTTTGTTTACGGATAAAATTCGCGCTCCCAACGGATGTAGCGATTTGGCTGAAGGTAAAAAGATCATGTTATTGTTACATTCATTTACAAATTTATAATTTTTTTATTGTAATTCATGTCTTACTCATGATGATACAACATGTTGTTATCCAGTTATTTGAGATAGAAAATCTTTAGTAGCTTTTAATAGTGGTGGAGCCTGCAACAACATCTGTTGCAAAAATGACCGGTGAAATAACATACCCTCACAGAAGGCAGGCGCGCAGTAGAAGTATACTTATGCGTTTGGTCTGATAAGTGAGCCAGTAACCCAATTTCAGTCTCTTCAACTTCCTATCCTTTCTTTTTAAGGGTAGGATGGGGAGATGAATAGGAAAAGGCTGTCCTGTGTGTATCAGGGTAGGCAACGTATCTGCGACACATTTGCGTGTAGTGTGTTTATGGGTAGCGTTCATTTAACATCAGGCGGACCACTTGTGCACCTTTTTACATAAAAACCATTTATTCTTAATCAATTCGTAAATTTTTGTTTGAAAATTATTCGAATTGTATAATTATAAAATAGAAATACACAATTCAGGGAAGGGGGGATTCTACTAATCAATATATAATATAATTTCTACTAAATTGGAATATCTTAACACTATTATAGACAAACTGGTTTGTGTTTTCAAACAATTTACTTCTGTTGTAATAGGTATATTCAACTCAAGGGAGTAACACGCAAAACATTGTTGCACTAAACGATGCAAAACAACGGGCTTCAGAACTTAACGCTCTATTACGCCGTGAACTTTAGCGCTTATTCATAAAGGTGCTGCCACACTTGTGACAATAATATTTCCAATAATATGTAAGCTAGCCCTCATAGTAATTTACAATATCCGATTTCATAAAAATATTCAAATAACAAACAGGACTGCCGGCAGAAGTGAAAAATCAAAACAGGTGAGTAGGCGCAACAATAGTTCAAAAATAAGTAATCAACAAAAATAAACCCTTGTATCATAACAATGAAACATCAAAATGTGTTGTTCTAAATTCAAATAAGCAGGTTGCTGACGAGTGTTGCTGATGCGGCTAACAAAGCTTACACTTCAAAAACGCGTCTTCACCAATTTGCTCATAAATCTTTTACGTATCGTATTCTGTTAAGAATATGATTAGCAAAAAACGTAGAAAAACTACGGTCGACGTTACACGTCGGTGTGGTAGCACCTTTACTAAGCTCGAAGCCGTATATCTTCAGCAGCTCAGTTTTTGTTTAAGGCGTTTTTATGCTCTACATTAGACGCTGTGTGTATCACTGAACCATTTATCTTCTCCCTCAGTTCTGTTGAGACTCCACGTTACTTATAATTTTTTAAAGTTTATGATTTATTTTAAACTTCTTTAAAAACCGGACAAGTGATAGTTGCACTTGGGCACGAAGGGTTCTGTACCATTATCTATAAAAAAACATTTCTATTTGATGCGATCCTGGCACTCCTTTCTCGCTTCTTCTACATCCATACATCTACGCATGCCAGCTCGTCGGTTATGGGTGCTCCTTATGTCGTCCTACTTTAATATGTTACTAATTTAATCGATATAAGTTCTCCTTGGACGTCCCTCCCTGCCCACGCTGCCACTCAACTATGCATCATAAATTTGTTTCTTTCTGTGAGTGTTATATGTCAATTTATATAGATAAAACTGTTCCTGGGGATATGCAAAAGCGACAAGGCCTTATAAAATTATTACGTCACATAAGGTATCACTAAAATAGCTTGACAGATATGAAAAAAGGTGAAGGGAAAGAACAAAGTGTAGGGATATAAAAACTTCCCCCCGGGGCATACCCGGTCCTCAGTTATTGGTTATCTCCCTTACGTTGTCATGTAGACTTGTGCAGAACACCGGAATACTTGCAAAATTAAGTAATCTTTTTTTGTATTGTCTGTGTAAAATGTCGTATGAAAAGCGAAAATTTACAAGAAGTGGGAGAGGTCAAGACCGTGCCAAATGGAAATCTTGTAATCTCTGCTTACTCCTTTCGATGGAGCACGTGTTAGTATAAGTTTTTCCCGTGGATTAATAATTAGCGTAGTTAGCTAGATACATGGATGTTATGTAAAAGATGCGACAAATTTTAAAAGTGTTAAAAGCAGTCCAAAGCCAGAGACAGACATAGTGTAAAAAGGATAGCATTAATTAAGATAATAACACAAAAGAGGACAGGTATTGTTTGGGAGTCAATCGTAAATGTAAACATGACGTGAACTGAAGAAAAAAACGTTTCGAGCCTTCACTTTTCACGCTAGTTACTATGTTTTGTCCCCCGATTTCACTCACCTACAGTACACATCACTGGCTCGCGTTATTACATCCTTTCTCGCTTTCTGCTCGGCTCCTAATGATCACAGCTTTATGTTAAATATACTATAACCTTCTTTAATAATTACGTTGTCAAATGCATAAAAAAAATCGAATCAGATTGGTAGTTTCTGAGATTAGCGCGTTCAAATAAACTGCAGATTTGTATGTTTTCAGTTCACTCGTTTGAGTACTTAGTCAAAATAGTTCTAGGTTATTTATATTATATTTATATCCATACAGATAAATAAAATTGAAGTGTATGTAATATAAAAATAAAATTTCCGTACTAATTACATATGACGTATATGTTTTGAAATTTTATCTGTCTGGATGCTCCTGGTAATCTCTGAAACGTTTAGACGGATGTTGCTGGGATTTTTACAGGCAGCTAGGTAATTTTAAAAGGGATAACATAGGCTAGTTTTAGTTTAGTAAAGTAATCAAGGTTTAGCGTAGAAAAAGTTTAAAACTCCCGAAATTGTGATAAAAACTTCGTGAGCGTCGCTCGCTGGGTTCCACGCGGACAAATATTTATTTATATAATGTCAGTATAAATACGCAATAAAGATTCATAGAAGAATTCCGTACGATGATAAAACTTATGTCGTAAACAGGAGTACCAACTGAAGCAGTAAATTGTAATGCAAACGTCTTTGATGTTTTCATTTTGCACGAGGAATCGCTTCGTAAACACTGCGAGTGTGTGGTGCAAAGCAAAGTACATCAGCGTATTTTTTATTAAAATCGCTTAAGTATCAGCGTCCTTTTCAAATACCTCGATTTATTTAAAATATAATTTTATTTATTTTTAATTTAGGCGTAAAGAGTATAATACAATACAACATATGATATTAGACTAGCTGTGCCCCCGGTTTTACCCGCCATACCGTTTAATTTAAACGAAATCAGAATACCCATTTGTACAGAATCATATTACTTTGGAATGTACGTAGTCCTCACAATGCATTGCTGTTTTTTTTTCTTTTATAAACAGCCTGCGATACTAATTGGGCTATAGAATGCAAAAAGCATTTGTCAAAATCGATTGATTGGTCCTTATAGTTTTAATATTAAATTTATTATGTTACATATTTTTTATATAAATTAATTCGCTATGTTCTTGTGACTTATACCATTGTCTATAACAAACGCGAACTGCACAGTTCGTTACACATTTTTTCCTCCACACGTACTTCCGTTTGAAGGTCCTCCTAATTAACTCCGCGCTTTCCTAACATTCTGACTTGCTTATGCAATGGAAATATTACATTTTATTAGGCTTTTGTAACCGTTGTAGGTGTATAAAGTGAACGCGCTATCTAGCAACCGTTATTTCTATCCTTTCATTTTTGCTGTCTTTGCCCTCCTTTGTCCATTAAAGGTAGGACACATATTCAATACATTTGCTTGTTGCGCATGTAGCGCTCACTTAACATCAAGTGAACCGCTTGCTCGTTTGCCACCTTCTTTTAAAAATTACAAAAATTGACCTTGTTTTTATATGATTTGTAAAAACGTGTAATATTAGCATAAACTTTAAACATTAAGAAATTTTTCGCTTCGGATTTTATTAAAAAAATACAAATTCGATTGGCTTTTTTTTGTGCAAATATTTAATACGATTGGTTAAATATTTTAACAAGGTTAAATAAATAAAATATTCTTGTTCGATAAAGAAATGACAAAGTATTTGACGATTAAAATTAAGTATATTTTAGGAGAAAAATGAAGAATAATAAATATACTTTCTTCCAAGAAAATTTTGACCTTTTTCACATGAGATATAAACGGTTACAATTTTCTAAGAAATTGTTGTTTGTTACTTCGATATCAAAGGAAATATACAAGTTATTAAAATAAGTTGGGAAAACATTGCACGGAGTCTCAGCCGTTTCTAGGTGAACGACAAACGCGACACGATGCGACGCGGCACAAAAATATCCCATAGTCGTTGTACGTGTTTGTGGCAAACAAACAGACAATATTAGGCAGATTATCCGAACGAACACGTTTCTGGAATTTTAAGGCACGGTGTTTGAAAATAAATTAATTGAATGAAACATGATATTGAGTAATTAGGATAGAAATAAATAAAATAGCACTCACGCCAGTAACCCAGAGCAGTAGGCAGAGATCAAGGATTTCTATTTGGCGCGAACCTTACACACCCCTCTCGCTTCTTCTACATTCATACATCTACCCATACATGCTCGTCGGTTATGGGCGCTCCTTATATCGCCCTTTTTAGTAAGCCACTAATTTGATCGAAATAAGTTCTCCTAATGCGTCCCCTGCTAACACTGCCAGTCACTTTTGCAACATAAATTTGTTTCGTTACTCTCTCTTCATTCATCCTTCCAACATGCCCGGACCACCGAAACATACCTTTCTCAATTCTAGTCACAACATCCACTTTTAAGCCACACTCTTCACCAACTTTTTTGAAGGAATGTAGTCGTTAGGGCGCGTTGATACTCCGTGTTTCTTTCTCTGTCCCTTATTATTGCAAATATTATTAGATGCTGAAATATTAACATATATAAATATGTCATAATACAGTAAAAAAACCTTTGCGTTATTATTTGTTTAACCAATTGAAATTACCTCCGCCAATATTTGTTGGAACACGTATATGAATTATTAATAACGCTTATTTCAATATCTATTTGTGGCTTGATATTCCGGATTGATTTATTATTAAATTATAACTAATAGATATATAAATTGGAGCTCGTGTACATACGAATATCAACCATTCAATCTCCGACGCGGTCAGTGTTGCGTTCGCCTGTAATCTAATTAATGGAAGTGCAAGCGTTCGCTGTCAGGTTTAAATTAGCCTTTGTAAATATTCATTGATTAAGGCAAATAACATACAGTACAGTTCTACTGTTCTACCACGCAAGAAACACACACACATATATGCCATATATATATATATATATATATATATATATATATATATATATATATATATATATATATATATATATATATATATATATATATATATATATATATATATATATATATATTTATGTCGCAAACGAGCAAGCATATCTGATTTTAAGTGACAACTTTGTTGTAGGTGCGATGCCTACCTTAATGGACAGAGGAGGGCACAGACATATGATATTTCCTTTTCCCCGCCTACACCCTACCCGTCCAATCCTCTTACCGTTCCCGTTCTATTCGTATGAGGAAAATCTGGCAAGAGGAAGAGGACTGAAATCAGGCCTCCGGCACATCACCCGTCGGATGAAACGCAGAGTACTTCAACTTCACGCTTGTTTTCTGTCAAGTCGTGGTATTTCGCCGGTCCAACATCAGCAGATGTTGTTCTTGCAGGCTTTACCTCAGTAAAATTATATAATATTAAGTGCCGTACCATTTATTTTACCAAGAAAGACAAGAAGGTTACGGTTCCTTATCAAACGTGGACAAGTTAACTATCACATAAATGTCGTCTATTTTGTGACACGTAAAAAGCCTGAAAGTTTTCCGAGCGTTCGCCCGTCTCATTCATCAAAGAAATCCTGTCTCGGGGCTAATTTGCGACAAGCCGAGTCAGGAAAAAAGGGGACATTTTGTGAGGAACTTAAACCACAAATCTCTTAACTTAATCGACGGACAATGTTCGGAGTTTTCTTACTCGTGTCAAAGTGAGAGAATTTGTTTAACTAAACTTTTTCTTAAATAAAATTTGTGCTTAATTTTTTCATTGATGAATGAATCTTTAAGCTCAAGTTAAGTTAAGTTACTTATGTTGAATGTAATAATAATAAGTTATCAAATCGATTGGAATAGGCAGAATTAGAGGAATAATTATTATTTAGTCCTAAATTTAATAAGCTTGTATAAAGCTTTTAAAGAAAAGATCGTAAATATTTTATTTAAATACTAGCGATCCGCCCCGGCTCTGCCCGAGTAGCACTTATTATGTCGATCCGATCACTAAACTTCAAAAGATCTAGCGGATGATCTTTTGAAGGCCAAGCAGAGCATTTCGTGAAAATTTCATACAAATCAGTCCACACGTTTTGGTGTCTATATGATTTTACACTTGACGTTATTACCTACATTATATTTATTTTCTTCCTTAACAATAATGCTTCTCAAATTTATATTTTTGTAGATAAGATAGTCGAGCTTCTGAATGCGAAGCTTTTTGGGATTTATGAAGAGCTTTTCCATTTAATGAAGTGTTTAACTCAGGGAAATGTTCTCATATATAGCGCTTAGGGGAATTAAATAATTTTAGAATGCTTATTACGGGCGAGGGGAAACGTAACAGTATTTTTGGTGAGCTTTAATTTATAAAGCGATGTGAAAGCTTTGTGTCCGGTGCACTTAAGCTGCCATGTTATATTCAATTAATAATTATTTATTTAAAATATGAAACAACTTAAAAATAAAAACTAATTCGATTGCGCTGTATTTTGTGCCAAATGTATTTAATATTTGCTGACAACAATGGAAACTAGAATTTTTTCTACATTTCAATTCGAATTAAAATCGAAGAAAAATATCTATCTTAAAAAATCATGATCTATTCAATAACAGTGGTGGAGCCCGAACAACATTTGTTGCACGAAGGGCCGACTCGACCGGTGAAATATGACGTCACAGAAGTTAGGCGGGAAGTACAAGTACGCTTCAGAGGTTAGTCTGGTGAGTGAGGTGTCGAAGGCAAAGAATGGGAAGGGGAAGAGGATTCGATGGATAGGAAAAGGTAATATCCTTTTTCTGTTTATCCCGTCTTGTATCCATTAAAGGTAGGCAATGTATGTGAAACTCTAACTTGTCACTGAGGCCTATGGTAGCGGTCTCTTAATATCCGGTTAATCGCTTACTCATTTGCAGTAGTCTTCACTGAATTACATTTTGTGTAAGACATTCCGGCAAAATATTTATACCATTGTAACGAATAACGTGAGAGCCAATCACAAACGTTGCATTAAGACGCTGTCAGGTGGAAAGTATAAATTCACCCCCTAAGCCCGCTAAGTGGTCGGGAATAAATTATGGAATCCGATAAATGCCTCACCATATCTCGTCCTCGGATAATATATATCCTTTTAAATTGTAAAATTCTCGCCCCCACCCGCCTGAAGAGGGCGCTTTAAAATACCGCGAAAAGGCATTTGCGATAACTCCTCAGGGAAGAATTGAATCGTATATAATAAAGGTGCGATTGTGGAAGAGAGTTAAAGTAATCTGTTTTTTTTTTTAATTTTTATTTGTTTAAAAAGGGGCAAACGAGTGATCACCGACCCCCATGGACGTGCGCAATACCAGAGAATCGCGTTGCGTTGCCGGCCTTGAAGGAAGGAGTACGTTCGCTTCTTGAAGGACCCTAAGTCGTATTGGTTTGGAAATACCGCTGGTGACAGATCATTCCACAACGCGGCTGTGCGAGGCAGGAAATTACATGAAAACCATCCAACCATCAAGATGATTAGGATGGTAGTTGGAGCTCTGTAGAGTGATGACGAAACTTAGGTGCAGGAATTATTCCCAACAATTCTTTGGAACAGTCCGCATGGTGTAAATGTGGTGCAAAATATGGAATAAGACATTAAAAGAGGAGATCATGAAGTGAGGACTATTCCCTAAAAAAGAAAGAGAGTGATCATAACGTCAGTCAAATAATAATGCGACAACGTGACAAAGAAGCAAGCAGGTCGCTTACCTGCTGATGGGTAACTATTACCCTGATAAGAAAACAATGCACGCATCATACTGGACGTGAATCGTTCGCCGTTCCAGAACATTCTCGATCCATCAATAAACATCTCCAATATTCGTAGTATGAACGAACAGGACGATCTTTCTGTTATATACACATAGACCACCCATCCACTCACTTACCTGTGTAACTCAAAATGACAAATAAAATTCACTCAAACCCGTAAATACTTTAAAACGTTGAGCAGTCGGAATTTTTATTTCCAAACAAAGCCATTTCATCCCAGCTTGGAAAGATAACGACCGAATAAAAAGGACACGTCAATTCCAGAGCAAATTCAGACGTAGCGAACAAGTTCACGGCTCGCCGGCAGCGGGGTGAGCAGAGCAAACACAAATATTGTCATAACTCCGCTGGGATTTGTTTAATTTGACACGGGGCGTCGCTCCGTCTAAAGCGGCAAAGAGTAACCGAGAACCAACCTTTTCGTTTTATGCCTAAAAGAGATTAAATTTAATAATCATTTTGAAAAGTTACACTAATTTACTAAACATATTTTGGACGTTTTGTTGTATTTGCTAGTAAATAAAAACATTAACACTGACGTAATTCATCGGAGCATTTATATACTTTTTACAAATCTTATTAAGCTGAAATAGACATTGTGCTTTTGAAATTGTTGCCATATCACACGTTCCATATGGTTTCTGTGTTGTCTTTATTATATTGGTAAATGCATAGACAAATATTTACCTTATGAATTATTAATTTCTCAATAACAAATATTGTTCATTAGAATATCTTAATAGTTTAAAGAAAAGAATAAAATGTAATTACATCTTTTGGCCAAAGAGGTTTTTATTTATTCTAATAGTATCACATACACAATAATCTAACAACCCATAATAAGCGAATAAATAAGAAACGAAATACATGAAATACTGAATAAAAACGATCATATTACATGATTATGGGTTGTTTAATCTTTGAACGTTTAAGATTTCCCTTGTCGAATTGTTTACGGTTTTAAGTTGTTTCTCTCGATATTCTATCGCCAAAAAATAGTCTTAGCTTTAATTATGAAATGTAATAATATTTTAATTGCATCTTCTGTTACTGTCATCTTTGACGGCGCGCTCTTGTCAGAGATAAGTTGGTCAAATAGAGAAGTAATCTCAGCGCTAGTTTCGAGTTTATCGTGGAACAGGTAAACGACCTACTTTGTGTTACAGATTTTGATTTAAAGGATGCATTGACGAAGACAGTTATAACAATTACTAGTTGTTGCCCGCGGGTTCGCACGCATTCGTTTCTCATTTTTCACGCAATTTGAAGATTGAAAGTTGATTCCGAACCCATGAAATTTTATGTACACCGTACAATGTGTATGCAAAATTTCATGATGGACAGTTGAGTCGTTAAAGAGTTAAGACGTAACAAACAAACAAATTTACAGTTATTAAGTGTTCATTAGCAGCTGTAGATGTTTAATGAATTATAGAATTTCCTATGCATTACGAACAGACCTGCAACAATCTTTTTTATTATATTGTATAAACTAGCGCTTGACAACAATCCCCCCTAATGTTGCCGCTTTTCATTCTTGTCTGTACTATGAAAGGATGGAGACCTGCTGTATGTCTAAACGTCCGATGGTAGAATCTTAAATAAAGAAAAATATTTATTCTAGTATTGGTATAGCCCGCAATAACATCTGTTGCACGATTGTACCGGCTCGACTGGTGAAATACCACGACCTCACAGAACAGGTAGTGTGTGTGTGATGTAACGATGAGTGAGGTGTCGGCAGCCTAATACCTAGCCTCTACTATTAATGAAGGGTGGGAAGGATGGATATGATATATCAAAGGATATATAATTATCCTTTTTTTCTGATTAACCCCTCCTCTGTTCGTTCATTAGAGGTAGGCAACGCATCAGCAACTCACTATCTTACAGTTTGCTTGCTGATGCCAGTTAATAGCGGGTGAAGCGCTTACTCTTTTGCCACCTTCTTGTATATAAAATGGCTGATGTATAGCTGTGGTTACCTAAAATCAGGTGAACCGCTTATTCCTTTAAATACATTTTCCTTAAAAAACAGCCTTTTTAAACTTTAGTTACAGAATTGGATTATTTGTATATTCAGAGATTATGCACATACGGCCTCACCTAGTGGCAGCGGCAAATCAAATTTCCTACGACTCAGTGCGCGTTGCATTTCAGATTGGCAGCATTGATTCCGACGTTGTCTAGGTTGGTAGCATTGAACTACGAGTGTCGGATTATTGATTTTGTTTGTTTGCAGGATTGTCAAATATTATTCCAGTGTCTTCATGACGAAAGACCAAGTGTTGCCCAAGGCTTTCGTTTCGTATCCTTCGCTGAAAATTTTCGTACCTTGATTTCGCGTATAATATACTTGAAATTTTACGTAAATGTCAAAAAGTCATTATTGGTTGCCATGGTGACATGTCATGTGATATGACATGTCTCGTAACAAAATGTAATAAAGATAGACACATATTGTCCTGTCATTATCATGGCAACCTATATTAGACAGCCGTTAGTCTTAGTGTTACCACGAAACCAGACGGTTGTCGATAAATATTTATGTAATTCCGCCAAAGCAACGCCAAGTAATTTCCAAGGCAATTTAGTATTCAAATCAGTTTATTTGCCTAAGAGCCGTTTGTCGCAAGCCAATGCCATTATTTATGCTGAATCGTCGTGAGCGATTTCGCGATTTAACAAAACTTCGCGGAGGTAAACCGGCTAATTTCAGAGGGCTGCTATTTGTCACAACAATTTGTTTTTGAATTCGATGCTTAATTAACTAAATTATGTTGTTTTAAGACGACAGAGTTGTTTTGTTACTTTACAAATAACGGTTTGCTGAATTTAATTTATTCGTGGTTATATATTATAATATTTTACCAACCGGAAATTTTTGTAATTCAGATTATTACCAAGCCACAAATGAGAATCACGGCCCTAGCCCTTCCCATCTACACGGTTTCTTTTAGTCGCCTTCTTCTTTGTCCCGCTTAATAGGGCATTACGAAATTCCAGCTCTTTTGATGTGTAGTGTTGTACACATTATTTAAATCCTTGCAACCTTTTTGGTTCTTGATCGTGTTTGCAAGTTATGGTGGTTGTTTAGGATCGTGGCTGTGAAAGACTGGCTCGCTTGCTGCCTTATCCTATAAATGAAACGAGCAATTAGTTAATTAAAAAAACTAAGAAACCGAATTGACTGTACGTTAAGACACTTCTCACTCTTCAAAATAGGCCAAGCTGTATTAACTTGAAGAGATCATAATGGAACATATACGTAAAGAGTATATACATAATATATTCATTAATAGATATACAAATACACAAATATCAAATGCTTAGACATTTTTTTTCATGTGAGAAGGTGGCAAACGAGCAAGCGGATCACCTGATGTTAAGTGTCGCTACCCATAGACATCTGCTACAGGCAAATGTGTCGCAGATGCGTGCAGTGCAGACCTTTAATGGACAGAGGCGGGCATAGACAGGAAAAATTATATTTCCTTTTCCCCGTTAATACCCTCTCCGTCCAATCCTCTTCCCTTTCCCTGACTGAAATTAAGCCTCCGGCACCTTACTCATGGGATGAAACGCAGAGTACTTCTATTTCACTCCTGTTTTCTGTGAGGTCGTGGTATTTCTCCGGTCGACCCGGCAAATGCGTGCAACAGATGTTGTTGTTTGCGGACTCTACCACTGTTGTTAATTTGTAAGTATAAAACCAACAAAAGTAGTTTCACGTTTCCGAACGTTTCCATTTACAAACAAAAATTAACTTAATTAAATATAACCAACAAGACGTTAATAATATTTGACAAAAGTATACATACTCGCGAAACCCTCTTTGCTTCTATTACGTCCAACGACCACACAATTAACATACAACCAGTTGCTCCTAATATTGCCCTTTAGTATGTGTCAGTAAAACTCAAAAATTAACTATTATCATATCAGAAGCATTCGGTCGAGCTTACGTAAACGTAACCGATTGTTATAAAGCTCATAACAAAGCCAAACGAAATGCAAATATCACTAAACAAACGAGCGGTGCAAACAAATCAACAGCGGACACTGGCTACGCGTCTTTGTTAGATTACCTGGCCCAGGCCCGAGCCATGCATTCTGATACCGGCGACAAATACGAGGACAAACATAGCATCTCTTTCTATCGACGGTAAACATTTGAGATTCGGTTTGAGCTCTATTCATTTACAAATACTGTATAGTTAGAAGTCATACAAACGAGCGTTTTTTTGTCAATCTAGACAAATTAAACTATTTTTTGATATTTCTGGTCGTGTTATTTAATAGATGGTTATGTCATAAACTAGCGCCACATCCCGGCTTCGCATGTGAAACTGAGAAAATACTTGCTTCTTTCATCATTGTCATATTTAAGGCAATGGCTCAATGCTTTACATATCAATATTAGAATAAGTAACAAAAACACATACAGGTAGCAATTGTGTAAGAATCCGTACATTCGTTTTTGAGTTCAGACTTCAGACCTAAAGCCAAAAGATGATTTTGTTTTATTATATTAAGAGGTAAAACTTTAGTCATAGTCTTGTTATTTGTTAAAAAAATATTTTTAATACATTTCATTCTAGAGCTTCCAAATTATTTTAAAAGAAACGCGGCGTTTTAGACGCTCGTTTATATTGACAAAATTTCGTTAGCGCTACGTCACGGACTCTTAATGTGCATTCCTCTTTACTTTATCACTTCCTTGTAACGTTTGTAAATCAATACCTTGAGAAATATGGTTACGAACGCCTATTATATTAGAAAAATAAAGCTTTAAAATGTTTATGACAATAATTTCAGTCAATAATTTTGCTTGCAACGGCTTGAGATTTGATTTCCAGTGAGCTTATCAATACGTTGCAGATTATTGCTACGAAATACGTATGCTTGAGTAATATATCAAAGATTTTGACTGTCTTCGTCCTTATTAGAGTTCATTGTACCTGGCAGAGTTCCATGCAGTCGTCGACGTACCACGACGGTCGTAGTTGTCAAGCTGTTGTTAGCTAATAATTAATTATTTACAAGCTTTCACTTGTATGTATGTATGTATGTTTGTTTGCATGTAACGGAATTCGATCGTGGTTGAGAATCTTCAAGACCTGAGACGACAGCCATGAAGACAGTAGAAGTATACTTATGCGTTTCGTCTGATGAGTAACGTGCGGGATGTCCAATTTCAGTTCTACTCCTTTTCCCATCCCTTCACATTAAGGATAGGCTAGGAGTGGGAAGATGATACGATAGGAATAGGAAATTTGCACACTTATCAAGGACCGATGACAAAGCAATAATTTAAATAGTTTGTCTATTATTCTTACGATGCGATTTTATATGATTGAGATTAACGCCATCTAGGTGCTATAAATGAAATAACAACGCATACTACGTGTAGTGGAATTAAGTGTGTTTTTTAGTTCTTAAAACTATTATTTATTAATCTTTTATTGTCCCAATTAATATAGACCATCTAACAAGCTACAAAAATAAAATTTAAACGTACCAAAAACGAGTAATTTGAAGTATGTGGTATACACAAAAGCGTTGGACTTTTCTAAAAAGAATTCGGCAATGTCTGCCTGCATATTAACAGTTTAACAATGGTAGAGCCCGCAACAACAACATCGGTTGCCGAATTGGCCGGCTCGACCGGTGGAATACCAGCACCTTACAGAAAGCAGGCGTGAACTAGAGTATAGTAAGTAGTTTTCCTGTCTATGCCCTCCTTTATCCATTAATGGTAGGCAACGCATCTGCAAAACATTGACCTGATGCGGATGTCTATGGGCAGCGCTCACTTAACATCAGGCCATCCGCTTGCTCTTATGCCACTTACATAAAAAAAATATTATTACTGTATATACTTTAAATATGCGTTAGTTTTTTTCCCTCAGCTGTTCCTGAATACGGTCGGTACAAACTTAAGCTATAAAATCGAGCAGCCCCGTAGATCGGCGGGCTGATAGGCGCTAATCTTTACTAACTTTTGACCCCATTTGCATGAACTTTATTCCGGTCGGTTGAAATCTCGAGTGTAATAGAATATGCAATGCTCCGCAAGCTTCGCAGTGTTCATTTTGTAGAAGAATTATTGACGAATTCAAGTTTCTTTAGCTGCCCTAATTATGTTATCTCTCTAGGAAATTTTTACACCATAACACACCATTTAATTTGATGAGATATATGTAATTTTAATATACACATCACCATCACGTGTAATTCTATAATTTTATCAGTCTCCTCCTCCTTTGCATAGTCCATCCAAGCTGCGTTTGGAATTGCAAACCACTTGCAGGTTTGCCAATCACGTGTGATGTCAACATGTATGCTGGAGTGAGTTTGTATATATAACCCATTAGTATTAAGGAGATGGTGGTATGAATGAAAAGGGGATTGAGTCCACGGCACTTCAGGAAACGTAAGTAAGTAAAGGTTTTTAAAATTCAACAATGAACAGAACCTGTTTATGGTATTCGATTGGCGGTTGCAATTGAGATTTTCAAGGCGTTATGCAAATTTCCTATCACATTGTCTACAAATTTTATGACAAGCTCCAGACATGTCTACTATTTGATGGTTTCAGATTTATTATTCGATGCATACCAAGTTGTTTATTTATGTTCACGCAAAGTCCATTGCTGCTGCAGAATGAAATTCGTCTGCGAAACATAACTAAGTCTGGACTAATGGAATTTTAAATTTTACGACGGATCGTCAATTACTCTCACCTACAGCATTGTGGTAAATATTTAATTAAGTCTAGAAGTGCTCAAAATCTTTACTCTACCCGTCTGAATGGTGGGAAGGAAAATTATAGACCTAGGTGATATAGATGTGAAAGGCCGGGGAGAGAGGCCGAAAAATTCATTACGTATTGTAATTTCTTTTGGGTTCTGTTTACTGTATGTGGTTACTTGTGAAGTAATTCTTCTCACTGTTTGTGTAATTTATGTGATTTCTTACTGTGTTTTGTAAGTTTACTTACTGTGTGTAGTTATTTTCCTTACTTTGTGTGGCGATTTCTGTGGTGGTACTACTTGTATGTGGTTACTGGTGCTACTAGTTGCTATGGAACCTGTCACCTGGATGGTGTCACCATCTATTTGATTGAGGTTCAGGAGTGGAATGCTTAAGCTGATAGATATATCAAAAACGCTATCACGACCGTATAATTTTAATAGGTTGGTCAGAAATAAACAGGAGTTTTGTTACGTGAACCAAATGTTGAGAATATTTCAGTATAATTTGTAATTTTTTATACAAGTCTACTTTATTCTTAATAAGTCCGTATCAGATTATCTAAATGTGTATTGCATGAAATATTCAAGTCTATTTGGATAAGGAAGCCGAAGCGTAAATCAGATCCGGGAATGGCGTCTCCTGACAGCGGGCCTGTTCTTTATTTGCAAATGTACGACTCGCTGCTTCATATAATATATAAATATGTATTTTGAAGATGAACATACAGAATGATATTTTTCCTGTTATAAGAATATTATACATTTTATAGTTTCCACATGGTATGTATGTATATTGTATATATCTACTGTAAATTATTATGTATTACGAAACTTAAATTACTATTTAAACTCAGTAAAACTACACTTCGATTTCCGAAAAAATATCTTGAAATCCTTTTATTAATGTCGAATTTCTGAGGTAAGAAAAGTTCTTTTTTGAACGTCTCTATTTAATTGTTCGTGAACGGTATGGGTTGTACAAAAGCCTATGTATGTGTGTTTTAAATTATTATATGTATTGTTGTGGATACAACTGTGTGTTGTTCTAAATTATTAAAATAAAATTAATACGATGTCTTTCATTGTCTTTCTAATCACAAGACACTTTCTATCTATGAGTCAAATTGTAAAAAAAAACAACAACAAACACCCAAGGCTGTTACTTAGTTTACTTAGTTAGTTTATTTACTCTCCACTAAATCAGGGTTTGCAATCAACGTCGATATAATTAATTATAAAAATTGAAAAGCAATCAACATGAATATCTTTGCTAGGAGGGAGCTAAAGAATAAAAAGCTCCCGGTATCAACTTGCAAACTCTAACTAAACATACAGTGTGCAATGTGCAACATACACAAAGTGTCTGCGCTGGAGCATAGTGTCGCCTAACGACACATTTGCATGGCGAAGCGATTTTATAAATAGCGTGTATTGACATCCCTGGATATGAAACGACGCGAATCTATTTATATGAACCACGAACATATCTACATAGTCTTACAGTAGTTGATGATGTAACATATATATGTTGTTATAACCTCACCTTGATAATTAGCTCTTGGTAAATGAGTCGGTACCATCTCACGACCAACTCTACCACCTCATTGGTAAACCCAAATAGCGCGCGCTTTCCCGGCTGCCTTTTCTTTGTCCTCTAGCCTTCCCTCATAAAGGCTGGCGTAGCATTTTAAATTGATTGTTGTTCGTGTCTAAGGCTCCCAATCCGGTTATTATAATAAAGTCCAAAGTCCTCGAGCTAAGTTATTGTAGTATTGGTAGTGGTAGTCACCTTGGTCGCCCCCTCGCTTCTTCCTTTTAAAAAACAGATAAAATCAAAGCGATGGGTTCCGTAATCGTTTTTCTTGTGAACCGAGCTTATATCTTTGCTTACATATAAACTATTCGCTAGCCGCAACAGAAGTTGACTCTGTGCGAAGAGATTTTGACGCTGTGTGCATTAGTGTTTTTTATTACTAGTGATCTGCCTCGACTTCTTTTGTACGACCCGTATATATATATATATATACATACACGAGTTTGATATCTTAATGACGCTTTAGAAGGCAATTGTAATTTATCGAAGTCTAACTACGAACCTACAACCAGACATAAAATTTCAACTAGCAGATGCATTGATTTCAATGAAAGTCGGTCTGTCTGCGAGCGGAGTTACACTCGCTCGTTACCGTAGCCCCTGCGGTAATTGTTAATTGGCTTTCTAAATGTGGTTAAACCATCATCACTGTTTTAAGTGGCGCTAATTCGACCACTGCTAAGCCGTATTCCGTAAGAGATTTCGTGTTCGAATTCAAACTTCACTTTATACAGTACCGCCTGGTGAAAGGTTTGTTAAAATGTTATTTAAATACCGCTCTTTTCAAGTTAAATGTCATGTCAAATCGATTTCATTTTCTATAAGAACAAGGCTAGATGATCAGCTTTTAACTACTCTAATAACATTTGATCGGTCATTTGACAGCTTATTATTTTCAGCACTTCAGATACAGGTCGAAGCCTTTCAGAAGAAGAGGAATGTTTTAAACAAGTAGATCATCAGATATTAAGGGACTACTTGTATTTCACTTTATTATTATGTCACTATGTAGCTTACCAACTTTTAGTAAGGAAGAAGAAGATAGTAAAAAAACAGAAAGTGAAAAGAGAATAGAATAAGAAAGGGACAGGAAGGGGAGGAACCCATGCGTCAAGTCACTCTTAAGATGGAAAGCAGAACTTTAAATACCTTTATTTTACGACCGCATCTACAAACCTAAAAATAAATTAACAGATGCACGACCGGTGAAATGCCACGACCTCGCAGAAACCCTGCGTAAAGTAGAACTATTCAGCGTTTCGCCTGTTGATTGTGCTAGAGGCCTAGTTCTACTTCTTTTCCCCCTTCTCATCCATTTCTAATTAGGAAAGGATGGTAAGGGGACGAGCATTTGGCAACGCGTCTGAAACTTGTTACCTGTAGATGCATATCTGTGGCGGTCGGTTGAAGTCGCGCTCGTTTGCCATATTCTATTTTGCAAAAAATTGCATTTTAGTTAGCAATATCTGATCCGATTAAATTTGTTTATCCCATACTGCAACTGGCTTAATATCTTTTTAATAGAGGCGCAGAGACATTCCGGGAATATTCGCCGCAGATTCCAGTCCATACATCACTAGCTGTAACAATATGGCTCGCTATAATGTGACCTAGTTATGCGCCTCATTGTCCTGCGGAACGGTTTCAAAGCATTTACAAACAATAATTCGCTTGGGGCTCGGAGTAAAATAACGTAACGAAAGCCTACTTACAAAGGCCTATATTCTGAACAATCCCTTGGTGGCAAACTAAGTTAATTTGTTTGTTTATAATTGGAATTGGTTTTTTTTATGTTGAAAGGAATAAATTAGCAAGCGACATCCGCAACAATGAATTTGCGAAGGCTGACATTAATTTTAGTAGAACAGAAAGGGGGGGCTAAGAAATAGGTACTAGGGATAGGTGAAAACTTAGGGCCTGACACTTCACGCATTAAGCGAAGCAGAAGTATTGAGGGTTGTGGTTCTTCTCCAGTTGAATCAGCATATTTTTTACCCGACTGACCCAAAAACAGGGTAGATGTTTTTCGCTCGTATGTATATATGCAAGTTTATATGTATGTTTGTATGTATATCCATCGTGACCTCATGAAGCTTTAACTGAAGTGTAAGATGTAATGAACCGGACTCTTCAAATCAAATTGAAACAGTTTTTAAAAAGTTTTACGGTTTTAAGATTTTCAGATTTGTAGGTATACATTTAGATTTGTAGGTATACATTTAGAATTGTTGGTATACATTTAGATTTCAATTTTCGTATTCTTTCCTTTATACAATTAATTTAATTTACGTAATTTTATACAATCAATGATGCAAATCATACAGTCGGTCGGGACTCTTGGTTCCTTAAGGAACTATTTCCACGACCTTCTTGTCCAACAGCTCGAGTCAGGATATCCAACCGACCTTTTTGCTACCTCCCACCTTTCCAATAACTTGCGCAACCAACTTGACAAACTAAAGTGTTGCCAGTACGAAATATTCGAATTAAATGTTTATTGGTCAGGGAACTAGTGTTTTTGCTTTTCAATTTAAAATAAAAATGTAAACAAGCAAACCCTAACACTTAGTGATGCAAAACTATCGGCTAGGTGTGGGTTTATTGTTCTATTTCGCCACGGTGGTCTTTAAACTTACGGTTTCTTATTCATTCGTTGCATTATTCAGTTGTGTTCAAAGCATCGCTTCACACCCACGTGTACATTTCGCTTCTAACAGCGAAATATTTGAACAACTGTACGCTGAATACAATTGCTGAGTTGTTAATATTTTTTGTCAAACAGTTCACGCGGTTCTGTATAAAAATAAATACAAAGTAACTAACTGATCATTGAATACTTAATTACATTTTTTTTAAACATGTAGGGTGTTTATTGATGTTTCGTGACAAAGAAGCGAATGAGTTCCGGATGTTTTGCCTACCTACAGACAGACATTGATAGACATAAAAAAGACATTCTATGAACCATTCATCCTGCCCCGCCTTCCAATCTTCTTGTCCTTCCTGAGGATGAGGAAAGGATGGAACGGTACTGTAATTGAGCCTCCGATAACTCATTCATCAGACGAAACGCAGAAGCCAGCCGAGCCACGGCATTCGTGTAACAGATGTTGTTGCGGGCTCTACCACTACCAGTAACCTAGTCTAATATACAGTTTAAATTTGGTGAGTATAGATTTGATGTATGTATATAAACTTAGATATGATTTCGGCGTGTCCTAGATTTGAGCTAAATAGATTTTCTCGACAGTATCATATATTATTTCAAATATGCACATAATAATGTATTTCTTCTATGATTTCAATTAATAATAATAATAATATCCTAGGACATATTCACGAACGGACATCTGATCCCAAACTAAGCAGAGCTTGTGCTATGGCAACCAGATAACAGATATACTACTTTTCTTTTGTAAATACATACTTAAATAGATAAATACACCCAGACTTAGGACAAACATACATATAATTAATAAATTTTATAACGTGTGTGTATATATATACTAGTGACCCGCCCCGCCTTCGTTCGGGGTAATTATTTTGATCCAATCGCTATGAAAATTCACAGGATCACCCTGCCCTGATAATTACCAGAATATTACATCGAAATCGGTTTCGGAGTCTATATGGAACATACAAACATAGATTGGAGCGCCATCTGCTGGGTTTATTTCAAATTTTTGGTTTGAATCAAAGCCATCCTCGAATCCACTTGAACACATACACAAAAAATCATTCAAATACAAAGTACAACACACACATATAATATATATGAACCTTCACGTAAAATGTGTAAAATAGCAATACGGAACCCTAGATATAGAGAAGCGCAAAGGCAAATAAACTTCACTTCAGACTATATGTCTCGAAAATACATAACAATCCGCGTATCACTAAGTCATCTTCAGATTGCACAGAACAAAACAAATGTATTATTACATTTTTAATATTCGTTGTTTTAATGAGTTAAAGTACTTTTTACATTTTATGCGTACATTGGCGGAGTAAAAATGGCCGGTTATAAAACTTTTCACGTGCAAAAACATATTTACGCATTAATATTCGAATATTGCCATTGAATTTGAGAGCTTATTAATTTTCTACAAGCGACAAGCCTTTAACGCCATCTAGTTTTATTGTAGTATCTATTTTTGCCATAGTCTATGGTCGATGTACAAAGACTATAGAATTACAAGCGAAGGAATATGCTGGCTATTGAAATATTTATTTTATGCTGTCAGATATATCAAACGATTATTAGAAAACCACAAGAGAAGTTATAATTGTACGTACAAATAAAGTAAGTAAGTTATGTAAAAAACAGTTGGAACGTTGAAAGTGAGTTTTAGTCCTTGTATCAATGGATGTAACATATAAGTCAAAGTGATTACACGCGAAATCATCCCTACTATTATAAATGTGAATGTAAGTTTGTTTGTTACGCTTTCACGCCAAAAATTTCTCAACCGTTCATTATGAAACTTTGCACACATATTCTTGGAGGTATTAGAAGTAACATAGGATACATTAATGAAAAAAGATAGTATATAAAAAGCGAAGTATGTATTTTCACTATAGACTCCGAAACGGCTGAACGTATTTCGATGAAATTTCCAGGTACTGTCCAGATTGGCTCATTCCTGTGTTTGGTAGCGATCGGATCAACATAATTAGTGGTCCCGGGCGAAGCCGGGGTGGGTAACTAGTCTTACAATAATGTAGAAAGTGCGTGCGAAGCCGCGGGCAACAACTAGTGCAATATAAACAAATCATAAAAATGGTGAGAGATCTGTATAAACTGCCTGTAGTAAATGTCTCCCCTCAAATATGTAAACCGCGGAACATGAGTAAGCCGCGAGATTCTCTTATGAATATTTATCGTCCACAGTTTCTCTTGCATTGCTTAGACTTTTTAACTTGAAGTTAAACTATGTTACCGTTGAAATAGCACAACTTTCATATAAGTTTTCACGTCTAACTTTGGATTTATAACGATGTTAAAATAATGTTTGTTTTATATAGTTAATAAACTAGGGCTTGGCAACACTACGCGATGTTAAGTGGTGATGTGGTCGAAAGACGGTACGCACTAGTTTAGTCACCGCCTATTCACTTTTCTAGGTGCAGAAGTAAATTAAATAAGCGTTAATATGTTGTTTGACGGGCCGGTTGGCGTGGCAAACCACAAAAGCAAAGGCAAAAGCAAGTATCTTACAAATAAGATACTTGCTTTTCACGCCGCAGGTCGTGGGTTCGATTCCCACCCAGGACAAATATTTGTGTGCATGAACATGTCTGTTTGTCCTGAGTCTGGGTGTAATTTATCTATTTAAGTATGTATTTACAAAAAAACAGTAGTATATGTAGTATATCAGTTATCTGGTTGCCATAGCACAAGCTCTGCTTAGTTTGGGATCAGGTGGCCGTGTGTGAATATGTCCTAGGATATTAAATGTGACAGGAGACGGCCCTATTGTCATACACAACAAACCTTTGTAATTTTTTATTATATCAAATTTTTTTTCACTTTAACTGTTTAACCTTGGACTGGCAGTGGTTATGACATGGAGCATTTATTACGGAGTCATCGACCCTTAAAAAACAACATTTCATAGAAGACTATACTTTATATGACTTACTTTTATAAATATTTTAGTAACATTCATACATCACTAACAATTCATTGCAAAAGCTATTTTATCGCTCACGGAATAAAGCGCATTATAGCCTGTGCTAACGTTTAATCTAATAAAAGGAAAAGGTTTCATGTCCGTAAAGTTAATCACATTTATGCAAATAATTCGGTTCTTGTAAAAATATAAAGAGGAATATAATGTAAATGTTCTTATAAACTTGTTTGAATATAACTTCGTTCATAATGCGAACGGCAAAGGATTAAGTATCTTCAAGAGAAGAATGAATAGGCTGTTTCTAAACTAGTGCGTACCATCGTTCGACTACATCACCACTTAACATCAGGCGGGATTGTGGTGAAGCGCTAGTTTATTAATTAATATGCTTTGGTGTATTTTTTATAATTGTAAAAAATACACCAAAGCATGCGTACAGAGATGTATTATAGAATCGAGAAAGGTGTGCGAGGACCATGCCAGATGAAAATCTGTAATCCATGCAATATCAGGTTCGAAGGCGTGAGTGTTATTTATTATACAACAGCGGAACTATGTGAAGAGGAATTTACGTTGCCCTACTGTCAGACATAAAATGTGTTACAGCGTAAACGTAAGTTGTACTTAAATACTGTGAGTATGCGCTTAGGGGATATTGGGAGCTCCGTCACCTGAGACAGCCATCTCGCTAATAAGACGCCTTGAGATGAGTGGGACACATCTGACGACTCGGCATTTATGTTCATCTAGTTGACAGCTCTAGTTATTTAAGGTAATTTCAAAATAGGACTCATTTTTTTGCGACTTTCGTATAACGTTATAGAGCAGGAGCCGGCGAAGATCTGACTACGACTACTTATAAAATCTGAAAGTTTCTTTGTGTATATCTCTAATACCGTTTAAAACGATCCCCGATTATGAAGTTGGGGGGGAAACGAGGGATCACAGTAGCTTTGAAAGAGAAGCAGGTAGCAAAGGTGTATAAAATTGCACCAAAATTTCGTCTTCAGTGACTCAAGAACCGTCTGTGTTTCATTATGAAGCCAGTGTACTGTCCAATGTATACTTAAAATTCCAACGTGGAATCCGCCTTCACAGTGAGTTTTGTCATAGCAACGATGTAAACTTACAGTCTAGTGCATCGTGTTAACATTAGGGACATTTCATTCATCACATTCAGAGAAATTTTCAGATTTTATACAATGACGGAGGTAAGGTCGTCACCGGCTCTTGGTACATAATCGACATTGTTGTTGGACGAATCTGTAAGCCTACAGTTTTAGCCAAATTTATTCTGTTTAGGTTCACTTGAATTAAAATTTTATTAGCTAATTTAAAATATTTTTTCGGCCAACAGATAAAAAAAACCTAAATATAATAAGGCCATGAGAAAATTTTATGTGCTTCTACCGCTCTTTGATTCAATTCAATTACTAATAGAGTCGAGATATTTTATAACATAACTATCTCTTGTCCCCGGCTTCGCTCGCATTCTTTTCTTGAATTTTTTGCAACTTGATTTCGTGTGTAATAACCTGGAATTATATGTAAATGTCAAATAGATGTTATTATCCTGTCATATTACCATGGCAACCTATATTAGGTTTGTTTTTATCCCTCAGGGAGTTGTTTTTCGGGATATAAGGTATGCCCTATTTCTGTCTGTCTGTCAATATGTGAGCAAAATTTAATAATGATCAGCTTACTACGCAAACTTTGAATTTATAATGTAACATCGAATTACTTGGTAAATACTTAGGGCCTACTAGGTAATATATTTACCATTGGGTGGGTTTTTATCCATTTATCATCTCCTACTTACGTAATAGAATTAATAACCGCTATCTTAACTATGTGATCATTGATTAAACCAGAGTTACCGCCGGCAACGCCGCTGGTTGTCAGATGTTATCGGAAAAATTACCGTTTGTTTCTCGCCTTAAATAAATTAAGCATAGACACCTTAACATTGCGATTGAATTTAGGGTATTTTTTATTCCCGATTGATAGGAAGGTGTTGTGTTTCGCTGGTATGTATGTACGTTCCATTGTGATCTCCTGTATTCTAAGCACCTTGACCGATTTTGACTGAATAATAAAAAAAAATCAGCCGCACGTGTCTCTCCGAAAGAGGGAAGGGGCCGTAATCCACCACGCTGACCCAGTGCGGGTTGATGGATGTCACATGTCTTCGAATTTGGTGCTTCTAAGAACATGCCGGTTTTCTCACGATGTTTTCCTTCACCGTTTTTGTAGCAGTGGTGATGAAATAAATTACACAAAGTAAAGCCGCCTCTGCCTGGGTTCGAACCCGCAACCTACAGTACGTAAGTCGGGGCCTATACTACTGGACCGCCACTGTTCAATGATTTTGAATAGTGAGGTTAAATTAGACTAATATTTTTCCCAGGAAGTTTATCAAATTAATAGTTTTTCTGAAGTAAATTTCTGCATAAATGGGCCAGGGCGACTGAAAGCGGTTTGCCGCTAAATCTGATGAGTCAGATCTGATATTCCAGCCGTTTTGGAGTCTATAGGGAACATACATACTTCGCTTTTTACATACTATTTTTTTTTCATAAAAAGTATCCTATGTTACTTCTAATGCCTACAAATCGTCCGGGATGGGTGCGCCTCTCAGTCCGTATCAAGTATTTAATGGAGGCGTTGATATCGTCGCAGTATCAATGTAAAATTTATAATCATTTCCCGCCTACATACCGTCAAAACATATACAATAAACATGATATTACTGCACACACGAATAGTTACAAAAATATGTTAATAGTAAACTATGTATGGCCATTATTCTTATATTTATCTATTTAATTAATTAATCGTTACAAAGTTACAAAACAACATTGTCTATCCCTTTTAATAGGAAACACTGATTTTTGAATTGCTATCGGACCTACATAGGTCGCCTTAAACGTAGATTCTACGGCTCCAGTATTTCACTATTACCAATACGCTTATGATGTCCTAGGACCTAAGCTGATTCATTTGCTTAATTATAAATTCAGGTATCATAGCAATCGCAATGTTGGCAAGGGACAACCCAGGAGAACTTATACGGATCAGATAAGTGACGCTCTTCTATGGTAATAAAGGGTCGATAGAACGCGCATCCGGAAACGACGAGCTTGTATGCGTAGATGTATGGATGGTAGAAGAAGCGAGAGTGGTGTGCCAGGTTCGCGACAGATGGAACCTGTCTGCCTACCTCTAGCTCTAGGGTAGGCACCCTGTAGATCTATGTTACGGAAGTGAGCGCATATTTATGTACATAAATACTAATAGGGTTTGTAAAACTTACATACCTAAGCATTATTTTAAAATCAATGTGGTTTTATATCGGCAATATATGTAAAGTTATAATTTAAGAATAGTGATTCTATTCCGATGAATGGTATACGGAACCTTGTGTAAGTTGTCCACTATCAGTGAAGTCACTGTGGGTGTATTTAATGGGGGGAAACTTTGCATTGTTCGAACGGTTAGATTATCGGAAAGTTCCGTGAAGGCCCCGAGTGATTTGATTTTATCGGTGGCTTTATACATCTCGGCATTCTTTGTTAAATGAATTTTATCCCAGATCTTCCTCGCGATAACGAGACCTTTAGTTCAATGTCTGCCTAAAGTATCGGAAAGTTAGATATTTTATAATTTAATAAAAAAAGAATTGTTCTTACCTGGAATAAGCTTTATTAATTAAACAATATAACAACTGTCATACATGAGATTTTCTCACCCACTTATTAATATCATTAAAAAACCTTATCACACCTTGACACCTGTAACAGAGTAGGTAGAGATCTTTACAGTCTTTTTTACATCTCTCGTTTTTTCATATCAAGACTATAAATGTCAATAGGGTCAAAAGATTCTAGAATGATGGCAGAGTATAAGAAATAGCGGGACTTAACCGGATCCATTTACCTCATCGAGTGGACTTCCGCAACCTTGACCAGATCGTCCGTCTAGAAACGAATCAAAGTAAATTAAAATTTGATACATCATTGACTTATTGTAATAGGACGAACTAACGCAGTAAGACGATTAAAGCAATCCGTTTAAATTTTTCGCCAACGTAGCATTTAATTCGAAGGATTAGGGCCACCAACACCCCGGCACCCTTTACGATCCAACTTCACTGGAACACGAAGGTGCGGTCAAACACTGTAATAACATTCAATCCAGTAAAAGCTATCAAATTTTTAGAAGGACAAGTAATAAGCGATTAGCGATTTTGTGAAAGCGAATTCTAGAATCGAAAAAATTGTAGTCTTTAAGTGAGAGTGCTATCAATGGTTACATACAGACTAATATTCGGTTATGGAAGATCGGCGATTCACTTATGCAAGTCTCTAGACGACCTAGGATAAGACTCCTAGATCCTTGAGATCACTTAAAACACCTAGAACTTTCTATAAAAATGTGACATGTTTTAACGTGATATATATATATATATATATATATATATATATTATATTATAAAGTGGCAAACGAGCAAGCGGCACCTGGAAATAAGTACCGCTACCCAAATGCATCCGCAACAAGCCTTGCTTTTTGTTGCCTACCTTCACGGGCAAAGGAGGGGACAAACAGAAAAAAGGATAATTCCATTCTCTGTCCATCCCCTCCTCATCCGTCAAATCCTCTTCCCCTTCCCATCCTTTCCTTATTAGAAAAGGGTGGGAGGGGAAAGAGGACTACAATTACGCCTCCAGTACGTCACTCATCAGACGAAACGCAGAATACTTCTACTTCACGCCTGTCTTATGTGACGTCGTGGTATTTCACCGGTCGAGCCGGCCCATTCGTGCAAAAGCTGTTGTTATTGCGGGCTCTACCACTGTGAAAAAATAATTATCTTTGGAAGACAAAGAAATCTGGAAGACATCAAGATTATTTACATCCTTGAGTAAATTACACAAAGTGAATTCAATTCGAGTCTATTTTTTGTCATGATTTTAAGTGAGTTTGAAAGCACCTCATTTAACAGTAGTAGAGTCCGCAACAACAACACCTGTTGCACGAATGGGATGGCTCGACCGGTGAAATACCACGACCTCACAGAAAACAGGCGTGAACTAGAAGTACTCTGCGTTTCGTCTGATGAGTGAGGTGCCGAAAACCTAAATTCCGTCCTCTTCCCCTTCCCACCAATTCCTCATAAGGATAGGATGGGAAGGGGAAGAGGATTGGAAAAGGAGGGAATTAATAAGGATAAAACATATAGTTTTTCCTGTCTATGCCCTCCTCTGTCCATGAAAGGTAGGCAAAGCATCTGCAACACATTTGTTTATTGCGGATGTCTATGGGTAGCGCTCACTTAACGTCATGTGATCTGCTTGCTCGTTTCCCACCTTCTCACATAAAAAAAATCTATTTGTGCTGCAGTATAGATATACCAGCTTTAATTCCGTTTCCAACATTGCCGTAGTCATAAGAAGGGGAAATATATAAAACGCTTTAGTGTTACTACTTGGGCCAAAGAGAAAATGACCACTGCAATTTAGGATATTATTTCACGTTACAGTAAGTATGGGGTGTTTATCATACATTCGCGTGTTTTGATTATGAACGAAATTGCTACGTTCTAAATGGTTTGTTAGTTTATTTTAGAAATAATAAATTTTATTTATATTAAACTAGCGAACCGTCCCGTCTTTGTACGGGTAGTACTAAGAAATCGAGACAAAAGCTATTCTATATTTTAAGTTGGACGAAATAGTTTAGTAGTTTTCATTTTTTTTATATCAGATATCTATAGCACTCAGGGATAATATACCTTTCTAACAGTGAAAGAATTTTCTAAATCGGTTCAGTAGATCCAGAGATACCACCGACAACCTCACAAATGTTACCTCTTTATAATATTAGTATAGATGAATAAAAAAAACTATAGCGTATTTCTGGTATTGAAGTTAATTGTAATATCGAATTATGGTCATAAAAAATAATATTGCTATTTCGTTTTCAAATTCCATCCTGGTATATTCTCGATAGACGGTACGAATTAACTTAGTAATCATTTTTATAATTCTAAGCTTAAACAAGTAAGTGATGCATCTAAGTAAGACGAATTGGTTCTGCTTATAACTTAGAAGGCCTGTCACTAAAAGTTCACGATAGTCACTTTACGACATAATTTATTAATATATTTCAATCGACCACAAAATCTAATAGGCCACATGTAAAGAACCCGCTTGATAGACCACCAACTTGCCGGCCGGTCCTAAAGTTGGCACCATTGCAACAAATAAGCAAAAACTCAAAATGAGTTCACTTTAACCCGGCAATATTTCCGTGTTTACGGCAGTCGGGATTTTTATTATGGAATCGCTGGATTATTCCTCTACCTGCCTTCATAGCTCGTTGTAATCGTTTACATCTCTCTCGTTCTCACTTAGGCTACGTGATAAGGACAGATGGATAAGGTTCTTTTTTTATTGTGCCCGTAATGCAGGTTGAATTTCTCGGCTGACTATTTACATTTGGCTGTAATTTTTCACGGGCCAGTTTCATGTTTTATTTACTGTGAAGGGAAAGTAAAATGTAGGTAGAAACATTGCCCGATGTTTCTTTTGGGCCGTCATAATTTTAATGCTTTCAAACAATTACGCGGCTCGGTTTCTTGGTTTAATTTAGACTAAATTTTATTATCCTTTTTATAAGGGATGATGAAATACAGGCTTTTTTTTCGAAGAAGTGCCAACAGCCTAATGGTTAAGGATACAAAATGCGAAACATGCACAACATGGACGAGGGTTCATTGTCGTGAATAATTTACAACCAAGTTTAAGCTTGGAAAGGGCAAGGAAAAGAAGATCTTAAGTTTTTTTTCTAACGTCTGTCTGTCTGTGGTACGTCAAATTATCAATGATTCGTTCAGTTCATACACACACAATTTGGTGACAGTTTAGATGGTGGCTGGTTCGACTTTAAACTGACAAAGGTCCCGGTCGGTCGGTGACATTAAAGTATCAGTAACTGTTATGAGTAGATCACCAGCAACATCCACCGGTTACTGTTTTTCCTTGCGTAAGTCGTTTCCTCGTTCTATTCGAGATTCTATCCAAACATGAACACACGAAAAAGGAGCTTAGTTTTATTTAGAAACCTTTTACCGATTGACACTATCTCTGATGCCAGAAAGTGCCCATTAGAGGTCCAATATCCTTCTATACTTGACTGATAAATCTTTACCACAATTCAACTTAGATGTGCCCTTAAGCAAGGCTTTCGGACTTATTTAAGGCTTGTCTCAAGCACAGCAAAATCGTTTCATTCGAGTTGAAGGGCCATCGACAATTCTTCGGATACTTCGACAAGAGACTTTTGAGGGTTTATTCGTTCATTGTTTCTTAAGCATTACATTCCTTTAATGTAAAACATACATAAATCTGGCCACCATCAAGTCTTACTTCACTCTTATACCATAGTTCAAATTAATTTTTATTTATGTGTAATGCAGCTAACCTATCTTATACTGTACAAATAGATTCTTGCTCAACATTTACCGAAGTATTAAGAGTCCAAATGATAAAAAATGTTCACATTCCCGATTCCCACTCTTTATCCGAGCGTATGTTAACAACAGGCTTTAAGCATTGCCCCGTGTAGTTTGTATGTATTAATGTGTCCAAAACTCTAAACAGACTATAAATTTCAAATACGTAGGTGTGTGGTACAATATATAAGAATGTAACGGGTGAACAATGATGTTAATTTGTGCTATCAACGAGTAGAACACTGTGAATTCTGTTACACAATGCTGGTGTAAGATCACAGATATCAACTGTATAAGCTATGGAATCTAGTACAAAAACTATCAAAAATAAATAAATATGCACTCACCTGTGAGAGGGGTATGCAGAGATAATGGATTTCCATTTGGCGCGATCCTGGCACACCTCTCTCGCTTCTTCTACTTCCATACATCTACGCATACATACTCGTCGATAACGGGTACTCCTTATATCGCCTTTCTCTAGTAGGTCACTAATCTGGTCGATATAAGTTCTCCTTGGGCCTCCCCTGCCAACGCTATGCAACGCACTTTAAACATAAATTTGTTTCGTTACTCTCTCTTCATTCATCCTTTCAAAATGCCTGAACCGAAGTATCACAATTCAAGTATATGAGAAAAAAGTGTTGTCGCATTTCCTGTTTGACGGAAATGTTTGAGTATGGTACTAAAGCGTGAAGTTGCGTAGCTGACTTTAGACATCAAGAGTCTTTATAAGTACTTGTCAAAGAGACTCAGCTTGTACTCCTGTTAACGGTCGTGACAACACCTAGTGGGTCTTGGATTGATTGATTGTTATAAGTAGTCGTTTATAGTGTGTACAGTATATTATGTAGTGAGAATATTAGGCTACATTCTGTGCGTAATATTAGAAGTAAGAGAATTTTAAGAAAATAAATTAAAATTTAAAAGGCGAATAATTGATCAGTACAAATTAATAAATTTTTTTCATGTCCGTTAAAAATCTTTTCATCACATTTTAGTGATTTCAGCACACCCCGTTGGAGTAAAGGCGTTAATGCTTACTTATTTATTTATTAAACGCTATATAATAACCTACAGCTTTAACGCTTCCGCTCATACTTTGCGGCAAACCACAAGGAGCTTACTAAAACCATAAATTATAATGGGTTTTCACCGTCTTGATTGTTGTTGTGGCCACTATGTTTTATTATTAATTACATTCCTAATGAAGAAATAAAGATATGCTTAAAGAAAAAAATACACGGGCAGTCATAAAGACTGCCGACAGAAGTGTAAGTGAACTCAAAACAGGTTGAAAAGCGCGACAATAGCTTAAAAACAAATAAATAACCAACAAAAATAAACCCTTGAATCTTGACAATAAAATTCAAAATGGAATACAAGAAAAATAAATGAAAAAAAGAACGTTGAAACTGTTCCAAGTTCAAATAAACATAAGCAACCTTTAAATAAAACAAACTACACGAGTACTTTTTGCATAGAAATATTCTGTAGTAACTCAATCGAATTCCAATAATTGAGATTGTGTTTTAGTTTAAAGAAGAAAGTACAATGAAAACAGACGGTAAGGTGAGTTGATGAGTTGAAGCAAGGCTTAAAGGAATCGATTGATGGAATACTTTGCGAACATTTGCTTGAAAACATTTTGAAAGTATTGTTTCAAGTAATTGGCTGTAAGCTTGTTACGGGGACTCGAATTGAAAGGTTCCCTGATATTTTCGTTTTCATTTTAACAAATTTGTACATGGATAATATTTATTTTGGACGGTTTCTCCTTATGGGATTAATTATCTTTTACAAAAAATAGCTTACATTTTAAATGTTAGGGTTCCATACCTAAAGGGTGGAACGGTATTACTAAGACTCCGCTGTCCGCCTGTCTGTCTGTCTGCCACCAGGCTGTATCTCATAAAACGTGACAGTTAGATAGTTGAAAATTTGACAGATGATGTATTTCTGTTGCCATTATAATTAGTACTAAAATACGGAATAAAATATATATTTAAGGGGGCTCCCAAACAATAACCGTGATTTTTTATAGAAGGTACGGAACCTTATTATATGTGCAAGTCTAAGACGCACTTGTCCGGTTTATTAACAGTTTTTTTTCTGTTAAAAGGAAGCAAATGATAACGTCTATCCAGACCTGTAAGTCCTAGAAAAATAGCTTATATCTTATAACAATTAAATTGTCTGGAGAACTAAACAATTAAGACTTTATACACCTTATGATTTGTTTCATTTATGTTTCCTTATTGAAATTAGCCGCAGAATAAAACGTTAATTATTTATTTTTAGGTCACCCTCCGTCACCTTGTGACGTTTGCAAATTAATTAGTTGAAACCTTACGCACATTTCTGTTCACTGCGCCTCACAACACAATTAACAAAATATAAAATAAATAAAATCTACTGACTCGTTATATTTTCTTACTATCTATAAATTTTAAGGGAGTTAATTAAAGGAAATATTAATTAAGGGGAAAGGGTGGTTTAAAAGTTGATGTTACTAAAATTAAGAAAGGTATTCGGGCATGTTGAAAGGATGAATGAAGAGAAAATAACGAAGCAATTTTTGTTGAAAAAGTGATTGTGAGTGAGTGTGAGTGAACTTATATCGATTAGTGGCTTACTAAAAAAAGGCGATAGAAGGAGCACCCATAACCCATGAGCATGTAAGCGAGAATAACGAAACGAATTTATGTTGTAAAAGTGAGTGACGGTGTTGGGTACGCCATATGCCGAATCCAGTACAGTACACAGAGTACAGTGGTAACAGTGGCCGCGCCCGCAACAAGCTCTGTTGTACGATTGTGCTGGCTCGACCTTTGAGATACCTTACAAAAGTAAAAGTATACTGCGTTCTGTCTGATTGGTGAGGGGGCCTAATTATAGCCCTCTTTCCCCTTCTATACTTTTCTCATAAGGATGGGATGGAAGGGTGAAGAGAAGAGAGCGGTTCTATAGGTCCTCCTATGTCCGTTAAAGGAAGACAGCGCATATGTAACTCATTACTTTAGCGCACTGGCCTATGGGCATTTATCACCTGATGTGGTGAAGTGTTTGCTAGATTGCCATCTTGTTAATAAACCTGTTAAATAGGTTCGGTACTCAACAATCGATTGTTAGAAATGTAGTACTTTTTATTAATTTACTTTGACATCAGTAAGCTCTACCTTGATCCCCTCCGCGTTCGCCTACTAAATAAATCAAAGTCAATTCCAAAAGTAAGATATGTACCTAAAAATAAATAAAAAAACGGTACAATCCTCATATAATCTCGCAACAGGACAGTTTACGACGTTCGCGCTATCCCTTTATATCCCGATCCTGATTGCCTCGCCCTTAGGATAGGTACAGACAGCAAATGAAATGGGCACATGGAATTTATGTGGACCTCCCCAAAGGAACTTGTTATAAGCGACAACGGATTACTTATGACAAATTTATCGCATTATGCGGCTCGGAATCCTAATGTCTGGATTTAGGGAACTCATTTTATCGTGCCTCTTGCGTAAAGTTACGTGAGATTTTTCGAGGGAATCATATTTGTATTTTATTTGGAAATCGTTCAATGAATAAAAACACTTGAATATGTACAGACGAACTCATTGGAGGTATTCTACCTTAAAAGCGACAATCGTTTCTACGTTTCGTAGGCGATGACACGGATCTGTAAAATAAGTTGTAATTGAAACTACCACACTAAAGATACGTGTCAGAATGTCTTTTCAATTCGATGCAAAAAAACACTTACAAAACTTGCATCTTTGAAAAACAAATGATATAACTTTTTGAGTCTCAACCTTTCTTTATCGTGATTCAGAAATGTCAAACGAAACTTAGAATAAAAATGTACATTTCATTTGTCTTAAGAAGACAATAAATTTTTATGCTTCGTATAGCTTTGAAACAAACAAACATAAAACTAGTATAGAGTACAAAAATAGTAAACCGCGGATCAGAGTGGTGGCGAGAAAAAAAAATTTCTTTGCTGTCCGTACCTCATGCAATCTCGGGAAAGTGAAGCGCGCAAGTATTTTCGCCAATAATCTATATGTAAGTCCCTCTCACGTTATTACTTCGCGCGTCTCGAATCTTGTGGAATCACGATATTGGATTTCTCGCAAATTAATAGAGAATATGAAGTATAATAAAAAAAACTCACCGTCGGTATCGGAATCTTTAGGACCTGTTCACACAGTAACTTATATGAAATGCATCACAAATCAAATTACGTACAGCTATATAGGTTTTATTGGTTGGTGAGAAAAGATCAAGCCGCGTACGTCATTTAAAAAAAATCTATCAAGCCATTGTCCTTGTTGATAAGTCTGACTTACGTAAGAATAACAGACCGTGGTAGAGCCCGCAACAACAACATCTGCTGCACGAATGGGCCGGCTCGACCGGTGAAATACCACGACCTCACAGAAGACAGGCGTGAAGTAGATTATTCTGCATTTCGCCTGATGAGTGAGGTGCTGGAGGCCTAAGTCTGGTCCTCTTCCACTTCCCACCCTTTGATAATAAGGAAAGGATGGGAAGGGGAAGAGGACTTGACGGTAGAGGGGGTGAATAGAAAAGGGATATAACTATTTTCTGTTTATCCCTTCCTCTGACCATTAAAGGTAGGCAACGCGTCTGCAACTCTTGTTGCGGATGCTTATGGGTAGCGATCACTTGTTATCAGATGACCCGCGTGCTCGTTTGCCAACTTCTACTATAAAAAAAGACCGATATTTATACCGGATGAGTCACGGGTGCAGCAGTAGCCGACTATTGGTTGAAACGAACGAACAAGTTCAATCAATGTTCAATTCAATCAATCAAAGACAATCATTAAATGACTTGGCTTGATCAATGACTGTACTTACACTGACTGCAATCAAAAAACGTAATTATATAATACCTCTACTTCGTACCGGGATATTCTTGAAATAGCATAATATGTTACATCGCTTTGTCATTGTCACCTCGATGTGATAAGGCCTTTACAAGAAATCCTGTCTCAACATATACTCCTAATAACATATAATCCGGCACCTTAGCCTCCGTATAATTCGCAGCCGCCTTCATCAATTACAATAATGTTGGGTAATTCCACTCGTCAGTTATAACGCCCCAAACTAGATTCTGCAAACCGCTGATTTGTAGTATACTAAACATTTTATGAGGTCATCTATTATGTTGACTTTGTAGCTGCGCTCCCAGGGCGCCGCATCGTAACATAACAGTAAAATAAAGGTCTAGTGCCCGCACTGAGAGCGACCCATCTTCGGTATGATTTCATCTCGTTCTAGAATTGAAATGATCGCAGTTATAGTTGTAATGAAAGAATTTGATGCGCGTATAAAAGAAATCCTTTGAAGATTTGATAAACTCAGAATCAAATGCTTGATTTTATTATATCTTCAAGATCATCGGTTACTCTTTAATCGAATTAGACACATTTTTTTATGGAATATGGAGGCAAATGAGCTAGCGGATTACCTAAAGTGTCATCCGCAACAGAGTTTTAGATGCAATGTTTCAGATGCGTTGCTTACGTTTAATGGACAGAAGAGGACATAGACAGGAAAAAGAGATGTCGTTTTCCCCGTTAACACCCTCCCCATCTAATCCTCTTCCCGTTCCCATCTAATCCTTATAAGGAAAGGGTGGAAAGGGGAAGAGGACTCAAATTAGGCCTCCGTCACCTCACTCATCAGACGAAACGCAGAGTAATTCTACTTCACGGCTGTTTTCTGTGGGGTCGTGGTATTTCACCGGTCGCGCCGGCCCATTCGTGCTCGATGTTGTTTTTGTGGGCTCTACCACTGCTTAAATTAATTATGACATGCCAAATAAATTCATTTGGAACTCTTAAGCCGTAGTTATCTATCCGAAATGACTTTTGTATAATGATCCTGGAAGACGTATATATAATCATTCAACTTAGGTGTATTCTTTTGGTGTATTCCGCTGTCTCTTGTGGATAAATTTTCTATTATAACACGATTTTTGTTACTGGCACAACTAACAAATATGCTACTTGTAATGAAATATTTAAACCAATATCAAATTTGTCGATATTTTCCTGTCCTGTGCCAATTAGGTAAAGAATAAAAAAGTAACTCGTCACCCACTTAACTCGGCTGTCGACAGCTGTGTCGCTGCCAATGAATTAACAAATAGAGGCGGTCGAAAAAACAACGTGGCGGGTTGTTACAATGCGGGATGAAGGGTGGAGTGGGGAGGGGGCAAAATTAATTTTCCGCGGGCGGCGATAATCGAGCGGGCCGGATGTTTTTGACGCGCAATTCATTACGCTATAGGAAGCATTGGACAGAGGTGCGATGGCGGGAGGAATAGCGTTACTCGATTTTTTTGCTTGTCAATTTTGGAATACAATAACTTTTGTTTCCTTATTTTTTAATTAAAAATGTTGATTTTGTAAAAAAATACATATATGCTTTATAAACATACCAACTATAGCTAAATTTGTGTAAGAAGTTACTAATTCTTTTTGCATTAGGTTTCTGTTTACAACCTCAGATCATGTCACTTACGACATTCAGTATTTCGATACAAATTGTCAAGGTTCAACTGAATCTTACCCTAATACTTTACGTTAGAGTTGATTTTAGCTTGATGTGTTTTTTTAATAGCAAAGTCAGTCACCGTTTTCCGCCTCCTAGAGCGCATTAGAATTAATTTCGTTCATTGGGGAATATTATAATGTGCTTCCCTTACAAATTATTCAGCGTCGTCAAGTATAACTGTTTGCGTAGACTTTAATTAAACCTCAATGTTTGTTTTAGGTGTGTACGTTTGTACATACAGACCTGATCATCAGATGTACAGACATATACTACCGACCCGCCCTCGATGCTCACGGATCGTAATCGTACTAACTTATACCGTATGTTACACAAAATCGTAATGTATCTCCCCCTTGTCTTTTTTATAGCTCCTTGCTTTCAATGGATAGGGGATGAACAAACAAAGGATATTTACTTTGCTCTATGCCCTAATCCAATCCTCTTCGCCTTGCCATCCTCTCCATATTAGATAATGTGATATTCCATTATAGAATTGTGCCTTCAGCACTTCACTCATCAGACGAAACGCAATACTCCACGCTTGTCGTCTGTGGGGTCGTGGTGTTCGTACAACAGATGTTGTTACGAGCTTTACCACTGTTGAAATTGTCGTCTGTAAGTAAAACCCGTATGGGAACCCTAAAATGCGTTTAGTGATTTTTGTGTTTATATCGTTCAAGCAATTTTTTAAGAATATCTGGACACTAAAGGGTTAATTTGCTTAGGATTTTTGTTGAAATACTTATTTCTGGGGTAATTGTTTTTACGGCATCCTAATATAGCAATTAAATTAATGTAGGCAACTTTTAGAGCACGCAAGGTCGGGCAGATGTGTCCAACCTTTGGGTCGCATACTAATTTATTGGTTAGAAGTTTAATCCTTCATAAAGTATGCTGTGACGGGGCTGATATAACGAGGGTCCATAGAGGTAGTCGTGGCCATTTTAATTTATTAAACACTTAGAATTTTATTAAAATGTTCATGAATGGTCAACCTTTTGTAAGCCCATTTCGTGTTATCTACTCTATCCAAGAGTGAGACACAGTTTTACGAAATAACGACCTTTTAAACCAAATTTAGATATTAAATAATTGTTTGCTCCCGAGGCTTTAGACCCAATAGCTACAGTAACAAGGTCCGAAATGAAATGTATATTAAGATAAATATAATATTTGAATAGCAATTGGTAAACGCAACGTTGGGGATTTAGTCCACTTTAAATTCGGTAGCAAGCTTCAAAAGCACTCCGCAGTCGAGGATATTAAAAAAAACTAAATTTACCGTATTTGAACCATACTGGAGTTGACAGCGATAACCTGTAACTGGGGTACTGACATGGGTTGAGGTTCAGATATATCACGAATACATTGGCTTGTATGCAAGTTTTGATTGAACTTGGCCGCACTAAGTAATAAAGTTCTGATCTAAGTCCAACATTATGAAATCGTCCGTTCAATTTTTCCTGCTTTGAACTGCGTCTAACTTCTAGACCAGTCTGTACATATATGTAGAAAGACAATGGATAGATTCCAAAACCACTGAACCAAATTTGAAAATTCAATCTGTATTCTTATCTTATCTGTATTAATGAAAAACAAAGAATAATTTATTCTAACAAAAAAAATAATCCGTCCGTACCGGTCCGAATGTAATAATTAACATTCGGACATTCGGACCGTGCTTGGTAACATCTGGCGCATGTATTTCTGAGAGTACACGGGTCTCGATGGAAAGGATCCTTTGATCGCGGTCTGAAGTGGCTTATGGACGCTGTAAATCAATTTCTATGTACACGTCAATACGTAATTCTGCGAAATGCTTTGACGCGGGCACCGACAGTGTAGACACTATTCGTGCTAAGAGAAAGCTTTTACGTGGTAAAATATTTCGTTAATATTTCAGTACTGAATCTGAGTATAGTATTTTAACGGATAGGCTGTTTCGTTTACATAACTATAATAAAACGAATACGATGTTTAATTAATAGTTAATTTTGTATAATGCATAAAGTAGCGGTCGACGACAATCCCGCCCGATGTTGAGTGACGATGCTATCGAAAGATAAGAGCTATTATTTAGCCTATACAATCTTCTGATTCCTATCGGCCAGCGCGAACCGACTCATCGAATGTGTACAATACTAGACTTTTGTTGACATATGACAGATTTATTCCACACCGCGCCACCTATATTACCTATTTTATTAAATGTAAAAAATTCCCTGCTGCTCACTTCTGTTTCGTATCTTAATATTTTTTTTTATATTTTTGATCTGTATTCTTTTTTACTTACTTCTCTCTTGTAATATGAATTTTTATAGTCTTTATTTAAGTCCTTAGTTCAAGCTTAATTAAGCACGTCCGATATGAAATAACCGTTAGGTATTGGCATCCATGACAGGTTAATGAGTTGCAGATGCGTTGCCTACTTTTAATAGACAGTGGACAAACAGAAAAAAAATTCGTATTCCTCTGATCTACTCTTAAAAAATTATATACCTACTACAGAGGAGATTAGGACAGACAGACAAAGGCTCACTTTTTTATTATTTATTATGTCAATTCATCGACAGAGCTTGGCGCTGCGTTATCATCAGCTGTCATCGTAACAAGATATTTAATCGGTAAACATATTACTCATAAGTTAGAATTTTGAAATGACATCTATGCGCATTCACGACTTCCTTTCTTTCCAAAAGATGGCGCAGGACAAAATAGTTCTGTTTTTTTTGGGAAAATACGCGTTTTTCGGAAGAGGACTCTATATAGATAAACGTTTAAGATAAAAACTGGATTTAAAAACAAAATTCTATTCAAATCGCTCGAGTCATTTACGAGATACCCGAAACAAATTTATTGAGATAAAAAAATTGCTCGGGCTATATTTTGCTTTGTAATATGTTATGAACATTCAATCCTTGATTATTGAAATACGAGCTCAATGTGTGGTATTAGGTAAACCATACACATCGGTGGAACAATGCGGCCTAAGCTAATATTTCCTTAATTGTTCGATAACTATTGTCCGGTCGCTGTGATTTATTATAGCTTAGTATTGGCTTATTTGATTGAAATGCAAGATTTAATTTAAAAACCTAAATATAATTCGCTTAACATATATTTATCATCTATATCTTTCAAATATGTAAATAAATCAATACTGCTGTGTTCGAACGCAATTGAAACAATCGTCACTCGTGGATACTCGTTTATTACTGACTATGACATTTGACAGATCGCATAGGTGTGGACATATCGAATACTCATAGTTATAGCCCAGATGGGCAGTGATTACGTATTTCCATTCGACACAGTCCTAGCACACCTCTTTCTTTTTTCTACTTTCATACATCTATGCACACATGGCCATTAGTTACGGGTACTCTTAATACCGCTTTTCTTTAGTATGTCACTAATATTTTCGCAACGTCAAATTCGCAAAATAAAATTGTCAACATTTTATTACAGCTGATATTTTTGATTCTATAAAATAAAATGAAGTATTATTTTCTAAAGTTTTTATTACTAATTAGTTTAATTTACGCCTATGTATATTTCTTGTGACACAGTTTAAATTAAAGAAATATTTATTTTCATTTTAACTGAAAATGAGTTAAATATAATTTTATAATTGAAAAATAAAGGGTACGGACTGCGAAACATGCACAACATGAAGTCGTGGGTTCGAAACCGCCATTCGACTGTTATCGTGACGCATTTCCTACCAAGTTTAAGTTTGGTTGGGTATAGTTAAAAGAAATATGAGTAAATTATTTTGATAATTTACTTAATATACATGGCCGAGGAAGGCTTACGTCAGGCGGTCGACCGTAAAACTGTAGCCAAAACCTATACAGTATGTACTACAATCATACTGTGCCGACCCCACATGACTGGGAAAATGAGAGGGATGATGATCCGTTATATACATAAATTAATCCGAGTACTACTAGTTTAATATAACATGAGTCAAGATTCAGATGACGTCACAGCTTCATACGTGTACAGTATACACATAAGCTTTTATCGAGGAATAATTTGACGAAAATAAAAAACATGGTTGACATGACATAGCTTGGTGGCAATGAGGATGCAAGCGGAAATGTAAGACGTAAACGCGTAGACGCGTCGCATTTCAGGCGGGTCTCATGTTATGGTACACGCACAGCATACGTTGTCTGTGATTGAAGTGCAGTTTTCCGATTCACAATCCTGTTTATTTTAATATATATCTAGATACATTAATTATAGTACTACAGCACAGATCCCTTGGGATGAAGCTGAGCGAAGCGAGCGGCTTTGTTAGATGTTGGATGATTGGCATAACAAGATCTGCATAAATTCCAGGAACGAGCCTGACCGTGGCAGGTGGCGTCTGTTTTGATAAGACCTATTCATAGAGGATTTAAGTTTTACCATATATTTAGAAAATGATCCTTACCATTTCATCAAAATTGTGTAATTTTGCCCCCAATAAAAACAACTTAAGTATTAGTTTTTTGTCCGTTTTGTCTCTTTTGTACACCGTAAATCCTGACCCTGAAATTTTGGTGACTGTGTCTGTTTTGGGAACCAACTTTTTTGTGCTAACAAAAAAGCTAGTTCCAACCCTTAAAAATCAAAAAGCTACGGTTACTTTTATGGTACGCTCATTCATCCCTGGAGTTCCTACATTCATCCCATTCCTCCTCTGCATTACCTTATTCTTATTAATTCTTCTTTACAAAAAGGTTGACAACTCATCAACTCACTTTACATCCGATCCGATGGAAAGCTTCCTAGTTCATAACTATCCTTCATGTAACGGGTGCTACTTATAAATAAATGTTATATTACTAAGTTTTGTTTTACATTGAAATCGACAGTTCCACGCGTCCTTTCCAGCCAAACAACTTGGAAATTATCAATGCGCTTTCAAACAACCAATATCTGAGAGCTATAACTCACTTGCAGACAAACAATAGGACCGGGGACAATTAGGGTACTACGTCAAATTGTATTGTTCCAAAATGTAATATAATAAATTGCATTTATATACCTTATGCTATTAGTAATAAGAGCTACTTTAGATTGATTTGCTGATACTATTACTATCATGGATTACGGTCTAATGTTTTAATTAAAAACGAACCTTATTCCGGTACAATGTGGTTGAATATTCAATAATTTTGATATCATGCGTTTGCAAAATCGGCATCCAAACAGTGATTTATTCATTTCATTCGTATTATACGTGGCCTTAACTAATTGAATATGACTTTATGTTAATAAACGCCTGAGCATTAACTGTTTGACTTAAACTGATTTTAAATGTAAAGCTTTCACGTTTTTTTCACGAACCTTCAATATTTTTTAACAAAACAAATATAACTAAAAATTTCATACCTTCTGCCAGTACTCTTTGTGAAGAAGAGACATAAAATGCAACGGCATAACATAACGGTTCAATTAAATAACTTAGAATTGCAGAAAGTTGTTATTGGTTGCCATGGTAACGCCATGAAGTTGGTGTCGCGAATCCTACAAATTATTTTTTTCAAAGAATTTTTATAACTTCTATAATGTAATGACTGATGGATAAATGTTTTTTTTATTTTATCAATCTATCATTTCTAAGCTTTGCCATATGAGTATTTTAAAAAAATACACAAGCTTTTATCAAGAAAGCGCTAGTGTGTCTGAGCAAAGTCTGGTTTCAATCTGTGGGATCGGTTCCGGTGTCGAAGCCATCCATTATACTCCTTTGACAAGCCGAGCGGCGGCCATAAACAATGCAATTTTGTGTGCCAATATCAGAACGAGATTAAGCACGCCTTACCAAGGTTTTTGTTACAAAATGGAATCAAAAAGATAAAAAAATAACTATAAATAAAAACATGCGGGAGGTCTACCTAAGCTGCCTCGACCGGAAGGTTCTACTTCGGACCGTTATACGCGATATAATGCCATTTTTAAATTTAAAATTCAAAGTCACAGGAGGCCCAATCTAATTCCACTTCCCCTTCCCACCCTTCCCTCATAAGAATAGGATAGGATGGATGGGAAGAATAAGAGTATTGGAGGGGAGGAGGTTAAAGGGGTAAAGAAAATGTCCTTCTTCCTGACTATGCCCTCTTCTGTCCTTTAGAGGTAGGCAACGCATCTGCAACACATTTGCCTGTTGCGGATGTCTATGGGCAGACACTTAATATCAGTTGATCCGTTTGCTCGCTTGCCACCTTCTCACATAAAAAAAACCTAACATACTTCTTAAGGACCGCATCTCAACGGCTCAACGTAAGATGTGCACTTCGTAGTGCGTTACATATTTCCTTTTCTTATCCCTCCCCTTTCCTTTTAAATCCTGTTCACCTTCCCATACTTTCCTAATTAGAAAAGGAAAAGGAAGGTAAAAGAGACTGTTATTAGACCCCGTCTTGTGTGAGGTCGTGGTATTTCACCGGTCGGGCCGGTCCATTCGTGCAAGAGGTTTTGTTGCGGACTCTACCAATGTTAAAGTTCCGATGCGAGCTAAATATCTAATACAATACTACAGAGAAACATTGAACTTTTCTTTACTGCCGTTTGAGCGACCTTTCAGCGCTACCTTTTTATGGTTAGCCTACTTATGGAGCTCATAGTGGGGGGCCGAATCTCGTACGACGTCGCTGCTCAAATTTAAATTAATAAAACTGTTTTAGAGGCACATAAAACCTTCGTTTCCAATCGCTGGCAATGTTAATGTTTCAAAATTGCAACATACTGAATCATCTAAAAAATGAGTAACGAATGTGTGCAACACCGCGGGCTACAGCTAGTTATAACGAATTGATCTAGATTAAGAATGATCACTTTATTCTATCTAATACAAACAGTTCAGTAGTATGAACACGTTGAACTCTAAGCTCTGGGTCCCTGAAGTTCTTAAAATCCATTCACTACTGTCGTCTTAGAGAGCTTTGTCCTGTACCGCATATGTCACTGAGAGAGCTTTATGGGCCCACGCTTTGAATACGATAAGGGTAGTACATATTTTTTCTATTTATATCGCTTATAAATATCTTCCTTTATAATTGTCAAAGGATTATAATTCTACTTCCTACTACATTAAATGCGAGAGTTTATATGTATGGACGTATGTATTTTTGTTATCCTTTCTCGCTTAAAATGAAACTTTGCAATAATAAAGCTTATATATCAGAATACCACATAGGTTATAATTTAAAAGATATTTTGTGAATTGTCCAAAATATATCCTGTTTTTTTTTGTGAGAAGGTGGCAAACGAGCAAGCGGATCACCTGATGTAAAGTGAGCGCTACCCATAGACATCTTGCAACAAGCAAATGTGTTGCAGATGCGTTGCCCACCTTTAAAGGACAAAGGAGGGTATGGACGGAAAAAGATTAGTTTTTTTAAAATAGAAATAAAGAAGTGAAGCGACAGAAATGACGTCAAGGCTACATTACTGAAATAGCAACTCGCCCCGGCTTCGCTCGTGTAGATACACACAAATATATATAATAAGTTACTGGCTGATAGATTACTGGATGATAGGTTTCTATTCTAATTCTAATAATTATAGTGGAGTCTCGCAACCTTAATGAGATCGTCGGTCCATCGGGAAGCATTCCTACGCTGCGTTTACCTTCATGAAATTTTAAAAAAATTATATCGTACCTATTTACTTAGAAATAATTAAGCAATATTTTTTACTAATTAATCTTCTTTACTTAACAAGCTTAGTTTTTATTATGTTTACCAGCCCACGAGTTGTAAGAAAGAACGGTGTTACGGGAACAAGTTTATTTATAAAAATAAAATCAGAAGAATTATCGGTGGAATTCATTTCAAGGAAAAAGTGTATCTGAACATTAGTACCCTGTCAAGGACCCAGTCGAAAACGGCCCGGTGACTAATGTAGGGTCAACTAGTTGACAGCTCGCGGGCGGGAAACGAAAAAGAGAAATGGCGGACACCAAAATGGCCGACATGAACGTGTTTTGCATTCACTACGCCTTTTTCTAAGCTCCTCGCTCGCCTTTCAACATCAGGCTTGCATTGTTTTCTTTATATTATATTATAAGACCTTATTTACTCTTCAAGATGAAATTATATTCACCTGTGTGGCCTTTTAGGTTACGTGAGTATGATCCGATGGCAGCTAAAGATCTAGAGATCAAGCTATAGTTCTAAATGCATTAGGGATTACTTAGCGGAAGTTCTCGGCTCGAGTGAACTAATTAATTAGTTAGGATCCGGACTTTTTGCGCCATCTTGATTTATGTAACATCGAATTACTTGTGAGTTTTATTAATTCCATTGTTGTGTAATTCTTTTTGATAGTTCGTTCAACTCTGTAACATCGCTGCCTCTGTGTTTTTTATTGCAAATTTTCCCAAAAAAATACACAATTACTATATGTTACTCGAGGTATCACCTGCCACATAAAATCATGATAGTTTCTAATTTTCTTTATTTTAATGTGTGACGGCATCAATGGATACCGATAACGACGATATATATCGACATACATTCGATTTCTCACGGAAAACACACCTACATTTTGATGGGCTGGTCGGCGTGGTTAGTAAGATACTTGCTTTTCACGCCGCAGGTCGTGGGTTCGATCCCCACACAGGTATGTTAAGGTTCAGTGTGTATTTACAAAAGAAAAGTAGTAAACGTAGTATATCAGTTATCTGGTTTCTGTAGTACAAGCTCTGCTTAGTTTGGGATCAGATTTGCGTGAATAATGTCCCAAGATATTATTAAAATTACCAAGTTTTACATTAAGATAAAGTTCATTAGGTCAGTAATTCAGCTGGCTCAGTGTACCAACATCACTACTTGGCGTTGTTTTTAATCCGTTCTGTACGTAGCACCAATTAGTGAGTCACTAAGTAATCGATAGAATTGTTTCAACAAACTGGCCGCTCGCGATCCGATTTCGGTTTATTTATCCATTACTTCTGTTCGGCTTTGAGCACGTGGTCTAATAAAATTACTTCCCATTAAATACTAATTCCCTGTAAGGATATTGGCAGTTGAGTAACAGATTATAATTGACGATTCGCATGCTTTGCTTTCTCATTTACTTCGTTGAACATTTTTGTAATTTTATTCCGCGTATAACTTCGAAATATAGATATGTGTATATGTCTATAAGTTGTTAACACAACATGGAACGTTACCATGGCAACCGATATTGTAAATGAAGGTCTTAGGTTTCTCAGAAACATTTTTATTTTTGGGATAAGTACCTCATTTAAGTGTCTGTAACAAACAAACAAATTCATAAGATTCACAAATATAATATTAGTTAAGATTCCATTTATGAGACATATTTTAACGTTTTCACCATGTTAGCTTGAAGTTATTGTCAATTTGCTTACTTATTTTCGACTTATAATTGTTTAAGTAGAAATAAGCCAGTGTTTGTCTCTTTTCAACTACCAACCTTATAATCGGCTTTAAGTTAGCACGTAAAGTATTTTGGAATGGATGACAGAAGCTCCTGGTTTTTTTTAACCTTTTCTTAAATTTTGTTTTATTTTGTTTTTTTTTAAATACTTAAAACTCATGTAAAAGCTCACCACAAGTTTTTCTAGGTGCCAAAAACAGTAAGAAAGCACGTTTTTTACAATGTACGCTAGTGACAACCTATTGGTAACGCTTTTCCGATATGAATCATAGTGAGGGTTAGTTATATAAAAACGAAAAACAATACTACCCCAAAGTTACCCACGTTTATAATATTTTTGCTAAAAAAATATAAAAAAGTCATCAGTGAAATATAATTTCAAAACTCTTTGAACTTCCAAACTTGCTTCGGTAAGTCACTTAAAATGTTAATTGTGATAAACGAAGGTCTTTAAAAAAATAATTAAGGTATAAAAAGCGTTGCTAATTAAATTACACGGGCAACTCACAAAAATTGAGTTTCCGCAAAATTAATTTTTAATCGCCCTCAAATTTAAGTATACATCGCGTTACGTTACGCCCTCAATCACACCGAAGTGCTAAACCTAAAACAGATCGCTTAATGTTATAAATTAACAACAGTAATTTATAAATTTTATGATCGATATATGTATATAAGGCGACTTGATGTATGTGTGTTACCCGTAGACACCGAAACGTTTGGACCGAATTCAATTACATTTTCAGAAAATGTTCAGATTGGCCTAGCAGTTTGGTGCGATAACATCAACATAATTACCGTGCGAATCCGGGGCGGTTCACTAGCACATTATAATCCACATAAGATTTATAACTAAACACCTAAAACTGTTATTACATTTCTTATGTAGTGCCAGAGCAAGCATCATCCTCCTTCAGCAACTGGCTTAGCAGGGACTTTATTGAAGTTAAAATTTAAAATTTCAGTCACGGTAAAACAATTTATTTTTAATATATTCTCAATACGGTGTGATAGGAGGCCTATTTAATTTCTAATTCGGAGTTCGTTTGAGGTTCAAGAGATCTTTATTGGGGCTCGGACCCACATTAAGTGGGCCCATCAGATGTCCTTTTCATGGCACAGCGGTCGACACTTGTGATGGGAAATAATTGACCCTTGTTTGTGGCATCCTCTTTGCATAGTAAAAATTGACTGAGATTTCACAAAAAGACTAAATTGAAATAATTTTGTGATTCATAAAGAAAGGCTATAAATTATTATAATATATAATGCTATAATATATTTGAATTAAACAGCTAAATAAATAAATAAATAAATTTAAAATATTTCTTGTTGTAGTTTCACCAGAAGCCAATACTTCTGGTAGACCTTGAATCCTTTATAATCGTCAACACCATCAACCAAGCTCTGTCCTGTAAGTGGTCTTCAATCCAGAACTTCTTTCAGTCATCAGCAATCCGTTCTTTGAATGGTCAAAGCCAAAATAAACCTTGTAACGCTGTAAGAATACAGTAAACATTTATTAATGGCTGATTGTAACTTGCTAACGACATAAATTAGACAATAATAATTAAAAAAAAATACTTTGTCTTTCAATCGACGCCATTTTATAGTTTTTAACATTTCCCTCCAATAGAAATGCTCGTCGGACGTTCGTATTTTGAATACTTACAAACCGCGAAAACCATTTTATTAAATAAACTGAAAGCCTTAATTGGCTCGCTAAGAAAACCACGCAAACTAGGTTGAAGGTTAAACAAAATACAAAGTTACACCGCGACAACTTGAGTCGAACTTTTGTAATAATAAATAAATTCGCGGTTAATATTTAATTTAATATTGTAAGGTTCGATTCGATCGGATACACTACAATGACTCTACCATTGTTAAATAAATATAAAGAAATAAATATACGCTCACGCCCGTAACCCAGAGGGTTAGGCTGATATTAATGATTTCCATGTGGCGCGATCCTGACACATCTCTCTCGCTTCTACATCCATACATCTACGCATACATGCTTTTCGGTTGCGGGTACTTCTTATATCCCTTCTTTAGTTTCACTAATCTAATCGATATAAGTTCTCCTTGGACGTCTGCTACAAACTCACTTTTGCAACATACATTAGTTTCGTTACTCTTCCCTACCTCTCCCTACCTCTACCCTTCATTCATCCTTTCAACATTCATAAACTAACCTTATAAGGTTAAACAAAAAAAAAATCTTCCCATCGTCGATGGACCATCGGCCAATTCCATCGTCATTACCTTGTTGCTAAGCATTCCACTATCGCGCGGTTTCAAGTAACTTTCTGTCTTATACCGCCTAGTTGAAATGAATGACCAGCGGCATTTCCAAACCAATACGACATAGGCTCCTGTGTATAGTGTATGGTGTACTTAAAGACCCGTAAGGCATACGCATTTTCTTGGCACGCACTTATGTTGTTGGGCGGCGGTGAGCGCTTAACTTTAGGTGAGCCGTTGCACGTTTGCCCCGTTACCTTATAAGAAAAACCTTGTATTTTAAGTGTTAATTTATTAATTATAATGTTCTATATCGCATATATATTCTATCTTTCATGACTTAGGATGCGTATTATATTTTGATAAAAAATAAGTAAAAATGTTTCTTTTTGTTACAGGTCGAGCGCCGACATCGAATGTGTACGTAGAATATTGTTTAATGTAGCCTTTTTATACAATACTAACGATCCTCCCCGGCTTCGCACAGATAGCACTAAAAAAAATGAAATATGCATCCTATGTCACCCGGGGATAGTTTAGCTTCCCAACAGTGAAAGAATTTTTCAAATCGGTTCAGTAGTTTCGGAGCCTATTCAATGCAAACAAACGAACAATCAAATCTCTCCTCTTAAGTAATATTAGTATACATACACATCAGTTCAATGGTGCGTTTCCAATTTAAAATGTTGTGTTTGAAAGTTAATCGTTTAGAAACTTTGTTAAATATTTTCCCGTAACATAATAAACGTTCCGTTTGATACATCGTTAAAGGATTTAATTGTTTATTGATTAAAATTATGACATCAAACATGATGCGACAGTCAAACAATAATAATTGGTAATCATACTTATATAATTTCCCGCAATGAGAGGCCATATCTCAGTACCTTATGTCAGCGGCTTAGCCTAAAACTTCCTAGAATATCGCTCATTGACAAGTTGATGTAGCGGTGGTAGGCTTCCCACAAGATGGTCCGATGATCTGCTCAACGTTGCGGGAGTCCACTGCATGATGGGCAAAAGACTTCAAGATCTTTGTGGCGATCAATGGCTCCGTTTCAGCCTACGTCCAGCTGTGGGTGATTGTCGACTGAATTAACGTCCACGTATATATAATGTATTGATTGTTTTATCCTTTCTAATTGCATTATTCTTTCTGAGTTAGTTTTATAACTTTATCAAAACTGACATCGACGCAAACTAAAAATTTCCATCGGAAAGTCTACAAATTCACATTTCGAGCAGATAAATCATTCACAGATAAAGGTTTTATCAGATTGTACTTTATCGACCATACGCGATCCACGAGATGATGATTGGTTTTAAATTCTATGACGTTGGACATAAAATGCAGTTTCGAGTGCACTATCTTTGGATTCCTACATCAATTTCTTTTTTGGACGGATATGAGTTCATACATGTTTTATATGATATGGAAATGATAAAAAGTAGATCATGTAACGCAGCCTAATTATGACCTTATTACCCGACTGACCCAGAAGGAGCGTAATGTTTTTCAGTTATTATACATATATGTATATCCATTTAATTTTGACCTCCAGTAACCTAAACGGCTCGACCGATTTTGGTAATCTTAATATCTAATCGTAATCTTTCCCGGAGGGTCAAAGGTAATCTGATGATGTGGTAAATGGTGATAATCATATCGGTTTTATTTTTTTAAATTAACTATTACTTCGAGATGGTCCATCGCTGAATCCTACTCGAATGGGCAGCGTTTATTCTTTAGGTCCTTCGTCACATCGTTCCTTTGTGAGGTTGAATGTCGGACCATTATTCTGTGAGGTTGTACGTCAGACCATTATTCTGTGAGGTTGTACGTCAGACCGTTACTCTGTGAGTACGTCAGACCATTGTTCTGGAAGGTTATACGTCAGATTATTATTCTTTGAGATTGGTGTAAGTACCGGGAAAGCCTCTTAAATCGATAGCTGCTTTGTATACTACTTCATACTTTCGCTACAAGAACTTTACTTGGCCGTCTATTCTCATCGTTTTTCGACAGTAACTTAACCGCCAAAGAATATCATACGACATCGTATTAGTTTCGTTGTTAATTTGAAAATTTTTAATCCCTTGCCTGCAAAGAAATAGAAAGTCTAAACGAAAAAATTAACGAGTGTGCTTAACACTGCGCCAAAGCAGTCGTTAAGGACTTAACTCCGCGATTACACCTCTACACCTCACATCAAAGGCAAGGTGTTTCAGAGCGCGTCATTTTCTCGCCGATGCATTAACGACTCAAGCACGTCTAGGCTATTCCTCTCATGCAGTTACTACAACGAGTGAAACGGCATTTGTCGAATCGTATATACTTAAAAGCCTAAGGCCATTTACACATGAAGCCACAGCGGCAGCTTAGATTTGTGTGGACGAGGCTACCGCGGCGAGTTGTGCTAGCGATTCTCAACTAGTACCTACGCAGAGTCTTGCGGCACCGCAACGCTACTAAAAACGCTGCGGCTTCGGGTTAATGTGTCAACGACCTATCAGGTATAGAGTGTCTTGGATATTTTTTTGTAATAATGTTCAACTACTACCCATATACTAGACTTAGCTTATAGCTACAGCGCACTATAACTTATCCTTCTTTGGAAGTTTTCATCGCCTAGAAACTCACCTATATGTTGAGTTTCTAGGGGATGAAAACAGCATGAAATGTAAAGTTTCTAAGTAATAAATATCAATAAAATTTAAAATCGAATATAGCATATAGAAATTTCCTTAAATATGTTTTCAGGAATTTATTTTCAGGCGATGGAGTTCTTAAATTATATATTGTAACATTTTTTCGAGTTCTGTTCCACATCGGTTATCAATATTTGACTTTTTTAAAAGATATAAATATATTAACACACACATTAAATGCATAAGCGTTTTACATGCATAAAAAATCTTGTACCAAATTTTCACATCCCTACAATTCGCCAAATTTATTGCAATTTTCCCAACATTTTGCACTTTAGTATCTCCCCTGCATGGAAAAACTTTAATAGTTCAACAAAACACAGCCGGCCTGAAAACTTGCTCTCGTAACTACAAAGAGCGTAAAGAGCGAATGGTCGGCTGCGGTCATTAAAGCGTTACGGTGTGGCCATGAAGTCAGCGTGTAACTGAAAACTTCGGTCCTACCAATATAGCGATCATTAACGTGTGGCCATGAAATCGATATTCAACTGACAACTACTCGCGATTATTAATGTGTTTTGACGCGGCCATAAAATCAGCTTTAGACTAAAAACTACTGCCCTACAGAGTTTTACCGCAATTATAGTTGTGTGGCCATGAAATCAGCATATAAGTTAAAACTACTGTTCAAATTATACCGTGATTGTTGTATTCTGTTGAGGCCAGATAATCACTGTTAAACTGAATGAAGTTACAATAAACTTTTGAGCTTAGTGTGGCTATAAAATAAGCGTTAAAAAGAGCAAGTGTGCAACCCTAATAATCACACATATTTATTTTTGGTGGTTTGTCCAGGCTTCTGTTTAACTTAAATGTTTAAATCAATCAAATTAAAAAATCCAATAAATTGACATTGATTCTGGAACAACAAAACAAAGACTAATGACTGCCGACGGAAGTGAAAACTTAAAAAGGCGCGACAATAGTTCAAAAGTAAATCCTCGCATCTTGACAATAAAATTCAAAATTGAACACAAGAAAAATAAATGAAAACAGTACTAACTGTTATAAATTCAAATAAGCATATTGCTGATGCATTTGCGTAGTCGATCTCGCGAACGTGTAAGATTTTCTCCTACCAAATGTTGAAGTGAAAACTTCTTTAGCCGCGTTAGACGCGTAGAAGTTTTCACTTCAAAAATGAAGGCGAGTTGTTATATACAAATATATCTGCTAATGATTGTATAATAATTATAGATAAATTCACGCATGTTGTTTAATTTCGAATGAAATAAATTACGTAAAGCTTCAATTAGCACAATTTTATTCGAATTATTGTGAAAGCTTATAGATGGCGTCGCTCGAACTAATTGTCAATTTCTGTTTAAAGTTATAATACAATGAAATTATAACATGGCCTAGTGGTTGGAAAATGTAGTTTGCCAGACTCGGAGTATATTTTCGGTATAAAAATTATTAATTTCATAAAATTAGTGACCGTGGGTTTTGAATGCCAAAAATTCACACAAAATATCTATATTGTCATCTCAGTCTATTTCAGAGAGAAAGAGAGAGAGAAACTTTGTATCGGGACAAGTTTATACGTCAGTGGAAACCAACTGTAATAGTTATAAATTCCGTAAAGCATAATGCCTTTCAAAATAAAAATAAACTAAACTCATACCCTATAGGTCTAAAGTAGGGGGATGAAAGTTTGCTAACGCTAATGTTAGTTAACCTCAGATCTATCTGATTGTGGCGACGGCGTATTCTCGCATCAGCATTCTCGATACGGACAACGCGGGCACAGCGGAACACACTCACCTACCCCGGTACATTAGAGTCACGTGTTACGACGATATCGCGAGTCCCGGTTCGTACTTTCGGACTTTAACTCATCTCTCATATTACTCAACAAGTATATATCTTTTTTTTTTTCTTTTTGTTATATTTTGACCTGCGATCAGTCTACTAGACTATGATCAGGTGTGTTGCAAGAAGTAGGCGCTTGGAGACGTAGAGCCACTGCTCCACCTGCCCCTAGTAAAATATATCAATCATTTTAATTAGGGTTCAGCTTAGGCTGACGAGGCTCAGCCTGTTAATAATAAGATAAGGTCTAAGACGTATAAGTATAGATAGATAGTTTGTAGATATGTTAGTAGGGGACGCCCTAGGAGAACTTATATCAATCAGATTAGTGGTTTACTAAAAAGGGCGATATAAGGAGCACCCATAGCCGACGAGCATGTATGCGTAGATGTATGCATGTAGAAGAAGCGAAGGAGGTGTGCCAGGACCGCGCCAAATGGAAATCCATGGTCTCTGCCTACCCCTCTGAGTTACTGGCGTGAGCGCTTGTTTATTTATAGAATAATTTTAATAAAACGAGTGAGGTTGCAATTGAAAGAGTACACACAGGATCCTCTCAACATTTACCAGGTAGCCAGGACTCAAAATGGTCTATAACTGATTAACCAGCACTAAAAGTTATTTCTTGAGTTATTTAATTGAATCCTTAGACAATTCTTGAACGTTAATTATAAATCTTACTAAAAAATCACCACCTTATTTCTCGTGTTCTGAGAGCAAGCGGTGCCATAAACTATTCAGGAGTGTTGCGTAACGTCTAGTCAAGAAAATCTCGAGTGGTGTTGCCATTTAAAATGGAACGCAAATAAAAAGTTGCCAGCGCAATGCCTCATATTGTGGAAGTAAAATAAAAGTTTTATACGTAGAATCACTATAAAATTTCGTGACAGTACAAAGTGTATTTCTGGTAGCTTATGTTTTATTATGAAGATATAATAAGTGCCGTTTGAGACATAGAATATTTAGTCGAGATTTCACCATTGAAAATAAACGCGATTTTTTCGACCTAAACTCGTTTTAGTTAAACTGAGTTTAGAACTCCAAATTTCATAACACCAATAAACTAAGCGCAGCTATGCTCTGAGTTTCAATTCGGTATGGTCGAATTTTGTCCTTTAGCTCTGCAAACGCGTTTTAAATTTGATAGCTACACACGAGCCAGTTTTGACATTGTCAAACTGTATAACATGACATCTACGCTTAGATTGAAGGCGATGTTTACGCTTTACGTTACTAAACTTCGTTTTCGTAAAGGCGATCAAATTGTAGCTGGTGAAATCCGTATAAGAAAAACCAAGATTAGAATCGAACTATAAACTCCATTAAATAAAACGTAGGTTTTTAAACTTGTTTTCAAATGGAAACGGTGAAATCGCTCCTTAGCTCAGATTCGTCTGGGTCCAATGTCATCTAATGTAAAATAACTGCTTGTGATTTCGGCGGCGATCGGCGTGTGTAGGTTTACAAAATAGATGACATTTTTAAGATTCTTATCATGGTAAGCAAAAAAATACTTCGTATATATCATAATTTTTTACATTCGATTTTGAATAGACTGGACCATGGTACGATTCAAACCTGGACAGTGACATCTTGGCCAATAAAAAAAAAAAATCTTCAATTTCCTTAACTCAAATGTAGCAACTTTTACATAATTGTAATGTTGTGAAACATTAAGTATTCTTCGTGGCCCCACAAGAGCATTGCGTTCCACTTCCGAGAACTAGTTTTTCCATTATTTACGAATAAAGAAATAACTTTATGATGGGGCTGCGCTACCAACAATAACCTTTTCAAAATATGGTTTTATTTAAACGCTACGAGGAAACTTGGGCTTTAATTTTAAAACATGTAGTGTGAATTAAAGATTGTAATTTTACGGAGCGACATTCAGCGGTCTCCTAAATATTAAATTCTATTTTAACCTTAAATTATAGCAATTAGTGACAAAGAACCAGAGAACGGGAATACCAGCGACGGGATAACGGTATCGACGGGATTCCGAGGGTGCTAATTAATGTTTCAGCGGGTCTCAGACTTCATTAGACGGCTGCTGAATTTTTAATGGCTGCGTCGCCCGCACGTCTTTGTGATATACCTGGCTTGACGGATTCCAGGTTGCACAATAATGAGAACTGGATTGTGTGTTAAATAATTAAACTTATTTATGTACATATTACTTAATTACAAACGTAAAGAACTCTGATGGTCATAATGACTAGAAGAAGGGGTGACAGTGGTTAGTAAATAATAATCAAAATAAGGAAAATGGTTCGTTTAAAAAAATATTATTATTATTATTCCCTTACTATACGGAAGGACGTTCATGGATGCCACCAATAGTTATGGCTAAATAATTTTAAAGAAATTGTAGTAATTACATCGCACGGGTACCACTAGTTTTGTTGATTCGATTGCCCAAACCCATTCATCTCTCTCAGTCATAGGATCACCCGTTCTGTCTGAGGATTTCCAAAAAATTACATCGTAGTCGGTCAAATATATCGCCTTTTTTATACAGAAGACATAAGTTGTAATATACGCAGCACGCCCCCTGTAACATATAATCCGCTAATACCAAGTCTATTTACGATCAGCTCTGGTTAGCGGTTCAAACCAGTGTTCCGTACAATTAAATTTAAAAGCAAATTGCGGTCGCAGGTTTAACGAAATGAACGCAATTGAATTGAGTTTAAACTTTGAATACGCTTGTTATTTGCGTTTATCGAAGTTAGTTGTGATTGTTTAACAAGAACCAAGTGCAATAATACTAAGACTTTGAAAAAACAGTAAAATGCACCAAGAAGTGGATATCATTGATGTTACTCAACAGCTTAAACAAATATTGTAATAGAATACAGAACGCATTTCTGGAGTGGTCATTTGAATGTGTCAACAAAGCGAATGTATGTGACTGACACATTGAAAGATTAAAGATAATGTACTTTCTAAAATGGATGAAATAGATTTGGCTTGAGTGTTTTGTATGGATAATTCCTTGCTTGTTCCATTTTACTTGACATTCTAAAATTATAAAATCTTATGATTCATTTGAACTTGCTGAGGAATTTTTCCACCTTTATCTCTACTGATGAGTCAACTTTCAACCTAATTTAATGATGAATAAAGGCTGAATCATTTAAAAGTAACGCAGGCTTTTTATTTTTATTGTGCAATATTAAAACTATTATGAAGAGCCTTTAAGATGTTTTCACCAACATCGTTTCAGCCTGACCAATCCACTGGGTATTTCTTCCCTGTCCACTCTTTCCGATTTTGCACCAATCGAATCAACGTCCTGCCCTGTAACCTAACGATGTCATCGACTCGATTGGTACCTTACCAATTAGTCTATATGCTTCCCTACTACTGCATCGCCTTAGTCCCCATGCTGTTAGTTCTTCTAGCCAAGTATTCTGTTCATCTTTTCTTACTCTAGATTGAACATACTTGTTCTTTGTTAAATTTCATCATTAGGAACTCGACTCTCTTCTCACGTCGAGTTGACTGTCAACTGTAAGAGAAAAGCCTTACAAGGCCATGGCACGTTATAATTTTGTGAATGTTGTCCAGTGTGCTCGTTCATACGGCCGTGAACTGAGGGCAGGTAAGAAACATTGGTAAAAAAATGTTGTTTTCTGGTATTTTTTAGATGTCGTAGAATTTGGTTTGTCTCGAAAATGAGCCTGCTTTACAAGACCTTACAAATGTGTCCATCTCGTCCAGTAGTTAGTGGGTTATTGATATTTAATATATCACACGTGTCAATGTATTTCAAGCGATGCGCAAGAGTTTCATCACTAAATTAAATCAATGTACTTTCATGGTTTTAGCATCTGTATCGAAAGTTCGTTTCTTAGTATTAAAAGCATAGGTTGTGTCTTTTCTTACAAGGCGTCGTATTGTTTGATTTTCTATGTGACATGTTGGACGATATCCGGTTCAACAAAGTTAACCCTTCAACTAAAGGATTTATTTTTTACGCCGTGCTTACTTTACGAATTCTGATGGGGATTTCCTTCTCAAGGCGTCAAAGTAAACATATTTAAAATGGAAACGCGTATGCCAGTGTTACAATAGTTTAACTTATATGGCGCCATTTTTTGTTAGTATCATTAGACAAATATATTCTGTTCACACGGTTTCCACTATGGTATTTGTATAAAATTTGTACTACAAATAAGGTGTCCCTTCATTTGATGACTCGTGAGATCTGCCACGTTCCCTCTGTCCTTAATAACGCCCAAAAATCTAACAGTTCCAGTGTTTTGTTCCCAATGTTTCCAATTGTTACCTACAGACATCTGCAACAGGCTAATGAGTTGCAGATGCGTTGCCTACCTTTTATGTTCCGAGGAGGTGATAAACAGGAAAAAGGATATTTAATTTTCCTATGCATCCCGATCAAATTCTCTTCAAAGCGTGGTCACACCTGTCTTCTGTGAGGTCGTGGTATTTCGGTTGTTAAAATATCGAGAGATTTTTTCCTTATAAATAATGAGAATACTTTAAAGTAAATTAATAATACAGCTTTCTAAAGGCCGTTATATTCGTTAAAGGAGCCGCTGTAACCGTATAAGTAATAAATAGACCCAATAAATTAGAACGCAAGTAAACCGTGTTCGCTACGGATGTGGTTCAACAATGACTTAATTTCGTAGCTTCATAAATCATTACTGTTACTAATATCCTACAACTATAGTTTACCGTTAAATGTACCACAAGACTTTGTTGCGCTTTGATAAAAATTATAAAACATTTACGTAAGGAAGCTTTTAATATTCTGAACATAGTATGTACAGCAAGAAAGAACTAGAACTTTCGGAGAAATAAACTTGACTTAAAATACAAAAAGGCATTATAAAAAAGGTACCAAGATATCATAAAATGTTTTTTTTAAGTAGAAGGTGGCAAACGAACAAGCGATTTACCCGACATCCAGAGACCGCTACCCATAGTCATCTGCAACAACACATTTGCTTGATGCGGATGTCTATGGGCAGCGCTCACCTTACATCAGGTGAATCGCTTGCTCGTTTCCCACCTTCTCAAATGAAATAATAAAAAAATTTTTGTTCGTCAAAATAACTATGCGTAGAATCCTTACTATTTCTAAAGCATGGTGTCCATGCGTTACGGAAACTTAATGAAATTCCTGGCGAGCATTAATTGGGGCTATTATATCTTGTTAATATCTATTGTGAGCTCAAACAATGAAATATGTTTGAACGTTAATTTGTTCATCCCTTTTGTATCTGTCCGTATTAAGCAGGTAAAAATCGGGCTTTTGTTTGCCGGCCAATGGATTTCGGGTTATTGAAACAAACAAAACAAAGCCATTATTTTGTTTATGATTTTATGACAAATAGCCGGACAAAAGCCTCGATTAACGCACAGACGATATTTATAAACACATGCGTACGACATACATCAATTTTTATTATCGACAACCTTTGTAAATTTTACGTTTGAATTCCTGAGTTTTCTTTGTTAGATTACCAACGAGCAAGCTTCGCCTGATGTATTACCATCGCTGTAATCCGATAATAGCCACCGATCAAGCCGAGGCTCGGCCCTCTCGGGCGCCCTCGAATCTGGGGCCCTTGAGCCCAGTCACTCCATGGAGCTTCCGCCGAAGCGACCTAAGAGCTCGGCGGCCTCCCAATCCAGTGATAACAATAAAGCCCGAGCAGAGGCTCCATCTAAGGAGGGAGCTAAGTTACTTTTAAAGAGACTTAGGCTAGGCGCCTCTGCGCCCTGCCGCCTCGAGCCCAGTGTAGCTGTAAATGCCTCCTCTAGGCAAAGTGTGACCTTTCAGTCGCAAACAAAAATATCTTTGTGGACGTAATGCTGATCACATTAAAACAGCTGCGGTGCTTTGTGAAATTATTTTTATTTTCTTTCGATAAAAGCTTTCAGAAGCAAGGATTATTTTTATCAAATTGCAATACTATAACTGACCCTGGTACCTTTGGACACCAGGATCGCGCCAAATAGAAATCCATAATCTTTAGGGTTACGGGCGTGAGCATATTTATTTATGTCAAATATATTATTTGGATATATTATGGATTTCCATCTGGCGCGATCCTGGATTCTCTCTTCGTTCATATACACAATAATATTAATTTTTATTACTAAAAGATTAAGTCGTCAACCCTATGTCGTAATTTGTTGAAAGCACCAACCCTAACGCAACGTATTTTACCAGGTATGCGTTATCGTGGAACAAAACAAATATTTTACGGACACAACTAACGCAACTCCTAATCCGTGTTTATTGAGCATTCCATTCTAGGAATTTACGTTATTAGGAGCTTCAGTTTTTTAATCTTTATATTCGTTAAAATGAGTACATTAGAGGAAGTCAGAAAGTAGCGCCAGTGACAGACAAATTGAGAAGCAAGAGCTTAGCGGGGTACGGAAATGTTAGGAGGGATGAAGAACATATAGGGAAGAAAGTAATGAGAATGCACGAGGATGGTTACAATCGTAGAGAAAGATCGAAGAAAGTATGGATTGTGTGAAAGATGGCACGTGTAAGAAGGGTATGAATTTAGATATGACGGTTGCTACGCTTGAAGAACATTTTGTGCCGACCCTAGATAGATAAAAAAGACAGGGAGATCATTAAAATAAAGATGATTAGGTACTTTTATATGTCTTAATAATGAACTAGTAATCCGCCCCGGCTTGTCTCGGGTAGATAAATAATAAAATATAGCCTTACCTTAACACCTAATAAAAGAGATTTCTCTACGTGAAAGATTTTTTAAATCTGTTCAGTTATCTTTCAGTTTATCCGAAACAAACAAACAATCAAATCTTTCCCTTTATAATATTAGTATACATTAGCTTTTTGAGTGAATTGCGGTAGGGGTACTAACTGTGTCACCCTGTTCACTCGCCTGTGGAACACATCTCTCGCTCGCGTTATTACAATCTTCTCGATATATGTTATTTTTCTTCCGGCTTGGCTTCTACGTATCACAGCGTGATAATTAACTATCCATAACTTTCCCTAATAATTGGGTTACCAAATACTTAAATATTTTTTCAGGCCCCATTAGTAGTTCTTGAGATTAGCTCGTTCAAACAAACTTCTGAGTTGTATTATATTAGTACCAATATTGTGATGATTTAAACACCAAAGCAGGACCGAAACATAATGAGATTGTGAAGAAACCTATTTCGTAGGGATAAACTTAAATAAAAATCTCTTTTAATGACTTCCTTGGCGATAACCGATGCCCTCGGAAGAGCACTAAAGTTGCGACATGCGTGTCTATTTGAAGGCACCGATAAAAAATAATGTTCAACGTTAAGGGGAGGACTTAATTTAAATATTTCTGAGTTCTAATCTCCTCTCTTTCACTCCTTACGGGTATTGTAACCCCATCCCTTACTAACGGTCGACGATAAGTCACGGGCCTGTAGTAGGGTAAATGCTTTTTTAAGTGAACCCTACGAAATCGAGCTTCGGACCATTTTTTTGTAGGAAAATGTTATGGGCCATAGTCCATTAGTTTGATGATATTATGGCAACATTAAGGCGTAGTTTATATGGTTGTTATGGACAGATGTTATTCGGGAACGTTTTAATCTTTTTGTAGGTGAAACAATATTTCTATTTAAAGAATATAAGCGATCAGATTATGGAACTAATCGATAAGTCATGAAGTTCACTAATAATAAAATATATTTGTCGGTCAGTTCTAATAATATTCTGAGGTAGATTCGTTAGGACTTTACAGAGATTCGAACAGTTGATGTTAAGTAGTATGCACATAGGACTGTAAAATGTTTTAGGTTGAGTGTGTCTCTGTCCTTTTATGTGTGTTTTAATTTTATCAATTATTTATTTACCGAGCTTGCTATTCAAGAAATACATTACTAATATATACAGGCATAAAGCATTTTATTATAAAACAAGCTGAACCCCGCGGTTTTACTCGCCGTGCAATTAAATTTAACCGACAATTGTCCTTTCTCTATCTTTAGCTGAACCCTAAAAAAAACCCTATTACGATTGATCGTTTAACTAGGCCTAATTTGAGTCCTATTTCACCTTTCCGCCTAAGGATGGGATGGGAACGGGAAGAGGGTTGGACGGGGAGGGGGTTAACAAGGAAATATCCTTTTTCCCGTCTATGTCCTCTGTCCATCAAAGGTAGGTAACGCATCCGCAACATATTTTCTTGTTGCGGATGTCTATGGGTAGCGTTCACTTAACTTCAGGTGATCCGCTTGCTCATTTGCCAACTTATTCCATAAAAAAAAACTACGTTCATTTGACATTGGGTTTTAATGAATACAAGGTTTGATGCAACAGAAATCTGTGTGCGAAATTTCTTGTCTCTACACTTAGTAATTTATAAGGTGTAAGTATTTTTACCATTGAATTTTGTTTTTTCATCATGTGTTATTACATTAATCTGCTCATGTATGTCAAATAAGTCTGTTTATTTCATCGTTACAAAAAAAACAACCGATTTGGTGCTACAAATTAAACACGAATCCATGACAAAACATATGCTCCACCAGTACAAACCGGTTTCAACCGCATTACAATCCTATCCCTTCGCGGGGGCGTCTTTTCAACTATCTGATTTATTGAGACAGTGTTTTTTTGGTGATTAATTTTAAATTAGGCATTATCTCGCATCGTCCCTTGCTTAATTGGGATCGCGTAGACAAGAATAATGTATTTTTAACAAACCGCTTTTATTGGACAATAAATTTTCGATCATTCATCCGGTGTCGATTGATTTAGTTATGATTATGTCTCATGTGATTTCAACCTGTTGTCCTAGTTGAGCGACGGAACACGATGCGACGGAGCGCGCACCATGCGACATGATGCGACTAATAGTTAACGCACGACTTATAGCGACAGCGTAGGCCAAATATTCAGATAACCCATCACTCATGGCTAAGGGCCGTGTAGGGGCACACTTGGTGTTCACAAATGAAGCTGGGTGCGGCAGATGTGTGCGCAAGCGTTCCCTAGCACGGCAGGAACATTGTAAGATTTACTCGGCAAGAGTCCGACATAATCCAAGCAAATATGCAAAGCCATTTCCCCACAGTCCCACAAAGTTATACAAGGTCTGGTTGATATTTTTACACATCTGTTTGGGCCGAATGTACTTGAGGTTTTGAGACCATGGCATTATCATACAACAAGCGTTGAATAAGATATAATATATTAATAACTACGTACAAATTAAACAAGATTTTATTATAAATATTTATTACAAAATTATTAAATTATTTACAAACTCTTAAACCCACCTTATATAAAATAGCGCATCAATCAATCAAAACAAGACCTTTATTTTTTTAAAGAATAACAAACGAGAAGAAATCTACGATGTCTACAAACTGTAGTGAAAATGGTGGAACATAAAATTGTACATATAATTATGTTGATATTACCGCTTAAATAACCTTTGATTATCTCAAGTACGAATGAAATAAATAATTAATTAATTTTATATTACATATTACCGATGTGTCGAATACCAACTCAAAGTACTCGTCGGGAATGTGAATTGATTTTAATTAAACGAAACTATTTGTACGTAATCAGTTTTGGATCTTTCAAGTTACTAAATAACTCAATTTTGAACTATACAATACAAATATGATTGCTTAATTAAATAACATTTTTTGACGTGACAACGTCTTATAAATAACGCTAGGAGGCATTTGCAAAAAAGTATGACTCATTGTCCCGTTACGCTCGAGCCGAGAGTAACCGAATCAAGCCGAGCGTGCTTAGAGGCATGACTCATCGCTGTATTGGGAAACATTGTCACGAATTTACCGTCCGAGCGCCTTGCGCCGACACCTGGGATTTTACTTATTGTATTATTTTGAAAAGATTTTCTTAAAGATTGGAAATCGATTAATTGAAATGAAACAGATCTATATTACAGTTTTTTAGCTAATGTTAACAAAAACAATGCAAGCATTTGTTGCATTAATGGGTCGACGCGCGTCGGTCTTTTACCGAAGAAGGTGGCAAACAAGCAAGAGGTTCACCTAATATCAAGTGGCACCTGCAACAAGCTAATGTGTTGCAGATGCATTACCTACCTTTAATGGGATAAACAGAAAAAATAATATTTGCTTCTTCTATCCATCCCCTCCCCCGTGAAATCATCATACTCACATATCACTCGTCAGGTAAAAAGCAGACTTCTACTTGACGCATGTCTTCTGTAATGTGGTATTTCAACGGTCGAGCGACGAATATCGTGAAATAAGGTTCACCACTTCCACTTCACACTTGAAGTAAATGTACTGCAAACCTTGATCATTATCCCGTCCTCCCCCCCCCCCCCCCTTAGGAACACTGGAGATTACTCCACCGACAAGAGCAGAAAGGCGAAATTAATGATGGCGCCGTACCTATTCAATTACAACTCTTCTTAACACAAGAGTAGACCGATTTGATACTCGACGGAAGCTGCTTCCTTCAGGATAAGGAAGCCTAGCAGACAATCTGACAGGCTTTCTTAGGCTTAGAACCATGCAAAGATATCAAACTCCAGTACATCCGTTCGATACCTTATTTATTCTTTAAGGAAGAATTGATCAATAAAATATGTTCATTGTAGCGTCAAAAAGTATAACTAGAATCAAAACCCTGCCTGCTTAACATCATACAACCCAATTTAGCAATTTCTATCTACTATTAGAACACGTAATACGACTTGATTTATTTAACTAGAACTAATTTGAACTAGAACTAGTATTTATTCATATGAAATTATCATCATGAATAACGGATGTCTTAACTTCAAATTCGAATTTTCCAAATCTTTTTAAAAACTAAATTCGAACATTTACATAATGGAGATCGAAATGTCCGAATTCGATTTTCAAAAACCTACATTAATATTTAAAATGTCCAAAGAGCGGTTCGTGACGTCTATCCGTGGTCAGCTCTGTATCCTCTCTGGGCAACATTCTGGGTATAATCTGCTCATGTTCCCTCTGCGGAAGAATCCAATTTCGGTACTCGGCTGACACCTGCAAATGATATGAAACATATACAACAAGCTAATGAGTTACAGATTTTACCTTTAATGGACATACGTGGGGATGAATAGAAAAATTGATATTTCCTATCATCCCCCCCCCCCCTTCAAGTCCTTGTCCTCTTACCATCCTCTCCTTTCTAGAAAAGGAAAGGAAGGGGAGAGGACTAGAATTAGATCTTCTGCACCTCACTTATCAGATGAAACGCACCAAAACCTCATAGTAGAGTCTATGAGGTTTTGGTATTTCACCGGTAGGATAAGCCCATTCGTGCAACAGATATTATTGTTAATGGCTCTACCACTGTTAATAACACATAATGAAGAAGATGATATTCTCCGATCTATATTGCTATTTAAAATTAAGACAATTATAATTAAATAGAAAGATTAGGAAGGAAGTACTTCAGAAGACCATGGATCTTCATACTTATACTACACTAATCTGACAAAGCGCAAAATCAATAAGGTTCACTCATTCCCGGTGTGACACCAACTTTATTTTGAAAAATGAACTCGATGGAACTTTCTATGGAGAGAACAACAACGACGTTTTTAATTTAAAACATATAGATGAATTTGTTAACGCTGAGAGATCATGGAACTCAGAAAAAACCATCCACGAAATAACGCTAATTAAAAACTTTTCCAACCAGCTACGAGGACTCGCGAAAACTAAAATACACCAGTACAGAATGCTTTGTTACAAGTTGCTCTGTGGACGTTTTGTTTGGTAGAACTTCGGTTTTAATACACAATCTCTAGCGATATTGAAAACTTGAGAGGTAAAGAGAGTAAGAATAATGAACGAACCTCAGTATTAGTTGAAATTGGATTTAAATATATTTATGAGTGTCCTCATGTATGTCTAAGTGAGTAGTATACGAACAACGATACAACATTTCATTTGAAAAAATAAAAAACAGAAAATATTGATTCAATATGGGAAGGGACAAACATCTGTCGGGGACAAAGGGTTGCATTCCTACACGGGATTCTTTTTAACTAATTTGTCAACTTTTTGTATCAAAGGTGTTACAAGCAGAAGGGCGAAGTCGTTTGTCAGTATTACAAAAAAGACCCTTCGACTTTAACACACATCCATTCATATTACATATGTTGATAGTTAGGTATAACGTTGAAAAAATGATTGGTTTAAAATTTTGATGCTCAAAAATTTAACAATCTTTGAATAAACGCATCAAAATGAGAGTTTTATTAACAGTTAGTTCACCCACTAAGTTTTGCGTTTGTAAATATCGTGAAATCTCCATAATATTTAATGTGTTTTTATTAGTTAATTTAAAACAGGAAAACGAATGAAAGCTATGCGCGTGGCCTTGCATTGCCTACAAGCTTTATATTGAACAGAAAAACAACAGAAGTTAGGTTATAAGTCCATGGTATTAGGCCTTCAGACACATTGACATTTTGTAGAATCAAGAAAGTGAAATAGGTATAAATATCACAACTGAACGCTGGATCTTGTACGTGTACGTAGTCTCCTAGCCGATCCGCTAGTTAGTTGAGTTTCTCCCGTTGCTTGACTCTACCCTTGATATAATTAATATAAAAGTAGACAAGGCGATACTCACGTTGTTGTCGTTATATAAGTTTCGTACTCATCAATCCCATCGAATGGATCATCATTATCAATACTTCTCTTAGCTCTTGAAGATTCATCAAGCTTTATAACCTTTCCTATTCTTTCTATTCTCACTTTTTTCCTCAAAGGCTTCAAAATCTTTGACTTCTCTGCATTACCCCTTACTTCTTCAATCACTTTCTCTGGCAGTGGATTGGTTTGCCAGTCAGGCATCTTCTTCATTTCCTTATCTTTCAAACTGGATATGAGGTCTATTATATCATCTTTAGTTATAGTTCCACGTTGTGAATCATATTCGGCATTTACGTTAGGTTTAAGATACATCGATTCACCTGGAACGCGAGCTATGTAAGCCGTGCCTAAGTACGACTGATGGTAGTTTCGGTTTCTGTTATAAATATTCAGCTGCGCCCATGGATAGCCGCTGTAGTTATCGTAGTAGAAACTTGGAGGATATGCAGTCAGATTGTTATTATTGACGTATGCGAAGGGAAAAGGTAATAAAAGTGATGGCTCGAAAGCATTTTGTGGTGTTACTGCAAGATAGGATTTTTTTAATGACTTATTTATCCACGATGGCAACACATAGTTGTTAGTAGTCGAAGGTGGTAAGAGTGGTGGAGGTTTGTTGCATACTTTCATTTCGCTAGCTGCTGGTTCTAGACCAGTTTTTGGCTTCATCGTGTGAGTATACGAAGATATTCTCTGGAAAGTCGACATTGGATAATAGTAAGGCAGTTTCCTAAAATCTTTGTCTGTTAATGATCCTTTAAAATATGTATTATCACTAATCTTATTATTATCCGGTTGTATTGTTGTACTCGGTGTCGTTGTTGCATCATTTACGTTCACGTCCGGCTTTACTTTATTGCTATGAAAATTTAATGGCTCGTACCAATACGAAACTCTTTGCTTATCTTTACTTGTGATCCCTTGTTGGTTATCACTTGAACCGTGTGTATGAATAGGTGTCATCGTGTCCTGAAATAAGGATTCATCGTGAGTTTTTTCTATATCTTTGTAAATATCTTGTGCTAAGTTATAAATATCAACAATTGCTTCGAGATCACTCTTCTTAACAGTGTGAAGCATGTCTGTTATTGTTTTTATTTCACTTTCTGTTAAATAGCGGTCACCATCTTTTTCCAATTTTGACGAGTCATCACTTCGCTTTTCCTCATCGCCATTGGTCTTTGGTAAAACTTTTTCCTTGCTCAGTAAATGAGTTAGACTAGGATTAACTGGCTCCTCAGTGGTTTTTACGTTTTCACTCGCACTAGGCGACATATCGTCTTCGCCTTTGATAAAGTTGATATTTATATTGGTGATGTTAATTTTTGTCAATGGGGCAATTAATTCTGAACTTGTCTTGTTTTTCTTTCTTAATTTGCACGTATAATTTCCACAAAACGATTTCGCTGCCCAAGTTGTGTTGACTGCGTGTAACATTTTCGTGTCCGGATCTTGGCAATACAGCTCTGGAAAAACAAATAACATTATCTGAATCATTTATCACTAAAAAAACAATTTCTGCCTACCAAGTATTCTATAGTTAATCGTATTTATTTACAATATATTTAAATCAGTGAACAGCAGCTTAATTAAATAAATTATTAAGTCTATTTTTTACTAGATTTTTTCAACATAACTGACGGTGTGTAAAATGTACACGACTGTCTTAAACAAAATGAAAAGATGTTAAATGAGAGATTTAGAAGACTAGTGACCCGCCCCGGCTTCGCTCGGGTACCACTAATTATGATGATCCAATCGCTATCAAACACATAAACACCCGGTGTGCCAATGTCGACAATAGTTATACTTCACAGGGAACATACATACATCGGCTTTTATATACTATGACATCTAACCTCAAAAATTCTAATAGTTTTATACTGTATATATAATGACAGAAAAAAGTATTATAACAATAGAAAAATCCCAAGCAGCTGAAACTATAGCAAATTGGATTGGATATTGACGTGACCGTCGATAATACAGTGCAACGGAATTATAGTACTCAGGGTTGGAACTTCATTAGTGGCGTTGAAGTAGCTAGATTTTAGGATTTTTTGAGAAACATTTTTTTATTTTTCGTAAAAAGTATTTTTATTCATAAAAAGTATCCTACTTTACTTCTAATACCTCCAAGAATATGTGTACAAAGTTTCAAGATGTTCGGTTGAGTAGTTTCTGCGTGAAAGCGTAACAAACAAACTTACATTCACATTTGTAATATTAGTAGGGAAGAGAACATAAATAATCTGATGCCCTTTAGGATCATCCAATAAAGATCGCCTTAGGTTATTCTTGTCACATTAATTGTAACACTATTATAGTCTACGTCTTTTTAAACTTTTTAAAATTGGTACGGTGCCAAAGCTAAGAACCATAGGGGCCTGATGTAGTTGCTTCAGAGTTCCATGCCAAAAATTACATAAAAGCGAAAAAAGAACTAAGTATATATTCGAATAAAACAGGATTCGGCGACAATTTAAGAGGATAAAGACAAGAAATAAATAAAAACATTTGCCAACTAGTATATCAGCGATTTATTTGGAGCAATGGGAAAAATAGCACTCGTTGGCGGCTTAGCGATGAAGATAGCTATTTTTTCTTTAAGCCATAATAAAGCAATAATAATTATAGCTTACATTTGGCTTAGGAGAGTATTTTTAAGATAGAAGTTTGGCAATAAGGACCTGATGTTGCCTCTACACGTGGGGATATCCAACAACTAAATGAATTTCGGACGCATTGACAATCCTTACGCAGGATGAATGAATGAAAAAGTAGGAGAAGAGAGGAGTGGAGAAGAAGTATAAAATTCCCTCTATACTTATGTACCGACGACCTTTTGGAGAGGGTGCGGGTTCTCGCGAAATTTTCTGCTACGCACAGCCACGTTGTGGAATGGTCTGTCCTCGGCGGTATTTCTAAACCAGTACGACTTAGGGTCCTTCAAGAAGCGAGCCTGTCTCTTTCTTAAAGGCCGGCAACGCATCTGCAGTTCCTCTGGTGTTGCGGGCGTCCATGGGCGTCGTTGAGCCCCTCCATTTGCCCCTTCTCTTATAAAAAAAAGGACAAGGCCTGCGTCCAGTAGTGGACTGAAAAGCTTAAGCCAAAATCAAAATGTTTGATATTAGAACGTGACAAATCGGAAATACATTTTGACGGACTTCCGAACGCCTTTTAATTGTTCCAATGCTAAATAGAATGACGTAAAAGTGAATGGAAACACAGTTTACGTTTGCGTAAACAAGCCACATCCATCGGATACGGCGACTTCCGACAACGAACGGGATACGATGTTGTTATTGCTATGTATAAGTATGGACGCAGGTGGTAATACGAGTGTTGTCAATGAATTGTTCCGAACTTGTAAGATCCGAACCGAAGTTGTGGTTTTTGAAAAAGATCAAACGAGTAGTTTGTTTGGGCTAGAAATGGAACATACCTGCGACGTATGGACCACAGCATTTAATAACGATAGCTCAAAGTTATATTTGAAACGGGATATCAGTTAGAACTTTAAATTAAATCATGAAATATTTACATTATTAAAAGTGAAATACTCGTACAGCTAGCCGTGCTCATTTGAACGGGAAAGTCCCCATCTTAACCTGTCTTCCTCTCCATTCCCTAACCTAACTTCCCCCCACACTATCCTATTCTAGTCCTACGTACAACTAAGCAACACATTTGCAACTCTTTTAGTTGTTACGGATAACATAGCTAGCATTACTTATTTAACACTACTGTTTTCTCCTTTGCCTCTTATTAAGAAAATAATTTACTTAGCGAATGGTAGTAGTACCTCAAGTTATTACGATAATGTTAGTGGTAGTTGTTTCCATTTTTTAAGAATTGCCATCTTCAATAAGCAACCGGTTCACCCGATGTTTAGTGAACGCTACCCATAGGCATTTAAAAAGCTAACGAGTCGCAGATGCGTTGCCTACCTTAAGTAAACAGTCTTCTACCACGTATAACCCGCCTCCCCTTCCTATCCTTTTCTTATAAGGAAGGAAAGGGACTGAAGGAAGAGTTAAAGGACTAGGGTGGCTCCTCACTTATCCAACAAGACTCAGTAATACTTTCACGCCTGTCTTCTGTGAGGTTCATCAGATGTTATTGTAGTGGGCTCAACTAATATTAAGTGACATTGAGAACATTCTTCTCTCTCTCTCTCTCTGTAATACTCCCGGTATTATAAAAATCATGCGACGTTTGAATTTCAGAAACTCATGGAAATATGATCACTTAACATTAGGTAATCCGTTTGCTCGTTTCTGGCTAACGCATATTTTGTATTGTGCAGTCCGAGAACAATGTATTACGCGATCACACACACACACACAATAAAATAGATTAATAAACATTATTATCTGTGTTTGTGTTTATAAAGGACGGTTTAGTTTCATCAAACGAAGGCACCGTGTTTGTAAATACCCGCACCTGCGCCGGCGCAACTCTCGCACTGATAAGTATACACAATGATGTTACTATGTATGTTTGATTTAGGCTAAACTAAGACGATACTGGATCGGACATATTATGAGAACAAGACTCCACGAATATGGACAGAAGATATTATGGATTGGTATCCTAGAAACGGGAAAATTCATGGAGGACGAAAGAGATGGCAAGATGATCTTCCGAAAGGACTCGCGACAGGAATATGTAACAAAACTCGAGGAGAACTCTATCGAAGCACAATCTGAGACATAACTAGTCGCTCACTGGTCGGTGGTAATCTAGCGCATGCGAAATTTTACATCGCATCGCTACTAAACATTGGAGCTGTGGTGGCCTAGTAGTATAGGCCCTGACGCACGTACTGTAGGTCGCGGGTTCAAGCCCAGAATGCTTATATTTTTTTTACATCCTCTTGTATGGGGTTGAAGTTAGGGAGGAATAAAGTATCAATATATATATATTTCCAAATTCATCATTCAAGTAAGTAATGAAAGTTTGTATGGAGAAACTGCCTGAAACCCTGCGAAGCCGAGGAGGGTCGTTAGTATAAGACATTAAGAGAAGTAAATGTTAACTGTTACAACGCATCATACAAGACAATATCCAAGAAAAGAAGTGTGGGCCATAAAATCTAGGTTCAAATAATTAATTAAGATTCTTCTCAGACCCCGTTACCAAAAGTTCAGAAAAACGTTCAAAAGTTACCGTAATGATCACCGAAATAATTTCTTTAAGCCTTTTCTTATAAGGAAAGTATGGGAAGGGACAGATTTGACGGCTGAGGAGGGTATGGATAGGGAATGGAAATATCCTTTATCTTTGCCCCTTCCTCTGTCCATTAAAGGTAGGCAACGCATCTGCAACTCTTAGCTTGTTGCAGATGCCTATGGGTAGCGGTACTTATTGTACGGGCCTTACTCGTTGCACTTTATTCTTTAAAAAACATCATAGAATATGGCACCTTACATAGAGAACAGATTCCGTGATCTCGTTGAATTCTAGCGATCCTCGACCATGGTAAGTTTATATTCAGTAGAAGTAAAGGAATGAATTGAAACTCACACACATTTTTACACATAATACATTGTAACATTGTACACGAAGTATTGTTAACTCTTGTAATTTAATACCTGATATATAAATGACAAAATTTAATTTCGTGCTGCACATTACGCAACTGTTTAACTTGTAATAAAAGAGATTACTTCGAATCAATTGTATTGTTGTATGTCTCATCCCTTAAGTCATACTCGTTAAAAAAAATCCATGCATCATATTTTATGGAACAGTCTCGTTGTCAAAAAGATCGGTTTCAAAATGATTATTTTTAAAATAAAAAACTTGAAAATATGATACCTCAGTCTTGGTCCGCGAAATGATTACCCTCTTTCTTGGTCAATCTGACCTGATATGTATAAACGTCCGTTCTATTGTGACCTGTAACCTAAATGGTTTACTCATTTTGAAAAGTGAGGTGTCATAGAATCGTAATCTTCCTAGAAGGTCATAAATGAATACCTAAACGCTGTCTGCCGTGTCTGATTACAGGGTTAAATATCCCGGCTCGCTGGGATCACTCCCAGAGATAGCCAGCAACATTTCAGGGTTGCTAGAATTCATCGGGGAGCTGGGCTGGCTAGAGTGATTAAAGTCCCCGCCCTCGCACAAATTACGCGCTAGTCGTGGAGTTACGGAAAAGTCACACCAAGTACCAACTAACCACTTAAAGCTAATCAACTGACGGTCCTACATAAAGACCGGACTTTTGTACTAGTAGTGGGCCTGTAGTATTTGTAAGTCTTTTTTTGAACAGAGAGAGAAGGTAAGGAAATGAAGATCAGGAATAAATGTGCGTAGAAGAGGGTTGGGAGATAGTGGAAAAACGTCAGGCTATTTGTGTGGTGATGTCAAATGTAATTAAAGACCAGTTTCAGTACCTTATTGTTACCAACTACGCTAAATGACAACTGGCATAACATCCACTTTGACAAGGTAAGTTTTAGCAGGTATATTCAAGTAAAAGTACTCATTTACTTTTACTCCAGATTCCTTTAAATATACTGAACATAGCTAATTTCAATCAAAGGTAACTTTCATTGATTTTTTGATAAGAAGCAATACATTTAAGGCTTATTGAGAATAGCTTACAAGACCTGAGAAATCTAAAAAAAGAACAGCTGTATTTTAAAAAAATGAATCAATCTATAGTCCCAAGGAAGTAATACATCTGACCAACATGATAAATTAAATGACAGGCAAAGCATGATATATGAACCATTTTGAATTAAAAGAACAAAAACGACTGAACGTGTTGACACACACGAGTTCAATTTCGTAGAATACGAATTTACTCTTTTAAAGAATTCGTTTCTCATAACTTAAGGGCATCTGGGTCACACGCTGTGAAACTTAAACTGCCAACATTTCTCAATACACTTCTTATTGTATTATATGAATTTGTTTGCAATAGAGACGCCATAATTTATAATTAAAGTAAACAAATCAAGTAGATAATTAATTTCACATGCATACTTTAACACCATAGGATACCAATAGGGTTAATTTACATTCTAAAACAAATAACGATTGAAATCTAGTTAAAAGAATAACTTTAGTTGTTTTAATCAATGAATATAATAATGTACAGTCAAGTTAAACATCGCAACGACCTGAATAAGCAAAGTAAATTACACGTTTGTTCTTTTAGGTTAGATTCTAATGAAACGTTAACCAAGTAATAAACAAGACTAATTGAATACACATACCTTTAAAACTATGCAAAGCCTGTACACAAATCACACATATTAATATCGGACACAGGTAAGAAATTATCGCCATGTTATTTCACGCGCGAAATTAGTCGTTCTTATTTAGTCAATCGGCCATCGAACACTGCAACATGTCCGCTTTGTTTCGTATTGTTATGACTACGCTGATGAAGCTATGTCCTACTGCTTCTCAAACTGTTCAATTAATAATAATGTTTTTATTAATAAATAATAATAATAATAATAATACCTGACCTGATATTGTGATAATAGACCGATCTGAGAGTCGTGTAATGTTGGTCGATATCACTATCCCGCATGACGAAAATCTCGTGAAAGCTGAGAAAGAAAAGTTGATGAAGTACCTAGACTTGGCTCACGAGATTACCGCCATGTGGGGTATGAAATCGACTACCATTATTCCGGTGGTCGTATCAGTGAACGGACTTTTAGCGAAGAGCTTCGACCAACATCTTAAGAAGCTCTCGCTAGACGGTTGGGTTAAGGGTTTGATACAAAAAGCGGTAATTTTAGAGTCTGCCCGCATTGTGCGAAAGTTCCTCTCTCTCTAACCCTGACCACTGGTTGCTTGAAATAAAAGGACTCCGCAGCCGGTGGAACACTATTTTTATATAATATATTTTAGAATGTCTGTTGTTTTGGTAGATTTTTTAAGGTATATTATAAAAAAATATGTTTTAAATATAAATAAATGTCATAATAATAATAAATAAATCAGCCTTTTCTAGAATGTTTCCGACTGCAGGGACACAGGCCTCCTCTCCGAGAGAGGGAATGAGCCGTAATCCACCACGCAGGCCAAGTGCGGTTTTCCTTCACTGTTTTTGGAGCAGTGGTGATGAAATAAATAACAAAATATAAAGCGCCTGCCTGGGTTCGAACCCGCAACCTACAGTACGTAAGTCGGGGCCTAAGCCGCTGAGCCACCACTGCTCCAACTTTTTTATTATCAGCAAAAAATCACTAGCATTTAGAAATATATTATCTGGAGGCAATTTGTAAAGATTGTATCAATATGACTTCAAAAACGTTTATACTAATGAAAGGTGATTTTAAAATAAAGTAACTTGTACCCTTGTAGAATCTAGTAGTCTAGTCCTATCCGTAGTTGATTTAATATGTAAGTATGGACTTTCATTTAAAATCTTGACACGTTGTCAGTTTTCATATCAGTACCGAAATACCACAGATTGATATTTACATTCGACCGAAAACTTATTACAATAACATTACCTCCTTTTTACACGGGAACAGCACAGTTTTTGTGCGCCAATGACCCAGCGGCGGACGTTATAAATTGGATCGAACATTAATATGCCAGGTCATTGTAGTTTCGGCCGTGAATTACTGCAGTTATAAAAGTAATAAGTGAAATTTATTCAACGGTCCAGCCACTAGACTTGTAGCAATTTATTACTGTTCATGAAACGTGAACACGTAATGGCAAATTTACCTGATCCTTAATTTCATTACACAGCAAAGATATTTCAGTTAAGCAATTTTTGATAATGCAACAATTTACTAGCTTCAAAGAATGAACAAGACATTGACATTGACGGCGTTAAGTTTGTTTCTATATTTCGATAAAGTACCTACAAGTGTTTTTTTATATTAAAAGGCATCAACTGTATTGATATTTGATTTAAATTTGATATAGGAAATAGGAGCTTTTCTATATTACACCTGGCAACAAATCTGATTGTCATCCGTCTTTGTATGTGTATAAGGCTGGCTTGCTTCCATTTTCTTTAAAAGACCATCAGCTATTTAGGTCAGCTTGAGAAAATATAAGAATTATATTAAGATTTTGCTTCATATTTCTTCCGTTTTTGGAGACGGTTACAATATCTGTGCTTACAATTTGCTTTGTGTTCACTAAACCCAAAGAATTATTCCTAAAAGCATTGTATTTCCGTTCTAACTTTTATCCGCTTTCCAATAACTACTAACCACAAGAATAGGGTTATATATTATGCATTACGTTCCAAAGGACAATAGCTCGAAAATAAGCGTCGTGACACAGGGCAGTGTTCTTGGGCCGATAAACTTCTGACTATAATAAGAACCTCACACAAAAGAATAGAATGCCCTCACCCAATAACTTTTCAAGAGGTTTGAGCGTAAATTTTGTTCAGCCGCTTTAGGTGGAACAATTTACCCGACGCCGATAAAGTGGTCCAACTTATTATATATGTAGATCTTTGTTTATTCGATGGACATAAATTAGATTTGCTAATTCGATGAATCGTCAGAAATTAACGTAGTTATAAATAAATGATTGATTTAAGTTCCATAATTATAAATAACTATAAGCCCACCTTGAATTATATTTCATAAAAACAAGAGTCAAAAGGCTAATACTACATTAGTACATACCATCTTTAGATCCCATCTGGTAGGCCAGGCCAGTTTATCAACTTGCGTGAATTGACTTGTAATATAAAACAATTTTCCATTATGTTTTCTTCTATTAGATTCCTTTATTTCAAATCTTGTTCAGATTCTCCTAGATTCTGACACTACTTAACTAAAAGTATAATCACTTGTTGGTAATTCTTCTAGTACAAATGTATTTTTTTAACTTCATCTCCAGCTAGGATTTACCACTACTTGCAATTAGCAAAATAGTATGTCTATGTAATTGTATTTGTAACTAAAAACCTTATTGTATATTACACTATACTTATGTTTTGTGCATCATTAAACGCTTCTGCATTTTCCAACGATATATCTTATGTTATTGTGTATTCGTCTTGAAGTTAATGTATGTACAATTGTTGTCGAGCCAGTACTAACTACAACCGTATGCTTCGGTGGTTCAAGCACGTTGTAAGAATGAATGAAGGGAGAGTAACGAAACAAATTTATTTCGCGAAAGTAAGTGGCAGCGTTGGGCAACCTACTAAAGAAGGGCGATATAAGGAGTACCCGTAACCGACGAGTTTGTACGAGTAGATGTATGGATGTAGAAGAAGCGAGAGAGATGTGGCAGGATCGCGCCAAAGGGAAATCCATAATCTCTACGTGCCCTTCTGCTAACTAATGATAACAGTTAACTATCGCTTACAAATTTTGATCGTAGCAAAATTTCACAGGTCCACCTTATATTGCTTGCGAAGCGGAATTTTTCGTGTTCGTTTCCCAATATCTTCCAAACTCTTAAGCTTTAAGATTGGAAACTCTATCCACTTTTAAGTTTTAAAGCGGTAAGACGCTTCAGGAACGGGGAAAGTTTGATGTAAGTGATCTGAAAATACTTGTATAAAAGTCGTGACGTTGGACTTCACCTCAATTTTCTTTTAAGACGCTTTCATATCTCGTTTCGGCTCGGGTAAGATCTAGCTGGAACGTTTTTAATTTAAATTTAATATTTTTAACAAATTTGTTATCACATTCAGCTGCATAAATGTACATCTAGGCTCTTCACCATTCTTATGACGCACAGCTCTTTTTTTGGGTTGGATTGGTGCTTGATTGGAGGTAATAACCTTTCTTCCTGTAAGATTTAGGATCTGGAAATTTCTACCAATGTCAATAACAGCCTTGTTTTCTTTACCTTTGCCGGGGAAGCTATACGATTAGAGTAATTTCAATTATACAAAAGAATACATTATATTAGTTAAATAAATACGTATTACACATTAAGGTTCAGTTCGGATGTAACGAGTATTAAATTAAATGAATGCTAACAGTTTGAGCAGCGCATGCCGCCAGAGAGTGCGAACGTGCTGCAATTCAATCCACACTATCGACTCGCTGCATAATCTGCTTAGTACTTTGCTCGATTCAACCTCAGATAATAACATAAAGATAACGGTTAGTTTTATACGATACTGAATGTTTTATTTTTGACTAGAATTAGTGCTCTAGAATATTCTCACTGCTACTTAAAATATAATATTTAAAATGATTGCGTCCACCAATTTGATAAAATATGTGTTTAATGACCTCTAGCCGAAGAAACCATTTAATATGACTGATATATCAACGCACAGCCCAAGTAACTGGGTCTAGTGACTTTGAAATTTTCCACAGAGATTTCTGTTATTACGTAGGCGAGCTTTAAAAAGGTTTTTTCTAAATTCATCCCTTAAAAATGTAAAGTAGGTGATGAAAGTTTGTGTGGAGAAATAGTATTATTCCAATGTGTTGACCTCAGCTGATATTAAATATAGTTCAGCTTAGGCTGGAAAGTAACAATTAATTCAAATTGTAACTAGTGGAACCGCAGGGCTCGGCTCGTGTACAAGTAAATGATGAAACTGTTTACCTAAAAGCGTTAATAAGAACCTCATGTTACGCTTACTTTGAAACTAGAAACATGACTCTATACGCGTGTGTTAACCAAAACATTTACCGGTGACTGAATGTACAGTGTGTACACTTTTCCTACAAATTGCCTTGAACCCGATGAGTTCTTTAAAGCAGGACATTTAATTGATATTATACATTACACATAACCTTTATTTCTTATAACACAATCATAACGTGATTTAAAACGATCACAACGCCATCTATTATTATAGTTGCTTTGAATTTTAGATCAATCGAAAAGATAGATAAGCGGAATAAATGACGAACTAGAGTGAGAAATTATTTTTGTTTTGAACTCTAAATATGAATCGCATATTACATTTAAAAAACTTGAGAATCCAAGGAGCTTACAGTTAATTAGAGTCAAATTATCCACACTAAGGAAGCCCGATGACCGATTAAATAACTGTCAAATGTCAAATCAAATGTCATTTATGTTGCTTGAAGCATGATCATCAATTTTTTTCATTTACTCTTAGAAACTGCAATTGATTTGTCATAGCGGTTAACTTGACAGGAGTGTTAGTTGAATTAAATTTCGACATACCTTTCTGAAACCGGGCGTCAGTCACATCTAAAACTGCTTGTTTACTTGCCAAATCATTTATACAAAACAATTTAACACATATTCGAATACCACATTCCAAGACAACCGAACATAATGAAAAAAGGCATTACGATCCCGTAATTATAACTCACATTAACGAATGACATGAGACCGCAAAAAGGATGTTAAGAATCCTCGCGTCCGAACAGCGGGTGGCAGAGCCTTCGCAGGCAGACCCTTTGAGATCTCTCAGCGGGGTATCACACTCGAGCGGTGTAGGAAAAGTAAATTACTCGTATAAGCTACTTTCTTATAATTGTAACTCGTTAATATTGTAAGTTGTTTTTTTGTGCCGACTATCAATTAATATTTCATTCAGTCACGCTCGATTTCTAAAAGGCTGATCAATGAGAAAATTAGCTAGGTGGCTGTCAAATGTCTGATCAAACATCACTTGAGAAGCATTATCGTCATCTTTTTTTCGTTTACAGATACTCAAATCTATTAGACATGACTTCTAACTTGTCAGGAATGTTAGTTAACAGACCAACCTTTCAGAAACCGGGCGATAGATTTTCATTAAGAGATTCATTTATTTTAGAAAAAAAACACAGTAAGAGACTACACGGCAGCAGGACATTGTCCAAGTTTAGCTGACAATGGTTTAATGTACCTCTAACACTGTACATAGGATCCTTTACGTTCCTATATTCCATACTTGTCTATACCTTCTTTACGTCTATAAAACCTTAAAAACCAAGTAACAAGCTCCTAATATTTATTGCTACGCCCTAATATAATACGTTTATACCTACGTTTAAATGTACATTTTCACCACTCGCTCGATTGCACTCCCACCACCATCCAATGGTGTTGCCATCGACAACGTCGCGCGAGTCGATAAAGGCGCGACAAACGGAATCAATACAACAACTTATTATTGTTATATTATTATTTTTGTTGATGATTAGAATTTAAACGAATTTATATTCAACACAACAATAATTATTAAAATCAAGCTATCACCTATTTGTTTTAGTGCAAAAGCAACGTAAGATAGTTTTGAAATATACAATAAGAAAACGAAGACAAAGTTTGTAATGACAAAGTTTTGGCATTAGTTCCGGTGCCATTTAGTGATGGGAATAGCACGATAAATAGCAGAGCCGATCGGCACGATACTTGCCACTCATGTGATTTACGACTCTGAAGACGGCAGGTCGCACGATTGCTATGTATTTCATACGTGCATGTAAACGGATTACTTCCGGTATTTACGGAGCGGTTGCTAGGCTTTATGTTATATTACTTAAGGCATAGCTACTGCGTGGTAGATTCCGTTATTCGACGATAAGTTTATTTTAATACAAACATACGCTTAGGTGTATTGCTTTAAAATAATGTTTGTAGATTAGTAAAATCTTGTATCCTCTATTCGCAAAACCTATTTTTTTTCTAATATTGAGTAAACTAGCCTTTGACCGCAATCCCCCCCTTACGTTAAGTGGTGATATGGTCGAAAGATCATATGGACGAGTTTAGTAACAGGCTTATTAACTCTTCTCTGGATAATAATTAGAAGCACTGACGCTGGTAACTAGTTCCAATCAATTACCGTACGCACGAAGATTCGAATCGTTTCGTTCTAACGCGTACTATGTTAAAGGCTGGCAACGCATCTGCAGTTCCTCTGGTGTTGCGAGTGTCCATGGGCGTCGTTGATCACCTCGGTGTTCCCGCCGCTCGTTACCCCCTTCTCTTATAAAAAAATTGTTGTGGGAACCAATGCTGTGACGTCCAGTTCAAGGTTGTAATTCTTGAATCTTATAACTTTATTGACCATTCGTTCTACGGACAATGCACACCAAGCATCGCCACTTATGCTAAGCAATTCTCAGCCAATTTAATATGACTTCATTTTGTAAACAACAAAGCAAAAAAAAGCGAGCAATTCAAGTTTGACGGATACAATCAAGATTAATAATAAAAGCTTCTGGATACAAAGTAGTGACAATATATCTATACAATTATTATTTACCGTTTGGAATTATGTCTGACATCTTTTACAATACCATTTACATAGTCTCCACTCCAATATCCTTACTAATGATCATTCCAAGTACAATTTTGCAGAAATAAAATGAACAATGCGAGGAGAAGCGCGCATTTGAAGAAGGTGGGGGCAAAGGATTACGTGATCCGTTCGGAAAACAATACTCGAAAGAAAATCGCCGGAACACAAAAGTACAAATCGAGTCGAGTGAGCGCGGAGCTCGTACGGAATCAGGTCGAAAATGTTTTGATCGCGTGACTGTGATACATTTGCGGGATTGTAACCGAGCACGGAATATCACACCGACGTTACAGCTGGAAGGGATACGGATGTGATTCCTCGTTGCCTTAAATAGATCTCTTTTATGTAACCTTTGTGGTATAACCGAAGGGGAAATGATTATAGAATGTGTAACTACCGCTTATCCCTTGAAGATTCAAGCTGTTATGGAAAATACTGTCGTTTGTACACAAAACATTATCTAATTATAAAGGGGAAGGATTTGTTTGCAATGGGTAAACAGTGAAACTCTGTTACCCATTATCCACCGAAGTAAATAAAATTATTAGTAAATAAATCCCTCACGTCTGTAACCCAGAGAGGTAGGCAGAGATTATGGATATCATTTGGCACAATCGTGGCACATCTCTGTCGCTTCCTCTACTTTCATACATCTACGCTTACATGCTTGTCGGTTACGGGTAAGGGGAGTTCTCCTGGGACAACACTGCCACACAATTTCGGAACATAAATTTGTTTCGTAAATCTCTTTTTTATTTTATTATTTCGTTGAGATGCGATCCTTAAGATGTGTGTTAGGTGAGATCTTGAAAAATAGGATAGGCAGAAGCGAGAGAGGTGTGCCAGGATCGCATTAAATGGACATCACTCCGGGCCTACCCCTTTGGCTTACGGGCATGGCCGTATATTTATTTATATATAAGATAATTGCGGTCTCAGTTATTCGAATTATGATGTCGTTTAATATTCTAAAGACAACATAATTCGAATCATTTAATAATCATGCAGTTTAATAACAACTTCATTTAAAATAAAATTAATTCTAAAACATCATGTTACTATTAATTCCATTCCGTGTACATCAGGTGAATCAAGTCTTTTTATTGGATAATTATAAAATAGCGCGTTCGAACGAATCGTCTAAAGCTACACAACGAAAGCTGTGATATCACGTGTCGTGTCACGGAATTATTTACGTTCCGTTCAACGTAACGCCAGCGAAGAGATGCTTTCAATTGAAAGTCATTCGAGTCTGTATTACGGTCCGAATTAATGAATAAGCCGTGACTATAATTGGATATGTAAAAGGCGTTTGGAGACATTGTTTTTTGGATACGGAACGAGCTAATCGTGTAGTATAACTACTTTTTAGTTTACACAAGCTGTTACCCGTGACTTCTCGCGCATTTTTTATATATAACTTACATTATCCTATATTACTGGATGATAGAAGAGCTTTCTATTAGTGAATGAATTTTTGAAATCGGTCGAGTAGTTTTTTGAGTTTATTCGCTACAAACATACAAAAATACAAATTTTTCCCCTTCATAATATTATATCAGTTTAGATAACTTGAAATTATAAGGCCCAGGGGTTGACTCATATAAAATTACCATAGTAATCTAAGTTAATCTAAGTTCGTTTTTTTAAATAAAATACGATGTCCAGTTCTGTACCCCTGGTAACGTGCATAATTTCACGACAATCCATTAGTCGTTATGGCGCGAAGGCGTGAAGGCTTCACAGACAAACTAACAATCTCTCATTTACGGCTATAATATTAATAGTATTCCCAATCAAAAACTGAATTAATCACGTCAAGCGGCGTATGTTATTTGTACATAATCATTTTTATTGGCTGATAAATATCTTACGGGTGGAACGATTTTTAGAAGACGCAAGAGTTTTCTGTACTTTCGTGCGCCTTTGTTTTGTCTGTTATTTTAAAATTATCAAGACTCATTGTATAAACGTATTGAATGAATCAATGAGACATCACAATTAAATAAATTAAAATAAATTTATTACCTCATCTGTCATTGGGCCAGGACCCTGGATCATATGTTATATAATGCGCACATTGAGAAATCACAAGTTGGTTGTCTAGCTGAATCTGGGGCTAACGCTGTTAAATTGTAAATACCAAATTAGTTTGAACCCTTGCGCAACTTGTCGTTGGCGAATCTTAGGGTCATATTCATGTAGACATAAATCGAATTCGAGTCTAACATTATGTTTATCTAGAGCCTGATCAAATAACAGATGAGGGTATACAATTCTGAAGCCGTATTTTAGACCATTATAATACCAATAACTACCAATAAACTACTCGTATATATAAGATACTTATTTGAGTTTTTTTTTCGGGAGTCTACAATTTTAGTTTAAGATAACTCACAAGGATGTCGTGGTATCGTTTTAATAAGTTAGCGCATATCTAGCAAGCAGCGCCGTGTCGAGGACAGATATTAAAATCGTGTACAGCTCCCGAATCGGTGACTTATAAATATTTATTGCTCATAACAGTCTCTCCCCCCTCCTCCCTCCTTAAGCATCAATACTGATGTAAACCTTTCCCACGCGTAAATAAAGTACATTTTTATTATTTACTACATTTCGATAACGATTACTTGGGGATTCATACACATGCTAATATTAAACATGCTGTAAATAAGACCAACGACCAAGCAAATAAGGTTTTTAAGGAAAAATGTGGTATAATACAGGAGATTGCGGATAAAATTGAGAAAGGTATGCTTCGCTGGATCGAGACGTTGTAGGGACGAAGGATAAGATAGAAATCTGCCATCTGTTATAACTTTATGGAATAATTATAATATTTAATTCATGTTGAAAGGATGAACGAAGAGAGAATAACGAAATAAAATGTTGCAAAAGTGAGTGGCAGTGTTAGTACGCCTTGGGAAAACTTATGTCAATCAGATGACTTACTAAATAAGGGCGATATAAGGAGCACTCGTAACCGACGAGCATGTATGCGTAGATGTATGGATGTAGAAGAAGCGAGAGAGGTGTGCCAGGAGCGCGGCAAATGGAAGTCCATGATCTCTGCCTACCCCTCTGGGATACGGGCGTGAGCGTATATATTTTTTTTAATTCTATGTTTTAGGTTAGACCAAACTAAACACAGTATGTCAAATTTAAATAAGATCGGTTGAGTAGTTTCGGAGTTCACCGCGGACCAATATTGTGGTACTAAGAAATTATAACATACAGGTGTAGTGTAATGCAATATATGGTGATACTCGTAAGGAATGGAGCTAATCCCTACTAATATTATAAATGTGAATGTAAGTTTATTTGTTACGCTTTCACGCGAAAACTACTCAACCGATCATCATGAAACTTTGTACACATATTCTTAGAGGTATTTTTATGACAAAAATAGTATATAAAAAGCGAAGTATGTATGTTCCTCTAGGCCTATAGACTCTGAAACGGCTGGACCGATTTCGATGAAATTTACAGGGACTGTCCAGATTGGTACATTCCTGTGTTTGGTAGCGATCGGATCAACATAATTAGTGGTACCCGAGCGAAGCCGGGGCGGGTCACTAGTGATATTATATTTTAAGATATTGAAAGCAAAACCAGTATAGCGTTTACATTGATTTCAAAAATAAATCGAGGTAATTTATTTGGACATTTTGAACGTATCAGAAACGTCGATGTATTCACTGACTGTATTCCCTTTGTCGTAATCTAAGCGCGTCAGTCATGAAGTCATTGTTTAAACGTTGACCGCTCAGTTGTTCGTTCCGAGTAACAAACAATGGATTTTAACGTAATCCCCTGCCAATTAGCTCGCGTCGGTTCTACAGCCCGGACGAAATTTGAGTTTATGAGAGTACAGTCAAATTATGAAGTATTGAAGTACAGAGTATCCTTTTGTCTATTATATTTAAACGAGCAATTCTTGTATATATATAATCTGTATCTCGGAAACGGCTCCAACGATTTTCATGAAATTTTGTATTTAGATTAGGTTTTTATTTCGTAATTTATTTATATGGGTGTTGTCCCTAAACAAGTAAAAAAATTATCTGAATAAATGTTAAAAGTTGGCGCCATCTTTTGATAGGTTTTTGCATTATCTATTGTCAAGGGCATACTTTGTTCAAGTTGGGTAGAATGGATGATGCTTGATGATCGCACCTCCTTTATATTGAATATACTATAACATACGCATGAAATTACGTATTCTTATAAATTACAACACAATGCTTTAAAATGTTAGAACCAATATATTTTTTTTAATTTACTTAGGAAACAAACAGGCGTTTAAATAGTAGTAAAAATATTACATGTAGACTCGGAGTTCCATTAATATGTTAAATACATGACGGCGCAGTAACAACATGTGCAACGGGCGTGACGTCATCAGCCACCCCACAACAGTATAAAAGGCACAGCTCGCCAGTCGAAGGGACTCCTTCCCGATACGGCCACATAGCCGGCAGAGTTTTCTCCCCTACTCATGATAGAAGCGTTGCTGGAGTTTCTTCCGCTACTTCTTCTCCCAGCGCTAACGCTTTCCGAAGTGGTAGTAATGCTAGTTGTAATAATACTTGTAATTAGATAATGGCTACCGATCGAGCCGAGGCTGGGCCCTCTCGGGCACCCTCGAATCGGAATGCTAAACGCGTAATGAGTGACAGCCCTGCCGCCTCGTGCCCGGTGTAGCTGTAAATGCCTCCTCAAGGCAAACAGTGACCTTTCAGTCACAAAAAAAAAGTCGAAGGGACAAGCCGGTTGCACCCGCGAAAACGACAGGGACTTTTCTATCCACCACTTCCCCTGTCAAATCCTCTTCCCCTTCCGATCCTATCCTTATTAGAAAAGGATGGGAAGGGGAAGAGGACTAGAATAGGCCTCATTATCTTCTGTAGGGTCAACTTACGGGGTGTTAAACTGCAGCACTTTTTGGATCAAAAATAAAAGAACAATCTCAGGAATTACCCGAATTCCACCACCGCCGCCATATTGTAAGGCGTAGCACTAAAACCCATAAATTTCTTTTTACTGAACAGTTAATTACAAGAAGCTTAATGCGAAGCCATTAATTTTTGTGAATTTACAACTTGCACCTGAAACCAGTAAATGTTTTGACCAACAGAACAGACAGACCGCTTTATTATACAATTATTTTTAACAATAAACAAAAAATGAAGGTGTTTGTGTATGAGGTAATAAAATTAACTAAGCCCCACAGCTACGACTGATCTCATACTTTATATGTGCTCACGCCCGTAAGTCAGAAGGGTAGGTAGAGATCACACCTTCCCCTGGCAATCTTAAATCCTTTTTCTACAACCATAAATCTACACGTACATGCTCGTTGATTACGGGTACTCCTCATATTGCGCCAGTGATATGGTCGATATAAGTTCTCCTTTTTTTTTAGTGTGTAAAATGTGAACATATCCCCCTGTTCGGGACTCTCCCACCGAGGTGGGCCTACCCATTAAAAACCACACGCGTTCCATCATGACCATTGTGTTCGGTACCACGGGAGCATCACAAGCACGTGACACCGCGACGCCCACTGGCCGCCCCATGATGGTGCCTCGCTCTGCGCCCTTAAAAGGGTGCCGAGCCACAAGATGGTCTGGGGCGCTCCTAGCAGATGGCACCGTGCAATGCAGGTTCGGGAGTCGCTCGCCCTCCCCACACCAGTGGGTGGCCCACACCCACGGTTAATGAGCCCCACCGCCACGACAAGGCGGGAACCCGTTGGGGGGGTATGAGTTCTCCTGGGACGTCCCCTGCCAACACTGTTACAATACGTTTAGAAAGTATTTTTTTTAATTTATCGTTTCACCATGCCCAAGCCACCGAGGCATACCTTTCTTAATTGTTGTTGTACTTTCGTTCTGTACAGTCGTACCTACGTACATACGTACAGTCGTACCTACGTACGTACAGTCGTTCTGCGTGATGTAGAGGTTTTTAATTGTAGGTACTATAGTAAAACTAATCCAATTATTTCACTAACAAGTCCAACAGTTAATGAATCGACTCGTGAACCGGTAAAACCGACCGATTTGATAATTATCCAATTATTCAAAGTCCAAAACTACAATAGCTAAATTACAATCTACGTCAAACTAATAGTGCCCTTTATTTAACCGAAACTCTATTTTGTTCTGTATTTTCAAATAATTATTGTTGTTACTTTTATTGTGTCAAAGAAAGGCAACCAAGCACGGAGCTCATATAGTGATCACCATTATCTACGGTTAATTAAACGAATAACAAATACGTTTATACAAGACAAGAGAGTGAAGTAGATAAAACATTTTGTCCGTCACGGGAGTCTCGGCATGTTAAATAATCCAGTACCCGAATTTTTAATGAATTAAAAATAATGGAGTAAAGTATATAATTTAATACAGTTTCGTAATTAAATCTTATTTTACTTAGGTCTTGCTTTACAATGTCCGAGTAAAGTTCTAAATAAGCTACTGGCAACTAACGAATGAAGTCATCGTTGGCGTTTCACAATTTTCAAATAACTGGTTAATAAAGTGCCAAGTAAATTATAGGCTGGATCATCTATCAGCTAAGGATGTTATTGGGCGGTTATAGTTATTTGACTACGTTTCGTTTCAAATGAAAATAATCGATTAAAAAAGGCTTTTTTTATCATAATTTTGAAACGAAATCGAACAATCAAAATGCGTCGTTACCATCTCGAACTTACAAGTAACAAATTGACATATAAACTATTCTATTATAACTAATAAGTTATTCATATATATTCCCATGTAGAAATTACACACACACAAAGAAAGTTAGTAAAGTAGAACGTCACGTCATGAGAGAGTGTCATGCCGTTTTCCGTCACGGCATCCTTTTGTTTTACTGCCAAGGCGCGCTAATAGAGGAGTTAATGTAAGGGGAACGGGGGACGGTTCCCCACTCATCATATAAGCCACTGAAATAATTATTAATACCTCTAGTAAGTTCTTCGATTCGGTGAGTTTATATCCCCAGTGGAACCAGCACGAGTACGATGCAATAGCGTGTTACTTATTGACATAGCCGTGAATTTCATTAGCCATTAAGAATCTCGAAAATTTCATATCTAAAACAAGAACAACAAAGTTTCAATTGTTGTTGTTTTGTTGTTAGTGGTAGTCACTAATCGATACAGTTAAATCAAATTTAAGTGTCTGTTTGAAGTACCAAAATTAAATTTGTATGGTGAATGCTATTTGCTATTAAAAATCTTTCACCAACAGAATTCTTCTTTTTCTATCAGATAGTAACCTAGGCTATATGTTTTTTATTTGTCTGTCTATCTACGCAAGCGAAGTCGACGCACGTTGCTAGTCCAAATATAAACTGCTTGCATTCGGAAAATGCAATATCTTCTAAGAGAGACGCGTCGATCTATAAATAAATTCCGATGCAGAACTATTTCCCCATCGCTGTTGAATATTAAACGTGCCACTGAAAATATCTACCGGCGATCAGATGCCTAAATATTTTACTTGACCATAGACAACGTGGTGAATTTTGAATTGATATCGCATGTCTCAGTTCCAGTTAGATCCAGTTAAATTTGGATACGTGCGGTTCTATCAAATCAAATAAAGCAAAGAGTAGTATTGTGGTTAGTTGGTTTCAAATATATAAGTGAATATATGTCACCAACGGATTGTAAAATTCGTCACTTTATAATCGAACCAGGCACGTTATTAATAAGTCTAGTCAGGTTGCAAACTGACGAAGTTCACAGTCGTTCGGAGACATAACAATACTGAAACATAATATTATTGGAAATATCAACTCACTAAATATTCTGTGTTGTAGAAAAGACTGGCCTGAAGTTATTTACCCTTTAAGGTTTCACCCCATGAGCGATGTCCCGGATGCCTATTCCGCTTTCCTTGCCATCCCTTCCCCTCTTTTTTCCTTTCCTATCCCTCCTCTGATCAACATGCTTTAGTGCACAAAACATCAACTAATGTGTGTATGCTCAATGTCATCTTAACTGCATTCTTTTTTGCTGCTAACAACTCAACTGGATTCATTAGAATACATTACGTTTTTCATTTAATTATAATGTATTCTTTTAATTAAATACAACGAAGTGTATAAAAAAGGCTAAATTACAGATAGAAGAAAAACAAGGTCATATATCCCGGTCTAAACTGGCGATCCAACGACGCAGGACAGGGAATAGGGGAAATAACACGCCCATAAACAATGGGAATAATTGCTCCAACTTTACCAGTTTGACGCTGCTCCAAGAAACTCGTGTTATGAGGGAAATTCTTATTGTCGTTGATACGAAGGTCGGCTACAAAAAAGATCGCTTATCAAATGTCGTGTCAAGTCACTTGAAATACGTATAAATTGTCTGCGAGCGGCAAAGTTTCTTTTTTTTGGTGCGTTGTTTTCGGTACGATTTGTTGGAAGATGTTTTTATTTGAGCGTTTTGGCTTAGATTAGTTTGTATACGAGAATAACTTTATTTACATATTTGCGATGCGAAATAAATAAATATAACTTGACTTTATTAAAACAACAGATTTTGTTTTAGTATGGAGAATTGAATTACTTCTCAAGTTACTATTAAGTAAGTATGCGCTCAAGGATTTCCATTTGGCGCGATCGTGGCACACCTCTCTCGGTTCTTCTACATTCATGCAGCTACGCATTCAAGCTCGTCGGTTACGTGTGCTCCTTATATCGCCCTTTACAATTTGTCTAATTTGATCGCTCCCCTGCCAACACTGCTACTCAATTTTGCAACAACTTTGAACTTTTTAATACTTAATAAGTTAATAACTTTCAATACTTGCTTGAACCTTAATAACACAAAGTGTGTTGTCATCAATTATAATCATAATTTCTTCATAACACGTACTAAAGGAATCCATCGCATTCCAACTCTAAACCCTTCTACATTTCTTAGAAGTTTTTTACAATGCGTTGTTAGGAAAGTCACGCCCTAAATCTCAATAAGTATGTAAATGGGTCATCTATTTTAATTAACCGCTAGTATTCTGTGTAGAATTGATGTATGCTTACCATAGACTATCGAATTCTTAGACACGGCGATTGAAATGTTATTGAATTAAAGTTTTAATACTTAACCCTATTTTTGAATTATCATTTTCATCGTCGTTATCATGGTCAACCCGTATCAGTCCACAGCTGGACACATGCCTTCCTCAATGCCCATCACAATATCTAGTCCTCCGCGCACCGCATCCGGCGACATCCTGCTGCCTCTCTGCTGTCTCTCTTTCACTTATCCTCTCTTTCCAAAATGACGTATAAATCATCCTTATACTATTGATCTTTCTATCCTGTTCAGAACTCAATTGAACCGCTGTGGGGAAGAGGCGTGGGGGCTTCCTTCAGCTGTCGCTTGCCGTCCCCCGTACGCAATTCATTCGCTAGATCAACGTGCCGGCCATTACGTTAATTGACTATAATAACTTTATGTCAGCAAATCCATTTAAAATACAGACCACTCCAACAGATCCGATAAAGCCGAAGCTTTCGCAGGAGCCCTTGAACCTAGTGACTCTTAACGAGGTTTAGGCTGGGCGTTTTCTGTGTCCTGCCACCTCAAATTACATGGTGTTCGGGGAGTTACATAACTTTCTCTATTAACTTAGATAAAATACTTGTCTAAAATTTTTCGTATTCATATCATGAGTTCGATTAAGGCTCTTATTAAAATTATTATTTATATTGCCTTAACTTTTCCATCATCACCTATAATAATTTTCAAGTATTCAAGCGAATATCGCTTAAGTGCTTACAGAAAAGGTAAGACTAATATAGCGTTATTACGAAGTCGGTAATAACCACTTGGTCTTCGACGAACGTTTTATTCATAATTGGACTCGAAGACAAGAACTCAAGCTGTTCCCCGCATAGATTGTACTTTACTTTAACAATGGAATTTATTGTTATCATTCTATGAATCTTATAGTAATGTACACTTTTATTGTTTTGCCCTTTTTACAGAATTATATTTTTGCAATGTAGATTGTACGTTCGAAAATATACTTTCACCTGAATACAATTGGCATATAAATTATATTCATATTATTTATAATAGTACTGCCACCACCATCAAGAATGTTGATCGCAGAATGCCATGAAGTAGACGTACATATATACTTTTTCGTTTCGCCTGATATGAGAGTCTCCGCGGGTGCCATCCACGCCCCCTGAACCTTCCCAACCTTTCAGTCTCCTTTCATCTCTTTTACTCCACTCCTACTTTGTTCCACACCAAACGACGACAACAACACAACACGACACGAATATGAAAAAAAATAGTTTCGCTATAGTATATTTATGCATCGGAGATGTCATTAGTGTGGAAGTTCAATTAATAGTTCAATAATATGAATTTGCGGATAGCGGTGTTGTATACATTGTAAGCTAAATTCCTTCAATTGTTTTTATTTATTTGTATATTTACTGTTGTCCTAAATAAAGTAAAAGACAATATATACAACAAATAAAATAAATTTTATTCTCGTAAAAGTGTAACATCTTGAATCGAAAAGAAAACAACGAAGTCAAAGAAAAATAATTGAGTAGCATTGTCTAGCACACTCGAAGCTCTATGGCGCCTCGTTACTCCTTTAGATTTAATTGGTAGATACTTCGTAAGATACCAATTCTCTCGCCTCCATACTATTTTTTCTTTAGATAAATAACTCGCTGGTGTTTATGAATATTGTATGTATTTGTTCGCTTTACCTTGTGAGACGTTATTTTTAATGAGATGATTGAAGCGGGGAAAAGATGTTTCCTTTTTGGACGTCTTTTTTTTACATATGAGACAAATGAACAAGTGGCTTAACTGATAACATGTTATAATATTATATTACCGACTTGCAGCTTTACAACAATAATAAAATAAATAAAAACAATTTAAGATTTTTTGAAAATCTCATGAATAATATGGCCATCCATCATAGGAGGATGCGTTTCCCACTAGAGACATGCGAGGATGTATAGTTATGTTTCTTAAGAACCCATAAAATTGCTTCAACTACATACCTCGCTCAGCTCCTGTGGTATCGGCTTAGAGCGTGGCTAGATTAATGAAGCGATACTATTGGTCCTTAAGAAACACATCTCTCCACTACGCATCCTCGCACATCTCTCGTGCGTACGCAGCCTAAGGGTACGGAGGGCAAAAACAGAGAAATAAGGCGTGGATTCGAATCCGAAATCGTTAGTGTGAGCTAATTCCGCATAGATTAGAGCAAAAATAATAATTGAAAATAAGAGGATACTTCAATAGCAACTTTGACATTGTGACGTCATTGTAAAGTACACGAAACATCGGGAACTAAAATAAAATAAAAACAGATGTGGAAACGCGACAATAGTTCAATAATAAACCCTTGTATCTTAACAATAAAGTTCAAAATTAATTACAAGAAAAATAAATGAAAAAAGTTTCGAAAGTGTTCCAAATTCACATAAGTATGTCACTGACGCATATTGACCGTGTCATTCCTACGAACCTATAAGTCACCCCTACCAAATGTCGTCTAGCACGACTAAAGAAGTTTTCACTTCAAAAACATAGCAACCGTAACCATATGGTAACGATAAAATCAGTCTATAAACTATCAGTAAAACGTATATAAACCAACGCACACGACGGCGTTCGCCCTACGTTTCACCTTCAAAACACAATCGCGGTAAGGACGAAACCGGAAGGAGCCCGCCGCGGTTCGCAACTTCCTGTTTCCGGCCCGCAACCGTTTTCAGACAATGCGTTCGTGTGCGAATCGAACGCTTTGTTGAGCTTAGAATACGTTTAGTAACCAACAAAGCTTTATAGTCGGTTTACTTCTACGCTTTGTGTGATCTTAAAGCAATATTATACATACATACTGACCGCTTCGGCTTTGCTCGGGTTTCGGAAAACATACTTTAACATTTTTGCCGTAATGTCGTACAAAGTTTCAGCCAATTACGCAAAACCGTAAAACTATAACTTGAATCATCCTCGTGTATCCATCTATTGGCGAAAACCGTAAGAACATCCGTTTAATAGTTTAAGTTCAAAGCTTTGAGACAAACAGACAGACAGACTTTTTTATAATATTTAGTTTTAACAGTGGTAGAGCCTGCAACGTTTCGGAGTCTATAGATCGATAAGGAACATACATACTTCGCTTTTTATATACTATTTTTTTTTCAATAAAAGTATCCTATGTTACTTCTAGTGCCTCCAATAATATGGGTACAAAGTTTCATGATGATCGGTTGAGTAATTTTCGCGTGAAAGCATAACTAACAAACTTGCATTCACATTTATAATATTAGTAGGGATAACGTTACTCGCGTGCAAATGTCTACATTGCTCGACGTAAGCCGGTATGCTATGCGCTACTACATTCCAACTCAAATACTTTTTGCACGGGGTCGGTCAAATAATTGCAATGTATGCATTAACTATAACGCTGTGTTGTAAATACGATATAGTTATGCCGCCTTTAAAAATAAATAAACGAAAAATAGTTCATCGAAACTGGTCCAAGTTCAAGCAACTTGCGACCGCTCGGCCGATCACAGGTTTCGTAACGGTCTTGTCGCGCATTCACCAGCTTACTACCCACGTCAAGTGTGCCTAAAGAAGTTCTTACTTCAATAATAAAAATGCATCCATTCTTCATAAGGATAGGATGGAAAGGGGAAGAGGATTGGAGGGGAAGGATAGGAAAATAAAACAAACTTTTCCTGTCTCTCCTCTCCATTAAAGGTAGGCAACGCATCTGGAACCAGTTTGCTTGTTGCGCATATCTATGGCTGGCGGTCACCTAACATCAGGTGGTCCGCTTGCTCGTTTGTCACTTTGCAACAAGTAAAATTCATTCAAAATGTCAAAAAGGCATACATTTCTGTTTTCGTAAAACATTTCTAATCCCATGCATAATTTAGCATTACACGTAAGGGCAGAGTTGACTCTCTAGTAAAGATCTTGCTGCTCGCGCCCTTGAGGTCAAGTCGTGAAGATGTGTCCATTGTTCTTCAAAATGATGCTTGTCACCTTGTTAAACTATGTCACAAATAAATGACAATCTCATGGCTCGCGACCACGGAATTAATTTAACTAAATTACAGTAAATTAATTTGGTAGCGATCAGATAATGCTGGAAGGGCGAAGTCGAATCCCTAGTGTTCCTGGACGGATCCTGGACGCGAACCGTTATCCCAACCAATTTGGTGGTTTCCAAATTAAAAACCTTTTAATACGAGCAACATAAACTTTTACCGTCAACGGGAATTAAACTATAACAAAGGAAAGAATTTATATTCTTATCCACTACGAAATACCAGATAGGTTCATCACCTATATTAATAAAAATCGATGTTTGGTTGTACGTATGTATGTTTCTTATCTAAGCGTTATTACACCATTGATTAGGGGATGAAACTTTGGTGGGATGTTCCGACGACCGCAAAAAGGGTTGTGACTCAAAAAAAATGAAACTTTTGCAAAACGTCTTGACTTATTTGAAAAGACTTAAAAACCAGAATATTCAACCAAATCCTTCTTTACTAACGTGACTTTGTACGCCGGGTGCAGCTAGTGTATTACAACACTTATTAATTTAACTTATGGGAAAACTTTGAAAGTCGTAATACAGAAAAGGCAAAATCAATCTAATTCTCCGGTCGATAAAGTTTAAAATTGTTTTTCTAATTTGCATTGTTTTAATTTTCCTAATCAGTTCACGGTAACAATGCGTTTGAACATCACAAAATAAGTAATGAACCGCGACTCTATGATTGATGCCAAATTTGCTGGAGTGCAATTTACCTTAGCTAGATGCTATGTCTACGCAGATGAGCGGTCGCGGTAGAGTTGGCGACTTCAATAATCCATACAAATTTTCGGGGTAATCTCTAGTACCACAGAACCGATTTTATAAATTATTTTACTGTTAAAAAGGTATATTATCCCTGAGTGCTATAGACTACTTCTTATATTTAATATAATGCCAATCGGATTCGAAAATTAGGGTTAATACAAAAGGTTATAGGTGATATAGGTGACTATACATCACGCTACGACCCTTGGGAGCCGAGTAGAAATAAAAATAATGGTAAGGGTAAATAATGTATTAACACGGCAAACTTTATTCAACATTTCTGTTGGGTGTTTTACATGACAAGTGATGATTAAAGTTGCGGTGGCCACCTTTCCTCTCATTTTTCGTCATTTATAGCCGTTTTATTTTCTAATAAGTTTGACAACGCATCTGCAATTCCATTGATTGGTAGCGTTAGTGTTAACTTAACATCAAATAATCCAGTTGCTTGTCTGCCTTGACTTATTTTATTATATCAAATAGCCTTTGCGAACAGGGACCCAATTATAATGGTGGTCCTCTAATAGCGTAATGATATCTTCTGCTTGTGGTAAAAATACCCTTGCCATCCATTGAACACAACTTTGGCCATTCTCTTTGTATATTATGAGAGGCCCACAAACACTGAGTCAGTCTGTCAAAAATGTTTTGGCTTCATTTTATCCTATAGTCATTTAGAATAAATTAAAATTTCAATTAAGTAAATTAAAATAACAAAACGCATCCATTCGTCTCAACTCGAGTAGCTCTTAAGCGCTATGTACGATAATTTGGTACAGACGTGATCAACGCCAACATCCTTATTGGTAATTTGGCAACGCTCGTCCGCTAACTCTCATGACCATAACTCCCGCCAAATGTTCTTGTTAGCGGTTGCCAAGTCACGATCGTGTCATAAACTACGCGCGCTCGGGGGAGCGGGGAAGCGGTGGGTTTTCCATCGCTCGGCAACTTTGGCAACCGCACTAAAAATAATAATGCAATTGAATCGGAAGTGTGGCCTCATTGCCCTATTTATGCTTGCTCCGATATAATTAGCATCGCTTTCAGACTTTTTTCGTTTCAATGACCTTAAGTAGAGACAAAAATCGCTTGATCTACGGTAATAAGATTTCACATTTCAGTTTTTATTGTGTCGGCAAAAAACTCACTGTTGTTACTATTTATACAAAAGATTTGGGCTTTGAATCTAAAATAAGCTACTAATATAACATTCACCGTAAGAGGCCCAATCTCTGTTGATAAGAGAACAATTGGCAGACCCCATCAGAAGCCTCACAAATCTCAACATCCGGTATTATTTCTTGATATAAGGCAAACAAATAGAATATTTATCGCCTCGAAAGTAATGAACAGTATAAAAGCACCAAGAGGCGTAGAGAATAATACTAAAAAAGGAAGCCGGCTCAGATTATGTAAGAACTAAAACATCCCGCGTTGAAAAAATATCGCGAGAATGCAATGCAGAATTACAAATAAGATCTTCGATCTAATAAAAGAAAACAAGAAATAAGCAGGAGTCAACACAGACCACATAATATAAGACGACACAACGATACCACCAACAATAGTAATTGACACGTACGTCCAGCTCAGCGATAAGTGTTGACTGGTACTGGCGACGCTGGCGACGGGCCAGCGCGGGCGTCATCTGTTACAAATTGCATCACTCTTGTTGATATTGTTTTGGCATTGTCAACTTGTTTGAGTTGACTAGTAAATTGAGTCATGATCGTTTGTTGCTATTCCAAAGCCAAGAGACATGCTTACATTTGGAGATTCTGATCTAAATTAGCTGTACAGAAACCCAAGCTAAATGTATCACGCGCTAAGCAAGCTCACGTTTTGATGAAATTGGTACAATCCAAAAACATTTACGATCGCTTCTGAGCAAAAGAAACCGAAGGAGAAATACAATGACCAAAATATGGCGTATCTTGTGAAATTTCACAGGTATGGAATAAATCCAAATCATTAGACTCGTTTTCGAGATAACCGTATATATATACAAGAATTGCTCGCTTTATATCGCTAATAAGATTTGAAGTCCTCTCTTTTTTTCTCCCTGCGATTTATCTTTCTACTCTCTCATGTAACGATTCCGACGTTCAGAATTTTCACTCTCGATTTTTCCATTAGTACCCTTAAAACTTTTATCACTAAAATAAGCATAAAGAAACGTCGTATAGACATTAAATTGTAGTTTAAAAATAAGCTAGAATTCGAATTGTCTATCGGCATTTAATATTAGAGAAAGACCAGGACTTAGGACCCTTTGCCGAGGATAGAAAGAATGTTCTCTAATTAAAGTAATGAATTTAATACCGAGGTACGCGCAGCTATGCTGGAGAAGTGTTGGTGTTGGCGAAATTTTTATTGCATTTTTATCATATGATACAATTAAAGTGTTAATTTTATCTCTGAAGTAAAGAGAATTTTTGTTAGTATATACAATAATTTAATTTTATACCACGAATTAGGAATGTTGCCATAGCATATATTGTTATAGAAATGCATGTACGGCAACAAAGTCATTCTAAGCCTGGTAACAATTTAACAATATTCAACAAATTCACTGAACTTAAGGTTGTTGAACTCTAGACAGTGTTAGTTCAAACCTACAGACATGACTTGCTATAACTTACATTACTCTCTTCATCTTACATAAATACATCTAAGTCGATCTTAATAAATATGTGACTATTCTTACGTTCAACGCTGCGCAGGTTTTCATATTAAATATTATAAACTGCTTGGAAGTGATTGCCTTCAAAATGCATTGGCATAGGGATAGCCCAGTAAAGATTTCCAATATTATTATTAAACGTTCATTTATTCCTATAATAAATGTTATATTACCTACACATTCGTTTGCACAAATGTTAAAATTTCGATTAAATAAGAATTAAAAATGGCCGGCACGTACGAACATGAGTGACCATTGATTTATTAATTAATAGTCCATTGTCAAATTGAACCGTAAACAAGCTTGTGGTTTTATGGGAAACAAAACTACTAAAATTGTTTCTGGTTCTTATCATACAATTAAGGAGGATTTCTGTTGTTTTTGACAAATTAAAAAAAATCGGTTTAGATTTTATCCATAAAGGACTCTCAAAAAAAACTTTAAAAGAAACCGAGTTTCCAATCTCGTTAACTGGACAGTTATCGTTAACAAAACGATTATTACCATCGTTGTTAAATGCTAAAGTCTTATTCCGCCTGCTTCACTTTTGTCCGTTTTATTTCATTGCTCCGTTTCGTTATTTTTAAAGAGTCCTGGATAGTATTCAATTAGTTTTATTTCAGTTCATTGTGTCTCGATTGTATAACTTGCTTTGATCGGGAGGGCGTCTTCCTTCTTCTTTTAAATCCGACTTGCTATTAATACATAATTACTAAAGGTAATAATTTACTCGATCACTCTAAACTATAGTTAACGACCTAGTTAGTTAACTAGTTACTTATAACAGTTAAATATTCCAACATACATCATTCACAAGGAAAACATACAATATCTTGAAGTATAGAAATATTTATGAACTTACCAATATGACATGAACTCGACAGATCTATAAATTTTACCTTGATATGGTAGTTGGTATTCTACAAGCTTGCGGTTTTAGTGCAACTTCTTCCCTTGCAAGCCTTGTGGAATGATCAATCCCAGCGGTATTTCCATAACCTACCATAACTAAATACTTCTTAGAAGCTTTAAAAAAGCGTATGTCCTTCCTTAAGGCACGGAACATCTGTAGCAATTCTGGCGTGCGGGCTTAGACTTACAACTCGCTGGCCCTCTTATTCACTTCTTTACGTCTGAAGTTTATTAAAGTATTATTTAATCGAACGATATACAGGATGTATTGAAAATTAATGTTGTAAACATTTTAACTCAAATATAAACGACTAGAGAAGAAGACTAAGACTATGTGGAAGAAGCGAAAGAGGTGTGCCAGGATCGCGCCAAATGGAAATCCATGATCTCTGCCTACCCCTCTGGGTTACGGGCGTGAGCGCATATTTATTTATTTTTATTTATAAACGACTAGCGATTCGCACGGAAAAACTAAATCTTATAGGTTGGATGAAATTACGCATAGAGACCAAATGTCAAAGTAATGAAAATTTTTGGTATTTATTTACACCTTGGGATGTAACCCATATTATATTGGAGTTTTATTAAGGATTCCTATTTTTTTTAAATATTATACCTAAGTCACCCGGGGATAGTGAAGCTTTCAAACTGTGAAAGCTTCACCCTGGGATAGAGATTCAAACAGTGAAAGAATTTTTCAAATCGTGTCAGTAGTTTCGGAGCCTATTCAATTCAAACAAAGGTTCAAATCTATCCTCTTTATAATATTAGTATAGAGAACTACGCTACTGATATCTGTTAGACTATGTTACCTTACATACATACATAGTCTTTATCTTCCGTTTTTTCTCTTCACTACCCATAATACGACGTTAGATTTAACGTATATTCTGTGAACGCGCGTGCCTTCTCTATGTTGGCCGGGTATTCGTGTAAAAATTCGACAACGTACGAACTTTTCGTTTTCATTCCTCCCTCCTCTCCGTTGTAATGATTTTACTGCGTTTGTTATTTCAATGGAGAAATGTTCACCGCGTCTCACTTTTATATTTTTCTACAGGAAATTCTTTTTGTAATTATATGCATGGAATATTTTTGTTATTCGCCGGCGGCATTGATCGGGATAAATAAATCATTTCTAATCGCAGAATCTACTTACACAAGAGAATTATGTATGGCTATGTCTATTGACAGGCGCGCAACGTCTTTTGCCGCACGGCCAAAAAACGCGCGCGCCTTTACTATTATGTCCGTGCTACAAAACGGTTATTATTTTTCTATAATTTAATTGTTATTTTTACAGTGTTAGAGCCCACAACCACATATGAAGCACGAGTGGGTCGGTTCGACCGGTGAAATACCTCAACCTCACAGAAGGCAAACGTGAAGTAGAAGTATTCTGCATTTCGTCTGATGAGTGAGCACATCCAAATCTAATCCCTTATTATCCTTTTCTAATAAGGAAAGCAGGGAAAGCGGAAGTGGATTTGACGGCCGAGAGTATGGACAGGTAAAGGAAATACCCTTTTTCCTGTTTGTTCCTTCCTGTACCCATTGAAACAACGCATTGGCTTCTTACAGATGCCTATGGGTAGCTTTAACATCAGGTGACCCGCTTACTCGTTCGCCACCTTAAAATAAAAAAGTTATGAAGGAATAGTGTTCTAAACCATTTTCCAAAATAAATTACAGATTATGCAATACAATGATTTTTTTCTGTACGTTGTATTTATTAAGTTAAAAGATACGTTATGTGGAAGTTAAGAAGGCTATATATTTGATAAATAACGTAAAATATTGAAATTAATTCAAGCGACGCCAGGTAATAACTAATAGTATTTTAGGGCTGATTTATTACTATTATTATTTATTATAAAGTTCGGAAAAACGGCGTTTGAGGTTAACTAATGTAGTTTTTATGTATTTAGATTACAGTAAAGTGTAGATACAAGTATTTATAGTGCGTAATAATGTTTTTACCGTGTAATCTTTATTGGTGTACCTTTTCGAGGGGTTGATGTCAAGTGGACAGCTTTTGCAAATGTATTGGGTGTTTTATCACAGCTTTTATCGCGTTATGAATAAGTTATGAGTTACGATAGTCGAGTGGCTGGTTGACTGTGTTTTAATCCTTCTGATATCAGTTCGAAACCGACTACTAAATTAATTTAAATATTAAGTAAAATAAATTCAGATAATCCCGACAGTTAAAAGTCTTTTGTAGTAATTATTCAGTATTTTAATTATTATTTACGCTTTTTGAGTAATTACGCACATAAATAAATATCGATTGTTTCTCTATTGATCAGTACCTAATATGTAAATTGATAAATGGATTGCTGAGCTAAACCTAAGGTTAAATCGTAAAAACCAAATTATATTGAACCCTTGTGCACCTCGTTGGTAATTCTAGGAGTCAAGTTTATGTGGACCTCAAATCGAACTAGAGTGTAACATTCTGTTGTACGTAACGGCGCACTGTCAAATCTGTATGATGCAGTTGGGGAATAATGTAAAATCAACAGTTGCTAACAGTAACAAATGTGTTAGTAGAATTAGGAGATAGGTCAGCCAGTAACGTGACAAGAAACAACGCGTGTATATAACATGTGTCGGTATAGACAAATGTTTTGTTTCAAAACACAGTGCTTGCACGTGTTCTGAACCGAAAACAGCTGAGATATATTAGATACTGCTGCGTATGAACCACGGCTTGTATTCGAAAACACTATGCTACGAGTACGACACACGATTTCTCTTTATCCGTTTATTATAACTCTAGAAACCTGAGAAATAAACTACAAAGTGTCATTATTATATCATTAACGGGATTAGGTTTGAAGAAAACTAGATGGCGCCAGTGTATCCTCAGTCCATTAAATGTAGGCAACGCATCTGCAACACATTTGCTTGTTGCGGATATCTATGGCCGTTACTCACTAGTATTAAATAGCAACTGAGTGGCGTTCTCACTACAATGTGCAACAAATTGTAATCTTTGCGACAAGCGTATAAAAATTGTGAAATATAGGGATACACTCCCCCTCAGGAGGGTGCAATCTCGAGGGGGAAAAAAATATCATATGGCTCGTTTGCCACCTTATTCCATAAAAAAAATTCAATGAAGGCGAATATTTTTACGTTATGACTTAGGTCAAAATATTTTCCGTATTTTCTTATGTGCATTATCTATTTTTTTTGTATCGAATGCACGACTGTATCGATGCATCTCTAATTCGATGGAATAACATCGGAGAGCAGAGGGAAAAACTAAATTATTACTTCACAAATATTCTACCTCCCCACCAACCAAACTGAGAAACCCAAAACTAATTATCTAGATATCAATTTAAGACCGCGATTTAATCTTAAATATAAAGCATTGCCTTCCAGGTCAACATTTGATTGTCTCGTCTAGACAAACGTCGCGCCGTATCACAACTTGCACCATTTAACCTCTCCCTCCCCTGCAAGTCATTAAGAACTAGTAAACCGATAGCAATTAAAACTTAGGTCTTATTTATGTTTAGTACTACAATTATATTCACTTGAATTGTTTGTAGTAAATAAAATCGAATTAAACACAACCATGTAAGAAGATTCGTAATAATTAAAAAAAATACAGATGAGAGCTTTCGGAAAAGAGAATTGGGGTGGAGAAGTAAAAAACATGGGAATTGTTTGAACTTAGACTCCAGATAAACCATCGAATCCATGCAATGACTCGGCTCAAGGCCTCCTCGGCTTGGGCTGTCACTCATTACGCGGTAAGCATTCCGATTCGAGGGTGCCCGAGAGGGCCGAGCCTGGGCTCGATCGGTAGCTATTATCGGATTACCTGAGTCGGACCAGCTACTGATTCCGGCTACTGGTCTACTATCAGTATCAGTTTCCGTACGGGGACAATTTTAGTGATCAGAGATTTCAGCTTTGCTTTAATATTAAAACTGAATGTGAAAAACCCGCTTTATAGCACTATTACAAGCGTAATTGTATTATATACTCTATTTTGATCGCATATGAGTCCATTATCGCTTAACTGTATAATGGGAATGCTAGAATCGAAATGAAGGAACAAACGGTTAATTGCTAATGGGATTACAATGACACTAATAGAATAAGGACACGTTCAAACTTAATTGAACCAACGAGCACGTATCATGAATCAAGATTTTACGATAATCGCATTAAATCCACAGAATGCTATGTCCCTCTGGTTAATTTTGAACATTGTTATATTTGTTTCTGGTTAAAATTAATTATTATTGTTAGCAACTAATGTTATGTCTGAAGTAATGTACAGTGAGAAGATTAGATACATTTAAAGGTACGTTTCATGTGCTAAATGAGGTGCCGCGGATCCTAAACTCATTTCTATTCCTCTCCTCTCCCTTCTCATTTCCACTCCCCTCTTCTGCACACAAAGGCAGGCTGTAATTTTTAATGTACAGCACATTAATAAAAACATATTAGTCACTTAACATCAGGTGATTCATTGCTATAGGCAATTACTATATTGGACAGTGGTAGAACTCACAACCACATCTGTCGCACGAATGGGTTGGATCTACTGGTGAAGACAGGCGTGAAGTAGGACGTGCTGGATTTCAGGCATCTTTCCTTTCCCGCCCTTTCCTAATAACGATAGGATGAGAACGGAAATAAAATAGGACGGGGAAGGGATGAATGTGGAAAACGAAATATCCTTTTTCCTGTCTACTGTCTTGTTGCCAGGTGATCCCAATGGCTCGTTTGCCACCTTCTTACAAAAAACACATTTGAAATATTCGATGCCTAAACAATTGAGTCACGAATTCAATTTACGAATAATGACGTGACTCATAAATGTATGTTATTTATTACAGTCGCTGCGAATATTTTGTAGCCTAAAATATTTGCATCGCGTTTAATGTCATAGTATGCTGTTTATTCACATACAGAAATATATGTAGCCTATGCGTCATACGATATATATTAACAAAATCAATAGTGTTTCAACGAAATCCACTAATTAATTTATCGAGTTTTTTTTAATAAGGAATAAACTAGCTCTCGATCACAATCCCATCTGATGTGGTAGGAGATGGTACGCGTACGGTAATCTCACGCGGTCTAACAATAAAGGAACCAGGTATATCCTTACACTCCGGCCACAACATTGGCAGAGGTCCACAGTAGCATGAACGGACCGGCATTTAAAAATCATGATTCTACGAAACTATTGTTATATTACGAAAGCAAACTATTGGTTCAAATCCCTGATGCATACGACTTTCTTCGGTATTCGTTGAAAGGGCCCATTCTTATTCCCACCAACCTTTATTCGAGAACTATCTGGAAACTTTCTGAAAACTTCCCTCGACAAACTTGCCCAAGAGGATTACGCGACGAGGTGTAGACGCTTTCACTAATAAATCCGCGTGATCCGAGCCAATATTACGTTATTCCGCATTCAGGTTTCCGTACTCGAGCGGGAAATCTCTCGAAACTTTAACATTCGAGTTGTAAAGAGAGTTTTAGTCGTGTTTATTTCAGTTATTTCCCTGATTGACTCTGACTTCAGTTCTTCACTTAACCCTCTTCTGTTTATTGAAAATATATTACTACAAACATAAGACGAAGTTTTATTATTACTAACAAATATGGCAGAAATTGCAACAAAAAGAGATAACCGAGAAGAGGATGCGGAAACTAAGGATTCATTTGACACCCCCCCCCCCCCTCCCCCACTCAATCACCACAAAGATGAGCAGGAAAGATAATTTATTAATTACATTATTTAAAAATTATCTTAATCACCAAACACATTCATTGTGAATAACGTTGCAATACTTATTTTATTTCCTCGTCTCTTGCAAAAGAGAAAAATGTACCAATAAAATGATAATTGGAAATATATAACATTTATTTACTTTACAACCAAACTCTAATACATTGCAAAAGTTTGCCGTAGTAATATTTCAGCGGGGAATAAATGCCACGTATATTGTTACCCATTCCGATACGCTTCGGTCTCGAGAGGTCAAATTGTCCTGGTGTCGTGAGGTCGCAGCTTGCATTTGTTTCGCAACTTTTGTGAAACTCATATTAATTTCGTATTCAGTAAGCAAATGTTTGCGAATACATCACTTTATGTAGAATGTTGATCATTATAGGCCTTTTTTCAGGTTCATTTCAATCAAAAGCCGAATGTATGGGAAATAGAACTGTTTAGAACAATTCATGCCGCAGAGTTACATCATCGCTCAACTCGACGGAGCTCTAAGTACCAATTACATCATCTTGATGGTCGGCTTTCCACTGCTGTGTGGTTTTCGCGTAATTTCCTTCCTCGCAACCAAGCTGTGGAATTATCTATCCCCAGCAATATTACCAAGCCAACACAACTTAGGATACTTCAAGAAGGGAGCTACTCTTAAGGCATTTGCAGTTGCTCTGGTGCTGTAGATGTTAATGGGCGTCGGTGATCACTTAATTAGGCAACCTGGAGCTCGTTTGCCCCCCTATATACTGGACTACTGAATCTGGTCATGGTTACAGGAGTCGTCAAAATAATGTAGTTATGGCCACTACAGTCTATCATCAACATGCATGTAATGCCGGCGGTGGAGATATGTTGGCTGAGGGCGAAGATTAAAAGGAACTCAGAACCGAAAAATGTAAAAGTGTAAAGTTCCAAAAGTGAGTAGTGTCGGTAGGAGACATCCTAGGAGAAATTACATCGATCAGATATTTGTGATAGATGTATGGTTGTAGAAGAAGGGAGAGAGATGTGACAGCACAAAATGCAAATCCATGATCTCTCCCCTCTGGGTTACGGGCGCATATTTTATGTCAGAATCGAATTTATTACGTACGTAATAAACATTCCTTGGTAGAACTTTAATAATAATTCATCCGTGTTCCCATTTTAAACTTAATTTCATGTTAATTAAACGACAAAATGTTCATTGTTTCAGGTGGAAAATGAGATAGATCGCGTAATATGCGTTCAGAAGCTGACTGCGCGATTGCCTGACAACATGGCGGCACGGGCATTTATCATACTCGCGTTCCTCGCTCAAGCTGTGAGTAACTCTCCTTTAAATTTGACTACATAAGATAAATTATGTGACAAAACGTGCTACACAGAATTCTTCTACTCTCGTCAATTTTTTTCATCATTTGACTTGACTAATTTGTGATGATCTAGTGAAAGCCATGTATTCACTTATATAATGCCTTTTACTTTATATGGTCATAAGAATTTTATAGCTAAATCTGTTAATTGACAGGATATAGATTATAAATGTTTAATAATATGTACATTGATAAATAACAAGTGATTTAAAGTAAGAAATCTGGAGCCAACACTGAAATCGTAAAAACCAAAATATGTTGAACCCTTTGGTAACTCGCCGCTGGCGATTCAAGGGGTTTATATTGAAGTACAATGAATCATAGATTTGACGTCCACACAAACTTGACCTCTATGAGGGTATAAAGTTATTTCGTCGTTTCTAGGGACTAAGGAAATGTAAATTTTCGAGCAATTTGATTGCTCGGTTCCATGTAACAGCGCATCACGTCAGATGAACCGCTTGTTCGTTTACAAATCTGGAAGAAAAGACTTCGTGAGATGCCACGTATTAACCACCTAGGTCATGAAAAGGTTGAATGTGATATGTGTACTACACAAAGTTAACTTAAATGGCTTGTTTGTGAATGAATACAGCCTGATGACAGTATTGATGATAATAAACCGTCTCCTATGTATTCTAAATAGGCTTCTTCTTTTAACTTTAAATAATCCATACTATTATATTATATTTATTATAAATGTGAATGTAAGTTTGTATGTTACGCCTTCCCGCGAAAGCTACTCGACCGATCATTATGAAACTTTGTACCCATATCTTGGAGGTACTAGAAGTAACATAGGATACTTTTTATGAAAAAAATAGTATATAAAAAGCGAAGTATGTATGTTTCCTACTACACTATAGACTAACTATAGACCTACTAACTATAGACTCCGAAACGGCTGGACCGATTTCGATGAAATTTACATGGATTGTCCAGATTGACACATTTCTGGGTTTGGTGGAATCGGATCAACATCATAAGTGGTACCCGGGCTAAGCCGGGGCAGGTCACTAGCTTAATTAGTCTTAATAATTTCCTGTATTGTCTCTTATTTATATTTATAGAATAAAAATTAATGGAAGTCGTTTGTTTTTCCACCCGTATTAATTCTCAACTTATAATAAAGTTCGCGAGCCGTTCATACGATGAAGCATTGAGAAAGTTTGTGGTAGAAATTAGTTTTGACGTATTTAAAATATAGGCAATATTATTACGTTTTATGTCATCTTTAGTAGGAGATGGTCATCGAATACATCACATATGCGTTGTCTATCTATCCCCACCCTAGTCAAATCTTCCCTTTCCTATCTTTTCTTTATTATAAAATTAAAGGAGATTAGGAGTAGAATTAGATCACCGGCTCGACTATCATACGAAACGTAGATTACTTCTACTTCACGCCTGTCTTCTCTAAGGTCGTGGTATTTCAACAGTCAAGCTGGCGTGAAACAGACTATTAGTATGTTCCTAAGTATATTAATTCGTGTAAATGTCGATGTAGTTTATATTTAGATTACACGCATTAATGAGTATTTATAAAAAGGACGAGGTAAATACTAAAATTACATGACATTTCGCAACTCGTTACAAAGTTTCATCTCACTTGCGTGACGCCGTCACCAAACATAAGGAAAGGTTTATGAATAAATCGCCTTTTATAATAAAAGTTACAAACTTAATATTACTTAAAACATGTGTAGATTTTGAAGACTTTTCAGGGGTATACGAAGCTGACTAGCCTTAAGTGATTTATGTTAAAATGAAGTGAGTGATCACGGATCCATAATATTGGCAATTCCAGAAGAGTTTGCGAGAATGACGTTTAGGTAGAAAGGGAATTTAACATTGGTACATGTAGTGTCTCTGTCACTGTGCAATGTCGACAAGAACATCGCGTATGTTTCCCCAGCATTATAGTACAGACCAGAGACAAGAAAGCTTCGCATTATGCATTACCTGCGCATGCAAAGCAAATGCAAAGCTTTCCAACACTCGCTATCTAATAATTATAAATTATGTTCATTTCTGCAAATGCGGGATTTCGCGACGGCCGCAAACGTTTGCCGTTTCGAGGCACACGAGCAATGTATGCCGCCGAAAATGTTATGATAATTTAGCAACATTTTCATTGCAGAATTTATTACAGTTAGGTTTTGTACAGATTTGTTACCAAAGTATGAGCTGAGACAAAAATTAAACCGTCTGTTTTTTTATTCTTCATTTAACTCTTTATTCCAATAACTTTGTAATTCACCACCCCATAAATAATACCGATCTAAATTCTTTTTCGTACCTGCAACGTGGAACGGTATATGTTTTGTTGAACGTATGCAAAATCACCGGTCAAAAGTGTTCCGAAGACAGTGACAGAAATTCACGATGATGGTGTAAAAAGGATAGCGTAATTAAAATAATAAGGCAAAAGAAGATAGCTAGTGTTTGTCACTTACGCGTAAATATAAACGCGTGATGTGAAATAAAGAAACGACGTTCCAATTAGGACGTTTCTTATAATATAATTCTTATAATTCTTTCACAGTTAGAAAAGTATATTATACCTGAGTGCTATAGACTATCTAATGTTAAATCTCGTGTCTTAATATTTGTCCGGGATAAATTACGAAATTACTGAACTGATCGTAATGAAATTTGGTCACTATAACGATCGGTTCACCCGATATCAAGTGATCGCTACCTATAGACATCTGCAACAAGCTAATGAGTTGCAAATGGTTTGATTAATGTCACTTTATAGTTATACATTTCTCTAATATCAAGAACAATTAAAGTTTTTTTAATTGATCAAGAAAATAACACAAATGTGATTGATATTATAATTTCGTCGTTCATTCATGAAAAATAGGAATAAAATCAAAGAGCGGAAGTGAGTTAAATTACTCGACGGAATCCTTCAGCCAACACTCCGCTAAACGAATTCCGTGCAATAAATCAACATTTGCTCAACAATTCTACAGCTGAGCGATCGCAGCATTGAAGCCAAAGGAAAAAAACAAGGAATACTCCCAATTGCGAAACGAAGATGTATTTTCGCTTGGGTTTTGTTACTTTTATTTGAATTTATTAATTACTCACTCTGTTTTGGTTTTCATATTTTTTGGAACACTTTTTACTAACAACCTGCCCCGGCTTCGCTCAGGTAGAGACAAAGGAAAAATAGCCTATACTACTTGCTGATAGAAGAGCTATGTGTGAGCTATGAGTGGAAGAACAAGTGGAACAACAGTGACATATCGGTCAAAAAAAAAAATGTCCCGTAAGTTGAAATAAATAGACGATATTATGTCTTTCTTCACATTTAATAAGGTGTGATACTATATATGTGTAGCGTGAATATCTTTCAATCAAAATAATAATAAATGAAACACGCTAAGTTACATTACTTAGTACCCATTGTTATTTAAATTTTAACAAATAGATGGCGTTGTTCTTAATGTTAAAAAATCGCGAATCCTAAAGATCCTAGTTAGGGCAATGGGACTATGAATATGGACATTTCAAATTAATCTGACGCTTTGAAGACGATGAAAATCAGGTTAAAAACGTACAAACAAACATACATACACAGAGCTAATAAAAAGCGGACAAGGCAGCGGGATGAACTCACATACTCTTTTTACAGTATCTGAGAAAGAGAACAGCCGGCAGTAATTATGATATTCCACTTTCTAGTACAGATTGAAAGAAATGTAATCAATTCTCTAACAGTATACGAGATTGTGTTTACCATCTTAATTGGATTTTATCCAATAACCGGTCTATTTCGACGGTGTATGCAGATAACTTGAAGATTAAAAAGTTGTAAGGCTTATAATACTATGAAAGGCAATCTCCCCTCAGGCTTACCCCTCGGAGCTGTCCTGTAGTCGCAGGCAGGGACCTAAGACCAGACGGGCTGGTTGGCGTGGTTTGTAAGATACTTGCTTTTCACGCCGCAGGTCGTGGGTTCGATTCCCACCCAGGACAAATATTTGTTTGCATGAACATGTCTGTTGGTCCTGAGTCTGGATGTAATTATATATTTAAGTATGTATTTACAAAAGAAAATTAGTATATGTAGTATATCAGTTATCTGGTTGCCATAGCACAAGCTCTGCTTAGTTTGGGATCAGATGGCCGTGTGTGAATATGTCATAGGATATTATTAAAGGATATTATTTTTCGCAAGGTTACACTACTCATTATGCGTTAAGCTCGCTAGTACACATTTTATCATGTTCAAATTGTCTTTATGCATTATTGTGTACAAAGTTTTATATAAATAAAAATATGTTACGCACTAGTTTAGTAACAGGTAGTTGAAGGTCATATCCGGACGTATACACTGATGTCGGCAATTTGTGCCAACCCATTACCGTACCGTTTTCCTTGTTTAATTACATTCAATTCAATATTGCTGGGGAAAGTTATGAGTAATAACTTGTGCCACGATATCCATTGGCCTCTTATAAACAAAATTAATAATTATAACAGTTATTCACGCTTTCGTGTTACTATTTGCGTTGTAGGAACATGACTAAACGGGCCCCACAAACAGGAGTACGTAATAATACGAGCCAATTTATTACTAATGCAAATTCTCGTGTCAGCTACAAGCTACGCCGTACGTTTCGAGCCCTCTGCAAATTTGCGCCAACGTTTCTAACCCCCGCATTCGCAGGAGCGCGTAATTTCTGTTTATTACTTTGTTTCCATCAATGCGTTCACCGTAAATTATAATAAAACGAGATTTGACAATTATTCTGTTAGAAATGATTAACTAGATTTTTATTTACTCTATACAAATATTTAAAGTCCAATAAATTTGCGAATATAACGTATTACCAGCTCATGTTCATACATCACACTATGCCAGTCATGAAATTAAGTTTGAAACTAGTTTTAGAAACACAATTTTCTCTCTGCTATAATTTGTGTTCAAAATGTCGCCATCTATAGAATACAAATTACGCACTTATTATTTACTATTAGATATAACAGTCTATGAAACTGATTAACTGACGAATATACCAACCCTCAGACCAACCTACTAAGGCCTAGGGACTTGAAATGTTGTACAGAGAAGTCTGGTATTAGTATGCGAGCACTAAAAAGGATTTGTCCTAATTCATCCCTACCATTATCTATAAAACGGCAAAACATGAAGTTTGTTGTATGGGACCCACTTAAATATTTTTTTCATTCTGTTTTTTTATTATTTGTTGTTATAGCGGCAACAGAATTACATCATGTGTGAAAATTTCAACTGTCTATCACGGTTCATAAGAGACAGCCTAGTGACAGACAGACAGATAGGGTTCCCGTATTACAAATTTATTATAACATTGAAAAATAAAGACTTATTTTGCACGATACCGGACAAATCGTAAGCTCCTTTAAATGAGATATTACAAAAAAAAATTAAAGAATTATGGACGTTAAAAGAAATTTAAATATTTCAATCCGTAATGTTTGAATTGAAGGCGGCGGTTGAAATTTTTGCGAGTTTCAAGCGAAAGCAACACCCAACTTTTTTTTCAAGTTCTATTGTGTGTTCAATGCGCAGTTTTGTTAAAAAGATATATGTTTCACAATGGTAGAGCCCGCAACAACAACATCTGTTGCACGAATTGGCCGACTCGAACGGTGAAATACCACGACCTCACAGAAAATAGGCGTAAAGTAGAAGTACTCTGCGTTTCGTCTGATGAGTGAGGTTCCGTAGGCCTAATTTTAGTCCTATTCCCCTTCCCACCCTTTCCTCATAAGGATAGGACGGGAAGGGGAAGAGGATAGGATGGGGAGGGGGTTAACGGGGGAAAGGAATTATCCTTTTTCCTGTCTATGTCCTTCTTTGTCCTTTAAAGGTAGGCAACGCATCTGCAACGCATTTGTCTGTTGCGGATGTTCATGTGTCGCGCTCACTTGACATCACGTGATCCGCTTGCTCGTTTGCCACCTCACATAAAAATAAAATAAAAAAATATATGAAAGATTCGTTCCCGCAACGCGGATAAATAGTCACAATGTCTCTTGCATGTGCTTTATTCGTGAAGATTGAAGAATTCGAAGAAATTAGCAGCTTCTTTAAGAGCTACATGATCACAGGTACGAAGTCAAAGGAAAATTAATAGTATTTCAAATAAATAATATTTCAACGTTATTTATTATTTTTCTAATAATTAATAATTTATTTCCTAAAGAAAGGCGATATAAGGAGCATGCATGTCAATGTAGATGAAGCGAGAGAGGTGTGCCATGCGGCAAATAGATTTTTTTAATGGAAGAACATGGCCAACGAGCAAGCAAATGTGTTGCAGATGCGTTGCCTACCTTTAATGGCCTGAGGAGGGTATAGACAGGAAAAAGGATATTTCCTTTTCCCCGTTAAGGGTCCAAGGGTCATGTTTGTTATTCTTTCACGAAAAAACTACTGAATTGATTTTAATGAAACTATAAAATACTATATATAGCTATATATATATACTATATATAGCTTATACATCTGAATAACATATAGGCTTTAATTTATAAAGATATTGTGTGAATTGACCGAAATATAACGATAAGTGTCAAGTAAGGAGGAAAAACTTTCGCCTTATGCGAGCTATTCTGATACACGCTGCAAAAACCGTTAGATTTACACGTATATAATGTATAATGGAAATGTTTACCTTAAATAGTACTTAAAAAAATCCCGCGACTGCATATATATATTTTATGTGTAAGCCATTATCGCCAAAATAGTGAACCATCTATTAATTATAGGGCGGAGCGAAGCTTGCCGGCCAGCTAGTTTAAAATAGTGAACCATGTATTAATTATAGGGCGGAGCGAAGCTTGCCGGCCAGCTAGTTTAATATTTAAATTTTAGTTGTTGTCTTTAACAAAAGCACGTAACGTTTTTTTTTAACATATTGGAAACAAACATTTACGGAGCGCGGAAATTGAGCCGATATTGGACATAGAAATTTTCAAATTACGTTGTTTAGTTGCGTCGTAGATTGTAATTAAGGATTCGGTAACCAGCGAGCGCTCTGACCTAGTTACCGATATTATATATATTATTATATGCATCGTATTTAAATATAAATGCAATCTATACATATAATAAAAAAAATGATCGCTGTCTGTACATGGAAGATATTCGAGAATAACTATTATTGGGGGCCTTTATATATGCAATAAAACCCAAAACAATGATTACTAGAATTTTTGTCTGTTTGTCTGTGCGTTTGTTACCGCTAATCGCAGAAACGGCTTCACCGATTTGAATGCGGTTTTCACTGATGTATTGTTTTATCTCAATTGGTTTATAAAAAAAAAGTTATATCAATTTAAAGAACCAAGTGAAACATTTTTTCGATAAAAATGCTTTAAAATAACTGTTCAGTTGAATAGGTTAAACTTTTAGTTATATATGTTATTAGTTATATTATGAACTTTAAAATGACGATGATTGAAAGTTTACAGGGCGGGCGAAACCGCGGGGCACAGCTAGTCTTTAATATAATGATGATTGAAAGGTTAAGTTAGGTTAAGTTCAAAACAGGACAGTGTTGAAGATTTTGGAAACTTCAGCTAGATACACTGTGCATAGCACACGCATGTCTTTCGGAGACGCAAAGCGCTCGCTCGTAAGTATATTATTTACACGTGTGTAGACGATTGTAGCAATTATGTATGTATTCTTTTGTAATATGTTTTGTTAGGTTAGGTTAGTAACTTATTATTACCGAGGAGGTTTGGCGTTAGGCAGGCGGGTTTAAGCAATTATATATGATTGCTAAACTCTGCTACGGCCATACTGTGTCGACCCCCATGCGCGGGCAGGGAGATGATGATGAGGTTAGGGTAGTATTAAGTACGAATTATCTTGTCGTTTTAGTAAAACTGCAGTACGGGTGAAACCGCGTGGCATAGCAGCCGCAACAACATCTGTTGCAGGAGCGGAATGGTTCGACCGCTGAAATCCCACGACCTCATTTGCAACACATTTGCTTGTTGCGGATGTCTATGGGTAGCATTCACTAAAAACAAATGACGTCATCATAAAAAAAATTGAATGCGGGTTATATTTTAATTTCGTGTCGGAAAGTAAATGCGCAGAAACTTTATTTGTATTTAAAACTGCACCGCATTGTGCGGCGCTGCGGGTATGTGCTGCTGAAACTATTGTTGTCAACTTAAACAGTTTCAGTAACACACTGGAATATACAATTGTTGGGCCCTCGTTTTAATTAGTATCTGACGTATAATAAGTGCATTTTAGCTACAATAATAATCTTAACGGAGAGGACAATACTTTGAACTCTATGCGAATTTTAACAGTGGTAGAACCCACAACAATAGAATCTGTTGCACGATTGGGCCGGATCGACCGGTGAAATACCACGACCTCACAAAAGACAGGCGAGAGGTAGAAGTATGCGTTTCATCTGATGAGTGAGGTGATGGAGGCCAAATTGTAGTTCTTTTCCCTTTCCCATCCTTTTCTAATAAGGATGGGATGGGAACAGGAAGAGTATTAGACGGGGAGGTGATGAATGGGGAAAAGGAAATATCCTTTTTTCTCCCTGTCCATTAAAGGCAAACTCATCTGCAACTCATTTCCTTGTTACGGATACGTAGGTACCGCTCAATTAATATGAGGTGTTTTCTGGTTTCCTAGCTTCATTAAATAAAATCCACGGTAGAGTCAAGGTAACTTATAGTGCTCGAAGAATCGCACTAAACTTAAGAGGAAGTAGGCCGAACACATTATTCATAATATAGCCAAATTGTGGTTCATGCACAGGACTTCACAGAAGGTGACACCTCAAAACCTAGGTGATCATTTTACCCCCACCCTTATACCCCACCATATAATAACTCGCCGTATGAATCGATCGATTGTAGCCATTAATATCGCTCACGATGCTACTACGGTGTCGATAAAAAATGGATCCCAATTTGCGGCCCAATTTCATACAATCGACACCCGCATGAGGACGTCATCGGACATTGTTATACTTTATAAAGGATGGAAAATTCTACATGTTTTAAATATTATCTCAGCATTTTTAATTATGCAATGTTTATTTGATGACAAGTTTTCGGCTTATAAGTTTTTAATCAGTCACTTGATTTTGAAATAGTCTGGTCCATAAAATTACTTATTTAACTGCAGATTTGTACAATGCGTGTACCCATAGGATATTACATTGTGGAACTTCTTTCACCATTCGAAAGCTCCATTCTCACTAACGTAGAGTTATTTTTAATTAATTAATACATAATAAATTATTGAATTTAGATAAAAACACGTCCAGTAATTAGTTTTTTTTTCTATTCATCAAACGGACTATTCAGTCTCATTGTTGAAGTCACGCACGGTATACGTGCATACAAATTAAAGCAAATGAACATACAAGACATCCTGTTTTGACTGTTGTTCTGTATTGTCTGTGATGCTTTCGAATAGAAAGTTGTTATAAGTTGTAGCAATTTGTTTACTATTTTCTACCATCAACTCACAGGCATGTCATTGAACAGCAAAGGCATACCTAAATAATTATTTATATGTGCCAATCGATATTTGCCAGCAGTGACACTTCTCGTGCCCTTGTCATATTGAATAAATTATTCACGTAGATTGATTTATAAACTAAATTATAATTAAAAGCAGATAAATAAATTTATAAAATTAATAAAGTTGAAACAAACATAACCATTTAAATTTACCAATAGTTTTTAAGAAATTCAAGAATAGACAGATAACTGAAAGTTTACTGGGAAAAATAGAAAAAATACCCATTGAATAGAATTCCAAAAATATTTCATAGTGATTCGACCCCACACAGATAGAACGGAGTATCGGATTTTATATAGTATTAAATACCGCCGTTCTTTAATATATCACGAATCTGGTCAGTATCATTTCCTTTAGGAAGTTCCCTACTGAACATAAACTTGCCTGACCATTCATTCCTTCATCAAGATGCCTGAAGTAATAAAGTATATATTTGTTGTAATTGACTCGTTTGGGAGAAATGTTTGACACTTTTATTTTTGTGTAAATGACAATTCATTGTGAGAATAAATAAGTATTTATTAAAATGTCTATAGTAATAACCAAAGCAAGCGAGGCGATTTTGAACTGTTGTGCAAACGAAATTTGTATTTTCCAACAACGGAATTTATAAAAGTTCGCGGCTGCGATTGTTTTCAGGAAAACTCTTCGAAAAAAACCCTATCGCGATTCAATGACTTCATTCGTTTAGAGTTGAAAGTTTGTTGAATATTTCCCGTGAAAATATTTTGATAAAATCGTTTACAAAAATAGACGGTAGAAATGACAGTAGACGTCAAGTTTTAGCAGTGGCCGGAATATGCCATTTTATTTAAGTTTTTCTTTGACTAACGATAATTACATATCAATTCCAATAGTAACTAGAAGATAAAGAACAGAAGGTATATTATCTCTTTCACTGTTGGACGTAGACCCCGATAAGGGGTGTCTGCCACTATCGCCACGATTGGCAGGCGGGTTGGTGATCGGTGGTTGTACAGAGAGGACGCTGCTGTCCGTTCTTCGTTCGTTCGAATCTATTTGTTAAATTTTAAATAACAATTGATTCTACATCCAAAGGAACTTAGCGTTTGTAAAACTAATTATTGAAAGTACCAAAGTTATTTCAAAAGGCATCTTCCTTAATGCATTAGAGCAGTGGTTGCTCAGCGGTTTAGGTTCCGACTATTGTTGGTGGGTACTTCTAAAATGCTGTGTTGGAGTATAAAGCGTAATTTCGTGGGATGCACGTCCGGAAGTTTGTTTATAATGCAGTAGAAATGGGTTATTCATTATACTGGAGTATGTTTTAAAAGCATTTGCACGCTAGTTTGAGTGCTTAACATTAATCCACTTCCGTGCTAATGTTACTTAAAGTTACCTTTAACTTTAATTGTCTTATATTATTGCGCAATGTCGAGTGGTATAATAAAATGTCTTATTATTTAAAAAAAACACTGTGTTATTCAGATGAATCAGTATTGCATGGAATTTATATATTTTAATAAGCAAAGCCCACAGATAAAAAATCAAAACTTTGTTTTCTAATTTTGGATATCCTCTTATACGAGAAAGTAGCAAACGACCAAGCGATTAATAAAAGTCATAAGAAAATAAAACTGCGGATGTTATAAAAAAAATAAAATTTATTATGCGACTAAATTGAAGAGGTCATTACGTTGAAGTACAACACAGTACGCGCGTGTGTTTGCAAACTGCTAGTGCTTGCACGCGACTCTAGAGCTATTTCAGCGTGAACAACGTATTCAGGAACACATCAAGCTTTTATACGGTAGAGCGCTCTAAATATTTTTAATTTAATTCATTCAAATATTCAAAGTTTTATCGGAAGCATATTGATCTAAAGAGCTATATTTAAAATTACTTTTTCATGAATGTAAAGTACTTCAGTTTCAGTGGTGGTTCAATGGTATGTATGGCTTTGACTTATGTACTGTAGGTCGCGGGTTCGAACCCAGCTTTAGTTTGTGTAATTTATTTCGTCACCACTGTTTCGAAAACGAAAACATCTCGAGGAACCCGGCATGTCTTAAGAATTACCAAATGCGAAGACATGTGATATTCAACCCGCACTGGGCCAGCGTGGTGGATTACGGCATCTTCCCTCTCTCGGAGAGGAGACCCGTGTCCCTACAGTGGGGAAACGTACAAAAAAGGCTGATTCATTATTTAAGTTTCTTGGGTTTCTTTCACAATTTCCAAGAAAAGTCCTGAATAAGCTACTTGCAACTTATCTGACGAATAAAGTCATGATTGATATTTCACAATTTCCAAATAAGCTTAACTGGTAAATAAAATACCAAGTAAATTATTGGTTAGATCATCAATCAGATAAGAAAGTTATTTGGTAGTCATAGTTACTTAACAGTGTATTCCTATCTTTGACAATTTATCTTACGTTTCGTTTCAAATAAAAATAACCGATTTCTAAAAAATGCTTTTTGTATCATTACAATTTTTGCCGAATATGCATTTAAAGTATATCAATACGTAACACAAAAAAATGCATTTCGGATTTAAAAAAGAAGTATTTTTGCTCATTTACGTAACATTTTCTCACGTTACGTAAACCGAAACGTAAAAATCTTCTCTTACTTACAAGTAACAAACTGACACCTAAACTTACAATAAAAGTTAATATTTCGAAAATACTTCAATAAAATTAAAAGCTCTGCCATTCTCCCTTAAATTTAAAAAAAATAAGGTGTATATAAATTTATCTATAAACATCACTTAATATCTTTTATATTATTTACACGGCTACCTCTATAATTTATTAAATTCTAATTTAACCTTTTTCCAACACTATATTAGTTTACAGAATTCCCGATACAAAAGGTAGCTCAGAGTAAAATTATTTTCAAATTTAATGTGAACGTTGTCAAAGCTGCAATAAATCAACTTTTCACTTGCAAGCTTTCAGTTAAGTTATAAAAATAGCAGCCGGGGTGTTATTGAAATTGAAAAAAAAATATCGAATATATAAGTCTCCTACGTATTTTCTATTAAAATAACAGATGTAAACAGAGTGCTTGCGGACTGTTGAGATGGACTAATGGATAAGGTACGAAACGAGTATATTAGGAAGCCTGAAAGTAGCACCAGAAATAGAAAAGTCAAGAAGGTAAACGCTTATCATGGTATAGATATGTCATGGGGTGGGTAGAAAGGCATTTAACTAAGAGAGTTTGAGAGATGAATGTGGGGGGATGTGAAGAAAAATTAAATATAAACAAGGTAATAATTCAATTTCATGTCTAACAAAAGAATTATTCTTTTTCTCATTCCAAAGTGTCACAGACAATAAATTTAAAAGCATAATAATGAAGAACTCTTTACATTTCACCTCTGTTGTCGACTACACTGTGACGGCGCAGAGCACGAGACATCAAATGGGCACAGTACATTCACTATTCCACATTCAGACAGGTGAATAGGCCATTGTAATAGCTTATCTGTGTTTCGCATGCTACTGTGACATGAAAATAACAGATAAAATTTAAAAAAAAAACACTTCAAAAGATACAATGGTAGTTTTCATTTAGCAACGTTTTTCATTAGCGAAATTTATCTCAACAAAGCAGTTCCTATGTTTATGTCAGATCATAACAAAGTGATACTTTTTCGTCACCTATTATAATAAATTATATAAATTTGATATAAAGAGTACACGTTACCGACAAGCATGCATGTTAGATGTATGTATTAGAAGCGAGAGAGGTATGCTAGGTTCGCGACAAATGGGACTCCGTGATCTACGCCTACCCCTCTGGGTTAAGGGCTTGAGCATAATTATTTATAATTAACTAGTGAGCCCCGGCTTCTCCCGGATTGATTCGATTACTTCGAAATTAAACGAAACTTCACAGGAACATCCAAATTTCATCGAAATCGGTATAGCCGTTTCGGAGTCGTACTCGTCTCCTTTTATAAACACGTAACCAATATATATATAGGTATATATATATATTGGTTACGTGCATTCTTTGTTACAACTCTTTTAAATCAAACAGCAGTCATTGATAAATACGGTCAGTAAATATAACGAAATTAATTTATATATTTATAAACGGGTCACGATCTCGTCTGTTGGCGTCACGTGCGCTGCTGACTGTACATTCTCATCCCCCACCCCTTGCCTTCGGGTGTCGATAATCCACTGAATTCTGTTTAGCTCACCCTACTGGTTCAGCTAGGGAGAGGTATAATTCAATCGTGTTATTTATGATATCAGCCGACCCTGTAAATAAACCGTATAATATTCTACCAATATTTACGTAAATATGTCTCCGAAATCGTATTTTTATATTATTCTGGAAAAATAAGTTGGTAAAACAAACTATTTATATTTACTTAGTATTAATAACCATTTTTCTTTTGAACACTTATTAAAAAATATGATATATTATTAGCCAATTGACCCAGAGTAGGGTAATGTTTTTCGCGGGCTTGTGTTTATGTCTGTTCTAATGAGATCTCCTGTAGTCTAAACGGCTTGACCGATTGAAGAGTGAGGTGTCGTAAGATTCGTATTATAAGTAATTGATGTGGTAAATAATAATGATACATTCAATTGGGGTTTTATATTAACTATTACTCGTCTTTGAACTAAAGTTATACGAACCTGACAGAAACGTTTTGGTATTAAAGTGTTGGGAGTCTCAATCCGCATATTTTCTATTTCCTCTACTTCATTTCCTCGTCTGTCCTTCCCAACATGTGTGCACCACTTTAAGGCACCTAACATCAAATAACAGTTGAACCCGCAAGAACATCTGATGTACCGTGGCCGGCGTAACCGGTGAAATACCGCGACTTCACAGAAGACAAGCGCGAAGTAGATTCTGTGTGTTCACCTCAGTCATCGGTGCCGTAGGCTTAATTCTAGTCCTCTTCCCCTTGTCATGCTTTTCTAATAAGAATGGGATGGGAAGGGGAAGAAGATTTGACGGAGAGGGAATGGATAGGAAAACTAACCTAAATAAATAAAACAGATAACCATCTTAGGCACAGGCAACGCTCTTTAGGTTGTGGCATATATATATATATATATATATATATATATATATATATATATATATATATATATATATTTAATTTCATCCATATGTGAAAATAAGTTAAGAAAAATATTTCATCGTCTTTTCCATTAAACATAATGAAGGCCCTAGACAAGTTTGGTTCTACTTTAGTAAACACTAGTTATAATGTCGGCAGCCCTATTAACATAATGTTCTCACTGGCGCCCCCACAAATTACGTCATCATTTTGCAGCAGTCACAAAATGCATGAGCGCATTAAACATAAAATGTACGTAAATAAAACATGAAACAACTATTACGTGCACAATTTTTAAAAGAAATAACTTTTGCACGGAGTCGTTATTCCGTTTTTAATATAACACTCGTAAATCTCATTACGTTGACATCGTAATGTATTTGAAATATTACCTCTATGGTACTATCTGTGATATTTCCGACCAGGGCTGCCAATAAAACATGTTTTTCATTTGTCGTTAATGTGGAATTCCATTAAAAATTGTCATTAGTGTATTGTTGTTTTTATTTACTAACTGTATATTTCTGGTGAATCTTCTGCGAACAATTCGATAGTTTAACACCAAGTCAAAATTGAGTACAGATAGAAGGTTAATGTGTGTAGATGTAATAATGATGTGGCCATTGAACGTTAGGTAGTGCAAGGAAGATTAGAGAGGCACCAGGGTATGTGGAAGATTAGAGCCACCAGGGTATGAGAAAGATTAGAGGCACCAGCTTATAAGGAAGATTAGAGGCACCAGGGTATGAGGAAGATCACCCAATAGGTCGAACGATCAGGTTAAAGCGACAGTAGACGTCCCCTGCACGAATACGCGCAAAAGAAAGTAGTTAGGAAGCAGTCAAGATTGTATCAATAGAGAAGAAATGAGGAGAACACCGGCTCCAATTAGCTTATGTGATATCCAAGTATTGCAGATGCCTAACCACACTTTTTATAAGAAAGGGATTCGGTCCGTAATTAAATGAGACGCAGAGGTATAAAAACTTCTAAGGCGGTGTTCTATGAGCTTTTGTATCTTCAGTGGTGACGCCGACCCATGTGCAAACATGTGCTGTTACCATCCTTACCACGACAGTTGAATGGTTGTTTCGAATATACTGCATCATGTTTTGCAGAGATTAACAGAACTTTTTTATTGACTTGATTGCTTTTAAGAGACTTGAAAGGTTATCAAAATAAAAGGTTCAACGGTAATGGACTTTACCATACAGCCCAGGGCCCCAGGCGAGGGCCCCAGATTACGTGACAACGAAAACGAACGATACTGCCATAAACTAGGTATGTTTTTGTCGCCCGTATATAATATACTGACCAATTGTCAATCTTGTTTTTTTTATTAAGGTAGGGGTTTCAATTACTAAACCCAAGGTACCACAGACTCACGGTCTTCCCCTTGAGTCCAAATGAAAACCAGATTATGGATTATTTGGTTCATCCATGCATAAGCTGAGTTGGCCCCCTTTAACCATATTTGTTTGCTATTGGTACTTCTTCAAAAAATTGTTTTGTTACTTTTTAGCAATAAATAATGTAAATATCTATCTTGTAATTTAGATTCAAGTACACTGTATAACTTGACAAGTATAATATATGTTGGTTCAGCGCATTCATGAGGTTTATATATCCTTGGCAATGGCACGCGGTTACCATTTTAACATGGCGGAACACGTGAGAGCATTTCTAACAGTACGCTTCTCATGTACTAAGTCACCTCGTGTTGGGAGAACAGCGATGAAAACTTATAAGTTATTTCAAAAGTACATAAAATACATAAGACAAGATTATATTAATCGTTCTGAAATAGCATTACACTACAACTACTAAAATTGTAACTGTGGATTTCCACTGGCGTAAGATCGTGTATCGAAAGCTTTTTCGGCAGTGCAATTCCACGGTAATAGCTATATTGTACGAGTGAAAGCGGGCGATTTAAGATCATATTGAAAAATATTAAGTTCCCATTCACAAATTGTGTGCATAAACCACAAGAATGTTTATTGATGAAGAAATATAAGTCAGGACGTAAATAAGGTGAAGCGTGTCATTATATGAACTAGCCGCCAATCCGGCTTCGCTCGGGTTTTTAACGAATATAAAAAATAAATAAAAAATCTATTGCCTATGTTCATCAGGAATAATGTAGTATTCTAATCGTGGAAGAATTTTTCAAATCGATCCAGTAGTTTCAGAGCTTATTCAATGCAAACAAACAATCGAATCTATCCTCTTTTTAATATTAGTTAAGATGAAATGACTGCCCTGAAATGGAAATAATTTTGATTATAGACAATATGAGGTATCGTGGTTAGGATTATATATTTTATTAAATTAAAAAGAAACATTAAAATCCAGAAACATCTAAAGTAATATGGCGTATATTACTTATATATTAATGGCTCTTATACATTTTCACCACTAATCAAATATACCTTAAAGCGATAAAAGTGCTGTTCGTACTACAACTCTGTAGTTACAGAAACCGCCTTATTAAAACTTTGAGAGCCGCTGATTGCTTCGCGAAAGTTGAATTTACCAAAAGTATCACACGGTTACAAAACTTAATACGACGCAAAATCCAGCTAGGGAAGCGTGGTGTGACGTAACCGTATGCGTATACAGCGTGTTCTACATTACAATATTTTCATTTAAGTTTTAACAATGCTAAAGCCGATTGGGCTAACTCGACCGTTGATATATCACGACCTCACAGGATATACCTGAAGTACGAGTATTGGGTATTTGCTCTGAATTTCATCAGATGATCGAGACAAGACTCATCATTGTTACTTTCCTTTTACCTCTCTACTCTTTTGTCTCCTCCACTCCCTTTCCCTTTCCCTCTGCACTCTTTTGTCTCCTCTACTCCCTTTCCCTTTCCCTCTCTACTCTTTTGTCTCCTCCACTCACTTTCCGTTGCTGTGTTTGTAGCAACAGGCCGCTTTCTCGCTTGCTCCTACTATTAAAAACAGTATTATACCAATGTAATTAATTATTTACTTCCCACAAAAAATATTGATTCGTACAAGCTTTGATACTATCAAATACTGAGCCAATCCCTGATTCCAAAACTACCTTTCACTTTATGTATGTTTGCGAAAAGGTTGGAAACGTTAAAAGAACAAGTTACGTAGCATAAAATGTAACTTTAAAAGAGCCTACTTTTTTCCAGCAGCAAAATTCCACAAAAGCATTAATTCCGCTCAAGGCCGCACGTCGGGGTACATCGTTATTAGTACTGCATGATCAATGACTAACGCTCCCGCTTCATCTGACACACGGCCGCGGTGCTTATACATGTAATTTTTTTACTTATTTTATATAACTGGTAATTACTTGTTTTACAGTAGTGGCGTAATAGGATATGCTGAGAAATAGATAAATAAAACTATTAGGTTAGGAACGGGATAAAATATTTTGTAAATCCAGATCGAATATAAAAAATAATGGATAATCTACAAAATAAATATATATGCACTCACGCCCGTAACCCAGAGGGGATGGCAGAGATAATGGATTTCCATTTGGCGTGATCCTGGCATACCTCTCTCGCTTCTTCTACATCCATACATCTACGCATACATGCTCGTCGGTTACGTGTACTTCGTATATCGCCCTTCTTTAGTAAGACACTAATCTGATCACTATAAGTTCTCCTTCGACTTCTCCTAATGTACAGTTAGGTAAATTTTGAGATGAGAACAGTTTTATAAGTATTAATAATTGCAAAAATTAAGTAACAATGGGCCGGCCACGTACGATCGGGGCAAAGTTGAGGGAGTCCACTGTATGATATGACAGCTGCAGGGGACTAATATTTGTGGCAATCAAAAACCGTCAAGACACTGCAAGTTTTAGGATAATTGTAAATATACTATCTATTTATAGTTCTAAATATCCTACTTAGTAAGGACAAAATAAACTTGCTAATTTTGCACTACACACCGACTGCATTTATTGTCTTTGAAACAATTATAGAAATACTACAAAACTCGTGTGAATAGTAATTTACTTGTGTCGTACGCATTGCAATGGAAAGAAGTGTATAAAATAAAATAAAATTATATTTTAAAATAAATAATATAATATATGTTGTTGTGGGAACCCCACGGCCGTGTGTGTCAACAAAAATCCTAAATCACTGAAGCCATGCATCATTCTTACGATTTCTTTCATGTGTTCTTTTATCCCGTGTTATCCATCAATTTCTGAGACTCATTCCTCAGAAAAATCCTCACATGAAATGGTTAAGCCCTGATTTAAACATCTCGTCTCGCCGTGCTCGTCCTTTATAAAATGTTCATAACGCATTGAAATAATCCATTTATTTATCTTGGAATTCTACATTGAAGTTAGATAACATTAAATCAACAAAATTATCAAAGAAAGAAACAAAAATATCTTCAAATTGTTGATAATTGTGTTGATCACAATCAAGTCTGTATACATACATATACAGCATTGTCAATGCCTTATTCTTGTATGACTTCTTTATTACTCCAAATTTTAAAAAGGATTTAAACTGCTTCCTTACTTTAGGATTTTCTTTACAAGGAGATAACACTCCAAAGTTACATCGTAGCAAATTATGTAACATACAGATGCTGCTTAGAATTTTGTATTTTAATACCTGTATACATATAAGTGTAATGAAATAAAAGCACAGCTACTCGACTGCAACGCGATACGAGGAAACCCATATTTCTGGTATATAAAGTTCTATATGCCATGAGAAGCTGTGGCTCGTCGCTCGTGGTCACTATCATTAGTCTAACAAATTGGTTAACTATTCCTAATTTTATAGAATATTTAAACATAATTTCAACATACTATATTTATTTCATCAATAAAATTACATTCATTTCATAGGAGTCAAACAATTAATTTTTCATTCCAGGCTTCCAAGCAATGTTATCCAACCCATGAAACTGCCTCTTAAGGTTCTTCCCGTCAGCCCACTTGGAATCCAAGTAGCTGTCGTCGTCGTCCTGCTCCAACTTCTTCCACTCTTCCTGTTTTCTATACGCATGCAGCATCAACTGCTTCCTCTCTTCTTCATTCATCACTGGCTCTCTTCCCGGAGCACCCTCGGAGCTTGAGCACAGCTTAACCGTCACTTTGGTTTTGTCATTCTTACCTAAAGAAAGAAATTAGAAGTATTGAAATAAACCAATTCCTCTTGTCCAGAGAGGTAGGCAGAGATTAAGGATTTCCATTTGGAACGGTCCTGGCACAACTTTCTTGCTTATAATTCATGCATCATGTCATCTATCTGCTCCATATAGGGTCGCCAGGATTCACCTCTAAGACGAATTAAATTAAAAAAAAGCCTTAGAATATTGTGGTCAAACAGTGTGTCTGAGGTGCAATTTGCACAGGTCTAAATCCGTCTTTCGTGAGAACGTTACCGACCAAGTTGCCCTGATGTAAAGTGGTTCGACTAGTTTTCCTAACTAATACGACTTCGGTCTCTTCCTGTCGGCCAACTTCTCTGGTGTTCAGGATGTCATTGGCCAGTAATAAATTAACATCAGGGGTTCCGTTGCTAATTTGCCCTACAGTATTTTAAAGAAGGTTCTAGGTTTAATTTAATAAGTGCTTTGTGTTATAAAAAATATCATCCTAAATCAAAATACAAGAGACAAAAATAATTCACACGTATAATTCTAGGTCAAAAGGAAGAGGCTCAGCATATGCCGCTTCTAGTTTGCTGCTAGATTCCATTAATTTGATTGTGCGAGAGTAGCAGTGAGTTAATTATTTATCTATATTAAGATTACCTAAATGATCGCTTAATTTATTTCCATTGATAAACTTCTTTCCGCAAGCCCACAAGCAGGCCCTAGAGGGATCGATAACTTCGTTAGCGGCATGGGTTCCAGACAAATCTTCCACGTTATCCAGTTCCATTCTCACAGGATCGTGTGGCGGGAGACCGGCCGGGAACACGATCTTTGTCGCACCACGGAGTTCGTCAAGTGCTTTAGCCACGTCTTTTTGAGTAAGACATTGGCGTAGGTCGACCTGTCAAATAATTAATATTTCAATCTAAAATGGTGTGTATGTATGTGTGTTTAAGTTATGGAATCTTTGTGATTTTCCCGCCAAAATATAGGATTGATTTGAAATATCGCACACTTATCAAGGACCGATGACAATGCAATAAGTTAAATAGTTTGTCCCATTATCCTTGCCAGGATCTTCAGGATTTGCGATTTTTTGTACGGTTGAGATAACATCTAGGGTCTAGGGTCAAGGATAAATAAAAATAGATACTTGTTCATTTTACTTTTTAAAAATGTTTTTTATTTTTATCTGTAAGCGAAAAAAATAACGCCCTTAAGCCAAGGAGGGTTCTCAAATGCAATCACGCAGGTTACTGGTAAACCTGTCCTTATGCTCTGTAGAAATAACTCATTACAATTAAAGTTTTTCACTGTAATGTTTCATATCTGCCAACCGTTTTTTTTAAAGTTTAGGTCGTAAATATACATACACGATTCTTGCTTATCATCTGCTTGGCCGTTTCCATGGCTTTTTTCAGTACTTGTTGCAAATGAGGCGGCGGAGCATAGCCACAACGGCGACCCATTTCGTCCTTTTGTACGACGTAATCTTGCGGAGCGCACTTCTTAGCCCAAGGATCTTCAAGCTTCAGCTCTTTTATCTGCAACATTGTATGCTATAATTGGTTTCTCATTTCTTCAGGCTAATTTGGATAAGATTTATGTTGTAAAAGTATCTCTAATACTTAGTACTTTAGTTATACTTATGAATACATAATTCATATGCATACATACACTTTGTCCGCGGCTTCATTAGTGTAGTGTAGTGTGTGTTAAGCACTTGAGGACTACATAAAAAAGTCTATCACTAGAGTACATTTTTCGAAGGTAAAAAACCAACATCTATCATTTCACATTTTTTGGTGAAAGTGTATAGTGTATACTTTATAAAAAATCCGAAAGTTCCCTGTATAAGGTGCAACCTCCACGAGCTAGAGAATCGCTGCGAATACGCGCGTTTACACTTGACGTATCGCCACGATAATATCGCCGTAGGAGCCATTTATTGTTCTCTCACTCGTGGAGACGTATGCGTTGTGTTATGAAACAAAACATACCTGTTCCTCAGTCAGTCCTTGCATTTCCAATGGCAGGAAGGTGCCGTGTTTCTCTAACTCCTCCACCTCGTAACATATCCGAGTCACTTTCAATCTACCGTTGAATATTGCAGTGATATCTTTCACCACATCGTCCACCGATTTCTCAACGCTTGTCTCGTAAAGAAATTGATTCTCATTCGCACGTTTAACTAGTAATAACACCATTTTCGTGTAAGCTGCGATCTGTTCCGCGACCGAGATAGTCCGTTATTGATTAAACAATGGTTGCTACATTATAAAAATAGATTGTTTCCATGGCAACGTTAAACATTTTATTCGTCCGTCATATGTCAAGTTTTTTCTTAATTTATTATTGAAATAAATAAAATAAATATGCGCTCACGCCCGTAACCCAGAAGGGTAGGCAGAGATCGTGGATTTCCATTTGGCGCGATCCTGGCACACCTCTCTCGCTTCTTCCACATTCATACATCTACGCATGCATGCTCGTCGGTTATTTATTATTGAACTGATGGTTTACTAAACGATGCCGTGCCCAAACTTTATTAAGCCTATTTGTGACCGATTTACGATATAGATGAAGTCATAAAAACTGATTTTCCATTGCTAGAAAGGTGAGAATAATAACAAGGCCAATTATGTTAGTATAAAAAAACAGATATTTCTGTCATTACGTAGGCGAGCATTGAGAAAGGATGTTTCTAAATTCAACCTCTAAAGGTCTAAAGTGGGATGAAAGGAAAAAATAACCACGCGGGGCACTACCCGTGTGAATAAATAATATTATTCCAATGTAACCCCAGATCTACATGATCAGTCATATTAAATAGGGTTCATTTTAAGCTGGACAATCGTCGGGTGAATTTAATCACACTGCGGAAACCGGATAAATCGGCCTTTTTAGTTAGTCTATCTAAAAAGTATTTACTATTAATATTATAATACTGACTTAAGGCAATATCGAAAAAATATATGTAATATCATAAGAACAGTAAAGATACTGTAACTTGACTTTGGGCAAATTGTTTAAATTGTTATTTTATTTCTCATCAAAACCAAGAGAATAAAAGAGGGTGCAGAAATACGAATGTTGAGATAGTAACACGAATGGATATGGTACTAAACGAGTTTATTAAATAAAAGCCTGAAAGTAGCACCAATAACAGGCAAATTAAGGAGAAAAAGGTTAACAAAGGGCATATTTGAAACAGCGGGCTCTAGCCCGCAACAACATCTGTTGCAAGAACGTGTCGCCTCGACTGGTAATACCACGATCTCACAGAAGACAGGTGTCAAGTAGAAGTATTCTCCGTTTCGTCTCATGAGTGAGTTGCCTGAGACTCAAATCTATTCCTCTCACCTTTCTATCCAAGGATAAGGATTTGACGGGGGAAGTTGCGGATTTTTGCTGTCTATTCCCTACCCTGTCCATTAAATGTAGGTAACGCATTTGCAACTCATTAGCTTGTTGCAGATGCCACCTATAGGGGTGACATAATATCAGATGATCTACTTACCCGTACGGAATAGAAGAATTAATAATTCAATAATAATAAATACAGTAAGTTGAGAATTTTGGACTGATTGAACGTATATTAAACTAAACAGAGAAGGTCCCATCTAATCGTCCGCGTAGTATGGGATGCATTTGAAATAATCGCACATCTCCTATCAGTTGCGGCGTGCGACCGCGGTCGGGTCTCGGCCACATTACTCGGCCCACTGAATATCTTGCGCTACATTAGGTAAAGGCCCCGCTGTGTACACGTTAGTTATGCTCGCCTGGTACCGAGGGTCGGTGAAATTTTTTAACTGCTTTATGTCTAAGCAGAAACTTTACTGGATTATGTGAGAGGAAAATCTTTATTTAGCGTAGAGTTTATTTATGAGGGATATTGTCTTTTAATATCATTTGCATTCGAGATTTACCTTTTCATAAACATTTTTCGTATTATCCTTAGAACACAAATCTTACGGTCGTATTTCTTTCTTAGTTCAATTTGATTTTATTTACTTCTGACATTTCTTTGTAGTTTATTTTTAGTTAAAACCCAAGGCATGGAAGTCGTAGATATTTTGTTGTTATAAAAAATGCTGCCACTCAATTCATCAATAACACAGACATGTGATGAATGATCTGCAGGATACAGGTCTACCTCGAATATTGTGAAATCAATTTTGAAAATATTTTCCGGTGGAAATTTTTCGCTGTTAGCAAAATTACTAAGCCATTGCAAAATGCATATTAAAAAATTATGTTACCCCCCTACCAATCCCCAGTTCCTTTAAATCATCTGCCCCCTCTCATTAATTTCTTATTAAAATAGGATAAGAAGGGGAAGTGGGCTAGAAGTAGGCCTGTGGCATCTCACTCATCAGACAAAACGCAGAAGCCTATGATACAAACTGCAATACCTCCATTGGGTTCGTATTGTACCTTGTTCATCACATCAATTATTACATACTTGGTTCGTATTCAAGGGTCTTGTTCATCAAATATTAAGTACTTGTGAATTCTAAGGCAATTTAAAAATAAAGCGATATTTCCGAAGCCGGCGGAGCGGAGCTCTGCGCGTGACAGGGTTATTACGAGACTTTATTAGCGAGATTTAATGTTCACATTGTTTTTTGTTACATTCCGTGAGTTAAGGAAATTGCTTTATTAAGATTCAATATGCTTCAACAATAGTCAGCGGGACCAAAAGGTCTTGGAATGGCTCACGTAGGTGGACGCAGTGGCCTCCCACAAGATCTATTTAAGATTGCCGCATCATGTAGCACAACCACACCTCATTTAAAACTACTTGCCGAACCCTGCTAGACACTTCGGTGCTGTACCAATTTTTTACTGTTTCTTTTGTAATGAAAAAAGCAGGAAACAAGCATGCAGTTCACATGATGTTTAGTGACAAACTGCCCATTGTCATCCGTTACTACCAGATGAGCTTTATGTATGTGGTGCTGAAAGGGGGATGTAGGTAAGGAAATGGGGATAATAAGGATAGGGGAAAAGGAAGGGGATTAGACGCAGGAGCATAAACTACGTCTACTTTATTTCTATGACCTACAGGTACTTTCATGGTTGAGCGGGCATTGATGCAACTAAACCTGTTAACCTCATAACCGTTTATTCCTCATTAATAATAGAGTTTGGCTAAGTCCATAGGTAAGACTATATAATATTCTCTGTATGTTATATGTTACTTTATCATATTATGGACGAGCTTCATTACCTTAGGGTGCGTCCAGCGAATGTGCAGCTCGCGAGCAGTTCGCGGCGCATTCGCCAGATCTGGACGCACCCTTACACTTAAAGGACAAATTTTATTACATGTACTCGACTGAAACAATGTCATTCATTTAATCATTTGCTCTGTCTTTGCTCAGTTTTAGGCCAGAGGACTTACACACAGAGTCACTTCACAGTATTTCACTTTAATTTAACTTAAATTATTTCTCAAGACTGCCGGCCGCCACCAGTGCATCTTTCAATCCCCCCCCCTCCCTCTTGCTCCCATTTTTACCTACCACACCATCGAATGGTGTTGCCATCGACAACGTCGCGCGAGTCGATAGTGGCGCGACAAACGGAATGATTTTTGTTGATAATTAGAATTTAAACGAATTTATATTCAACACAACAATAATTATTAAAATCAAGCTATCAACTTGATTCATATGCGTATATATGTATTAAGAAAACCTAACATTAATATGTTCGTTTCTTTGTCCTAGATACCCGGCCATTGCGCCCACAGGCACGGCCATGACATATCCACGGAAACTCCGGACCTGGCAGAGGTCCGACATGACAACACAACTCATCACGGAAAGGTTTGTGACAATACTTACTACTACTTAGTAATTCTTGTATATTTATTACGATTTATATTTTTTTATAAGGTGGCAAACGAGTAAACGGATGACCCGATGTTTGATGATCACTGGTGTGGTAGCCTATATAAATCAGGTTGTGTTATTAAAAAAGTAAATAATTAACTAATACCAACAGACATATTCTTTTCGTAAAGTCTAACCGAAATAATTATAAATAAAAATACGGTGTCTTGATAGTTTTTCCTATTTAATATAACCAATTATGGCCGTTAACGTAAAAATGAATGTAATTTTTAACTTTTTCATCAAAAACGCTGCAGGAAACGATGGTAATCATTCCAATATATCATTTTACCAATTATATTGATACTATTTTATACATAATTGGTTATTTTGCATTGAATAGATTAAAAATAAAAGTGGAATGGAATATTATTAAAAAGGAATTACGCATATGAGATAATTGATTAGATATACTCATATGCTGCCATCTATTATGTTACTTGTATGGTTGGTTATCAATTGGTACCTCAACACTTTGATAGATGTCGCTGTGTCACTACCGAAAACGAAGACAAACTTTACAAAAGACAATCCAGGAAAGATCCTACTGGAATCCCCACTAATATTATAAATGTGGATGTCAGTTTGTTTGTTACACTTTCAACTACTACGCGAAAACTACTCAACGGATCATCATGAAACTTTGTACACATATTCTTAGTGGTATTAGAAGTAACATAGGATACTTTTATGAAAAAATGAAAAAAAAGTAAATAAAAAGCGTAATATGTATGTTCGCTATAGATCTATAGACTCCGAAACGGCTGGACTGATTTCGATGAAATTTACAGGGATTGTCCAGATTGGCACATTCCTGTGCTTGGTAGCGATTGGACCAACATATCTAGTGGTATCCGGGCGAAGCCGGGGCGGGTTACTAGTTGTAATATAAATCAACTTTTGTTTGTTTAATGTTATTTGTATTGTTTAATTTATGTTCAGATCATTTCGATAAAGCTCGCGGATACTCGCTAATAGGTGTCATGCAATCAACACTTAATTGTTGAATATTAATTATAAAATTAAATGAGATTCCGCATACACGTTCAAAATGTATTGCATTATCATTGTTGTTGACATATATATTATCGCGGTTGACATTTTCTTTATTAAATATTTATATCAACTTTTGTTTAATGTTAACATTTAATAAAATTGATTACTAATTTGAATGACTTCTATCTGCATTAACATCAAGGAAAGATTATCAAAGTCTTCTAAGGAGATATACTCTACTTCACGCCTGTCTTCTGTGATGCCGTGGTATTTCACCGGTCGAGCCGGCATTCGTGCATTAGATGTTGTTGTTACGGGATCTACCACTGTGTTTGATGATTTACTAAAATGACAGCCCATTTATAAGGCCAGATTATAGTCTATTTAATATCACTCAATAACTTTTAGGTGCCAGGCAAAAAGAAAAAGAACGGTAAGCGATGTATGGGAACGATAGCGAACTTTGCGGTGTGCCCCAATTATTAATTGTCGAGGTCTAGTAGTACCGAGAAGAACTTAACTGTGCATGTCTATGTAAGCAAAGTTCAATCCACGGCGGGAGAAATCTCGTGAGTAAAATTATGAATGCGAATATAAATTAGATTGGTACGTTTTAATGCTTCATGCATCAAATTACAATAATTTCCAGTGAGGAAAATAAGATACGTATAAGTGCGAGCCGCAGTAAGTTCGTTATAAAAAAAACAGTTACAGAATAGACCGGCGAGTTTCGATAAAATGTTAACCAACCCTTTAACAGTTGGCCGCGTTTGGATTTTCAATTCCGTCAGCTCGCCGCACCGCCCGGGTTCGTTCGCTCGTTTACTGTCGACAGATAATAACGGCAGGGCTCTGTTTAAATTCACTTCATTAGGGTTTCACGCTCTGTTCACGTTCATTTTACCCTCTTTTTATTATCGCCACACACTCGAAGCTTCAGTTTATTTTATTGTAGCGTCTATCATTGCTTAAACGTGAGTTTTTCTTGTGACAGTGATACAATTGAATGAATATATAGCTATATAAATAGCTATACATTTGAACATAAGAGAAGATGATGCTGTCTAACTGGTTTAGAGACTTGAAATTTTGCATATAGATTAATTTTAAATTCATTCGCTGAAGGTCTACAATAGGGGATCAAATTTTACATGGAGAAACTGAAAAACCCGTGCGAAGCCTCGAGTCGCTAGTAACCTAATAGTGGTAGAGCCTGCAACATCGACATCCTAAACAGAAAGCCTAAAAGTCAAGTATCAAAAATGTTTCTCACCGTACGCAGTAATTTTAGGTAATTTGTTCGTTCCACGTTCACTTGTAAGTGCTCCCGACATATTGTTATCTCGTCTCGCTAGAGGGCGCGAGGGGAAATTGACTGAAAAAAACCTTTGTCGTTTCATTTCAGCGGGCCGCGTCTGAAGTCGGCTGTGTTTTTATCGAAAGCAATGTTGTGTGAAACATCGGAATGTTACGGAATAGCAATTCCATTTATTGCTTTATTATTGTTTATCCTTTCTTTCTTCATACCGAACCTATACAAAAGGTTTTGAAGATTTGAATTATTTCATTAAATATATAAATATACACAAAAATGAGAATGAATGAATCCTGAATAACAGGAAAACTGTGGCTTAAAAGTGTACGTTATGGCTAGAATTGAGAAAGGTATGCTTCGTTGAACGAAAAGAAAATAACCAAAACAATTTTTATTGCAAAAGTGAGTGGCAGTGTTTGGTACGCCCTAGGAGAACTTATATTGATCAGATTAACGGCTTACTAAAAAGGGCGATATAAGGAGCACCCATAACCGACGAGCATGTATGTGTGGATGTATGACTAGAAGAAGCGAGAGACGTGCGCCAAATGGAAAAACTTGATCCTCTGCCTACCCTAGGTTACGAGCCTGAGCGTATATTTATATAAGAAAATACGCGTTCCATTGCGACCCCCTGTAACCTAAGCTGCTTCACCGATTTTGATGAGTGCGGTGTCATTATATTCGTAATCTTCTCCGGAGTGTCATAGGTAATGGTATAATGTCGATATGTCATCGTCAGTCCGTCAAGTTTTTATTATGTTTAAATTAACTACAACTAGTTTGTCCGTAACGAACGTATGAGTGATAATTTCCTTTGTAAGGGGCCTGTGAAGTTGGCCAAATAAACACTATCCTCGCCGCTTCGTCTTCGGGCATGGCCAGGGTAGTGCTTAAGTTGACCGATAGGTGTTTAACAAACAATTTATGGGGCGATGTAGTTAATAATGATAAAGCCCTTTTTCTTTCTTTAAATAAAAAAACAAAACGTGTTTGTAGCATTAATATAATATATAAACCGGGCACTGTGAACCCGATAACTACGTGATGTCCGTATAAACTATTGACGCGAAAAACCTATACAATGTGTTTCACTTTAAAACTTTATGACTTCGAGTTACAACACTGAAAGCCGAAAAAAAATGTGTATCGGAAGATACGACTGACAAATTGAAGTTTATGATGCCCAGGGGGCGGAAATTTGCATGTGCTATTGTCGGTACGAGCTGATTGGGACTTAAAATACAAGCGGTAGCGATTTTGAAAAGAAATCAAAAAATATTGTAGTGTATATCGATTGTTACAATGCTTCTCGAAGTTCCAGATTAGATTCTGCTTAGATACAAAAACAGGCGTGTAGTAGAAGTACATTCTGTTGAGTTCTGTTTCTGTTGAGTGAGGTGCCGTAGGCGTAATTTCAGTCCTTTTCCCCTTCCCACCCTCTACTCATAAGGATAGGATGGGAACGGGAAGAGGATTGGACTGTGTTAACGGGGAAAAGGATGTTTACTTTTTCCTGTCTATGTCTTCCTCTGGATTAAAAGTAGGCAACGGATCTGCAATACATTTGCTTGTTGCCGATGTCTATGGATAGCGCTCACTTCACATCAGTTCCGCTTGCTCGTTTGCCACCTAAACCCATAAAAAATTAACGTATCGCTTTGCCAAGAGCCTTATCAAGGCATCTAAAAGAAAATTTTAAAAGCAGGTCATGTATGTTCTATACGCGAGAGTCTCTATGGTTCTTTTATAACTTACACCATACACCACGCTTTGATATCTTTCTACACTTTGAACGTAAATTGTTACAGTTGTTTACTGACTACACGTTTTTGTTACGGTCTTGTATAGGTCCGCGGAGTGGTGCTAAATCATCGAACTGAATGTAGGCATTAGGCATAAAATATAGTAGTGGCTGAACATTCAGAAGGTCAGAATAAAATTTTATTGCCAGTTACACGTTGGATTAATCTTCTCAAGGAATCTTTTTCTTTCTTTCTTTTTTATGGATTTATTGTGACTCTTACGCATGTAATACATACGCATACAAGTCCAAAATATCTCCTTAAATGTAAATAGCAAAGTTTTTCCAAATGAATAGGGATTTTCAGGACAGATGTCTCAATAAAGTATTTATATATCGGTTTAGGAGAAGCGTTTGAGGCCATCAGTTATGGTTTTAACGCAAATACATTCGAGGGCTTTGCAGCAGCGCTATACATCAGGCAAGATTTCTCTGCCGGTGTTAAGTTACGATATATATCACAAAGCATGTCCTGGCTACAACTAGAGTTATGTTATCGTTTTGTTACTACCGTTATTGTTATACAAGTACTAAATAAGCTCCCAGTATATTAACTGGCAATAGTTAAATGTTTTAGGAGCCGTTGGTTCGATTTTTTTGATAGGAAGATGCATTACGTGTCTTTAATGGATAGACAGAAAAAGGCATATCACCTTTACCCATTCATCACTTCCACGTCCAATCCTCTTCCACTTCCCATCCTTCTCTTATTGAACAGTAGCCCGCCGAACCCGCAACAATATCTGTTCCCATATGTGACCCATCGGTGAAATACCACGACCTCACAGAAGATAGGCCTGAAGTAGAAGTATTTTGGGTTTCGGCTGACGATTGGGAGGCTGGAGGCCCAAATCTAGTCATCTTCTCATTTCCAAGGAAGAGGATTTGACGGGCAAATATCCTTTTTCCTGTCTATTCCTTCGTCTATCCATTAAAGGTAACACATCTGCAACTCATTACCTTGTTGCAGAAGTCAATGGGTAACGATCATTTGATATTGGGTGAACCCCTTGCTCGTTTGCCATCTTCTACTTCTACTAATGACCCCTTGTAGCTTAAAGTGTACCTTCAGTTTGGTTTATTGTTTTTAAATTGATTTCATTCGTCGTATTACCTCTTTTTATGAAGATAATCTATTAGGCAATAAGAGAGGCAGATAATTCATCGCAAAAACTTTAGACTGTCTACATTTTGCCGAAACAGTTTAACAAGTAAACACAATTATCAAGTTGTAAGTGGGTAACGATTCCGTGCTACAAATTATGTTGAAGTGTTGTGTAACAATGTTGTTGAAATACATTCTAGAATGTGTTTAACCGACAACTTTGGAATACATATTTTAAAGTTAATATAAGAATTCATAATTTATTATTACTACGAAGTTGTTACTGTAACTTAAACTTATAACCGTAAGCATTCACATGAAGTTATCGAAAAGAGAATCTTAGCGGAAAATATGTCGATAATTTTACGAAATTAATCCAACCACTAAAATCATCAAAAGTTCCTTACGAACATCTTTCCCAAAACAAAACATTGTACGTCCGTAATTTGTTTCTCTTCGTTGTAACTTATTCACATGTAAATTCAATTTTCCCGACTTGTTCCGACGTACGAATCTCATACTTTTGGCTTCGACTAAATCTTTTAAATATCACTTTCTTTTGTTTTGTCTTTGCTAATAATTTTAATATATTCGTTTTTGGAATCCTGTAATGACAGGATTAAATTGTTAATAGTGGGTTCCTTGTATTACACCATATATCGCGGAGACCGTTGCTAAATGAACCGGATTAATCGGAAGTAACCTCACAGAATACTATATAACAATCTGAATCCTATAGGTATACATTAAGGTCATGATATTTATATCAATTTTCGTGATTTTTTTTCTATATAAAAAGGTAATTAACAAGTAAGCGGTTCAACTAATAAGTGACTGATACGCAGATGCCTAGCAGATAGCAGCCATTGCAGATGCAAGTGCATGAGTGACAGATCTTTAAAGGATAGAAGAGGGGATATTTCCTTTTCCCTTCCATCCAATACACATCACTAGTCGGACGAAACGCAAAAACGCTACTACATAACGCCTGTCTTCTGTGAGGTCGTGATCTCACCGGTCGATTCGTGCAACAGATGTTGTTATTGTGAGGTCTACTATTATTAAAATATAATAAAATACATTAAAATCTTTAGCTTAAACACCAATCAGATTCACATAAATAGACAGAAGAATCAAACACGGCAGTAATAAATACAGTGGTCATCTAAAACTTTACGTAGTACTTTGAGAAGGGTGTACTATCCAATAATGTAGAGCCAATGAAGTCAATATAAGCTTGTCTACGCCGCTGTCCAAGAAAAGGCTTTAGAAATGTTTTACATAGTCTATCCGCATATTGGTTGCCACATTAGGGAACACATTCGTTCGTTATAGGTTCCTTTATTTTTCTAATCACAAAGCAAACTCGTCCGCAATGCCCAGCAGTCTTCTGTGTCGGAGGTAACTGCACTCAATTAGTTTACCTTCTAGCTTCGCAGTGTGTGCTAACTCGAGCCGATTTATCTTTTAACAGTTTCTGAAGGTACTATTTTTTTTGGCAATTTTCCAATCGAAGGTTCATTTAGTTAGGTAGTTCAGTTATTTATACGTAAGGTATGACTAGTAATTAAATGTGAGATATAGACGAAAAGTTTTTTTTTAAATTTTGCTTTCATCACTTCAAATAATATAGAATTTAGGCGGTGAAAGACATTGAATACACAAACGAAACTATAAATGAAACATAACTTAAATTCTGTCTGTCTGTATTTTGCAGAGAAAATGATAATTAAAAAAAATACTTGCAGTAAAATGCATATACGTAATGTATTATGTGGTATTTTAAAAGATACTAAACACTAATATAGAGAGACAGATTAAAACAATTCGCATACCATAAGATATGCGTCGCAGATGCGTTGGCTACCTTTAACGGACAGAAATTACATGATAAAAAGGAAAAAGGATATTTCCTTTTCCCCATCCATATCAATCCCCAACTCCCTCCCATCCTATCTAAGGTAAGAAAGACTGAAATTAGGCTTCCGGTACCTCACTCAACAAGCTTAATGCAGAACATTTCTACTTCACGCTCTTCTGTGAGGTCGCGGTATTTCACTGGTCGAGCTAGCCCATTCGTTCCCGAACAGATGTTGTTATTGCAGACTCTCTCTCTTCTCGAAAGCATCATGCTTGTCTTTCACTGTTCTTCTACAAGAATATACTTCTCTAAGCATATTATGAATCGAATAATAAACAAAAGAATGTAAAGAGAAAACGTCTAGAATAAACTGTAATAAAAAAATAAAATACACTCGGCGGTGTATGTTTGTTTGTGTACAGAGCAATTTAAAACAGGAAAGGAAGTAGTCGGTGTGAGCAACGTACCTTAATTGCTCAAAGAGTGTACAGCAACAGAACAGTCCATTCTCGCAGCGCAGTCACGTACTGGGAAAACATAGAGATATATGTAATGGTATTATATTTATATTCTCAAAGTTCCGTGTAACGAAGAGGGAGTTTACGGAAGAGATTTCGGGCACGTACCGGTTTTGCATACGACTGACCGGAATATGTAATTGAAGAGATTTAATGTCGAATCGATAACGTCCTTATCAGTTTTGATGCTCAATTTAACCTATTTTCTTACGTTTTGTTTATGAAGCTTGTGAAATAAGCGGCCTACAGACCTTCAGTTGAACTGCTTAGCTATAATGCCCAATCCCCTTGTGTGTTGAGATGTTTCCGTTGTAATCTGTGTCGCAATTATTGGATTATTATGTATACTACTGCTTAGACCTTTTCCGTATTCACTCCGATGCTGTGTTGTTTTTTTCCAACGCGCTTTAAATTTTAACTGCACAGTTTGAACTGGAGATTTCCCGAGGAGGGTTGGCGTCAGGCAGGCGGCCGGTCGTGAAAACTGTAGCCAAAACCTATACAGTATACAGACTACAATTACACTGAGCCGCCCCATATAAGTAGGAAAAGGAAAGGAAAATGATGACTGTTTTGACTGTACAGTTTCATCTAATGGTATTTCAATTAGGTTATCAGTTCAACTGTATATTTCTCAGTTTTGCGTACAAACATACGTTTTAACTGTACAGTGAGACTGTTCAGTTACTGAGCAGTTAAAACTGAAGGTCTGTAGTCATCGTTACTTGCCGCTACTGATACTATTATTTTGTAATTTAATTTAAATTTCTTCTATTGTTGTTAGTATATTTAATGAGGTGGATAAAACCACTAATTATTACCAACAAATATGTACTCGGAAATGCAAATCCAATTGTGATAATTGTCGAATCAACTGCAGAGAGTAAGAATAAATTGGAAATATATTTGTGTTTGTACAAATAAACCAAAAACAGATTGATTACAGCTACTTTCTCTGCAAAGATTACCACGTTCTATATCCGCTACCACAGTGAACCTTTTATATTCCTGTTTCTTTGTCATTCAGGATCGTGGCGGCTGGTCGCAGTGGAGCGAGTGGTCATTGTGCTCGCGGACCTGCGACGGCGGCGTGTCGCGGCAGCTGCGGACATGCGCCTCCCCGGCTGGGTGCCGCGGTGAGCCAGTGCGTTACAAGATATGCAACATGCAGGTAACTTACTCAAGTTCTATATAAACATCCCATCCCCTCTTCCTCTTCTTTTATTCTTCTCTTTCCTGCGACTCTCACAGCGCATCCTCTCTTGTTACTCTTCTTGTAGATGCGAACCTCGATAGGTACGGTAGTTATCGTGAGCCGCATGCTAGTTTGGACATTGGGACTTTGAAGGTGTGTGTGTAAAGTATGAATGAATGAATATATTTAAGTTTTCTTACGTCACAAAATAAATAAGCACTTATGTCCGTAACCCAGGGGTCGGCAAAGGTCTAACTTCTAATATGGCGTATCCTCTATACAGTATGTTAATCTGGTAGATATAATATGTCACGTAAATTAAATAAAAAGTCGAACTAATTATGTTATCGGCTTACGGTCTCCCACTCTCTTGAAGAGGAGCTCTGTGTCCCTGCAGTGAAAAGTACTACAAAGGCTGATTATTATTTTTTATTGCCGAATCTATACACTACAATTAGAAAGTCATGATGCAAATAAATACTAACCAGGAGTAGGGAGTGAGGAGTATATTACATTGGGGCGATATAGGATGCGCTGGCTGTCGGCGTCCCAAGAGACTTTGGGATAATTGCTTTACGCAAATTACACTTGAGGCCAATGGTAACAGCACGCATTATTTACAAAATCACTTACTATGTTTGTATCTATGTGTATATTAAAACGAAATCCCTTCATCATCCTTGAAGATGTATGCAAAATGTAGTTTACATAAATCTCATTTTTTTACTACATTTTCAATGTAAACGGATAGACCTCTCGCAATACAAAATTTATATGATTATTATTAGAGTAATAAGTTTATTCAAGCTGTTCCTTAACCACATATTTATTTAATAACATACTAATAATAAGACTAGGTACTAGGTACTCCACGGTGTTATTTTGCAATAACACTAATTTATATATGCAATGGACATTATTTTGTCCCACACTGTACGGCAATAATAGCTCAAGTGAACTTTGAACTCCGTTGGTCTTTGTCTTGCAGCTTATTAAATAAATTTAACTGACTTCGGAGCTAATGGTCGGAGTGAACTCAGGCAGGGATTTGCATAAATTCATATCTGTAGTTAATACAATTTACTGAATAAATCGTTCTTAATGTAACTACAAACATAATAACTATAAAATATTTATTTAATTATTTTAAAGTAGCCTAGCTGATGGCTTGCTACCGCCATCTCTCTTAAAACCGAGAATCTATTTACACGTACAATATTGCTCAAAGTGTAATGAAGAGGACAATATTCGATGTTTCTCAGCGGGATGGGATCAGAAATTATGTGATCCGCACCAAACCAGACCAAACCAAACCAAACCAGAACCAAAGTGACCGGCATTGTCCGAAGAATTGCAAAACTTATGTGGCAAGGGGCCGGACACATTGCTTGCAGGATTGATAGCCGAAAAAATCTTGAATGGTAGCCACATACGGGTCGGGAGTTCATTAGATTAGGGCTTATTTGTGGCGAACAACGGAAGAGGACCGCGCCCAGCAGACAATCAACTGAAAATGGAAGGAAGAAGGGATACTTAAAATACATTCTAATAAATGTAAAAAATCACCCCTTAGACTACGCTTAATTTAAATTCTAAAGTGAATGCAAACACGTTGCCGTCTCGAATATTAATTTAAATCGATATTCAGCATAGAAATTACTAGTTCAAAATTAATTTCACTTGTAATTATAACTGAGGAATAATATCAGTGAATGTTTGAACGGAGGATATTCTGAACAAGACAGGTATTGTTCCTTGTCTGCCTGTAGGCGTAGAAGCTTTGGCCTACGTAAAACAATTGTACTAAAATTTAAACACACAATTATTTCGAATTTAGATCAAACCTGTTAAATACCTTGTGAGAGAACGGACACATGTTGAATAAATAAATTACTATATCTTTTATTACAATTTATATATCTACCCTCATAATTGACCTTATAAAGAATTTCAAGGCTCGAGTAGAGAGCAATGGTCAGTCTGTCAGCGAGTGAATGGGGGTAAGAATGAACCGATCTGTGTGGCAATTCTTAAGGAAGGCCTGCATCGACTCTGCAAATATTCTCGGAATTCATGATTAACATCTGATACTTGCAAGTTATAACTCCTCGTCAGATGAAAAAGGTATCTATTATTGAAGATGCATCCTATATAGCTTAGTTAAGTAAGTTCACTAACTTAGTTGTCAACTTGACTTATTGTATTGAAAATCGCTCAATACTAAAAGTTTATCAGCAGCTCTCGCAGTTTGTCTTGTTGCAAGTTTCAACTCGCAGACGAGAAACTGAGGAATTAAATGGAAGTTTACTTAAGTTATTTTAGAATAGATTTAATTTAAAATAAATTATTGTTTTATTTTCTTGACAAATGCTATAATATTACCAGTATATAAATAACAGGAAGATTGGAAATGTTTCTGTTCATCAGAATCCAGTTTAAGTCATTAAATTTACGATTTCAAATGTACGGTGCGTTTCAAACGAATCCACAAAAGGGGAAATTCATAATTTCCGTGACTGCCAGTAGCCACATTGAGGGTGACCATTTAGAGGAACTTAGCACAAATAAGTTACATCCTGTGACTTAAAGGTACTAAGTGTAAAGCTCTTAGCTCTTACATATGTTAAAGTTGTACAGGAAAGTTCTGTGTGCAAAATGCATCAGCTTTCAGCTTTCCCCACTAACATCGATTAATAATTTGCTGGAATAGTTGAGCAACAGTTGAAGCAAGAGTTATATTGTTTATCTAAATTCTCTTCAGCATTGCCTTAGATTAACTGGTACTGAATTCTAGTATCTTGAAATTTAATTTCGTAGAACTGTTTGAAGCAATTCCTGTCGCTGAGTTTCGTCATTGCTCAACTGGTCACAGCTCTGAGTATCATTCACATCTTAATATCACTACCATGCGGTTTCCGCATCCTCGCTCCTTCCTTCCTCAACCACATTAGGGACATCCCTAGCGGTATTTCCAAAATAATACTACTGGGGTCCTTCAAGATAAAGGCGTACTCCTTCCTTAAAGGTCGGCAACGAATTTACAGTTCACTTAATGTTAGGCCTGATAGACAAAACTATAGCGGGGCGCTTTATATTAAGTAAATTTACAACATCAGAAAAAAATTAATGTAATGTGTGACCAGCCTTAAAGGTAACTAGACAACTGTACGGTTGTAGAATACCCTAAAGGTAGGAAAGGGGTTGCTTGGATTCTTCGTGGAGCTGGGTTGGTTGGAGTGATGTATATCCTACCCACACGCAAAATACCCGCCAGTCGTAGATTTATAATATATTAAATTAAAAAAAACGGGGAAAATAACCCCCTAATAACTAAGGTAGGAATAGAGTTTGAAGCTCTATCGTGTTGAGCTTAAATTCATCTCAACATTTTTATTCGTCTTTCATACGTTGTAGATAGACATTAATAAAAAAGTCCGTTATCCAAAACGGAAAATTACATTTTAATAGTTCGACACAGTTTGTCATTTTAGTCGATTTGCACGCTCGGGCGAAATCGACGTCGAGCAAATTTGAAAAGCGGAAAATTAATATTTACACAATTTTGTAGATATTGTGAAAGCTTTCGTTTGCAGGAACACAGCCACGGTAAAAGGCTCTTACAAATTCTTCAATAAATACACGGTAATTGCACGATATTCTATTAAATTGTATTCAAACAACTTTGTTATAATATAATGTAATATTACCACAATAATCATTTTTATTATTACAATCTTAAAGTAAACATACGCGCGTGAACCAGATACAGATTTACATTTTATTGTCCAATGACATCATTTTCTACTTTCTAAAATATCGCCATCTGCTCGGGTTTCCTTTTGTCTCCTCTTTTCATCTCGGCACTTATAATTTTTCTAGCAGCAAAATTCTAATAACTTCTGTCTATCCCAATGGATTTAAAGGGCGGGAGCTTTAGAAACTAGTGATTCGTCCCGGCTTCGCACGCGTAGCACTAATTATATTGACCCGATCGCTATCAAACTTCACAGGATCATACGCTAAGCTAATCTGAAGATTTTCTGAAAATTTCATCGAAATCGAACCAGACGTTTAGGAGTCTATATATCTACATACACATATAGACAAATTTATACGATTAAATATGGTTGCATATGATCACTTGCGAAAGATATTTCTGATATATCTATAGAAAATAACTTTAAACTTTCGTGGTTTTACTGATATAAGGTTTGTAAGAGACGGGGTTCTTACCACGATTAGCCTGGTTGACGAAGCGTGCAGTGAGAAATCAAACAGTAGTAGTGGTCGCAAAATTAGAAAGAAGGTAGATCGAAGGCTACCTATAACATTTTTTCGCACTACCGCATAACTTCAGTCAGCCCGTGACCATGGCGTAACTGTGCCGAAATATCGGGAGCTCAAAAAGTTTAATCGTGGTAACAATCCCGTCAACACAAGCCTTATATCTATAGAATATTTCAGAAAACTATGTGAAAAGTAGTTAGTGAACACATCTCTGCCTCGCTAATAACTTGTCTAACAACAGTTGACTTGTATCAAGTTGGAACTCTGTCTCCGAGCGCCGCATGATTAATAGTTCAAACACGTCTGCGGAGTCATCTTCAGTTCTACGTTATTAGATGTGACTCAGAACGTCGCGTAAGCCGAACTACCTTTGATATTAAACATGATTAAATAGATAATTTAAATTGTATATTATAACAGAGCGTAGCTCTTACAGTGCACTGTCAAACGTTTTTAGAATTATTCGCGGTTTTGCATTCCTTTCTCATTTTCCTGGTTGAGTTATTTTCTTTTATTTTCTAATAATATACCCTACGTTATTCAGGGATAACGTAGCATTCCAATGATGAAAGAATTTTTAAAATCGTTTGGGAAGTTTTTGAATTTATTCGTCACAAACATACAAATCTATAATATTAGTGTAGATTAAATTGATTTTTATGACTTCGCGAAAAATATTCCTATAAGAAATCGTATCAATGCAGAGAACATTGGAATTACTCCAACCACAACCCCGAAAATGCTCATAAATCGTTTTTTTAGAGCATGTTCAAAATTTCATATGTGGACTAGCAATACACTTCGGTGTGATTGAGGAAATGTAAATAAGTAAATATAATTTTGCAAGCTGAAGACTTGTTACACCGAAAACCGCTTCACAGTTCATCACTACCGCTCCTAATAGTCTCCTAATAATCCTAATAGTTTGACTTGTACGAATTCATTGAATTAAACGAAAAAACCTCTATCACGACTTAATTACACCAATATGATGGGCAGAGTCAAGAACAATTTAAGTTTTAATTATCTGAATACATGATTAGTTTGAACTTTTTTTAAATTAAGAGACGAGAAACTGATCCCCGTCTTAGTAATTGAGATTAAAATTTCATCTATTAATATATCGATGTAAGTCCTCCTAGTTGACTGTCAAATCTCTTTCTTTTTGTTTATTTTCGCCACCAGTACTTACTCTCCTTTTACCAACATATCGTAAATCGACGTCTTCTCTCCGCACCTGTCTGAAAGCAATAAACTCAAAAACTGTGAAAGAAAATAAACTTTAAAAATTTCATACGGTTTTCACCAATAGATGGAGTGAGTAGTAAGTAGTTTAGATATATGATTAATTCAGTAGGCTCAAGTGGCAATAGACCGATCACGTCTGTCGAGCTAGGGTCGTCAGATGATGTCAGAGTGGGGCGCCCTCTAGCCAGATGGACCGATAAACTCGTGAGAACCGCATAATGTGAAAGGTATTGGGAAAGGCACTTGTCTGAGACTGTTACAGCTTCTGTAAATTGGCTAAGAATTAAATTTGTTAAAAAGACGTATTATTAGGCTATATCCTTGATGTATCGGTGCATATGGTCCGGGGAGGATCTCTGGTTATTTCTAATATATTATTTAATCGATACGTCTTCTACATTCAAGTCAGATACGGTTCTTTTTATGAATTTCTTGAAATGATTGTTTTCTTCATGTCATTTTGTTAATAACAATAAATGTCATTGAAAAACTTCGGTAAGAACACAAGAAGCGAAGTGCGCAGATTATCGTAACAAAAAATACAAAACGTGTTGAACGTAGCATTAAATTCGACATAAAGAATAAAAGATAAATGTATGCTAATATAAAACACATTAAATAAAAGAGATGAGCTTATTTCGAAAATAAGTATTTCGCAGTCTTTTATAAAAATGCTTCAAAGAAACAAAACACGGACCCAATCAGATTTAAAACCGTCGGCAGTCAATAAGGCGAAGGCAAATAACATTTCTTATTGTCATTCGACTTGCGATCGAATCCCCCTTCTCCCACTACGCCCTACTACCCCCTCTATTTCACGTCCGTTTTCTCCCTACAATTTACTTGCCTCGGAATAATGCTTTCGCAGCATCCTTTCAATGGCGTATAGAGAAAAGAATAACTCATACCTCATTACTCTTTCAATATTTAGAAATCATATTATATTAAATAACATTATAGTAGCTGTGTCCGTGACTCCATCCGCGTGGAATATAGACATTGGGCAGTATTTTAAATGTTTTAGGCCAACCCTATTTTCGCATTAAAAGTCTATGTCCTATCTCAGGGTCTGAACTAGGACTCGGTTTAGTAGTTTGGGCGTGAAAGCATTACAGACAAACCTACAGAATTATTACATTCGCATTTATAATATTAGTAGGGATGATATAGATTGATAGATGGATGGATGAAGCAAAAATATAATACAATTTTTTTATGTTATTTTCATGAGTGAGACATCTCTAAAATAATGTATGAGTAGTCGTATTATACCACAAGCGAAGAGTAACTAACAGTAGAGCCCGCAACAACAACATCTGTTGCACGAATTGGCCGGCTCGACCGGTGAAATACCACGACCTCTCAGAAAACAGGCGTGAAGTAGAAGTGCTTTGCGTTTCGTCTGATGAGTGAGGTGCCGGAGGCCTAATTCTGATTCTCTCCCCCTTCCCACTCTTTTCTTGTAAGGAAAGGATGGGAAGGGGAAGAAAACTTGACGGTGGAGGGGATGTCCTCTCCTCTGTCCATTAAAGGTAGGCAACGCATTTGAAACTCATTAGTTAGTTGCAGATGTCTATGGGTAGCGATAACTTGTCTTCGGGTGAAACCGCTTGCTCGTTTGCCACCTAGTACTGTATAAAAAATATACTATACTTTTCATCTGAAAGCGAAAATAAAAAGACATGAAAGTTTTACATCTTACTTCGTTTAAGATTTTTTCTTAGTTCTAGTTTAAACAATCAAAAGAATTAAGGTTCAGACATATTTTAATGTCGAATAACTAATTCGAAATGTTTACTAATTATTCCAAGTACGATCAGAACTACAATACAATCCAATTCCATCGCTAACTATGTGGTACAACTTAAACAATTAACAAACCGACACATTACTTTGAAAGGACGGGAATATTAATAGCCGTCTCATGTCGCGTTATTACGACAACGCAACTAGGTACATAGTTCTATATATGCCTTGTTTCATAGCAAGATATGATTGTTGTAAACAAAAAAACGTCATTTACCATACATGGTAGCCATTACATTTTTTATACTTTCATTTGAAATGTTGTAATTTTGCTGAAATCGTGAGAAAAAGTCAAGTGAAATTGTGTATTATGTATAGCTAATGTTACTGTTACTGTGGAATAAGGTATAGTAGAGTGATTGTAAGACCGGTTTAAGGCTTTCAACTTGCAATTCGGTAGTTCAATGAGGAAGCTTATCTTACGTTAAAAGTCTAACTACACAGTGCAGCAATATATCAACAATTAGAGTGACATTCGAAAATTCTTTTTATTTTAATCCAATTGTATTAAAAAGAAATATTCTATAAAGTCAAATATATACCATATTTGTCTTTTTTTAATGAAATTAAATTAAAGATATGCAATAATTCAGTCGAAAAATCGTACAAGTCTCTTGTCCCAGATTTGACGCGTATGCAATGCAGTCGCAACCCTTGCCAAACGAAATTGCCTGCAAACCGGGCAAGTCGTTTTCGTTCCTCGCCGTGCGCTGTCGCCGCTTTGAAATGCACTACTCTATTTAAGGAATTAGATGGATGAAACTTTTCATTGCTCCGTTTCAGTCAATTTGAGATGTCTACTGCTTGTCAAAGAGTAGTTAAAATAGACTAGTCACTATACAGAATGGTAAGTTTACGTTTAAGAGCACATAGCTGGGTTGGTAACAGACAAATTAACAGAACAAATTGGTAATATGCAGGCCTACCTCACAATGTTCAAGTAAAGTCCTGAGCTATTTGAAACTTAACACACGAATAGAGCTGTCGTCTCACAATCTAACGTAAAATTAACTGGTTAATAAACTGCCAAGTAAATTATAGGTTGGAATGTTATAGGGTGGTTAAAGTTATTTGACATATAATATTATTTATTTCTTTGACATTTGCCTTACGTTTCGTTCCAAAGAAAAATAATCGATTAAAAAAAATATATTAATACAATTTTCGCAGAATATGTATTTCAAGTATATTAATACGTAAGACATAATAATAGCGGCGTGCTATAATCGCCGCCGCCGATCTACCTCTACCTATGGCCTCACTTATACTGGGTTTGTTTACAGCCATGTCGCGGTAACATATCTCTGCTAGAAGAGGACGTGTGGAGGGAACAGCAGTGCAGCGCACACGACAACACGCCGTACGGAGGGGAGCTCTTCCACTGGACGGCGCATAGAGACGACGCAGAACCATGCGCCTTGACCTGTCGCGGCGCACCGCAGCATTCCGGACTGAGTCCAGAACCGGTTGGTTGATATATTATTCTATATTCGTGATATAGCGTGAATAAAAAAAACATTTCGGTGTTTTCGTATATTGACGTTAGCTAAGGGCCAGTCCACATGACGCGTTGCGTGGTCGTAACGCAGATATTTTTACGCATTGCATTTTGACTACCGTTGCTACGAGCGCTACCGCTCCGGTATTGCAATGACACCCCTCTTGCTTTATCTCGGGGGCTGTAGTCATTAATACGTGCCTTGTGTCGACGGAACGCGCCGTGTGGACTGGCCCTTATTTGAACGAATCCTAATTTTAGTATAAGATACGGCATAATACACTTATATCCGCATCTATTATCAGGACTTAGATTACATGCATTAGATAATATGTAGATTTCGCTCGGCAACTTATTTGTGATTTACGGTATTTATGCTTACATTTTATATTATTTACCATATAATCTAGGTCTTGATCAAGTAACAGAAGACGGAACGAATTTCTTATGACGTATCTTAGACCATTGTATTTTATTCTGTGCATAGGACAATATCACCATCATTTTTATGATGATGTATTTCTATTGCTGCTATAACAGTAAATACTACAAAACAGAATAAAATCAATATTTAAGGGGGTTCTCACACAACAAACCTGATGTTTTATAGATAATGGTACGGAACCCTTCGTGCGCGAGTCCGACTCGCGCTTTTTATTAAGTAGTTATTTCATTAAGCGAATGTCAGTCCTACACCTATGCAGTAAACACATTGTTACTGTATAATAGTTTTTCAAGCATTCTTGCCCCCTTTCCAATACTCAAATGGGCTGATTAATTATTATCACTTTACTTAATTATGTGAGATTATATGCTTCGTACTTACAACAAAGTTTAAGTAGATGCCGTAACAGAAAACCGAATTGCCTGACCTGAAAACCTTAGACAGATTATCTTGGTGATATGAAAGGAGATCCGACCCCAAATAATGGAAAAATTGAAGGACAAAGGAACTATGGCCTTCTTAAAATAACTAAAACCAAAATAATATTTCTTCAAACGTACATGTCTATTAAAACCATGTCACACATGTACATTTATGTGGATATGTCAAAAATCCTTGTAAAAAGATTTGTCTGCAAACTAATACTTAAAACAGATAAAAAATTAAAAACTAATTTTGTCGCGAAACGCAAATTTTAAACGTTGGCAAACAGCCTAAAAGCACTTCTCTATTCGTTGGTTGTATTTTTACTACAAAATAAATGTCGAATTCAATGCTTGAGAAAAAGTTTTCCCAAGTGTTTTCTATTCCTTTTACAATTTTCGCTTCGAGTGGCGCCACTTAATACAACGTCAGCTAAATGCTCTAATTAATTTCCTTCAGTTTTTCACTTCTTACAGCTCTACTCGATCCTGTTTACTGGAGTGAACTGAAACACATTCCAGTGCCTATTGTTGGGAAACACCTAATTCTTATTTTCTTTACGACTGGCACGTTTACCTGTAACAATAACATTGTAACGAAATATTTCAAAGTAGTTTTACCAACTTAAATATTTCTGAATAATTTGAACGTTGGCTTTTTGAGAAGGCTTTAGTTACAATAAGGCGTGAAAGGCTTACAAATTATAAAAAAAATACAAAACTGCGAAATGTAGGGTCGTAACATTAAGGGCCCCTCTCTCGAAGAGTAGACCTGTGTCCCTGTAGTGGGGAACATTCTAAAAAAGGCCGATTTATTAATATTATATAAATTACGATGCGACCCATCCACTTCTCCTTTTTCACTCATCTTTCCTACACAGACGAGATATCCGTAAATCATATATCTTTTATACCCATTAATATCCGTTATAACATCCATTAACATCCCATTAATTAATGGATATCAATGAAATACATAACTAAGTCACGTAGAGGCTAGGAATATCGATTCTGTGATTAGATTGGGTAAAGATTCTTTTTCTGGTGCCCCAGCATGTGGTGGCCAAAAGTCATTTGCTCTCGTAGATTAGGTTAGGCTTAGAGTTTGCGTTTATGTTTGAACCGTTATGTTTCCTGTGCAGACGGTGTCTTTGGACGAGGAAGACCGGGTTGTGGTAGCGGTGCTGGCCGCGCGGGTGTCTGACGGAACACGTTGTCGCCCCGGCAGCCTGGACATGTGCATTGATGGCAGGTGTCAGGTGAGTACAAAATAGATTACAAAGAAACACGCGGGAGCAAAAAGGACTTAGTCAGTTTTACCCCTACACCTTTCTTTAGTATGCCAACAATCTGAACATGGCAAATTATTTAAAATTAGAGCCATTGTCACAAGCGATACATAACTGAAGCGAGAGAGGTATGCCAGGACCGTGCCAAATAGAAATCTTTAATCTCTGCATATTCCTCTAGGTTATGGGCATCCTTCCTCCTTTCAACTGATTCATTCATCATTGATCACTACGGTTGCACAACTACTAAGATTGGTCCTCTGCCGACCTGCCTCATCCAGTGGACTCCCGCAACGTTGACCAGATCGTTATGGATATGAGTGTTTATTAATAATGTATTTGATTCACGCTAGCAAAATGTTCATTTTTAAACGAAACCTTTGCTTCTATTTAATATAGAGAGAACTTTAAAAAAACACAAACAAAAAAAAATGTTGAATAGATTTCAAACATGGAACGCTTCAATTCCATCAACAAATTGCTGCTGCGTGAACTGGAATACTTCAAAATGAATGTTTGTTTTTTTTTCTTTTAATTTTTTACTTTTATTTACTTCGTAACGTGTATAAACGCTGGCCAGTAAATTGTGTTTTTCCGATCGCAGTAATACCAGGGATTTAGTGACTAAGCTTTGTAATTTTAATCCGATCATAGCAGTCGATGCCGTTTTAATAAAATTATGCGTTTGGTTTTATGTTCAACAATTATTTTAATGATAAAAAAATGTCTCTCAGAGGATTATTACGAAGTTTTTTTCTCGTTATTCTTTAATTAATATTATACTATTAAAATTATTTAAGCACTAATAGCCCATAAAATAAGGTCTGTATACTATTTGTGTATACGAGGTACTATAACATCTAGGTGTAATACGGACTGTGTAATTAGCTAACATAAAAAATCAAGAGAAATGACAATGTATTCGGTAAATTGTTTACTTTTTAGTCTATGGAGTTTTTGAAGTGAAAACTTCTTAAGCCGCGTTAGACAATATTTGTTAGGGGAAAATCTATAAGTTCGCGTAAAATTCAAGGTGTTCAATTTTGAATTTTATTGTTAGGTAACAAGGTTTAGTTTAATTTGCTTTTTTCGATTATTTAACTATTATCTCACCTTCTCAACTGTTTTTAGGTTTGCACTTCTGTCGGCATTCCTGATTATATGTTTTTTTTTTAAGTTTTTATATTAATTTAACTCGATTATTTATTACCATGTTGATTTATATCTCGAACATCGCTCCATATTATAATGTAAACAAATACTCGTTACACCTTGATGTCGGATGAAGGTTTTCGGTTTCCGACGTGTCATGTTTAATGAGACAGGCCGTAGCTTTATAAGATAATCACAAAGGCACGACGGCCTACTTTGTGTGACAGACTTTGATAAATGTGACTGCTTCTCGCTAGGGAAATGTTAAAAAAGTTTTACATTTTCTTTAATGACCTCCTGGTAACGCTGTATATTGAGAAATGAGTGTTTAATGTAATTTTCGTGTGTTTTGTATATTTTCAATTTTTATTTGAACCGACCGTATTCCAAATTGTAATAGGTTTTGCCTATAGTTTTTAACGGTCGGCTCCCTGCGTGACGCCAACCCTACTCGGATATGTACACAAAATAATTTACTACTATTTCTTTTAAACATTCCCAACCAAGCCTAAACTTGAATGAAAATGGTTGATGACAATAGTCAAATGGCGGATTCGAACCCATAACCATTTTGTGCATGTCCGTACCCTTCACCATGAGGCTATTGGCACTTCCAATTATTTCTAAGTAAAAAAAATAAAGCGCATGTGAAATCTTGTAAAGTTAAAGCAACCACATGGTTCCAGCTTCAAGGATTATTTTTGGACCCAATAGATGACACTACTGTCAAAATATATGTAAAACTTTTTGAAGGTATATTTCTTTTGGCGCGTTTTGGGGAAAATTATGAGATTGAATTTTTACGATGCGCGTCACCAACTTAATGATGCTACCATGACAACCAATATTAACTTTGTGACATTCGCCTATAATACCGAATTATTTAATTAAACCGTTATCGATTACCTATAATGTCTTTTTCCACAAACATTGAGTACTGACACGGGCTATGATTTTTAGTTATATTTGCTCACGTTTATTTAATAACAAAGGAGATATTATTAAAGGCATTCTGTACCTACCTAGCTCAAGATTCTAGGTTCGGTTCTCAATCTATAGGATTTGTTTGTATACAAAAGTTACATTGAGAGTTATGTTTGCTTTATACGTGTGAACAGTCTAGTAAGATTGTTGATAACAATTTTTATACCCCAATAAGTGTAATTATTATGAACAATTCACCCAAAAGAGCATCTAAAATCCCTTATTTCAGCTATACGGCGGTTATTTACGAGCAATGAACGCCGAGGCTACCGCGTTATGAGAGAATAAACATTCCTCCCCCAACACCGAACATAACTTCCGAATTTGAGACCTCTTGAATATTTTATTGAGTTAATATTACAACGGAATATTTGTGGAATCGCTCGCGACACGGGAATACCACAAGGTACCGTTTTTAAGAAAGTCCCTCGTTGTTTTTTATCTTTATTTTCTTTAACTTTATTCTTTTGGGAACTAATAAAGTGAATATGAAATTTTACAAGAAACGCATCATGATACTAATTTCATCTGAAAGTAGCAGTGATAGAGAAATTGATGAGCAAGAGGTATGGACATGTTATAAGGAGTAATGAGAATCAACGATGGTTGCAAGACCAAAGAAAGTGGTAATCAACTGTGTGAAATGTGTAAGAAGGGTGTGAATCCAGATATGACGATAGATATGGAAAAGAAGTATATATTGTGCTGACCCCACATAGGAAGAATGGAAGAAGATTATGCTGATGATGGGATCAACCATGATCATGAGGTCATAAGATGAATAAGCTAAGAACCTTTGGTTCTGACAAAGCAAGGCGTATCATATACACTGTCGAATTTAACTTACACTATTTGAATGGATGATACGATAGACGAGAAAGTATTTCTAGAGAATGAAGTTTGAAAATAAAATGCCAGAAGCAGTCGGAGACAATTAGACAATCTATTTTTTATTCTAAAAGAAAACAGTCCCAAAAACGTTTTATAATAATAGCCGGTCTATTTTAATTGAAGTCAGCGTAACGAAGCGTAACTAATATAGCACTGATGGAATAGAAACAAGCCGTAATCAGACCTTCGGAACAAGAGTGAATTATTAATAGGATCTAGAAGCTTCCGTCGACAGAAGGGTCAATAAATCATTCCTTATTCTAGCTTCGCTTGCGTTGGATACAACAAGCAGTTTTTAACTAATTAGTACAAATTGATTTATTTACTAGCGGTCCGCCCCGGCTTCGCACAGGTATTTCAATAATTTCCGCAGCGCATGTGGTACGTTCGTTTTTTTGTTTATATTACACATAAATTTTGTGCAAAGAACTAGTAGCAGTGGTGGCGTAGCGGTTTAGGCCCCGACTTACGTACTATAGGTTGCTTTACTTTGTGAGATTTATTTCATCACCACTGCTCCAAAACGGTGAAGAAAAACATCGTGAGAGAACCGGCATGTTCTTAGAACCACTAAATTCGAAGATATGTGACATCCACCAACCCCCTCATGGCCAGCGTGTTGGATTACGGCTCATGCCCTCTCTCGGACAGAAGGCCTGTGTCCCTGCAGTGGCGAACATTCTAAAAAGACTGATTTATTATTATTATTTCAATTTAATCAAGCTAGTTGTACCATAACTCTATTACAATTAAAACCGGAACGGAAAGTTCAATACGGAACAATATTTTTGTAAATTTCATTCGTGTTCCCAGATGTACCAGTGTGTTATCACAGTTTTGTTGACAGCTAAGAGCCATTTGAACGAGTTCGGAACAAAAATATAAATATTTGTTTCTGACAAATATTCGGCCTCGAAATAAATGTTGCCACAGTTAAAAGCATTTCTAAAATAAACGCAAAACAAAACAATGTACATTAAATATAGAATATATCAAATTTTTCCGTTCATTTTTTATGGCAAGCACATTAGCAACCGGTTTACCTAACGTTTAATTATTACAAGAATGAATCAGATATGTCGTCAATGGGATAATATAATTGAAGACTCGAAAACGCACCAATTGGGACATCTTTTAGTTCATGTCATATGTTTACAATAACGCTTATGTGACAAATATAGCTGTCCTATTATAAGGTTTGTAAGAGACGGGATTCTTACCACGATTAGCCTTGTTGCCTTAGCGTGCAGTGAGAATTCGAACAGTAATAGTGGTCGCAGAATGAGAAAGAAGGTAGATCGATACGGCTACCTATAACATTTTTTCGCACTACCGCATAACTCCAGTCAGCGCGTGAACATGGCGCATGCAACTGTGCCGAATTATCAGGAGCTCAAAAAGTCTAATTGTGGTAAGAATCTTGTCTCTTACAAACCTTATATTAGTAAAATTGACGAAAGTTTAAAGTTACACTAGCTATTCTATTTCGCCTTATTTTAATTACTCTATCCTTTGTACACAATTCGACATGTGTGAATATTGTTTCAAACAAATGGGACAAATAAAAATTAATGGGATCAGAGAAAATATATCACCAGTTATTTAGAGATCACTCCTTTAAATAACACGCACTCTAAGCCTCGTCATCTCCTTGCCTTATTCCACGTTATTTGGGGTCGGTACAAACTATAGCGACTGCCAACTCTCTTTTGTTCTTATTTAAGTCTTATTTTACCAGTGTTATCCGTTATTGGTCGGGCGAAAGTCCCGTCAAGGTCGCAGTTACTGTGCGTTTCCACTGGCGTATAAACTTGTCGCGATACAACCTTTCTCTCTATCTTTCTCACTGAAAAAACTGAGATGACAATATGTTTAGTGTGAATGTCTTCTGCAGTGTAAGCCCGCGGTTACTGTTCACTCGCTGACCGATATTTTAAATCTTCAACTATAGACAAGACGGTTGAAGTCTTGGACTAAATAGGGATCAATTAAGGTATGAGGGAATGGAAGCTAAAAACGCTCGTTTTTAGCTTCCATTCCCTCATCAAAACGAACCTTTAGTTTGATGTTGTAAATGTTGTCTCAAAAGTCACGTCAAGTCAAGTCAAGTCATAATGACGTGTCTATGAAATATTCAAGCAAAAGTACCAACAATCGGATTTTTCCAAATATCTAGGTTTCTTTGGGTCTAATGATTATTTGTATATTATAGTAGATAATTTTAAATCTTTTCTTTAATTCCTAAGCGAATGAAAATTGAAAAACAAAATTCACGGCCTTTTTTCACATATTCAAGAAATCTTCGGTGTATAAATATTTTGTACGTTTCCCATTTCCATTCACAGATTAAGGTATTAAAGAGAGGGAAATATTGTAGAAAGTTATTATAAAATTAAACACAGGAGATGTTTTTCTGTTTATTAAGATCGACCGTTTCTGGAATGTTCTTGTAAACCTCCGCGGCCGCCATTTTGATTTTGTATATTCTAAAGAAGGCCGACGAGTGGCCCTTTGTTTATAAGCAAATGGTTTTCCTTCTCGGCTCGATTGCTCTTGACACCAATTAATTATCTTCTAGCGCTGTTATTCACTCAGCTACATTCCGGTTCATTTCTTATGAAACTGTTAATTCAAAAACCACTCCATAAATAAGCTTGTAATTATGTTTTGAACAATTTTGAAGTGAAAGGAAATATTGTTTTTAATCATTAAAAATATCGTTCACTCAGTCATTCTTCTTCAATCGTAAATGGTCCAATGTTGTCCTCGTTCACGCGGACGTTCGTTTCATCGCAAACGGTTTTTATAACGGTGATGACGTATTCATGTTATTCAATCGATTATTTTATAATTAGATTAATTCGACATTGTTAAATTTAAACACTAACATTTATTCAAACATGACATGTTAACAGTACGCAAACAGCGCTCAAGTTTTGCGAGAGCTTCAAGTTGCGGATTCTAATTTAATTTGACGGCAGTCGCGCTCTGCTCCGAAGTGTGGGTGTGCAAATTTGACACGTCAACTACAATCTCACTAGAAACACTATGTGACAAACACAAAATTATTTTACATATTTTATGTCAAACGAAGTCTTTATTTTTGTAAATAGGGTTATAACTTCAAATTCAATCTTTTAAAAATTAAATTCCAATGTGTCTACGTTAATTTGAAAACATTCGAGTTCGATTTTTAAAAGCTTGAATTTGAAATTAAAAATGTGTTTACAAAAATACACACTTAGATTGAATTTTTAATTCGCTCTGCAAAATCTGACCGACTGTGCGAATATCGTAATAAATCACATAACCATATTACCTTTAATACTCCGGAGAAGAATGGGAATCGAATGTAACATCACTCTTCAAAATTGGTCAAATTTAGACTACAATGGAACGGGCATTACGTACGAACGGTACTAACGAACAATATAACTATACTTCCAAGTCAGTCGGGTAATAATGTTGTTTTTCTACACCTGTACTATTTTCCCACAATCCAATTCAGGGCAAGACAAAATATATTGATTTTGTAAATTTGGCTTGTAGCGTATAACGAAACGATGCCGCGGTCTAATACGACCCCAACGCCATCTAAGCGTCTCACGATGAAAACATAAAAATGTATTATTATTTAATGCCAAGCGATGGTGTTGTGCCTACATAGATATTATACAATACCTGTAACTTAATATAGGCAAATTCTTTTGGGAGCACGTGCTATGTTTGCACACTCAAATCTGTTGCAGAATAATTATCATAATAACATTCAACAATGGTTCGACTACTAAATAAAAAAAGCATTGACTCCGCATAAACAAAAAATTATTTCTCATAACGACCCTTTCAAACTTTTCAAATTCAGCGGCCGCAAATTTTCAAATTAATTTTCTTTCGTTTTTATTTCTCTATAAAAACTTTGACCAAGTTAACGTACGTACGAAATGTGCGCGTATATTTTTAGTCAACTTTGGTTTTAACAAAACTTTTTTCTCTGAGTAGACGTCGGTTATGTTAATGGAAGCTTGAAATATATGTGCTTATATCGATGCCTTTCTCTCAGTTCCTTATTATATATGTGTGTAAAATCATATCACAATTGGACTTGGACCGCAAGCGCTATACCTCGCCATATGTATGTGCGCGGCGAGGGGAGGGGCGCAACGTAGGCCGCTTTCTCTGTCAATCCGCCGTCAATCAACACTATCTGTGTGTCTCGCTGCACACATACCTAAGTAGCGGTACAGCGCTTGCAGTCAAGCTATATGCAAATTTTTGTAAAGCCGACGAATCTCACAATCAGTCGGTGACGTACATGTTCCATGATATCGGCGAAATACAACCACAGGTTATTGCACCATGACCATATTATTCAATTTGGTTCATGTACATGGTGTGAATAAGTCTCTTGAGAACAGAACTACAAGCTATATGGGCTGAATAAGGCGTTCCTTGCGTAATTAGAAAAGATGTCTACAATATTCAGTGTAAAAGGAATAATAAATAACATTTTTTAGCAGAATATACAGAAAGTTTTGCTGTAGTGCCGAGAAATGTTACTCGTCTGAGATAATGATTTCTTTTTACGTCAATGTTGTTTCGTTAATTAATTATCTTCTACAATGTGATTTAACCATTACTACAATTACATATAAATATTCGTTATTGCTAGAGCATCGTCACTTTCTAAGAAAACAAAGCCATACCGCGATCTAATACGCTCCTAACGCCATCTATTGATTCACAATAGAAACAAAAAAACGTATTATTCAATTCCTAGCAATACCACTTTCGCTTCTGCGAAATCATTAAAAAAAAACAACGCACATTTTTCCAGTCGGCATTTGTTGTCTACAACAATTGATGATATGTAGATCCCGTATTAACAAGAGCTTTTTAATGCAAAGCGCTTGTAAGCAGCTTTTATAACGCCGATGAAAAAAAAGGCTTTGTCTATATCTGAATAATGCTTGCAGAGAGGAAAAAAGCGACGAAATATTTTCATTTTCGCCAGTAATGCTCATGCGGATGAGCCAGTTTTTAATTTATCTTTATACTTAGCTCTTTGTATGTTCGCTTTGTTTACTGCATGTAGTGACAAAGAATAATTTTTAATTTTGATTTGCGATGTGTGCATTCCGTGTCCAAAACATTTTAATTATAAAACATATTTTAAACATGCACCCATATTAAAGTTATATAAACCTCTGAACAACTTGGCTATGGACAGTACCGTCTCGTCGTCTCAGCTCGTAGAACAGATAGCCATGAAGCCAAGAGGTTTAGGAGTTACCCACGAACGAGACGATGTATGTAGACCTCACACATCTGGGTCGCGGGAGTCCACAGGATGAGGATGTAAATGTAGTTTCCCTTGCCGGACTTATCCTGGTGATCTTTGTGGCAATCCTCGTGGAAGGCTACGTCCAGCACTGTACGTTCATTTCATTAATAATAAATAAATATTTTATAGTAGTTATAATATATTTTATTTAATAATTAATATTCAAATGCACGCCCCATGACATTTGTATTATTTATATACTAGAATCTATATACGAATTAACTAAAGTTGAAAAAGAATGAACACTGATGTAGCATGACTACTATAAAACGCGGCATAAAATTTAATACGTTGTAACATTATTTTTATTATAAAAAGTGCACTCTATTCTGTTCGAGTGGCAAACGAAATATTACAAGGCTTAACGTTCCGGGCCGCATAGTTTTAATTTTAGAAACGAGAGCAAACATCGTACCTAGACAAAGGCGTACCCGGTACGAGCGCTGTAAGCTGTGGTGCAAGTCAAAAGAGAAATAGCTAATATGCTTGGCTTCGCTTGACGACTTGGCTGATGACCGTCTAAAAGGACCTGAAGAAATCGTGCACAAATCGTACTGTCTTGAACGTTAAAATCAGAACTGAACCCAAATAATCGGAAAAAGGCGTACCGAGATGAATGAAAATAACAAAACTTTTGTCTCATGTTTTTTATTTTTTATAATAGAAAATGACAAAAGAACATCCAGCGTATTTGACGTTACCATAGACGCTGTCTATCAAGATTCGTCAGAAGAGTCAAGAGATTTTATAAGAAGAGATATTGATTCGTTGTCAGCCTCTAGGCATTACAGCACATCTTGGTAGCCAGTTCCTTTTCTGATACAGCCTATTCTACTGTACTGGCTCAGTTTTAGAACTTACCCAAATCTATATTTTCCAGACCGTTATAAGTTCATAAAATAATTCATAAGTTTTTTGTAAAGCATTTATTGATTCAAATTCCTTTCATTCAACTCAAAACTTCAGGTCAATCACTATGTCATTATTTCGGACTTTTAAAACTAATATTGCTTGTAATATCCGTCAAAACTGACAGATGGAGACTAAATATTTGTATCCAGCCTTCGATTTCTCATCAAGGACAAATATAAACCATAAATGATTTTATAAATGTACAATCATAAAGCTCGTGACTTGGACCACACACAAGCCTTATTATTTCGCGTCCCCATTTCCTGATGATGTCAGGGCGCATCCCGCCATTGTGTCACAAGGTTTCAATTCCTATTTTTTATGTAAAGTAAAAGGTATTGAGTCAGCTCAGATATGTTTTTTCATAAATTACTATCTCCCGATTGAAGTTCTGATTTGACGCGTGTTCTATGGCCTCTCTTAGTTTTCATGAATGACTTAGTTTTTTTTTAATTCAATATAATTGGAAACCGTGTTAAAGCAACACCATAAAATATACCAACCAGCACTTCATCTATAGTTGGTATCGATAAAAACTCTATTATCCTACTAAAAATAACGCCTAAACTAACTGAAAATGACATTAAAATAAAACATTGATTATAATTAAGGCTATACTAACACTGGAATAATATTGCTGGCGTGAAAGCCTACTTAAATATGATAATCAGAAATTTCTCGTCTGCGGCGTGCGCCCGAATTGCCGGAACCTGGTGAATTAACGATGATGTATGTCAACGATACACGGCCCCGGATAATGAGGTGCCCTCTACCTCATTTATTGATAACTATCAGGAACCCAAATAGTCTAGTGCTGTTTAATCACCACATCAATGAGTTGATTTTATCAGGATATTTTCAATTTTACTTTTTGAGTCTAAACTCGTAAGATTGTAAAAAATAAAGTAAAATCTGATGGAGGCTGAACCCTCATAAGTAGCCTTTCCCAAGAGAAGTAAATATAGGTGATTTCAAAATTGTATTAATTTAAGAACTCTCTCTATTTCTCCTTCTTCTCTTTCCTTTCTTCTACACTCGTACCTTTAACAATCGAATCACATGCAGTTGCTAAACAAATAAACTTGCATAGAGCAACGGCCCAACGTAGCCCCCGATCGCGCTTAGTTTGCGCACTCGAACGCTAAGGGTCGACGCGCCGTATAAATCGGAAGCTATTAGAAAATCATTTCAAGCCTCATTTTTATTTTTTGACAACCCTAACACATTGCATATGCTAGTACACATTCACCTGCAATAAAAGGCGTTTCCCAACTGTATGATTGTTTACGCTATGCCTCTGCCAGTGATCTGCGGCTACTTTTAAGCACTTTAAAAAAAAACTAAAACGAATTTACCCATAATAAGTCTCAACAAGTGATTCACTCTGTCTCCTTTTAATTTTAGGTTTTATAAATGGTAATTTATTTATTCGTTTCTTTCTATGACTACACATTTACAAGATTTTACTTCTTATAGGCTTCAAAGCAAATACAAGTTACGATTAAAACTTTCGAGATTTAATATCTTTAAGGATGTCACGTATTTCCCTTCGCCGCCTCGCAACTTTCCAACTTCCGATTCTCGAGCGGACACTCATAAAGTGATAAAACTTCGCAATCACCACCACTACGAGTCTTTCTGTCGTTTTGCATAATTTCATATATTGTTTAAGTGGTAAGTTCGAGGTGGACAATTTGCATAATCCCAACTTTCCGCCCGTGGAATATTAATATTTTTTTGTAATTTCTTCTCCTTTCTCTGTCAGACGACAGGTCTCGCCTTCACTTATTATAATTGAGGAAGTTTAAAATTAATCAACTAAACGCCACAAGGATTTTATTTTTCACCGAGCTTATTAGCTCTGGTTTGACCTTGTGTGAGGAGGGCCTTATCATTTATGGGCCAGCGGACCAGTGCTGGCTTCTCACAGATAGTTTATCTATACAAACTTTCCCCTACTTTATATCTTTAGGGGATGAATTTGTAAGCATAATTTTTAAATACTCATACAAGGCAAGGAACATATAAAATTTTAAACAAAAATTTTACCATGTTAAAAATAGAACCTAAGAATCTGATCATGACTGCTAGATATATGTTTTTTTTTATGTGATAAGGTGGCAAACGAGCAAGCGGATCACCTAATGTCAAGTGAGCGCTGCCCATGAACATCCGCAACAGACAAATGCGTTGCAGATGCGTTGCCTACCTTTAAAGGACAAAGGAGGGCATAGACAGGGAAAGGATATTTCCTTTCCCCCGTTAACCCCCTCCCCATCCTATCCTCTTCCCCTTCCCGTCCTATCCTTATGAGGAAAGGGTGGGAAGGGGAAGAGGACTAAAATTAGGCCTCCGGCACCTCACTCATCAGACGAAACGCAGAGTACTTCTACTTCACGCCTGTTTTCTGCGAGGTCGTGGTATTTCACCGGTCGAGCCGGCCAATTCGTGCAACAGATGTTGTTGTTGCGGGCTCTACCACTGTTAATGTATACTAAACTTATAGACCAAAAAGGACAAAAAGGGTCTTAAAATCTATATATGTATTTTATAAAAGAAACAGCTTAAGTACAAGTAAAGGTTTATATTAAAAGCATGTATCCACCGTAAAAGAGATTGTGTTCATTGATTCTTTGTAATTTTTTTTGGGAGATTCATTCGCGACCTGCTTCTTATATGACCAATGTTAACAAAAGATGTTAGATAAATAGATTCATAAAGGCTTTGTTCGCTGACTGTTCTATTTTAAGCACAAGTAATGAAATAACAATATACAGAAATATAAACTGAAGGTTGGCAAAAAAAATTTTTTCACCATCTACCTGCTTGTCAGGTTGCTAATTGGCATAGGTCTAGTTCCGTACTATTTTATTATTATTTCTGTTACACTTATAAGAGACTAGTATACTAACGTAAATTTTTACCATCAGTTAGTAAGTAATCTTCAACTATTATAAGTTTATGAAATGAATATTCAAATGTGTAACACAGGAAATGTGTCATAAGTGAATTAGATGGCGCCACTAGTTTTTTAGAACGCGCTATAGAAGTGCTATGTGAATTAGGATAAGTTCTCAAATAGGTTTTATCTCTATGCTGTAATCCGAATAATTACCGATCGGCTCGGCCTCGGCCTTCGGCCCTTGAATCGGAATGCTAATCGCGTAATGAGTGACAGCCCAAGCCTCCTTTGAGCCGAGTCACTCCAGTCCATGGAACGTCCATGGAACGTCCACTGAAACGACCTTAGAGCTCGGCGGCCTCCCAATCCGGTAATAATAATAAAGTAACGGCCCCAGCCGAGGCTCCCTCTACGGAGGGAGACGTCAAGCTACGTTACTCTAAAAGAGGCTTAGCTTAGGCGCCCTCTACGCCTTGCCGCCTCGAGCCCGGTGTAGCTGTAAGTGCCTCTAGGCAAACAGTGACCTTTCAGTCACAAAAAAATATCGCTGTGCACTTTGCCGGTAAAGTATAAGGCTCATTGTTTAATAGGAGTTTTCTAAGCAATCCAGTTACTGCTTCTACCTTTGTGGGACTGTTCCTCAATATAAAAGAGATACTCATAGTTGACGGCCAACTACTTGGTTCCACCCTTGTGGTACGGGTCAGATGCACGTCTCTCGTTAGTTATTAGCTTTATTAGTTGCTAACTTGTACTCTGTTCTGTGTGTGAAATAAAACTTTGGCGTTCTCGAAATCTGTGTCTCATTCACGAGCCATGCCCTGAAGACACCCGTTACAAATGTAAATAAGCAAAAAGAACAGGTAGACTATAATTACTTAAATTTACAACAACAAAACACAATCATTGTATAATCAAAGTTAAGAAACAAAACAAATATTAATGTGTTCATTTAGTTGAAAAAGAAAACAAGAATAATGTTTAAAATATTAATGTACTTTCAATTGTTGTGAATGAAAGTAATAAAAATCATAAAATATTAATGTACTTGCAATTGTTGTGAATGAAAGTAATAAAAATCATAAAATATTAATGTACTTTCAATTGTTGTGAATGAAAGTAATAAAAATCATAAAATATTAATGTACTTTCAATTGTTGTGAATGAAAGTAATAAAAATCATAAAATATTAATGTACTTTCAATTGTTGTGAATGAAAGTAAAAAAAATCATAAAATATGAATGTACTTTCAATTGTTGTGAATGAAAGTAATAAAAATCATAAAATTCAAAATCTTTCAATATACTCTCCAGGGTTCTCACCTAAAACTTAGCTTAATTCCTCAGTAACTAGAATACAGTGAGTGCTCGATCCAGTATTTCCGATTCCTTAGCTCGATGCTCGTTTAAGTACATCAATAATTCAACGCCCTAATCGATACGCGCCAGCAACACGACCGCAACTCGCACCGCTCTCAGTCCGGGCCACATTACTTAGAGTGTTCCTGCAATTAATAGTAAATCCTTAACGACTCCCTCCTTAAGTTCTTGTTGGGAAGTTAATAAGTTTTTTAAAACTTAATGTTAAAAGTAAAAATATATTCCCGGGAGGGTTGCCGTCAGCCAGGCGGTCAGCCGAAGAAACTGTAGCGAAAACCTATACAGTATTGACTATAGTCATACTCTGCCGACCCCAGACGTAGGAAAAGTACAGGGAGATCATGTTGTTACAAGTAAAAATGTAGTTCTCCCACTTCTGCACATCCTCATAGGTTTCTGTGACTGTTAATATCGCTTTTATTTAGTAAGTCACTAACCTGGCTTATATAAGTTTATCTAAGACGTCCCCTACCAACACTCACTTAAATAAATATAATATTATACATGCAAATAGGATTTTATTTGTTTGTTTGTTACAATTAAACTCTGTAACGAGTCAAACAATCATCATGAAATTCTGTCCATACATTGTCAAGGATACAGAAAATGCCATGAGGTGCTTAACATGTATTTCGAAAATAAGACTGGTCCCTTCAATATCGGTTGCCATGGTAATATTTCGTGTTTTGACAAATAACAACCTTTCGACCCATTTTTTTTATAATGTTTAAACTAGCGCTTGACAACGATCCCACCTAATGTTAGTTGGTGATGTGGTCTAAAGATGGTACGCACTAGTTTAGAAACGTCGTAATCGGACGGAAATATTGACGCCGGCAACTTATTCCAATCCTTTGCTGTTTGCAAGAACGATGATTCGAATCGTTTCGTTCGAACGCGCGGTATATTACCTGTAATTTGTTTTATATTATACGCGGATTCAACTTACAAAAAAATCCAGCTGGCTAATACACATGTTTTTCTCAAATGATCTTCGTAATTCAAATTTCATTTAAAAATCTTCAAAGAAAACAAACCCTCTAAAAAAAACTTTCGCAATAAACTTTAGTTACTTGACAAGAGACATCCAAATAAAATCTGCTCAGATCAAAACAGACTCTCAAACTGACAAAGTTATTTCAAATAGAAGACTTCAAATAGATATCAGAAAGTTTACTCGGTGACGTCAAATAAGACCCTCAGCCTGGATTTAGAGTCCTTAGGGTATTTGTTTGAGATGTCTTAAGGAAAACATTAAATAAATTACATTTAGAAATGTAAAAGCATATTCGGTGTTTACATAAAGCTGCCACTTTCAGAACTAAACTGAAACTTGATCAAACATGTATTAAATGTTTGCTTTTCAAAATAAATTATGTCGGATACAATTTTAGATTTTCTCTCTCTCTCCCTCACTCCCTCTCTCTCTTTCTAATAAGCAGTCACGTACTTAGATGGGTAGTCAGAAATTATGTATTCCGATTAGACACGAACCTGGCATGCGTTTCTTCTACGCCCAAAAATATTTTTACTAACATTGTTATGTATAAACAAGTAATAATGCTTTAAAATACTCAAAATATCCGATTGTCTGTATGATTTTTAAATTATATACACCCCACTACTCAGAATCCGTTTCACAACAAGATGGGATTTTTGTAAACAAAGGTTTTTACGTTAAAATTCGTAAATCCCATTTTTTTTAAAAAACAACTTTTTTTACATTACCTTCTAACATTAGCTATCTATACAATACAATTTCGCTTCACTTTATCTCACGATTTTCATAAAATTACAACATTTCCGATGAAAGAAAACAAAGTATTTACCAAAAACGTATCTTGCTATCGGTCAGGCAAGACAGAAATCCCGCATATCTAATCTAAAAGGACCCTCGATATTTAATAAATTTAATCTTTCTTTTGTAGAAGTAAAAATAATTAAAAACTACCTCACTTTTGCATTGTCCCGTTCATTCTGACACGTAACCAAAATGACAACAATGAATACACAATGTTAACGCTTCACCCTTACAAAAATACATAAAAACCCAATACTTTCTAACACAGAGTACGCCATGGATACGTAATAAAAAAAATATCTCATTGTGCCCTATGAAAGATATAAATAACATAAAAAAGCAATAAAGTTTTCATATTGCACAATGGCTGATGATTTCCCGACCTCACGTACCTCCAATAAAGGTTACAATGGAATCGAAACATTTTCTCGTACTGTCATATTTTTTATATTATTTTCTTTTGAAATAAGATTTATAAATATGCTTCATTATATATAATCTTACCCAATTCATCGTAGCTAGAGATTTGAACCGATATTCCAATTTTATAAATAAATGAGCACTCACAGCCATAATCTAGAGGTTGGGAGACATTAGGGTGTTCCATGTATGGCACCTTTCTAGCTTCCACGTATCGGTTACGGGTGGCAGCAATCTGTTCTATAAATCAATATACAAACAAGAACGTATTTAGGTTCCGCCGAGATACTAAGATTTTTATTGTGTGGAATTGGCAGATTGGCAAAGCAAATTTATTTTAGAGAAGAAATGGAAATGACACATGGCTAGGCAAATTTATATTACAAAGATGTTGTTGGTATTATAATAAAAATTATTGATGTTAGAAATAATTCATGTTACCAATTATTTATTAATGGTTTATTAATGGTATATTAATGGTTTGTTACCAATTATATATAAATAAGTATTGGGTTGTGTTACAATCATTTAAGTTACAAATATCATTGTCACCAGCGGGTGGGTTGCGATCTACGAGTTGGTTCGACAAGGCGCGTGGACGAGTGCGGCGTGTGCGGCGGCGACGGCTCGTCGTGTTCGCGGCCGCGCTACCACTGGCTGGCAACCCCTGGCTCGCTCTGCTCGGCCACTTGCGGTGGAGGTAATTAGAATTTTTATATGTCAACATTTGTGTTGGGAAATGTTACAACACATCCTAAGCTATCAGTTTAGGACACAATTATATAATCAATGTTTTTTACGATGCTGTCTACATCTTAAGGTCTAAGAATCGGTTGCTCCAGTATTCATCTATGAGGATCTAATTAGCTCAGTGACGAATAGCGATATGTCTTAAATAGGAGATAGACCATTATATATATATATATACACCATAATAAAATGTTAGCTAGATAAATATAACATTTTATTATTGAAATAAATTATTTAAGGAAGTTAAGTGTTGTATCTACTTTCCATCTATCTCTACCTATTTTCCCCATATTCATTTAACCGGGGAATCGCCCGAAGCTTTAAGTAAAGCCAGTGCTTGAACTTTGGCCGAGTGTTAATATCTCAGGAAGATTGAATGCCGCACTATCGCTGGCAGTTTCTTATTTAAAATGCTAAGAGATAGCATTAATTTAATGTACAGTATATAAAACTATAGGAAATAAAAGTTATCAGGTTAAATAATATACATTTTTAGTAATACACTTAATTTCATTGTTATAAAGAAATGTGATCGAAGCGATCAAAAGATTACGACATTTACGAGCCGTAGCGCACAACGTTCGTAGCAAAATTCGTAGCAGAGTCTACGTGCCGTAGGTTTAGTGAGTTACGAAATATTTTACAAGTGTAAAAAATATACTCTTAAATATAATGGTATTTAACGCCAATTAAACAGCAATAAAACATTAATTTTGAAAAACTGAAAACTATAATAAACTATCAAATGTCATACAGCTCTACGATATTCCACTCGTCGTAAAGGCAATTGATTTGCTTTAATTTAATTAAAAGGGACAATCGGACAGTTTGAGGACGTGCAGTTCCCCAATAATTTGTAAAGCCTAACGAAAACACGGAATTACAAATGAGAGGGTGCCATCCCTTGTAATTAACGAATTCTATCGTATAGTCGAATCTGTTGTTACAAAAGATACATGACATCTGGATATTCCTTGATGCTTTCTATAGTGGATTCACAATTATTATTATGGTTAAATAATAAACCCTCCTCGGGCATATAATATATTAAATATTAGTTAGGTTATTGAAATAATTTACTAAAATGTAAACAAAAGTCCAATGCCAGATTCGAACCCACGACCATGTTGTGCATGTTTCGCAGTCCGAATTCTTAACCGTTAGGTTATTGGCGCTTAAGTTGTCATTATTATATTCCGATAACTAAAAACACTGAACAATTTTACACGCATTGACAGTGAGGCTTATTAAATCTAATATGCCCTTGAATTTCAGTATCACATTTATGTTTAACGAGCAGCGTAATATTATTGGGTTTCAGTTATTCCCATATGGGTTCCAATTAATGAAACTGTCATAGGGCAATCTTGAATCTATGTGCTTTGATATTATTTTATCTTGGCTCCGTATGTCGTATAATCTTATATATATGTACCTATACTTTTCACTTTAGTTCGCACATCGCGGATAGTGGTTGTGGGTGGTTGTAGCCTCATCTTCTCCATGTGGCACTAACGTCGTTGCATGTAGATGGTTGTGAGGGATGTAAAGGGTTGAAAATTTATGTTCGATAATATGCTACGGTATAAATGGAAAAAATAATCCAGCGAAGCGGGTATTTGTAGCTAGTATATTGTATATAAAATATTAAACTAACTAATAGAACGTACAGCCCAAACGACTGGGCGAAGAGATTTGAAATTGTTCACAGAGATTTCTGAAGATTACTTAGGCGAGTATCAAAGAAGGATCGATCTAAATTAGTTGATGATAATAATAAGTAGGGGATGAAAGTTGGTATGGAGAAACTACCCACTCAAAGCTCCCAGCTTTACCGGGTCGCTAGTGCCTACTAATATAAAATGTACAGACAAAAAAATAATACAGACGTAATGCTTTTACCATGTCCATAAATTTAAAAAAAATGTGCTCAAGCCTGTAACCCAAAGGGGTAGGCAGAGATTATGGATTTCCATTTGGCGCGATCCTGGCATACCTCTCTTGCTTCTTCTATATTGATACATCGACGCATACATGCTCGTCGGTTATGGCTGCTCCTCGGTGTTATATAAAATTTGTTATTAATTAATATTCAAGGAGCCTTCTGGATTAATCCAAGCATGCATCTCGGGTTGTTGTAGTTGCCTTTATTTTTTTCCTCTGTATATATTTTTTTGTTTATTTAAAAAAAAACATCTACTCGGGTATCTATTAGTATGATTCGCCACACCGTAAACCTAAAAGAAAACTCGAAACACTTAAAATTACCGCATACAAAATTAATCTTAGTATTTTACCACAGAATAAACAACAACAAATCATTAATCACTGTAAACAAAAAAATGAACTCCTTAAAATATCATTAAGCGCAAACCGTTGTATTTCAGTTGTAACAGACTACTTGACGTGCGCCAATTTATCACTGGCCTCTGGACGGCTAATAAACAATTAAATTGTCTAACTTCCGCAGAGGTCGTCCGCCTCTAGCTAACTGGATATTTCACACTACATCCTGACATCTGACGGGTTATTTGTGGTTGGTCTCAAACTGAATATGAAATGAATTGCTTGCGGATTGTGTAATGCTAAACTGGAAGACTACCTCCGCTTCCAAGAACTATGGCAAGAAATGTCATTGGATACTTGGAAACGACCTTCCTATGTACATATCTTATACTGCAGATATATTAAGATTATAGGCCATTTCATTTTGATATTAAAACTAGCGACCCACCCCGATTTCGCAGGTAAAAAAGTGCCTTATTTTACTATTCTTTCTGCTCAGCTCCTACAGCAACGATAGACGCATCAGTCAGTTCACATAAAAACCGAAATTATATACCGCAAGTTCCTAGTATATTCTAGTAAACCGTAAGAAAATTACATTTGTACCAAAATATATGTTTTTATATTGAACAAACTGGCGGTCACAATAATCCCGTCTGATCTTAAGTTGAAAGATGGTACGCACTAGTTTAGAAATAGCCTATTCACTCTCTTGTACCCACGTCATCATTGGACGCTGACGCTGGCAACTTGTTCCAAACCTTTGCCATACAGATGAACTCGAATTGCTTCGTACTACTTGCCTGCACACACTTCCAAAAATGCATTCTGGAAAACACCGAGAGGCTAGACACTTTGCGTTTGGGTTAGCCAATATAATTAAAGTCAAGTCATTAGCATACATGGCTTGTCCCTTCTACAATTTTTTTTCGGTATTTCCAAACCAATACGACTTAGGGTCCTTCAAGAAGCGAGTCTATATTTTCCTTATAGGCCGGCAACGCATCTGCAGTTCCTCTGGTGTTGCGAGTGTCCATGGGCATCGTTGATCACCTCAATGTCCGAGCAGCTCGTTTGCCCACGTCTCTTATTAAAGCAAGAAAAATTCACGCCTTGGTATTTTCTTTTTGTTAGTAATTTTTGTACGACAGTATTAGACAGTATAGATGTAGTTAGATACAGCCTTTGTTTACGAATGAGGGGCACAGCTACTTTTGTAATATACAATAAAAAAAAAATAGAATTCTCTGGCTATTCCTCTCGGCTACAGGCGTGAGGGTGTTTCTTTATTTGTTTTTATATTTCAATCAATAGAAATCATAAGGTACCCAAAAATAAATCTGTAATTAAATGTATTTTGTATATAAATAATTCTCAGACTTGAAAAAACGTTTTCCTTTCCTTATTGAAACAAATTTAAAAAAAATAGTAAAAACCAGTTATTTTCTTTCACGCCCCGACAGTTTAATTTTTCATGAAAACGTCGACTGAATATAATTTACAATATTTGCATATTAACGTATTCAAAGAAGTACAGCCTTCAGTAAGCGAGCCGTGTTAATCACTCAACACCGACAGCTCAGGTAATGAACCAGTAATAAAATTATTAAAATCATTTTATATTCACTGAATTTGAACATTTAAGACACAAGATAAGCTAAACTTTGTTGTAAAAAAGTTTTAAGTTATTTTTAAGCAACTTTCTAATATAACTAACTTTTAACTTGATTTTTTTTAATTTATTACCTTATGAAATTGATACAGCTTCGATCTAGTCACGTAGCACATTGGTAGCCCGCAACTACATCTGTTGCACTAATAGGTGCTGGACCGGTGAAATACCACGACCTCACAGAAGACAGGCGTCAAGTATAAGTAAAAAGAAGTAGAACACAAGCGTTTCGACTGAAGAGTGAGGTGCCAGTGCATACTTCTACTCTTCCCCATCCCATCCATTTCTAATAAGGAAGGGATGGGAAGTCGAGGGAATTTGTCGAGGGAGAATATTAAATAGGAAAAGGAAAAATCATTTTTCTGCTGGTCCCCTTCTCTGTCCATTAAAGGTATGCAACGCGTTTGCAACTCACTAACTTGACGTAGATACCTATTTGGTCACTTAATATCAAATAAAGAGTTTGCTCGTTTGCCATAAAAAAAGAACAAATTAGAAGTGTCAATATTTCCATCCAATCCTTCATTTACATTTCCGTTGCCATGGTAATATGAATGCGTGCGAAGCCGGGGACATCGGCTAGTTCTTTTTTCATTGAAACAAGTACAGACCACTTACAATAAAAATAATGTTAGTATCTTAATAATTCGTTGACACGTGATTCACAATTCAAATATTTAAGCTTTGTCGAGTTTACCGTGAAAGCCTTTGTCATAGTAAGCAAATGTAGATTGTGATGACGTTTAAATCATTTTCAACCTTATGGCACTAATAATATAGTTCAAAATGCTTAAATTGTAATATAATCCGAAATTTTGTATTAGACGTAGGTAATCTTGCGAATGGACGGGTTATATCAAGCGATTGTGACCACAATTCAAGGCTGGTTATGTAAGTACCGCCGCAACTTTGCGAAGACCCTACAAATATATACAATAGCGGTCTAATGAAGTTATGTAATCTGTTATAATTTTGTGAATTTATTGCTTCCTTTATTCCGTTCATACTACCTTGTGCCGTGTTTCCTAAACTATATACTGAATAAACTTTATTGGAGAAAGGCGCAAACGACCAACGAGTCGTCTAAAGTTAAGTAGTCTGTGAGTACTGTGGGCTTTTAAAGAAGGATTATGTTCTTTTCTTGAAGGACCCTTAGTGGTGTTGGTCTAGAAATGCCACTAGAGACAGATCATTCCACAAGGCGGTACAACGAGGCCGAAAGTTACAAGAAAACCCCGCGAAAATGTCTACCATCTAGGCGGCAAGGTTGGAATTTGGGGCTTCGTAAATTAAAAAAAATTACATCGTAGAAGAAAAAAAAACGTCGTGATTTGATTTTCTTAAAAATCTCCCTTCATGTTCATTGCTTTTTATTTCGTACCTATAGATACGAAAAAAAATGTAGGTATTGGTCCAAGTAGGATATCTATCCGTACGGATATATTCTATCCATACGTTTTGTTTGAACTAAGTGAGGCAGAAACAGTTAGTACAACTCTGTTGGTGGGTAACTGTCACAAATAAACCACAAACTAAAGGGGCCTTTGTAAGACTATCTGACATCGCCTCGCTCAGACAAAGCTCAGACATCGATCGTTAATTAGATGTCAAATTATCAGTGACGGATTAGGGTACGGACCCTTGTCGATTTAAGGGTTGAAATGTAAAAAAATATGCAAAATAATTATTTAAGCTTTAGAAGAGCTTCGAGAATAAACCAATTTATTTTTGAAGTGAAAACCTCTCTAGTTGCGTATGACAATTTTTTGGTAGGGAAAAAATTTATAGCTTCGCGTGAAGGACATGCCGTAATTTGGTTATCACGAATATTTTTTCTTGTATTCAACTATAAATGTTATTTCATTTATTTTGTAGATCATTTATTTTATTTTGAAGGCGCGACCTGTTTTGATTATCCACCTCTGTTGGCAGCCCTTATGGCTGTTACGATTAACATTTATTTTCTAATTCTTTAGTTATTTTAACAAATCATTGTACAATCCCTTTTGCTGCTTTATGTCAATAAGGCCAACTGGGACAACGCCACCATCAACTTTTCGTTTATGACGTGGGTACCTTCAAGAAAAAAATAATACAAATATAGAATAACCTTTCGATCACATTGCGTTGTTGTTGAGGTTTTGTGTCCATTTTTTATCAGATAAAATCGCTTTCTACTAAAACAAAACATTTTGGTTCTATCACTTATTTATTATCGGGTGCGAGGGAATAAGCATTTGCCTAAAAAACTTTGTACATATCTACTCACACAAGAAGTTTTACTTATTTACTTAAAAAGATACATTTTATGCAGTTAACATTTTAATTAAATAACTTGGGATTTAAAGGGGTCACAATTTGTTATTGGTTGCCACGGTAACGCCATAAAGTTGGAGTCGCCTGTCGTATCGTAGGTATCACGTGTCGTAAGAACTAGTTTCACTTTCCTAATGTTTCCCAGACGCACACGACATGTATACCTTCAATAATGGTCAAGAAATAGATATTAGTTGAGTTAACGCTGTCGAGGTGAGATTCTTAAGACGTATGCTAGGTGTGACGTTGAACAATAGGATTGAAATAGCGTTATAAAAGAAAAGTGTGGCTTATAATTGTATGTTGTGACTAGAATTGACAAACGGTATGCTTCGATGGTTCGGGCATGTTGAAATTATAATGTTGCAAAAGTAGCAGTGTTAGTAGGGTACGTCTAAGGAGAACTTAAATCGATCAAATTAGTGACATCTAAAGAAGGGCGATATAAGGAGTATTAGTAACCGACGAGCGTATGCGTAGATGTATAGACGTAGAAGCGATAGAGGTGTGTCTGAATCGAGCTAAATTGAAATCGCATATTAATATTTAAATTGTTATTAACACTAGTAAAATTTTGTAAATAAAGTAGTAACCTATATATATTTTTACCTGGAACAAAGCGTTATCATAAAAGCTCTAATTAAGCCTTAAGGAAAATCTTACTATGTATTTTAGCCAGTAGTGGCGGTTATGTTAAGGGCCTGGTACAGGTAAGCGCTACGGAAATAAGACGGAAATAAGCCATTTCGACGGTATTAAAGTAAAACGCAACTTTTAAGCGTTTATAAAGTCGTGAAAATGTTCTGACAAGACCAGTACTAAACAACGCGACACGGTGTACAGATTATAGACATTCTTACAAAAAATTAAATTACTTACTGAACTGACTGTTAAAACTTAAAAGTAATTTTACGTATTTTATCACGTTTCTTTAATGCTTTTGTTCCTGAGGTTTCGAGCGCTTCCCCGTGCCAATCCCCCTGAGACCATGACTACTGTAAAGTACTCATGGTACTTGATTTATAACGATATTTATATCAAGAAAAAAATACTAGGTATGAATAAATAAAACTAATGAAAATGGGTGATAAATTACATGTGGGCCTCCAAAACTGATGTACGTCAACTGCTGAACGTAGATCCCTAACAAGGTCATGGTCCGCCTAGCGTAGACGTCTACTTAACCTCTGTCCTGTAATTGATTGCCATTTTATGATCTAATAAACAATGTAAATCAAATCAAAGTAAATTGAGTAAACGCTTTTTTTTGAGAGTATAAGCTTCTGTTATGTTCCCAGGCTACAAGATGTCGCTGGCAGTCTGCAGAGATCGTCTCACAGGCACGGACGCGCCGGAGCAGCTCTGCGACGGCTCCAGTAAGCCGAGCTCCGCTGTTGTCAGGTGCAACACGCACCCCTGTCCTTACAAGTGAGTGTTTAATGGAAATAATATCCAAGAAATGCCCACAATGAACATGAAGACGAACTAAGTGTATTTTTAGAGATGTGCCGATTATGACGATGGCCCATTAGCCGATTAGTCGGTTGTAAAGAGGCCGACTAGCCAATAAGTCTGTTATAAAAAGTTTAAGTAGCCGATTAGTCGGTTTTAAAGAGGCCGATTAGCCGATTAGTCAGTTGTAAAGAAGCTAAGCCGATCACGGATTTCTATTTGGCGCGATCCAGGCACACATCGCTTCTCCTTCATCCATACAACAACGCAGACTTAATAAATGTACTAATATTGAAAATGTATTCAAAATATTGTTATGTCTCAACCACTAACTGAGAAAATCATTGTCCCTAGTGTTAAATTCCTGCAACAAAGCTAGTAATTAGCAGTAAATTCTCTAGTATTTCTCATATGGGTGCTGATAACATCTGGCTATTCTCATGCTCCTTTTACCCTATGTACGAGTATATGTGTATACAACATCCATGTGGCACTACCTTTATAACACAATTATAAAGTAGTGCCACACCACTGGTTTCCTGTAGTCGTCAATATGTATTGTATGTATGCATTTATAATGACATATGTAAATACTAAACATACAATATTCTTCCTTAGATGGTATGTAGGCGAATGGTCTCCATGTACCGTGACATGTGGTGGCGGACTCCGCAGTCGGCGGGTCCTCTGCGCGAGATCTGCCAACGTCACCAGAGCGGATACTTATCAACCAGGTATTTTACAATCAAGTATATATAGTATATGTCACTAAAAAGAATTAATTTATTAATAATTTTAACATTGGTGGTAATTTTAACACAACAACAATGTCTGCGTTTCGTCTGATGAGTGAGGTGCCTGTGGCCAAACTTCAGTTCTCTTCCCTTCCCATCCTTTCTTAATAAAGGTAGGATAGGAAGGAGATGTGGATTTGACAGGGAGGGAATGAAAAGAAAAAGGAAATCACTTTCCTTTCTATCCCCCCTTCCCTTCCCATCCTTATCCTTATCTTAACTACTTCCGTTTTTCATTTCATAAGCTCGTGGTAACATAGATGAGGAACATTATCTTTTGTATGATATTTGAGTTGAAAGCTCAAGTGATATTGATTTCAATAGGAACATGTCAACTACAATGTAACGTTCGATGGAAAAGCTTCTTCAGCGTAAGCACTTTATGTGTGAGCACTCACTCGAGGGTATTGATATCGCCAGTAAAGCGGAGTTCGTAAGGATAGAGCCAGTGTGTCGTAAAACCGCGTACGAAGTGCCTTTCAAAATTAGACAGAGCATTCCAAATTGTGGTGTTATTATTTTTATTACTGCTCAAAGCTTTATTCATTGGGATTTAACACAGTTAACTTTATTTTCGCTTGTTTACATTTATTTTTAATATATTTTCAACGGATGATTGTTTTAGTCCTTAACACGAACGAATAATGTATTATGAAGTTCAAGACATGTTTCTACATTGCACATCTTCTATATTTGGAAACTGGTATAATTTCTAGAGCCTGCAAAAACCTCGGTTTGTGAATGGTATTTCCCACGTACCACCCAGTATACCACGATCACAGAAGACAGGCGTCGGTTACTCAGCGTTGCGTCGGTTGCACCGCTTGCATCTTTACCAGCTTCTGCTATAAAAACGTATTATTGTCTGTTTTAAACTCAGAAATGCAGTCCGAATTGCTATTACCAAATCAAAGGAATCAAATACGAATTTTTGTTTTCAACGAATATTATTTCCACAGGATCTAGCACGGAACCTGGCTGCGTATCTCCAGCCCCGAGATCCTCTCAATCTTGCAACGACCATGATTGCCCCATGTGGATTGCTGGAGCTTGGTCAGGAGTAAGTACTAGATTTTAGATTGTAAATATTGATTACATATTATATGATGTCGACTGTAAAATTCTGAATTTGAAAGTTTTGTTCTCGTTCATGGAATAATGTGGCGAAGCTCCACCACAGTCCCCAAGAACATCTAAATGAGTTGCAGATGGAATGCCCTTTATGTAAAACAAAGTAGAGTATAGAAAAAAAAGAGGCGGAAAGTATGGGAGGAGAAAAGGACTGAGAGAAGATGATTGATGGGTCAGTTTGCTTATCTAGTCACAAGTCCCACAAAAACCTGTCTTGCTTAAAAACAGCGGTAGTAGCTACTGAAAATTCTGTAATAGTTTAGCCATAAGTAAGGGTATTAGTTACTTTCAATAAAACTTTTCCACTTTATGGGCCATTTTATAGCGTATTTCAGTATTGTTAGGTTTTATAAAAATATACATTAGCGTGTGTACCTGCGAGTACTAGGGCACCATAAAGCCGCTATCTGATAGATATTGAAATATTATCATTGTACTTTGCCATGTTCTTGTATTCATAGAATATTCACATAAAACTTTATAACCGAACTAAAAGTATTGAACTGGCAACATTGTCGACCTCTCACGACAGCTTTACAAATATTGCGACGCTTTATTTCTATATACAGTTTATATACGGTCTTTTCCAATACCTTCCACAGTCCGGGCCTTCGCTTTCATCCAAGCATTTTCCATCGTCTTCATGAGGTCATCACTCTATTTGGAAGGTGTTTGGCCCACACTTCTTGATCCCATATGATTGTTAGCATTCAATTATACTAATACATTAAAAATGAACATTTACTTGTGTGCACGCGCTAATCTCAGGAGTTACCAATTGTATTTCAGAAATTCTTTTTGCATTCGGAAGCCCATTTAATTAGGTTATAGGTTTTTCAACTTCAAACCAAATACACTGATTTCGTCATGTATCAATAAATTTCTCAATTTATTCATAAAAAATTTCACCTTTGTATTTTTACACTCTACTCTTATAATTAATTCTGATTCCAATATTATGTTTCTACGCTGAAACATTTCGTCTTCGCAATCTTAGCAATACAGACTTAGAAGTATGAACACACATTTTAACAGTGGTAGAGCCCGCAACAACAACATCTGTTGCACGAATTGGCCGGCTCGGCCGGTGAAATACCACGACCTCACAGAAAACAGGCGTGACGTAGAAATCTGGAGGCCTAATTTTAGTCCTCTTCCCCTTCCCACCCTTTCCTCATAAGGATAGGACGGGAAGGGGAAGAGGATAGGATGGGGAGGGGGTTAACGGGGGAAAGGAATTATCCTTTTTTCTGTCTATGTCCTCCTTTGTCCTTTAAAGGTAGGCAACGCATCTGCAACGCATTTGTCTGTTGCGGATGTTCATGGGCGGCGCTCACTTGACATCAGGTGATCCGCTTGCTCGTTTGCCACCTTCTCACATAAAAAAACACTATGACCTTGAGGTGCAAATGTCATGGCATCTTTCCCGCTCTTCCTTTTCATTTGAAAGGAAAATTAATTATTTACTAGTTCATCGAAATGTTTTGCGTTAATTAAATACGTAAATTATAAAATCAAAACGCGATTTCAATTAATTTCGACTCGACATTCGTTATTACAGCTTCTGCGACTAATATTAAACCGTTCAAAGAATTAAACTATAATTAAGTTTTCATGGAACCAACATGACTTTGATTAGTTTCAAACCAGACGGCTGTAAATCGTCGATTGATATATTACCTTGCAAATGAAACTAAAATTCAACATTGTAAGATTTTAACTTTAAAAATCAAAATTCAGTTTTAAGTTTTAAATTTAAGAAAATTGCGCTCACGCCGTAACCCAGATGGTAGGCAGAGATTATGGGATTTCATTTGGCGCGATCCTGGCACCTATCTCGCTTTTTCTACATTCATACATCTACGCATACATGCTCGTCGGTTATGGGTGCTCCTTATATCGCCCTTTTTTAATAAGACACTAATTTGATCTTTATAAGGTCTTCTAGGGCGTCCCCTACCAACACTACCACTTTCTTGTGCAACATAAATCTGTTTCGTTATTCCCTCTTCATTCGGTTCTAGGCGTTGGAGGGGTCAAGTTTATGTGGACGTATAACGGAATCTGAGACGATTTCCCCTCCTCTGTCCATCAAAAGCAACGCATCTGCAACTAAATACCTTGTTACAGACTATGATAATTCTTAAAAAAGTTTTATGGGACACATTTTCCAGTCTAGCCCACATCCGTAAAATGCGTGAATGGGCACATACATACTTTCAATTAAATAAAATTGAAATTTTTTTGTGACAAATAGGGTACTAAACATGTCTTAGGGTTATTATTCTAGTTGGAAGTTTTTTATACCTGCACTTTCATTACTTAAATTTGTAGTAGATGCACTGTACAACGTTATTCTCTCACTTCCATTCAAAGAATGCGCCTTTCTATAAAACTACCACTGAACTAAAAGCATTGAAATAGCTTCTAGCGAAGGCTGTACTGTACCATTGCTATAGGAACACTTACCTACGGTGAACGTTTCCCAGAGAGTACTTTAATTGGGTTACTTTTATTACTACAAGCTTAGCCTTTTGATTTATCAAACCTTCGATTGTCAAGCCTCAGTTGACCGCAATTTAACATGATTGATTAATTTTACTAATTAGATCAAAGATCAACTTACATTGGATTAAAATTATTTCTCCATACGTTTGTATTTTCGTTCATCTCCTACTATTAGGGGATACATTTAGAAATTATTTTGTTAGTGCTCGCCTACGTCATAACTGAAATCTCTGTGCGAAATGTATCTTTCTTTTGTCTCTAGGCCTAATAATTTGGGCTGTGCGTTGATTTTTTTTATGGAATAAGGTGGCAAACGAGCAAGCGGATCACATAAGTGTACGCTACCCATAGACATCCGCAACAAGAAATTATGTTACAGATGCGTTGCCTACCTTTAATGGACCGAGGAGGGTATAGACAGGAAAAAGGATATTGCCCTTTTCCCGTCAACCCCCTCCCCATCCAATCCTCTTCTCGTTCCCTTCCCATCCTTGCAAGAAAAGGGTGGGAAAGGGAGGACTCAAATTAGGCCTCCGGCACCTCACTCATCAGACGAAACGCAGAGCTAAACTACTTCACGCTTGTTTTCTGTGAGGTCGTGCTATTCCACCGGTCGAGCCGGCCCATTCAGCAACAGATGTTGTTGTTGCGGGCTCTACCACTATGATGTATCAGTCAGTATGTTAGTTTGTTTTTTTACATATAGATGAGTAAATAAATAACCATTCACGTTTATAACAGAGGGAATAGGCAGATCGGAATTTTCATTGGACGCCGTTCTGCCTTCTTCTTCTCTCTCTCCTAATGATAACCTCTCACGTACTTTACGGAAATTGTAATCACTTTGTGATTGTTAGCCACTAGAGTATTAAATCTTATTTTCAACGAGATGTAAAGAATTATATGACGATGGACAATGTTACCATGAAAAGGATATTTACGTGTATTATGGAAGCTTTACTATAGTACAGGAAGCTTATATGGTAATAAAATACTGCAATGTTTCTATTTCTCCCTATGAAATGTAGATCTAGGAATAAAATTGCCCTTTATTGTTCCTCGTTGTATTTCATCGGCTTCGACTGACTCATAAATCACTAGCAGTAGAGTATGGTACACACAGGTACGTCTTAAAAAGTACAATAAATATTGTTTCGATGAACCTACAAAATAATAGCGATGTTTCTATTAACAATTTATGGATTGTGGGGTTTGATTAATGCTCGCTATCGCACAGTACAGTCTGGAATATTTGAAGTATATTTAAACAGAAAATCTTACCCATGATTGCCACACTTCACTTTCTTCCTTAATATTAGGGCTAAGAACGTTTGGAGAGGTCAGTTTTTCTTTTACTGGATGACGGACTACCAGCTAAAATCCTAAATAAGTCACGGGAACAGTGTCCGGTGCATATACACACATTCAAATCTATTATACTTCGTCGAAAAGTCGAAAATATGTATCATATAAATCGGGCAAAAAATACGGTCCGTTGTCCGGCGAAAACAACCAACGTCAACAGGTGCTCTAAACCTCAGCCGTACTCGCATACTAATTGCTTGTTTGATCGGTTGGTGATATGGGATTTTGAGACTTATTGATGATTAATTATAGTGCTCAGTTTCGTGCGGCGAAGGAGTCCAAGTGCGAGGTGTAGAGTGTACACCTGCCGGCGGCGGATGTGACCCAATGACAAGGCCTGATATCTCCAGACCTTGCTCCACTGGCATCAGCTGTCCGGGTTTCAGAGAAGCAGATGAATCTGAGGTAAGAGAATTGTTCTTTTTTTTGAAAAACAAATGTTTAACAAAATTAAATAACACTAGCGATCGCCGTGTTAATTGCAAGAGCTTTTTTATAAGTAAATTTTAGCTTTGTCCGCTTCTCCCTCATAGTAACTTTAAATTTGCCAAATTTTATACACCTTCGTGCTCGTAATATCCTTAAAAATGTTCCCGAACTGTTTGTTTCGCATTGAGGTTTAGTTCATATTTCGGGAGGTAATTTGTTCGTAGAGACAAGAAAACCAACCTTCAACAACATTGCCACTTTAATTCTTTGTTATTGTAGATGTCCATAGGAGAAGGTAATATCTTTATATCAGTTAAGCCGTGTCTCATTCTAAACTATCTACTACAACACACTCAAGCTTCTTCGACACTCCTCATTCAGCTTTGTGAATACGTCGACAAAAGATATCAATTTACCTAGTTGCAGTAGTCCGTCGAAGCTGTCATTAAATTATTTTTTTGTTTTAAAAGTAATAAAAATTTTCTGTATTGTTAAAACATTGTCAATATTTTAGGATGACATAGAAGATTTACTGCCTGGCGTTGTGTACCACACACAGCCACTTATTCAACCGTATCCCCCTCCACAAGCGAAAGCCGAAAGATTAATCGGAGAGCCAGACGTCCCTGTTGAAGCCACGTAAGTAGAATACAAAGAATTTTCTGAACATTAATAGATTACACCAAAATGTACGGACAAATTTATATTATTACACAGTGACCCGACCAGAAATATAAATAAATATAACAACATGATTACTATAAGCTCTTATTACTATGGTTGTTTAGCTACAGGTAACAAAAGAGACATCAATGTAGTTATTAAGACAGCCTAGACAGATGTAACAGAAGATTTGTCTGTAGTACGGAACAAGTCTGATGAGATTAGTTAGAACAATTTTGGTACAAAGTATTTCGAATAATAGCTTTAACGTTACTTAATAATCGCATGAGGTAACTATAACTCTAGTACATATAGATGAAATTAAAATGATAACAAAAATTAATTAAAATGATAAGACAGATTTAATAATAATTAAGCGGCTATTTCGTCTATATGAACACAAATTTTGATTAAAGGCTTTGAAAATATATAATAGTTCTATTAAAAAAGACTCTCTAGTTACTTTAATGATTCGTTTTACATGTAAGAAGTAGCAAAGTAATATTTATGTTGATGGGAATACAAATTAGATACTACATACCGTAGTTTATATTGTAGGTAAATCTTAAGAAACATACAAACATATAAAGATTTCTTTTTTACGATTACTTTTAATGCATGTGTTGCGTTACTGGTCCCTGGGAGAACATTTAATTTGTGTAATTTATAGCATCCTTGTCTGCACCGACCTCAGAGTACTTTGTTGTTGTTTCTTTCAGCAATTACAAAATATTCTTTGCGTGTGGCTGGTTGTATGTAAGGTATTGTACCTGAAACTGCAAATTCTTAAGGTTTCACTATTGAATTAAGAATAACATCCACACATTTCGTAACGATGAATGTCGAAAACCCTTCCATTTACACAATTCCAACGCGGCTCATTTACGTTCTAGATTTTAATAGTTATATTTGTTGATTCAAAAATTGTGTTTAGACATACGAATACACTTTTTTAATATACGATGGTCAGATACACAAAAATCAACGTACATTACGATTTTTGAATCATAGAATTTAGCCGATAAATAGAAACTTACACATCTGAAATAAACTTTCAATATTTCTTCTCAACTCTCCTTGCACTGATAATCTAATTTTATTTAAATGAAACTGTCTTTCAAATCATTTGCCTGACATAGATCATTGCTTTCTACAACTTTATACTAAAAAAAACTTATTTCTTACTCTATGCACTGCACAGTAAGGTTTGAATTTCCTTGCACTCTATTCTCACTGTCTGCACACATTGTGTTAATTCTGTATTCTTTGCTTCATAACACTTTTTTCCGATACAAAACTGGACATTTCTGGCACCAACAAAAACAGTTACTTTTTCCAAAGGTTTAACTCACAAAGTTTTCTATAGTTGCCTAAAGCCGTAAAGAGAATTCTCTTAAGTCTTAAACATGAGCAATTATAAACATACAGACTCACACTGGTGCACATACTTATACATAAACCAGCCAGAACTGATGAGGTGTAACTCTAAATAGATCGAAGACCGGTCCAATAAAATCCTTAGCACCCGCATGTATTGTAAAATCATGTGTGAATCTTTCATAGAATTTAGTTTCGTGGTATGATTTAAAATATCTAGATTCTTATTTATTTCTTAACCAGTTAATATTTTAAAGATAATCCTGTATGAAATGTTTTCCTCTAGAATTTTGAATGGATTCGTCTGTACTTTAAATGTATTGAATTGTGCATTTACATTATTTGTAGTTACATCAAGGACGATGACTGGGGACCCTGCAGCGCAACGTGCGGCGAGGGTTGGAAGAAGAAAGAGGTCCACTGCAAGATATTTTTAGAATTCAGCAGGACCATTGCCAAATTACCGGACAGCAAGTGCATGGGTCCAAAGCCGACCGAAGAAACGGAAAGATGCGTAATGGAACCTTGTTCAATGGCGTATGGAACATCGTTTGGAGATTCTAGTATTCCTTCATACGGCACTGGAGACAGGTACATTTTTATTCGATGCAGTTATAACTTTCATTAAATGAATACATTGAAACACCAATATTATTTTACTTCTTTATTAATTTCGCTTTGTGCAATATCTTAATCGATACATTTTAGTTGGTCACATAATTGATTCAAAGTACCATTTTGTAATGACTCTTTAACGACATCATTCACTCTCACTCCTAACATTTTATCATTAGATTCATTAGAGGTACATTGGTCGAGTTCCAGCTTAGATTCGCTCAGGTTTTCTTTATGTTCAAACGTTGTTGTTACTATTCTTAACTCTATTAAAGTAATCAGTAATCCAAACGGCAACATTTCTTGTACATCAGATTCGAATGATTCCTGCGTATAAACTAAACTCGAGTCTATGTCGTATAATTTCAGGAACGATGTAAAACTAACGTAATACGCCGATAACATATCTTTCATAAATTGGGATCGGAATGTAGAATCAGTAGACAAATAAATGAAATAGACAACGTCTGTGGCCGGGCTACAATACCGCATAGCTTGGAAATCCAAAAAACATAGATCGGTGGCAATGTTACCCTGGAAAACAACAATGATATATATTGTTTAACCATTTAGTTTAAATATAATACAAGTAAATAAAACATTTGTCTCTCATATATTAAACATAAATTCCTATTTCATATTTTCAAGCATTAAATGTCATGAATCTTGGTAATATTGGAGAATATTTTTGACGATAAATATTTACAATCTTCGTTTTCATCTGAAATTGCCATTAAACCACTAAATTGTCATTCCATTAAAGGTAAAAACAATTACATCGCTTAAAGAGATACGGTTCAAGATTCCATTTAAGGTTTACATTTTTAGAAACTGAACAGACGCATACTGGCATCGAATGGGCTAAAATAAAAAAATATAATAATTAATGTTGTAAATGATTTAATCCGATTATCCGTACCTTCTTTTTAAACAAGAAATTATTCACCCAACAGTCTCCATGGCAGAGTACGTTAAATATTCGTGGAGTAGTATAATATCTTAAGAGGTCCATTAATTTTGTTTGCACATATTGCAATTTTGTTCTTGCGATCGTGTCGTCTAATAAGTTTGTTGAGTCTTCATAGCAATTTGTATAATAGTGTCTAAGTTTGCTTTTATCGAGAAATGTTTCTTCGAAGAGAATATCTTGAAATTCGCTTTTGAGTTTTGAGAAATTTCCACTATCGTTGATTTCATAGACAATTGATAACGCATGAAATTTTGCCAAGTTATTCAAAACTAAACAAACTTCAGCGAATTCCAAATTTTGAAGTTTATTCAATTTAGTATCATATTCATAGCCTTTTGAAACTAAGTCTTCCAAAATAAGTACTTCATTACCTCTTTTCATATCAGACAACATACAAACAGGCAGAATAATTCTGTCAGTGACATCTAGATTGCTTTGTAGATCTTGAAATTTAGACAGAACTTCTTCATACGCCTTCACTTCTCTTTTATGCAGTTCTCTGAATAGTTCTTGTCTTGCTGTATTAACTAGGGTCTTCACAATTACACTAACTTTACGACTGCGATCTTCCGTATCTGTTACTTCAACTCTGAATACGTTTGCTACAAAATTTTCGCCTTTTTCACACGCGAATTCTACATGATATGTGAAATCATTTATATTATTTATTTTTGCAACACTCTCTATGCAACTGTGAAGTTCAATACAGTTAAACTCATCTGGTTCACTTATATTAACGTCTAACGACATATTGCTGGTAAAACGTTTTAGAATAGTGCACTGTATGAAAAACTTAGTCGAACTGCAGAACCGCGATAAATGACTGCGATATTTGATAATTTAATGATAAGCGTTATCAAAGTAAATGTAAACACGCCATAAATATGTTAGTGCGTGCAATAATATATAGTTCAGTTGCTATTACTTACATTTTTCTATATCTGAAGATATTATTTTAACTAATTATCACATTATTATTAATAAATACATTATGTATTAAAAGATACGACTTGAAACCATTGCAGATATAAGAAGTAAATAAATGATACGGTATGATTCTTTTTTTGTTATCGTAAAAATATTGTGAACTAATCTGAGTTTGGATAGAATTCAACTTGTAACCAAGATCGAAGAATACGGTAATAATTACTTTAACAACAATTAATAAACGTATTAGATAGCTGATCACAAAGCTTCATTGGCATTATTACTATCACGTTATAAACATTCAGGACATATTTCTCTCCTAATAATCGCCACAAAGATAGACCCCTTAACTGGATCATTATTCCCACTTATGGAAACCCTCTCTAAGCTGTATCTTCCACTAAAGAGCTTATGTTGATTGTTATGAGTAGATAAAACTGTTGGCTTAAATAAGGCTCTGCGCTTGTTCCATGTTATGTGTGGTCAGAACACATGGCCGCTTACATGACGTCAACCATTCTCAAAAATAAAGTGCAGAAAATTAAGGGAAAGAGTTATCGACTACGATATAATAATTAAGTGTTCCTCTTTATCATCCAGATCCCTGATCTTTGGGACATCGAGCAACATAAGAGTTGCACCCGGTTCACCCGGAAAGTCGTATTCTTGGAAAGAAAAAGGCTATACGAGTTGCAGCGCTTCTTGTCTAAGCGGTGTTCAGGTAGAAAATAAACTTTAATATCCTTACTTTTATTATATATTATAAGTTTTTAGATCTTTTAACAATTTTTAAATCTGGAATAACTAACTGCGCTTTAAAAACAAAAATCAAGTTGGTAGTTTTAGAATTTTCCAGCTAACTTTATAAGAGGTGTATTTAGTTATAGTTTTTCTTTCATAAAATTTACTTTATTTATGTTACTTTCATGTGTATTTGAATGTATAGGAGCTAATAATCCAATGCGTGAGAGATGAAGACGGGAAAAATGCATCTCCCTATATGTGTGATCCTCTGACGAAGCCAGAGAACAGAGTAAGAACCTGCAATGATCATCCTTGTCCTCCCAGGTCAGTGAAAAAAATATAATTTGTTATAATAAGTACAAACTCCTCAAGCGCGTAAGTTAGAGGGACGTAGACGATAGAGGACCAGGACTGTATAAAAGTGAGGGACGCTATGGAAGTACCAATGAAAAGCAAGATATCAAAAATGTTATGGATCCACTACGTCAAAGCGTTGATAATACCTCACTAGTTTCTAATAAAGAAACGGAATGAGAACAAAATGTAAAGTAAAATAACCGAACAAATCCTCTTCCCATTCCCAGTCTATCCTTATAAGGAAAGGATCTGAAATTGGATCTCCGGCACCTCATTCAACCGACGAAACTCAGAAACATACTTCTGCTTCACGCCTGTCTTCTGTGAGGTCGTGACATTACCGGTCGAGCCGGCCCATTCCATCGGATATTATTGTTGCAGGCTCTACCACTGTTAATGCCTTATGCGTTTTATTAGTGTCAATAGTCGTCAGTACTATTTCTTCATTGATCTTCAGTGTTATAAATATTTGTGGTATAAAATAAGAAGAAATAAATTCCGCTTACGAAATGCTCTCTAGAAGTTTCTCGAGGACATTTATTAACATTTATTTATCAAAGAATGCAATACATAAAATTTCAATTTCCCCGCAGATGGAACTACACGGAGTTTTCTCAATGCACTAAATCCTGCGGCATCGGTATTCAAACTAGAGAAGTGACGTGTATACATGAAGTAAGCTTAATATACAATATTTATATGTTAAGTTCACATGACAACCAAATTTTAAATAGAAAAAATACTGGGTAATACAATATAATCAATCATAATAGAAGAGAAAGGCGATGGAGTCAAAGCGTTCTGCAAAGACGGTCACGTTCAGACCAACGCTACTTAGGCAGGTAGGCTCCCACAATATTGACCCTCAATGTAATGAAACTTGCAGGAGTATACGAGGAAAGTAAAGATTTCCAGTTCAATATCAGATGTCATCTAGCTTGTTCTTAGCTATTTGTAAAGATTAATTAATTCGTTTGAAAAGCAAATATTCTTCTTGTTTACTTTTAACATTGTGTTCGCAGGTGACTCGTGGCGGTACCAACACAGTGGTGGTGCCTAACAGCATGTGTCCCCAACCGCCGCCGCCTGACAGACAGTACTGCAATGTGCTGGACTGCCCTGTTAGATGGCATACCGGAGAATGGTCCAAATGCTCTAAGACCTGTGGAGGAGGAGTGAAACAGAGAGAGGTAATGTTACGGGAATTTGTGTAAAAGCCATATTTATAATTCATTCGTTTATTCAATCGATTGATTTACTAAATAGTATTAATTGGCAATTGGCTTTCTTTCTATTTGTCCTTTAAATTTATGTCTTTCTTCTCTCTCATGTCGAAGTGTGATGCATCCTTGAATTTTTGTTTAGGATTATCGTCCAATTCTGATTATCGAATCACCGTCCTAATAGTTTGTAGTCACTTTTACTTAGAAGTGTAGCCTACAAGATTCACCCTCATATAGTAATTAGAAGGTCTAAACGCAAAGATTTTTGTACAAACTAATTCTAACATCAGGTGGAGTGCAAACAAATAATGGCGCAGTCCCACGTGGTGGAGAGACCGTCCTCGCTCTGCAACAGTCCACGGCCCGCCATTACAAAGTCCTGCAACAGCCGGCCTTGCCTGCTGGACACGGCATCGCCGGAGATATCACTGGCCAACTCTTCTTACATACAACACGATCCCAAGAAGAAGAAGGTACGAAATAAGTAAAATTTATAAAAAATATATTAAAGCATACAATTTAAAAGCATTAACAAATTATATTAATAATGCATGAATAGGCCGGCTTGACCACAGAAATAACAAAGACCTTACAGAAAACAGGCGTGAAGTAGAAGTGTTCTGCGTTTGGTCTGATGATTGAGGTGCCGGACGCTTAATGCTAGTCGTTTTCCTCTCTTATCATTTTCTTATAAGGATGGATAGAGAGGGGCAGAGGGTTTTCCCATAAAAAATGCAATAAAGAGTATATTCTAATAGTTTTGTAAACCTTAAGAATAAAAATAAGATAAGCAATACGTTTTCGTAACAATACCTCCTGTAATAATTATCAATACAAAAAATCTTAAAGTACTCAATTAAATATTTAAATAAATACTTTTAAACTTAAGATCCAGACAGACGTACCGTACGTACCAGACGACGACGACGTAAATACAAAATGAAGGAAATTTCTCCAACAATTCATTGATTGGTTCTAAGCAATTTCTCATTTGTTATACGAACACGTCAACGATTTGTCACGTTGCCAACTGTATTTGATAAATAACTACAAACATTTACGTTGCAATCGTTTCCAATCTATTTAACATTAAGTACAATGTGTAGACAATTTATACAATTATTTTAATAGAGACGCTTAATTTTGATTCGTGTTATTAATATAGGTTTAAGTACAAGGCTGGCCTTATCATTTAATTTAATTATAAAAGACTGTATTTGTGTTTTAATTATTAGCTATATTTATAAGCCTATCATTTCAGTTTGTTCTGACCATTTAGGGTTTGGAAATCTAATTTCCCTTTTCCTTCCCCCTTCCCATCATTTCCTGGCCACCTTTCTTTTTCTTGTCTGTGCAAAATAAACGTAGGCAGCACACATCTGCTACTCATTTGCTTGTTCTGGAAGCTTACAGGTAGATTCTTACATAATATTTTATAAATAAAATAAATTTTCGCTCACGCCCATACCCGTAACAAAGAGGAGTAGGCAGAGATGTGAATTTACATTTGGCGCGCTACTGGCAGATGTATTTGCCATCTATTAATTTTTAGTGAATATTTCAATAATATACCGACATTCCCCGAAGAATTGCAAACCTTAAATGGCAACAGGCATGTACAATAATTTATGTTTCTGTGTGATGTGCTTACGTCACATAAAAAGAGTTAAATAAATTGTATGAAAAGACTGGACAGATTTTTGTTTTTGTTTAAGATTTTTTGCTGTACATTCTTATAATAAATCATTTATTTTAGGTAACAGTGAAAGTTGGAGGTTCGGCGACAATTTTCTACGGGACCCAAGTGAAAATTAAATGTCCTGTTAAAGGATACAACAGGACCAAGATTCAATGGGCGAAGGACCATCAGATTATTACAAAGTCAAAGAAACATAAGATTTCCAAAAAGGTAAGCGGACATATCAAAAATACATGAATTCTTTAATCCATATTCTCAAAATGCATCAGATGTGATATGACATGGAAATTGTCATTGAATGGAATTTAATCAAAAATCGTATGTTCGTAAATTAATAAAAAAAATAATGTTTAACAGTTTCTACAGAAGACCAACTTGTAATGCATTTTATATTCTTGTCGCTAGCTGGTTGGTTATGTACTGTTTGTATTAATGTAAAAAAACCTTAGTATTTTTCTTCTAGTTCTGATATTAAATTTAAAAAATATCACACTCATTTCGACTAATGAAATGACTAACATAATAGAACACAAAAAAATAAGAATTGAGAAAAACGCCATCTTGTTAAAGTTGGTCCACGTATATTAAACCATAGGTGAAATTAAAATACAGTTAAACCTGGTTTAGTAGGGCCTGGACATCTAACAAATCTGTGTTATTGATATGAGGTCCCGACACTAATGCATTGAAATACTGAGATATCACTTTTACGAGTTCTCTAATACGTATACAATTTTGTACGATAAACCATTGAGAACCTCTATTAATAAACAAAAGCCTGTATAAGTGATCTAAAATATAGGTCCTTTCAGATCTTACGCATCCAGGTTTCATTTTAGTTTAATCTAATAATTTCTTGCACAGGGAGCGCTACGCATCACATCGCTGTCGCTTCGAGACCACGGCGTGTACACCTGTGTAGCAGGCAGGTCGAGCGCCAACCTCACGCTTGTCGTCAAACCACGCCCCGGAGAGTTTCCCACCAGCGAAGAGATCGGACGGCCTAAACCTTTAGATGATCCGTCTTCATTAGCTGACAGGTTCAGCCATTAAAATAATTCATAAATCCCCTATATTGTTACTTGAAATGATGGTATTATTGAAAGTTAGCTATGCTTTTGGCAGAAAAAATAATATTACAACAGAAAAAAATAGCAGGAATGCCATGAGCGATCGAAAACGTTGTTTTAATGTAGCTTACATGTTTAAATCTAAGCTGTGGCAAACACTAGCTGTCGTCTTTTATTATTTTAATTACACTACCCTTTTTACACCATCGCGATGCATAACTGTTGCTGTCACTGTCTTGGGAACTGGTGATTTTAAAACAAATAATTCCACATACAACTTAGCGCAGCTTAAAGTAACACTTTGTTAACCCGTTATTATGTTAAGTTGTGTCACTGATAAAGCTATTATTTAGACATTTTTTCACTTATAAATTGTTTAAATAGTTCCTTTGTCCTGCTATTGTTTTGACATTAATTTGTGTTATTGTGAAGCAGGGCGGACGGTCATCGCGCGGCGTCGGGCAAAGCGGACGATCAGTCACACGAGCAGCGGCCTGGCGACCAGAGGAAATCTTACAAAAGCAGGCAAAGAGGTAACACTTTATAAAATATAGTTACAATATTGCCCCAGCCAACATATCTATAACAACCGTACACATTCAATATTCAATCTGAAAGACGCAGGAAATAACCTAAACCGATTCTAAATATTTTAGTTTAGGTTAGTAATGACAATGCATATCGTAACCTCTTATCGCGGGTAAGGGTAACTCAAATATATTTTCTTCAAGGAAAACTAGACAAAGTGAGAGATGCGCTGTACGGTAGTGCAGGCACTACGTCAACTAAAGCACCAAGTTTCAATTCTCAAGCCCGAGACATCTACGATGAGAATGAGGTAAGAATTGTTCAATTACGTATTCTACAATAGGAAGCAATAATATAATGAATTACGTAACAAAATGCAGACAGAACACTCGCGGGCCAAAAGTGAAGACTCGTAAACATCTACATAGGGACGTATTTTCTTTGGTTTAAGTCATGTGTTTATATTTTGGCTAAAGTGACAAAACACAAGCTGTCTTCTTTTTTCTTATTACTTTAACTACGCTCTCCTTATACACCATTTGACATGTCTGAATGTTGCTATCTCTGTGTTTGGGACACTTCTGACTGGTGGTTTTGTATGCATATATTTCTATAGCATACAATATCATTGGTAGATGGCAAACGAGGTCCTTACCTGTTGTCATGTGACCACCTCTATCCATCAACGTCCGCAACTAGTATAAGAATTATAGATGCTTTGCCAGGCTTTTGATAGAAAAGATTGGATGTGGATTAGATAATGAGGAAGGGATCAAAAGTGGATAAGACCTGAGCTACCTCAATCGCAATAGGAGTGCATCCGATACCGATACCGAGATATCAGCGATACTTGAGGTTTTCCGATATAATGGACGTCGGCGATATTTATTTACATTTCTGATACAACGATAATTTTGAAATGTTGCTTCACTAAAGCCTATTTCATTACAAAGTGTAAATGAGGCACGAACTACGCTAGTAACGTTAACATACGTTTATTACCTATTTCATTGCAAATGAGGCACAAACTATGCTCGGGGAAAGCACGTGCTTTATTCAGGCCGGTCCCACCTAAGCTGTCCTCGCATATCCTATTTGTATTTAACTTATTGTACCTTCATTTAAAATCACCAAGTGTCTCGATATTGCCAATATTTTAAGATGAGTATCACTATCGGTATCGGCAGAAGACGTATCGATGTCTCTCCACATCTCTATTTCACGCCTGACTTTTCTAAGTTCGAGGTACCTTCCCGTTCGAGCGACTGCTGCAAGCTCTACCACTGTTTCGATCGCAGTTTTTATTATCTCTTACGTTAAATATCAGATGATAAAATCAGTTACAGTAAAGTAAATGAAATAATCGTAGACTCAAATATATTGGTGACACATTGTGTCGGCGACATACTAGAATAAACACCGAACATTATGAGTATACGTAATAAATGACCAAATGAATGTAGCTGCTCTACCATTAAGGATAATGATACAATTGATTTATGACGATAATAAAAAACAAGACATTGATTGGATAATAAACATCATACGTTATAACAAGCGACAAGAAATTTATATAAATAAAAGAAACTGGCTGATATGTCAACAACATTACTGGACTTAAAGAGCCTTGAATTTGTGCACAAAGATTTCTGTTATGACGTAGGCGTACAAAGTATTTTTCTAAATTTATTCCCTAAAGGTCTAAAGTAGGGGGATGAATGAATCTTAGATTAAATTGCACAGTTAAGCAACTTTGTTCACAAGACCAGTATTCTGACTCTAATGTAAAGTAATAAGTAATTCTTGTCATTCATTATTAACAAAGTAAAAAAACATAATTTTAGTTGTTCTCCACATAATGCAATAATTTTAAAGGTTCATGTCTAATTTAATGTTGGTATTGAAAAGGACAAAGATATTCCAATGCATACATCTATCTCATATCTAGATGTCTGGGGACACTTTTAAGTAGTGACTAAATACCATCGATAAGATTAAAGATCATTTCAAAAGAAACACAACATTTGAGTCGAAACGGTTGACTTAATAAAAGACCAGCAAGATCTTATTCCTCAAATATTGTTACGTAGCGTATTAATGATGGTGAAATTGTGACTCCGTCGTATTGTCTCGCGATAATACGGCGGCGCTAAATATTATTTTATTGCCGCTGTAAAGTATGCCGTAAATTTTATAGAGCCCATTTTATTGCACAACTTAGCAAAATTACATCAGATAGCTAATCATTATCGCTTCTAAAGAAACTTCTAGTCAAAAAGTAAATGTGCCAGACAAAAAGTTGAACCTGATTTGAATATAGATAAGCGATAAATTCAATATGTACAGAGTGTTCTAGTTATCATTACAGACAGAAACACATTCTTAAAATATATATATTATATATTTTAGGAATGTGTTTCTTTAGACGGGCCGGTTGGCGTGGTTTGTAAGATACTTGCTTTTCACGCCGCAGGTCGTGGGTTCTATTCCCACCCAGGACAGACATTTGTGTGCATGAACATGTCTGTTTGTCCTGAGTCTGGGTGTAATTATATTATTTTTTACTATATTATTATTATTATACTATCTAAATACATATTTACAAATGAAAAGTAGTATATCAGTTATCTGGTCGCCATAGCACAAGCTCTGCTTAGTTTGGGATCAGATGGCCATGTGTGAATATGTCCTAGGATATTATTATTATTTTTTTTTATATATATATATATATATATATATATATATATATATATATATATATATATATAGCTATGATTTCATGGTGGTTCATCTTCAAACAACAAACTCAAAAAAAATTTACGTCTTACTAAATGTTTTTTGCGTGTTTCATATTAGACAAGGCCTTAAGGATCGTGGACCTTGTCAAGCGACACTATATCATACAATTTATTTATATACAATACCGTATCAAAAGTAAGTTTTTGGGGTAAATCTGTTTATAACCTATAACATTTTTGATTGAAAACTTCAATTGTCGCACGCCGCTTGGGACTTTAACAACAGGAGAGCGCAGTCTCCTCTCGGATGCTACCGCCAAAACCTAGCAGTGCCTCCAGACTGTTACCGTGCCTCCATTACGTAATAATGCAAATTCAGGTGAGATGTTCCTAGAATAGAGCATGCCAAGTACCGGGACCTGGATTTTTGACTTCTAATACTGTTTGGTCATGTTTTAACCGGTGTCGTTTTTCTACAGATATCAAGTTCACTTCATGTTATTTCATGATTATAATTTATCTTCTTAGAAATATTTTTAGGTTCTTATTACATATATCAATTCTAGATTAGCGTGGTCATTTCATTGTGTTCTTCTTTCACAATTCCTTGATCAGTTTCATTGCTAAACTGTTTCTTAAAACAAAAGAAACATTTTAATTGATGTATTCAGATGTTTTTGAATTTTCAGACATTCTTGGGCATATCACGAGGTCAAAGAATGGTGGATTCGATAAGCGTGTACCAAAACCACGTGGCACCAACAAAAACCCACTTCGTGAATCTTGACGACAAACAAATTGTCTATCCCGAAGATGATGACTCTGACATCATAATCGTTAATGAAGATTACATCAGACAGACGATTGCAAGAGCGGGACAGAATAATTTTAAAGAAGACGTTTACGACTTAATTGAAACTACTATATCACCAAAAGACGAAATGTACGTTACAAGAAAGTACACACTTTATTTATTATAAAATGTATTAGAACACTAGCTTACTTTGAGGCCATCTATAATTATATCATCTCGCAGATCAATAATCCCCACCGACGCGACCGACGCCGGAGACTACTCGTGGATGACAACCGACTGGTCTGCCTGCAGCGCCCCTTGTGGTCAGAGTGGACACCAAGTTAGAGGAGCTGTCTGTCAGGTGATCAAAGTTTCAAGTTCGTTTGAACTACCATTTTTTTATCATGCGTTTGACGGGATAATCTTCATATCTGTTATTCTATACTAACAGAAGGTTTTATTGAAAACTAATACAGCATAGAGGAGGTGACTCTTTTAAAAGGGTAAATGCTACTTTAAATTACTATTAAGTTTCGTCTACATACAATGTAAATTACTACAATAAAATTCTATTATCATCATATGTTGGCTGCGGAAACTGTGGTCTTCTTTTATACACTTTTGTCAAACACCCTATATAAACGAGAAGCGTACAGGTACAGGCATACAATATCGGGAGCTCAAAAAGTCTATCGTGGTAAGAATCCCGTCTCTTATAAGCATACAGCTGTTCCACAATAAATACCAAGTTGGTGTTTAAATTGAATCCTCTTTCATAGCACAAGAAAGACAATAACACCACGACGGTGGAGGCGGAGGAGTGCCTGGGCCGTGGGGCGAGTCCTCCCAACGTGCTGCGGGAGTGTTTGGGAGCAATCTGCGCCACCTGGCGAACCACCTCTTGGTCCTCGCCGAAGTGCTTAGCGAGCGGAGCTGGTGAGGCATATTTCATAATTTATTAAAAAACGTTTACAATACGTCTATTAACGAGTAACACATTGTTAAATCGTATTTAAATAGCCAGAATCGAATCGATAACTCATATTCTGTTCTCAAAGGATTCTATGTCCTATTGCTTTCGAAATATAGAAGGCATTTGATGGTAGCGCTTCTTTGGATCTCGAGTGGCATTGCTTAATCAATATACTTAACCTGTTTCTTTATTAAAACAGCGCTAATCCGTCGGAAAGTGGAATGCGCTACTGAGAACGGTACCAAGTTACCTGACTCCTCGTGCTCTGCTGACTCGAGGCCGGCGAAGACCAAGAGACAACCGGAGCCTTGCAAGCCTGCCTGGTCCGTCGGGCCTTGGAGCAAGGTCAGCAATTAAAACAACTTTCACAGCTAGATTTAATTAAGACTAATTGAACAATACTCATTTTTTTGAAAGATTAACTGTAATATTGTATGCTTTAAGAATCCCGTCTCTTACAAACCTCACATATATATTGTGCTTTTTGAAACTTAAACAAGTAGAAACACTGTCATAATCAACATTCGAATTGTTATCAAAGAAGCCCGTTTAATATATTTTGTTAAATGCATACATAAGATCATTAAAGATACATAAATATGTACTACGGATAATATGGAACGGTTTTTAATCATTCAGTTCCACGTTCATTTAATTTTTGATTTAAAAGTTTTTTAATAACATCGTACCGTATGTAGCATTGATGTTATATTTAATATAGTATTGTATATTCTTATATTTTGGTTGCAGTCTTTTTGTAGGTTTCAAATATAATGCTGAATGCAAATTCGACACACTTGTGTTGTCAAATTATTGAGTGAATGTTTGCTTAAAACAAAAAAATCCTCTTTTGTTCCAAAACTTCAAAATGTATTTCGTTGAAAAGGAAATGAAAGGATTATTGAAGGAAGGAAGATTTTTCGTTTCGCCTACTTTGTCCGTTAGGTACCTGACCTAATTTTTTTTGTGATTCGTTTAATATTGTGATTCGCTGTAAACAATACATTTACAGTTACGTATTGTCATAAAGATCTCATTGGGTCGTAGTATACTTTTGGAAAATACTATAAGAATAATACATAACTAGACCTCCATTTTATATTTATAAAGTATCTACACGTGTAAATGTGAATTTATGTATTTATATATAATATTGTATCAGGCCGCGTATGTTATATATTGGACTTCATTTAGGATAGCGAATGCATGGTCCATCAGTTATAAAATGTGAAGATGTTACACAGTTATTTAGATTTTAATCGCTTAAACAACTCAATTAGTGATGGTACGTGAATCTCCGACTTGACTCGGCGGGACAAATCCAGTTACCAATTGATGTCGATTTAGGTCTAAGTCGATTTAGCTCGATTAATCACATCCAGTTGACATATCTGTTATAGGTCAACGGCATCACATATATATATGTGGTCGTTACATTACGTTGTCTGCAAGGGACAGCTACATACTTTATTTAAACATGTACATAATGTACATACACATCGCATAGTAAATCTAACAATTGCCACTGCTAATTTAGTTGTTGGTTTAGTACTGCAACTAAATTATCTGAGAAATAGACCTAACTACATGTAGCATTCACACCGGTAACCCAGTGGAGTAGGCAGAGACTTCCATTTATTATAGTCTTGGCCTTTCTCCCTTCTTCTACATCGAAACGTCTTTTTTTATATATTACAAAATGGCAAACGAGCAAGCGGCCCCTGGAAATAAGTACCGCTACCCATAGGCATCCGCAACAAGCTAATGAGTTGCAGATGCGTTGCCCACCTTCATGGACGAAGGAACAAACAGAAAAAAGGATAATTCCATTCCCTGTCCATCCCCACCTCATCCGTCAAATCCTCTTCCTCTTCCCATCCTTTCCTTATTATAAAAGGGTAGGAGGGGGAAGAGGACTACAATTAGGCCTCCGGCACGTCACTCATCAGACGAAACGCAAAATACTTCTACTTCACGCCTGTCTTCTGTGACGTCGTGGTATTTCACCGGTCGAGCCGGCCCATTCGTGCAAAAGATGTTGTTATTGCGGGCTCTACCACTGTTACTGTCTGTGCATACATGGTCGTCGATTACGAGTACTCTTTTAATATTTTACTTTATTAAGTCAACAATCTGGTTATAAGCCTGTTTAAGAAGACCTCTACCAACATTGCCACTCAATCCTGCAACATAATTGTGCCATGTGCTCTCTGCTGCTCTTTCACATTTTTCAAATCACCGAAGCAAACCATTCACAATATCCTATTTTAAGACTATAATGTAATCACGCCTGGCATTTCTTCACAATGGACTTTATGGACCACAACATACATAGAAACATGTTCAAGCTTTAATTTTTACACACATACAACTAAATTAAATCAATTCATATAGTGTGTAGGTCCATGCAGCAGCAAGGGTCAACAGCACAGAGTGCTGCGTTGCGTATGGCGCGCAATGGGCACCAACGGAAAGACGAAGCGTAAGAGGGAACGCAGTGCCGGCACCGCCTGTGAGGGCCTCAAGCGACCTCACGTCACCAGAACTTGTAATGTTACCTCTTGCCCTGTCAAAGGTAAAAGGTTATACACGTAGCCAAATTTGGATAGTTTTATTGAAATGTTACAGTTATTTACCATATTATAAAAGTTAGTAAAAGACTCACTTGATTATTAAATGTATGGCAATGACAACGCCATTTGTGTAGGTAAGAGGGGGTTATATATGATGAAAAGGTGAGGAGCTAAAGGGAAGGGAAGGAGATAGGGCGACATTCATTAAAACTTTAAGTAGAAAAACGGGGAGATATAAGGACACGTGACAACGGAGATGAGGAAAGGATAGGGGATTTAAAGATCAACGAAATTTTAAAAACTTAACTATAAGATGGTTAGTGTCTAGTTTTTTTTGTATACGTAGTATATTGCAAAGGTTTTTACGAGAAAAAAGATTTTCACTTGTAATTTGCATTTTTCAGGTAATGTGTTTGCTAATGCTAATATAAAAATCTCTGTTCATAGATGGGATCTGCAAGGATACATCGAGATATTGCGAGAACGTCCGAGCCATGAACATGTGCGCGTTAAAACGATACAAGGAGCAATGCTGCGAGACTTGTTACAACTGATCAGTTAAACAAACTTATTGCTAAGACAACAGATCAAAGTACGACTAGTTTCAAACAAGATTTATATAAGATAATGCTTAATATAGTGTACGAGAGGGGAATTAATTTGAAAAGAGCAATATAAGTGCTTAAACATGGAAGCAAATATGCTTGTTTCTTCTCATACCTAGAATTGATGGAGGATAATTTAAAAATGTTCTAAATTATAAAGAACTGATTGCAGGTATTGCAGGATTTAAGGAAAATATTGAAGACGTAGATATCGATAAAGTTTTTAAAACACGTTACGTGCAGTGCCAAAACTAAATAATGAATTGTTTTAAGTGGTTCTGCTGTATCAAGCAAGTGAAGTGCTCACGGTGTGATCCGACGCTGTTGTAAGACTTTAATGTGAACATAGTTCAATATCAGCATCACAGAAAAATGAACTCTATGGAATTGTTATAGGTATAGAGAATAAAAAAATATTGGAAGATTGTTGTGCTTGGTATGAAGTATACATACTTAAATTATTGCAGATACATAATGGTTGTTATCACGCCTGATAAAAAAATTGTATTAGGATATTTATAAGTCTATTGCAACAAATTATAAATGCATTTTTCCTATACATACCACAAATCTCTACTTTATATTTCGGCCCCACCTATATTATGTTAGTAACTTTTTTTGGAATTTCCTATCCATTTCATATCCTATGGAAAATATGAATCAGGTGTGTATGTGGGGATGTGATAAAAAAATCTTATCGATTTGAGCACAAGGAATTAGCTCTAGTCTTGAAAACACACTTCATAATGGACCTTTAGAAGTATAATGGAAAACAGGCTGAAGTTATTCCAGACTATGGTCCTTGATAAATATTAGTTAATTGTTTTGTAAAATATGTTATATAAATATAAATATATAAGTGAGTTATACGACGCACCGTATGTTACGCTTAAAGATATATCATATAATGTAAAATCATAAAAAATGCACAAAAACATTTAGTTAACACATTAAATGTATAGAAAATGAACGTAGCAATCAACAAGTTAAAATATTTGAATATGTCTAATTAGAAATGTTATAAATAAAAAACCAATGATGGAAGTTAATGGTATTAAATGTAAGATAAAAAATTAACTATAATCGCGTACGTATACTAAACGTTTAGATGCATTTCATGAAACGTAAATCAATCGCTTAAATTAATGTATATAATGATCAATATACTTCCTTCCATTCATAGAATGGTTGCATTTATTTGTTTAGAAATCAATGACTTTTTAATTTAATGATAAACGTATAGCTTAGACACGTGCATTCGTGTGCGTAACATCTTAACCAATGGCATCGCAGATTTGTGCTTAAACGCTACGTGAAGTTACGCACACTAGCGTGAGAATCGTCTGTACACCTAACTAAATTTATGGCACGTCTTTGTGAGATGAAATATCTTTATCTAATTAATTTGTTGTCAATTGTTAGTGAAAATTACCAGTGTATATAAATATTTATGTAATAAAACATTATTCCAAAGCGTTTTAAATTAATTTGATGCTGTAAGTTTATTTTACATAATTTACATAATTTTATACAATCTGAACTTAGATCTTTGCTTTTTTTAAATAAATAACTTTTTATCCAGCTATACTATGCCTTGCCCTTTTATTAAACTCCAATAAAAAACAAATTTTAAGACGCAACTAGCATGTTTTTTGACCCTTTAAATAATTATTATTAAATATTAATATGTTTTCTGAATGCAGGTGACATAAAACATATTTGAAATACTTAGAAAAAGCACAACTGTAAACAAAAACTTAAAAAGGACTTTTATGTGTGATATGTATATAAATGTGCATTATAAAATTTATATGATATTCCAACTTTATTTCTACGGTAAAATTTAAACCTTAACAACCTTCTGTTAACTTCCTCTGTCTTTTATTGCACAACTATTCTAAGAATAGGGCAGTCTTGTACGAATGGTACAAAAGCATAAAATCAATTTATACCATATTAAAAAAGGCATTAAATAAAAAACACTGATATAAAATGTAATGAAATGTAAGGGGTGCATTCAGTAGACCAGAAGGCAAAATTAAAAAATAATAATGTGGATCTATTGATTTGGCCGTACAACAAGACATAGAGACAATTATAACAATTTATCCTAGCTTGTGAAACTCTTGCTTGAATTTCATTTCTTTTGATAAAACGCTTTTACCAAAATGACATATGTTACATAGAGTTTTGTAATTATATAAACATTTTCCAAGGAATTGCTTAATCTAAGCATATATCCAGGATAAAACAATTAAAAAAAACATTTTTCGCATCACCAATCATTCCATTGCACTGCTTAATTTAAGTAATCATTTATTGATCGCCAAATAAAACATGAAAATTAAATGTCAAATAAATAAATGAGAATCAAACAGAGACAAGGTCATCTTCTAAAAGGCAACGCAAAATATGATTAAATTTTTTAAACTAACAATAACAATGCTGGCAATATAATACAACTGAAATAATACACACAATGTTTTAATATGTAATTTCTTAATTAATTCTTCTCATAAAATGAAATATCGTCTGGTATAACTAAATGTGAAAATTATCAAAAGCTCGTCTATTTGCTATAAGGTCTTTTATGGCGCATACAAATTACACTGCTATGTTTGTCACTACTTCGCACATATGTAGTAGTGGTTTTTTATCATAGTCGGGTTGTAATTACTTTAAGTTTTTTAATTCCATATCATCGTTGAGCTTGTTTATTTTATTTGTGAAATATTTCCTTGTTAGAATTCTACTTTAGATTTTATAATTTCACTTCACCTCAACAGTATTGTTCGGACTATGACGTTTTATTTTAAGCCGTCTATACTTAAGTCCAATGTGTAAATTGTATCCAATATTTAAAAAAAAATATATGAGTAAGTTACTGAATGCTATGTTTTATTTATAAATACATTTTTATAAAACAACTTCGTCTTTTCTTTGGGACTTTGGGACTAAGACATTGAGAGTGGTCAGTGAAAGATATAATAAGACAGAGATGATCTTATAGCTAAGAAATAGCTAGGAAGGTACTATAACCGCTAGTCTGTAATTAGTTATAACTAATAACAGTACTACTAATCGAAATCGGAATGCTAAATGCGCATTGAATATCAGCCTGAAGCAAAATGCCCTCTCATTTTCTCTCCTCTTCATTTGAGGTTTATCGACTGCTCACTCAACAGCTTGCTCACCTCACATTCGGATAAATTAAATGAAGTACGAGTGACCTAACTGAGGAAATCCTTAAGTTTACAATAAACAAGTAGATTAAACAACTTCTGCTATGTGCAATCTCAAGCACGATGTAACGGTCTTGACTTGAAGACTCTCTCAAGACAAAAAACTGCTAGGTTTCAGGGTCATTAACCTTTTGATTAATGCAAAGGAATATGATTCTTATAACAGCATTACAGAGAATGAAAGGATAGTCATTAAGACTTCATTTAATTTTAAACAAGAAACGTCTGCAGCATTGAACGAACGAGAATCTCATGCTAGCAGCCTTAACTTCGTCTAGACACTGATCAAACAATAATCTGCCGAGTAATGGATCTTAACGTAGTGTGTTTTTTAACTTTACATTCTCTTGAATGTTTAATATTAGTAGTAGATATTTTTAATATCTTTAAAGTTTAATTTTAATGTAATTTATTTATAAAAGACATCGCACCTCACCAATTATTCTGTTACTTCGCTTGCTCTGATTTCAATGGCGTCGTGATAAAACACTTGTGTGATGTTTTGGAAAGGTGTTCTCGAAGCAAAGCCCAAAGTTCATGCATTCTTTGAATCTACATATACTATTGCCAATAGACGAAATGTTAGAAAAGTAACAAAAATATATTTAATAAATAAAAACTGCTAAACATACATAAATATTCCATACCATGAATTACTAAAAAGCAACTATAGTCGAAATATGAACATTTTACACAAACATAAAAAGTAAAGGCTGTAACTGTGGTAGAACCCGCAATTAAAATTAACACGACCTCGCAGAAGACAGACTTGTAGAAATATTGTATTATTATTTATAAAACGAAATTTCGATACAAAATCTGTAAAGATTAAAATTCGTCGAGATCATATGAGTATCGGAGCTGCAGATAGGCGCAATACGACGTGAAATTCTCCATCTGTTCGGATTTTTTTCATTTTTGGTAAGCGGCGCTCGTTATCGATGCAGCGTCGTGCAGTGTCAGTGCAATACGCTGCGATCAGATTATTTGGTCCGCAGTGTACAGGTAAAAACTGAATGTCTCTCCGAGTACACTCGTGGCCAGCCGTGATATATCTATATCTCATATCAAAGATGAAATACCAATAGATATGACTTTAGGTATAAATACATATTTCGTAATGTATTCAAAGTTTTAAATCATGTTAACTTGCAGACAGACAGAATAGTAACCGCTGCTAATTTTAGTCCTCTCCAAGAATATATAAATAAAGTAGCCGGAATATATCATCTTAAAATATTTAACCATCATTGTAAATCAAATAATCTTCGATTTTGTTCTATAGTTTACGTTAAAGTTCGTAAATATTTTATTTATATATAACTTTATCTCGAAATCGATTCTTACATTCTTTCTTTTTTTTACATTATAGTTATTAAGTCAGTGACTTAATAATACACCAATTGTGACGGAATATCTTTTAGTAAAATCTCAGTCATTATTGATGTGTTCTGTGTTCAGTCTGACACCGCACGCACATATCTTACAGCTCTTCTTTTCTTATCCACTCTCTCCACAATGACCGCCAACTCATCACTAACTGTTATGATTTTTGTGGATTGTTTTAGTGTAAAAGCCAAGTGTTAGTACAATACAGTAATAGTACAGTACAAGTACTGAATCTAATAGGGTCAAGATTGTCTATAAATAGAATCGGATTCAATGTCTCCGATTTCAATAAAAGCCTTGACTATAGCAAGGTCTGTATTGCATTAAGCTCCCCGTTACGAGGGTCTCGGGATTTGCGACGAGACTCCACAGGTAATCCGATACACGCTTTGTCTGCAGTGGCTAGGACTGTACACTTCGAATCTAACGTGGACTCGGATACGGTACAAGATATAAAAGACTAGCGGAAACTTAATAAATCGAAAAAATAATATTACATAGAAAATATTTGGCTTACAATCCCTTACAAACAGTGAAGTCAATATGACTCATTCCGAATAAATGTTAAAAAATAAAAATTAATGAATAGTGTAGAGGGATTTCAAAGCTTTCAAACAATCATCCATAAAGAGACTGAACAGCCACGGGGATGTTACACAGCCCTGTCTTATTAAGAAATAATAAACATAAGTATTATTTTTTAGTTTTTTTGTTTATTTTTTAAGTTCAATCTAAAACTATTACTTGTAGTATGGTTGAGGAACTATTTTATTATGTATTCCATGTTCTAGTTTAGCGCCTTTCACTTGTAACTTGTATTGAATCAATTTAGTGCAATACACGTCTCTACACTGGCACGCCGTAAACATACTAACAAGATAAAACATTTGCTATTGGCATGTTACACTGCTACTTGTTTTCTTTACTAATATTCCAAAGAGGAAACAGCAATTATCATCCGTGGTGATTGTAGCCGCAAAGTTGCCACGTACCCACGTCACTATGGTAGTTGCATCTCGATGATTGAAAGGTGGAAAAGATACGCAAGTAGAAAATGTATTTTTCAATAGTTACCATATAAAAAGGAACAAAACCCAGCGAAGTGTTTGCAGCTAGTAAAAATATAAATACAGGCAAACTCGAATTTCATACAAGCGTAACTCATAAGTTCCCACTATGATTATCAAAAACTTGTATAATAAGGCGTACAGTGTACAAACTGAGGAGAGGAACGAAAGTGGGCAAAGCGCACGCCTGACCCGGCGCCCGCGTAATTGTTTCTAGATCACTCAGTTGATATTCTGAATGACGCTTGAAGATTTATGACTTAGCTCTGCAAACTACACACAGAGCTTTACGTTACAAAATTATTTTATTTTATATATATCAACTAATTACACAATTCGGTCACGTTTAATTACAATGTAACTGTTTGTATGTCAATCCGAAATTCACTTATTTACTAGTCATAAAATACTAACTAAATTGACTAACTAACTTTAAATAGTAACAAGCTGAGCCCCCCGCCGTGCAATTCAATTTAACCGACGGTAGTCCAGCATAAGCTGTACCCTAGTAGTAGTATAATTGATCAATATAGATTTGATATAATTATTTCTCCCTAGAAACTTTCATCCATACTTTAATCCTTTATGGGATTAATTTAGAAAAAATCCTTTCTCTAAATTCAGCCTCTACCATCTCACCGCCTCCCCCCATCATCATAGTGCTCGCCTACGTAATAACAGAAAACTCTGTGCAAAATATCAAGTCTATTTTCAAGTAAGGTCTGTGCGGTGATAGTCAGTCATTTCATATACATGAATAAATCGGCCTTTCTTAGACTGTTCCCCATTACAAGGACACAGGCCTTCTCTACGAGAGAGGGAATGGGTGGTAACCCGCCACGGGTTGTATACTTTTTTTTCACTTTCCTGATTGCAACTTCATCTAATAAAAAGATCTGAACCGTACCTCAGAGATCATCTGAACATCTCAATCTTTTATTAGATATCTAAGGAATTGAATAACGAATGGATTTTAAAAGGTAAATTTGTATGGAAATAGAATCTATTTACTTTTACCTTGTCCTTAATTTATCCAGGCACGAGTTCCTTTGTTCTATCCAAATATAGTCCATTGAATGGCTACTGAAAACGAAATTGATTTTACCAACAACCGCTGTCCATTGTGCGTCTTGTAATTTTGATTGTTTCTGTCTTCTATCAAATTAAATTAGATTCTTTGTCTCTTGGTTCCTTTTTTTCGTGGTATTTCTTTGTTCCTTCAATTCAATTATTATTAAACAAGACGGACTATTACGTACTACCAATTGTAGTAAATTATTTATTGAAGTGAAAACTTCTGTAACCGCGTTTGATATTGGGTAAGAGTAAAATCGCTTGAACAACGTGCTCAAGAAGCAACTGCGTCAGCATTTATTATTTGAATTTGGAACGGTTCGACGAACTTTTTTTCATTTATTTTTCTCGTATTCGATTTTAAATTTTATTGTTAAGATACAAGGGTTTATTTTTGCTGATTATTTATTTTGATCTATTGCCTACCTGTTTAGAATTTTCACTTCTGTCGGCAGTCATGACTGCCTGTGATTTTTTATTACCCAGCGCAATATTAACGTGCTATCACGGATATGCCATGTTATATTACAAGCAAAAAGATTTCCCATAATCATATCTGATACATAGAATATTTTCATTTTAATTCGCTTTAGTGAAATACTAACGAGTTACACAAGGAGCACCCGTGGCCGTGAGGAAGAAGCGAGAGAGATGTGCCGCACCTAATGGAAATCCATAATCGCTGCTGACCCCTTTGGGTTTCGGGCGTGAGCGTATATTTATTCATTTATCCAGTTTCATATCTCTCTATATAGATTTTTTTACTTTTGCATTGAAATGACGAGAAGCATTTCTAATAGGAACCTTCTGGAACCTACTTCAATTAACGCGTCATCACAAACAAGATAAGATTATCCGCTTTGCGTATCTCCCGACGGTTCCCGTGACAATTTCCCGGTACGTCGCATCCGCAGTTTAATCTAGATGCACTCGACATGCACTTCGCTGCGATACAATTTGTGATAAGGGGAAGAGGAATTGCATAATACACATACAAATAGATGTACAACTTTTATATATATCTATATATATATATTACATAGACAAAAATTAACGTGTGAGTCCCTATCACTTTTTAGCCAAGAACATCAAAGTACTTGTGATTATGGATGGTTGTAGCCTGAACATTCCCATGTGTCACTATGGCGTTTGCATGTCAACAGTTGTAGGGATGTAAAAGAAACGGCGGTTCAAAATGTATTTGCTGATTATATGCGCTCACGCCCGTAACCTAGAGAGGTAGGTAAAGGTCATGGATTTTCATTTAGTGCGATTCTGGGACACCTCTCTCGCTTCTTATACATTCTAAACTATGTCTAGCATAAATATTTGTTGGTTACGGGTACTACTTATATCTTCCTTTCTTAGTAAGCCACTATCGATATAAGTTCTCCTAGGGCGCTCCACTTTTGCAACATCAATTTATTTTCAATATGACTTTATATTAAAACACAATGCATATTATACAATTTAACTACACCTTTATTCATTTTGGAAATATATAAATAGTCATTAAGATTGAGTTTTTATACCTCTGTGTTTAAAATAACTCTCAAGTAGATGGCCCTCAAGCACGTACAGTCACGTGCATTTCAGAATTTGATTGTCGTTACCAAACTTGTTGATGGCTGCCTCTTGTGACAATCGATAACTCTTTAAATAAATACATATTTAGTATGTTGCTCTGTATAACATTTTGTTATATAAATGAATGAATCCTGAAATATTACATACACTAACTAACCTAACCTAACGAAGTCTTCAATTATGCTTAACGTAATAACACAAGAAAAATATCAGTTCACAATCTGATGATTTGACTTCGACAGTTAAAATGTTGAGATATGATACGTTCACAATTAACTGTCAATTTATAACCCGCCTAGTGAGATTACAAACTGACGAAACTCTTCTTTACATAGTATAAGCCGAAGTAGCTTCCACTATCTGTTCCCTTAGATGTTTCGAACTACGCAACGGATTTTCATCAATAGAGAGGGATTCAAGAGGAAGGTTAATATGTACTGAATGTATATAATAGCATATAGTTACAAAAAATAAAATCAAGCGCAGGTCTCACGCCGATGTCAGGACTGTTCGCTTGATGCGACCACCCACGCATCGCACCACTTGCTGTCTCCTCAAACTCAATGTGTTTTGAATAAAGGAATCGACCCGGGTATAACCCATACAAAAATCAACAAAATATAAATTAATACTAAAGGCGGACCGAAGCTTACCGAGTCAGTCAGTACACAATAAAGTAATTTAAAAAGCATATTCACAAAATTTCGCAGCGAGGTTTGTCCGCGCTTTACGTCGTTTGCGGGGCGCGAGGCTGCTCTCAGACACGTTCCTTGAAGTGTCTCCCCAAATTCGAGCATGTCGTTATGAAATACTAAAGGAGAGATTGACAATTTAACATATGGAATATAAGCAGTTTGTGATTTTTTGAGTTATCTTTTCGTATCTCGTGTCCTCATTCATCGATGCAATCGGGTACGACGGCGCTCTCTTCTCGTCAAGAAGTCTCCCTTCATAATGGAGAAATTAATGACGGGGTCTTTGAGAAATATGATTCTGAATGACAGGATAAGATATAGCTGTTGAGTCTAAAATTAAGAAATGTATCCTTCGGATGTTCGAGCATTTAGAAAAGATGAAAGAAGATTGAATAGAGAAAGTTATGTTGCGAAAGTGAGTGGAAGTGTTGATAGGAGTCGTCCTAGACAAACGTATTCTGACTTTATATTTAAATTTTTTTATTACTAGGTGGCAAACGAGCAAGCGGTTCACCCGATGTCCAGTGATCGCTACCCATAGACATTTGCAACTAACTAATGAGTTGGGTTGCCCACCTTTAATGGACAGAGGAGGGGACAAACAAAAAATGGTTATTACCAATTCCTATACATCCCCTCCATCGTCAAGTTTTCTTCCCCGTCCTATCCTTTCCTTATAAGAAAAGGGTGGGAAGGGCGAGAGAACTAGAATTAGGTCTCCGGCACCTCACTCATCAGTCGTAACGCAGAATACTCTACTTGACGCCTGTCTTCTGTGAGGTCGTGGTATTTCACCGATCAGCCGGCCAATTCGTGCAACAGATGTTGTTGTTGCGGGCTCTACCACTGTAAATATAATAGTTGTTGTAATTATTGGCGACATTCTAAAGAAAGGCGGTAAAGAATACCATTTTAATCTGTAATGTAAAACGTCTAAAAAAATTCTCATAAGAAATATTTCTATATTTTGCAGACGCAAACCATTACAACAATATCAATTCCTAGATGCGCTGTCAAAGATATTGGTTACGGATCCGAAATAAGATTAGAGCGTACCCAGGTCATACGTGACTTGGCTGCTTTGTGTCTCATCTAGTGTGGGAAATAGCGGTGACGTAGTATACCACGATATCTCGAAACGTCTGTAACAATTAAATAAAGCAAATATACGGAGTATATTTGGTTTATTTAATTCGATCAGACAATTCGGTGGAAATCTTTGTTGTGTTAATAATATACACATTATTTTCTTGTATTCAATATCTTTTTAGACATATATGAAAAACATATAAAGCGAGCAATTTTCATATGTAAATAGTATATTACGGACACAACGATTAGGATGATATTTTTAGATACAGTTTGTTTTTCAATTTATCTATATATTTTTGCAGCGGTTTTCATCCATAGATAGAATGATTCAAGAGGCATTATGTAATACATACACGTAGAGAAAAGCAGAGAATATCAACGATTTGTAATTTGATGCCGTATAAAACATATTTTGTGCGCTTACGTAGCAAACGCTGGTTAAAACTTACGAGTACCACAATAATGTACGAAGGAATTGTTGAAATCCCTAAAAGATCTACAAAAAGAGTCTACAATGGCATGCCCCTACTAACATACCCATACCCATACGAACTTCTAAAAAAACGGTCACGTACAATATGGTAAAGTAAGAGACATTTACAAGACGGATACAGTTATATATATTTAATGTACATTATGATACTCCTTCACACCATATAATTTAAATGATTACCGTAGGAGTTATCGTGCGAAAATAAAATCAAGCGCGGATCTCACACCGATGTCGGGATCGGGACTGTTCGCTTGATGCGACCATCCCCGCGCCCTTCGCTCAAGCTCATTGTGTTTTCAATAAAAGGATCGACCCATCCAGCAATAATACAGTTAATAAGATAACACAACATAGATTAACACTAACGTAGAACGCAATTTGCAGGGTATGCAAATATTATAAATGCAAAAGTATGGATGTGTAGATGTATGGATCTTTGTTATTCTTCCACGCAAAAACTACTGAATGGATTTTAATGAAACTTTACAAAATTATAGCTTATACATCAGAATAACATATAGGCTATAATTTATAAAGATACTGTATGAATTGACTAAAATATAACCATAAGTGTCAAGTAAGGAAAAAAATACCGCCATATGCGAGCTTTTCTGGTGTGCGCTGCAAAAACCGTTAAAGTTACACGTATATAATGTATAATAGAAATTATAACCGTAAAAACTCCTACAAAAAAGCCTACGACAGCATATATCTATCTTTCATGTGTAAGCCATTATCGCCAAAATAATGAACCATCTATTAATTATAGGGAGGAGCGAAGTTTGCCGGGCCAGCTAGTCTAATATGGACAAGTACACACACAACAATAGCATTGTATTTTTTAGTATGTGACATACTTCTCAAAAACCGTATCTTTACTTGTGTAAAAAACAATTGATTGTAAATGTTTATTATGTAACAAAATAACAGCAATTTCCATAAACGTTAAGTGCACAAACTTATAAAACCAACCAAATTGAATACAGTGTTGGAAATTAAATCATCTTCCGAACATTTGCAAACTATTTAAGGTTTCGAGCGATGGAAACCAATTTTGATAGAATTATTACAGCAAACTATTTCAACGTATGAATAACTTTCAGTTAGTTGAAATATTTCAAGACTTTATCAGTAAAACAACATATACAGTATGTTATGTGGGATGAAAATGTTTAGTTAGTTTGCGGTGATGGGTATATCGCACATTAGGCATTGCTTGTCCCCTTCTACTATGAAAAATTAAAAAGCAAGATATAAAAAACGCCATCTATTGACCACGAAAGTCATGATTAACATATGTAATAAGTAAGTAATTATAATGTACGTATTAGCATGTAATTCCTCAACAATTAATTATAAGTATCGTCAAATAACAAACCTCAGTGGTTCTGACTGAATAAAATGTTATGAATTCTTATAATTAAATAAAAAAGCTTTATGCGTACACAATCGACTGCGCCTATAGAATTTTTCACTGCAAAAATACGTTTCAGTAAAACGCTTGAGATTTTTTTTTCCAGACAAATTAAAAATTAAAAATTCATAGTCTCCGTCGAGCCATTCCCCGATAACTGTTTCAACAAGGAATCGAGTTAACAAACTAACTCCGCTAAAGACGGATAAATTTAATTTACACTCGAAAAGAATTATCTCTGAGCTTTGTAGGCGCTGAGTTTAGAAAGGTAAACCACCAAACTACTACGGATAAGTTATGCACTTACTGGCTCTTGCCCGCGACTTCGTCCGCGTGGAATCAAATCAAAATTATTATATATATGTATTTTTTACATTAATTGTTTTTACCGTACAAAATAAAACGTACAACATCAGTATCAAAATTATATTTTGACATTACAACAAGCAATTTAATTTTATTTATAGATTACCACCAACTTTGTCTAAAATCGTCTAACGCAGTTAAAGATGTTTTCAGTTCAATATGCTGTTGCTGACGCTGTCGCTAACGCATGTTGCGCATGTCGATCTCGCGAACCTATAATGTTTACCCCTACCTGACTGACTGACTACAAATAAATATTATACTAAACACACAAAGTTCTTTCTCGTTATATTACTCCAATATTTTATGTATTACAAGATAGGACCAGCGTTTTCTGATTGACCAGATTATTCTGTTGTGATGTCGTCATTGGAATTATTTACAATAATTTAAGTTAATAACTAGTAGCTAAATTTTGAGTAAAACTGTTTATAACAACATAATATATATAATACTGTACTATTTCTGGAACAGTACAAGCTCCCGTATCGAAAATTTCTCGCGCGGAGCCTCTGCAATTTAGATGCCACATGAGATATCCCGGTGCTGACAACGCGAATACTGTTTAGGAATATACAGCATATGCAGCGGTAAAGTCAAGATGGGATCAATTTGCAATGCGATGTTACAAGTCGATGCAAATTTGAAGTATTGTAAGATACGAGAAATATTTGGAGCACAAAACCCTCAATCCACTTTTGCAAGTTTTAAAAAGATATACTTCTATGAGCTTGTATTTAAAAAGGAAAATATTAACAACATCTATACGAGGTGGACAGAGGATATAAATTTAATGGTACAGTGAATATTTAATAACACATCTGACCACATACAACAAAGCGATTCGAATGGTTTTGACGGTGTTAGAGCCCGCAAAAACAACATCTGTTGCACTAATGACCGATGAAATACCATGACTTCACATGACAACCTACTCTATTAGAGATTTAGGGCTTAACGGGATCACTTAACCGCACAATCGTCATTCAACGTATGAAAGCTTCGCTCTGACTTCGTATAATCGGATTATTTAATCTCAGCTTTATCCGACGACTTCGCAATCAGCGCTGTAGCTCATTAAGCCAATCAGAGCGCGCGCCAAACGATCGGCGGCCGGATTTCACTCTTTCAATATTAGTGACGTCATCAACTTTATTTCGATAACTCTACACAATACATCAATCGGAACTAAGATCTTATGCTGGAATTCAGGCTTTAAGTAAAGGGCTCAACGCACATAAAACCAAATGAAACACAAAGGTTACGAATCTATTTGTAAGGAAGAAGGGGAAGAGGATGGCTCAACAGACACAACGCAGATCAAACACGACACAGACCTAATCAGCCTACCTCTACTTCACGTCCGTATTCTGAGTCGGTGATATTTCCTCGAGCGAACCAATCCATTAGTGTAACTTCTGCTGCAGGCTCTACCGCTTTCTTAATTGTTTAAACTACTTTAATGTCCTTCCTTTCACAACAACGCTGTGAATTGAACAAACTAACGCTTGACCTGTCTTAATGTGGTTGAAAGATGATACGGACTACTTTAGAAACAGCCTATTCACTCTTCTGTTGAAGGTACCCATGTCATAGTTCGAGGAATACAATGACGCTGGCCATTTCATCCATCTCCAGCGGTATTTCCAAATATACAACTCAGGGTCCTTCAGAAGAGATTAGAAACTCCTTGAGTACTCCTTGGGCTGGAAAAGCATCTGAAGTTAAGCTGGTGTTGCAGATGTTCATGGAAGTTTGCCCACTTATCCCTACTAATATCATAAACGTAAATGTTAGTTGGTTTGTAACGCTTTCACGTGAAAACTACTCGACCGACTCATGAAACTATGTACACATATTCTTGGAGGTATTAGAAGTAACATAGCATACTTTTTATGAAAAAAAATTGTATGTAAAAATCGAAGTATGTATGTTCCCTATAGACCTATGGCCTATGAGCTGGACCGATTACGATGAAATTTACAGGGATTTTCAAGATTGGCACATTCCTGTGTTTGGTAGCGATCGGATCAACATAATAAGTGGTACCCGGGCGAAGCCGGGGCGGGTCACTAGTGCTGCAATAAAATCATTTGTCATTAGGTTAAATTTCAAACTTATATAGTTCACTGGTGTCGGTGATGTCTGTGTAGGAGCTACCCTTCGAGTGCAATATGATTCCTTAACCCTGAACAAAAGGCGGTTATTATTGATATCCGTTTACTACGCCCCCCCCCCTCGCTTCTTCTATATCCATACAAATATTATTAAAATAAAAATTTCATTCTACAAAATTTTAAAATGAATAAGTATCTCAAACATCTTTATATGGAGTACGGAAAGTTCAATTCAAACGTATATCTTGTTAGAAGACTTCGTTTACTTTATGCATTGCATTCATAATGACGTTAAACCTTCAATAGTGACGTGCACAAAGATGCACACACAAAGGCGAATCCGGTATCGATAAAGGTATACGATATTTGAACTACTTTGATTTATGTTTAGTATTAAAAGTATATATTTATATTTAATATATCTGCCTTTTATAAAGGGTGATTGAAAACAAACTAGACAGAGACGATAGTAAATGTACCCATAACCGACGAAAATCTATGCGTAGATCATGATCTGATCATCATCAGCCTATGGTGATGATGTTGATAATGACGGTGATAGCCCAGTCCACTGTTGGACGTAAGCCTCCCCCAAATTTGGAGCGTTATTCACATTCCTATATCATCACGCTGGGCAGGGGTGAGTGCAGTAAGCTGTCTAGCTTTAGTCAGCAAGGCTGCCCCTTGCTGCTTGGCATTGCACCTACACAATCACTTAGTTGATGGTTATCCCACCATCACTCGTCCGGGATCCCTAAGATGGTACAGGACTCTTTCCCTAAATCGCCTCTTACTACTTCCCTTGGGATGATATGGGGTAATAAGTATTCTTTATTGTCGCCATTACACAGCAGGTAGATGTATGGATTTAGAAAAAGCAAGAGTGTGCCAAGACTGAACCAAATATAAATTCGTAACTTCTGCCTACCCCTCTGGTATGGTTGATGCGTCTCTAAAATTTATGCTATATAATAATGCTTAGCCCGCCGTAAATTTTGTAGAAAGTGCATCGCTACTTGTTAAGTACAATTGATTTTCCAATTTTTAAAATGTTTATTTATGCTTACATTTAAATGAATTCCGGCTTCAAAACACGAAGAGTTACACTCGAGAGACTACGGGACTTATAATAAAACTAAAAGCAATACACCGTATTGAGTACTCAGTGCAACTAGTACGGAGCAAAGCTATCTTTGAACGCTTCATTAGCTAAATTAATTTCTACGTAGTAAAGCTAAGGCTTCACCTTGAAGGGTTGATTAGGTCCCTATAACTATACCCTTTATAAAGTATACTAGCTTTTGCTAGCGGCTTCGCTCGCGTTGTTTACTTCCGAAACAACTGTTGCTATACTCAATTGAAAATTGAACTGAGAGACAGTGTTTACTTATTGGAACGCCACCATGGGGTTAAACGTTATCCAAATGGAATGCCAGATGGCGTTGAATTATAGTCTTAAGCTCTTCGACGGAATAGACAGTACTTAAAATTTCATGATGTGATATTAAGTCGGAATTGTTATTTGAATTAAGCACAGCGACACCTTATTTTTGAAATGTAAAGCTTCGCGAATCACAGATGTAAGTGTAGACGGTACAAAAAAAGTCATATTAATAATCCTCGTAACCGAGAAGAATGTACGCATATATGTATATACCTTGTTTCACAGCAAGATTTGAATTTTGTAAACAAACGTTTAGATTCGTGAATTTCAAAAAAACACTTTTTCTCATATTACCTTAACATTAGCTATACATAAAACACAATTTATCTCACGATGCCCACAAAATTACAAAATTTCCGACGACAGTAAAATAAGTATAATGGCCGCCATGCAAGGTAAATGACGTTTGTTTGTTTACAACAATCATAACTTGCAATGAAACAAGGTATAAATGTAGACGTGTGAAAAGTGAATAAGAACTGTGAAAAATCGCTTTGCTTTGCGTTATTTGTTTCTACACCACTGCTCCAATAAACGGTGGAGGAAAACATCGAGAGGAAACCGGCATGTCTTAGAACCACCAAAATTCGAAGACGTGACATCTACCAACCCCCACTGGGCCAACGTGGTGGATTACGGCTCCTTACCTCTCTCAATGAGGAAACATAAAAAAGACTTATTTATTATTATTATTTACTTCAAAAAGCAAAAGGTATAATTTGAGATCATAAGCTCGTCTCTAGTGACTCTTATACCGGCCGCAGTTTATTGCTGTTATTTAATTTTAAATATTAACAAGTCGAATCTCATCAGCGTCGGCCTCGGACGGGCGCATATTGCCTTAATGAACAATGCAGCTGATTGCAGGCACGTAAGCAGATAACCGACTCCACGTAATTGAGTTCATTTTAACGCAAGCTGAGCGGGCTAGGTGTATTAAAAACAAGCAGTTTTTTAAAGGCAACATATTTTTGCACGCTTTTGTGCAGTTTTTGACACGGATACTAGGCGTAACGGATCAAGGCCGGTGCGTTCTCTGTGCGTTCGTAGCGATACAAAAGCGCGAGGATCTTGCAATGCGTCAACGGTCTTGCGTGCGCTATGCGTTCAATACGTCGTGTGCAAGGGCCCTTAGAAATAGCGTTGTAAAAGAAAAGTATGTCTTTAAAGTGGACTTTTCTTTAACAAAAATTAAGACAAGTTTGCTATGTTTGGTTCAGACTTTAAACCTGTGATCTTAACTAAGCTAACCAGAGTGGCGCAGTGACCCAAAGGTCTTGGCCTCGGTTAATAAGAGCCTCAACTTTCGCTGAACCTGCACCATCTCCCGCCACTCCTTAAGTTCACGCAAGACCTTCTCAACATCAGCGATGCCTGGAAACAATGGATAACGAACGGAACATGAAGCGTGGATACTCGGGACGGACGAGTGACCAACGTTCATTATCCTAGCTAACGGAATCTGTATGCTTAGTTCCTCGATTTCCAATTTCCCATTTCCCTTTCTCCGGACGGGCCCTACGATTGGTCTTATGTGGTTTATGGTTCTATGATCATGTACTGTTAATAGTTTCAGATTTAAAATAATAAATAATAAATAAGCTAGCTAGAGAATTTATATGATACATTATACTTGAAAGTGCTATTGTCACTTAGACCACATGCGGCAGTGACTAAGCTGCGCCATACGTCACCGCCAGGCTCGATTCATCACGTCATAGCGCCGTGATTAATAGCCTAAGTTATACTATAAGTTATAAACTTGCAGCTTACAAGTAGCTCCTTTGTTCGAGACGTGCAAGTGATTAAGTTATTTTTTCTCAACATCTTTACTTAATTTTACGTTGCAAAAGTTACTTCCAGCGTTCGTCTTAGAGGAAATTAATGACACAAAGAACGACGATCTAAAGATATGTTTGGATGAAGATGGGTTGAGAGGAAATCTGTAATCTCTGCCCACCACTCTAGGTTACGGGCGTGAGTGTCAATACAATTATTACTTACAGACATCGTCTCTTACAATTGTTTTACGCGGACGTCTATGGGTCACCTAATTTTAATTGGTTACAAATATTGGCTGATCCACTTGCCAGATTGTCTTGACTTTGACTTGATACAAAGAAAAAAATGATACAATATAGCCTGTTGCGCTTATGTCACTGTCAGACTGTGAACTTTGTCAGTTTAAAATTTCAATAGCCATATTGTAAGCTGACGGCAAATTGTTTGATTGACAATCTTACATGCCATTTCTCGACAGATTACAAGCTGTCGAATTCAAATCTTCAAATTGTGGACTGATATTTTGATTAAGTAACGTTAAAGTTAGAACGGGGGAAATCATAAGTTAGTCTGGAAATTATAGTTATAGTATTGTGTTTCACAAGATACGTCAAATCAACTATTATTTCAGTTCACAGTTGACAGTTTATAATATAACTTGTCCGACTGTGAACTGGCGAAGTTCAATATCGGTCGGTGACATAAGGACGTATTTGTGTAAGCTAAGCTGAGGAAAAACTCATTGAACCAACAACTAACTTGTGAATCTGAAACCAGTATATGAATACTATGTCTTGGTATTGAAAAGCTTATGATATAAATTTACACTAACGGCTTATATTAGCAATGCCAATTTATTTAGAACATGTCTTGGGTGCTAAGAAAGGACCAACTCCCCTCCCACACCTCCTCGCTCCTCGCGAAATCTTTAGTGTGAAAGCAAAATCTGATCTAAGGAAGCCGCCAGCCTCCGTGCTACGAGCTCTTGCATTAATTTGCACAGACTAATGTATGAGTACAGACAAGGGTCGATTTAAAAACATAACTTTTTGTTATTACTCTATGATTAACATGACAAAATACCATGATGCTAGAATGCTATAATTATGTTGATTACTTCAGGGAAAATATTACGGCCAATAACAAGACTGTTCTTACCGTCCCTTGTCATCCGTATGACGATGTTTGTATGTATGTCGCCTATAAACTTCAATACTGTTTGACCGATTTCGATTAAAATCAGGGAATGTATTGGCATAGCGAGGTTGTTTCCTGTGAGGTTGAGTTCGCTCAACATAAGTGCGACAAGGAAAATAAGAATTAAAAAAAATCATTATTATTGTATTATAAATTATTAACATAAAAAAGGATAGAAAGAAAATCATTAGCGAAAGTTTATATAGTGAATTACAATGAAGTAAAGAAATTAGCTGGTGCCAGGACAAAGTGGCTTTTGTTTCAGACAACAGCAGAGGCTTTTAAAAAGCCACTTTTATCAGCCAATTATGAGTCTACTCGATTTGCTTTTCGTTTTTTGTCCTGTGTAAATATTTATTTAAGGATTTCTTTGTATAACTAATCTAAAAATATAATATATGTAAAATACAAGTCGTGAACCGCGGCTTCACCCGCAGTAAATTTAACCGACGATGTTCAGCCTAAGCTGAACTCTATTTATTATAATCGTATAGATAGGTCAACTTAGATTGGAATACAAATATTTCTCCATACAAATTTACATCCCTTACTTTGGGGGATGAATTCAGAAAAATCCTTTCTCAGTCGTCACCTACGTAATAATAAAAATGTCTATGCAAATTTTTAAGTACCCAGACCCAGTAGTTTGTTTGTTGATAAATCCTAAGTCCAAAGTCGGTTCCTTATTTTATATATAAAAAATATATAAATATGTTGACTGGACTTAAGTATCTATCTAACCATGGAAGATAGGTAAAGATTAAGGCATTCCATTCGGCACAATTCCGGCACACCTCTCTCGCTTCTTCTACATTCATACACTGCATACATACTCGTCTGTTACGGTTACTCGTCTGTTACGGGATAGATACAATTCCGCCAGTCAATTTTGCGATATAAATTTACTTCCTTACACTTTGCACATCTTAAAAGAGAAACATAAATTATACACTTCCGTACAACTCTTGCACTCAGAAGCAGCAAATTGTCTAAAGAAATGACAGTAGCGTTATGACAAGGAGATGGTAAATAATTAATGTTGCCTCTCGGCGCGAGCTACTCTGTGCGCGCTTTTACGTTTTAAAGTGAATAGGTAAGAGCTTTTGTGTAGTAAAACGAGGTTCCGTTCCCAATGAGTCCGCGCCCTGTTTTATATTAAATTAATGCAACATTACTCAGGCCCCAGTAATATCAACTGAGGTTTTTATAACGCGTACAGTTAATATTACTTAGGCTAATTCATTATAGAGTGAACGATGAACGTCAAATACAATGTACATCAGTAACAGAGTATATATAAACGTGTGTTAATTAAAGTTTATATAGTTGTGAGATAAGAGTGACATGACAAAATGCTGCAAAAGTGAGTGGACTTATGTCTATTACTGGCATAAAAAATCGAGTGTACGCGTTAGAAATGGTACTGTGCATTCTGGTTCATCATCTCCTAGCCCTTTTCCCACTCATGTAGGGTCGGTACAGTATGACTGTAGTCCATACTGTATAGGTTTTGGCTACAATTTTTACGGCCGGCCGCCTGCCTGACGCCAAACCTTGTACTTAAGTCTTGTTTAATCAGTGTGATGAACGACAACTCCGTTGCCGAGACAGTAAATGCCGCGAGTACTGTTATTGGTCGGGTGCATCCCTTCTCGTCATGTTCGCCATTCATCTCGACTGTGGTAATAATCCCGCGCTTTTCATTTCTGTGGAACGAACGCCATCTTATGTATTATCGAATACCGCCAGTATTTTTTCTGTGTCATAATACGTCCGTGTTTACTCTTGTTGATTTCTAAATACTTTGCATTGTGGTTATTTTGTTATTTATATATGTATATATTTCGAATTAGATTACACTAAACCCATGGCAAGGAGTTTTTGTAACCGACGAGTGTGTGCGTAAACCTTGTTTCACAGCAAGATGTGATTTTTGTAAACAGTGGTTTATGCGTTATAATTCTAAAATATCTTCGAAAGACCATTTATTACCTTATAATAATACCTATCTATATGACACAATTTCACTTCATTTTATCTCACAATTTCCACAATATTGCAAAATTTCCGATGAAAGTATAAAATGTGTAATGGCCGCCATGTATGGTAAATGACGTTTGTTTGTTTACAATTATTATATCTAGCAATGAAACAAGGTATAGGTAGAAGAAGCGAGAGAGGTGTACCAGGGTTTTCAGGTTAGGAAGCTTCACAGGAACACCCGCTAGGTCAATCTGAACATTCACGCCTTTTACGAGTCTAAAGGGAACATATATAAACATAGCCATATATATATATATATATATATATATATATATATACACACACATATCTTATATATATATATATATATATAAGATATGTGTATAGATCTTATAACATAATATTTAGTTAGATACAAACATATCTAAGAAATTAAGTAAAAAGCAGACGCTATTTGAATCAGTCTTATTTTAATTAGAGTCCACAGAATGCAGTAAATGGCGTTGCATAGAATGTCTGCGTGGCGCAGTATTCAGGCATGGCGGGAGGTCGCTGCGTGCCTATTTGTAGCTCAAAGAGGTCACCACATTTTACCTCAAGAGTTCTTATTAAAGGTACGCTTTTATAGAAGTTTATAAAGAATCAACGTATGGCGTACGTTACACGAATAAAATGAACGCCCGTAACACGGAAATGTTAGCAGAATGTTGGACTTATATTTGAATGATCCGCGCGATTTGATAATGCGCTGGTACCTTGTCAAATTTAAATCCACGTGACGTCAGCCGCAACTTAAAAGTATAGTTAACAAAATAATTGTAATACATAGTGAATTTAAAATATTAATAATGCAGCAGTAAAAGTAAAAGTAGTTCAGTTCCACAGCACAACACTATATAAAATATTCAGTGGCTACCTAAACTGTCGATAATAACAACAGAGGCAGAAACACCACGCCCAGTACTAAATCCGGAACGATTCAGTTAATATTTCATAGCGCGGCGACTGCTGCGCCCGTCGGCGTTGTTCTACACTAGTCATGTTTTATATCCGTTACTAAGATATCGATTTAATTCCCAGCTATACTCAGATTGTCTACCGACAGAAGTGAAATCTCAAAACGGGTTGGAAAGTCCGATAGCTCAAAAATAAATAAATAATCAAGAAAAATAAACCCTTGTACGCGTGTGTTTCTTAACAATAAAATTAATAATTGAATACAAGAAAAATAATTGAAAAAAGTTCGTCGAAACCGTCCGAAATTCAAATAAGCATGTTTTTGATGCATCGCGTTAATCTACAACATTTTCTCTTAGCAAATACCGTTTTTGGCGTTAGATTTTTATACGGCATTAGTAAATTGATATTTTAATAAGATTACAATAATACAATCGTATTACGTCACTTCAAAACGTCTACAAATCTTGCACCATTCTACCTCAAACCACTTGTGACTGCAATTCCATAAAATAGTTCAAATCTGCATGTCTCTCATGTTTCTCTTATTAGCATAAAAGAAATCGTCTATCGTATAAGAGAAACATCGATGAACGAGAAACATTTCTGTTCGCTTTGGCCGTAAACTTCCCGAGTGTCCGCAATGAATAACAGAAGTATGACGTCATCGCTCTGCGGACGCTCCTAGGTGGACGATCGACCTACAAAGAATAAGTCAACCGTAGACACGATATTCGTACAAAAATATTACAACGGAATCTATAGACAAACGGCTTGATGACTGGATTAATCTCTGAACTAGGTATCGGAGAGGCTTCAGTATTATATATAGAATATAATGTGTTTATTAAACAGAAAACTCGTTACATACAACAGCTTACGTACGTGAATAGGAGTTACGTATAGACGAGTAATGTCTGGGTTGTTTTTTTATAACACAAAAAGACGAATCAATAGCGATCAGAATGTTAGCCATTTTTTTACTTTTGCTTACAATCATTAAAAAAAATTCACTCAAAACTTGTCCTAACAATAAGAAACACAAAAAAATTAATTACCCAATTACGTGCAACCGCTCTGAACTTTTGTGGCAATACATTTGGCAAGTGATTTTTGTTCATAAGAAACGAGCTGTGACGCACAGTTTTACCCGACTGGCAATTTAATTGAACCTATGATCCAGTCTAAGCTGAACCACATTTAATATGATTGATCATATAGTTCTGAGTTCAACTTATATTCGATTATAAAAATTTCATAATACAAGCTTTCATTATACTTTACACCTTAAGGGGATGAATTTAGAAATAAAACCGTTTTTTAATGCTTGCCTACGTTATAGCAGAAATCTCTGTCGTTATAACAGAAGTCTCTAGGCCCAGTAGTTTGGTCTGTGAGGTGATATATCAGTCAGTCAGACAGTTTTTCTTTTATATAGATTAACGTATCTGTTAATATTGTGTTTGTTTAATCTTTGAGTTCTAACCATTTTGATTGTACACCTAGAGATAGCGACGGTCTCCCGGATAGTGACGGATATCCTTTGATTGCTGTGTATTTTTCACGGGCTCGTATTGACCCGTCCGTACCGGGGCGTCATTAATTTACCTCGCCATTGCGAACATCTAAATAGACGCCTCTAAAATACCGACAGACACAAACCTATTTGTACGGTACGTTGAATGTTGTTTAGAATGCCCATATCAACCATTTTTGTTTTTTCAAATTACCAACTAGCAAACAAATATACTGTCCATTGTCCACTGCTTGACCGTAGACCTCTCCCAGTCGCCATACCACCAATTATGTGACGTAAATTCATTGTCTGAACTAATAAAAAAATCGTGAAATACATCAGAAATGATTACAAAGACTTTATTGCTACAGTACCCATAAGTAACATAAACTATACTTGCTGTAAATAACTTAAAATTTACACCAATTTTAACATTTATTCATTTTATTCTTCAGATTTTTTTTGATAATAATTTGTCATAATATTTAGAAATATATATATGTTTATACTATAGATACACATATATGTATAACGAGTCCACTCTTTTGCTGTAAAGTATATTTTATATCATGTTTTAAATTTAAAGTCAAAACTGTATTCCGCTCCTAAGTCGTAGAGGCGAGCTACGCAGTGCTACGACTTTTCATTGACTTTGCGCTACGCCGTCTCATGTTCCCTCTCACGCCTCTTCAGACAGGGAATAGTACAATTAACAACTTATTCGCTAATTCATCCACACAATATTTCCATATTCAACGATTTTTTTAATTAATGTATGTTAATTATTTAAACATTTATTTATTGAATTTAATCTCGTTGCTCCAATTCTCTTGAAATAAAATTGTGTTATAGGATGAATTCTTACACCAGCACTAGCAGGACAATAGTAACCTCTCCAAGAAGTCGACTTTCCGAATTCATAGCCATAAAGACCAGATGTGAGCGACTAATCTAGTCAATTTTTATACTCACCACTAAAGTAGAATACATTTTACCAGCGTACGTCCATACGTACTCTGACTCTAAAATTAGAGGGCAACTTTATTTTTAACTTGTGTGTATTTAAAATATTTTAGCTGATTCTATTACTTAAGTAAATAAACGTCACTAAAATCTAAAAATTGGTTATTTATAGGTACATTAAGCAAACCACAGACTCAAAACAAGATTAGAGTGGGTCGTAACACGTGACTTGGCTGCTCCGTGCCATCTAGTAAATGAAATAACTTTGATATGTGGTCCAATTCGATTTTTATTCAACTACAACTTGGTGGTGAATAGGAAAATACATACCGTCATTTGTAATATCGGTTGCCATGGTAATGATTAATTCGAAGTTATTATACATGGAATTATATTAGAAAATATTTCCAGCTGAAAAAGCTGAAATGAGTGTGAAACCGCGGGCGACAGCTAGTGCAAATATAAAAAGCAAGTCTTAAAGGGTAAACAAGTGTATACACACATAATATAATCTGTAAATGTAAACATTTTGTCAATAAATCACAATGTAAACACAGGCCTATAACATCCAACAGTCACTTACTACTGTAGACCGACGAAATAACCAGCCCCATGCCATAAGACGTCGTCCCTCGCACCATTGTAAAATCCACCATAACGTGTTTGTGTAGAGTTCAAATTGCTCTGTTCCGTTTGAAATCTTACACATAAGACATAAATTTCCCTGAAAACAGGGCATTCCGTACGCATTTGAATCGCACAGACTAAAAATGAGAATAATGTAGATGCGACCCAATTAACGGAATACCTAATATTTTATCAAAATCTCGTTTTACTAAAGCTTTATCACAAGTTATATATCCTTCAGTACGTGTATTGACAGTGAACACCTAAACGGCTGAACCGATTTGAATGAATTTGTGTGTATGTATTCATGTGGATTCGAGGATGGTTGAGATTCACAAATTACTGGTACCCGGGCGGAACCGGGGCGGGTCACTAGTATATGTGTAATATCTTGTTGAACCTTAAAGGTATAGTTATATATACATCCAGATACCGCGTTTCAAACAAATTTAACATTCAAAAGTGACGCTCGATTTTTGTGTGAATGTTTACTAACGTGCACGTACATATGTATACATATGCGTGTAAATACAAATGTTATCAACACTTTATAATATATCGTCTTTTATATTTCGTTGTATTTTTAGGGTTAATAAAATTTTGTAATGAAATTGGCAACACTTGCGTCGCATTTTTATTGTTAATATTTTATATTTAATTAAAGGTTACACTGTACAATTAATTAATTAGTCATGAAATGTAATGTTCGTACACTGATCTTTCCTTGGGGTATAGTTTTTACACGATTTCTTACCACAAGCCGTCATTTTTAAATTACAATTTTGATTTCAGGTGGTGGTAAGCGAATTACTGACTTAAGGTGGCATCACTTTTGGGACTCGAATACTCCATCTGGAGGTAAGTTGCATCATGAGGCCATCTACAATTAACAATTTGCCCAAGTGTTTGACAACTAGCGTTAAAGTAAGTTAACATTACTTAATTTCCAGATCATTCAAATCATTACAAACTGTTTAGAACTTAGCATGTAGATTCATTTTATCACAAATCAAATGAAAATTAGAAGATTGATTACCCTCTGAGAGACGATAATTACATTTCAGTAGACTGAACACTGCTTGATCTTTGGCCACTAGGCGCCTTTAAGTCGGTAGTTACAGGAAAAGGCTACACTCTATTTGTGGTCTTTAATGCAGGATCCTCTAACGCCCGGTATAGAGTTTTGTTGACTTTGAAATTTACTACCAATTCAAAACAATCTTCACTGAGACTACACATTGTGATTTTATTTTCTTTGGATTTTATTTTATTTGGATTTTATCAAACAAAACTCTTCGATCGACTTCTTATACCACAATCCCTGATGTTAGTTGGCAATGTGATCATATGATGGTACGCTGTTCACTCTTCTCTTGACCATGCTGTCTTAATCTGACTGAAAACTGGCAACTTGCCAAATCCATTGCTGCGTTGATTGAAACAGATATATTGTCTCTTTTATTATTTACTATTCTTCGAAACCGAAACATGAGGTCGTGTGTTTGAATTCATCATGCCTTTTCATTACCTAAACCATCTCTTAGCACAAATTCTAATAAATGTCTAACATGAATTTAATTATGTAGGATCAATGTAGAGAGAGTAACGAAACAAATTTATGTAGCAAAAGTGAGTAGCAGCGGTGCCAGGGGACGCCCAGAGAGAACTTATATCGGCCAGATTTGTCACATACTAAAGAAGGAGTGCCCGTAACCGACTAGCATGTATGCGTAGATGTATGGATGTAGAAGAAGACACGTTACACGTGACCCGACAAGAAAATACGTTATCCCTGCCTACCCCTCTGGGTTACGGGCGTGAGTTTATTAATTTATAAGAATCTAATTGATTTTTTTTCTCCTTTACTTAAAATGATTCGTCTATATAAACTTTCACGAATCCAAATACGACTTTTTCACACACACAACTTTTTTCCAATTCTCCGCCTTGATGAGACGTCTAGACGGCTAATTCAATAAACTGCGTCAGGATCTTCATAAGTTCATTTCAAAGATAATTTTCCGTCGGCTGTCTATTTAAATGCAATTGATGTGTTGTATGATTCGCAATTTAGCTTATCTTACAATATATAAAATGTAAAATCCAAATATAATGCAATGGAGAGGGTAATGCTTGGAGTTTCTCCGCGAGATCAAATAAGACTTAAGTTATTGGCAACAGAAACAAGGTAACGGTAATTTCTTGTAGGTAATTAACAATGGACAGGGCATACTTTTAGCACTTATGTGGCCAAACGTTTGTCAAATTGGGTCACATAGAGAACAAATAGCTCAGTCAGATGTTGAGGAAGTCCACTGGATGAGTGCAAGGAACCGTTATTTGTGACAATCCATCCAGCAGCGATGTTTTTCGACTGATGATCAATGTGATGATGAATGGAGACTCAATATCGGAGGCACACTAGGTCACTCTAGTATTGTTCTGTGTACTTTAAGAAAGATCATCTTTAAACATTATAAAGGCGAGTTCATATTTATAAATGTTTAAAATACAAGTGTAAGGCAACGTCTACATACCACAATATCAATTGGAATGAACCGATTCTATTTTCCATATATAAATTAAATTACCTAAAAATTGGCGGCGCATCTCCGATGAGCTCCCAGCGCGCTAGAGCCTTGGACTCGGTCCTCAGGTGAAAGTTTACACCTGCTATCGACAGTTCGAACAGCCGACACTTAAGCTTTGAACTTGTCCTAATGAAATATAATTTTATGTTCACTAGTAAAAGATAACAGATTTATGTTGCGGCAGTAAGTGGCAGCGTTGGCAGGGGACGTCCAAGGGGAATTTATATCGACCAGATTAGTGACGAACTAAAGAAGGGCAATACAAGGAGTACCCGTAACCGACATGTATGCGTCGATGTATGGAGTTAGAAGAAGCGACAGAGGTATGCCAGGATTAAAGTTAAAATTGTCTCGAATGGCAAACTTGAGTATCCGTTGAGTTCCGATGATTAGGTGATAATGATATGTCTGAAGAGTTACGAACTCCGAAACCCATAAGATGAACTGGTCAAATCCACTGGTTGAGGATGTGGAACCTAATCCTGTGGCGATTTATGGCAAAGGCATCCAGCAGTAGGCGGGTTTGGTTGATCATAATGAAAACCAAAAACCCAAGTAACCTCAACTTAGTTACAAGAAAGTTGAGTTAAATAAAAGGATATAATATAACTTTTCGATGACACGCGATAACTGTGTAGTTCTCCTGTGTAATTTAAATTATTTGATCGAAATCAATTGAATCAGTTAACGTTATTAATTAAATTAGTAGACAACTAACCGTTCATTAGCAAATTGTAATTCAATATTCTATCTGTTGATTTAATATTGTCAATAAGACAATTTGTGCGAAATCTGTCCAGCCGTTTCGAAATCTATAGGGAACATACATACTTTGGTTTTTATTCAGTTTTTCATAAAAAAAAGTATCCTATATTACTTCTAGTACCTCCAAGAATATGTGTACAAAGTTTCATGATAATCGGTTGAGTAGTTTTCGCGTGAAAGCGTAACAAACAAACTTACATTCACATTTATAATATTACTAGGGACTAGGGATACTAGTTTTCACGCCATCGATGTGACATAATGATATATTAAAATCGTTTATGACGTCTATCGTTATCGCTGCTCACTTTATGTTGATACTAACTGTTGCCCGTGGTTTCGCACGCATAATAACATTGAATTATAGATAATATGTGTCAAAAAGTTATTGTCAAGGCATCACCACGGCAATCGACATTGTTAATTAAGGTTTAACAGTTTTATTTTCGGGATTAAAAGTGAGGTGACAATGTGCGTGTAAAATTTCATGATAATTGGTTCAGTCGTTAATGAGTTGAAAGCCTAGCTTTTTTTCTTTATTCTTTTATAACAAGATTGACCGGTGAAATACTAATAATACCGTGCGTTAATCGTGAGAATTTCGTAGTATATGCAGTCGCACTGTACATTTCAAACTCGTCGGATACGGAACACAGAATTTCCGGCGATATCCCATTCAGTATTCCGCCGGGACGGGAATATTCCACCTTTATTATTTATACGCACGTCGGGAGAATTCGCGCTTCAGTGATAAATTATAAACAATTTGTCTATTCCCTTTTAATTATTCAAACATGAAAAAGTTTCGTTTCGAAAACGGGGAAAGATATTCGTGTGAAGTTATTTCCTTGCAGATTGTTGTCCTTGCAGAGTGGGCTAGTAATTGAGTTTCCTTTCTAAAATACCCATCGCCAAGGATGAATTTAACATATACAAAACAGATTTTAGTATTGATATTTTCAAATAATATCTCTGAAACAACACTTTAAGCCGAACAGAAGTCAAAAGAACAGCACAGATAAAATAAAATTACAACATTGTAGTTTGTTGGTAGAAACGCACTGCTATTAAATAAATACCTACAATATAAAACAGAAGAGTTTGTTTGTTTGTACGTGCTAATCTCAGGAACTACAGATCAAATTTGAACAATTATGTTTACTTCTCACAACACAATTATTACGGAAGGTTATAGGCTAGCATCGCGCTAATACGCTGAGGAGCAGAGCAGAAATAAAACACAAAGTGAAAAAGCAGCACTCTAATATAGTGCAGCAGGTAAAAACACGGGGCACATCTAGCAATCTATAAAAGAATTCTCGAGTTAATCGAATTATAATTGAGAAATTACCTCATCTTTCGACCTCTACTGTCCAAAATAGGAAATTTATAGGTTTACCTAAATTGAGTTAAATCATTGTTTGCATTTATATCTATAGGATATTTTGTTTATGGTCGATAGTCCGTTTTTTTACAGAAATAATCTTTTCAATTAATCCTCAATTCTCATTATTCGCTTTACATGTCGACAATAAATAGGGTTACTCCAACAAAGGTCCACCGAGCTTGTGAACCGCACGGCAAACTTTGAAGCGAACAATCTAACTAGTAACGTGTCGAATCGCCACGGGGGCAAACTCTATTGCTATGAAAAATAAATTTTACTTGCTTAAATGTGAATACATAAATATCACGTGTGAAAGACTCAAAACAAGACGTTAAGGAAAAATAATTAAAACAAAAAAGAAACGTTACTAACATACATAGTAAAAATTACAAGAATAGGGACTGGTGTGCCAGGATCGTGTCAATGGAAACTCGTAATCTGTGCCTCTCTGGGTTTCGGGCCTTATTTAGTTTGTTTGGAGCAAACATAAGGATGTGATAATAATAATGGTAACATTATTTTTAATCTTTCTTGGTTATGTATAATATAATGTCAACACATTTTTTCTTCCTTTCTCTTCAACACTCCCGTGCCTGCGGGGCAAATTAAACTGAAGAGTACCTATTTCTTAAATATTGCCTAATTTTTGTAACTGTTAATTTCAATGTACAGTATTTTTTTATGTATTAGTAAGCGAGTCATCTGATATTAAGAGACCGCTACCCATAGACATCCGCAACAAGCAGATGAGTCGCAGATGCGTTGCCTACCTTTATTGATCAGAGAAAGCGATATACCAAATAAAGGTTATTTTCTTTCCCCATCTATCCCATCCCCGTCCAAGGAGAAGAGGTCTCCTTCCCATCCTATCCTTATAAATAAAGGGTGGGAAAGGGAAGAGGACTGAAATTAGGCCCCCGATACCGCCCTCATCACGCAAATCGCAGAATATATCCATCAACCCTAAAAAGGGAACAGCTGGCCTCGCCCACCTATCCCCACCCTGTTGGTTCATCTATGCCACAAGTGGACATACCAGGAGATTTAGTAATTCGTCTCTGATGTAAATATAATTATTTTCCTAAATTCTATTGCCTTTTCCATGTGTAATAATCACTCATCTCCCCGCAGACAGCACTTCACAAGTTTACCATCAAGTTGGCAGAGTCAGTCTGTGGGAACGTCAAGTGTCTTTCGATACAAACTGACAGGATGGGGTTAATTAAAGAGGAGGACGGCTATATACAAAGTAGTTGAAACAGTAAAGGACGGATTCGTCGTCTTTATCACACGCCAAAGAGTTTCGATTCCGATAATCGATCTTGTCTGGTACACAGCGCAATCTATTCTGATGAATTGTTATCTACATAAGTTATAGACTTCTCTAAGTCCTGCTGATTAAGTCTAAAGTTTCGAAGACTAGGTGTAAGTAACTTAGGTAAGCGTTTAACTTTAACAACTCTAGAGATGCATAAAAATAGAAATAGCTCACTACACGTTCCCAATAACGAGCCCTCAATCCTATGACGTCAGAGCTTGATTGTATACACACTTGTTGCACAGGACAGCATTCATGCCAAGTTTTTTTTTGTCTCATGTCATCAGATTACATCTATCATCTAACCTGCCTGACGCCAATCCTTCTCTTGAATAATTGGTTGTACTAGGTCTTATTTTACCAGTGTAATCGAAAACGATTTCGCGCGGAACGTTACTGATCGTGAGCCCTTCTCGTCAGTTTCTTCGTGACTGTACACTATTTATTGTTTTACACTCTTCAGTCAGACAATGAGCAATATACACAAAACCTTCCTTATGAGTAACTTCGTATATTGATATAAACATATGAAAACCCGTTCAGCAGTTTTCGATTTTATTGGGTTCTGATAGAAACCGTGGAGAGAGAACTTTAATGAAACTACGTATAGTACATACATACGTTAGTAGTAAGCTTTTTCGCAACTTCACCACTAGCTTGTATTATATACGTTGGGATTCGCTAAGTTAATGACTGATTGAAAATTTTTGTTTAGATTAAGTTTTAAATTTTTCGTTAAAGTTGATGTCGGAATGACAGAGAGGGCGCCGCAAACATCATCAAATGAAACGATTCAATATTTATTTGATAAATACGACGGGCGGCAATCAGAAGGCGAGGGCGGGCGGCGACGGCATGGAGTCACGAAATAAATGGATGTGGTACATCGAAATTTCGCACACTATCTACCTAAATAAACACTTATAAAAACAAAGGTAGACATTTAGGATGATAGAAAATCAAACTCGACCAGCTGAAGTTGTAACTACCTAACTTGTAAAAATGTCGGCTGTTCCTTTTAGCAATAAAAGCACCAGTTCCTCAACTGTTATCCTCATATGTTCAAATCCATTCTATAAAAGATTTCAGACCAGACAGACAGATATATATACTCGTGTATATACTTTTGGGCGAAAAAATTAGAAATAAATGGAACTTAAAATGACACGAGTAAGAGTACCTTAGCTTGTACAAGAGCCCATCGATCCTTGCAATACTTTATCGAGTTATCGCGGTGTAAAATAGCTGTTAAAAATTAATTGAACTTAAAAATGCCGCATCCAAATTTATTAGCACATTTTATGCGCTATAATTTAAAGCAATAGCGGCGGAGGACTCGCAGCCAAATTAGCTGAATGCGAAATACTTGATAAATCAACTGTACGCTTGCTTCGAGTCGTCTTCTCGACTCATCTTGTGCCAAAATTTTCCTTCGCCTCTCTTCTTGTTTACTTCGTTTGTCTTCTTTCGAACGCTACTCTTTTGAATTGGAAACTAAAATGCATCTTTTTAATCGACAAGGTTTTTACAGTCGAAAGATTTCAATATTTTTTTTCAAGTTGTGCAGGTTATTTATTCAGAATATTTGTAGTTTTTCTGCCATTTATTTGCATTCCCATTTCTTTATTTAAACTTTATTGTGAAATTCTGGAAGATTTTTCCGCTACGAATATTCTACACGAAGCCTCCTTGTCCCACTCCCCTCATAGAGCTTGTAACACATTCATAAGCCTTGATTGTAGTGTTGGGTGGCAGTAGACATCTAACATCCGGTGATCCGCTTGCACTCTTCACGGTCCTTCAAGAAGCGAAAACCAAAGCAAGAAGCTTTTGGTGTTACAGTCGTTGATGGGCGTCGGTGATCGCTTGATATTGAAACCGCAGTTCGTTTGCCCTCTCAAATTATATAAAAAAGAATGTGTTGATAAGAATCGCAATATGTTGGATTTCAAAATAAAGTTAGGCAAATGAGGTGTAGCGTAGGAGCACCAAGTCGCATTTATCAGGCGACGTCATCGCGTCTCGCCGCCGCACTAACTCCCGGCGGGGAACTCTCATGGTATAGGCAAAGAGTCGATGTGTAAATAATTATGGATACTTAAATAAAATAAGAAATCTACATGAAGAGAGAGAAGCAAGATAAATTACTATTCCACAAGTTGGCAGGGTATGTCCTTAAACAAATTTATCGACCATGTATCGACCAGATTACTTAGTATGTATTTATACGTATGTACATGTATGGCTGTAGATGAAGCTACATTGAAATCTAAAATATCGGCCTATCAGGGTTAATGCTTATTTATTTATTCTTTTTAAGCCTTTTATGTTGATAAATTACATACTATAAATTTACTTGGATATATTTGCATATAGTTATTTTTAATTTCTCTGGTAAGTTATCAGCGTGTCCTGCGACACGTAGGCCGGCCTTACAACTGCTTCCATTCGTTACAATTGTTAGCCTTTCTTGACCGGATTGTTCCTTCAATATTCTGGATATCTCTCCATCTCTCGTCTCCTCTATCTCGTCTTACTCTTTTCTATTTAATTTAGTTTTTTAAATAAAACTTATTCCGTCCAAGGTATTTGTACAATTGTTTTCATTCCTCGTAACTCCATAGAACTATATAGATCTATACAAAATATATCAAGCTCCTATACTAGTCCACGCTCGGGACTCGCGATAACAAATTGGTAAAAATTCTTACACATGCTCCCTTCAGACCGTAAGCTTTCGAATTGTAGATTTTTATACCGACGCGGTTGTTCTGAATCATTACCGAGAATTTGTCATGAGTTCGTGTATAGGTAACGTTCATAAATATCCTGGGAAATGGTATTTATCAAAGTTAACATGTCTTGTTTAGGCGCATCTTTAGTCTCATGAAATAATATATCGTTCGATTTTATAAGTGTCGTTTGACCTGGTTCTATGAGCAGCTGTAAACTGATTCCCGCAACATCAACATCTGCTGCACGAATGGGATTTCCTCGTCGGTCCTTCCCAACATGTATGCACCACTTTAAGACACCTAACATCAAATAACAGTAAAACCCGCAACAACATCTATTGTACCGTGGCCGGCGTAACCGGTGAAATACCACGACCTCACAGAAGACAGGCGTGAAGTAGAATATTCTGCGTTTCGTTTGACGACTGAGGTGCCGGAGGCCTAATTCTAGTTCTCTCCCCCTTCCCATCCTTTTGTTATAAGGAAAGTATGGGAAGGGGAGGAGAACTTGATGGTGGAGAGGATATATAGGAATTGGAAATAACCATTTTCTGTTTGTTCCCCTCCTCTGTTCATTAAATGTGGGCAACGCATCTATAACTCATTAGTTAGTTGCAGATATCTATGGGTAGCGACCACCTTACATCGGGTGAACCGCTTGCTCGTTTGCCACCTAGTACTATAAAAAAAAACATATCTAATATATAAAAGAAAAAAAGGACTGATTGATATATTTACGCACATCTCAAACTACTGGAGATTTGAAATGTTGGACAAAGATTTCTGTTATTACCTAGACGAGGACTTTTGTAAATTCATCCCCTAAAGTTCAAGGCTTGTATGGAGAATCTACCCGTGCGAAGCCGGGGCGGGTAGCTGGTTATATTTTTAATCAATAAATAAATATGTGCGCTGCCTTGAATACAATACGAATTGTGTGTTTTGAAATAACGAAACACAATAAACTTTTGATTAGTCAAAAAATAACTAGGCAAATCTAGGCGTGCGTAGTGTGTATTAATAAAAATGTCCAGCTATACTCTTCCATTACACATTCTGGTCACATACGCTGCAGTTGGTTTATTTTCCGCAATCAAGCGACGGACAATAGTTTCAATACAATTACAATTACTTTTGTGTCACACAGACGGCTTTATCTGATAAACATTGCAGGTTGGATGTGCGTAATTCTTTTATTTTTGTAGAAAAAAGTGGCTAACGAAGAGCTGTACACCTGATGTCAAGTGACCGCCATAGACATCTTAAACAAGCTATGAGATGCGTTGTCAACCTTTGGACAGAGGAGAGAATAAACAAAAAAACCGGCCAAGTGCGAGTCGGACTCGTGCACGAAGGGTTCCGTACAACTATCTATAATATATTTAACAATTCTACTTGATTATTGCAAATTTTAATGTGACAAAAGTGCCATCTCTTGATGACACTATTTAAGGATTTATCACACAGAACCGTGTAATGTTAATTAATCTATTTTATTATAGGATACGCTAACAGATGTCAACAATACAAAAAAAATATTCTTTCGATTATATGTAAATTAAAATGAATCATGTTTTGGTAAAATTGATGTAGTTTCAATAATATAAATTTATTTTATTTATTTTACGTTATATATATATATACGTATATATATATTAGTTATTTTACGAGTTTAAATTCAATAATTAAATATATATAAATCTAATCTAAATATAAAATAATATAAATCTTATTAGTAGATGAGGCATTGCAGAAAAATTAGAGAAAATTAAGAAAAAAATTACGACGAATGGAAAAAATGTAAACTATTACGTTTATGTTTTTTCTTACATTTTTGCTAATTACAACAGCGCCATCTAGTAAGTGTAAGTGATATGTTCAAGGAGACCGTCGATAAAATAAGATTCAGTACGTTGGTCACTAGATGTCGTAAAATAAAGTAAAGTTTAAAACTGTTATGGCGGCGACAGAAATACATAATATGTGAAATTTTCAACAGTCTAGCCATCACGGTTTATGAGATACAGCCTGGTGACAGACGGACAGACAGACAGGGCGACAGCAGAGGCTTAGTAATAGGTTTACCATTTGACCCTTTAATGGACCAAGGACTTTCCTTTTACAATGAACGAGGTAAGTTCAGAGCAGGTTTTATTCAAACCGCTTGACGTCATACCTGTCTAACGAGGCCGTATCTTGACCCGCTCGGAGCGCGCCTCATTGCATACAAGGAAGAGATAATAAGTCCGCTCAGCCTGCTCTTGTAGACTTCAACCACCGGACGTATAACTGCTAGTATATAATAACTTCTTTCAGATTCGTACGCGACGTGTACCTTGTGTACTGTGTACCCACAAGATAGATTTTTAGTAAAGAAACTAACGTTATTTACCATACAGGGCAGCCTTCATACTTTCTTCGGAAATGTAGTAATTTTGTCGAAATCGTGAGATAAACTGACATGAAATTGTAGAACATGGATAGCAAATTTTATAAGGTAGTAAGAGAAAAATATGTTTGTCGAAAATGTTTGTAATTTAGGAATTTTAAAGTAAAAATCTTTGTTTACGAAAATTCCATCTCGCCGTGAAACAAGGTATTATACAAATCGCCGAATTAAGTAGTAAGAATATTTAATAGAGATAAATCATAATTTATTTATTTATTTAATTAATAGGAAGCCAACATATTATGTGCTAAACTGACATCATATACATAAACTTAAATATAAACTTGCATAACACATAACATAATTATAGGCTAACTCAGCACTTTTAAAGAAAACACAAAAAACGAAGAAAAGGAAGCGAACAATAAAAGGAATATAACAAAGTAGAGGAGTAACATAATTTAACAAGTAACTCGTAAGGTACTAAGGTAGCTTTAATGTAATAGTATTTTTTTAATTTTATTTTTCACTGATGTATTTGTATCTAAGAAAATATCAAAGTTGGATAGTTTACATATTTTGTTGTGATTGTGTGAGGCTCGATTAATCGGCGCAGACAATCCTACGTTAGATCTAGAGGGTCTAGTCCTAATTAAATTATAATTTTTCAATCTTATATTAGGTCTCGGAATGACGTATGAAACTTTACTTACAAGATAAGTTGAACTAATATTATTGTTGACAATGTTATATATTAATTTTAAGTCTGAAAGAGTTCTACGGTTTTGTAATGAAATCAATTTAAAAGTAAATTTTAAAGTAGGCACCAAGTTTATATTGTTCTTATTTAGATTTAAAAATAAATAAAAAGGAAATTGAAAGCAAAACAATGGCCAAATCTAATATACAGTTTAAAAAACTGACACAACAATATAAAATAACGCCTGTCGAAAAAGTTATACCAAATATGCGTGACTAGTTAATAACCGTGAATTATTGTAATAAATCAATATGGCCGCCTACACTGCAATAGTAAGGTAACAATTGTGTGTGATGTGTTCCACGAAAAAAATGCATGTAATGTCTCGTAAATATTTTAGGCGCAACTAAGGCAATTAGGCGATAATTAAGTGGAATGGTATTTTAAAGGGCTTATTATAATAAGGGTTATTTCTACACACTACTTACAGAACCAGAAAAAAACAGATTCAGAACCAGAAAGATAAACAACATATTGTTTAAATTATAATAAGAACCTAGGTGAATGATATATAAGTGTAATAAATATTTTTAGGGAGATTTTGAAATAATTGTGGAGATTTTAGATGTATTTGACTTTAGTTGAGAGGGAAGATATGTCTTGAGAGTTAAGGTTATACATAACGGGGATAAGCAAGACGTGGACGGGATGGGGACGGCACGTGGCTTAGTGAACACTGACGGAAAGTTTAATGCACACGGTCCGATACAGAAACTCGGGACTAACGTTCTAGTGATGTGAACTTTAACTGTAACATTAAATTATAGTGGGAAACTTGCATGAAATTGAACAGCCTATCCGTCGCTAACGATTTATTTCCAACGGCAACCCCCCCCCCCTCGCGTCCTGGCCGTGCATCTGTGACGTTAGTAAATTCGTGTTCATTTTCTATGAAACGATATTTCTAAGACAACAAAAAACGTTCGTTACGTACGTCCTTTAGTTGGTAACACTGGGGGGGCGGCTCGATGGCTTGGTACGTGCTTGCGCGGCGCGGAGGAACAAAGAACCTCATCGTCACGTCGAGGGCCTCTCGAACGGCCGCGTTTTGAGGCCGACGCGCTCTCGAGGACTTTCCCGCTTAGCCTACCCTTACATAGTCAAAGACGTGATTTATGAAAAACAAACTACAATCACTTTCAAAAAAATTGTTTCCTACCACATTTTGAACCCAATAGCACGTTTACTTTAACAGCAGTTACAAATTGGTATCGCTGTCTACCCCAGAAACTGCTAAAAGTTTTTTTTCCATTTCTATCATCTTACTTTGCTAAAGAAGTTTTAGCTTCAATAAAGTACGCAAGCAACTTTTTTATTTTACTACTTAAAGCAACCTTTGTGACATTGTAAGTAACGGGCGGTGCTTTCGATACGGCGCGGCGACGCATAATTTATCTCACAATTTCAAGGGTTTTTAACTTTTTGCACGAACTCTAATTATTTTGCTTAAATTAAATAAGCCTCTTTGAATCCTTACATCTTACTATATATAACCTATCTTCCAGTAAAAATCTCATCCAAATCAGTCGTTCGGAGATTAACCGTAATAACCGGACAGACACACAGACAAAAACTTTAAAAAAATGTATTTTTGTTATAAGTACCGTATATACATCATGTGTGTTGAGTATTGACGATATACTAACGACGATATATTAACGAGATATGTTTAACATTCACCGATATCGTACGAATGTTGTCAAAAATGCACCTTTGAACAGAATCGCATGTAAATGTAATGAAATGCTGCATAAAATACCGGAGATAGACATTTTTTCCAATTCTGCAACTATATTTTATAAAAAAATTGCCGTGGTTGTTTGTTATAATCCAGATTAATTTATATTTATGTTATGCACTACAGTTATTAACAAATTTAATGATTGTATTGTTCAAACACAGTCCTAACTACTCACTTAATACTTATTACGTTACTAATTAGTCACACAGTTTTGTTTTGTATCTTTTTGCCATCTTTGTTTTCTGTAAGTGTTGTGTTTGCCTGTAAAAGAAATATGTTATTACTTCCTAAAATTAAGTGTGTGTTATAAGTTAAGTATCATTTCATATTTTGTTGGCAAGCCAAATTAAATAAATAAATAAATTCATACATCTACGCATGCTTGTCGGTTATGGGTGCTCCTTATATCGACCTTTCTTAGTAAGTTACTAATCTGATCGATATAAGTTCCTAGAGCGTTCCCTACCAACACAGCCACTCGCCTTCGCTACATTAATTTGTTTTGTTACTCTCTCTTCATTCATGCTTTCAACATGCCCGGACCACCGAAGCATACCTTTCTTAATTCTAGTCACACTTTTAAGCCACACTCTTCCGTTATAATACTACTTCATTATGTACTAAATAAATCCCACCATTAATAAATAAAATTAATCACTCAGTAAAAGCGGAATAACTTAATAATTAAATGAAGTTCCTTTAAAGAGGTCGCGGTTAAAGTTTGCCGAGTACAGTTAATGCTAATTCATTTAGTTCTCACTACGAAAGTCAGTTGTAGTAAGCAAAATAAACTAATTAATTGATATATACACATACAAATCAGGTTCTTTTCATTTATTACTTGGCCTACGGAACAAGAAAACATGTTGGTAGTCAAAACTAAGGTTAAATGTTTGAGCTTAAGTTTACTAAACATAAAAGAATGCGATGCCCTCTAGGGGAGAGGAGCACCGCACCTTTTTATACTTTTGGTGATTTATTATCAGTCCTTAAGACGGGTACCTCCTACAGGCCTCTCCCTCCGCCAAACGTGCGATGAAATCTCGGAGGGAAGGCGACACTCGCCCCTGCTAAGAGTTTATGACAACTTCCCCCATTTTTGACTCTCATGCCCCGCACGCCCCACTTGGAGACGGGGGGGGGGGGGACTATCCTTCCCCTCCCCACCTCTCCCTTTTTATTGTGGGTCATCGCCGGTGTACATAGGAAACCCGTTTTTGTAACGGCTGGTCTGATAGGCGTCACGGACACCCAAACTCGCCCAGTAAGGAGTATACTGTTTTTATACCACAGCTAGGTATTTGGTTGAATCACAACATTTATTATATGAAACACTAGTTAAGAAGATATCATGGTGTTATTATGAATACTATATATTACAAATATTAGACTATCGGAGTAATTGGTGGTGTCCGGAACACAAACAGACTCAGGCCTTTTCAAGTCAGGCTGCAACCGACGTGTCGGTAGATGAAGAGCCCCATAGGAAGCCCGACAGGTCGTAATCGGTGGTTGTATATATGTTTAGTTTTGTAAAACTTTAATAGCGCGATGTAGAACTTACGTTTATAACGCGTAACTAAAAGAAGATTTCTTAAAGTAATTTATACAAATATCTTCGAAATACTTTTTAGTTAATATTAAAAGATACAACAATTATTTTTAATGCCATTTAATAAGATTTTTGATCAAAATTATTGAAAACGAACATACACATCACTGATTGGTCGGTTTCAATGTGACGTCAGAGTAATTGTTACAGTCTCGGAAACACAGTAAAACCAACATGAATATTTTACAGATGTTATTTAATGTAGCGAGTTCTCTAAATCAGAGATTCCCAAAATATTGGGGTCCCACTGGACAGCAGTATTGCCATCAAGACATTATACTTCATGGCTATATCGACCTCTTTCTATAAGCCAGCGAAGCGACCCAAGGTAGGAAGTTTTTGTTAGATGGATTAGAGCCCAATCAACTTTGGGAACCACTCGCCAAATGGGTTATTGTATGAGCTTCTTCTATGAGTAGGTGATTTTGAAATCTTAGATCTACAAAATAAAACCAAAGTAGTCGTGAAGAATTTATACAATACACAAGATAAAAACTAGATAAAGTAACAGCTTTATTAATTAATTACATTTCTTTATTAACTGAAATTTGTCTAAATTCACTAATCTATATGAATACTAGAACATTTAATTTAAAAGCGTAAATAAATGTTTAATTAAGTCACACTTTTCTTAAAGTTGTTGTACTGTCATCATATACACTGTAAAAAAGTGGGCGTTCGGGGATTTCCCGTGCAGTTGAATGTTAACTTCCCAACACTTTGGCCGCTTCAACAGTTGATTATGTAAACTGTGCCGTTACTATGACTTGTTTTATCAATTACATTGTTACAAAACCTGTTATAACATATTTTAGATACAAAAGAAATACTAAAAAACATATTTGAAAGTTTGAAATATATTTTATATCGTATCTTCTAATATTTTAATATAAATAAATATAACATGTCATAATAACAGGGGTAAGAACAAATTGTCATTGTCTAAATTTAAAAAGTTAAAAAGCCGGTCTCCGTAAAAAATTATTGCAATACTTAAACGAAAATACGCCCTAATACTTTTATTACCGAAGTAGTCCAAATCAAAAATCGAAAAATGCAATTATTTGTTTGCTAGTTGATTCGGACAAAAAGAAAATGACAATATTTTTACATTTTCTTATTGTTTATTTAATATGATTTAATAAATAAGTTAGTGTACGACTTTGTATAAAGTTAAAGCTTTATTCAAAATCTTTGTTCTAGTATTATTAATGGCGCCTGTCACAAGAGTTATGCAAATATGCATAGCGTCCTAACAACTATTATATTTGAGTAGGGCAAGTTTTATCATTAGTATCAGGAATATACGTCATGATTTATGAGAATGCATTTTTTTAACTCTATACTAAAGGATTGCTTAAGTAACCATTCAGCGTTGCGTTGCCTTTAAATGACAAGTTGTTTCAAGTTTTCTTCATGTATATGTCATTGATGGGCCATGTACATATAATTACGAAGTAACTTATAGGGAATAAAGATTCGTTATTATCGCTTATTTAATTTATTCATATACATTTGTACATATGTCTGTATAGTCACATGATCGTAACCGATAGGAAGGCTCTACGATATACAGCCGAAGAGTTTCCAGTCGTAACAATATACAAATGAGTGGCCTCAAAGGGCACGCGACGGTCCTGATCTATAAGCGACTGCAGTAAAGCTTCTCACACATCTTAAAATAAGTCTAAATAATTAATTAGTGTCATACTAAATAAGGGTGATACAAGGAGTACCTTTAACCGACGATCATGTATGCGTAGACGTATGGATGTATAAGAAACGAGAGAGGTGTGCCAGGATAACGCCAAATGGAAATCCATAATCTCTAACTTCCCTCTGGGTAACGGGCGTGAGAGCTTTTTTTTTTTAAATCAATATACATTGATAATGTACATTAAGAACTCACAAAATTAATATTTCATTTTGTCTAAGCACATTGCCTTTTAATACTAGCGAAAATCTAACCTAGAATTTAAGCCATTACATGTAATAAACCCTAATGTTAATTCGAGTAGTTGCAGCACATCTTAAAACATGTGCAACTTGCCTTCATAATGGGTATAGCGGTTTAAGCTACAGGAATTCACAATGGAACGGACATACATAATGTACATTACATATGTACATACATTCATATCCGTAAGAAAGATTACCCTCCTGTCAGTTGGGCAATAACCAATAAAAAAGTTATTTATATGTGTTTAAGTTTAGAATTCTTAAATGTGAGTCTTCTTAAATAACAATTTGAGAACCGCTGACATGACTGAATCTTTAATGTGATAGAAATTTCTAGTACCGCCAAAGGCAAATCCGTTGTACAATATTTGACGGAATACATTGCGTCCTTATTACTTACTACGTATGTTTCTAATACTTGTTTAAACAAAATCTTACAATTATTTATGATAAAATACGTAATATTTAAAAATAAAGTATTAATTAATTGTATACTTAAATCAAAAATAAACCCTGAAGTCTAACGTGCCTATTGTAAAGCAAGAATTGTCATATCTTACAGTAAATCAACGGCTTAGAAAACACATACAATATTAATTGGAAGTAAAAACGTCAAACATATGATTTCTTTTTCAAACAATCTAATTATTAACGCTCACTTAAGCGTTAATAATTATGTTTACGAGTGTTCACTCGCAAATAATTTTCATCCGAAAATTGCTATTCAAAAATCAAAGGAGTTTTACAATATTCAGAAATCGACCCCATACGCATACTGTCATAAATTGAAACGCAAGGTTTCAGAAAGATATGTCAAATTATAATTGCGTAATTAAAATTGACTCTTGTCAAGTTGATCGTCAGTATGTGAAACAATCGTCTCGACGTACATCTTGATTATCAGGACAAATATAGCTTTGAGTATTCCATTGGCGGGTAGTAGGTGTTCAAATAATTTAACTTACATCTATGCGTAGTATTGTATGTCAGTATTTTGTAAATATAGAGGGTAAGGTTAGATTTATTATTTTAGTTTTACGGTAGTCTTAATTTTAGCCCGTAACAAATCGCGTCATTTACTTACAAAAATTTAAAGGATGAGTTCCCGACAATTAAAAAATGGTGGTCATAAAATACAATCGGTCAGAGACTTACCGAATGACGCCTTGTTGAATTGCAGTAAGATAACAATGCATTTACCCGCTAATACGTTTTGTTTAGGTTCGTTTGCACTGCACTGAACATTGAATAGACTAAGCAAGATAAGGCTGCGTACACACTGACGACATACTCTACAGATAAGCAAAATTTTAATCAAAAATAATGTACATGTATTTTTTGTACTTTTTAATTTAAACATTATGTTATAAATAGATAAAATTGGTTTATGCGTTTACCCGTAAATTTATTAGCAAGCGAAAACACAATTGAATTTCTAATGACTGCCGACGGAAGTGAACATTCAAAATGGCGCAACCAACAGTTCAAAAATAAATAAATAATCAACAAAAATATATATTATATATTTATTATTAAATATCGTTTAGCGTGACTAAAAAGTCACTTTAAAATAAGTATTTTATTTGAAAAACCTAATTTGAAAATATTACATGCATTTTGTTTTTCACTAAAAATCATCTTCTGTTTTTATTCAAAATAAATATTAACCAAGAACCCATTTTGCATGTAAATACTAGATATCCACATTTATTTGCTTTTGTACATCTATGTAATTTATAGCTCAGTGCGAATTTCAAAGCGATAATGACGACACCAAACTACATTTGATACGAACGTGTTGATTTGTTTGCTACACTTTGTCGTACACTACGTCGTGCGTCCGACCGTTTCACAAGGTAAGTGGGATAATTTTCCTCATATATTTAATTTTAACTTCAAATTCGAACTCATACATACCGCATTAAAAATCAAATTCGGCCTTTTACATTCCAAATAATTAAAAAAAACAATGTATAAAAATAACACAGGCTGGCATAAGGACAGATGACAAAACTCATTTAACAAAAATAAACCCTTGGGACCTTAACAATAAGATTCAAAAATGAATATAAGAAAAACAAATGAAAAAAAATCGTCGAAACTGTTCCAAATTCAAATAAGTATGTTTTTTTTTGAAAGAAGGTGGCAGCTGATGACAGCTGCCCATTCGCGGTATTCGCAACAAGCAAATGAGTTGCAGATCTGTTGCCTACCTTTAATGGAGAGAGGAGGGGGATAAACAGGAACAAGGATATTTCCTTCTCATATTCATTCCCTCCTCCTCTTATATTGTTGACGCAAACTGAGCATGTTGTTGACGCAAACCTACAAGATTTTTCTTTATCAAATATCGTCTAACGCGGCTATAGAAGTTCTATAAGTTATCACTTCAAATATCCAAATTTAAAGTTAAAACCTATAAATATATTTGCCTTAGCTTGTTGCTAATGCCTATGGGTAGCGATCACTTGATATCGGGTAGCTCCTTTGTCATCTTCTAGTATAGAAAAAATCCAACAACAAATACAGCTTTCAAGCACGCTTGTATCAGCTTCACTGGTACGTATGCAGCGGACTATTTTAAGTTTAATTTTCATACACTTCCCGCGGTTAGATTAAATTGACACTTTGCATACTTGTCAAGGACCTAGAAAAACACAATAATTTGTTGTTTTTTTTTACATGAACCGGCTAATATTTGTGTTCAATAGTGTATGTGCTCTCCATTCTTTTAATTATTAAAAATAGTATAGCCACTACAATAACTGCAATTGGAAACCATCGCCAAGTAGGGAAACATATTTAAATTTTCATGAAAAAAAATCTTCCCAGATATCAGTGCAAAATTTACGTGAAATTATTGATTTCATACTTTTTGTATAGTCCAGGTCCTATAAGTTCCATCACTCAGGTATCTTTTGATTCATTAGCAAAAGATGATAAACAGTGAGGATAAATACTGTAATAAAGTATCATTCTACAACATTTTATTTATTTTTTCACTAAAAACGACAAAACAGACGAAACGGCAAAATCACGGCATCACACGCATTAATTACTCATTTTCCACTCGGGAATTAGTCGTTAAAGATTTAAAACTTAACAAACAAACTCACGTTCTCATTTATACTAAGCCGGTACTAAATTGGTTATGATATTACAGGCATAATAAGCTTTAAGAGATGTCACCGTCAGCATCAGATGAAAACTACAGAACCCTGATTCAAGTGTCGGCAGCCCTCACTGAAGACAAGCTCGGCAGAGCTCTCTCTGACTGGTTTAACGAGACAGTGGTATTCACACGGTGGGAGGTATGATTATACTTTATTTTGGAACTATATGACTTCTTGTCTTGTTTTTTGTTTTCTATTTTTATGTTTTTGATGGGATTCTTTATTAATTTTTGTTTTCTGAGAATACAGTTTGTCAATAAACAACAAATATCTAATCTTTTCTAAATCCGTTTTTATGTAAATTTTACATACATTTTTATGTAGCATTCTTATAGGGAAATAATTATTTAAATTGATTCATATTTTAAATAATTAAAAAGCAATATGTGATGTGTTATTCTTTACAATGTCAATTAATTTTCGTTTAATTATCCATTTAATTAAGCTACTAGCTATTACCAGCGACTCCTGTTTTTTATCGCTGGAAATGCTTGTAATTTGTTTCGGCGTTTTCGAATTATAGGAAACAGCTGTCAAAAAGTTGTTATTAATATAATATAACATTACCATGGCAACCGATTGTGAATGAAGGTTATATTTTTGTATCCTTGAGGTAAATTTATTTTCGCGACAATAGTATTTTTTCTTTGTTCTTTTCTGCCCTGATAATGTACGCAACAAACACACAAACTTACATATTCTCATTTACAATTTTGTTATTATTTAGTTATATAGCCTAACTAATATTATAAACGTGAATGTGTATTTGTTTGTTACGCTTTCATTCCTTAACGACTCAACCGAGCATCATGAAATTTTGCACACACATTGTCAGGGGTACAAACAATTATATGGGACACTTACCTTGAATTCCTAAAATAAAACGATTCCCGAGTTACATAAAACCTTTATAAGTCACCGCTACCCATAGACATCCGCAACAAGCAAATGTGTTACAGATGCGTTGCCTACCTCAATAGACAGGGAATGGATATACAGGAAAAAGTATATTTCCTTTTCCCCGCCAACCCCCTCCCAATCCATCCAAGCCTCTTTCCGTTCCCATCCTATCCGTATGAGGAAAGGGTGGGAAGGGGAAGAGGACTGAAATTAGGCCATATTTTGACAATAACAACATTTTGACACACGTTACAAAACACTACAATACAAAAATTTGACGCGTGCGAAGCCGCGGTCAACGGCTAGTACCTAAATAAAGCTCGTCTTTGAGAGGCACTTGAATCGCACAATTGTCTTCTTGTTTACGTGCAGGATAGAGGTTATCAATACTAACGAGTTCGTTCACTGCTCCAAATCATTGCAACATAACACTTTAGGTTTGCTAATAAATAACAACGCATGCAATTATTGATTGATTCATACTGTACACATACTATATCTACTACTTACTCGACAATCAGTCATATGAAACAACGGAAGAAATGATTAGTCTTAGGGCTACTAAAGGGACGTAATGAAACGAAAGGGCAAAAATTGGGACAATGTTGGGGTGTGTCTTAGATTTTTCTATTATCAATTTATATCGGGGATTTTGTGGAGCTCCGTATCCGTAATTATCGGATGTACAAAATAAAAACAAAAATACGAATCCGAAATATTACTATATCAATAAAGAAACGGTTTGTTCCACTATGGGTTTATGTAGGTGATATCACCCAGGTGATCAAAGTGGAATAAACCAATAGAACGGTTATCGGTTTATATAGAATCCAAAAAAACATAACATCCCTAATGTATATGTTGTTTTTTTAGTATGTTGGCGAAATAGGCAAAGGCGATTCATACTTAAGCGAAGTGCGAAGAATACGAATCCACGGCATCAACCACTACGGAGTAGACAGAAACTTACAAGTTATACTCAAGACAATACCAGGCAACACATGCAGACGGCTTACCTTCAGAAGCGATCAATTCTTTAGAAACGAAATATCTTTCTACATTGAAGTTCTGCCTACCCTACTAAAATTCCAATCTAAAACAAACATCAATGAACCATTTGATAATAATGTAAAGATATTTCTCACACATTGCGATGGATTGAACGATGCGGTTTGTTTAGAAGATGTGTCACAACAAGGTTACGGAAATATAATCAGACAAGAGACTATTGATTTGAAACATTGTATGGCAACTATCAAAACCCTAGCACAACTCCATGCACTGTCCTTTGCGATGAAGGATCAAGAATTTGACAAATTCAATAGAATAAGCAACGCAATTTCAGAGACATATTTCGATTATAAACTATGGAATTGGTACAAACGGTTCTGGGACAGAATTTGTAGTATAGGGGTAGACGCAGTTGAAAAGGAATATCCCGATTCTATATATTTAAAGAAAGTAAAAAAGTTTGCTGTTCCAGATACGTATTTCAAAATGGTCGAGGCGGTCAAAGACAGCAAAAACGCGGTTATATCCCACGGCGATCCGTGGACGAATAACTTTTTGTATAAATATAAAAATGATGATGTAATTGGTACCAAAATAATAGATTTTCAACTCAGTAGATACGCAAGTCCTGTGCTCGACCTCAGTTACTTTATGTACAACAGCACGAGTCAAGAGCTAAGACTTAAGTATTACGACGATCTGTTGAAATATTACTACGAAGTTTTGTCCTCACAAATCAAGGGCATGGGCAGTGATCCGAACGTACTATATTCCTGGACTAATTTTATGGACGAAATAAAAAAGTATTCATTCTTCGGTCTTGTCGCCAGTTTTGAAATGACACCGCTCATCGTTTTGGAGCCTGAAGAGGCGCTTAACTTGGAAATAGAGGTAAACAATACATTTATATATCTATATTATGTAAAATATTTCAGTAATTACGCAGGCGAAGACTCACATACTGACAACAGACAGACTGACATTCATGACTGACTAACTGACAGTTTGTATGAAGAAATAATATAGCCATTTTTTAATTTTTGTCTGTCTGTTCGGTTATTCCTGGTAATATAAAATAAACGCTAAAGTAAAACAAAACAAATTTCAAATGTATTTAGTAAAATATAATTTAGAATAAGTGAAAGCAAATTATATAATACTAGTGACCCGCCCCGGCTTTGCCCGGGTGCCACTATTTATGTTGATCCGATCGTTACCAAACACAGGCACACCCGCTGTGCCAATCTGGACAATCCCTGTAAATTTCATCGAAATCGGTCCAACCGTTTCGGAGTCTATAGGTCTATAGGGAACATACACACTTCGCTTTTTATATACTATTTTTTTCATAAAAAGCAATCTATGTTACTTCTAATGCCTCCAAGAATATGTGTACAAAGTTTCATGATTATCGGTTGAGTAGTTTTCGCTTGAAAGCGTAACAAACAAACTAACATTCACATTTATAATATTAGTAGGGATTTCTTAATATGGTGTATTTCAAAATAATGTCAGATTTGTAACTCATTTGATGTCCCTGGATAGTTTTACTACTATATTTTGAAACAATTTATTTGGTAATATTGTTTATTTCCAGGGGAATCGTGAAATAAACATAGACGACATGTGGAAACTCGGGCCGATCAAAAGCAAAGAGAACAGACGGCGAGCGGCTGACAACGTAGTGCATTGTGTCGACAATCATTATATATGATGATACGAAAACAATTCAGCCACAACGCAATATATTCCACGTGAAATATGTTGAATACAAAAAAAACAAAAAAAAGAGAAAATATATGAAAAGCATAAAGTAGCGGATTACTGGAGCAACAAACAAAGAGAGAATAAGACGCAAAGAAAATAAATTTTGTGACAGCATGAGATTCCTAAAAAATATTTAATAAATAAGCTTACTTTATTGTTATTTGTAATTTAAGTATTTTAATAATAAATTCCAAGAAAATTACGTAAATTATTTTTAAATCGACTTTATAATATTGATTACATTTAATATTATAAATGCGAATGTATGTACCCTGCCGGCCAAAAGTTTGAGACCACTTTGTACACAGGTTATAATTTGCAAAATATTTTAAATCTGCGTATGATAACATAACAATATGAACACCTGTGTAGTATACTAATCATTTTGAATGTCTAAACACCATTTCTCTTATCTTTTACACAATGACTATGCCATAAATGGGCATTGTTTATTTACCACAGATGAGTGCCGCGTAAGGACCAGGCGTTGCAATTGTCATTATTTTATATGGCGGCTCCCTTGTACTTGTTTGGTTATTGTTTTGCGTTGATAAATATTCAGGAATATTTTAAGCCATAAATCCTATTCATAGCATGGCTACTTAAGGAGTTAGTCTTGGTTAAATCTATTCAGTCTGAGCTACTGTTTTGTCAAGTTAAGATCTCCAAAAATGGGAAAAGTCCGTGAAATCTCCAGTGAAACTCGTTCCGCCATCGTTACTCTATACGACGAAGGCAAGTCTGAACGAGAAATTGCCGCTAAGATGAAGTTATCGAAGACTTGTGTTCATAACGCAATAACTCGATACAAGACAACCGGCAGTCATCAAGACCTACCGCGCTCCGGGGAGGCCGAGAGCAACCACTTCTAGCGAAGACAACTTCATTGTTGTAAAAAGCAAGCGTAATAGACGCTTAACAGCACCAGAAATTCGAGCTGAACTCAATAAAACTTGACCGGAACCTGTATCATTGACAACAGTAAAGAGAAGACTTCGAGATGCCAATTTGTTTGGTCGCGTAGCTGTTCGTAAACCACTGTTACGGACACAAAACAAAAAGAAACATCTGCAGTGGGCTCTTACTCATCGATATTGGACTGAAGAAGACTTTAAAAAAGTTCTTTGGACTGATGAATCAAAGTTCGATATATTCGGTTCGAAAGAAGAGTTTTTGTACGTCGTAGTGCCGAAGAAAAGATGTTGCCAGACTGTGTAGTGCCAACAGTCAAACATGGTGGAGGCTCTATTATGGTCTGGGGATGTTTCTCTGGCTATGGGACCGGAGATTTGGTTAAAATTGAAGGAATAATGAAAAAGGAGCAGTACAAAGAGATACTGGAGCGAAACGCTGTTCCTTCCGGGCTACGTTTGATTGGAGATGGGTTCATTTTCCAACAAGATAATGATCCAAAACATAGTTCTAAACTATGCAGGGGATATTTAGAGCACAAAGAGACGGAAGGAGATTTGAAAAACATGGAGTGGCCCCCTCAGAGTCCGGATCTCAATCCGATGGACAAACACGTCCGTAGTCATTGTCCGACGTCAAAAGAAAACCTCTGGAGGACTTTACAAGAGAGTTGGAACAATGTTTCACAAGAAACTATCAATAAACTAATAGCCCAGTTACCAAGATTGGTCAAAAAAGTTATAAAAAGTAAGGGAAGATTTTTCGACGAAAAGTTGGTTTAAATAATATATTTTTTTATTAATAATAATGGCAATTATTGTAGTTTTTAAATTATTTTATGTTACATAAAAAGTTCCCTATTTAATAAGGTAAATAAATAATTTGTAGAGCAGTAACTTTTGGAGTTTTATTCAATATTGTAATTTTTTCAAGGTGGTCTCAAACTTTTGTCCGACAGTGTATGTATGGATGTTTGTTATTCTTTTGCGCAAAAACTACTGAATGGATCTGGTTGAAAGGTTAGGTCCTGATGAAATAACACATGACACATTTCTTATGCTGTTTCTTATACTAACAACAGTATTAATTAGTCCGTCAGAATGTCATAAGCATCGTGACGTTAAATTCCAATCATTTTCCAAAGCTAATTCTTCACGGACGACATAACTATGAAATGTTTATTCTTTGTAGCCGTTTATCTTTAATTTTGCAACAAAATTCCAATACATCTGTTTGTTTACAAACAACAATGATTTGGTTTTAAGATGCGCACATTCAGCTGTGTCTGTTCAGTGACAGTGTTATTACGCGAGTGATCGCGGACTCTAACCTCACTTTACTTAGCGCACATCAAGTACATTTAAACTTTCAAGAAAATGTGGAATCTAATATTAATCGTTGTCTACCAACTTGTAATAATATCAGGTAAGAAAAACTCTTTACAATATTTTAAATCTTTAACACTGATACTGCAACAACATTTGCTGCACGAATGGACCGGCTCGACCGGTTAAAACCCCGACCTCGCAGAAGACAGGCGTCAAGTGTGCCGGTTCCACCGGAGATCCCGATGCCCCCATCTATCGCACTCGAGGTTGGCCCTTCAAAGAGATAAGATTTCCCCTTCGACAATAAAAAAAAGGCGTCAAGTGTAATTATTCAAAATCATATGACGACTGCTCTATTAAAAAAAATAAAATACCAGTCGTACTAACCAAGTCTTCTCTGGTGATGAAATTCGGCCTCCGGTGACGGGTTCAAGAAAATCGATTACCCACGATTGTAGCCCGAAGGGAAAAATAGAAGAGGATTCGACGGGGAAGGGATCCTGTTTTCTGTTTATCTCCTCCTGTGTCCATTAAAGGCAGACAACGCGTCTGCGACATTTTGTTACGTGTGTATGGGTACTGCTTTTTCATTTGCCACCATTTTCCATAACAAAGGATTATTATAAGGCCAGGCGCTCAGGAGGTAGACTGATTTATTGCACCCAACATAAATCTGTAAATACCACTATATATTAGAGAGTTGCAGATGTGTTGCCTACCTTTAATAGACAGAGGACGATAGATAGGGAAAATGATATATCATATTCCCCTTTAATTACCTCCCCATCAAATCCTCTTCACGTTCCCATCCTATCCTTATTATTAGGAAAGGGAAGAGAACTGAAATTGGGAGTCCGGCACCTGACCCATCAGACGAATCGCAGAACCATTCTTCTACTTCACGCCTGTCTTCTGTGTTTCACCCGTCAAGCTGGTCCACTCGTGCAACAGATGTTGTAGCGGGCTCTACCACTGTTAAAGTATTTATTGTTCAATTTTAATTTATAATCATTAAATATATATACAACTTATGAAATATATGTACATAATAGTTCTTGATTATTTATACAACCACCTTCCGTTTCAGAAACAGAAATCATTTCCTTGAGTGGTTTTGAGGAAAAATGTAAGTACGATTTTGGTGACTTTGAATTATGTATAACAAAGGTTGCTCAAGATATTGCATTCGATCAAGTTAGGTTTAATTACTATTTTTATAATAATAAACATACGTAAGTTAAGTTAAGTTAAATCATTATTATTTCAGCCAGTTAATCTGTGGTTTTCTGTTGTACACTTCCATTTCGAACACCCTGTATTTTGTACTTAAAAGACAGCTAACAGGTTCACATTAAGTCCTGTTTCCATTCACTTTTCCTTAATATGTTTTATTAGTCACTATTGACCCGCTCCGGCTTCGTCCGGGTACCACTTCGCGATCTGGACAATCCCTATATATTTCATCGAATTCGATCCAGCCGTTTTGGAGTCTATAGGTCTATAGGGAACATACATACTTTTTATATACAATTTTTTTTTCATAAAAGTATCCTATGTTACTTCTAATACCTCCAAGAAATATGTAAAAGTTTAATGATGATCGGTGGCGATGTTTTCACGTGAAAGCGTAACAAACATACATTCACATTTAGAATATTAGTAGGGATTTAATTTTTCAGACAACACAAGTGATCTCCTCGAGGACACGTGTGGCATAGACAATTCGCCATTCGAACAGGTGCAGGAAGGCGCGTCTTCTATTGAAACATACCCATGGTTTGGTGTTCTTGTTTTCCCGCTGAGTGAGTTTTGCCATTTGATATTCGTTTAAAAGTAGATGACAAAGCAATCGCCTCATGTGATTTTAATCATTCACCATAAACATTAGTAACTTCTACTATACAGGTGTCCGCGTTACATGTTATTATTATTTGAAGAAAAGTTTTTGCGGAATACATAATTTTTTATATATATTACCACGTTCAATCCAATGAATTGGATGCAGTTAAAAATCTTTTTAAGATTATAATGAGGTCTCTTTTCAGTACAATTTCCTATCTATAATATTTAAGGTACTTCGCTTAGAAGCCTGTATGTGCTTGTTCCAGTATCTCGAACTCGCCGAGCCATTGCCTAGTTGTTTTCGCATTGCTCTACCACTGTTTCCAAATTCATGTTAAGTTTTCAGCGCTAAAAGATTTTTTAATGAATAAGCTAGTTCATTATCTCTTAAATTTCGATTCGTCCGACCATAGATCGATTCGATGTTCCTTTATTTACAGAAGGCATAGTGACAACATCGCCGGTCGTATTAATAACGCGACAAATAGTAATTGGTGCGGCTATCGAAATCGCCAATCTACCCAAAGAGGATTTCAGGTTTGAAATTTTGAGTTTTTAATTTAACTCCTGAGGTGTATCAGCCATGCGAAAGAGGGCGCTGTAATCAAGATCAATCAATCAAATAATGAATATTGTCTTTGTTGCACGCGCCGCTTGTCCGGTGCGGCACTCTCGTCTTCGGCATTAAACAAATGAAAAGATCTCCGCGTCTTATTTATGAACATATAATCCTCCTAACAATGTTGTAGTGTAAAATTGATTGTACTGACAGTGTAGTAGTAGACGGTAGCAAAGGGAATAGCGGCTCCGTCCGGGCGTAAGTCATCCCGCATTGATTGTCACAAATGTGCGGCCTATGTTCAAACTAACACGCAAGCTGGCCTTTTGTGAGCTTGTCGAAATTGCATAAAAAACCACAGCCTCAAATTCCCGCTTCCAAATTAGAAAACGCATCCATTTTCTCTTCACGTATTTGTACATGTATTCCGTTTGCAGGGCTAGAACGAAAGTGATCCTTGGTACAAACTGCGAAGGTCGAAAATACAGTGTGCTCGAGTATGTTTATCATCCAGACTTCCGGAAGAACACATACAGTTCTCTGGTTTTGATACAGTTAAACCCATTAGATTTTAATTTCGGTAAGGAGCCTGACCAAACCCTTAACCTATGCCACTGTATACGGATGATACAGATAAATTGGTATATATAGAATTTTTGTAAGCAAACAAACGTCACTACGGTAATGGTGTCATTGCACTTTTAATAGATTCATCAGAAATGATGTAATTTTGTGGAAATCTTGAGAATAAGTGAATTGGAAATATATAATATTGGTAGGTAATGGTAATGTGAGATAACATTTGTTTTTCGAAAACATTTTGGAACTTAAGTATTTTAACAACACTTAAACATTTGTTTAAAAGACCTTAAATAAGAATTTTTATCGGCTTTAGACAGTAATTTTGACTTTAAATTTTGACTATTGCCTCTAAACAAGGTATGCAGATGTTTTAATAGGCCATCAATTGTTTCTTTTATTAAAGTACTTTTACTTTTAAATACAACGAAAGCACAGCAAAAATAGTAATATATCAAAGTACGTCTGGAAGTCTTGTTACGATTAAGAATGCGTAAGTCTTTGTGTGAGAAAGAGAAGGGAAAAGAAGAGGATAGGATATAAAGGAGAAGGGTAATTGACCAGTTAAAAAAAACAATTTCACACCTGCAGCTCGTTCTGTGACTTCAGTGGACGAGCCGGCACATTTATGCGTATTTGAAAAGATATTTTAGGCCTGTGAGCACAATAGGCGTTAGCAGAGATAGCAATCAATCCGCTTTTTACTAACGGAAACGTTGGAGACAGCTTTTGAAATTTTAAAACCGTTTATTTTAATATATTTCAGAACTACGGCCTATTTGCGCGCCTCCTAGCATGATCAACAAACCGGACTTCTATGCTGTTTCTCTTTCCGACGGTAATGTCGATCGCTTTATACATGCTTATGTATTTGTTATAGCAAAGTAAACCTTTAAAATACTATGTATTTGAGAGGTAAACACACTTTGATTGTATTGATGACCGTTCACGCCCAAATAGCATTATGGCGCTAGTGTAGCCTGTATATATCATTTTGTCTGTTTATATTTTATGGATATTTATTGTCTGTTATAGTACTTTACGTTGTATCTAACATCTTTAACCTTTGACTGTACTTTGAGTGTGTGACTTTGATTGTATTTTCTTGGGAGATAAAATTATTTTTTATGAAACTCCAAACGTTCCCGACGAGCCAGTGATGAATACGTGACTCGATTGTGAATTTCATTAGTTTATAATCGGACTAGACTTATTATAAACTGTCAACAAGCTATGAACTGAACAGGTCATCGTACCTATAGACATCTGCAACAAGCTAATAAGTTGGAGATACTTTGCCTACCTTTAATGGACAGAGGAGGGGTTAAACAGTAAATTTGTTATTTCCCTTCCCTATTCAGCCCCTCCACCGTCAAGGTGAAGACGTTAGAATTAGGCCTCGGGCACGTCATTCGTCAGGTGAAACACAGAGTACTACTTAACACCTGTTTTTTAACGAGCAAGCGGTTCACCCGATGTCAAGTGATCGCTACCAATAGACATCTGCAACTAACTAATGAGTTGCAGATGCGCTGCCCACATTTCATGGCCAGAGGAGCGGAGAAACAGAAAATGGTTATTTCCAATTCCTATACATCCCCTCCACCGTCAAAAGGGTGGGAAGAGGCAGAAAACTAGAACTAGGCCTCTGGCACCTCACTCATCAGTCGAAACGCAGAATACTCTACTTCACGCCTGTCTCCTGTGAGGTCGTGGTATTTCACCGGTCGAACCGGCCCATTCGTGCTACAGATGTTGTTGTTGCGGGCTCAAAACTTCAAAACTTACTCATTCCCTGCGTTAAACAACTCCATTCTAATAAATAAACTACTTAATAAGTGATGTAATTTTGTGTGTAATTTCAATGATATTAAAAACTTGTTTTTACTCTTCAGATTGCACGTCATCTGGATTAGAAATTTACAAAATGGCGTATGTCGATGCGAATGAATGCAGATCGTATTATCGCAGGACTGGCGTAAGTACCTCAAGGAGAAGTGAACAATATTTAGTAGGGGATAATCTTATAGGTTCGCGTGAACATGGTCAACATACATCACCAACAAGCTTATATGAATTTGGCTGTTTTCATAAATTTTTCTTGTATTCAGTTTTGACTTGTTGACTATTTTTTTAATTTTTTTTTCTTATTACCGCTATTATCTATTTATCTATTTGCACCTCTCCTGCCCTACAGGGTTGCCTGGAAGAGATCGCTTATAGCGATAAGGCCACCCTTGCCCACATTTAGGTTATAAGTTTAATTTTAGTAAATTTGTATTTAGTTTAATGTGAGCAATAAAGTGTCTATCTATCCATCTATCTATTTTTAAACTATTGTCGCGCCTTCCCAACAGTTGAGTTTCATCTTCTGTAAGCCTACGTTCTTTTTCTTTTTAAGAGGAAGGCAAACGGTCAATCGTTACTCCCAATGAAGTGACCACGGTCGTTCGTAGAGGACCGCAACAAAAGTTGTTCTTAATTTAAGCATTACTTTTATAAGCTGGGCGCCGCAGTTTCCCGCGTGCAATTTGATCCAACCTTACTTTTCAGGTTATCGAGCCTTATATAGATCTTAGGCCAACTTAAATTGGATTAAAATTATTTCTCCGTACAAGCTTTCATCTCCCACTTAAGACGTTTAGGGAATGAATTTAGAAAAATCGTTTCTTAGTACTCGCCTACGTAAATACTTTCATAATTATTTGCCTTGTCAGTGTTGCTTCATTTATCTCTTCAATTTCCAGGAATATTTGAATTACTATAATAAATTTATTTCATTTAGTTGGATATGAAAAGTATGTGGCCGAAGTACACGGTGTGCGCCAAAGCGCGACGCGGCGGGGACTGTTTGTGGCAGAGCGGCGTGTTTCTCGTCACCAAACACGAAAATAGATGGAAGTTGGTAAGATGATTGTATTCAGAGGCGTCTTTACCTATGGCGCAGGGTGTGAGTTACACACGCAACGGTGTTAGGGGCGCTGGTCTCGGCACTTTCAATGAATCTGAGCTTACTAGAGGGCGCTGGGCTAGAGAAGCCTCTGTCTCTCTTGGACAATACTGGCCAGATTGTATATTTAAAGACTGTCTCTATTTATTGACTTTCGTCATAGAAGATAAAATGATAAATACTACGCAACCCTTTAAAGTATTAAACAGAATAAAAGGCTTAAAATTTAAACAAAGAAATGTCAAATTTAGAGGTAGTCAGTCAACATTTTTAATATACCTTTGTAGGTTATCATTATGTCTGACAGTTTTACTTAATAAAGCTAGTCTATTGGCACATACATACCTTGTTTTATAGCAAGATATAATTTTTGTAAACAAACAAACGTCACTTACCACACATGGCGACCACTTTATATTTCATCATAATGTTGTAATTTTGTGGAAATCTTGGGATAAAGTGTAGTGATATGGAAAGCTAATGTAATAAGAAAAAGTTGTTTTACGTAAATATTTTAAAGTTTACGAATTTCGACGTAAAATCCTTTGTTTTGTGTACAACAATAATTGAAAAATATTCCTGCTTCGTAGCACCGACTTGTGTAATGTGGGAACAAAACTCGAAATTTATCACTTTAGTTTATAGATCATAATTATTTTCAGATAGGTTTCGGGGTCTATGGCCCCGGATGCTCTTCCCCATCAAGGTTTATGGACTATGGCATGTACCACCAGTGGGTTCGGAACAACATCGAGAGGATTGGTCGGCCTGCCATCACCAGATTGGCTTCAAACCATATAATAATGAGAAGACGTTAGTTTTATCACCTATACTAATATACAAGCCAAGAGTATGCCGATGTTGTACGTGCTTATTTGCAGAATTATTTTTGCGTTTGACAGGTTAATAATGCATGAAAGCGATGCGATGAAATGAATTTAAAATATGATGAATACAAGGTACAATTTCAAAGTATATAAGGTCTCGTAAAAATTAAACGACAACGCGGAGTGCTTTATATAGTTTTCTAATAAGACATTCCAATTTTTTTACCTTATAATTCCCGTTCAGCCATAATCTACAGCGCTTATAAATGGCAATACACCATTTGTCGCTAACAACGCTTCTTGAAGTAACAATTTTTAAGTCAGTTCTCGAATGTTCTAGAATATGTTCTATGATTTAACAGTGGTAGGGCCCGCAACAACAACATCTGTTGCACGAGTGGGCCGGCTCGACCGGTGAAATACCACGACCTCACAGGAAACAGGCGTGAAGTAGAGTATTCTGCGTTTCGTCTTATGAGTGAGGTGCTGGAAGCCTAATTCTAGTTCTCTTCCCCTTCTTCCTTTTCTTATAAAGAATGGGTGGGAAGGGGAAGAAAACTTGACGGTGGAGGGGATGTAAAGGAATTGGAAATAACTATGTTTTGTTAGTCCCCTTCTCTGTCCATTAAAGGTGGGCAACGCATCTGCAACTCATTAGTTAGTTGCAGATGTCTATGGGTAGCGATCACTTGACATCGGATGAACCACTTGCTCGTTTGCCACCTAGTACTATAAAAAAATAGTATAGCCTGTCTCCGTAATGATGTAGTATTTATATTTGCAGGTCTAACAACAGTGCAGAGGTTTGGACCTTGCGATCCAGAGGAAACGAGGGTCGAAATCTACACCGACCACACGTCTGTCCAACCTATGGTCCCCCAAACTCGCAACGTTCACTACAATGTAAGAAAAAAATGTTACACGTTTACCACCATCTTTAGGTTATTACCCGTTATCCTAGAAGGACGACACGCGGTAATGCAAAGCAACGCGAAAATGTAAGTAGTCGTTGAATGCATTTGTGGTTGCCATAATCAGTCGCGAGTTAAGTATCGGTCGCATCAAGTCGCATAGTATCGCGCTGCATTGAACGACAGAAGGCACGCGTGAAGGGTGCATACGTACTTCTACTTCACGCTTGTCCTCCAAAGCTAAGAACTCACAGAGCAATTTTCAATCGCGCCCGCCGCGATTGCGGTCCTGCGGTTTCTGTAGAATGTAGATACAGATAGAAAGATAAAAGATCGTATCGGTTGTAAATAACTACCCAAATTACGATAATCGCCGACTAAGTTTGCGGGTGCGTAACCGAAGAACCGCAACCACGGCGACCGCATATCTGCACATAACTCCGGCTTCGTGAGTTCTAAGGCTTAGTGTTCATCTACCGTGTGACCGTAGTGAGGTACCGGTGACTCCATATCCTTCCATCCATCCATCATTATATCAGCAACACTTGAGTTGCGGATGTCGAAGGGAGGCGGGGATCACATCACATGCGGTGGTTTCATGAATTCCATAACTCAACAGTTCACAATCCTCGCGGGCTACGAGTACTCCTGCATTGTCTTCCGAGCTAATCAGGATACGGGCGACGACCCTACAATCCACCTGAAAAGGATGTGCCTCGCCAAGCACATCGCTTGCTATACCTTCACCACGTTGCAGATTGACTTCGAAGTATCCATCGGATTCTTCGATAAAGTTGAGTACCACATCAACGTCTACGGCGAGGAACTCAAGCTCATAGACAGCAAGAGAATGAATGTATACGGTACCAGAAATCATTTCTTCCCACCGATAGATCGCTCGTATACCCCCTACTTATACTAGTTAAGTTAACCAATTTAAGAAAAAAATTGTCTTTTTAGACGCTTAACACCCGTTTTTGTTTTCTAAAATCGATTACTCTTGAATCGATTACTTTCTTATGTATCGGAACACAAAAGTCTATATCCCAAGTCCAAGTTTATATTGTATTCCAGGGAATAACTCTATCGATATCGATGGGAGAATAACCTAAAACTTTTAACAGTGTAATACCACGACCTCACAGTTTCTAATAGGAAAAGGATGGGAAAAGACATAGACGGGAGGAACTATTAATTAATAATTAACAGAATAAACAGAAAAAAAATTAATATACTTTTTTTCTGTTTCTCCATCACACCGCTAACCTATGGGTAGCGGTCACTTAATATCAGGTTAAATGCTTGCTAGTTTGTCATCTTCTAATAAGTAGTTGATTACTACTTAGAGTAATCAGCTACTTACTAATACTAGTCTAGTACTAGTAATCAACTATTTAATAGTCCTAGTAATATTTAGAATTACAGATTTTTGTTTAATGTATGAATTGCATTTTATTGTACTCGACGCTTAAAGAAGCAATAAAATCCAAATAGTTAAGTCTTACATTGATTTGAAAAACCTTGGATCCTTCTATGCTTGTGAAACATTGGCACTTACCAAAGCACTCCGAAATAAGCTCGCTTCATACCACAGAACAAAGTAACGGAACAATGCAGTATGTCGAATTCCAAACGACAGGACAGAATAAGAAACCTCCGAACAAAAACAAAATTGCCAGACATCTTGTCCAGAATTCATCATCATAAATTGCGATGGAGGAGGTAACAGAATGGTATCCCAGGTATGGAAAAAGGAGTTTCGGAAGGCAGCATATGAGATGAGACGAAAATATTAATATAACAACTGGTCCAAATCATAAGACAGTAGCACACGACAGAAAACAGTGGAAAAGTTTTGAGGAAGACTATGCCAAACGTTCCACTGAAATTGGGGACATCAAATACTCTGCAAAACTTGTAGCATTTTGGAATCAAACCGATTGACCGATCGGTATGAGTATGAATCTGAAGGAATGGATTGGACCACGTCACTCATCAGACAGAGACAGACTCATCAGAGATCTTGGTACGTTTTAGACTAGATAGTAGTAAGAAACTGGTTGTGCAATGGATGCAGGCTTTGCCACTATACGGAAAGCTAAATGAATAAACTTGCATTTAAATTATTTCCTTTACGAATATGACGGATTTTCTTAGTAACGCCGTCACAATACCTGTCCCATTCCGAGTCCATCCGGACGCTCACAGAGACGTATGTTTCCGTTACAAGTTCTAAGCCGACTTTAAAATTGAACGCCGCCTGTCACACCGTAGCGAAAAATGTTATTAACACCCGACGTAAAAGAATTTTATTATAAGTTTACCACGTGTATCTGTTTGTCTGTTTCTGGTATCGTAGCTACCAAATGTATGCAGTTAATTAAATAAAAAAAGTATTTTATTTATTTTTCAAGCATGTAAAGATAAATAAGTTAAATACTTAGACCTGTAATATTAATTTGTCATAATATTAGATATTAACTAAACTAAACTGACTATTCTTCGTTATAATGTAAAGTCAATGTTTAAAACTAAAAACAAATGTAAAGTTTAATTTTGTTACAAATACTTTACCATTGAACAATAAATACAATTTCTTAAAATTAATTAACATTTATTTAGAAGTTATTCTGGGTGCCTATTAGAAACATAGCGATAGGAATTTATCTATTGCATGTTTTGATGATGTTGGATAAGATTTCGGCACAGCTGGACGTATTCTATAACAAAGCGTGTCCAGTACCTCACCTGGGGTCCCAGGCACAGTTCTATTGGCCATACCGCTAGTAGAAAAGCCCATAATGTAAACTGACATACGCGCGCGAAATTACATTATATAGTCAGTAAAACAATAAAAGCTAGACAATGAACATATTACTGTACTGGTGATCCGCCCGGGTAACCGTATCGTAATCCATAGAGAACATCGCCTTTTATATACGTAGACAAAAAACAAAAAAAATATGCCACGGAAACCGTAAATGTTTTCCGATATAAAAGTAATATATATGTTATTCCAGGCTGTAATCTATCTCTGTGACAAACTCCATTCAGATCCGTTGAGCCGTTTTTGCGTGAAAGAATAACAAACATCCATACATTAATACTTATAAACTTTAGAATTTATAATATTAGTAGAATTCCATCAAAGGAATCGACAATTTAGGGAGTTAATTTATCCATAAGAATGCGGTTGAATGTGGCAAATTTTGACAAGCGATATCGCCAGCTAGCGATTTATGGAATCACTTTGGCGCGAATGTACTTTGTCTAGGCTCTCTCATCCGCTACAAATAGATTAGTAGCAGATGCTCTGCCAATCTTTGTTAGACAGAGAAAGGGAATCTCTCATCAGACGGACCGCAAATGCATCAAATACCTTCACGCCCTCTCATCTGTAAAGTATATATGTTTGTCAGTGACAAACTTAGGAAGCCATTGATTTCACCGCGGTGTATAACACGGCCATATTTAAGATGCGGTATGGAAAAATATACTTGTTTTCATTTCAGTGAATGCAACGAATTGAATTTTCTCGAAGACACGTATGTTATATTTCCAGCGGCGTGTGACGTCACACACACATTCACACACACCGCATTGAACACAATAAAACTGTAATATCCTGTTCGGAGTGCACAGAATTTGTGCAGGAAAGATTTCGTAGCGAGTTTCGTTCCGAACGTGCTCAGAAGGAATCTTTAGTTCGGAAATATTTAATGGAATAGGTCGGAAATTGAGTTCCATGTTCCTTTGCAAATTTAAACCTATTTGTATCACTTTACTACGTGTCATTCTATCAGCTATCGTTTGTCCAAATTGCTTCTCAATTAAGACAAACCCAAGTCGTCACGTTTCACGTCAGATTTCACGTTTACATCAACTTAAAGCACATAGAGTGAGTAATGGAAGTAACAATGATGAATCTTATTAGGCCGTCCGTTACGAAAGAAAACATGCAGTAGTAGTAGGCAGCCCGTTCATAAACGACTATTTGACACTTCCATTTCTACGATAACCTAAAAACAAATATATGTACTAGACCTAGTTCACACCGCGATGTTTAATTCTCTCAACACTATAAGCAACTATCCTTTAACAATGAGCATGGATTTCTAAGTTGCTATCCAAATTTGCATGCATTTTTATGTCTAAATTACCAAAGATGTTACATATCTCCAGATGTTTACCTAACCGATGTAGCAAAAGTGAAGCCGCGGCCAATTGGCGACTTCGTAGAAGACTGGGGAATCGTGTAAAGCTAGTCTTGAGGAAATAGATAAAAATGCAATGCAACATCACATTTCATACATAATCAATTATCGCAAAATATTTTTGCACAACTAAAATACAAATTTCATTCAAACGTTCAAAAATATTTTTGATTTGTATGGAACGTGGCATCCGGAGGTGTGCAAGTAATGTAAATTGCATATCACAGATCGAAGTAGAATAAGTTTTTTTTTAACCCCGCAATATTTTTAAAGCGCACTGCAGGCTTGTATTAGTGGCAAACTAATATAAAGGTACATCTATCATTCAAAATCTCAGATTTGCGAGATGAACACAAATTGTTTAATTAGCAAAATTTTGAAAAATTTCCTATAGTTGGGGCGAGCTCAAATATAAAACAGAATGTGGTCACTGACAGACGTTACTTTTACGCCCGGTTTTTAAAAAGCTGATCAACGGATACAAGCAAGCTGTCAAATGTCCGATTAAATTCAAGAGCTTTCCGCCCGGTTATTTTAATCATTAGAATTTAAAAAAAAACGTGTGTTAAATATTTTACGTAATTCCGCATCCACTCCACCGTTTCGTGAGTTCAAAAATAATGGAAGGAAGAATTAAAATATTTGTAATATATGAACTTTGGATGGACGTCAGTAATCAGTATACAGGAGTTATGGTCCGAGTCCATGAATGCAATCCGAACCACTCCAAATAAACGGATTCGTAAATACAGCGATGCCAGTTCACGGCTGTTCGTATCTGTTGAGTGGGCCTGCCTCTACCACTTATGGCAGAGCAGACAACAGCGCAAGTCATAAGCGAACAAAAACGTTTCATTTAAAATTGTTTGCCGAGACAAGTGTAGATTCCACTGGAACTGTAAAAAGTATAACTTGGTCTAAGACAAAGTCGACGTGTTTTAGATGCCAATAAATCTGCAACCATAAAATCAAATCGATACTCGGTATGCTTAATAACTCTAACGAGGACATCTTGTCCTGAAACATTCAGCTTTCTAACACCATTCGACCGAAGCCAGTTCGAAAATATGAGGAAACGCTTCGAGGAAAGGCTCCTTTGGCTCGTCTATGCAGAGGAACTATCGTGCCTCGAGATAAAATCTGTCGTTTATAACGTGGTTGTACCTAAACGATCAAATAGGTCCTTCATACAGATTATAATCAAGTTATTTATCATATTAATGATGGAATTCAAATACTATCCCTCAACATTAGGTGCATCTCTTGTGACTTACACCACACATAGCTGCGTCGGTCTCGCATCATTTATTAGTGGAATTCCGTTATATCGACGACTATCGCATGCACTCAACGAGCGAACAGAAAATATTGAAGGAATCTGATAAATATTAACAGTGCAATGATGTCACATACCATGTACTCACATAAAAAAAATATTAGAAATAAATTAATGATTCGACAATTGGTAGAACATTGAAATCCTTAACCGAATTTAAGCATTGGTATTTCTATAGTTTGTTTAAAATAGTTTAATTAGTCTGACTGCTTCCAATATGACGTAAATAGTGATGACAGTTTCAAAACAATGCCCGTATATATCGATATTCGATTGGTCTGTCAGCACTAGTCATGTCCCGTCGTGTCAGTTTGAAAGCTGTCAAACTAATCAAGCTGTTTTTAATAAACTATAAGTGGGTTACGTGAAACTTATCGTGGTTCACAGAATTAATTGAGCGAGCTGTGCTAGATTCGCGATTCATAGGTCCAGTCTGAATAAAGAAATATTTAGTATCAATCGACTCTATAGATTTTAGTGTTCTAGAACAACGAGTGCGTCCATCCTTAGCCGGAGGAATACATCGGATAAGCAGATGACGACGCCCTATCCGATCGCAGAACGACGCGAAGTCACGTCTCAGATGTGAGATACGGCCACTACATTCAACGATTTATTTACTTTGTCTGTCGGGAAAAGTGGAAAAGCTATTTAAGAGACAAAACCTCGACTACTTATTTGATTAGAAGGGACGTATAGTTAGTAACGTGTACATTGATTGATAAATAAATTGTGCTAGGAGCATCGTATATAAAATTCTCAAAATAAATTGAACTATAATGTTCGAGTGTCTCAAAAAGATAAACCAAATCATTATTCGAATAGAAATAATCTGTTTATTCTATCTCTCTTCTCTCTCTAAGTTATATCTTTTTTCTATCTCAGAATATAGAGTTCTCTCTTGTATAACGCAATATTATGCCTAAACGTGACACATACTTAAAGTTTCATTTTCCATACTAACCGTGGGTTTACACTGCCGAAATTATTCATATAAATTATATTGTCATTTCAGTTTTTTCGCGACACGATTTCACGACAGTCGAAGCCCACGGTAATATAAGGACTCTTGGACCCACTAATTTTTTATTTATGGCCTTTAACAATAAACAAACAAGCAATTACCTCGTAAGTCAACTAGTTGCAATAGAAATTATATTCTAGATCCGGATAAAGTTTCACCGGAGCCTCGCCGGCATCCGCGCTTTGCATAAACTGCCCGCGGAATATTGATGATTTTATGGCGCGGGAGTATTATGGTTGCTTCTTTATATCGCTGCGATATTGGAACGATAACGTTATAATATTTATTAACTACAATACAAATACAATGGACAAAACTGATTATTAATTTGTGTGCTTTTTTAGTTTCTACCCTCAGTTTACTGGAAGCGGATAAAGGAGAAAAGACAAAGGAAGAGGATTGTGAAACCTCAGTAGTCATACGAAATGGAATTATAAATACCTCTACTACTGTAAAGAAACATAATAAAGCAGTAAGCGCTAATTGTGTTCCTTTCTAGCAATTGTATCCTGATCAGTCCGGGATATTATGATGTAAACATCAACATCTGTTGCACGAATGGACCGACTCGGCGAGTGAAATACCACGACCTCACAAGAAGTAGACTAGTGTGAAGTAGAAGTATTCTGCGTTTCGTCTGATAAATGAGATGCCAAAGGCTTAATTGTGGTGCACTTCCCCTTCCCATCCTTTTATATAGGATAAAAGGAAAGTTTGACGGGGGAGGGAATGGAAAGGAAAAGGTACACACGTTTTCCGTTTATCCTTTCCTCTGTCCAATAAAGGTAGCATCTGCAATTCATTAGCTTGTTGCGGATACCTATCTGTTGCTGTCACTTAACATCAGGTGAACCGCTTGATCGTTTGCCGCCATTTTCAATTTTAAAAAGGTCCATTGTCTACAATGCAAGCAAAAAAAGTCCGTCTATTTTTTAAAAATCGCGGTTTATGAGAAAGACACCTGTAGATAAATTAATAAGAAGTATATCTAAATCCCGTTCAAATCATTAGAGCCGTTTCCTAGATAGTCTAAGTATGTATACAACAATGCCTCACTTTATAAGTAAAGATACAATATACAACAAAATGACCACCCCCTATTTGTTTTGAATCATAGTATATTCGGTAAAAGGAGGCAATTATGATTATCATTTTGTTTTAAATTGTTTTAAATCGTAAATTCAGAATAAGCCCGCGGCCGTTAGCGCAGATTTCGTTGTTCTCTATTGAATTTTAACTAAAGTGGCCGCTACACGGAACTGAGCAATTTGGATGGGAGCCAATGATCTAAAATGGTATTAGAGGCGTATCGTTACTATGATTTGTGCACGGCTCACAGATAAATGGACCTTTTTCGAACGAATGTATTTTATGGCCTCATAAGTAGACCTAAATTGATTATGTTGGTACACCAACTAATTATTTTAAGTAGTAATTGAGAACAAATTTAGAGAAATTTTATCACTGTTAAGCTAAATTTATAATGTAATACTATAAACCTTTACGGCAACTGCATATATAGCATTCTTAGTTTTTCTGAACTGAAATGTGTTGTTTATACACATTTGTTATTTGTTTTCGGAGATTTTTTTTTATAGTACTAGTGGGCAAACGAGCAAGCGGTTCACCCGATGTCAAGTGAGCGCTACCCATAGACATCTGCAACTAACTAATGAATTGCAGATGCGTTGCCCACCTTTAATGGTCAGAGTAGGGGATAAACAGGAAATGGTTATTTCCAAATTCTATACATCCCCTCCACCGTCATGTTTTCTTCCCCTTCCCATCCTTTCCTTATAAGAAAAGGGTGGGCAGGGGAAGAGAACTAAAATTAGGCCTCCGGTACCTCACTCATCAGACGAAACGCAGAATACTCTACTTTACGCCTGTGTTCTGGGAGGTCGTTGTATTTCACCGGTCGAGCCGGCCCATTCGTGCAACAGATGTTGTTGTTGCGGACTCTACCACTGAAGAAAATTGAATTAATAAGAAATTGTCTTATTACATATCATAGAAGTTTCCGTGGTCAACATTACTGCTAAATAACTGTATCGTACATTGTAAAGCTTTTGTCGCTAAAATTTGATGCAGCGAAGTGCTGTCCTAACCGTGGGTTTCCGCTGGCATAAAATCATGTCGCGATACGAGCTCTCTCTCTATCTTTGTCTTTGAAAAAACTGAGATGACAATATGTTTTATGTGAATGTTTTCGCCAGTGTAAACCTTACGGTTATATGAAATTTAATAAAACACACGTATAGTAGTCTCTAAGCGACACGTTTTTCTAGTACTGCTACTAGTAACACTCTCAACACACGTCAAGCGTCTAACATTTTGCTAACACGAGTGAGTATAGTTGTTGAATTGACTTTGAATAATGGGGCTTTCAACACTTTTATGAATATTTATTGAAACCTTACTCATCAGACGAAACGCTGCTAATAAAGAAAGAAACGAAAGGGGAAAAAAATTAGACGGCAGAGGCGATAAATAGGAACGAAAATAGCATTTTTCTGTTTCCGTCCCGACTGAAATCTCATCACCTTTTATGTATTTGGTTGTATACCAAATATATCGCCATTAACCAATTATGTCTAAAAATCAACGTGGCGCAGAAGAAAGAAGATGGATGCATTTAGTATTCTCAAAAGTAGAACTGTATGTAATTTTGATTTATTAGTAAATCATAGACTACCCGTATTGATTTTAGTATTACTTATCGCACAAGAAAATTGAGAGGTTCTGTCCTTGTCACGATACATTTTTGACATAAAAGCCTAGTGCGAGTTTATTCTCCAGTTATGGGCGGAGTTTTTGAAATATTAAAAAAAATATACAGGATATTTTTTTTTAATTCTAAACATTTTAATAAACTTCAAGACCTTTTTATATATTTCAAATGAAAGTGGACCAAAAGCGGACAAAAAGTGAAAGCCACGTTATTAAATTTGTTGTAAAAAAAGAATGTGTGTACAAATCTGATTTTCACTATTTATAGACAAAAAATCAAATAACTTTAGATTTATTGAAAATCGCTGAGCATAAATTGGGCTAAATCGATATATCTTGTGGTCCTCAACCGTTGATCTACCCCTCCACTGTGTATAAAAATAGACAATAATAATTTTAGACATTACAATAATATAAATAGATATTAAGCATCCATAGCACACACCGCGTGTATTAACCAAGAACACGTCTGGGTGAATTGAAAGTCATTAACGTTACCTACATACCAAATCCTATTACCTAGATGAATTCTGTAAGCATCGCTCGCGATTGATTTAATCCCTCGCACTAATACCTCCGTAATAATCCTCTTACAATCACAACGGTACATATAGACATTGGATTTTCGGATTATCAATTTTAACATCCCCAATTACTATAATCTATTCAGAATGTAGTATTAAGGTTTATATGTATGTGAATAATTTTAGGATTATAATAAGCAAATAGTTGCTAGTTTAAATAATAAAGTTTATTTACGTATGAAAATCCTTTCACATGTTTTTCTTGGGGTTTGTCCACTGTTAGTTCTAAACAAAGAGGTCCAAGTCTTAATAACCTCTAAAACTCTGTCAATGTAACTGAAGTTATACAATGGGACCATATTTAATAAATCGCAATCAGTTCCTTGAAATCAATGATGTTTTCGTTTCCTTAAGTGTCAAGTCTTTTCATTTTTGTTTTGTGTGTAGGAACGTTCTCTCTAATATTTATTCAAATGAGAATTGTAATCGCCATTTTAAATCCTCACAAAGTGCACTGAAGTCAATTAATATGATATACAATAATTTCCAATTACTATCTTCCGGTACATACCAACCAACACTCAGGTCTAACAATTTTCAAACGTTTGCCACATGTGACGTTCCACGTCAAAAACGGTGACAAAGAATCAAAGAGAAGTGACATTATATTGAAACAAAAACAAGGCGCAAGGGTGCAATATATTTAAAAAAAGGTATGTTTTAACTTGCCATCTTTTTTAATATCCATTGTAGAAGTTTTTATTGATAGTGAAACTAAAAACCTAATTTTTAAGTTTCTAATTCACATAGTCAATAAGACTTTGGTCTTCATTTTCTTCGTTAAGTACGTAATTGATAGACTTACTACATATGATGCAGGGTCTTTGATTGATCGGTCTTTTTACACCAGATAATTCAAGTTTATTTGCCAAAAATCATATCAACATCACCTTATCAGTGCACTAAAAACAATTATGCAGCTGATAAGAGAATAAATATGTGCTTGTTTGTATAATTTTTATTGAGACTATCTAAATTTTGTTTATGAACGCAGTTGTTCGTTATAAATAAATTGCTGAGTAAAGTCTACTTGCATAAATTATGCTGATAAAGTTCATTCAACTCATTTTATTTCATATCTTTGCTAGTACGGAAGAGGGCACTGGTTCTACAGGAATTGAAATTAGTGTGGGCTTATTATCACATAATGAATGAATGCCGATCAGCTAATGATAAACATGACGAAAAGGATGCACCTGACCAATAATAGTTAGTCCTCTTGACATTTGACTATCATAACAAGAATGTCTTTGATAACAGTGATAAAACAAGATGCAATCAGAACCAATTATACACAGGCGGCTGACTGTAAGAACTAGCCTCAACCTATACAGTATGGACTACAATCTTACTATGCCGACAGCACCTGAGTGGGAAAAGGGCAGGAAGATGGTGATCTTTGCTACTCATGTCTCAATTTGCTGTGCTAGTTATAAATTTTCTAATATATTATATAATAATAATACTATTCCATTATTAGTATACTGTTGGTTCATTTTTATAATAAAGTTCCCTTGACTTTATTTAAATATTATGAATAAATAATTATAATATTTGGTCTTTGCCCAATTTCAGAGTGATCAAGATGACATTTGAAGTGTTCAAGACTTTGACGCATATCTCTCCAGCTCTTACTGATAACAAACTCACAAAAGCTCTCACTGACTGGTTCAAGGAAGATGTAAATTTTACACATTGGGAGGTATGAAACTATTGATGACTACTGTTGGAAACTGGTACTTGAAATAAATAATCCTACCAAAACATTTCATGTTAAATTGGTTGCCAGAATGTAATACTTTTACTGTTAAAAAGTTAGGAGACTCTGTAGCTAAAATTAATTAATCTGAACAAAGATTCAAAAGGTGATCCCTTACATAGTTTGCAACCCCTTGGTGGGGCAAGATCTTGCATCTTTTACTACATTGATTAATTGGGGTTGTCAAGTGGCAATAAAACTGATATCCCTACTGCCTTACTTAATATTATAAATGTGAATGTAAGTTTGTTTGTTACACTTTCACGTGAAAACTACCTATTCAATCATCATGAAACTTTGTACACATATTCTTGGAGGTATTAGAAGTAACATGGGATACTATATATATTTTTTACAAAAAATAAAAATAATGTTGGTCAAAAAATCTATAAATCCAGCTAATTCAATGCCATATAGTATATAAAAGGCGACGTATAGACTCCGACATTTCGATGTTTGCAGGGATTATTCAGATTGGTACAGCGGGTGTTCCTGTATTTGGTAGAGATCGGATCAACATAATTAGGAGTACCCGGGCAAAGCCGTGGCGGGTCACTAGTCTATATGGAAAACAAATACAATATATAACCAAAGTTGCGATAGTTACGGTATTAATAACTCACGAATGTTTGCACAGATTTTTGATCTATGATTGATGAACTAATACAAAATGAGAAAAAGTCCAGAATAAAAAGTATCAAAGAAGTGCATTTCCTCATATATTTTTGTTTGCTATGTTTTCTGGTGTAATGTCAGAAAGTACACAATTATACATATATGTTGTATATCTCAAGGCTTCAATAAAGGAAATCGACGCAAGGGCAACTCGTTCAGTAAATAATATATTTTAATATATCTACTGAGGTAACACAGCATAAACTAATTCTTTGACGAAACAAAGTTTGACGGCAAAAAGTAAACTTATAAATTGAGGTGGGAATACATATTCTCACTGTATAATTATATCAAGCTTTGAAAACTAACAAAACTAATTTATACAATACACATTAGAATTGAATTTCGGATCAAATATTTGAACATTGATTTATAATTGTTTTTGATTGATGTTCAGTTTGCATCTTGCCATCCAATAGCTAGCACAACCTTGGCCAGAAATATTATTCATTCGTTATCTTAAATTCCAGTATGTCAGCGACACTGGCAAAGGAGATTCGTATTTGAGCGAAGTTATACGTATAAAAATTCATGGCTCAAACAAAGATGGCACCAGTAAATATGTGCAAGTAGTCCTAAAAACGATACCGAAGAATGTCTGCAGACGGCTCACTTTCAAAAGCCATGAATTCTTCAAGAATGAGATCATGTTCTATGAACGAGTGTTGCCAGCTTTACTCGAATTTCAATCTAAGAAAAACATGAAAGAGCCTTTTGATAAATGCGCAAAGCTCTTTCTTACACACTGTGATGGCCTCAATGACGTCATATGCTTAGAGGACGCGTCTCTAGAGAATTATGGAAGCGCTATACGTCAGGAAGGTATAGATTTCGACCATTGCTCGGTGACCGTGAAGAGCCTAGCCCAATACCATGCAATGTCGATCGCTTTGAGAGACCAAGAACTTGAATGTTTTAATAAAATTAGTGAAGAAATCTTTGAAACATACTACGATGAAAGATTATGGGACTGGTACAGTCGATTCTGGCAACGAATCTGCAACATAGCCATCGATGCGGTGGAAAAGGAATATCCAAACTCGATTTATGTTGAGAAAATTAAAGAATTTGCAGTACCGGAGCGTTATAAAGACATGATTAAAGCAGTTTCAGACAAAACAAACGGTGTGATATCGCACGGTGATTCTTGGACAAACAATTTCTTGTTTAAATATCAAAATAATTGTCCGATTGATGCTAAAATAATTGATTTTCAATTAACTCGATGTGCGAGTCCAGTTATGGATTTGGTTTTCTTTATTTATGCATGCACAAGTCAAGAACTTAGAGAGAAACATTACAATGATTTGCTGAAATATTATTACAGTGTGCTGGCAACACAGATAAGGGATATGGGTAGCAATCCTGACAATGTATACTCCTATGATGTGTTCATGGCAGAAATAAAGAAATACTCATACTTTGGGCTTGCGTTTAGCTTTGAATCAACTCCATTCATAGTTTTAGCACCGGAAGATGCTGTAAATATGGAAATGAAGGTAGTCCAATTATTTATTTTTATTTGTAAACATTTAAAATATATTCCAGTGGATAATAACAACGTGTTTCGGCCATTGGGTTCTAAATATCACAAGAAATAAGCCAGAGTACAATGCACATCTGAATTTTTGATAAAAATGGATTTTGAGATATTGTAAACTTGAAGTGGAATGGCTTTTAAATTATGTACAAGATAAATTATGAAGTCATTTTTATTTACCATGTACATTATGTTCGTCTCTTCTACTAGTTTTTTTTTATAGTAGAAGTTGGCAAAAGAGCAAGCGGCACACCCAATATCAAAAGACCACTACCCATAAGCATCTGCAACAAGGTAATGATTTGCAGATGTGTTATCTTTTGTTACCTTTAATAGACATAGAAGCGGATAAACTGAAGAAACGATATTTCAATTTCTTCTCCATTCCGTCAAATCCTCTTCCCCTTCACAAACGAAGATAAGTAGAATAAGGCCTCTAGCACCTCACTCGTTCGACGAAGCGCGGAATATATCTACTTCAGGTCTGTCTTTTGTGAAGTCGGTATTTCACCCATTGCAATAGATGTTGTTGCGGGCTCCACTACTGTTAAAATTCTTTCATTCTATTTATTTACAGGGTGAAGAAAAACTCAACATAGATGACTTCTGGCAAATAGGACCATTCAAAACTAAAGAAGGTAGACTCAGGGAGGCAAATAATGTTGTACACTGTGTGGATAATGGCTATATATAGTAACAATTCAAAATAGTTTAAACAAGAAACGAATAGTGTAACTTGCAACATGGTGACAAATTTTGATGTCAACCCAACTGTCAAAAGTGACAGCTGTGGTTATGGTTCAGTAAGGTCTATACTTTTATTTTATTAAAAAAACTACGTTTTCTAGAATTTTTTAATAGCAAATGCCATCAGAAAATTCAGTTCCTTAAAATTGAAATTTTAGTTTCTAATCAGAATACAAAATGGTTGCGTTTTCCAACTATTTGTTATGAATAATAACAATGTTAGCAATTGCCAATCATTAACTTGCATTTAACCATAAGAATGTATATTTGTGTATTATTTTATCACCTTACGGTTTTCACAACTCTGCCTCCCATAACTGCATTGACATTCCAAATGTATACTACATTAATGATGATTTGAGTTCAGTTCATTGGCTACCCCAGATTTTGACTCAACAAATTTTTTGAGTCAAATGCTTTAAGTTTTGATTTTTATTTAAGAATTTTTATATTTATTTATAGAAAATATGTGACATATAAAACAGTTTATATTATATATAATGGATGTGTTAATCCAACCAATTTAACTATGCAATTTATTGTATTTTAGTTATAAGAAATTTGCATTGAATGCTGTACCAGATAGGAATCATTGTTTATTTTCATATTTTGTTGTGATTTAATTTCATAATTTTATACATAATAAAAACATATAATTAAATCGCTTTTTATACTAATAAAATTCTAATAATAATAAGTTTAATTACATCCTTTCGGCCTCACCAACAAGATGCACTGATTAAGTAAAAGACCAGCTGCGGTCCTCCGAATTACAAACGGTTGTAAGACACTTCCGGCCTTATCTATGAATGCCATCAGCGTCTTAATGAGGCAGGGGCCAAGAACAATAAAATACTCCAATGGATCTAGAGGAAACGACGCGGCGGTCGAACTTGCTTGCAAAGGCTTGAGTATTCAACCAATCGGTCCAAAGCCTATCGTCCCACTACCACCAGCATACCTCAGGTCGAAGATAATGGAAAGAAGTCACATCCTTCACTGCGACCTCTGGCATAACATAAAGGAGTGCAGAGAAACGAGAGAAGCCCTACCGAAGTTAGATAGGAGGACCTACTTGAGGTTACAAAACTTAAGCAGAAAGCAAATCCGAATAGCCATGGCAGCGTTCACAGGACTCAATAAAAACCTGTATAATTTAGGGATCACTGACTGCCCTCTTTGCAGAGCGTGTATGGAGGAAGAGGAAACGGCGTCACACGTCATGCTACACTGTCCTACAGTGTCCCAGTACAGGGTTAAGTATCTAGGTTCGCTGCGATCGCTTCCGGAGATCATTCACCAAATTTCAACAGCTTTAGCGAAATTGCTGGCTATTATTAAACACTCCCCTCCTCATCCACATAGAATGCCCAAGGAATTTATTCTATAAATAAATTAACCTAAAATGTACGGCAGTGGCATCAAGATTTAATATTTTGATTGGCCAATTTGATTGATGAATTGATTATTGCTTATTTATGAATCTGGATTGACTAAACTAATAATAATACATGCCTTGTGTGAAAATAGGGGTTGTTTGTATCGTGGTGTACTGTTAAACTAGATCTTACAATGGTCTAAGGAGACTGTTTATTCGTTGTAGCTAATACTTGTCCACTGCTGGAAGTAGCCTCCTTCAAAGATCGCCACAAAGATCATCCCTGCCACCCTCATCCATTGGTCAACCACCCACAAAAAAATCAAGTTAATTTATAGCTAATATGTGTTTTGAATATGACTAAAGTGCAAACTTAACACAAACTACCACTAGGTATTTCTCATTCCGGTAACTTTTCTGTAAGCACTAAAATGTTCTAGATACTGATATATTGTATCAATTGGGGTGTAAATCTCATTCATCCTACTCATCAAGTGTTGAGGTGGCTGGACAGGGACTGTGGGTCCTAGGAGACCCTGCAGGAACTCACGGAGTAGACCCCAGACAGCATTTGCCATCACACATGGTCGATATTCCACCTGGAAGGGCAGGAAATTTATTAACTACTGTAACGCACTACACAGCGAACACCTTATGTTCACACCCGTAGGGTTAAATTCGCCTAGCAACAGCGCGCGCGACGGATTAGCTAGCGAGCCGCCATCTTTTGTGTAGTTTAACACGGCCGCCCGCGCGCCATTAGCGTCACTATCGCTCCGACGCACGTACGGTGTCTTCTTCCTTCCTTCTCCTTCGTACTGTACTGTATCTACCGTTTTACGTATAATTGTTGGTTGTTTAAGTGTAATAAACGTTATTTACCAATCTCATTTGTTGTTTAATTCAGATCCTAGCCCTGTTGACCTTAAAATACTCATTTTTATGTGAGGTTGTTAATGTGGTAATAAACTTATTGGACCTCACCTAGCAAAAACTTTTGTGCTTTATTTCCTTATACAAGAGTCCTAAAAGGAGAAGAGCCCCCTTTGACCTCTAGACAGGAAAAAGGATGTTGCCTTTTCTATTCATTCCTTCCACATCCAATCCTCTTCCCACCCAATTCTTATAAGGATGCAAAAGGGGAGAGGTCTGAAATTGATCCTCTGGCATCAGATGAAACACAGAAGCATACTTCTTCTCTATGCATGTCTTTTGTGAGGTTGTGGTATTATACCTATCATGCCATGGATGTTGTTGTTCCTTGCTTCGAAGGCCAAAAATATTTATTACACACCCACTTTAAACAAATTAACATTATGTGAGGAACTACTTGTTTTCCTAGGATCTATTGAATAGGTTTGAAGGAAGTTCTATCTCCTGCAGTGAATGTCTGATATGACATGGTGATATATTTACCTCAATTAATATACCCTTAAAATTCTGATTCATTGTCACAGAACCTAGTTTAACACAGAAGTCACCCAGCTCGAATCTTGGACCTTTGCTCTCGATTTTGGTCTGTTTCTTTGATGTATAGTGCTGAGATAATTTCATCATCAGCAAGTCAAACAATCCATCAGCTATCACATGAATGTTTTTTGTACCACTTTCCAAAATTGAGAACACTGAAGCAGGTTGCTCAGAGTTGTGGAGAATGTGCACCGTTTTTGTTGTTCCTGGAAATGTTATAATACTTTGTTATCAACTTCAACTGTTACACTATCAGAAAGAGAAATTATATATTAAATATTTAGGATTCCGTTAAGGTTTTTTCACTGATTACAACAAATATAACTTGAATTAAATCATAATCACCATTTTGAAAGGGAAAAATTAATATATGCTTAATACACAAAAACTCTAAAAGTACTGAATGGATTTTAATAATACTTTCACCAAATACTTTATCTTTCAATCATGTTCTCCACCTGCATTAATTCTACAATAATCAATTTAAGAACCACACAAAGATCTTTTTAAGTAGTAATAAATAAGTATTTAAATAATAATTCAATTTAAAAAAAACATAATACCTAATGACAATGATTATTGCCATTTTAATGGTTTTATACAGTCGACGTAATGCGCTATGACATTCCGAAAAAGAAGATGAATACAATACACATGTGCACCGGCGAAAAACCCGTCCTTCCGGGTCAGGCGGGTAATAATTTAATAATAAAATTCCTTATATTTACCCATCTGAGGATGTGACAAGTAACTCTCACAATCAACTAAGAACTGTCCTTGCTGTGATGCACCTAATGCTAGTATACGTTTTGTAAGTAACTCGATGACATAGGTGCCTGTTTTATTCTCGGGTACTGGATATTGCTGTAAACTGATGACCGTATTCTTTAATTGCGAGTTTCATATTAAAATATTGTAAACGCAGAAAACGTAAATTACTTACACTGTAACACCCATTTTAAGCAACTATATATACATTTTTTGAAAAACTGGCCTGAATTAATCAGATGTTTAATTATCTTAGATTATTTATTTATTCATCAAAATATTGAAAAGACCCACTACATTAATGCAAACAACCAACCAACAGCAACATGCGTACCATCTATAGTAGTCTGTGAACATCAAACACAAAAACACAGTGTCAGTCACTGTCACACGTGTCACTGACACTGACAAATGAAACTTGACACGACAATCAAGTGTTGCTGTTGCTGATATATCTTATATATCTTACAAATTCGGTTCGTTCGACGCCGCTCGTTTAATGATTTCGATATTTAGCATTGATACAAAAAAGAGCAGACTACAGAAATATGGAATATAGGAGCTCGGGGATAATAATTGTTAAATGTAAAAGTTGTATTGCAAGTGCCTATACATTATTTAAATAATTTAAAAAATCGTGATTAAATTATTTTACAACTACTTTAACTATTAGACTAATGTAATGTGTAAAATTTTGCTTAATTTATTTTATTAGGTATTAAATCTAAGATTTTGTAATTGGATTCTTGCTATTGAACCAATGAAAAACGTCCTACGACCATGACAATTTCTTTGTACCAATGAAACCAAACAGATCCCATGACAGAATCAAATTTAGTACGATCTCTATCACAGCTGGACCAATGGATTGCCGACAAATAATTTTTGAGGCAAATTGACAAGTGAGGGGCCTCTTTACCTCATATATTTTACGAAGTATTTATTTACCTATTTAATCCATTTCGGTTTGATTGATGATTAAAGACATAGTTTGAAATATTGGCAAAATAAAACATTTGGAATTGCGTCAGACGCAGTTTTAAACTGTATTCGCGTAAAAATTGTATCAAAGTGCTTGTAATAAGCTGAAATAAAATATTTGGCGAGTGTTATTTCTATACTATTATCTAACATTGTTAAGATTGCTTAAAAATGATATCGGATAATGTGACACTGATTATGAAGGCCCCGAACCAACAAATAGAAGACCAGAACATAGAATGCCAATCTTCGTGGACAGTGAAACAGTTAAAAGGACATTTATCGGAAGTTTATCCCAGTAAACCAGTAAGATTTTTTCTTATTAAATTTCTATTATTACTTATATTGATGGTCAAGTACTTTTAATTTCTTCGTTTTCTAGTTATTACTAGATATGAAAACAATGGTTACGCTATATACACTATTTTATTAGAACCTTTTTTTATGAATTTCGTCTCAATTATTGAATTTCAATTTTAAGACATACATCGTCGTGGATCTTCGTTACCCTCAATGTGGAATACAGGAGATTAGAAATAATGACTATCGCATATAATAAGTAGTTATTAGAAGGTTTTGTGATTGGATTCTTCATTGGTTCAATAGTTAACCAATGAAAAACGTCAAACTTATTTAGTTTCAAAGATAGCAATATTGATAAGCTGGCTGTAAATTATGGTTTTAAATGAAGTTCAAAACAATTTTTATATATTTCTTACATTTAAAAATCATTTGTCAAAATTTGTGCTCTTTGATTTAGTTATAGATTTGTCATATAAGGAAATTAATAAGCTTAGTGAAAACTCTCAAACTTTTTAAAGTTAGATTCTTTTATAATATAAACCAATGCTTGACTACAAGTGCACCCGGTGTAAGTGGTGTTGTTATCGAAGGAAGAAGAATCTGTTATTATATGATAACTTTACCACGGATAGAACATACAGGTTTTTGACATGTGAACGAACTCCAAACAGAAGAATCCTCTCAAAGTTGAATTGAATGAAGAGACTATTGCTAAACATTATAAGTAGATGTTATCTAAAGCCAGCCAGTAGCCAGTAAAAGAAGTCTGTTGAAAAGCTTTATATATTTAAAGTTGTTAATCATTATCTATTATCAGCAAATTATTATGCATCACTCAGATATAAATAGTGATTGGTATGACATGCTATAATAGACTGATTATTTCATTATATTTAATGTATCTTGAGTGTATTGATATTTAAAATATTAAAGGCAAGCTAAAATGCTAATATAATATTGCCAATCTACTTTGATGTTCCTGTAATGTCATAGGTATTGGTAAATATTTTGTATTGTAATACCCTGTATTATGCCTAATGCCCTTGTAAAATTTAGTGTACTTAAATATCATGGACTTAATGCCTATTATTCAAAACACCACATTGGGGGACAAGGATAAAATGATGTGACGGTTTTGTGTTATGCGCATGAAATTTTGTAAGGAAAAAGTTGTACTATCTAGTGTCATGGTGGAAATTTTCAAATCATATTCATCTGATTAGTGACATACAAAAAGAAATTGGGGTACTCATAATGGACAAGCATAGATGTATGGATATGTAGACAAGACTTACATAACAGATGGCAAACAGATCTGTTATAAAACCAATAATATAGTATGGTAGATATTTTTAGAAAAGGTCTTCTTGAAAGCATAATTTGGTTACTGACCCATCCATTAATGATAACAAGTAAGATTTATGATGTTCTTTTTTTTTAAAGATTTCCCAGAGGTGTTGGCAGACTAAGGATTTCCATTTGCCACAGTCCTAGCACATCTCTTTAGCTTCTTTTATATTCATACATGATTGTTTGTTATGCGTGACCTAAATAAGAAAAAAGAAATAATTATGAATCAGCCTCTTTATTTCCTATAAATTTTATAAAGTTAGTGTACAAATTCTTATTTTTTTTTCATTTATAGGAACCCCTAGGTAGGGTAAAGGCCTCCTCCAAGAGATTCCAAAAACCAATATCTACATAGCAAATATATTAAGACAAAGTCTAGAAACCATAGGTGTTAATGACAGTCTCTATGTAGAGTGATGTCGTAATGGAGTAGCCTAGCAGAGGCTTTAACAGATTCACCGGAGTTGAGGCTGCAGTGCGAAGAGGGTGTTTAGCCTAATCCTCTTTGCAGTAACTGGAGTTGTGGAAAATGGTCTACTACTAACTAACATATCCAAACATTCTAAAAACAAATATATACAGAGCAAATCTACTATAGTCAGCTTGTGTAAAAAAATCAAACTTGAACTATCCATAGATGTATAAATGTCTTTAATCAAAATCTATGAAACAGCTGAGTCTCTTGTTATTAAATGGTTCATTATTTAACCATACACTAGCCAGAAATGAATGTGATCTTTGTTGTGTCTATGGTAACAGTATATAATGTAAAACATAGAAACAATACTCAACAAGCCAATGTTGTTTCAATATTTTAAACAAACTCATATTTCTTATCAAAACCAGTGCATTGTTAGTAACGGCATGCCATTTAACAATATTTTTATGACCTTGTAATTGAGGTTTTGTCATAATGAATTGATATCAATTTAGTGTATACACGTAACTAATTGGTTTAATAGTTTATATATTTATAGAAAAAAAACAGATTAGTGAATTTATTCAAAAATTTGTTTATCATTTTTGTTAACTAGTAAAGGGATGTTATTGTCAAATATGGCTGATTTTAAACATACCACGGTATGTTTCATAGACAATACATCCTATCAAATGTTGCCATCATCCTTGACAACAAATGTGTCATATCTCTCTCTATCTCAATTGGTTTAACAGACTAAATTTGCATTTATATATTGCATTCTGAATCTAACATTGGTTTCAAATATTACAACGAAATGTTGATTTTGTATCTCTTTTTCTATTTAAAAAAACAATTCATTATATATGAAGAGAGTTCTTGTTACATACGAAATAATTGTGCACTGTTATGACATACATCTAGTGAATGCATACCGCTTATAGACTTTTTTATTTAATTCGTTCATGACATCTGCATAAACAGTTTCAACGCACATGTGTTAATTCTAGAAACAATCGAATGATAACAATGAATGGCCACGTCATCCAATATTGATATTGTTTCATCTCCCTTATTTAGTATCCTAAGATGTATATTTTGTACCTGTAATAATTTATAAACATATTGACGAAGTCAAAGTTTAAATAGACCAAAACAGTAGGTATGTCTGTGTGTTTGTTTGTAGTTAAACTTTATACCCACGTTAAACGATAATGAACAGTTTTAGTGATAATATTTGTTGTTAAATAACCACCAAAACAGACCGTATAAATACTTTATTTCAAAATGGCGTGTGCTGTATGCGTAACGCTTGTATAGACACAAAGGCTGTGTGTGCGGCTGATACGAGTGCCGCGTCACTGCCACACATATTTGACAAGCACACGCACAATGACTTGAACTGTTATACTGCTACTTTACGTTACAATCTTTAACTGTATGCTTTTTTGTCGTTCTTAGGTATTAATATATTTTAATGTACAACTTAAATTCAACTCAAATTTTTGGTAGTGTAAAACAACAAAGACAAACAAGAGCGAAAGTGCTCATCATTTTTTTTTTTTAATTTTACAAATTACCCCAGAACTCCGCTCCTGGTGAACCGATGTCGATGATTCTTTTTTGTTCGAGAGTTAGTGCTTGTGGTTGGTTACAAGGATAGGTTTATCAGAATATGAATAAATAAAAAAGTCTATAGACTCCCCCCTCCCCCCCCTAGTAAATTAATGATTTTTAACTATTCTTTTATTATATATATAGCTTGTTCCAAATCAAGATGAAAAATTGTAAACAAAGGGTACACTTACTTATTACGTTACGTACTTTTAAAGTTTTTCTCAAATTGCCTTATAACATTAGCTATCCATGCCGTACAATTTCATTTCACTTTACCTCACGATTTCCACAAAGTTACAATATATCCGATTTAAACGTAAATTAGTATAATGGCCGCCTACGTGGCGTTACCAAGTTTGTTTGTTTACAAAATTTCCATCTTGATTTGGAACAAACTATACACATGTTTGAGACCAGTTACCAAAAATTATTACTTGATAAATTATACAGTAGTAACCTTCATTTATAAACATCACAGAAAAAGTACTTATAGCTTGTAAAACACATTAACGGAATAATATTTTTGCAGAAAACAGACGAACAGAAAATCATCTATTCTGGTCAACTATTAGACGACAACAGTATACTGAAAGACGTACTACGATCTTACGACAGTGGCATTGTGCATACCATGCACTTGGTCTGCAAGCCATCACGCAACATGACCAAAGAGAAGATCGAAAAGACCGCAGAGACGGTGCCACCCGCCCAAGTGGTCCACAACGAAAACGTACGACAGGCGGAAACCACGTCGAGACCGGAGACCAGGCAAAATGACCAGAACCACAACGTCGAATTGCAGAACTATAGGAATTCGTTCGTTAACAACTATGGCAGGGTGCCCCCATACCCGAATTACAATTTTGGTGAAGGTTATCTCCAGGGACCGAATGACGCTGCCATGTTCGCCAACCACATGATGATGGTGCAACAAGCCTATTTGCAGTACATGCAGCAGTATGCTAACATGTTAGTATTGCTTTGCCATAGAATTTTTATTTCACCCGTGTCAAAAATGAAATTACATAATAAATCCTAATCAGATTAATTTAAAACATTTATTTTACATGTCACTCTTGGCGCCCTAAAAATTTTGTTATAATTTTTTATTGATTTGTGCAAAAATACTCCATAAATGAATTACTCTTAACATCACATTTCACAATTAATGAATTTCATTATTTCACCACAAATTGACATTTAAAAGACGTGTGTATAACTACACTTTGATATTGGCAAACGTCTGTGAGGAGAATATTACAAAGTCAAAAAATTTAGTGACTTTAATTTGGCTTCAATTTACCTATTTTTTTCATTAAAAAAATTACAGTTAACAAGTGATCGACCAGTGGTCGAAAAGCCGCCATAATTAATTAAGTTATTACCTAAAGCCGAACATCTTATAAACCCGAAACCACAAATCGCTAGATGGCGCTGTCTTTAAGTTTAGTTTTCTCGGCTTTTCCGTTGTAAACTTAAACATGTCTTCGCTTCATATTCATTTATAAATCCGTGACAGGCACCGAGTGGCTTCCGAGCAGGGCGAGGTGGTGGCGGCGGCGGCGGGGGCGGAGGTACGGGCGCCCCCACAGGAGGTAGAAGCGGGCGCTGCCGGCGAGGAGGCGCAGCCGCGCGACTGGCTCGACCAGGTTTACGTTGCGTCGCGCATCGCGATCATGCTCTCACTGGTGTGCCTGTACGGCAGCCCCGCCAGGCTGCTGATGGTGCTTTTGCTTGCTGTCACCGCGTACCTGTGAGTACATACACACTATCTTGGTAGTTGTTATTGTACAGCTGTCAGTGCCTGTCAGGTACATCCATATTAACTTGATAATTGGTATTATGCAACTATTACTGCGTAACTGCGACTATCGCACACTCACCATCTTGACAGTTGACATGTTGGTAGTCCACATGTTCCTTACCTTATGCAAGATCACACTCTAAACGTGAAAATATACGAGGGAAATAGAATGTACGGAAGTGTTCGTGTAGGCTATTAACTTGTTGGAACACCAGGTTGGAATACGACCATCTGCTACTTTATTTAAAAAATGTTGTCATTTATGTTTTCTTCTTTAATATATTACAGGCACCAAATCGGTTTCTTCCGCGTCCTCAACATTCAGCGCAATAACGCTCCAAATGCGACCCCCACCGCGGAATCCGAACCCACGCGTCAACAACAGTCTTTACTTGCATCTACTTGGATCATAATCACATCATTCTTCGCCTCCATCATTCCAGAGACAATTTAATGTCAGCAATCGAATAAAAATCGATTTCTGTCGTATTTGATACATCACAATTATAGGTAATCGATATTTCCGGATGGCAACGATTGTTATATTTCTATGCAAACTCGATATATCGAGTTATCAATTAATTCTTTGAAATTGTTAATGTACGTAGTTAAATCTTCGGTGTACGATGTCAAAATGTATCTAGATATTTTTTATTTATTTATTGGATCTTCCAATAGAATATGGATTTGTACTAAAAATGCCTAAAATACTGGCAACAAATTCTAGAAAGTATTAGAAATTTTTTAATTTTACCGATAAATCTGTCTGCTCGATAATCTCCCGCAAAATAACGATAAAAGTTATGTTAATGTTCCAATAAGATATTTATATCCAGTAAAGTAAAGTAAAATAAGATCACATGGCGAGGTGCGATAAAAGCTAATATTTCTCTCATTGTTCCTCTTTAATTTGCCGATTGTGAGCGGACTAGTCAGATTTACCCAATTGTTACTAATGGAAATGATTGTATAATACATTTCTAAGCATAATTTAAAGAAAAAAAACTTTAACCAAATTATAAACAAAATGACCATGATAATGAAATCGGAAGAAAGCATAGAGTGGACATGACCTACCATGATCTAATTATATTAATATTCTTGTGGAAGGAAAAGAAAGCAACAAATTAAGTCTCTTCTAATTTGAGATAAGATTTACTTCAAAGAATTTTAGGCACTTTTATGATACAAACTATTGAAATATAATATTGTAAATGATACGTAAAGAACTATAAAAATCTCACATCATAATGTAAACATTTATATAATGCTTTTAATATATTGTACGGATAAAAATAATCGGTGTTGCAAGATTTTACTTAAATAAATAGTGACCAAAGTGTCTATTATATTTGTTGTAAATATAAACACCTTAAAGTTATCGTAATCACTTCACATTTTAATCAGCACATTGCGTATTTTAATTTAAAAATAACAACTATGATCTATGGTTTAAGAATGTCATCGACAAAGTTATTAGAAAGAAATTGCATTTTGTTTTCTAAAACAAATTACAATTTTAAATTGTTCTTGTTTTCTATTTAAAAATTTAATGGCATCCGGACATCTCGTGTACTGATTTAAAACCAAATATTATGTGTATATTAATTGCCAAGATATATTTTTTTAGTCGTAGGATATTAAGAGAAATACATACGGGGCGTTTTAAAATGTGCTTGTGACGGTTTATATGTATAATTATTGTAAGTGGAGTTTATTTTTGGGGCGAAAAGGAAAATGGTAAATTAAAATTATTATCAGTCATTTTGACGAAAACGAAATTCCTCGTATGTTTTTTTTAAACAGTATAAATTAAAATTAGTTTCTAATTTTCGATTTCTTTGTTTCTATTAGTTGGTATTTCCATTAATGCAGTTGTGGGAATGTTATCTTTGATAATTTCTTTGTTGATGGTTTCTATACACACTAATTTGTGGTACCAGTAATTGCCTAACAATATTTTTTATCTAATAGTATTTATAAATATTGAGGGACCTTTTTTTTACGTCACAGCGACATGCATGTACGGCAATAATTTAACGAAGTTAATGAATGAATATCGATACAGCCTTGTCGCTTGCTGTAGAAACAATGACAAGGGTTGTTGTTCTACGCGAGTCTAATATTATTAATGACTTTGAATTCCTCATAATGTACTCTGATTAGAATACATCACCGAAGGGTGAATAACGACAAGCTACAAGGTCGTTGCGTCGTCGCAGTACTGTGATTTCCATAGACTGTGTCACAGGAGCAAATCCGGTGACGCAACTCGCAGCTCTATGACGACGCAGCGTCGCCCAGGGCGTACGTGTCAGTCTTTAAATGAAGTTGAAGTTCAATAATATAAAAATGCTCAGCCCGAATGTTGTCCCTCCCCGCTTCGTCTATGCAGCGTCAACGCAACACTTACGTTTGGTACCATAGAGAATTTGATGTTTTTTTAGACTAAGTGATGCCTTACTCCATATAAACTATTTAGCCACAATCAGTGTAACGGAAGTCGTGAAATATTGTCTTTGATTAACCTTGTTTCCATTGCGAGGTTTTAGAAAGAAATTGTTTTATTTTCATTTCAAATACATAGTGAAGTTATCTCTTTGTTATTGTCGGTATTAATACATTGCCATATTTAAATATACATCTATTGTTGCCTCTTAATATTAAGAGATGTCAAAAAAATGTGTATTGGTTATTTTTAATCGTAATTTTTATTTAAACATTTTAGGAAGTTTATTTATTTATAACCTATATACATACATACAAAGATCATCTGCATTTCTTAATAGATAAGCTATTTAAATGTTAATGTTGGTATTAAAGCATGATATAAAACTATTTACATACTCTGTGATAAGGTTTTGGTTTTTTTGTTTGCACTATCGTAAATAAATAGAAAGTAAACTATATTTTGTTTTTATTTAATTGTTCATAACTTCATACAAAATTTGATTTTATGACACGGATGCTAAACTTGTACATCCCCTAGCGCCATAGGGATCTATTGGATTTTGAAGAGTAGAGAAATTATCATGTTATCCTTGAACTATTGTTCGGGTGAATGCTTTATGACAAGTTTGTGAACCCTGCACTCCTTTGCGTCGCGTTCAAATCGTCAGATTATTGAAATGCACACTTATTAAATGTAAACAATCCCCCTTTATCTTAATCTGACACGATTGTATATGTACAATGATTGTTTTTTTACAATTTTAATGGGCTACCCTAAGCGCGCAGCTGTACATGGATGACTGATTTATGGCGTAGGGTACTTGTCAAATACCCACCAATATGAAAATCCGAAGCACTCGAGGATTTACAGAAATACCTGCTTTGGGTCCCGTAGTATTAGTATATAATTTTCTAGCAATATCATGAAAGACGGAAAATTATATTCATTTGTATGTACATAAGAAAAGTTTTCCATAAACAACTTAAAAGTCCATGTCCATCCATGTTCGCACCTTGTAACACTGCGTGAGCTTTTCATTTTATTTAATTCCTCTACTAAATGATGGTTCCCAACCTTGTATGTAATATGGACCTAAATTTCCTCTCTTCTGTCGATCACCAATATTGTAAAAGATCAAGATTTAATATTCCCTGTTTGTAGCAAAAGAATTTAGTAATTTTTGAATTACTTTTAAATATTCTAAAGAACATTTCATTCTGTTTGCATATTCATGTTGCTATCTAATTGGTTTGCTTGTTCCTTACTATTTGCTGCATTTATCAAATCATCTGTCAGATTATTTACTTTCTCAATATCTGGCATTTCGATATCTGCATTAATTTCACCTACATATTTATTAATACTATTTTCTTCGTTAATTTTTGTTGCAGTATCAGAATTTTTGCTTCCAGTATTATGAATATCTACTGTAATAGATTCATTCACAGACATTAAACCATCTTCGTCATCCGAACTGTCTATGGTATTTGTTCTATTATGCTTTTTAGTTACAACTATTTCATCTGGATTACTAGATTCCTCAATAATACTAGTATTTTCTTTTATTGTATTATTTGTTTCAGTATTATTTTTTAGTCTAGCGAGACGCCTCTCTTCAGCTAGTTTGCGATTTCTCATCATTCTTTCTCTTTGTTCTTCACTGATTGATGGAGAAGATGTTGCTTTTGATGCGGTGAACAGAGACCTGCAAAATGTTTGAATAAAATATACAAATTAATTTGTAATCGAGAAAGATAGGTGGAGATAATGAATTTCCATTTAGTACGGTCTGTGCACACTTCTTGCTTCTTCTACAATCAACATCTATGCATACATGCTTGTCGGTTTGGGTTACGTTTGATTTGAATCAGAGAACAAGCTCTCGAGAACTTAGATGTGTACTTTATTTAATGACAATTTTATAAAGTTGAGGCATTATTGATTTTCCTTGAGTTGCTGTACTAATGCCTTGAGAATTATGCTATGTATGACTCTGAATAATTGGTTTGCAAATAATAATTTATATGGATGCAGTAGCAACAGATTGTGGAAGTCCATAGTTCTGGGTTCACACACACACATATTGCTTAACAATTGATAGAAACTATGCATTCACAATGCGCACATAAATCCCTACCTATCCACAACAGAATCTTCTAGCACAGTTTTCTTAACAGATACAGGGGCAGGTGTATTTCTTGCCAATTCAATTTGCTGCTGCAAAAGCTTGTCGAACTCATCTTCTTCTCTCTCAACTGGAAGAGCCTCATCATCGCTAGAATCCTTCTGGACTACAGTCTCCTCTGAAATATACTGGTCCGATCTTATTTTTTGTAAATGGACCTGCAATATGATAAAGGAATGGCTCGAATAAAAGTATATGAGTAGTAAATGAAATGGTCCGAACAACAAATATTGTCTTCTTTAATAACTATGTTGAGTCAGTAGGTTGAATTGGCAATGGGGATCTGTCATGCTAGCAATAATAGATAGGGGAGGAAGGAATCTTGGAATGAAGGCTCTGGAGGATGGGGACCAGAAGCATAGCCCTCCTTCCCGAAGAACTGATACCCTCATGAGGATAGCACAAAGACAACTATTAAGTCTTTTATGTTAAAATAATATGTAAGTGGCAGTTTAGAGCTAATTACTGATATAAATATAAATTACCATAACTGGCCGCTTTTTGCCCAGCATCTCAATCTTCTTTAAACAATCTCCAAACTCAAATCTAGGATACAGTCTGTAAGCCCAATGTTCTAGTTTCTTAAGCACTAAGTCCAAGTCTTCTTTTTCATGACCTTTGCCTAAAAATATCTTTTTAATTTATGTAAAGTACATTAAAATAGAGAATCAAATCTATACACAGCAGTATTCAAATATGCAATGAGGAACCCCAGACAATAGTTACCTTTAAATTTAAAATCCTTAAAATGTTCGGGAATAACCTGTATTCCCCTAGGACCCGTCAGCCGAGCGGGATTTAAAATAAATCTCGGATTTTTAATAGTTCGTTTCGTTTTTGTGCTCGAAGGGTCCACGCGCTTTTTCTCTTCCTCTGCAACGGGTGCATATAATGGTTATACATTTACCATAACACTAACTTGTCATCAGAAAATAGTTTAGTTTTCTAGATATTATGTACTGATAAATACCGGCTTCGTCCTCTTTTTCGCTGTTATCATCGCTATCAGAACGGACTTGAGGTTTGTCGTCATAATCATCTCCTTCAATAATACGTTCCAGTTCCCTCGCTTCATTTGCCTCGTCTCTCAAAAATATATCTTCCAGAAGGGACATCTTTTCTTTAAAATAAAAATAACAAAATCGTACAATTTCAAAGCCAAATTTGATTGATATTTGATACTGCTGACAACTTCGCAATTTCGCACTAACTTAAGCTGTCAAATAATGGCGGGAATTGTGCAAAAAAAACGAAGAATTACCGTAGTCTATGGATTTAAAAGACAAGAGTAGTGGCTCTTTTTTCTAATATTAAGAAATGTCTCGAATACTAATTTGTAAAAGTCATTATAATTTATAGAATTTAGATATGACCAAAAGAAAAAATCCTTCAAAGTATGGGTTTCCGTCTATCAAATTTTACAATTTTGGGAATTAATAGAACACAAAGATATTAATGCAAAATTGAAAACAAACCTACGAAACAATGGCTTATTGCATTATTATCTTAAACATTCTTCACAAAATAAAAACATAGCGTAAACAAGAAATCACAACATCAAAAAAATATACGGTACTTGTACCTTTTCGCTGCATTTTCTTTATGGTAGGAAGTTGGTAGAATGGTAGGGGGTAAATGAGCAATCGGTTCCGCAAACATAAGGTGACCGCTACCCATAGGCATGCATCAGCAACAAGCTAATGAGTTGCAGATGTATTGAGTAACTGCAATAGAGGAATGGGGAGGGAATAAACAGAAAAAAAATGATTTTCCTATCCATCCCCTCCCCCGTCAAAACCTCTTCCCCTCCCTTTTTCTATTATTAAAACTTTAAAAAAATAGGAAGAATAAGAGGACTAGAATTAAGCATCCTGCACCAGACTCATGATACAAAACGCAGAAGCATACTTCTACCACACGCCTGCCTTCTGCGAGATCGTGATATTTTACCAATCGACCCAGCCCTTGCGTGCAAAAAGATGTTGTTGCCAAAATATTTTAGGATGATCACTCGTCGTGTTCGATTTGCTACCATATCTTCATCTAATACATTGAGAATTAGTAAACTACAGTACAAAGAATATTGTAATACATAATGTGTAATTCAATAACACTAAAATTTGAATTAGTGTAATCTACACTTTCAGACACCCACAGACGAAGCATGTCGATAAATCGATGAATTATTAATAATGAGACTAAAAATAAAATTTACACTACTTGGCTTTATAAAATTTGCGTAGGACAATACGCAATATAATCGAAATTATGCAATCAAAAAAATTGGCATTAAAACTGGCCATTCTTTAAATCGTAACGTCGGTCATGGTACACCACTAGGAAGTCACGTGACCAGCTTGCGTTTGAGAGCGCATTCACAGGTATGGAAATAATACATTTTATTAGAATTTGTGCTGTATTTCGGATAGTAAATTAGTTTTAAGGTAAAGAAACAAAGTTAAGATTTTGATGTGTACTGATGTGTCGTTAAATACGGTGTGAATTTGTGTCGTTCTCGTTTATTTCATCAACAAAGACTGTCATTTTGATACCAAGAAAGGTGCTTCAAGAATGGCGTCCCCCACATGTGCCGCTCGCCTATTGAATTTCGTCTCTGTTGGGCGTTTAAGAACTTGATGACGTGAGCTCCGTTACGGTGCAGATGTGCACATAAATCGGATTTTGGTGCTTTTGTGGAAAAATTTGCATCATACGTTTTCATATTGGTTTAGTCTCGCGCTTCATTCAGTTATGAATCATTGCCCCGAATTTTACACAAAGTAATGTAAAATTTTACCTTATACCGTATGGCGATTTGGCGTGATATCAAACGTTAAGATTTTGGCGCTAATGTGACTAAATTTAGATTAATTAGTACAAGTTCCGGTGGTTTTGTTTTGTTTACTAATTTACCGCTTCAACAACGCCTTAGATTATCCAATACGAAATGTTTTCTTTATCTTTTGTTTTCCTTGACAATACATAAACATCTTTATTTCCATGTTCACTTACTTCCCCGTTTACATATTCAGCCTTGACTTACATTCATCAGGTTCCCATTTGAAAATATGTAAAATAACAGAACAATCCAGGTAGTCTTGGCAACGAAAATATTACCAAAGAATTTAACTTTTTTAATACTTTCAAATATGATTGAACCATATTTCATTATATTCTGGTTCAGTTAATTAACAAAATTTATGTAAGATTCAAAATTGGATAAACCTTAAAAATGTTTTAATTTATGTGATTAATATAATTGTAAAATTAGTTCATCCGTTGGTACAGTGCAGTATATAAGTTATTTCTTGTAAAAATTGATGTACCAGGATTGTATCAAAACAGGAATTTTAACAAAAAAGTAATGAAACAGTATTAGTAGTAGAAAACTTAAAGATCTTACAAGACATGATATATCTTGAATACTTCTGAAATTCCTTAGTTGTTAGCTGTATTACTTTGTTGTATTATTCTAAATCAGGGTTTCCCAAACTATGGTTCATAAAGTAGGATGCAACCGAGGTAATGACCGGATGGTCACTGACAACAGTGTTAATATTAGGACATTCTAGTTTGTGGCTATATTTGCCCTTTTTTCTAAGACAGCCAAAAGATGGATCCTAAGAATGGATTTTTTTTGTCAGATATCTTTTAAATCATAATATAATGAATACTTAAATTATTGTCCATTTAGTTGCATCAAAGACCACACTAACACAAAAAACATACTGCTTTCTCATATGTTAGATGAGATTTTACATAAATAAGACTTCTTTTGCTTCAGTGCACAGTTCTACAAATATTATTTTAGTAATAAATAATGTTTCTCATGTATCTAACATGTTCCGAAAGATATTTAATTTAAGCATTCATATCTTCCTGTTTAGGAAGTACACATAGATATTGTATCTATATTCTGTTACTATACCACTTTGTATACATAAATGCATAATTTATAGCAATTTCCAGTACTGACATTCTTGCATTGTACAATATTTCTGTTTGTACAAACCTCATTCCAATGATCTAGTAACACACATTGCATTCCATCAATCACATTTTTAGAGTTCCATGGCCAAAGGGTAAAACAGGACTCTATTACTAAGACTCTTGTCCATCTGTCTGTCTGTCACCAATGAACTCATGAGCTATGATATTAGACAGTTGGAATTTACACAGATGATGATTGAGAACACTGTCTGCTTTGCAACCACGAGGGAAAGGTTGAATATCTACTTTGGGGTATCCGTTACTATAAAGATGATATCTATGGCAAGGAATTACCCAGTTGATTTAGTGAGTAGTGGCTACATAGTTCTACCAATGTAATATCATTTTAACTGACTAAAGATATGCCTTATCAAGCAATTTACATTTTACACATAGGACGTTGACACATCATTGGAGTATTATTTTAATTTATACTCTCATCCTTAACTATTATTTTATTACATTTAAGAACTACATACAACATTAGCCTAAAATCTATATTTCCGGAAAGTTACATAGCATGGTCCTGGATTGTGATGCCACTGCCAACGCATAAGTCTCTACCTCCCATCTTTCTGCACAAGTCGTGCAGAAGTTAAGAGGAAGCTTTGCTCCGGTATGCTCCTTGGAAGATCCTGGGCCCTGATTGCACTTGTCCATGGCCCCTGAGTTGGTTTTACTGAGTAAAAGCTCACTTAACCCTTGTCCCTTGATTTTTGTATCAGGATTAATTAAAAATTTGAATACTTTAACTCCACAATAATTGAAAATAGATTCTTCTTATTTACTCTGTATTACCTACTGCTTCTATTTTATTTGAAAATCGATTGACTTAATTTTGGATGTACAATCTCAAAGGCATGATTCAAACAATGATAACCTCATCCTTTTTGAAGTCGGTTAAAAAACATAAGGATGTGTTCTTCCTAATTATCAGGTGTAATTTAAGTCCTCTTCCCCTTCGCACCCTAGCCATAAGGGTAACCCTATAAAGGGATAGGATGTGAATGAGAGAAGTGGACGGGGAGGGGGAAAAGGAAATATCCTTTTTTCTGTCTACTCCCTCCTCTGTCTATTAAAGGTAGGCAACATATTTGTTTGTTGTGGATGTCTATAGGAAGCGTTCACTTGATATCAAGTGATCCGCTTGCTCCTTTGCCTACCTTATTCCATAAAAAAATGGTACATGTATATTTCAGTTTTATGATTGTAATATAAAGAAATAATGTGTAAGTTCATCTATATCTTACATTTTAACTAGTTAATTGTTTAATTGTATTGTGTAACACAGTAGGTATGTATCATACATATCGCATTCACATTAGGTAAACAAATGAGAATTTGCTGCCATCATATTCTAAGTAATAATTAAACCTATGGTATGTTGTAGGTATTACATTCTACATGTTCTAGAAATTATAAACAATATGTCAGCAATCTTCATAGCTTAAGTTTTTATAGGTGTGTCATTTCAGGCCTAACATATTAGTTCTGGTTTTTAATTCTTTCCATTTGTAAAGTTCCATGACGAATACTTGAGTAGTTTTCGTGTGAGAGTGTAACAAACAAACTTATATTCACTCATACATTTGATATATGTTGTGGGTAAGTGAGTGGCAGTGTTGGTTGGAAAGGTCCCGAAAGAATAATATTGATTACATTGATAAACTAAAGAAAGGCGATAGGGTAGGCCTTCATAATGGAACAGACATACAAACATACACATTCATTCTTCTCATTTGATAGATGAAAGGAAAATAAGCAGGATTGTTATAAATAATTTGATATTATGTCCCACATTAAAATAACCTTTTATTTAAACTATTGGATTATAAATAAAATGTAAATGTTTACAAAGTAAACACATAACAGGGCAGCATTCATAATGAGAAGCTTGGTTCTTATTTCTTTGAACTGATAAATTTATAATGAAACAATATGATTATTGTGTAATCGTTTTTGTTGATTATAAAGTTAATGTCAATTTTTTATCTACAGTAATAATACATTTATTAAAAAATAAACACCAGGCCGTAGACAGTTTCCCCATATGTTAAAGATTAATTGATTTCTAAAAATTGCAAATTTATATTTTTTGATTCATAACTTTTTTGTTAAATTTTTTTAATTACCAAGTATATTGACCTTTAAGCCTTTGCACGGGTAGGACGTCGCACGCCCTTGGGAATAATTGGTTGTATGCACTTAACTCTTATTTTACCAGTGTGACAAGAGCTATTCCGTTGCTGATGTAGTCAAATGTAGCAAGGACCGGTATTGGTCGGGCGCGCTACCCTTCTCGTCAGGCAACATGCGAACTAGACGCCCGTCTTTTCTGCTTAAAATGCCTTTAAACCCCAAAGTAATTTCTTGAAAATAAATTATTAATATCCCTTGTGATAAAGTGATTAACATACAAACTGTTTTCTGATTTGTTTGTTCATAATTCTCATAAACTAACTGTTCTATCGACTTTGTCTGCATGAGAATCATTAAAAATGTTTTTCGTACACATACTCATAAAAAAGTTTGTTTTTCGAGTCGACCGAACAAAAAATTAATGGGATAGACCACCACCACCACCACCACCACCACCACCACCACCACCACCACCACCACCACCACCACCACCACCAACACCACCAACACCACCACCACCACCACCACCACCACCAACACCACCAACACCAACACCATCATTTTAACTTCTTGCGAGGAACCTCTTCTCTTTTAACCTTAAAAGTCCCATCAATATCGATATAGTCGTTTCGGAGATCACCCAGAACATAGAGACAGACAAATTTGTATTTTTGTTATAAAGTACCGTATATATTGTGTATTGAAGTATGGAAATTTTATTTGTATATTACATACAGACAATACAATTTTATTCATCTGTATTGTTAAAATTAGGTCGATTTTGTCACAACTTCATTCATTTTAATAAGATCTTCAGTATTATAACAAAGTTATATTATAGTATCTATCGTATCGTAACGTTTAGAATGTGCAAGGGAAACTCATTAGGTAGTCGACCTTACGTCTTCAACGAAACTTAAACGTTTCAATCCTCACAATATTTTACCTTCAATGATGATTCAACAGTACTTAGACTCGGCTTGGAGTAAACTTTATATATTTCAATTGATTAATGCTTACATGTTCTAAGGAGGTAGGCAGAAATAAGTAGGATTTTGCTATTGTATTACATAGTCGTAACGTCAATATTTTTAAATGTACGCATTATATGTGGTGTTAAAAGCAATATTATTATTAAATTTTACCTCTAATATTCTTGAATTTAGGTTTAGTTTTTGGTTTCGAAACTTATTTTTTTTAAATTCACATTATTTCTTACGTTCTAGAGCACATAATAGTACACTTATGTACAGAGTTGACTCGTTCAGGAATAAATCACTTATCATTCGCGTTCTCGTTCCAGCATAAAGTTCGCGCTCATTTCTAGACAGCTCTTCATCCATTCTCCTACAACTATAACTTCTTTATTGTTGCTGATTGTACTCTGTAACCAGGGGCGGATCTATCATAGGGATTTATGGGCTGCAACCCAGGTCTCAGATATAGGGATCCCAAGGTGAAGGACCCAAGAGTTATTAGATTTTTGTTTTCCTTGTCCCGAATATAAACTGACGAATCGCAGATCTTGTTTTTTTTAGGTAGAGGCCCCAAATATATAAGCCGCACAAACTCACGGGCTATCACTGTATGTAACGGAACTTTAGGACGTTTCGTTTATTTTTTTATTGAAATTGAATACGTACTGAGAGCTTATTTATTCTAGCTGTGATTCACTGTGCCGACCATCATATTGTATTATGCAGACTTGCTTCTTGTCGATCGATAAGTGAACGAATGTAGGTAGTTGTTTGTCACGCGGCGGGTAGTTTAAAATTCAATCGCTCCGAAATAGCACGCGCGACGGACACGTGGTGTGTTTCGAACGGACACGTAACGTGTTTTCCAATTCAGTACCGATCAAGGATACGGTTGCAAAACGTGAGGAAAATTATGTGGCATGTCTGAATCTCTGAGATTTTGTACACCCTTATTTTAACAAAACAGTTTGAAAAGAACTGAATTATTTGCTTACATACTTTGATGAATTAGTGTTGGATTTCTGACCAACTATCCAATAACAAATGACGCACGAAGACATAATTTTAATTTTTGTCACTCGTTGATTATCATTTTGGTAGGTAGGAGAGAATATCATAATCAAGAAGTTAAAAATAGGGAGAAGGTCAACGATTAGGAGATATTCAAGACAGAGAAAGATATGAGCGAGGCGGTAATAGGTTATTGGTTAAGGGAACAGTCTGCTAAACATGTGGTCGCGGGTTCGAATCTGTCATTAGCGCAAACTTAAGCTTAGCTGAAGTGGTTTAAGGTACCCAATATACTAATATTTTAAAAAATCTACAAATTATGTATAAAGTTCTAAGTTCAGACGGCCTTTTTATACTGCGTCAATTTTTAATATACACTGTCGGCCAAAAGTTTGAGACCACCTTGTAAAAATTACAATTTGACTAAAACTCCAAAGTTAGTGCTCTACAAATTATTTATTTACCTTATTAAATAGGGAACTTTTTATGTAACATAAAATAATTTAAAAACTACAATAATTGCCATTATTATTAATAAAAAAATATATTATTTAAACCAACTTTTCGTCGAAAAATCTTCCCTTACTTTTTATAACTTTTTTGACCAATCTTGGTAACTGGGCTATTAGTTTATTGATAGTTTCTTGTGAAACATTGTTCCAACTCTCTTGTAAAGTCCTCCAGAGGTTTTCTTTTGACGTCGGACAATGACTACGGACGTTTCTGTCCATCTCCTCCGCCAGAAGCTCTATCGGATTGAGATCCGGACTCTGAGGGGGCCACTCCATGTTTTTCGAAACTCCTTCCGTCTCTTTGTGCTCTAAATATCCCCTGCATAGTTTAGAACTATGTTTTGGATCATTATCTTGTTGGAAAATGAATCCATCTCCAATCAAACGTAGCCCGGAAGGAACAGCGTTTCGCTCCAGTATCTCTTTGTACTGCTCCTTTTTCATTATTCCTTCAATTTTAACCAAATCTCCGGTCCCATAGCCAGAGAAACATCCCCAGACCATAATAGAGCCTCCACCATGTTTGACTGTTGGTACTACACAGTCTGGCAACATCTTTTCTTCGGCACTACGACATACAAAAACTCTTGTTTTCGAACCGAATATTTCGAACTTTGATTCATCAGTCCAAAGAACTTTTTTAAAGTCTTCTTCAGTCCAATATCGATGAGTAAGAGCCCACTGCAGACGTTTCTTTTTGTTTTGTGTCCGTAACAGTGGTTTACGAACAGCTACGCGACCAAACAAATTGGCATCTCGAAGTCTTCTCTTTACTGTTGTCAATGATACAGGTTCCGGTCGAGTTTTATTGAGTTCAGCTCGAATTTCTGGTGCTGTTAATCGTCTATTACGCTTGCTTGTTACAACAATGAAGTTGTCTTCGCTAGAAGTGGTTGCTCTCGGCCTCCCCGAGCGCGGTAGGTCTTGATGACTGACTGCCGGTTGTCTTGTATCGAGTTATTGCGTTATGAACACAAGTCTTCGATAACTTCAGCTTAGCGGCAATTTCTCGTTCAGACTTGCCTTCGTCGTATAGAGTAACGATGGCGGAACGAGTTTCACTGGAGATTTCACGGACTTTTCCCATTTTTGGAGATCTTCACTTGACACAACAGCAGCTCAGACTGAATAGATTTAACTTCGGAAGAGCAATCTGCACTCCTAAGTGACCTCCATACTAAGACTTTATTCCACATTAGGCTATCTCGACAGATTACTGTTACAGTTTAAATTAAATTTTTACTGTTTTTTTATTTCGATTCCAATCAATTTAGTAGGAAGCCCTTTTACCACTTCTAAACTCTCTTCCTTTGCCCAGTTTGCCCACACCCACAGATTATTATAATAGTTCATGTCATAATATATTTTTTTTTATTATTTCCAGCTGCTTGTAAATAGAGGCTGTAAATATAACCATAGTGAATAAAGATGAGTTTGGGAGCGCGCGCCACCAAGGGTGGTGCGAAGGCGGGCGGCAAGGACGGCAAGCACGCACAGGACAAAGGCAAGGCCACAGACAAGCCGCAGCCCAAGGAGAAGGTCAAGTTACAGGTGTGTGTTGCATTAGACAAAATCTTTACTTACACAAAACTAAGTTAACTTTATCCAGCAGCATCTGATGTTGTAAGGGTTTAGACTCGACTGGGGAAGTTTACTAGAATAATCGGGTAGTCTCCAGAATGAGCGAGAATGCATGCCGCGCGCTGTCTCGCTCACTCACATCACGCGTATTTCCGTCGCGCTCGCACCGCTGAGTAGCGGCTCTAGATCCTTCGCCGGGGGGCGTGGCGGCGCACGCATTCCAGCGTCGTGTAGAGCTTTCGAGAATCTTCGCGCGACACCGCTGCGTTGTTATTGTGACCATATTAATTCTATAATCCCTATTGATTTTAATTGACTGCCTTCAGATTGAGATTGTTATAATCTATTTATTTTCAGGCGACCACAGAACAAATTCGCATGGCAAATATGATCGACTGCAAAAGCGAAGACGCCACCGACGTTCGCAGAATGGTGAGCAGTACACAATTGTAACCATTATATGCAGACCTGTTATCTCCGCGCAATCATGTGAAAGTTAGCCGACAATAGGGGTCAATTACTCTTGCCAATGTACAGATTAATGGCGTTTTTACTTTATATTATAGTTGTGGTATAATTATAATAATATTTGTAATATTTCATAATTTGTTTGTTTATTGTACAATAACACTTCTGTTTAATGCGACGGACCCGTCCTCCCCGGGTCGCACATCCCCGCGTAACTATACGATCTCTTTTTCTCTGTTTTTACATTCTACAAGTAAGCTTGTATGACTTCAGAGTTGGGTATCACGTTATTGTGCACGGGTAGTTGGTAACACAAGAATTGGTGTAGGTGACTGTTCTCATGGAGATGACGTGCCGCACAGAGGAGGAGGTGTGCTCGGCATTGCACGACTCGGACAACGACATGTTCGTTGCCTGCAACTTGTTGCTGGAGGAAAGTGAGCGGATACAGGTATACAACAATGTTTGTTATCCTAACTTTAATAATATAAATGCGAATGTGGGTTCGTTTGTTTGTTACGCTTTAACTTCTTAACTAGTCAATCGATCATGACATTTTCCACACACTGTCTGTGGTACATATAAATTTATTCTGAACAAAAAAACTTTCCAAGGGATAGGAAACCTTAAATAAGTTACTATGGTAATGACACGAAATGGACATCTTTTAGACATTTTGTTATTTACATGACATAACATGACTAAACGATAACATTTTGATATTTACCTATCATTCTAAGTTATGCCTGATACTGAACTTCCGATTTCCACGTTACTCCATTATTTGATTTTGGTACGGTCGAGTAGTTTTAAATATTAAAGTAAAGCGTCTTAAACTAAGTTTTTTTGACAGAACTTTTATTTAAATAAGTTTAAGATAAAAGAAAATTTAAATTTTTACTTCTGATCTTCATTATAGTATTTCTTTATTTATAATTTCTGCATTATGATTATAATTTATGCAGTGTGCAGCTACTGAAAAACAGTACTATAATAAGTACGTCAACATTTCTGATAAACTCAATTTTAATCTTTATGTACGTATTGTAGGGTGAGTGGCAAACCAACGAGAAGAAAAAGAAGAAACCGCCCGCTTCAGCCGGCAACGGGGAAGTGGACCCGCCTCGAGACGGGCGGGAGAGAGACGCGCGCAGTAGATCCGGCCCGCGGCCGCGTCAGTAACTATATTCACATACACAACACATACAAGTGGCTACCATACATTAATCGCTGAGTCTGCATTGTGTTACACCGTACTAAAAATGCACAATAATTGTTCTTATTTTTCTCTGATAAAACAAACATGAAAATATTATTAGTGTGAAGTCACCTTTAAAGTCACGTGTTGTTATGTGTTTTTATAATAATGTAGTTGTATATGTGTGTAGGTCGCGGCGAGAGCGAGGGCGGCCGCGGGCGCGGCGGGTCGGGGCGCGGCCGGGGCGGGGCGCGCGGCGGGCGCGGCGCGGGCCGCGGCGGGAGGCGCGGCGGCACCCGCGGCCGACCGTCGCGCGACACGCACTGGAACGACAACAATGACGCCGGTATGTTGCATCTACAATAATCCGCAAGTTACAAATTGCAGAGCTAACAATATTATAAATAAAATGTTATTATTGTTTATTTTCCCCGCGGTTTCATCAATCAACTGATGTCAAGCCTAACAGAGCCCTATTCATTATGTTTAATCATGTAGAGCTAAGGTCAATTTACATTGGATTGTCAATAATTCTCCATACCAACTTTCATCCCCTACTTTAGAACTGTCGGGGATAAATTTAGAAAAGGTTTTTAAATATATACTAACATTATCTAAGAATTATCCTGTGGCAGAGATCACCAGGTCTTCGCCCGTCAGGGGGTATATTGTGTAATAAATATTATTGAATTTGTCCAGGTGGCAACATTGGTGACACCTTTCCTACTACAGAAGACTGGGACAATGAGGAGTGGTCAGGATCTCTTTCAGATACCAAGGTATGAACTGAGACCGTAAGTATTTTATGTGTTTTTCTGTCTTTGTTGAAAAAAATCGTCGAGTACTGTCTAAGTGTCCGCATTTATCTGAATAATTGTGTAAAATCCAATGTTTATCCAACCATATTGTATGTAAATTCCTTGTAATCCTTATATTTATAATTTTATGTTATCACACGTTCACACAAACACATACACACATTCTGTTTTACATTCGGCATTAAATTAAAATTGTAAAGTCGAGCGTCTACCGACGGGCGTTTATCCGGGAGCTGAAAGATATCTTTCAGGAATACCGAGCTGAAAAGATATCCGTGATGGGTTATGTCTAGGCTGTGAATACTTATTTATTCATTTAATTTAGAATATAGTGTGCGAGTTGTAATGTAAAGTGTGGATCTGTCGTGTTGCAGGTGTTCACTCCGAGTGTGAACGCACAGAACTTGGTCCCTGAGCTCGACACCGCCCCGCAGAATGCCACGGTACGATCCCATCACTTATTTTATGAATCTTTATTAAATAAACAAAATTAAATTAATAAATTTAAATAAAGATTTTATCAGATTGCCCAGTCTAAGATGTTAGCGCTTGTTTTAATGTTTATTTTTAGTCATTTGACTCAGATTTAATTATTTATATTTGCACAGATTAAAATCTAACTGGCAATTTTTGTTTGTGGTTTCTAGTGAGTTTATATAATTATTTATTTTATTTATTAACATATAAGAAATAAATAAAGTTTTTAAATCAATTCTAAATACTCTCTTTTGTGTAGAAACAAAATTACATGTACCCTACTAGATTGCCTTCATCTGTAACATTTTTAAATTTGTGGCTTAGTTGTAACACTTACTAAACTTTATTAATCATGCCCGATCATCTTAAAAGGTGTAAGCAACAAAATTAGGTTTTCAAATATTAAATGACCTCTAATTTATTCAATTATTGTGAATTTGAATGACATAATGAAACAAATACAACTTACACCAGACATTGTTTATATTTTTGGTTTTCATAACTTGAACTTTCTCAACCCCATCCCTTGTGTCTTTACTAACATAATCACTTATGTGTGCTTATAGTGTGACATTACCTAAAACCTTAAAATGTATTAAAGAATGCTGCGTCTGTTACTTTGAAATGATTACCCCATTTATGTATGTGTATAAATCTGAAAGGCTTATTATTTAAGTAAATGTTATATATATACGTGTAATGTAAACAAGCTGTTTGATTTTTTAAATAATAAAAAAATATATAAATGTTACCAATTTACAATTTATATGAAGAATTGTTTATAAATGTGTTACGAACAGACTTCTAAATATGAAACATGTATTTTTGAAATACATTGAGATATCGGATAGTATAAAAGATTTTTTCATAGCAAGTCAAAAAATGGTCGGGTTCATTAATGAATTACAGTCGAATATCTAATAGTACCTTGCTTTTGCTCCCATTCTTATATCCGGCTCAAAGGACCAAGACTTGCTACCAGCACTTGGTCAAAGATGTATCGGAAGACGACTGGATGAGAACTTGTAATTTAATGTGGTAGAGCCCCACCGTGACAACAGCTGTATTAGTTGTGCTTATTCAGATATTTAAACAAAAACACGCTGGGATATATCCTCCGGGAAAAGAGTATTCTAACAAGTTACTGATATTAAATTGTTATAAAACATTTTGCAGGAGGACTGGGAGTGTCCGGCCGAGACCAATGGCCCCACGGACGCGCACATCACCAGCTACACTTACCATAACACCTCCCAGGCCCACCACCACCACTCCATGCTCGAGGTAAATTATGATACAATGCCACCCCACCAACATTTTTATAATTTATATATATATATATATATATATATATATAGAAAAAGGAAATACATATTTTTTCTGTGTATCCCTTCCTCTGTCCATTAAAGGCAGAGAACGCATCTACATCTTATTAGCTTATTGCTTGTTGCCTATTAGATGCCTATGGTTGGCGGTTGCTTGAAGTGAAGTGGACCACTTGCATTCTTGCCTCCTATTATTATTAAAAATAATAATTGAAAGGTCAAAATAAGACGAAACGTGTGCACGAAGTGTATAACTATTTTATATTAACGTAATCACACGACTTCGTATATAATGTGTATCTTATACATGTGAGTGATTACCAAAGATCACACAAGTGGTCCATTATTTAATATGTGATGCAGTAAGCATAAGGTCGTCATGAGCGAACATCGTAGCTACTGATTTTACTAAGTCGAATGTTGTATTCTAGCAGCAGCAACAACAACAACAACAGCAACAACAGCAGCTGAGCGCCCCCAAGCAGGAGCCCGCGCCCGCGCCCGCGGAACCCCACCTCGCCCATCATCACCAGGTAATTATTACCATAATCCTGAATTATTACCACCAAATCGTAGTAGATAGAGAAATCCTTCTGACTGAGTTAACTTTAAAAAATCTTAGTTTACGATTGTATAATCGCCTTTGAGACAATTGCAATGAAATAAAACAGTAACTTCTGCGTCTGACAGAGTAGTGATTACGTGTTAGTTACAATGTTGATATTGTTTCACAGCCGATGGGCATGTCGGGCAGCTTGAGCGCGGCGCAGTCGCAGTACCTCTCACAGCTTACGCAGCAATCGCAGAGGCACGACACCAGTATGTTATTTATTTTCTTTTATTATAATTACTATTTAAGACGGATTCTTAACACACGAATTGAATCGGCTTCCAACTCAGCTGAGTTAGTCACTATTCTTCGCCTCAGCGTCCGAGCGTTCACATTTCGATTGGTCTATATGTAAAAAGTGTAACAGTGGAAAACGCTACCAAAAACCGACGAGATCTTTTTCCAGTTATTTTTGAGGAGCTTCCCGATCACCTAGGAAACTAAAAAATATGCACAAATATTTATAATTTTAACTTTTTTTATTCGATAATCATTACTTACTTAAAACAAAAATAAAGGTAAAGCGAAAGGAACTTAGTTTCAACCGGGGTGCCAATAAGAGCTCTTCTTTTATTGAATCAAAACGAACGTGTATGTTGCTCTGGACAAGACAAGATAAAGGAAACTTTAAATTAAAGACCAGTTTTTTATTGAAGAAGGAGACCATAAAATGGTAGAGCCCTGGGTCGGCAGAACAAAAGAAATAACATCTCCCTGAGTTTTTTAGTGAGTGATGTCTAACAGTCCCTTCTGTCCAAAACTCATTCCTCCCTGTCCTTTACAAAAAGATTAAGTTTTTATATTTGTTCCAGGTGTATACGCGAGCAATTACGGAGTGTACGGGTCCGCTGACATAACCAGCCAACGCAAGACTCAGAGAGCCAGGGTGCCGCCACCCTCTAAGGTACCATTCATTTGCTTCTATACTATGCTTACATAAAAGCATACATACATACATAATTGGCTAGGTTACGACACATGGTATGGAAGTCTGTGCTTTAAGATCTTGTTTTTATTTTAATTAAAAATTTAAATCAATTATTTATAAACAGATACCGTCATCGGCCGTGGAAATGCCGGGCGGCGGTGAGTCGAGCGGTGCGATGTTCCTCGACGTGCAGTTCGGCGCACTCGAGCCGGAGACGCTGCACGACGCCGCGCCCGTACAGCCCCAGCACCAAGTGCCATCGCAACACCAAGTCCAACATCAAGTGCAGCAGCAGCACCAAGTCCAACATCAAGTGCAGCCCCAGCAGCACCAAGTCCAACATCAAGTGCAGCCGCAGCAGCACCAAGTTCAACAGCAACACCAGACGCAGCACCAAGTGCAAGCTCAACACCAGGTGCCACCTCAGCACCAAGTGCAGTCGCCGCACCAAGTGCAGTCTCAGCACCAAGTGCAGTCACAGCACCAAGTACAGTCGGCGCACCAGGTGTCCTCTCAGCATCAGATGCCATCGCAGCACCAGGTGCCGTCCCAGCATCAGGTGCAGCAGTCTCACCAAGTACAACCACAGCACCAGGCGCAGCACGCGCCGCCGACGCACTCGCAGCCACCTAAGCAAGTACGTATCGACGAAAGTCTTGCACCTAGTAGCTATATCTCTTTCTTAAAGCCATAAATTGCACCTATTAGTGGAAGAGTTGGTGCGACATTTATTAATATTACAAAGACTTACAGAGTGTCGCCTTGAAGTTGACGTTTTCTTTTGCGTTTGGGTAGATTAACCACGAGTCTACTTATGCAAAACTTTTAGAGAAATACATAGTGTGTAATTAAGTAGGACCAGAGGTACTGTGTAACATATCCGACAATGTGTGATTTATCTCAATAATTTATGGGATTATTGTGTGAAATCAGGTGCCGTCAGTTGCGGAGTCTCAGCCCGTGGCACCAAGCCACGAGAACGCCGTCGAAGTTGCCTCCAGTAATTATCACACCTCCAACACAATGGTAACTCTAATTTTATAGACTTTATATTACACTAGCTGCACTCTGCATGCGTTACAATGCCACGTTAAGAAAATATAAGTATTGTATAACCCTCGCAAATTGATAATGCGCCTGGCGTCCACTTTGTTGACGTAATTTCGTGACATTGAACAGTCAGTACCAGCATTCTTGTTTGCTCCTGTTGTATTAAAGTGTGCTGGAAAATATTTTGTAGTCCTGCTCGTGGTACTTTAGTCACAATTGATAGCGGATAATTGAATATTGTTTCAACTATACGTTTTAGCTGCGGCTGACGTCACTTGGATGTAATTTTGACAAAGACCTATCGCATTATCAACGCGTTTAAAAGTCTGGTCGCATATTTTGTATATTGAAGTCTCTTTAAATATGTCAATGTCAATAATTTCAAAGCATTGTCCAAAAAGCTTTTTTCAAGATTTTTTAGGCCACGAACCTTTGTCTTCGTCTTCGGAACACACTTAAATTTCATCAAAATCTTAGCAGTGATGCATAAATGCATAGAGGACATACAAATATTGATTTTATTGTATGTTTAGATCAACTATACAAAAGACCGACAGCCTAGTTTTATAACAGAAGTGATTTATAAGTCCAAAGAAAATACCACTTTTGGTATTTGCTACAGGCCTGGCATGTTTTGAGATTGTTTAACGAAGTTTATTGATTAATTTCATGACGAACAAGTAGACTTATGATGGCACAATGACATACATCTAACTCAGAATAAACTTCTTAACTGATCTATTTAATTAACGAAAAGTTGTTAAAAATGCCTAAAGATTCCATGGTCTTTTCATGTTATGGTAAACCTGACGTCTGAATGGCACCTTGCCTCCCATAAGTAACATTAATTCAAACACTGAAGTAATTGTACAGGTGTTTAATTACCGTAACGTGTTCTTTTACGTTATCAAAAATATTTAATATTTTGCTTAAATCTTCAATTTGTTCACAGCTAAGTGACAACTTATCGGCAGTGGACACGACAGCGACCAGTCAACCTGTCGCCTCGGAGCCCGCGGTCACCAGTGCAACTTGTGAGTGTATTCTACCTCATACACACTTATCGTTTCCCTGACCTTTTCCCAGGCTATGTGGGGTCGGCACAGTATGACCGTAGGTTTTGGTTACAGTACAGTACAGTTTTCCCAACGCCAACCCTCTTTGGGAATAGTGTCACAAGAACGATCAACGAACATCGATTCACTTGCCAGTGTTACATCATTTCTACTCAGCTCCAAAGGGTCGTAGCTAATGTTAAACCATCTATAACCTACATTAATAATTGAGCTGTCAAATGTAAAAAGTATTTTCCGAATCCGATTGGTAGAAGAATTCAGCTTAACATATACTAAATGTAAAAATTAGTCAGTCTATAGCATAGGGATAATGTGTGTGTATCATCTATGCCAAGTATTTCAGCTAGACATTAGTATTTTATGTCAGAAATAGCATGGCGCTAGAACCACGTGACTTTTGTCTCGTTGTGTGTAAATGTCGTGCGACATCATGTCGGCCCAACTCCTCGACCCACTGCCCCCGTGGCCGAGTGGACGGGTTGTGGGCCGCACATTAATGTAATGATCTTTTTTTTGTTGGAGTAGTATGTGGGATGAGGTTAGTTCACCAGATGTTAAGTACTGTGAGAAAGACCAAATATTACCATTGCATGTGTGCCCACCATTTATGTGAGAAAGACGTGCTAGGTCTACTCGCTCGTTAGGCAAAACATCGCAGCATAAATGTACTCATCAACATCACCAGAACAGTTCCAGGTGCGTTGAGTGGCGTTGGGAATACGACAAGTAGATAACGAATAGGAAAAAAATGGATATCTGACATGAGGTTCTCAGATTTTTATAATACGTAACAAATCAATGTATTGTTACAGCACTAGAGAAACAGCTATCGGCATCAATGAAGCAGATGTCGGTGTCGGGCGCGGTGTCGGCGGCGGGCGCGGCCTCCGCAGCGGCAGAGGCGGGCGCGCCGGCCAGCACGACGCCTGCACCCGCGCTTCACGCGCCGCCGCACTACGCGCACCACAGGCCGAAGGTAATGTGCACCACGAGCTGGTACCATGTACCATGGGCCAAAGGTAACAGTAATTAACTCCGTAATTAGATAATTTAAGTATTGATACGTCGTCACAAAAAATGGTTGCTAATTTTTTAATTTGTTTTGTTTCCATCCACAGACAGTGGGACAACAAAACATGTACCCCCACCACGCAGTGTCGCACCATCCGCCCGTATATGGAGCAAACGTGTATGCGCCACAGGTAATTTGAAACGTTACAACGTATAGATCTATCCTGTAACAATGTTTACCATTAAACAAAATCCGACATTCCTAAACTATTTTTAACTTCATAGCAAAAAATAGCAATTCTCCTGGTATTACGTGATCACGCCTATCCATAAACACGCAAAACTCTGAAGAATGCCAGATATGCTGCTCTCCTTAGAAGGGTTACTTAAAAAAGAAGAGCGGCCATGCAATATTCTGTAGACCTCTTCGTTCGAGTCAGTTTTTCACTGATATCGCTTCTCTCTGTCCTCTTGGATAGGTGCAATATCCTTCTACATATGATATGTAGTTCTCATTTGTTCTATGGAACATGACGAAGACAAAATAAGAAACTCTTTGCTCATTTTGTACTATACAACATGTAATTTTTGTTTTACAGGTGAACTCAACGAATGCTGCCTCACTAACGGGAGCGTCGGCTATGACGGCCGCTGCCTACCCCTCCAGTGTCACACTCACGCAGTACCAGCCCATCATGAACTCTTACCAGGTACGCGAATATTACAATACATTTTTTTTTCGAAACCAATAAACGGTGGCCAACGAGCAAATTGTCAACCCCAATAAGCATCTGCAACAACATAATGAGACTCCCTTCCTTTCCTATTTGGGATGGGATGGGAAGATGAAGCGGATGGGACAGGGAAGACTCCCTTGTCCATAAAAGGTAGGCAACGCATCTGCAACACATTTGCTTGTTGCAGATGTCTATGCGTAGCGGTCACTTAACATTAGGTGATCCATTTGCTTGTTTGCCAACTTCTACCAAAAAAGACTTTAGACGATACTTACTGTTTTCCTTTTATTTCTATTTTTAGTAAGCCATTTGGTCGAGATAATCATAATGTACGATTAGAAAAGTTGACTGGACAGTCACGTTCAGTCATATGAGCGGATACTATGTAGCCACGGTAACAGTGTAGTGTGTTTGCAGACGTCATCGTCGGCGGGCGCGTACGGTGGCAGCGCGCTGTACACGGCGTCGCCCTACACCGCCTACCAACCCTCGCCGCAGCCAAAGCCACAGCCTAAAGAACAACAGCAGGTTCACATAAATATATACTGTTATAGTTTGTTCCAAATCTAGATGGAAATTTTGTACACAAAATAATGTCACTTGCTCATGGCGGCCATTACACTATTTATACTTTCATAGGAAATGCTGTAATTTTCTGAAAATCGTGAGATTGTATAATATGGATAGCTAATGTGAGAAAAAGTTGCTTTTGAAAAAAGGTAAAGTGTAACCTTTGTGTACAAAAGTTGCATCTTGATATGAAATAAAATATACTCTAACATCCACAATTTTCAGAGCAGCGTTCCCAAACTTTTTGGAATAGATAAGTAGAGAGGAAGGGAAGAGGCCTGCGACGCACCACTCAAACGAAAATAATCCATGCCTGTCTTTAGGCCCTTTACACACAATGTTTTTATGCGCGCTGACGACGCAGGTTGAAGGTGCGATTAGGATGCCCAGCGAACGTAATACTGTCAACGCGGCGTGACCGTTGTACACCATCATTGCGTTTTTGTGTAGTTACCAACGCACAGCGCTGTTGGTTGTAGCAGCCGTAAGAGTAATTTCCAGATATTAGGACTCTACTGCATTAAGACACATGAGAGAGTTGCAGGATACGTGTTTCAAGTGTCTAAAAAGCAACATGAAGATTAGTTAGATTGTATTTTGCAGAAGCAATACCTTCTCTAATGGACATTAAAATCACCAAGCATTAGTATTTTTGCAGTGTTAATGTTATCAATGTCTTGTATTTGCAGTATGACAGTTCAGTGGCGTCGAGTAACAGTCTGACGAGCACGTCCACCACGCAGACGTCGACCGCCAAAGTCACCACAACCACAGGTATGCAAGTTTCTGTTGAGCCTAAATAAATTTTATAGTGTATAAGTGGCAACCTATAGGCATCTAAAACAAGCAGATGCGTTGCCTTCTTTTAATAGACAGAGGGGGTTAAGGAAGGGTGTGAAGGGGAAGAGAACCACAATCAGGCCTCCGCCACCTCACCCATCAGACGAAACGCAGAAATACTTCTACGACGTGTGTCTTCTATGATTTCATGGTATTTAACCGGTAGAGCCGGCCAATTCGTGCAACGAATGTTGCAAGCTCTACCACTGCTGTACTAGCTACCCCGGTAGGCAATAAATCGTAAATTATTGAGCGAGAGGTGTGAATTGGACCGTGCTAAATGGATATGCTTTGTCTGTGCCTATCCCTTTGAGTTACGAGCGTGTGTTTTATTATTGTCAGTGAGCGGCGGCAACGCGACTAGCAACGCCAGCGCGGCGGGGCTAGGCGCGGCAGCGGGCGGTGCCGGTGCGGGCGCGGCAGTGTACGCGGGCGGCGCGCTGTACGGAGCGGCGGGCGCGCCCGGCGCGTACACCTACGACGAGCAGCTCATGCGCGGTGCGCTGCCGCATCACATGGTATTGCATCTTTGTTCTACTTCACCACTGTTATTAAAACATAGTTGACAGGTAGAGGTAAAGCGTGAGTGAATTAGACCTGCCAACAGTAGCAAGTGCTACAGGCAGGAAAACGAGAATAGAATCTTCTTCTGCGAAGCTGTTATAGCCCAGAATGAGATCGCCGAGCAGGTGTGAGGGAGGGCCAATCCTGCTCGGGGGCGAAGACGTTGGCGCGTCAACTCAGGATGCGTTGGCCGATCCGCTCGGTAGCCCCGGCAATAATAAAGCTACCATCGTCTCTTCTGGACGCATAAGCGACAGAAGGGACCCTCAGGGTCGTGGGTGGTTAGGGTACAGAACCAGAAAATCGCTACATACATAAATGAAACCACCAGCTCACTTTATTTTTTATTTTTTTTTATGGAATAACGTGGCAATCGAGCAAGCGGATCACATAAGTGTACGCTACCCATAGATATCCGCAGCAAGAAATTATGTTGCAGATGCGTTGCCTACCTTTAATGGACCGAGGAGGGTATAGACAGAAAAAAGGATATTTTCCTTTTCCCGTCAACCCCCTCCCCATCCAATCCTCTTCCCGTTCCCTTCCCATCCTTACAAGAAAAGGGTGGGAAAGGGAGGAGGACTCAAATTAGGCCTCCGGCGCCTCACTCATCAGACGAAACGCAGAGTATTTCTACTTCACGCCTGTTTTCTGTGACGACGTGGTATTCCACCGGTCGAGCCGGCCAATTCGGCAACAGATGTTGTTGTTGCGGGCTCTACCACTGTTAAACTTTATAAATAAAACATTTTAGTTAGTTTAGTTTTTTAGTTTACCAATCCTTCCCTTTGAACTATTCCAACAAAACGTTATAGGTTATCAAGGATGTTGCTTACGAGTTATATTTCAACACTTGTGTAAGTAATGTATTGTATGACCAGGGTGGATACTACGAGACTGGATATGTGGCGCGCGAGGGCACCTTCGGCCTGGGCGGCGGCGAGAGGTTTGGGAGAACGGACGCTGCGTCACCACAGCAGGTACAATACTTAGTACAAATATAGATAAGACAACTAGACAGACAAAGCGATGCTGCAAAAGTGAGTGACAGAGTTAGATGAGGTCATCCTGAATGAAGTAACAGATATGCTAAAGAAAAGCGATATGGAATAACTGTGACAAATATTTATTTTTAATGTCTGCCTATACTACTGGGTTATTGTAATAATAATATCCTGGGACATTATTCACACACGGCCATTTGATCCCAAACTATGCAGGGCTGGTGCCATGGGAACCAGATATTTGATATGTGTAGTATATATACTACTTTCATTTCATAAAAACACAATTTAATAGATAATTACACCCAGACTCCGCACAAACAGACAAGTTTATGCACACAAATGTCTGTCCTGCGTGGAAATCGAACCCACGACCTGCGGCGTGAAAAACAAAGTATCTTACTAACCACGCCAAGCGGCCCGTCAAATCATTAAGTGACAATATTTGTAACTTCTTCGCCAGGTGCCGGCGGCGTTACCGCCTGGCTACGCCTACATCTACCAAGCGCCGCCTACCACCTACCAATACGGAGTCTATCCCACGGTAATAACATACTATATACTTCTTATTATTAATAAGCTTTGCAACAAGTGTCTATATTATCGCCGGACGGCTTGAACTAGTAAAACATGCATGATATGTAGTCAAGGGATAATTTTAAGGCATCTGTAGCTCCTCTGGGGGCTGTGGCTGTTGGAACTGGTAAAACGAATGTAATGTGTGTAATAGTGTCACATTCCCACATTGCAGTATGGCGGCAACTCGAGCGTGGGCGGCGTGGGCGTGTCGGGCGGCGGCAAGGTGTCGGCCTACTCGCAGCAACAACAGCCGCCCTACGACGCCCAGGACTCGTACAAGCCCGGTCAGTGTTCTCTTGATATATATGCACTATGAAATGTAATTATATGATATTCTTCTTATTAGTATATTCTTAAAAAAGCCGATTTATATATAATTTAAGCCAAGAAGACAGTAATTGTTCTAATATGCACACCGAGTTAAAATAACAAAACGATAATAATTTTGATTACATGAGTTTCAACTAATTAAATAAATACAAGAATACTTCTGTACTATTCTACTGATATGCAACATTAGGCAAGTCCAGAAGTAAACTCGATGCTTCCTATGAGTTTGTACTTTATAATGTTGACCGTATGATCACGATAAAACGAGAAGTAAACGTTCCATTGATCTCCTTTTTTATTGGATATATACATTTATATAAAGTGTACTTTGTACTACGTTGAAAGTATGCTTATTTTGTTGTATGCTAGTGTTAATGGGTATGCTTGTTCTTGTTAGGCGGAGCATACTCCGGCAACTCGGGCAAAGCGGCGGGCGGCGGCGCAGACCTCGGCAACGTGATGTACAACAAGCCGCACGTCGCGCTCAACAAGGTTAATGTGAGTTGTTATATGTTATATATCAATATACCTATGATCTTAATTCAGAAATCAAATGTCGATACTTAATGTATGTGTATTGTGCGTGCAGAGCTACGAGAAGGCGGCGTTCCACAGCGGCACGCCCCCGCCCTTCGGCGCCGGCAGCCACCTCTACATCCCCGCGCCGCCGCACCACCACCCGCACCACCACGCGCCGCAGCAGCACCAGGTACAACGCGTTACAGAATTACGTACACACGTACACAGTAACGTGCACGCACGCTGACAATACGTACACGTATAAATACACTAGCATAAACATACACGCAAACACTTACCAATACATTGAAATTGGTTAAAATATAATGTAACTCCTTTCGCGACGAAAAGAGCTCATAAAGGCACGCGAATGCACTCAACACATATAAACCCTACAGACACGTAGACAGATCCATACTCCATTTAGTTATATCACTATTACGCGACATACTGCTCCGTGGCCCAACGGTACACAAAACAATATTGTTCAATTATTTATAGATATATATTTGATGTACAGTATTGTAGAGTATATATACCCTGCTGCATGATGCGCCCTCCGAGTTGTTTGGCATGGCGTTTTGGTTTAATTTTTTTTGTTTTATTATATTTCTTAGCGTTTGCTTTCGTTTGTAGATGGATGTTCGGGTGAACAATAGGCGGGTAAGTCTATAATATATATGTTTATCTTACTCACATATATATCTTGTTACACATATATATATGCTAATTGTATTTCTCTTATATGTTTTAATATATTACCCGCCTTTATATATTGCATGGATGTTGTGTACATTGTGTACTAAATTTTGTATTTAAAATTATATATGGAGTCTTAATATAGTTTTGAAGGTTTCTCTTTATGCTTTTTCTCTAAACGACTCTAGACCTCACTATAATATAATAGTTCTATTTTGACAGTTGTGCTTGCTTAGACCCAACAGAATATGATGGTTATTGGGTAGTTTGGTTTCCGATGTTTTGTTGTTCCACCGCCACAACTATGTTGCTCTGAGAGATATGTCAATGGGACTAATTATATTGTACGAATTTACTGAAAACAATGTGATGTCTTGAATGGCTGTCAGAATGTAATAGATATACACTTATCTTAACGCCATAACACGGAGTAGATCTATACACAAAGAATTGATAATATGTGGGTAATATATGGGTATGAAATATCCATGTATTAATCCCCAATTGTGGATGCACGGTCTTGTGTATTTTACCGTGACCTCGCGTTGGTGTCACTAGTGTGTAAATGTGTCTTGTGGGTTAACAAGTGGTGTTTTCGTATGTGCAGCAGGAGAGCGGCGCGGGCGGCGGACGCAGCGCGGCCTCCAAGCCGGCCTCCAGCAAGCCCAACTACTCGCAATCCTATTGGGCGCCCAATTAGCGCTATACGGTCAGTACCACCTCCCATACACAATAGTAACTTAAACGTGACTTGGAAGGAAGTGTAAAGGTTTGATTACACGTACCGAGTAAACGGGCAGGACATTGCTCTTGACCTACGAAAGCTGATAAGACAGTGCCGGTACCCGTTCCACCTACTTGGCCGTCGTCGCTTTGCTAGGTACATGTAATCATGCCTTTAGTGAGGTTGAATAGGGGTGGAGAGTACTTAAGATAACAGGTGTAGAGTTCAGATATTTGTATTTTAGTGTGTCGTTTGCGTTCCCTTCCCACCCCTTCCTTGTTTCTCTCCTCCCATTAAAAAGGCTGGCAATGTATACGTAATTATGAATAGTTTTCGATGTTTGTGTGTCACATATTGTGTTAAGTTGTTAAATATTGCATGGTGTATTTATGGTAGGAAAATTAGCAAATCGTTCAACTGATGTTAAGTGACTACCAGTACGTAATATCAGCATCAAATAGAAGAATCGCAGAGTTGTAGAACAGGGAAGATAATTTTTTTATTCCAGAAGGTGGTGACAAACAAGCATGCGGTTCACTTGATCGCTATACATAGGCATCTGCCGCAAGCTAATGAGTTGCAGATGTGTTCAGTGCCTTTTATGGACAGAGAAGGGGATAAACAGAATAAAGGATATTTCCTCTTTCTATCCACCCTCCCAGGACAAATCCTCTTCCTCTTCCCATTCTTTCGATATTAGAAACGGGTTAAGTCTTTTGCACCTCACTCGTCAGAGGAAAGAAAAGAAAAAGAAATACTAGGCTACTTGACCTTGTTATATTACATCGGTCGAGCCGGTCCATTCGTACAGATACAGATTCAACAAGTTACGGGAGCAAGTATTAACTGCCTCTGGCACTTCACTCATCAGACGAACCATAGATACACTAAAATACCTTTACATTCTAATAATATATGTAGTCGGTTCAATGGAAAGAATACAATCCACGTACTTGTTGATTCCTCGTACGTAAATCTTGCAATCGTAAGCCTTACTAGCAAAATGTTGAGCTCTATCCACCGTGTAATTCGAGTGTTGTGTGTATATAATCATGCTGTTTTTTCTGTTTACAGGCGCACTACCTCCAAGTCGTCAGACACGTGTACATAGAGCAGGGCTCGTCCCCCCTCGCGGTGCCCTCTACGCCCCCGTCCCGCCCTCAGGCTAAGCCCACACACACCCCCCCTTCCCGCCCACAGCCTAGATCCACGCTCACACTCACGCCCCCTTGCCGCCCTAATCCGACGGTCACGTCCACATACATTCCCCCGCGCTCGCTTTCCTCCTCCTCCTCATCCTCCTCGCGCTCGGTTACACCGCCGCCCCCGCCCCCCGCCAGACCCCGACCTGATGCACTCACGAACTTGGATGCGCATGCGCCGTCATCATTATATTCGCGGATACTGACACTCCTCAACACGAGAGAAAAAGACTTTGACAAGGAACTACCGTACCTCAACATCAACGTACCGAGACCCGCCCTGAGAGTGCCGCCCGTGGAGCTTCGCAAGATTGCTCCGAAGCAGCGGCAGCTCCCGCGGCAGCCGGTCCCAAGCACAGCCTCGATGCTCCAAAGACCGCCTGTGAACGTCCAGAGACCGCCTGTGAACGTCCAGAGACCGCCTGTGAACGTCCAGAGACCGCCTGTGAACGTCCAGAGACCGCCTGTGAACGTCCAGAGACCACCTGTGAACGTCCAGAGACCGCCTGTGAACGTCCAGAGACCGGCTTTGACCGTCCAAAGACCGCCGGTCGTGCAACACCAGAGACGTGACGTTCAGAGGACGGTCCTCAGCTCGGAGACAGTCCTCGCGGGGCAAACATCGGTCCTCTCCCGCACACTCCTCGTCTCTGGTGCTCAAAGAACTATGTTCGTCACACAAGGACCGGCACCTGTTTCTATGGGGCCGGTGTTCCGCACACCTCAACTGAGTACGCAGGCAGCTTTTAGATATCCACAACCAGAATTTCGAGGATCATCTGGCGCTTGGAGATCGACATTTGGCTATAGACCAGCATCTGGCTCTCAAAGTGTGGCAAGTGGCTTTCGAGGCCCAGATTTAAGCAACCAAGAAACGGCTGGCGCACAACCACCGCTTTCTGGCTCATCGGGGCCGCCATCCCGTCCTTAAGGACCGTGGGAACCCTGTGTCTGACTCAAATGGCTTGGCAGGACCAGTTTACGTCGACAAAAGTCGATAATTGATTAAGAACGGTCCCAATAGCCCGGGATACGGTCTTTTATAGACCGACATCCGGCTCGCAGGACCAGCTTTAGGTTCGTTTATACTTGAGTTAGTTTTTTGTCGAGGGATTCATATAACAAATCCTAATGAACATTTTATTGCACTCGTTTTAAAACTATTCGGAATGTGCTGTGCGTCGTAATCGATTATTTGATCGTCCGAGGGGATCGATTACTATAATCGAGAAATCGTGTCAATTTATCGATATATTAGTGCTAACATAAATAATTAGTGTTGATACAATTTCACTAGGATTTGTATGCGTCGATCATCAAACTGCAGTCGATTTCATGAAGTCTCAACGTATAATTCTAATGTACTGATATTGTAAAATAAAATGCAAATACAAAAAGCGAATCGAATGGCTAATGTATTGTTGAAAAGTATGTGTCTATAATGAAATACTTGTTTCGATTTAAATCATTTTAGTGTAGTGGCGGCGGCGCCGCGGCCCATGCCTGGCGAGTAGTGTAATGTAAGACAAGTCGGTTCCCGCGGCGCCGCTCGCATCTGTTACGCTGCGTAAGTCCACTCTCCGATAGTTCTACAAATTATGTTTTTAATTATTATTAAATTAAACGGTAGTTATGTATATCTTATCTCTATATAACATATGTATATGAATGTAAGTGTTCAGTGCGCTATGCGCGCTGAAGTCTTTCTTTTTGTATTTAGTTGACAGACTTTTTGTAATTAATATTGTGAAAAAAATATGAAAGTATGACTTAGATGGGTAATCTTAATAATATAATAATAACTGGTAACCTTATTATTAAATAGTCGAGGTCTTTTTTATGTGAACGAATGCTGTCATGATCTCGCGGGCATTTGAAAGTACGAGGGAAATATACATTGAATTTGACACGTGGGTTTTATTATGATAAACAACTTTACATCATAAAATGTTTTGAGCAGCATTTAACAGGAGGGTTGGCGTCAGGCAGGCGGCCGGCCCTAAAACTGTAACCCAAACCAGTATACAGTATGGTCTACAACCTAGCTATATAATAATGTTGAAGGTTATATGTGTTACAAGTTAAACTTGTGTATGTCTGGGATATAAACGATTGGAGCGATTTTTCTGTCTGAACTGTCATTTATTTCGTGTACTTGGGGTGCATGTTTAGTAGAGATGGTAGGCATGTTAAAGATTGTGAACGACGAGTGAGTGCGGGAAATAAAATGAATGGGGCTATAGGTACGGTAGTGAGGAGTCAGAAAGTGTCTATGAAGGCTCGTCTGGCAATACACAATGCTGTACTAGTCCCCACTTTGATGTATGGAAGTGAAAACTGGGTTTGACAGGAAAAGCATGACAGTAGAGTTAATGCCGTTGAGATGCGATCCTTAAGAAGTATGTAAGGCGTGATATTGAATGATGGGATTAAAAATAGCGTTATAAGGAAATAGTGTGACTTAAAAGTGGACGTTGTGACTAGAATTGAGATAGGTATGCTTCGGTTCGTGCATGTTCAATGGATGAATGAAGAGAGAAAAACAAAACAAATTCAAAACGCGGTAAAATCGCAGGGCAGACGAAACCGCGGGATACAGCTAGTTTTTTTTATAAAACAATAAGTACATGTCAAATATTTATTTTAACCAATCATCCAACGGATTTACAAAAAAAAATAGTTATTAGATATTATTATTATATAATAATATTAATAATTCTTTATTACCAACAAAAAGTAATCAATATTACCCCATAAAAATAAAGAAAATAACTTCGAAGTACCGAAATTATAATTATATTATTATTCTGAATTAGTGTATGTAACCTTACCTTGAGTTCGCACTGACATTAACACACATGACCTCAGTTTTTTGACAAGATTTTAAAAAAATTCTAAAATAAAAAACTTTCGATCAATGAAGATGTTCGATTGTCGACAAAATAAACTGAGGTCACAACATGTTTATGTAAATGTTCCGGAGAAGCGAACTCACGATTATGATGAAATCTAAAACAAAACAAAGACTGTCGCTGTTGGAATACAAGCCATAAGGGACTAACAAGTTATCTATTATGCATAGATCCAAATATGAGACAAACATCCCGACCCTTTGGAGACAAAATAACTCAAACTTGTTTATAAACATTTTAAGGAATGTAACAAACTATCAATAACAAAATTATCTGCATATAAACAAGCCTTTTATATTCTAGTATCTACATCACACATACCATTTATCAATATTCCAGCATTCACCCTACGTCTAGTAATGGATATTTGTCAGCTAAATAAATTTGTTTAGAACCTAAAGATGTTGTGCAGCCGATTCGTCCACCAGCCAGTAGACGGAGCCTTCTTTTGGCTGCACTCTGCCCGCTGGCAGGTCTTCTTTATCCTTCAAGATACGCTGGAAAATTAAGAATCGAATAAATTAAAGAATAAAAAAATGCGTGGTTAGTAAAGAAGAGGTAATAAATATATTGCAAGTAAAAGAGAACTGAAAGGTATAAATGACCATACAAACAAAAGCGTCGGAGTAAATATAGGGTGGCGCTTTGGGCCCGAAAGGCAGTGACCTAAGACACAGGGTAGTATAAACCTCAGGGTCCTTTCTTAAAAGACAATGTGATATATCCACACCTAGGCGATCTGTCAAATGTCATGGTCAGTAATAAACGAGTATCCACGAGTGACGGTTGTTTGTGCAACATACATTTCTCTTGTTACTCTTTCTTCCTTTCAACATGCCTGAACCAACGAGCTTTCTCAGTTCTAGCCACAATATCCATTTTAAAAAACAAACCAGCATTGTACACTTCTTTCATCAACTTAATTCCTAGAGAGACTACAATAATTAAACATGTCAATTAAAATGCCTCAATTTGAGATCTATACAACACATCGAGATCATAAGCTTCAAGTGAAGTCCTAACCTTGAAACAGAACTATAAATCAAGTACTTACTTTAATCATCTCCGCTTTACCAGCACCACTGCAAGCAAAGATGCAGTTCCTGGCATTGTTGATGACTGGATAAGTTAATGTTATCCTAGCTGGTGGCGGCTTTGGTGAATCCGTGATAGCTGCTACCTTCAGGTCAACTTCATTGAGGAGTGGATGACCAGGGAACAAGGAGCAAGTGTGTCCGTCAGGTCCCATGCCCAGTAGCAACAGGTCAAATTTAAAATTGTCACTATTAAATGCTTCTTTTAATTTTTCAGCGTAGTCTTTTGCTGCTTCCTCAGCTGAAAATGAAATCATATTGTGTAGATTGATCTATGGATGTTATAGGCTTTTATATGTATACCTCAGGGTATAAAACATAATAGTCAGACTGGAGCACTGATCTTACTGTGCCATACTCAAGCAAATCAATTATATGTTTCCTGTTCATGAATGTTTTTTTAATTAATACTTTTTTTATATGGTGAAGGGTGGAAACAATGGGAAGGGGAAGAGGACTGACACTGGGCCTGCGACATGGATGAAATGCAGAAGTATAAAATATTTATACTTGACACCTGTCTTTTCTTAGGAGGTTGTTTCATAATAAATTAGTAATTGTTATTCACACACCCACAAAGCATTGTAAAGAGTTGCAAACTTATGTAGCGCAGAAAAGAGTAGGTGAAGAATAAGAAAAATTTAGGATGGAAAGTAGATTCTAATATTGCTCACTGCAATGTAAAATGAAATCTCACACTTTGCTCTGCAAGATCCCTACAACCTAGTCTAGAGTAATCATAAATATATCCTAATTAATTTATAGCTAGTGTCTGGCCAATGATAGATGATACCGAAAAAATGCAGCAAATTGATAAAAAGTAAAGCAACCCTATATCTAAAAGTATACTTAGGACACCCTAGTTTTAATATATAAAAAAAATTGTTGTTATTACAGATTCTTAAAATGTTTGAGGATTTTCTTACTGTTTTTTTTTCCTTTGCTGTGCATTGCAATATCAATGTTCATTAGCCAGATTCCTAGAGTGACACACGTACACATGCATAATTTAAATCACCTGTAACTCCTTGTTTTAAGATGATAAATTGATTTCTATTCAATTTAGTTTTAGGTATCAGCATCCTTTCATAACAACCAAATGTGGAATCATTGCTGTCTTCAGGGACCACTCTCTCATCACAAAATGCTAACATCCATTTTGACCAGTCTGTTTTTACTTGAGGAAGACCTTCACATAGATATTTCACTACCGAACCTCCTGAAACAATTTTTTTGTAAAGTCGTTCTTGTTGCAGCTTTAAGATAGTACATAAGTACAGCATGTATATCATGAAGACTATGCTTGTTTATATGTGCTCTGCTCTATGAAATATGTAAGAATGTATATATAAGAAAGTTGTCAACTCAGCATGATGCTACATATGTTGATGGGTAATCTCAGAACATACATACTCTTTTGTTGTCAATCTGTTTGGATTATGTTTTATGTTTTAATTACTTTAAATTTGGAATGTCAGTTTATTTCTTTATATTGAATCGTATAATATTTATTAATTCCGTGGAAATAGCTTGAAGGAATAACATGTCTAGTAATCTGACATAACTTTAGTATTTCATGTAAATTTTCATGTTACGTTTATCAAAAATAAGTTCGAAATGTTTAACTTGCAAATAGTTTCCTAATCAGTCCTTAAGCGTTTTTTGTTTGAAAATGATCCAATTAGTCCCATCTACCATTCAAGAACATAGCCCTTGTAAAACATAAAATATTTTTCATAAATAGTATAGTAGTAAAGGAGGCTAAGAAATCAAAAAGATGTTAGAATCAATAAAGGTTTTACAGTACAGTACAAATTAGTAATCAGACAATTAAATATATGAGAAGGAAGCAAAAAATTTGTAAATACCTGACAAGCCAATAAAAAAGCGTCCTCTGTTTACGATGGCGTCATTTGATATTTTCTCTACGTAAGATGAGAGTTTTTTGATAATTTCTTGTTCGTTTTTCACTTTAATTGTAGTCATTTTGCTTTTAAACAATTAAAAACAACTATTTTAAGGATCACCGGCGCCGTTTTCTATGTCAAATAAATGTCATATTTTTCACAGGCAGGGCGATAGAGTTTCAAGGTCAGGGTTGTCCGTTCCCAAAATAATTTATTAATAAAAATCTTAAAATTTTCAAGTATTTGTAACATATCTAAAACCAAATAAACACAATGTCTTATTCAATGCTAATAAATATAATTATTTACGAAAACATTGTAATGTAAGGTTACTTTTTTCACACTATTTTGTGTCTTATTTCTACTAATAAGTAGTAATATTTGATATATGGTCATACTTCATATACGCTCCTTTAACTAGCTGTTAGCCGCGACTTTGTCCTCGTGGAATCAAACACTTCGTAGTATTTATAAATTTAATTCATAATGGTCATAAAATAAAATGTAAAAAATTCAATATAATTTTGTTTAGCTGTACAGAGCTACATTTCGCCCGCCGTTAGAATGTGCCCACACGTTTTGAAAGTTAGTTTAAATTTAAATTTAAAATGATAAGACGTTAAGTAATGTGAATGTTGAGTATAAAGATTATCTTTTTAATCCATCAACACAACCACCACCATCACTGCCATCACCACCGCCATCACCACCACGATCACCACACCATCACCGCCACCACCACCACCACCGTCAACACCACCACCATCACTACTACCATCATCCCCACCACCATCAACCCTACCAAACACCTTCTAATGTGCCTAAAGCTGTTTTCAATTCAATTAGCATGTTGGTGACGCTGCCGCTGATTCATGATGCGCATGTCGATCTCGCGAACCTATAAGATTTTCCCCTACCAAATATCGTCGAACGCGGTCAAAGTTTTCATGTTCAAAATGTTTCATTATTTTACTGCTTAAGGCAACCTTTGTGAAATGGCAGGTAGCGGGCGGCGCTTTCGATACGGCGACGCGTAACTAATAATTTTTTCACAATTTCGAGGGTTTTTAACTTTTTACGCGGAATCCTAATTATTAATTATAAAAAATGTATTTTTGTTATAAGTACCGTATGTATATCATGTGTATTGAGTATCGAAATTTTATTCTGATATTACACACAGGCACTTCGATTATATTTAACTGTTTTGTACACATATAAGTTACAATACATAATCTGATTAAAGTAGTGAAACAGCGATGTAATTTAACTGACTGTATCAACTTACATAACACGTAAATAGGTAAAGCTGTATCGTAATCCACTGAGGTTATTGATGTCAATCAATTAAATTACAATGTTTTAAAACGAATTAGATATTTTATATATTTACGAACAGCTTAAAGATTTTTTTTGCCCAACTGCTAAATGCTATAAAATAGTTATGTACATCTTAAAAATAAGTCAGACTATCATTTTAATTTCTAGTTTCTTATGTAAAAAAGAACATATATATATAATAAAAGTTATAACAAAATTTGGCAACTATTAATAATGATTGAAAAAAAACATTTGTCAGAAGTGGGATTCGAACCCACGCCCACAGAAGTGGACTGCGACCTGAACGCAGCGCCTTAGACCGCTCGGCCATCCTGACTTAAGACCATGTGCAGAAATTTTTCACCAACATATAGCTATATTTTTTAATAAGCTGTTTTAAAAAGTGATTCAACAATTATATATTAAATGCCAAAAATATATAAAAGACCAAATTAATAATGGCACTCGTTATTTCTGCTTTTTCACCTCATTAGGAGACAAACAATGGTAAATACGTAAGTCATAACGAGTAAGTGCCCTGCTAGGCGTTATGTTCGACTAAATACTGAACGTGAACGGAACGAGATTTAAAAAGCAAAGCAGACGGGGCTCTTCTAGCCGTCTTTATATCATCGATTTACACAGAAAGAAGGTGTCTCTAAAAATGTGAACAGCCCCTACCAAATGATAAAAGAATGAGCAAGTCTCGAAGAAATAGGATATTTTACGAATAATACATACAGACAAAAAAGGCATCTCAGTGGTAGCCAGCCGCCCTGATGACGTACCCCTCTGCAGTCAACATGGCGTACAGAGTAATTACAAGACGCTGACGCTGTGTGCATCATCCGGGATCTATACCCACCACTGCGATGCCCCGATAGCGTTGTAAAAACTGCAGCTGTAATGGTTGCGCAAGTCGCAATTCGGAACTCCTGCAATAGCACACCTTTACTCCTTCAATGCTTTATAATATTTCAAGTACATTATCAAAATTTTTCTACTAATAAGCCATTTCACATTTATATAACCTTGGGGTTATTGTAAGTAGAACAATTTTAGTTTAGATAGAGATTTATTTAAAAAATAGTATTAAAAAATAGAAAATACTCAACTCTTTTTTATAATTAGTAAAAGTTGTACTAACATTTGTATCGCTTAAGTATTGGCTACTCTACAACAGATGGCACTTTTGAACTGATTTCTGTATCACATCTTAGCCAATAGAGGGCACTGAAAAATTATTACGAGTGGAAATTGCAAGGCTAAAAAGTCGTGGAACACCAGAAACTTTTGCCGTAGTAAAAAGTGAAAGTACAATGCGACTGCGAGTAATCGAAAACGAGCACGTCGACCGCGACCGAACGGTTGTTGACCGTCAAAACTATTCGCAGATGACGTAACTGTCGTAATACCAGTGCAGGCTGCGGAGGCGGGCACTTTTTACTTGTACGTCGATCAGGAGTAAGTCTTAGGTTAGAAGGAGAAAGTAAACGTAATCATTCAAGAAAGAAATCAATTAATAGTAGTAATTTGGTACAAATAATTTATTAACAGCTCAGTAGTCCGTGAATAGTTTTAATATATCTGGTTAAATATCAGAGCCCGAAAATAAATTATAGGTTATATTCCAATCGGTGTGTAGCGGTGAATATTCAGTAGCGTAGGAAGCTTTTAAGTCGTAGATTATTTAAACAATCATCCCCTAATTTATAATGGTGCAAGGTGGCTAACAAGCAAACAGTTCATATAATGATGTTAAGTAAAGAAAAATTAAAGTAGCATTGCTTTAAGTAATCTTTGAATCAATTAATTTGTGCAGATATCGAAAAGGAGACGAATGATAGTGGGAAGGTAATTATTAGGTGACGAAACAAAATAACTGACACTATACTATTATAATTAGCAGGCGGAGTTTGAGTAATTGCTAATGTAACGCAACTTGTTGATTATACTTAATCTGTTTACAAATAAGTATAGTGCAGCGTATGAGCTCGGTAAAGCAAGCTAATTGTACATCAATTCCGTGCGGATAGTTCAAGGTGCTAACGTTTAAGCGGTGATCATATATTTATAACGAAGGAACACCAAAGTCGCTAATTATATGCAAAGCTGATGGTACGAGAGCCGAAGCGAGAATTTCTGTACATTCTCGAGTGCGTCTGATTTACATATCTGGTGTTATCTTGGACCCTGTTAAGTACCCTACACCATAAATACCATGAACGCGTCAGATTAAGATAGGGTGGGGGTTGTTGGCATGCTAATTAGAGCGCATGTCAGTAAATTGACGGCTTGAGTCATGCAAAGGAGTGCGAGGATTACAAACTCGTTTAACAACTGACACCTGGAGATCCTCGAACAGTTTGACTCGACATTTGTTAAATTATACTTTTAACTTACTCTTTATTTCTTTAACTTTGAGAAGCGTCGTCGTTTTTGTTAATAAGAATCTATCCAGTATATTATGGTACGAGATCGATGCAATAGTAGGACGACCCTCACTATTACACGCGTGCAGAACAACTGTACTCGTCCGAAGGTCAATAAAGTTTGATAAACAATGCCAAGGGTCATATTTTTTCTTTAAATTCTAATATAATTTTTAATTTAATAAAAAAAGGCTTACTACAGATAAAACCCTATACAGCTCATGTATCACTTCACCTCTTATCGATTAATAATTTAATTGAAATAAAAATCTATATAAATAAAAATCAATGTTTGTATATTTGTGCTTTATGCGTTCCAAAACTGATTAGATTGTGATCAAACTTTGGTAGGATGTTCCGAGGACAAAGGTTTGTGGGCCAAAAAATCTATATAAGTAAAAAAAGGGTTTTCGGTCTTAATGGATCTTTTTGCAATATTTTTGGAAATATTTGATGTTAATTAAATAAAATTAGCTCTATGGATAAGACGTGGATTGTTTACTGATATCTTTGAAGTTGAGGGCTAAATGCCTAAAATCAAGCAGACAAACTTAATGGAATAAGATATTTATTGTATGTAATCAAAAATCAATTCACCCGATTATAAGGAGTAATCGATTTTAAATTTAAGAAAAGTATTTCGAATATACCAAACTGGCCGTAATTCGAGAGAAATATCTCCAGGTAATTCGATTGAAGGGCAGCGCTTAAGTTTATTTGTAATAATAATATAGATAACTCTTATTTATTCGAATGGTTTTCATTTAAAAATATATTTTAGTTTATGGTATTCAAACCGTTTAAACCTTTTTTGTCTAAATAGTCATTTATAACCTGTGTCAGTGATTTGCAGATAATAAATTATGAGTTCAATTTAATTTTTGATAACGCCCGCGGCATTTCTACCGCGACCTTCGCGCGAAGCGTACGTATCCCGTTGACCCTAGCTGATCACGTCCGATTTAAATGTCAAAACCACCTGAGAAATGATGAATGAGATAACAGATAACATTTCAAATATAAGTAGGCATTATCAAATATTATAAAGTTTTTATTATTGGCAATTAGTCATTGGAATACGACTTTGGTCGAGGAAAATTATACATTGCTGCATTATATTGTATCGCACAATACTGGTCTTGGACAATGTTTTGTTATAGCTCATGGCGGTTTATTTTGGGGAGACAGCTTTATCACCTGAATATAATGGTCGAGCGCCAAGTTTTACTCAAGAGCTCTAGTCAAGTCTGGCCCGGCTTGAAACTATAATCCAACTCTACATTTGGACATGGGCCTCTCTAATCTCAATATCTGTGCAAAGTGAGAAGCGAAGTGTATGGAATGTAGATTAATTTTGGCATGGCAACCCAAATCATCTGTCTTCTCTCCCGCCACGCAAGTGTCAAGTGTCAATGTCGACTCGATAATTAAATGCTATTCATATATTTTTAATGATTATTTGAATAATTATGTCGAAAAGCGGAAAAATGTTAAGCTAGTTCAAATTTAAACATTTTTCGTCACTCCACACTACACACTAGAACTCACAGAACAATGTTGTGAACGCAACAACAAAGAGTTAGCACACGCGCGCCACCAAATAAGATACTTTTTACACAGACTATGTATTGCACAAAGTGATTTTCCGATCGTCGTGAGATAGGAGTAAATAATTATACATCCGCACTGCGTTTCGTCTGATGAGTGACGCACCGCAGTCCGCACTGCATCTACTATCCTTATACTTTATTCTTTCCTACAAAAAACTTTCAAGTTTTGTTTTTTTTTATTAGTAGGTGGCAAACGAGCAAGCCGACGAACTTCAAGCGACCACCACCCATAGGCCATTTTACCACCCCCATTTTCACGATGGTAGAGACCGCAACAACAATATCTGTTGCACGAATTGGCCGGCTCGACCGGTGAAATACCACGACCTCACAAAAACCAGGCTTGAAGTAGAAGTACTCTGCGTTTCGTCTGATGAGTGAGGTGCCGGAGGCCTAATTTTAGTCCTCTTTCCCTTCATACCCGTTCTTCAAGGGGGTAGGATTGGTCGGGGAGGCGGTTAATGGGGAAAAGGAAATATCCTTTTTCCCGTCTATGCCCTCCTCTGTCCATGAAAGGTAGGTAACGCAACTGCAACACATTTGCTTGTTGCGGATGTCTATGGGTTGCGCTCACTTTAACTCAGGTGTTCCGCTTGCTCGTTTGCCACCTTCTCACATAAAACGCATCTGCAACGAGTTAAAAAGTTGCAAATTTGTCGCCTATATTTCAATCGACAAAGGACAAACAGAAAAAAAATATATTTTCTTTTCCCCGGTCAAATCCTCTTCCCCTTCCCACCCTTCATTAACTCGAAAGGAAGGGGAAGAGGAGTAGAATTCGAATCGTAACTAATCTTCTAGACTTTCACGTATGTGGACGATAACATCAGGCGTAGACCTGCTCGCGTGCCTTTGCTCAAGCGAGTCAATGTATGTATACTTTACCAATAAAAGTCGTCTCTTCATTGGAGCATACTTGGTAATGATATGTATATATGTACTTATATATCATACGCAAGCAGAAAGTCGTCAGATTGCGGTCAAGTCCAGCGACTCGGACATGTGTGTAAAGGTTGTTCGTATGTCGATTAACTTGTTCATAGATCACTAGTAATAGCGAATAATATTAAATCTTTAATTTCAGGATTTTAAACAATCAATACTGTTATCATTATTTTACAGAAGAAGATGGCAAAGCGCCAAGCGGTTCATCTAATAGAAAGTGACTGCTGCTCACAGAGACCTGCAACAAGCTTATTAGTTGCAGATGCATTGAATACCTTTAATGGAGGCGATAAATAGAAAAGATATATTTTTGGCCTCTCAATCCTCTTCCCTTCTCCATCTTTTTCTTATTAGTAAAAGGTGTGAAGAGTAGAATACGACAATTAGGCCGAATTAAATACATCGATCGAGCCGCCCTCTTTCGTGCAACAAATGTTGTTGTTGCGAGCTCTCCCACTGTTAAAACTATTATACTTCGACCGGGGAAGTTCCACTACATGCAGTAACCGAGTCTGTACTGTCTACCCATAGACATCTGCAACTAACTAATGAGTTGCAGATGCGTTGCCCTTTAATGGACTGAGAAGGGGACAAACAGAAAATGGTTATTTCCAATTCCTATACATCCCCTCCACCGCGAAGTACTCTTCCCCTTCCCATACTTTCCTTATAAGAAAAGGGTGGGAAGGGGGAGAGAACTAGAATTAGGCCTCCAGCACCTCACTCACCAGACGAAACGCAGAATATTCTACTTCACGCCTGTTTTCTGTGAGGTCGTGGTATTGCCATTCGTGCAACAGATGTTGTTGCGGGCTCTACTTCTGATAAACAGTATATAGATAGATGAACTTTATGCTGTTGGCGGCTTGTAATTCTGAGTCATCAATATTAATGCTTTATGGTCAAGGGCGCGCGCGAAAACCATCTGGTGATGACCATATTCGTTAACTGAATGACAGGAGGTCAGATGAGAGGGACGGCGTTGAGGCTTAACTCAAAGATTTAATTTGTTTGTTTATTATATGATGCATACTATAGCCGATACATAGAGAATCGTTAAACAAATCTTAATATATTATTCTCATGTCACAATGTCGGTCCGCGATGAACTCGGCATCTACTAAAACAATTAAAAAAAATGCCGAATTTTGGTTCAAATTGAGAGATAGGATAGGTTTTATCTTAAATGAGTCAATCGATTATTTATAAGTTCCATAAGTTGCTAACAGATGGCGGTGTAAGTAGCACGCGTACGAAGCCGGGGCGGGTCGCTAGTTAATTATATAGGAAAGAGGAAAAAGAGAACTACTTTTAACTCTTTAATGTTATAATCTTACTAATGTTATAAATGCAAAAATTTGTAAGTATGGATGTATATGGTAGATGTATTATTTATTCTTTCACGCAAAAACTACTGAATATCTCAAAATAACTATATATGAGAATAACATATAGGCTATCCATACTAATATTATAAATGTGAATGTAAGTTTGTATGTTACGCTTTCACGCGAAATCTACTCAACCGATCATCATGGAACCTTGTACACATATTCTTGGAGGTATTAGAAGTAACATAGGATACTTTTTATGAAAAAAAGTATGTATGTTCCCTATAGACCTATAGACTCCGGCTGGACCAATTTCGATGAAATTTATAGGGATTGTCCAGATTGGCACATTCCTATGTTTGGTAGCGATCGGATCAACATAATTAGCGGTACCCGGGCGAAGCCGGGGCGGGTCACTAGTAATTTATAAAGATATTGTGTGAATTGACCAAAATATAACCATAAGTGTCAAATAAGGAGAAAAAAATTCCGCAATATTCGAGCTATTCTGATGTGCGCTGCAAAAACCGTTACTCGTATATAATATATAATGCTTACCTTAAATAGTCCTATAAAAAAGTCCGGGACAGCATATATCTATCTCTTATGTGTAAGCCATTATCGCCAAAATAGTGAACCACCTATTAGTTATAGGGCGGAGCGAAGTTTGTCGAAGCTAATTTTCTATACGTGAGCTGTCAAACGAATCATAGATTATACGCAACCCTTCAAATTACTACGTTGAATTTCTACGACAACTGACAAGTTAGATGATAAACCAGGTTATCATATGGATATTTCCTAAGGTAGGGAACTTCATTCCAGGTTTTTCCCAGGTTGAGCCAGCCAATTTATCAGCTGTTGTTGCTATCTCTACCACTGTTAAAATTACGTGTATATTTAGTTATGCGACCGGACGTGGTACCCATTAAAATGGTAACGTAACTCATGCGGACCTCATGCTCCCGCCAGAGGTCGCGTGTCGCTCACCTACACGCCACGACCTCACTGTAATCAGAGAGATAGATATATCAAATTGCTATGCTTTTATACTACTACTTGATTCTATTAAGATAACATTCAATTTGATCGCATTTAACTGTTTAATTTGTGGGTTTCGTTATTTTGTTTGTAAAAATATTAATACAATATATCTTTTCGAGGAATATTTAAATATGAATTATTAAATACGAAAGGCGTAATAAGATAAATGGTGATTGTTGCGCAGTAAAGACTGCGGGGAAGAAATAATGTGGCTAATAGACAAGCAGTAAAGTATTAGTGACCGTTCTTTTGTATGGAGGTGAAAGCAAAGGTCTTGATTTCGCGTGACTGAACATCAGTATAACGAACGAAGTTTTACAGTTTGTTCCAAATCGAGATGTAAATTTTGTAAACAAACAAACATCACTTACCGTGGATTTCCACTGGCGTAAAATCGTGTCATCTCTAAAAAAAACACATGACAATATGCGTCGGCAGTGTGTCTCACTCACAATTAACGTACATACCGGCTATTACACTTTTCATATTTACTTTTATCGGAAATGTTGTAATTTTGTGGATATGGTTAAATAAATTGAAGTGACATTGTATAATATTAATAGCTAATGGGTAAAAAAGTTGTTTTTCAAAAATGTTTTGCAATCTACGAATGTTCGAGTAGAAGATAATGTAGCCTAGCTTTTGTTTACAAAATTTCCATCTTGATTTGAAACAAACGAGTCGACACGTCCCATTGGTGTAGAACAATTGGTGCAAAACGTTTAGTGCCTATAAAATCGATATTCATATCCGGATGTTTACTTAAATTAAATGCACATAATATTGTTTAGTTTGTTGTGGTAGCCCTGACCCGTTTGGCCATAGGCCAGGCTGATATGTGCATTGTAGAGCCGGCCTTGAAAAGGTTTTCTTTGCTATTAATATATATTTCTCTCTTTATATTTCGATTGAATTTTAAACGACACGAGCGCGGCAAGCAAGCAAAGAAGCGACACTTTGCAGCGCGCCATAAACAATTTCATTTGTCTATGAGTAAATTAAAGACACAAAAACGAGTATTATAAAATTTGCTACGTAACAGATTATCTGTGGTCGGTGTAAAGCTTTTGTCTTTATCTGCGACAAGGCTGATAAATAAAAGCTCTAGATATTAATAATGCCGCACCTCGACTACGATTGTTACACAAGCCTGTTGACTTTACACACGTGCGTTTCGTCAGCGCAATGTAGCGACGTTTGTTGTAGGTGACGGCTAGCGATGGGACCTCATGTTATCGGTATTAATAATTGTATCGATTTTCAAACAGCCAAAGGCATCGTTCAGCAAAAAGTCAAATTGCGTAAACATTTTCTTTGAATTAAAATAGTTACATTGGTGTACTTTTTTGCAGTTTACAGGGCTCACTAATATCCTAGGTACTATGTAATGTGCAGGACATTACGTATGTAGGACGTTATTTCAGTGTCGGACCTGAGATACATTGTGAAAAAGAACAACAAAAGTGCTATATCCTGTTGTTCTTAAAAAGGAAATTATAATGCAAAAGGGAAAACGAGAGTAGTGTTGAAAGCCCAGGTAACAAATGTAAAAGGCGGAAAATATAAAATAATGAGCAAACAAAATATTTTTTGAAAAAGTGTCATATTATATTTTCGTTTTTGACGACAGCTCCTAATAGCAGTTAATATTTATAAGCTCCTATTCAAAGTAATGTGTCACTTTTCATAGAAACTAAAATTTCGATATGATTGATTTATTCCATTACTACCACCCCATCACTAGCGAATTGTAATGTCTGGCTGGGCGCGGCCGTTCGCCTTGCAGTCACATATATGCCCTGACTGACACATGCGTTTTTGTACGGTTGCCATATTTGTTCATAAACCGTGTAATTATTATTAATTATCGTATAATTTTCCTTTACCTCTGATGCGCGAATTTTTCAACAAATTATATCGTACATCGAGAAAGATGAAACCTACCCAATGGCTACCAGAGGGCACAATTTAGATTTAAATGCAGAATAATTCTGCTCCTACTTTGTATTTACTTCCATGAGACGCAAGTTACTCAAATACTAATTATTCGTATATTCAGGACCTTTTCTTGCTTCTAAAACAAACGCTAAATGAATTTGAAAATTACAAGATGGTCTTGTGTATAAAATATTTTATGTTGGTAACATTATCTTACTAAAAACGAATGCTCTAATTTCGAGAATTTCTCGATAAGTTTATTTTTTTACGGAATTTTTGGGGAAAATATTTACAACCACTGCAAATATGTAAAGTTGGCTTTGGAATTTTAATAGCAATAAAAATATTGCCATGCTATTATACTATTCGAGAACTTCATGCAAAAAATGTACACAGTAATTGTTACACTTGCAGAAGGCGTACTCAAGGTGACAATTAAAAACTCAATACTATAAAGTAAGTGGGTGACAAATTAAACAATTTGGCTTTAAGGAAGACCTACGCATTAATTTTTTATCTGTCAAAATTTGCATAGACAGCATTAATATCAATGCAACTCAAAGCTTTGCAAACTGCTTTGTTCTTTTACAAAGTAATATTTTATCTGTGACCTTCCTGTCATTCTCGCATAACATTAGCTACAAAATTAGAAATTTGAGAGGGAATACAACATTTTTATTTTATGATTTCATCTTTGCAACAATTTAAAAACATGGCTCTATGAAACATATCGCTTTACCTCACTTTTTACGCTCAAAAATACAATAATTTATTCCCTTGAACATTTTTTAATCTGTAATAATGTAGTTCTCATATTTTTTAATCTATACATTTGTAAATTGCTGGCGGTATTTTTATTTATCTGTTGTTAATGCCATTTGGAGAGATAATTATTTATCGCCATTTTTGTATAGTGTTAATTAAAGTTTCTTATTTAAAAAGGGCTTTGTTATAGATATTTCTTGTAGTTTAATACTTTATGGTTTTGCGCACGTAATTTTAAAATAAATTTTATTTTTAATTGTTTTGGGACATATAAGTAATATTAGTTAATCGATGTCAAAATCCATTTACAAAGGAACATTACATTCTTTTTTCAATAAGGGATATCTAGTACACCCTAATAAGTATATTTACACATATTTAAATAGCTTTAGATACCGCTTTCCATACAAATTCAACATTCTGAAGTTAAGCTCGATTATTGCCGCGAATGTTTGCTAACGTAATAAATGCCATTGTAATCAAAATTTAATTAAATTACAAAACGTATTATAACAATCCTTTTTTTAATCTATCTTATTTTAAATAAATAAATAAATATGCGCCCACGCCCGTAACTCAGAGGGGTAGGCAAAGATCATGGACCATTTGGCGCGATCCTGGCACACCTCTCTCACTTCTACATTCATACATCTACACATACATGCCCTTTTTTATTAAGCCACTAATTTACTACTAAAACTAAACTCTAACTAAAACTATAATCTAAAGGGACATGCCCTACCAACACTACCTTTTGCAACATAAATCTGTTTCGTTATTCTCTCTTCATTCATTCTTTCAACATGCCCAACATTTTATATTCCGTTGTTTTTTTATGGTTAAAATAATTTTGTAATGTAGTTGACAACACTTATAATATGTTATGGCGTCGCATTGTTATTGTTAGAATTTTATATTTAGTTTGGTAGCAGAGTTTTTGGAAACCATATGTGGATATAGTGTTAGTAGTTATGATTCTGTGTTGTCGAGTGATTCAAGTTTATTACAAAAATACCAGTGAAGCATTAGTGAGTAAGTCAGTAAGATCAGTGGTGGCTCAGCGGCTTAGGCCCCGATTTACGTACTGTACTTTGTGTTATTTATTTCATCACCACTGCTCCACAAACGGTCAAGGAAAACATCGTGACGAAACCGGCATCTTTTTAGAACCACCAAATTCGAAGACATGTGACATCCACAAACCCGCACTGGGCCAGCGTGGTGGATTACAGCTCACTCCCTCTCCCGGAGGCCAGTGTCCTTGAAGTAAGAAACATTTTAAAAAAGGCTGATGAATTATTTATCATATTACTAAGTAATGAGACTAAAGCATTAGTAAAAGGTTGTTTTTTGGTAGCAGAAGGTGGTCAACGAGCAAGCGGTTTACCCGATATTAAGTGATCGCTACCCATAGGCATCTGCTAAAAACCAAGACGAAACGCAAAATACTTCTGCTTCACGCCTGTCTTCTGTGCGGTTGTGGTATTTCACCAGTCAGACCGCCTATTCATGCAGCAGATTTTGCTGTCGCTAGCTTTAACCACTGTTTAATGATATCACAGGAAGAGAACGAGAGAGAGAACAAAAGAGAACACAATTAACGCAGTATCAAAAATAAAATATATTTTTTTGCAATCTGTACTCTAAATCTCTTTAGTATATGGCAGTTTACGATTAATACTGAATATAGCAACGGTTACGACTCGGATCTAACCGATAAAGTGTAATTACGTGTAACTATGTGTAACACTGGCCTCTTACGTACAGAACATACCTAGATCAAATCGAATTATGGCTATGGACAGAACTGGATAATAGGAAGGCAATGGAAATGTCAACGATTGGCCTAAAAGATCTATAAACCAGCAAATCGAGTGATTCCAGAAACGGATTCAATGAGAAATTTTCTAGGGTACTAAAATTAATTAATATTTAATTTATATCCCTTATTGCGGCTCATTCCCTCTCTCGGAGAGGAGGCTTGTGTCCCCGCAGTGGGGAACATTCTAGAAAAGGCTGATATATTATTATTTGTGGTGGTTACAAGGTTGTCTCCGTCTGATTGAATCTGAATATATACAATTCATTACATAAAATATATCCAATATATAAATGCACAGATAAATAAATCCCAACCAGACGGGATACCATATTATTATAATTATTATATCCCCTGCGAATAGTTTGAAAGCGTGTACCCTGAAATTGCTTGACCTAACCATCTATTACGTGAAATATTTGGCTGTCTCAGCGCAACATCATCAACACGCAGCCTAACTGGGCCATGAGATTTGAAGTTGTGCAAAGAGATTGCTGTTATTACGTAAGCGAGCACTGAAAAAGGTTTGTTTTTAAATTCATCTCTTTAAAGTAAACGGCGCGGCGAGTGACCCCGCGTGGGATAGCTAGTAGTAGTAATTACTAATCAACTTATGTTTCTCCTGACCCACATAAAAGTAATTCTACCAACCTCAGCCAATAAGTTAATAGGATTAAAAACCGTATGCGTCTATTTATGCAACGATCAACTATAAAAAAATACTAACTTCAGTATTTCGGATAATGAAGACACAACCATAAAACCAGGCTATATAGATCCTTTTTGAATGCAGTAACCACGAGGGGTAGTTAACCGTGTTCTAACATGTTATTAAACACGAGGTAGGGCAGAAGTCTTTATTGGATTGTAAAGGAGCCCGGCGCCTTTTAATGCTTCTCTGTGGAACATACACTAGTTGTGCAATACCGCACGTTGTCGCACATGATGGGAATATGTAAAACATACTTTAAATCGCTTGTAAGGTATGTTCAGATACTTGAACTGGACTAGAATACATTTTATTGGCTTGGAAGGTCTAAGACGATTTTCCACAGTTTCTCGTCACTTTTTCCCTCTCCTTTAACTTATTTACGCCCTTCAATAGCCCCACACCCCCTCCATTTTATACATGGCCCGCCTTTCTTGTGATAGTTTCGAACACGTTGGTGTGTAGCGATAGGCACAAAATGCAATCAAGATATGTCATCCGCCTTCTCGTTTGCCTCCCCTAGGTACTATACCAAACAAGTAGTTAATAGCTAATTAAAAAAACCCATGACCATCATAATTACATAGATTATTATACATTTTTATTATTAATTGAACATTGTTCAAAATCGGTGGAATTGGAACGGACATATATTCATACACAGTGGTAGAGCCGGAACAAATAAAACAATGTATTGCACGAATGGGCTGGCTTCACCGATGAAATACCACAACTTTCCAGAAGACAGGCGTGAAAAAGAAGTATTTCTGCACTTCGTTTTGATAGTGAACCACTGGAGGCCCCTTGCTATTCTATTCTAATAAGGAAACGATGGGAAGGGGAAGGGGATGGATAAAAAAAGAAATATCCTATATCTGTTTATGCCCTTCTTTGTCTATTAAAGTTCGGCAACTCATCTGCAATTCATTAGCTAATTGCAGATGCCTATGCCTATTTGTCACCCTTCTTCCATAAAAAAAGGAAAAAAAAACATACGTGAAAACCATTACCCTCCCTCCGGTTCACTTGGGTCAAAACTCAAGTCTTACAGAAGTGATAAGCTCCGTGAAAGTTACAATGGCGTTATTTGCATCTAAAAAAGAATAAATTACAACTTACTAGAGCTTACATCAACAGTAATATAACGCCTCGTAAATGTTTTGGTACAAAGCTTGCTCGTGTGACTATATAAAGTAACAAAATGGTCGTTCAAAAGGCCCTGATTCAAATGTTGTGGCCTCAAGCAAGCTCAGGAACGAACAGAAAGTGACATTGTAAAAGCGTTCAAGAGTTCACTTGTCGATAATGCGAAAAAACCAGTATGTGGGCACATACGCCTTACATACAGTCACCATGGTTTCATTAAAGCTCAGATTTCTTCTTTACATATACTCGTTTCTATAATTTTTTTTCCTTCTTTTCTCTGTGTTAAATTAATCTCGAAGTTGCTAAAGTGAATATCTTCAATATATTTTTTTCTCAGTGAAACAACCCTGAGGGAACATCAGTAATTAATTAATTATATATATTATATATTTACTTTTGTTTCTGTGTATCCTGTAAATAAATAAGCCGCCCGTCATCCAAAGATATAGGCAGATATTTGGATTTCCATTTGGCGCGATCCTGGCGCAACTTTCGTACATCTACGTATACATACTCTTTGGTTACGTGGAATTACGTGGAATTCGTTCATATCTATTCTATATATATAAAAGTCGATGTGTGTATGTATGTTCCCAATAGACTCCGAATCGGATAGACCGATTTCGGGGTGGCACAGAATGATTCTAGTGCACACTGTACAGGTTTTGGCTACAGTTTTTACAGCCGACCGCCTACCTGACGCCAATCCCTCGGGAATAGGTACTAATGTTGTTTGAGGTAAGTATTATTAAATATGAGCCATGGTATGATCCAGGATTAGGCTTAAAACATTAAAATTATTTAACTGGTGAATTTTCTTTACAACACGGTCTCTTTCTTAATTAGCCAGTGCCAAGCTTGGTTACCCTAGTCTTATATAGCCTACATGTTCCACACACGTACAGGGTCCGTACCTACACATGTGGCCACCACCCCACCACAACGACAACGCACCGAAACCGTGTCATGGTCTTCAACTGATTTTTAAAAAAGAAATATCTTCATATTGGCTGTATGCGTTTCACTTGCAACCCTGTCACAGTGAGCGCGCATAAGCTTCGATGTAATTCGATTACGTCCTGTAGTTGTGTTTTACTTTGACAAGGTGCTATGTTAACTTTTCACGCTTTACATATAAATCAAACGGGAGCTTAGCACTTATAATTACGGCGGTTCTGTTTTCGTGTGGTGGCAGGGTTAACTGGTGGTTATTGTTTTTAATTGCTCACAGGTTGGACCTTGGTTTGGATTTGGGAAAAGGAAGCCTTTGATATTGCTCCGTCTATGGTCTTTATGTTGCGGATAATTAGGGAGATTGGCGAAATCTAAGAAAAAAAAATATAAACTAGGAAGTCTTATGTCAAAAGAAGTCGATTTGATCTTCTGATGTAAAATATTATTTTCTTAATTTAATAGTATACCCTGATCTGTAATATGATCTGAATCTAGATTATAATCATGTGTGGGTTGCCAGCTAAATCTGGGGTTGTAGGTAGGTTGAACCCTTCCGTAACTCGCCGTTGGTGATTCTAGGGGTCAAGTTTATGTTGACGCACAACGGAATGCTTGACTCAAGTTCTATTTGATTTTGTTTCTTACTAACAAGACGACACAGTGAACTCTCGCAAGGCTTTCATTTTTCTCGGTTTTCGTTCTGGTCAAGGCTGCGCGAGTGCACTGGTTGAGGACGGGTGGTGGTATTTGGGGCGATTAATAAAGGAGGTCTAAGTCCAGCAGCCGTGGTTTCACACGGTGACGTTGCCACATTGAGAGTAAGTGGTTTCCTAACCTAATATTATAAATACTTTGACATGTGTCAAAGTAATAAGCCGTAAGCCGTAAGCCGTATTTATATACGACTAGTGATATTACTCCGATCACTACCAAACTCACAGGATCACCCTTTTTATCAACAGTGGTAGAGCCCGCAATAACAACATCTTTTGCACGAATGGCCGGCTCGACCGGTGAAATACCACGACGTCACAGAAGACAGGCGTGAAGTAGAAGTATTCTGCGTTTCGTCTGATGAGTGACGTGCCGGAGGTCTAATTGTAGTCCTCTTCCCCCTCCTACCCTTTTCTGATAAGGAAAGGATGGGAAGAGGAAGAGGATTTGACGGATGAGGAGGGGATGGACAGGGAATGGAATTATCCTATTTTCTGTTTGTCTCCTCCTTCGTCCATGAAGGTAGGCAACGCATCTGCAACTCATTATCTTGTTGCGGATGCCTATGGGTAGCGGTACTTATTTCCAGGGGCCGCTTGCTCGTTTGCCACTTTGTAATATAAAAAAAAAAAGGCTAATGTGAACATTTCCTCAAAATCGGTCCTGCCGCTTCGGTGTCTTTAGGGAACATACATACATAGATACACATTTATATACCTATATAGATTCAATAATTGAACGAGAATCTGGTTCTAACCAGTTAATAACCAGAATCAGATTCTCGTCTTATTATCGAATCATCGTCCGAGAAGATTAACTACAAATTTATTTTATTGTATTTAGCTAATCCTTTATTTAGACGATAAAAGTCAAAATAAACTATGCCTTAATTTCATGATTCGTAATATAAAAAATAAAAAACTGATATTTCATGAAATACCCAAATGTACAGTGTAGCTGCAACATTTTTGGTTTATGACTTATTTTGAATCAAAGTAATGCCGAAACATTTAGAACATTTATTTGTTTGCTCGCAGTCGGTAAATTTACGAGGTGCCCGCGCCTTGCGGATGTAATTAAATTAATTGACTTTATGAGTCGTTTTTATTTACTCCGCCTTCGAAAGTTGATTTGGTCGATGACGTTGTTTTTAAATAATCTTTTTTGACTTTTAACCTATTTATGTCTAATCTCTCCGGTCCAATAACCTTTTTAACGGTTAATTACTTCTGTCTTTTTACCCACTTAGGGTAACTTCATTTCTCTCCTAAGCTATTTAATTATAACTTATTTTGTATGTGTACCTCTTTAGCTTTAACAAGACCTAATTATATTCTAAATATGACAGATCCTTATTTTACATGGCAGCCATAGATTTTTTGTATGAAAATAAAAAAGTATTTATATTACTATTTGTAAATAACACACTCAATTAATAGATCCGCATGTCTAATAAATTAACGCCAGCTTTTTTTATACTCACTAACATAAAAAAAATGAAAGATTCTTAAGTTTGTAATTTGCTAACTTTCACACTGTTGAACTGATTTAATACTAGCCGACGTTAATGAAAAATGAAAGTTGCCATTACCTAATTCTAGAAGCTACGAGAAGAATCTAGAAGCCAGCCGTGAAGTAGAAGTATTCTGTACTGTATGAGTGAGGTGCAGGAGACCTAATTCTGGTCCTCTTTCCCTTCCCACCTTCTAATTCTCTAATATGGAAACGATGGGAAACGGAAGAGGATTTAACGGGGAAGGTTTGCCCCACCTTCTTCCATAAAAAAATAATATAAATCTGTTCTGGCAAACTGGGTCAATGTAAAAAAATAAAAACAATTTGTTCCTCATTGCTATACCAATACTTAGATTATAAATCAGTTTAATAGTCCGGAAACTATTTAAACTATGTACAACATTTTAATTTAATTTGTTATAAACATTAAGATATGATGAATATGCACTTAGATATCAACCGAGGAGGTTGTACTTAAAAAAGTTGTGTATGGTCTATCCAGAAGAGTCGAATGACCTCACAGCATTGTATGGTAATGTCTATAGATTTAATTTGATCCGAATTGTAAACGCGAATGACTTAACTCCATCAGGTTCAGTTGTGTAACAGCTCATTCAAGGTGCGATGCTCCAAATGGCTTGTCATGATGAATCAATAATAAATATTCTTAATTTAAGAGCTAGTGAGTCACCTTGATGAGGATGGTATGTAGCCCACTACTTACTATGTGGCCAATCAACATACAATTCTGTCAAGAATAGCCGATACAATGCCAGGCACTTTCGGGGGTCGGGGGAGAGGGTATGGGGACAGCAGCATTTCACTCATCAGAAGCATATCTTGGTTTACGGGTGAAAAGACGGTGCCAGATAAATCTACTAGTATTGAATCAAAGCTTCACGCCCATATGACATGAAGATAAACACACATCTGAACTTACATAGTAATAAACTGGTATGTCATAAATAGTCGACTATAAGCCGACCTTGGGATACGTAACGTAGGCTTCGGAGAAGGCACCATTTGTCCTCTACTCAAGAATAGTCGCCCTAATTTTGTGATGCATTCATTTAACACGTCTTTTGTGCTTTACAAGCCACATAAGCAAGTGATAGGGTGACCATAGATTAATTAAAGAGGTTCAATATTTTTAATTCATCAATAATCGTATTAAATAGCATAGGCAGCTTAGGCCGAGCATTCGTCAGTTAAAATAAATTACACTACGGGTGAAGCCGCAAGGAACTGACTGTTTTATACATATACTAGTGACCCGCTCCGGCTTCGCCCGGATACCACTAATTATGTTATTCCGATCGCTACCAAACACAGGAATGTGCCAATCTGTACAACCTTAGTAAATTTCATCGAAATCGATCCAGCCGATTCGGAGTCTATAGGTCTATAGGGAAGGTCATACTCCGTTTTTTACATAGTATTATTTTCAATAAAAGTGTCCTATGTTACTATCTATCTAGTACCTCCAAGAATATGTGTACAAAGTTTCATGATGATCGGTTGAGTAGTTTTCGCGTGAAAGCGTAACAAACAAACTTACATTCACATTTATAATATTAGTATGGATAGGGATATATAAATTGACGTGTATCCCAATATCTCACTTTGTGGCGGGATCTACACATTACAGAGTAGTTGTGACTGTGGTGGTTGGTTGTAGCTTTAACGTGTGTAGTATGTGCCACTATTGTGGTTGCATGTGGATAGTTTAGTAGTAGATAAGTAGATGGATGTAATAAAGGGTATAGGGTTGTAAATAATTATTTCGATAAAATGTTACAAGTAATTGTATGATTAGGAAAAAAAAAACGCAACGAAGCATTTGCAACTAGTGTTAGCTAAAAATGAATGAGTCTTGTATGTGGGGACCGATCGAAGCTGAATAAACTCATGGTGATCCTAATCCATGATTAATGTTTAAGCAATAAACGAGACGCACACGATTTAGACACTTAACGCGTAGGTTAAACGTCTATTATTGCATGCACTGACTGAGCTTTGAAAAGTACTAGCGCATAACATATGGCCTGTAAATTTTGCAACTAATTCTATGACATTGTATTGAGGAAAAGGTTTTATTTTGATTTCATGCACGTAACATATTTTGTCTTGCATGTATTAGTCACACATTTCAACACACACCTATTTTTGGTATCGGGGAAATATTTTTAACAGCGGTAGAGCCCGCAACTACATCTGTTGTACGAATGGGCCGACTCAACCTGTGGCCATGATGACCACATAGGCGTGAAGTAGAAGTATTCTGCGTTTTGTCTGATGAGCGAGACGCCGGAGCCCTAATACTTAGTCCTTATAACCTTCCTATCCAATTCTAATAAGGAAAAGATGAGAATTGATAGAAGATTTGACGGGGGAGGGAATTAATATGCAAATGCATACGTTTCTTTCTCTCCTTCCCATCCTTTCGGGGACGGGGGAACGTTTCTGTAAGTGTACTGATTGTTTTCAAACCAAACGTATTGTCAGCCGCCGACTGTGAGCAAGCGTAACGCAGGTTATGTTTCTTCAATTCCTATTCAACTTTTGTTCACAACGAACGCTACGCTATTGATATTACGCCATTACGTAGAGCGTAGTCGCTGGCCATACTGAGGCTTACAGTAAGCCAGCTCACAGTCGAGTCCACCTCGAGCAGCCACTTCTGGCAGCCCTAGGTTCACCGTGGGTGACCATCCCACGACTATTAAGCCTGTCAGGACAATCTGGGAACGCGGCCGTAAGGCGCTTTCTTTGAAGAGTTTTGAATCTGCCTAAAACACGCATGAGACCTTTCTTAGTTCATATTTCTGAACGTAAGCCAAATACAATTTCTTAAATTTGCATTGTGATTAAAAATTATATTTAGGTACGATTTTGAACCTTATATAAAGGGTATAAGATGTTCAAAGGCAGATAAATTATTGTTTATTTTGTTCGCGCGCTGAACTATTGTCGTCCCGACATTGAGGAAGGTCAAGTTGTTGCGGTCGAGTACAGTTTGCAAAACGATTTACATATAAATTAATGTAATTTTACGATCACTTATGTAAAAGACTTGAATGGCGAGTTGTTAAGGGTTCGAAATATAGTCATAGTCATGGTTCTCGGATTATTACATGTTGATTAAATTAAAAAAAACCCCGACAGAAAAAGTGTGTTAATTTTTCGAGGCCTTCTGTCTATGTGTGAAAAGTATACAAAACTGCACGATTCATGATGCTAATTAAAAATACCGGAGAGGAAAAAATAAAGTCATAGATAAGTAGGAACTGGGCTGATGATCTTCAAAAGTTAATAAGAAATCTTTATACAATACATCAAAATCGTTTATTTTCACAGAGACCAAAGATACACAAGTTACACCTATAACACCTTAACCTTCTTTTCGCGTAATTTCATTTTATGACTGGCACAATAACAAATTTAGAGGACTGTAGTGGTATGATTCAAATAATACAATATTTTGCAGACGAGTGGACTTTTATTAAACTGTTTTTATTCCGATTTCCTCAACAAACTGACACGGACAGACATATTATAGATAAATAGTTAAATATGATTTATTTTTTTATTATTTGATACATTTCTTGTTTTCTTTGCTAACGGTATGGTTATCTTTCACCGGTAGCATTTCCGCGGCTGGAAGGTCACGCGCGCGCGGGAAGCGAGCTGTCACTCGGTAGGCCAAGCGGCCGCGCACTTGTTTCCAGAATGGTTATTCTTTGTCGCAATTTAAATCTAGACCTAGAGAATTGTGATCATAATTATTTTCGTGTATTGCTAGTTTAAAAACAACTCTTGTCAGAATTGGTTCGATATTCGATCTGAAATCTCTATTCCCTTTCGGACCGGGGCTTAAACTACCGTGACATCTGTAATTTTTACTACTGTTTCTAAGACTCCGCTGTCCGACCGTCTGTCTGTCTGTCCGTCTACCAGGCTGAAAGACGGGCAAACAGACTGTGAATGAACCGTGTAAGACAGTTGAAATTTTCACAGATATTTTTTTTCACACATTTCTGTCGCTATATCAACAATTTTAATAAAAGTGTACAATATTATAGTTTCTATATCAGAATAACATATAGGCTAAGCATATAGCATAAAGATATTGTGTGAATTGTCCGAAATATAACGATAAGTGTCAAATAAGTAGGAAAAAATTCCGCCATATGTGAGCTATTCTGATGTGCGCTGCAAAAACCGTTAGAGTTACACGTATATAATGTATAATGGAAATACTTACCTCAGATAGTCCTACAAAGAAGACCGCGACAGCATATATCTATATTTTATGTGTAAGCCATTATCGCAAAAATAGTGAACCATCTATTAATTATAGGGCGGAACGAACTTATTAATTACTACACAATATTTTGCAGACTAGTGGGCGCTTATTGCTGTCTTATTCCGATTTCCTCAACAAACTAACGCGGACAGACATATTATAGGTATAGATATAAGTAGTTGAATATGGTTTCTGATTTTCTTTACTGTACATTGTTCTATTTGATCTGTGTTTACTACATTGCTTCTACGGTTTCCTGTTTCCGCGTTATGCAAAATGATTACAATACTATTAATACAGGGGACCTTCGCTTCCATTACTTATCTATGCATCATTCATCATTTGCACAATTTATTATATTATTTGCGTTCACTCGAAGACATTATACACGACCATTCTTATTATCAACTGGTGGACCCGGCTTAACCCGGGTACCACTAATTATGGTCTGTACTGTATTGTAATGTCTGTACATATATACCTCACTTTTTATAAACTATTTTTTTCTTCATAAAAACTATCCTATGTTACTTCTAATACCTCCAAGAATATGTGTACAAAGTTTCATGATGATCGGTCGAGTAGTTTTCGCGTGAAAGCGTAACAAACAAACTTACATTCACATTTATAATATTAGTAGGGATTTTTAAATGTTGGCAGCTTCATTTGCATTTTAACAATAGTTTCAAATACAAGATTAAATGATTAACATAAAGAAATTACACAAGTAAACCGCCTGTCCGGGTTCGAACTCGCGACATACAGTACGTAAGTCGAGGCCTCAATCACTGGTAACTGCAAATCACTCTTAACGTTCACTCACTTCATCTTTCGCTTACGTTAAAATTATTAATAAACGAATAGATTGCATACAAAGAAATATTCAAGATCTGCGCTTGTAAGCAATTGCTTCCGCAACTCGTTTCCCAGTTACACATGAATGCAGTAAAGTACTGAAGCTAATTATAGGTGTCCTAGGTCACGTGGACCTTGGCGCCTCATCTAGTGTTTGTTTTGTCGCGTTTCTAATACACTAATGTCTGAACATACAATGATTTCTTACTGGATAATGCCAAAGGAGGAAGCAAGCGTTCTAATATATTTTAATATACTGAGAAATAGTTTTTATTTGATTTGAATTTCGAACAATTATTTTTTAATTGACGTGTGATAGCCAGTGTGGTTTCTCGTGTAACTTTTCTAGAACTATTATCGCTCTACCTATTTCCCGAAATATTGGGAAATAGGTAGAGGTACAGCAACATACGCAGATTGAGGATTGCCAAAGAAATAAATTATGTAATCCGTACCAATCACTCAAGTGAGTAGTTAATAAAGCAGTAGGTAGTTTACCCTACACAAAGGTTAAGAACGCATCTTGAAATAGCAATAAAAATACTAGCTGGCAAACTTCGTTCCGCCTTAGCATAAATTAATGATTTGTTACATTATTAGCTGTATTAATCGCTGCATGGGTTACAGCCTTGGTCGATTTCCTTCATTGAAGCACACCGCCGGACGGGCTAGAGCGCGGGGGTATCATAATTTAACACTGTATCCGTCTTAATAGCATTAGAATCACCGCTTTGTACGTGGCTATTGTGTTTTAGAAGTTAGAACAGGTATAGTAAGCTATCCTTAAAATAAATAGTTATAAAAGGGAGATATCCCGCGATATATTCTTTTCTTACATCTAAAATAGAATAATATTAAATAATCGTCATATTTTCACGAGACTTTAACTAATATACCTACAAATAAACTTTCCTTTGGAGTCATTCTGCCTATTGATAACTGTATGAAAATCCGTTCAGTAGTTTTTGATTTTATCGCGAATAGACATACAGACAGACGGGTGACTTTGTTTTATATGTAGTGAAGTAACTGTTTTTATTATAAATCGTTCTGTAATTGGCAACCCTTGATGACGATATATGAAATACGTTCATTTATGTCGAAATAATGCCCTAAATGTTACAACCACAATGTATGAAGCAACACACACACCTGCTCAGAAGGCGAAGGCCGCCGTACACTATGTCAATCGTTTTCGTGAATAACTTTTTTTCCTCTGAACAACCTTCAATTTATAAAAAAGTACACCCATTAGTCATATGCAAAGATATTACATTTTATTGTTTGTTTCTCTAGAGAAACGACGGAGAAGGCATCTAGAGAAGAGGTCTACAGTTGCAATGACTTGAGGTGGCAGAGTTAAAAGAACGTACCCATTCTACGTGACCCATTTAGGTTTTATTTTCCGGTCACTATTGAAGTTTTTTTTCGGGATAATATGTCATTTTTGGTTATTAGAGCCGTTAGGAAGTTAAAGAGTAAGTAAAACTGACCTTTACAACCTAAATAAATTTATAAATTCGAATATGTCTGTTTGTTTGTTTCGCTTAAATTTCTTAGAGGTTTACCCGATCATCATGAAATTCTGCATCGTCAGGGGTATAGAAAATGACCGTGTATTTCACCTGACGAGCCGGCCAATTCGTGCAACAGATGTTGTTGTTGCGGACTCTACCACTGTTAAACTTATATTATATTATGCTTTGATAATATCAACTTTAGACAAATGTTGACGAAACGAACGAGCCAGGAAAATGAGCGATTTTGCAACAAAGCTTTGGGCAACTTGTTTATAACATTAGTTGGGATATCCATAAATTTAGGTAATGGTTCCGCATGTCCTTTCCATCCTATAACTTGGCCACGAATATTGCATCAGCGTTACGTAACGTAGTTGTTTTGGCAGATCGTCACGTTCCGATGCAAGCAATCCTACCATCTTAAGAGCATTATCACGACTTATATTAAAAGAAACCGGATAGTTTAGTCTCCGGTCGTAAATCATTCTATGCTACTGTTTATTCTGAGTTCAATTAAGAGAAAGACTCCTAACCTCGTACCATTACTCGTATCATTTTCCTAGGGTACTTTCTGCTTGAATAAGAATTTACGGAATGATTTTTTTCGGGTCCGATTGCTGGCATATCGATATTTTAAAAATCCAACGTTACGGTTTTAGTTTTTATCAAACATCGTGCTCGAGACTAGTGGAGTCATTTATAAGTTTAGGATTTGACCCATGCAAGCCCATTAGAGAAATTCAGCCTGTATACATATACTGAATCTCATGATGATCGGTTGAGTCGTTAGGAGTTAAAGCGTAACAAATAAAATCTAGCCACACATTCGCCTACCTACAATGATATACATAATAGCCAGCTGTCCCGGCAAACTTTCCTCCGCCTTACAATTAATAGATGGTTCACTATTTTGGCGATAATGGCTAACACAAAAAAGATATATGCAGTCGCGGGCTTTTTTATAAAGTAAACATTTCGATTACACGTTATATACTACTATCTCTAACGGTTTTTGCAGCGCACACGAGTTTTTTACACCCTTTCTTGACACTTATCGTTATATTTTGGTCAATTCTCACAATATCTTATTAGGATCCTACTAGGATAGACATGTTATACTCATACAAAATGACCAGCCAAAAGTGTTCCAAAGACAGTGTCACATCAATACATGTCAAACATAATTAAAATATAAAGAAAAAAGAGGACAGCTAATGTTTGTCACTTAAGCGCACATGAAAATAATGTCAGCAAAAGAAAAAGCTTCCCAATCGGGACGGTTTCGAGTCTCCACTTTTCGACCGCTAACCGCATGTTATTACTTTTTGTATTATAATATCATCGGCTACCTACTAATTCCTAAAAACAGTTTCGAAATTTTCGCGTCACGTATTTAAGTTTACTAATGGTGGTCGTGGCACGTAGTGAGTATTGTCAATGTAATATTTGGTGTGTCCACCCGGTACATATTAAGATACATGTTCGCCGTGACACGGCAATCGGAATGCACTTGTAGATCTGTATCAACATACCTCAGCTAGATAATTCCATTGTCGTTTTATTTACCAAAAGATTAATGGATTATTTTTTAATGTCAAATGGTGATATGCCTTGGCTTTGCATATTTTATTAACCGCGAGGATTTTGAAGTGAAAACTTCTTTAGCCAAGTTAGATATTTGGTAGGATAAAATCTTGCAGATTCACGCAATGCGTCGGCAAAATGCTTGCATGCAGTTTCGACATTTTTAATTTATTTTTCTTCTATTCAATTCTGAATTTTATTATTAAGAAACAAGGGTTTATTTTTGTTAATTATTAATTTATTTTGGAACTATACTTCCCACCAGTTTCGAGTATTCAATTTTGTCGGCAGTCCTTATGTGCCTGTGTTTTTTATAGAGGGAAGAGATGCACTCAGCCACACGTTTGGAGCATCCTCAACGACTAAAAAAACCCTCTTTCTTCAGGAGTTTCGTCAACCTCCTCGAAACCACCGTCTGGTATTACTTCGTGGACCCCCACTCAGCAGTCTTTGCTTTAACCCATATTTATTGCTCTTTTAGTTCATTCAATTATTGGCTTTGCGCCTTTCTTCCTTTGCACCCAGAATAGGGCTTTATTGCGCGACCTCTTGTAGTCTTAATGGCTTGGCCGATTGTAACGATCGAGATGTGATTAGATTAATATTCTTTCCCGAAGTGAGATACATTATGTGGTGATGTAATTAATAACACCAATTTTAGTCAGTCGAGTTTCACTTCTTGTACATTCATACATACATGCTGCATGTCGGTTATGGGTGCTCCTTATATCGCCCTTTAGTAAGCCACTAATCTGATCGATATAAGTTCTCCTAGGGCCTAGGGCGATCCCTACCAACACTTAAATAATTAGTAGATGTACACTATAAAAAAATATAAGGAAAAAAGAAGGGAAACTTCTTCGTAGTACAGTTTTTAATTATTACTCGGATAATTTCCTCATCCCTCTCTCGGAGAGGAGGCAGTGGGGAAACATACTAAAAAAAGCTGATTTATTGTTATTATTACCCAGATAATTCGATTGTCGGTATTGCTTTTTTATTCGTTATTGATTTATGAATGCAATCCACTCTCTGCGGTTCGTCTAGAGCTGTTAAACTACAATAAATTACCACATTAAGAAGCGGCGCCATTCAACTGCTTTATCTGTGACATTAAATTAAATTATCTGTATTTTAAGAAAACGTTTTATTTAATTCTCGCGTGTAATAATTCATTACCAATGTTAAAACTGAAATAGTCGGTCAATATTTATGTAGCGGTGTCGTAAATTGATCAAAGGAGGTTTTACACAACCTTTTTGATTTGACCCTCGGACGGGCCGACCTTACATCGTTTATAATGGAATCTTGAAGTATACATGAAAGTTGGCTTACCTGTAATAAGAGTGTTCAGCAAATATTTATTTCATTATTAAATAAAGAATCTCTTGGGCCACGATGGCAACGCCACCTACCGGGTCCAATTATAAATCTAAGTCATCCCGGGACCCAATCAACTAAACACACATTTTTTTTATTAAAACCGATTCAATAAATACATATATAAAAATATTATACGACTAGGGTTGCACAACACTTTTGGAAAATCTATGTATTAAAATAAAATTTTCAAGTAAGATAAGTTTCTAATGGGGCGCCTGGCAATGGCGCAGAGTGCAAGAGGTGCTAAGCCTTTCCTTAAATAAGCTTTCGGGCTCTTGAAAGCCTCTTCCAGGGATCGCGTTTTAATAATATTATTACCGGAACGGTCGTGTTCATTTATGCTTTTAGTTTATTTTACCTTATTTTGGATCAGGACAAATCAATGCTACGGAAATATTTCTGTATAAATGACTACATATTGAATAAAAATGAACTTCTATGTGGTATAAGTCGATCTTCACAAGCGAGTGGTTAATTCAAGCTTAGTTTCATAACTAGTTTCGCTGTCGCCCCACACTTGGGCCACATACCAATCTTTTAAGCCGTGGGCACACGAGCAAGTCATAAGTTCTTGGCCTTATTATATTTTGGCATTGAAAGTATCGCGAATGGATACCGTGAGTGACGCGTCGGGTCGTTCGGGGACCTGCTGATAAATTGATGTGTATACCTGATGATACTAGTGTGTACTCCGAACGATTTGTTTGTTTCTGTGCGTTGCAAATACTTGCGACTGTTTGTTTTAGAATTTCGTATTTGTTACTGTAAAGCTTATCAGTAATAAGGGAATTAATGAAAAAAGTGATATCTCCTAGAAGGTGATATCCCCACTAAGAGCTGAACAACTTAGGCTAAGAAATCAAAGAGCAATTTACGGCTTGTGGTTTTATTTCTAAACTCACGAGACCGGAGTTATGTGCGATTACGCTACCGGCACGTTTTTTGGCGGGCGATTATCGCAAACGAGCGGTTATTTATGACCGATATGATTCTTCAGTGGAGTTCGCACGCCAACCAATCACAAAGTACGTGGGTGAGGGTTGTTGGCGACAGCCGCAAAGTTGCGAGCGTAAAACGCGTCATGGAAATGCAAATACTCGTCGCTTAAGGGTCTTATGTCGTCTTTTTTTTAGTAAACTACTATCGAGTTTAGATGTCGTTATATCTCCCGTGTTTGTTTAATTCCGAGTTATCAGCAAATATTTATAAATGAGTTGCGGCACATTTGCGAGAGTATTATTTACTTTTAAAATTGTCATTGACACAATTTTAAAGAACAAATAATAAACGGAGAAACTAATAGAAGTATTATTGGACGATAATTTCGACCAGTTAAATATACGGATGGAACTTGAATACTTTTGTTTTATTTTGGCTGGCTGGCTGTTCATTTAAGTGTCTATTCTGAATTGTATGTTGTATATTTTTTAATGAATATGGAAATATGTATAGGCATTCGCAACAAGTAAATGAGTTGCAGATGCGTTACCTACCTTTAATGGACAGAGGAGCGGTTAGAGGGGGAAAAAGTTTTGCGTCTCCTGTTCATCCCCCGTCCAATCCTCTTCCCCTTCCCATAATTTCCTTTGTAAGAAAGCAAGAGGACTGACATCGGGTCTCCGGCACTTCATTAGACTCAACGCAGAAGCATAAAATACGTTTACTTCACGCCTGTCTTCTGTGAGGTCGTGGTATTTCACCGGTCGAACAGGCCCATTCGTGCAACGGATGTTGTTGCAGGCATTTTATACGTACGTCCATAGCGCCGGTAGTTACTTAATCCATTAATATATTAAATATTGCAGATTATTATTAAGAAGAGGATAGATTTTTTTAAATTTTATTATATTTATATTGCGTAAAATCTTTAATAACTATCTATACAGATAAATAAAATTGAAATGTCTGTATGTAATATTAAAATAAAATTGCCGTACACATGACGTGTGAACGGTACTTATGACAAAAATATATTTTTCATTTCATAAAATCGTTATTTTTTACTTTTGTCTGTCTGTCTGTATGTTCCGGGTAATCTCTGAAATGATTGGACGGATTTCGATGGGGCTTTTAGTGGCGGAACATTGCCTATGTTGCAAGGAATAACATAGACTAATTTTATTTTAGTAAAATGATCGAATTAAAAAAAATCCCATCTCACTACTTCCCATGAGGACGGAGTCACGGGAACAGCTATTATCGATATAAGAAAGCTATGTTTAATTATTATTTAGTGGATCAAGAAGTCTTTCTAAAAAAGACGTTTAATTCAACAATAATATCGATACATTTAAATATCGATAAACAAAATTGACTTTTTAATTCTGTAATCTGTGCTATTAGTCACATCACTATTAAAAAACGGAACACATTCGATTGATAAAAACAACATGTGACCTTATTTCCTTCCGCTCTCGGCATTGAAGTCTTAAATGGCGATGTTACATATCGTACGCTATTTACACACGACTCATTGTACAATATATCCTATTCCCTTACTATAAAGTCTTTATTAATTAATAATAGTTTCGTTGCAACCGCAAAATGAAGTTTGCATCCTCTTTTTCCGCGGGCACCATATGATTGCCGTTTATAGAATGTTTACTCATTTCAGAGGTTATTGTTGGAGACCCGTTTTGAATTCTAATTACTGCTCTGTATACGACAAATGATAATAAAGCAACAGAAATTTGTTCTCTCGTGGTAAACTTTTTTACATATTGTTAAATTAGGTTTAATGAGATGTTATTTCAGTTGGTAACAGACTTGTTTAGACTAATGTTAAATCCGACGTTTTGAATTGGTTCAAAATCACGATCAAATATTCCGTTACATATAATACATGTACATACAAATCGTATAAAAGTAGATTTTTGTTGGGATTAGATAAAATCTGTAAGAAAGAAGTACTAAACTACGAGTAGGTATGTCCGTTCCATTGTGATCTCCTGCAGACTAAGCCGCCGATTTCGAAGAATGAGGTGTCATATGATTTTTATTTTAGCGTCAAAGGCAGGAAGGCTTTATTTAAATTAACTATTTTTTATCAGTCACAGATATCTAAAAATTGATAGGAATCACCACTCATGCTCTCATGGCCCCAATATAGCACATTCAGTATCAGCAAGCGTCCTTGCGAAACCTAGCCAACTAAACCATATCTATTAATTTTATTAGATGATTTAAAAATGCAGTGGCAGTCCGTATTGATATTGCATTAAGCCGGTATTCTGATAGTATTTTTACAAGTATTTTTGTGTGTGCCCTACAGGATCCTCAAAAATTTCCGCATCTGTCACGCCCACTGTGTAACGAAGCCCAAGGATGCCACAAAATCGGCCTTTAGTCCCTCGCAACCGTTATGATTGTGTTTGTAATTTGTTTTAAATGTGTACTACGTTGCATTTGGCACCCCTAATCCAGTTACGTGTAAAACAGACAGCCAAGGCAATAAATAATGATCACATATGCAATGACTTTAATCGATATTGTCCTTAGAGTGCGCACCCTAGGCGCGGTTGATTTCTTTTCTGCCAAGGCCTCTTCCTGTAGTCAGTGTGTCTAGGTCAGAGGCGGTATGTAAGCTGAGGATAACGCCGGTTGTATGCCTGCTTTTGTATGTGCACCAAATAGGGTTGTCAGCGAAAAACATATTTTATCTTTATCTTCAAAAAAAAGTGTTTAGATCCCCTTGTGTGATAAGAGAGAAAGTCATGAGCGGTTACATCCGTCAAGAGTAGAAAAAGAGAGAGAGGGGGGGGGGGAAATTGAAAGTGATGTTCTTGTTTCTAATCCTGTACTAGAGAAAGCTGGCTGTTACAAATAATTATTAAGTAAAACTTACTAAAGTTGATTAGGTGTGAAGTTGTTCACTCTTTTCTTTTAGGAATCTTAAAATTCTTTTAAAAAAGGACTCTATTCATATTGAATCAAGAATATCGCAGTCGACCCGTTGTTGGATATTGTTAAAAATATTAACAATCGAAATATATTATTAATAAAAAATAAAAATAATTTTATTCGTGGTAACCCTATTCGCGAGTGACTAAGCTAGCATTAAAGTCGCCAGTTCGAGGTTTACATGTTAATTTCAGGGTTTGGCGAAATTGACTTTTTTTGTTCTTTGACGGAAATGTACGGAAGGCATGCCGTAATTGTCTCGTGTTTCTGATGATGAATAAATTAGACGGCATTTCTCGTTTAAGCTTACGTAATAATATTATATTAACAGAAATTCAATCTTAAATTAATAGGCTAGATTTTTTTTCCTTACAATTTCACAGTTGGTATGCGACATGATGCCACCAAAATTTATTGACCGCCGATTGATTATGGCGCCAACATAATAAATCGGCCTTTTTTAGAATGTTCCCACTACAGGGTTACAGGCCTCCTCTAAGAGAGGGAATGAGCCATAATCCACCCCGCTGGCCCAATGCGTGTTGGCGGATGTCACATGCCTTCGAATGAGTGGTTCTAGGACATGCCGGTTTTCTCTTAGCCTATTCGCGTAAGCGACTCGTAGAGCCAGTATAGCAACCATCGCATGAATGGGTCGGCTCCACTGGTAAAGTAGCACAACCTCGCACAAGCCACTTACAGACAAGTGTTTAACATCTTGGCTTCGTTGGAAGTGAGACTTCTCGTGTTTGCTTTTGCACAAAGGCTGTCAACACATTCTACAGAAGTATTAATATTTTCATTGTTTATGGTAGTGGCAGTGATTTTACATCAGGAGAACCTCTCGTTCGTTTATATTTTTCTATCCTGAATTCTGCTTGAGTATTATTCAGCATATTTTATTTTATTATTTCATAATACATAGACCCGGAACCGTAATAAAATGTTGTTCGTATATAATCAATATCTACTGAACCGATTTTAATAATTCTTATCCCTATGAAAAACCTCGCCAATAGCGTAATGGTTAAGGATACGGCCTACCGAACATTAGGTCGTGGGTACGTATCCGCCATTACACTACTTTCCTAGCACAGGTCTAAAATTAATTCAAATGGCTTAAAAAATTCTACCTATCTACTATTGCAATTACACCGACCCGAAGAGACCATAAAAATAGTAGCCAAAACTTTAACACTATTGACTACGGTACTGCTGCGCCGAACTCAGCTAAGGGGGGGAAAATAATTTGTATAAGTGATTATTTAAATTAAAACCTGTGACCTTGAATTGTATATTGATCACACAACACACACTTCTATCAAATTAAACGAATTATAATTATTAGCTAAATTGACAATATTAAGAAAAATAAAAAGATTAATAGAAATACTCGTATCATGGATTGCTAAAGCTATTGTCGCCAATGTTTTTACTTAAGCTCGTTAATACGATTCGCAAATCAATAATCGAATATATTATTTGATGCGGACGAATTCGCGCGTAACAATTAGTTTCTTAGTCAAGTTTGATATATTTTTTTTTATGTGAGTTGGTGGCAAACGAGCAAGCGGATCACCTGATGTTAAGTAAACGCTGCCCATAGACATCCGCAACAGGCAAATGTGTTGCAGATAAGTTGCCAACCTTTAATGGAGGGCATAGACAGGAAAAGGATATCTCCTTTTCCCCATAAACCCCCTCCCCGTGCAATCCTCTTCCTTTTCCCATCCTATCCTTATGTGGAAAGGGTGGAAAGGGGAACAGGACTGAAATTAGGCCTCCGGCACCTCACTCATCAAACGAAACGCAGAGTACTTCTACTTTACACCTGTTTTCTGTGAGGTCGTGGTATTCCACCGGTCGAGCCGGCCAATTCGTGCAACAGATGTTGTTGTTGCGGGCTCTACCACTGTAGAATATGATATTTAAATGTTTATTTGGAGCCAAAACCTAAAGCTGTTTTTGTTATTTATTGATACGGTAGAATGAAATGCCAAGAAGACATAAGAGATTTTCTACAGAACATACCTTTTTAAATTTATTTAAAATGATAAACAAGATAATGTGGTGTAAATAATAAAGATATTGTCGTGTTATCTTGTACAATGGCGGTGGCGCGAGTCGATTTTTTCGCGCCGATTAACAACTTGTGTTTTAAATTTTAGGCTAAGGTCACAGTGTCATTCTGCCAGGCGGTGCTGTAGAAAATAAATTGTCTCTTTGTACTAAACTTTTGGTATGTTATTATTATCATTACAAGTATATACATATTTTTTTATTTCGAAACATTTTATAGTCCCGTAGAATTCATAGTATTTAGTTGTTATGCAACCGCGCTATATTTGGTTTGAAATATTTTGGTGGTCAAATGTGATATTTTACTCTTACTGGGATAGACAGTTTACTACAGACAAACCGATGTCTGCTTATCACGTTATTATTAGGTCACAAATTTGAATGGTATTGAGCCTATAATTTTACACAAAATAGATCCAAGCGTTTGTTCGAAAACTATTCCACAAATTGTGCGTAAGCAAATCTAACATCCAACTTTTTATTAAAAAAAACGAATGTTGCCAACAACGTTTCTTTATTCCTACTGGTTTTTCCTATTAGGTCTTCATGTTCCGGAACCTACTACTCTGTTTAGTATTCGCAAAGCCTCAATGCCGCTGGGCAGAGGTCAAGTGTTAAGATCTCGCTCGTTTATGTCAAAACAATACGGTCTTTGGTCAGTGTAAAGCATATAATTTAACTTATTGTAAGTAATCTGAAGTGTAGTAACTTATTGTAGTATAATGTTAATGTTCAAATCAACATGTTAAATATACGATCCACAATTTACTTTCATCTAACTAGAATCACTTTAACAGTGGTAGAGCCCGCAATAACAACATCTTTTGCACGAATGGGCCGGCTCGACCGGTGAAATACCACGACGTCACAGAAGACAGGCGTGAAGTAGAAGTATTCTGCGTTTCGTCTGATGAGTGACGTGCCGGAGGCCTAAAAAAAAAGAATCATTTTTTATTCATTTCGGCAACACCATATCCCTACGTACCTAATGCAAATCGATAATGAATATAAGAAAGTACTATATTTTAACTTCTATTATAATTACAAAAAGAAAAAGTAATGAACCGTTCATAATAAAATTAATGGTATGAAAAAACACATCAAAGTATTTTAAGTCTGGCAATCAATGATACCAAATTTAAAAATAATAATCTCCAAGCAATGACACTAATACAGTATCATTTGCGCGGAAATTAATGACAGTACGGTCACGCGACAGATGAGAAGACCATAAACAATACAATTGCATAGACAACGGGAAGAATATTTATTTGACACTTATAATTAAAATTACTGAAATCTGGATTTGCTGCAGCCATAAAAATGCATTTTCCTCTCTGTATCCGGTTGGTTAAGTCTTACCACACAATTCGTATTATAAGGCTTCATAATCTAGAAATCGGTGTCGTCTGAGTCACGCATAGATGCAGGCGGAGGCAGCATATGTATAAACATATATGATTAAACAACTTTCTATGAGTTCGTTACACCTTAGCTAAATTTCAACACGTCAAATACGTTTTAAATTTACTAATTAACTCTTCAATGAATTGATCTAGTAATACAGTCTGTATTGAGCTTTTTATGAGAGCTAGACGCTAGAGTTACTTATAGATGAGTTGCAAGTCCAGTAGGATAAGGGAAGTAGAAAGCCCTTAATCGATGTAACATATCTCCAGATAAATAATTAAAAAAATGACGGTTTGTGTTATGAAATCGTGTAAAAACCATATTACAAAGAAAGATAAGTGTACGAACATCACATTTCACAAGCAATTAATTGATTTTATGATGTATCCTGTATATTTATTATTACACAACTAATTAAATTTTTTAAAAATAACTATCTAACATCATAAGTGTTGTCAAGTACATTATAAAATTATATTTACCCTAAAATACAATGAATTAGAAAGAATAGATTAAAAAAGTGTTGTTGAAATCTCTTTCGTAATTTAATTTAATTGTGATTAACATAAGTGTTTTGTTATATATTTTAAAGGCAGCTGTTAATTCTATGAAATTTAAAATAATGAATTATTTGCTCTGTGGTTATTTTATTTAATTTTTCTCGTTGTTTAGTTTTTTTACAAACACTGTTTAAATTGTCCTATACAAATAAGTATTATTTTAAAAATCGCAGGTATTTTTTTTAATATGTCATGCATACTATAGCGGGGTATCGCCGAGACGCTGGTATACATTCGCGGCAATCAAAAATCGAGCTCCAATTTTGAATGTTCAATTTGTATGTAACGCGGTATCTGGAGGTATTAAATCTATGGCCTAAATGTTATCCGTCATATTTTCCAATAATGTTTAATTAAAAAGGTTATATATATCATATAGTTATGCAGTTAAATAGCAAAAATAGGAAAATAAAGCGTACTCCTTTGTAATTGGTAACGATTAAAAGTTTTCGATGTATACAAAAATATAAAAAGATTTGCCCCGGGTGAGGATCGAACTCACGACCTTAAGATTATGAGACTTACGCGCTGCCTACTGCGCTACCGAGGCGATTACGTAATATAACTAAAACCGTTATAAGTACAGCAACCCTTTTTAAAGTATTAAAAAATATTTTTATATTTAAATTAAAGTTTAACTAAACCGCACAAAGCCGATTTTACTTCATGCTTGAACTATACCATTCGAAATCGACACTGATAATCTTAAAATTCGAGGGAAATTTAAATTCTATACTCGTATTACTAGACTAGACCATTGGCGGATAGATCTTGAAAGTAATTTTGGGGGAGTGGGCTTGAAACTCTTGAGGGTGAAGGTTTTTATATCTGTCTGATCCAAATAAGAAACTTATCAGGTTTTGTTCGTATTCGTAAAACTATGCCTATTAGATTTTGAAGATTAGATTGTAAAAAGGAAAAAAAACGTAACATCTTTATTTTTAGCGGTGGGGAATATATCCTATCCTTGAGGTACCCTTACACTATTTCTTTTAAAATGACAATAAATTGGCCGCACTCGAGGATGTTCAGGTGACGGTTTTGTTTAACGAGAAGATTTTTGTATCATACTGCTGAAGCTATTGACGCTGAAATTCGTATTTAGATACTTTATAAAATGACTAGGAGGAAATATGTGTACAAAGTTGTGGGCAACAATAGGTCATTTGTAAATAAGCTAATAAATTCTGTAAAAAAGCATATCAAGATGTTTTGTGCGTGTTTTTAGTTTTAAAGGATTTAGATATGAAAACATTTCTTTAAGTTTTCGTGAAAGTATGCTATAATGCTGTGTATGCTGAATGTGCAGAGGTTCCGTATATTTAGTAGTTATTATAGCAGCATACGTTAACTTAATTATTTCAAAAGCTTGCCCACACCGCGTCACACAAAATCAAGGAAGAGTTGATTTTAGGAAAATATTGTCTTACGATTTCAAGTTGATCTGTACATATAGTACATTCGCTCCAAAGCGATTTCATAACGAACTTCAATATCGATATGCAATCGCTAGCGTCATCGCTTGTCAAAATTTGACAGCTGTCAACGCTTTTGTGTGGATTGTGACGTTCGCTAAACTATAGATCAAGTCACATTTTGTAAGCTTATGTCAAATCCATACATACTAATATACTAACGATATCGCTAATCGAAGTTACTTTGTCTCAGGGGGTAGGTCGAGCAATTCAAAAACAATTTTAGGTATACGATATTCTTACGATGACTGACAAGGCAGAACAAAGCTGGTTCTACAGCAAATTCTTCTATTTTCATTCGTCTACGTCACGAGCGGCCGAGACAAAAGTATCTGATTTCTCTTTTCATCCGGAGTCGAATATGAAAACTGAATGGGGTCAGTGTCACTGTTGGTACAATTTTCAGTGAAGATTTATTTAATCGATGCTTTAAATATTATAAAGAGAGAGGTTTAATTTGCGCTTGCAATTTGCAATCAAACGATCTGATTTATCTGTGAAACGTAGTATAGAAATTATCTTTAGCAGAGGTCCCCAACCTTTTTTATGCAGCGACTCCCTTTATACATTTATATTTTGTGTTCGTGCCGTTCGACTGTTGTCGTGAATCATATCCTGGCATAAGTTTAAGCTTAGTTGGAATGGTTAAAAATAAAATAAATATGCTTTCGCCCTTAACCCAGAGGGATAGGCAGAGATTATGGATTTCCATTTGGCGTGATACTGGCAAACCTCTCTTCTTTTTCAAAAAATAGTAAATTATTTCGATAATCTACGTATATGTCATATGGATGTCCGAGGAGAGAAGGCTTTGATAGGCTTTAGCCAAAACTGTATGTGATAATATGGTCGTAGTGTGCCGATCCCACATAAATGGTAACAGAGTAGAGAGGAATAAATAAATTGTGTGGTCTGTAACAGGATTTACGATTACTATTACGGTAGTGAGGTTCGCAAGTCAAGTTTTGTATATTACAGTTAAATTAAATACAGTAATGAAACCTGTTATCTGAAATATTAACGGAAGTAATTGGCCCTGTCCCGACTTCCGGCTGAGGTATTTTTTTTCTAAACATTACAAATGGCGCTGTATAGCGAATACCTATTGACCTTTTTATTGGAATTTTTCAAAATAAAATCGATTTTATTTTTATCATCGATTAAAACTGAACAATCTGTTAGGTAAAATAAATAACCCTATTCCATCTGAGATGATTAACGCTGATTTGAAAATAAAAGAACAATACAGTTTCATAAATACGATGTTAATCGTAAAATAACATCTAAATGTAATTTTTAAAACTATTTCCGTGTCTTTTGTGCATTAAGTGAAAATATATTGCCGAACTGTAACAGGTTACGCAACAAAATATAAAAGCAAGCGATGCGTTATCTGTGTAAACGCGGACACAGACCTTTCTTATTGGTTTCGTTACAATGATATTATTATGCCGAGAAAAGTAATTACTGAACACTTATAATTACCTATAACTGTTTACACTTTCTCGATAAGCTGTAAATTATTCGTTACACAAACCTTTAAGACTTATACGGGCGTGAAGTGATTTCAATATACTATACTGTCGGCGAAAAAATAACATATACGTTATTTCATAAATTATGTAGCGTAAAATTGAAATGAATCGTTAAATAAGAAGGTATCCCTACTAATATTATAAATATGAATGTAAGTTTGTTTGTTACGCTTTCACGCGACAACTAGTCAACCGATCATCATGAAACTTTGTACGCATATTCTTGGAGGTATTAGAAGTAACTTAGGATACTTTTATGAAAAAAAATAGTACATAAAAAGCGAAGTATGTATGTTCCCTACAGACCTATAGACTCCGAAACGGCTGGACCGATTTCGATGAAATTTACAGGGATTGTCCAAATTGGTACATTCCTGTGTTTGGTAGCGATCGGATCAACATAATTAGTGGTACCCGGGCGAAGCCGGGGCGGGTCACTAGTTATAATATATTTTTAATAGTAAATTTATTTGAAATTCATATTATTAAAGTTAAAACTGATTTATAGAAATTATTAGGTTTTTTTTGATAGGGCTGTTTGTTATTTTACAAATAACAAATCAATTGAAGAATGTAAATTTAATTTTACAGTAATAGAGCCCATAACAACAACATCTGTTGCACTAACGTGCCGGCTCGACCTGTGAAATATCACGACCTTACAGTAAACAGGCGTGAAGTAGAAGTATGCGTTTCGTCTGATGAGTGAGGTACTTGAGGGCAAAATCTAGTCCTTCTCTCCTTTCCATTTCTAATAAGAAAAGGATGGGAAGGGGAAGAAAGATGGGCGAGGTTAGATAGGAAAAGGAAATATCCAATTTCCAACAATTGTGAACCGCAATAACAATTTACAATTATCACTCGTAATATTATAAACTTACGATATTTACGGTGACATACATTAATATTTTCCCAAACTGGTCCAACAGCCGAGGAAGCCGTAGGAGCATAATTCGGGTTCACACAAAATGGGCGAAAGTAGATTACTATCATATTGTGTAACTAATTGGATCGTATCTGGATTATTATTCAACTGGTCTTTTGGCGGCGCCCACGCGGGTAGACGAAACGTTATGTCAGAATATAGTATATTAGGGGAAGTAACTCCTAAGATAGACAAATTAAGAAGTGGAAACAATGGGACGACAAGTAGGTAGAGTTTTAGTCTTGTGTGGAGGGGTATGTTGATAGGCACAGACCTAAGAAGAGATGGACGGATTGTGTGAACGGTGACATGATTAAGAAGAGAGTGACGATTGAAATTATGGATGATAGATTGGAGACTTGGGAAACTAAAACCGGTTGTACGGACCGCATATAAAGTGGGTACAGGGCAGGTATTTAAAACAATTATTAAAATTTTTTGTTTGTGTGTCTGTTCTGGATAATCTCTGGATTTTGACAGAACTTTTACTGGCTACATGACGTTATAAGAAAAAACTAAGACTAAATGAATTTGCACAAAAGAACTAAGGTTCAACAGAATCAAGTAAATAACTCACGGAATTGTGAATAAAATCATTAAGTGATATGGCACATGATTGTAGCAACTAAATAAAAATGGAGTCTTAACTAATTTTGTGCTATGAAAACACATTTTTATTGGATTCAATGCGGACGAAGTCGCGGGAACAGCTAGTGAGTGCTTCACAAAGAACCACTCTTTGTTACTTAAAATTTTAAAAATCGAGCATAATTTGTTAGTTAGTTAATTTGAAGTTAAGGATTTAACTGCACGGGAAATCACCGAACGCCTACTTTTTTACAGTGCATGCGATGACAGTATAACCACTTGTACCGAAGTGTGATTTAATTAAAAATGTATTCATGCTTTTAGATTAAGTGTTTTAGTATTAATTATATTGCTAACAAAATAAGTGAACTTAGACAAATTTTAGTATTGTATTATATTTGTAACATATTAAAATTATATTGGGGAATTTATATGAAAATCGTCGCCATCGATGTTCCTCCCGTCCTGTGCATTCATTGGGCTTAAAGTATTTCTGCGCGTCCTTTAAGTGTTTTTTTTATAGCATAAGGGGCAAACGAGCAACGGGTCGCCTAAATACTAAGTGATCACCGCCGCCCATGAACATCCGCAACACCAGGGGAATTGCGGATGCGTTGCCGGCCTATAAGAAAGGAGTACGCTCGCTTCTTGAAGGACCCTAAGTCGTATTGGTTTGGAAATACTGCTGGCGACATATCATTCCACAATGCGGCTGTAATGCTTGAGGCTTTATAAGCTTGATACAGCTGGCGACGTGTTAAGAAGAACTCTGGGGAACTGGGATAGACAGACATTTTATTGCAAGTGTGTTAATGGCACTATCGGTTAATATCCTTCGTGCCAGTGCTGATTTTTATAGTTAGTCAATAGACGAAGAGCTCAAATAAGCTAGTATTTTATATTACAACTTCGCAAGCAGATTTATTTCGAATAATGTAAAGTGTGTAAACCTCTAATAGATGTGTACAAACTTCAAAAAATATTTTCTGTGCTAATTATCTCACAAATCCCAAGAATGAATCATGTTACATGATCGATGGACGCGTCTGTCCGTCAATACGGCAATCAGCGAGATGAGTCACATTGTATTGGAGTAGGACCACCTCGCCACTTCGTCGTGACTACGCCTTATGTGATAGTGACTGTTTCACAAGCTTAAAGTGGCCCGTCAATACATGTGGTGACTTTGGTCGGTGATCGTTGGACTGAATATTGCAGGGTCAGATCCGTAAATAAAAGCATCACGGCTGTAAGATAAAGCGATAGGCAGGGATTGTAGATTTTGATTTTTTTAACAGTTCATCGGTTATGCCTTGAAAGATTATGTACAACCGCGTTGTGAAATAATCTGGCCACTTCAAGAAGAGAGCGTACTCCTTCGTTAAAGGCCGGCCATTTACCTCTAGTGGTGCATTTGTTTATGAGCGTCGGTAATAATTAAAGACGACCTGCAACGTGCTTGTCCCGTTGTGTAAAAAAGAGATTGCGTAGTTCTTAATTTAGCAGCTAGTCACCACGGGACCACAGGACCGGGGTCGTGGGTTTGATTCCCAAACACGAGAGATATTTGTGTGCGTGAACATGTCTGTTTGTCCTGAGTCTGGGTGCAATTATCTACTTCAGTATGTATTTACAAAAAGAAAATTAGCATATGAAGACCATTTATCTGGTTTCCATAGTAGAAGCTCAGCTTCGGATCAGATGGCCGTGTCTGAATATTAGGATATTATTATTGTTCGGGCATGTTGAAAGGATGAATGAGGGGAGAATAACGAAACAGATTTATGTTGCAAAAGCGAGTGGTACTGTTGGTAGGGGACGCCCTAGGAGAACTTATAGCGATCAAAACTAATTCGCTATAAGTTCTCCTAGGCTTATTAAAATAGGACGATATAATGAGCACCCATAACCGACGAGTATGTATGCGTAGATCGCGCCAAATGGAAATCCATGATCTCTGCCTACCCCTCTGGGTTACGGGCGTGAGCGCATATTTATTTATTATTCAAATCGAAGCAAACAATTTACGGATAAATAACACTAAAACTGTTATATCACATGTTTACAAGTTATCCGTGAGTGTTATTGATGGTATCAAAGTACCAGTATACCAGTTTAGCTTCCCGGTATATCATCCAAAAACAAGGAAATCCTACAAACCTAATAATTCTGCTCTAGTCACTTCGACTTCCGTCTATGGGTGCCTTTAAACTTCGTAGGTCATAGCAAACTGGTTGGAAAACAAGTTAACGTAAAGACTCGTTTTACGGTAACTTGTAAATGTTTGTAGTTAAAAAAGTTTTATTAGTAACTTAACTAGTATTATAAATGCGATGTGAGTTTGTTTGCTTTTATCTTAAAAATAAAACTGTTCCCGAAGTATATAAAACTTTTATTTACAATTTTTATTAAGCCAAATAGTATTGTTATTGATTTAAAAGCGCCATCTATTCGATAATTTCTAAGTAACGAAGAATTGATTATCGTACTGTTTCGCATTTTCCCCGCTAGTTAATTACAAATAACGAAAAATATCACATTTTTATTGTAATGTGATGTGTTATGTGTTATTGTAATGTGTTATGTGTTATTGTAATGTGTTGTGTTATTGTAATGTGATGTGTTATTGTAATGTGTTATGTGTTATTGTAATGTGTTGTGTTATTGTAATGTGATGTGTTATTGTAATGTGTTATGTGTTATTGTAATGTGTTGTGTTATTGTAATGTGTTGTGTTATTGTAATGTGTTATGTGTTATTGTAATGTGTTATGTGTTATTGTAATGTGTTATGTGTTATTGTAATGTGTTGTGTTATTGTAATGTGATGTGTTATTGTAATGTGTTATGTGTTATTGTAATGTGTTGTGTTATTGTAATGTGTTGTGTTATTGTAATGTGTTATGTGTTATTGTAATGTGTTATGTGTTATTGTAATGTGTTGTGTTATTGTAATGTTATGTGTTATTGTAATGTATTGTGTTATTGTAATGTGTTATGTGTTATTGTAATGTGTTATGTGTTATTGTAATGTATTGTGTTATTGTAATGTGTTATGTGTTATTGTAATGTGTTATGTGTTATTGTTATGTGTTGTGTTATTGTAATGTGTTGTGTTATTGTAATGTGTTATGTGTTATTGTTATGTGTTACTGTAATGTGTTATGTATTATTGTAATGTGTTATGTGTTATTCGATATAAAAAGTAATACTAACTTTGGTTACTTTTATTATCTTTTGGTTTTCTAATTGTATATTACCGCATTTCGTTTCTAATTTGTACACAGCTACTCGTAACGCCATCTAAAGATTAAACTAATTTTCTTTACAATGGGATGGAACCCGTGATAAACTTTCAATCGTCATAATTTTAAGAATATTTCGTTACATAATTAATAACATATATAACTAAAGTTCAACCTATTCAACTGAACAATTATTTTATAGGATTTTTATCGAACAGATGTTTGGTATGGTTCTTAAATTTGATATAACTGTTTTATTTATTAACAGATTGAGATAAAACAAACACTAAATGTTAAATTATTCTTACCACAATACATTATTGAAAACCAAACCCAAATCGGTTAAGCCGTTACTGAAATCAGCGGTAACAAGCGCACAGACAAACAGACAAAAATTCTAATTATTGTTTTGGGTTTAGTGCGTTTATGAAGTCCCCCAACAACAGTTTTTCTCGAATATCTTCCATGTACAGACAGCGATCAGTTGCATTTTTATTATATGTATAAATATCGGTTGCATGTTTCACGTTTTTGTTATCTACAATTCCAAGTTATATCGTACAAACTTTTCCGACGTGGAAAATGAGAAACGAAAACGTGCGAACCGCAGGCAACAGCTAGTATGTAAATAATTTGTAGAATGACTTGACATTTGAACTCGTATCAAGAACCGATGTTTTTTTACAACTTTGCCCTTCGATAATCATCACGATAAATACAATATTTTAGTTTTTTTTTTCAAGTTTTAATTATTTTTAACATTATTTTTTTTCAGGACTGCTGGTAGTAACAGGGAAGGCGCGACAATAGTTCCGAAAGGAATAAATAATCCCCAAAAATAAGCCCTTGTGTCTTAGCAATAAAACTCAAAAATGAATACAAGGAAAGTAAATGAAAAAAGGTTTGTCGAAACTGTTTCGACATTTAAAATACGCTTCTTGCTGTAAAATTATTAAAATACGCTTCTTGCTGGCTCAATTTAAACATGTTGACGCGAACCTCTAAGATTTCCCCTACCAAATATCGTCTAACGAGGCTAAAGAAGTTTTCACTTCAAGTATTTATGAATCTACCGGTCCCTTAGCAAGCAATTCAATTGCTGAAATAGTTTTCTCGAGATTAGTGATGCCTCGAATTAAATGCCCTAATTCTGAATCCATCAGTTTTAATCAGCACTCTGATTTCATAACATTCAGAGAAATACATTTAAGACACTTTCTTTCTAAACGTATATTTGCCTATTATTTAAAAACGCAAATGGGTCAGATGGTGCATTTTATATTTAGTATCACCTGAAATTCATAAGTATACTTAACCGTGAGTTCACACTGCCGAAAACATGTCATCTCTCTGAAAAAATTGAGATGAAAACATGTTTTATGTGAATATTTTCGGCAGTGTGAACTCATGGTTACAAGAAAATTTGCGTTCCTTGTTCATATACAGTAAAAAGGGGTATACACGAAGATGATAAGGTCCCTAAGTTATGGGATATTTTAACCATCCATAATCGACCTCCATTGCGTTCATTTGCACAAAACAACAACAGCAGCAAACAAAAACTTAATAAATCTCCGCATTAGAAATTCTAAACAGTCATATCTTTTACGATAGAAACTAATATTTACGTTTGGGTTCAGATTAAATTACGTCAATCACGCATAGGTCGAGTTTCACTTTTTAAACACTTCTGCCGTACAAAGTGCAAGTCCGTATAGCGTACAAAGTGGTATGACATAAGCGTACTCTGTCATATCCATAAGGGCTGAGAAGGGCCACTCCTTTGCCTCATCCACTTCCCTGTCTTTCGTACAAAAAGGCTAGCAAACCAAAACGCTAGTAACACATCTCCAATAGTTCATCTCGATATTGGAGATGTTCATAGGTATTACTATTTGAAGGTCTCTGCAACAAGCTAATGAGTTGCAGATTCGTTGCCTATCTTTGTAATGGACAGAAAATGGTTATCCCTTTCGTATTCATCTTGCACAGTCAAGTCCTCTTCTCCTTCTCATCGTTATCTTATTAGCAAAGGTGAAGAGGACTAGAATTAGGCACATCACTGATCAGACGAAACGCAGAATCTACTTCATGCCTGTCTTCTGTAAGGTGGTATTTCACCGGTCGAGCCGGCCAATTAGTGCAACAGATGATCTTTTCCGGGCTCTACCACTATTAGGCTAAGACTTCACTAGGGCTAACAATTTGTAACTGTCTTGTATTTTGCGCATATTGATGGATAACAGTAATCATTTAAAATCAGGTGACCAAGTTACTCGTTCTAATATCAAAAAAATACTTTTGTATGTATGTACTATTGCAATTATTTCTTATCCATTTTTTAGGTTATGTTTGTCTATGATTAACGATGATTTTCTATTATATTCTTATATAAATATTAAAAGAATACTTAATTATAAAAAGACATCTCGTTAAGAACCATTGTTTTGGTATTACCGACATCAATATTAATTTCCTCGGAACATTGTTTCGCATTATAATCTCTAGAGACAACTAAATTGTGTGCTGCGGTTACACGAATTACACTTTAGAAGCTTCGGATTGACATTTAGATTGTTCTGGAATATTCAAAGATAAACATTGTAGAATTCTTCAACGTAATATTAATGAATGCGTAGAATAATGAAGTGATTGAACCGTGTTTCAGTTATAGATAAACAATAGCATGGAATTAATAATTAATCGTGTTAATTTTAAAGTACTCACTCTTGGGAGGATCCTAAATAATCCTAGTTAAATGCGAAATATTTTATAATAATAATAATATCATGGAACATTCAGTCACGGCCATAATCCCAAACTAAGCAAAGCAATTGTTTAATATGGGCACTAGATCACAAAATACGTTGGATATGAACACAGTCTAGTTTACTTTAATGCCTTCCCTTAAACCAACAAGCGCTCACGCCCGTAACCCAGAGGGGTAGGCAAAGATCGTGGATTTCCATTTTTTAAATGTTGGTTGTAAAAATGTTTGTGATATCTGGCACGGTTAAGATTATCGAGAGATTTTTATATAATGTATTTAATTCATTAATTATTGAATCATAAACTCAATAAATTAAGCTTATTAGTGGGTAGTTAATAATTATTTTGTTTAAGAGTTTTATCATTATAATTACTGGTTACTTTCTTCAACATCTGCCTACCCTTTATGTACAAAGATTGTGATAATAATTAATAGCGATGTTTTATGGTCCTCATTGATTAGCACACACCGTCTCGGGCTATAAACAAAGTTTCTAATTAACTTGAGGAAACGTAATGTTAGATTTTGTAATAATCACTTAGCATATCTCATGGGTTAAGCGATGTTCTCGTTACTTAGACACTTGACGTTAAGTAGATCTTCATTGTATATAATTGGCCACTTAAAATCTTTACCGTGGCGTACGGTTCATGTTTTTCGAGCTTTAATCGCTACATAATTAGACTTTAAATAATCTGGCACAATTTGAGGTAGCATATATTGCTGTTATATTAAATACAGTAAGGAAACAAAAATAGTAACAGAAAAGGAATCATTTTGATTATCTTTTAATTTATGGCAGTAAAAAGAGGACCGACCGGAATCAATAATAATTAAATCCGGTATTTTTTCATAGTATTTCATGGTACAAGAGTTTACTCGAGTTCCGAGAAAGCCTTCCAGGTTATTTACTCTTATTTAGGCTTTCTTTGTAGATGCCTTCGCAAGGCAAACAGCTGCGGGGTCACAAAAGACACAACCAATTTCTATCATCTCAGCGAAAAAGAAAATGCTTGGTATTCAATAATGGAGTCACAAAACGAAGTGAATGATTCGGCTAAGGTCCTCGTTATTTCGTCGATTCTTGATATTAATAATAAACCATAGAGATTCACTCTATAACGTGTAACTTTTAATTACAGTTCAACCCACCTCGTTTTATCGTGCCATGTTCCAATAATGCAGCCAGTTATTCCACGAACTGATATTGAATTAAAAAAAAAATCTGCAGTTTCGTGCAGAAACCTCCGTGCACATTAGATTCATAACAATTATACTCGCAATTTGAATAAATAATTAAACATCTTCTGCGAGTGCTCCCGATTCGGCAGCATTGGTCGAAATAGCACTTTAAGTTTAATTACGAATGTGTGTTGAATTAAACGTCCCGCCGTCTGCAATGTCATCTCGGTACACGTTTCCGAACGGCTTTTACTGCGAATGGCACATCCAGCCGATATTATAAAGAAGCGGTCTGCGCGCCGCGCGCCCTCAGTCACCGCCGCGCTACCGAGCGAATCGTACGTTCTTGTAATGCAATAGTGGCAAACGCACGCGACGCCGATATGGAGGGCACACCTCCGAGCCACGCACAGGAACCCGACGAGGGCATCGCCTCCGACCGTCGCCCGTCTACCGACGATCACGCCGACCTGTCAGACACCGCCTCGGAAGCAGGCTCCGGCGGTGGTAAGGACTCCGGCTGTGAGGTCGCGCCCGATGCACAGGAACCGCCGTACACGCCGCCAGACGATGACCTGGCCAATCGAATCGTGTCCCAAGTAGAGTTCTACTTTAGTGACGCCAATATCACCAAGGATGCCTTTCTCCTCAAGCATGTAAGACGGAACAAAGAAGGATATGTCTCCCTCAAGCTCATATCGAGTTTCAAACGCGTCAAGCATCTGACAAAGGACTGGAGGGTGGTCGCCGAGGCCCTTAAAAGATCGACGAAACTGGAAATCAACGAGCTGGGCACGAAGTTACGTAGAATCGATCCCCTGCCCGCGTATGACGAGACCACTCCGTCGAGGACCGTCGTCGCCGTCAGGATGCCGATAGACAAACCCTCGGTTGAGAACGTGTCGAGACTGTTCGCCAGCTGCGGGGAGATTGCGCTCGTGCGGGTGCTGCGCCCCGGCAACCCGGTGCCCGCTGACGTCAGACAGTTCTTGAACAAGAACCCAAGTTTGGTTAACTGTGTGTGCGCGCTAGTAGAGTTCACAGAATCCGAGGCCGCTAGAGGAGCGCTCCGGCTACAGAGTCTAGACGAAGAAGGCATGAAGGTGTACGAATTGAATGGAGTACCGAGAGAGCCGAAGCGGAAGGTGCCGGTGCGTCGGCCGTCGGCCCGGCGCCACGAGTGCGAGTACTCCTCGTGCTGCAGCGGCTCGGAGGCGGAGTACGACTATAGATACGCAAATCCTTTCTACAGGAGGAATTCCAGCGGGTTCTTTGCGCCTAGGTCGCCCGAAATACAGACGTGGGTCCCGCGTAGGCCGTCCACCTGCAGCCACAGTTCTGATTCCGGCGTGTCATTCTTCTGCGGTTCCAGGAGAGCGTCCCAGGCGAGCACGGGCAGTGCCAGTAGCGCCGAGGGTTGGCTGGCGAGGCGGCTGTCCGGCTGCTCGCTTTCTGGTAACGAGTGCGGCGGCCGGAGGATGTCCTGCACGCCGCGCTATGAGCCGCGCACCCCGCTGGTTCCGGACGGCACGAGGGGCTTCCACGCCGCCGCCCGCCAGCGAAGAATCTCCGACCTGGCGCTGTACTCGCGCTAGAAAGCGCTCGCCGACCGTAACACCTTTCTAATCACGTCGAATGCCTTTCACGTTGAGGCAACTTTGTTTTAAGGAAGCGTGTTCGCGTGTTCGTACGAGCGATGTTACCTAAACTGTTGAATGTGAGATGCTAGATATAAGTTAGTCTTAATCCTTTTGTATTTATTGATATTTATTGAGAGTTAAAGCGACCGGAGCGCGACGGCGCGGTTTTGAGTTTTCTTGCTGACATGTCAGAGTTGTAAGCACAAAATTGAATAAGCAAAATCGACATTAAGTGCTAACGTAGACTCAAATCTGTAGATATTTTAAACTAAAATGGTTGATAAAAGTTTGGCGGGATTGTCGAATGTTACATAAACGAAGCAATGCGGACGCGTGTTTATAGCGTGTAACAGAGAGAGGGCTGCGTAATTCGTTCCGCCAAACAAGATTTAAAAAAATCAGACCACGTCGTCGTTGAGCCGATCGAAGTGTCTCCTTTTCTTTTTTTTATTTAATATAAGTCATGTAAGTCATTTGCGCCATGTCATTATTTTCATTATCGTTTTATTTTTAATTTAATAAGTTTCGTTGTGATTTATTTGTAGATAGTACCATTCTAGAGTTACGTAACGATTACTTTCTACTGTACGCGAGTGTGGTGTGGATCGAATCGATTGTTTACTCGATTTAAATGTATTTATTAAATTTTGTAAGTCTGGAGAGGTCTTATTGTGGTATAACTAATATTGCACAACGTTTGGTGCTGTCATGGCGGACCTCTTCGTTACCTTTAACTGTAAATGTGTAATGTAAAGTTTTTTTGACAATATAAGTTTTTAAAGAGCCCAGCGTTTAATTAAGATCGACCTTCGTGATGGAAAGTGGGTGTTTTCGACCCCGGTTCACCTTGACGATCTCTTCTCACGGTTGACGGTTGCTTCACAGGTTAATCGATTGAAAGATTTCAATCCATACTCTTTTTGTCTCTTCCTACTTGCCATTTTTCTTATAAAAGGTTTCAATGTTCCTGACGAGAGTGTTACCCGATTCAAAAATCCAAAAATCAATTGACAAAATTGAAGAGTTGTTAAATTAAAAGAAATGTAAAATATTTATTGGTTTGTATGTAATATGTGAATCATTTTTGTCTTCCTATAAGGACCATAAATATTTAAAAAATCATTGGTCAATTCGAACGTCCGTAATGTAAAAATTAACGAAGGAACGAAACGTTGAAAATTTTTAAATAAAAAAAACTATGACATAATGAAAGCAACTACATTAATTACCAGACTTGTAATGAATTACGTAGTTAATGATTTTATAAAAATAATAATTTCAGGATTAATATTCTCGAAGTTAAGAAATTTATAAATATTAGATATTGAATTATTAAAATATTCATAGACTATTAAAATCATAAGTGCAGAATTTACAAGAAGATGTCACTAGAAATGTTTGTCTACACTTATAAACACTTGCGGTTTCTTTTATTATACGCAGGCGAAGTCGTGGGCGGAAGCTAGTTTCGGGCTGAATCATAATATGTCAAATCTACATGCGTTAAAATAATGCATTATTAGATTTTATTATGAAAGGATACAAAAAATTCGTACCTAACATAAGCGCTGGCTTTGTTTTTTTTTGTAATTATCTATGTTATGCTGGCATAGACAACGGGGGGACGCTTGCGATTTTAGCGCCAGTTTTATTAAAGATTCATATTCATAACCTAAACTACTATGTTGGTAGCCAACATGGAAGAATAAGACCTCTTCAGAGGACTGCGACAGAATTAGTTTTTAATAGTATCATTATCGTCGTAGGCTAAATCATTATACATTGGATTATGTCATATATCAATCGTTACACCGTATCTGCTATCTAATTAAATTATATGGGAATAGTTATTAGTGTGAGGAAGCATCTATTTATTACGTGAACTCTATAGGAACTGCGATACAATAAAATGCGATCATGAAATCTTATTCGATGTGTGGGTGGACATAACTGAAAATTGTAGGTTAACTTTTATAGAAATCGTTTCTTGGAGCATAAAATTTTGTTCACTCAAAATTTGTAATGATAATTATTCCACCAAATATCACAGTATGTGGAAGCTAACATAAAAAAAACAATTTTTCGTCATATATGGAAGTTTTCTAAGACTGTGGCGATTTAACAATTGACTACTAATTGAAAGAATGATTTAATATTGTCAGTTGTGATTTAGATACTGGACTGTATGTCAATAGATGTCGAATTAACTGAGATAGTTTAAAACCTTAAAGTTAACATAGATTTATCACTTAACGTTAAAAACTCCGGCCACACGGAGCTCATAAGTAGGTAAAACTTCAAATGTGATAGTTGTAAAAATTAAATACAAAAACTAGATAGTGGGTTGTTTTACCTTTTATTGGCTCCGCTCTTATGTCTTTTCCACAGCCGCTTCAAAGGCTGTCACCGCATCTTCGGAAGTCTTTAATCGAAGACCCAAGGTGCACGGTCAGGGCAGTAGGGCGGATACCCCATCTAATCTACGTGAGATGAACTCAGATAATCGCTAGTGCGTTGTCATAGTGGAGAATAATTCTAATTCCAGAACAAGTGGCAAACGGTTCACATATCTGTCTGCAAGTAACTGATCTTTCACGCTCTAGAACATCTGTAGTATAATGATCCGTCCGTCCAAAGAATGAGGCAACCATCGATATTTCCGGATTTCTTCAATCTTGTTGGCAAATCCAACATACACGTCTAAAAATTTCCATATTATGATCTACGATTATAGAATGAATCTTGTTTAGTGTCAACAAAATGTTCGACATTCGCAAGATTTTGATTTTGCGAATTTGGCTGAGATATAACGTTTGTGGGATTTAACAAATGTTAATTTTCTTGTCTGCGTTGCGTTCACACTGCTTAAAAACCTCCCTTCGATCGTAGTATGAATTGCATTCGATCGTACTGAGGACGGTTAACGAGTAAATGTTACCAACGAATACATTACATTAGTTAACGATATTATCTTATTAAGTTATTTTAATTACAATAATATCAACGTAAAAAATCCCTCGATTGTAAATTTTAAGGGTGGTCAAGAGATCCTTTATATTCTCAAAGCTTATCATGAGATAGGTATATGGACCTTTAGTTTCGTCTGATTTACATATAAGACATTAATTAGTTTTTGAAGCCTTTCTAAGGGATATTACAGTCAAGACCAAATTAGAACTATTGTTAATTGCAAGGTAAGGTTGTTGTAAGCAAACAAATGTTATTTACCATACATGGCGGCCATTACTCTTTTTATAGTTTCATCGGAAATGTTGTAATTACGTGGATATGGTCAAATAAAGTGAAGTCAAATTGTATAATAGCTTATGTTATAAGGTAATGTGAGAAAACGTTGTTTTTCAAAAAAAAATTGTAATTCTACATTTAAAAGAATGTGTTTACCAAAATCACATCATGCTGTGAAATAAGGTATAAGAACCTTATATAAAATTTGTTTCCTAATATCACACACAAAACTCTTTTGCTTGTCATCACTGTTCTAACAGTACATATAAATTTTCTGCATTTTGTTACGTTCTATTTTTACTCCAAATCACCACAATCGTTTATTTTGATTGTCCTAAGAAATAGAACACCATGATATATTTTACGCGACGAAACACTTAATTTAGTTTAATCAACTCTTATTTACTTACTAATTACTAAACATTTTCATTACTGAATCACAGTATTGTCATTCTTTTTGTGGAACATTGTAAAAGGCAAAGGTTTCCTGCATCATTCAGCCAAAAAGAAGTATGTAATTGTAAAAATAAAATTTGTAAAAATCATAAGAAATACATACCGTCAGCAATATTATAATTGTATAATTATAATTGACTATTCAATCCGTCGTTAATATATTAGAATGTTAAACAATATAATATCTTGTATTACTTCAATTTAGACCTTCATTTAAAACATGATACATTCCAAAAACAGGGGGCCTCGGCTCGGGCCGTTACCTTACTAGTATTACCGGATTGGGTCGATATATGGAAAATACAGATATGGTTAGGAGGTATCCTAGTAGTTTTATCTGGTCAACTGTCTCCAAAACAGATTAAAAAAATTATTCAGAAAAGAGTATTTCATACTCCCTTTTGTGATATTTGCATACTTTTTGTATGAACTTTTTAATTTTTATATTGCACAGATAATATAACTCGACTATATAGATGTGATTACGTTTGACGTCATAATATCGCGAGCGCTGTTACGCTTCCTTTTTTATTTAAAGACCTCGTAATTGTTTTTAAATTTCCTTGTTAGCTTTTTAAACAGTTACTGTAAAAATTGTGAATTGCTTAAATGAATCTGTATAATTAAATATTTTAATTGTGGAAAAACAAACGAGATTCATTGAGCTTTTAATTTAAATTGGTTTATATAATTTATAAACACACAGCCCTGGAGTGTATCTATCCACTAGTGCTTCGCCCGGCTTCGCACAGGTAGGACTAATTATGTTGTCCCGATCGCTACCAAGCTTCACAGGAAGACCCGGGAGGCCAGTCTGAATATTTCCCGAAATTTTTTGTCGCATTCGCTTATACCTTTTATACATATAGATTTAACATTTTGAATTCTATTACTGGGTATCGGCCTATTGCAACCATTTTTATTCGCCGGCGCCGTCTGAATTATTTTTTTTCTATAATTAATGGAATCTAATACTAATGTTAAATAAGAATTAGGTTCCAATTAAAAATTATTAAATAATTGGGACTGATAATATGAAATCGCTGGGATACAAATCAGATTTTATTTATAGTTGAACGCAAGGGTCTACTTTTATTGCTCTTCCCCTCACAATCCATTTCTAATAAGAAAAAGATCAGATGGGGAGTCGGATTGGACTGGGGAGGAGATGGAAAGAAGAAATATCATATTTTCTATTTATCCCCTCTTCTGTACCTTGTTGCAGATGCCTGTGCGTGGCGGTCGCTCGGACCGTGGTCGGGTGGACCATCTAAGTCCGCCACAGTAACATCAACAAAAGTAAGAGATGCCTTACCAACATTACCGATTAGGAAGGATTGGGAAGGAGGTATAAGTGGCCAGTATTTAAAAAAATACAAAGTGTTTGTTTTTTTTTTGTAATTAAATTCTCTTTCGTCGTCGCTCACTTTTCCTCCGGAACTGAAGTCAACGAGCGGAATGTTAATATCCATTAGCGACGTGCAAATTGTTGATAAAATTTATACACACGACAAACAACCATATTTCCTAAGAGCTATGTTAGAGAATCGCGTGTCACTAGTTTAATTCTTAAGCCTACTTTTAAGTGGATATTGTTATTATCAATGTCGAGGTTTGCAGTGAAGATTGTACAGTCAGCGACATAAATGAAAACGTTCAAGGCAGTCGGTATATTCGCGAACATAATTCTAAAACTTCTTGACGTCATCTTTTGTAATAATATGAACAGTAAAGGTTAGTTATTCGCATTCACTACTAATTGAATTTTAAAATTCTTAAAATGGCCTGTGTGGCTTATTTTTTATTTGAATAACAGCTTTAAAAACATTAATACATGATTTCGTCACGACATTTCAATTAAAATCAAGGTCCATTTTTTATTAGAGACAATAGTAGAGAAATTTCAATTCTCCTCCATGATTTCTCATAAAAAAACAGCAGGAAAATATGATTTTAATTAGCAAGACTAAAAAAAGTAATGAGTAATAATTGCTATCTTTATGTCGTTTGCTGCTAGTAGCAAACTAACCTATACGAAAAATGTTACTAACAAAGTGAACAACATGGTCTGAAACAAGGTCTTTATTATTATTCAAACCGCGGCTTATTAAGTTTGGAAGAAATGAGGTGCAATACTAGTATTTCAAAGAGACGATGGTAGGTAAAGAGTTGATGACGTCAACCGGGGTACTAATAGTAGCTTCTACAATTGGGGTCCGGACACATTACTCGATGACATGCGGATGGCCTATGGGCGGAAAGTTCTAGAATGGCGGCCACGTATAGCTCGACCTCCTCACGATGGACCGATAGTCACGTTAAAGACAACTTGATATCTTGACAGTGGCCCGCTCTCCAGTGTTTGAGATAAATTACGAGACGAATATATAATAGTTATCCATCCTTTATGTCGATTGTGAGTAAACTGGGCGTCCGTATGCTAAGCGCTTTGTGGAACTTTGATTCTTATTTTTAATCATTTCATATGTACCCCTGAATTGGTCTGCCTTCCCCCCTAAGATCCGGGGCTGCTTAAGATGGAAGATGACACCTAAAGAAGAATTCCAGTGCTATTAAAACGTAGGTAGAGTCTAGGTCACGACGAGCAGTCAGCCTAGCCAAACTATTTTAATTGTTTGCACATTTCCAAGACTATTTGCATTACGCAAACACTGCCGTTATCAGGGACCTTCACCTAATTGTCTGTATGTACATGTCTACATATATATGACACTAGAAAGTATTAAATGTATGTCTTCGCCCGCGGCGACGCCTACATTTTTTAACAGATATTGATCAACCGAATATATTATTGGACTGGTTTTTGTATTACTAAAGATACATTTTAATATTAAGAATAAGTTATCTGTGGCAAGTATGAAACGATTCGACTGGGTGATAAAGAAACCAATCATTTATATTTATATTTACTTCAATATATTATTATTTCATCAGAATTACTGAAACAGAATTCTTACCTGTGCAGTTAATGTACCTGAATGAATGAATTAGTATGATATAGTGCAGGTCTCAGATGTGATTTACAGCCAAGACAAATTATTTGTGTGGTTCTATTTAATCAAATGTGGCACTTGTGTGTATTATTTTACAGTGATAGAGCCCGCAACAACATCTGTTGCACGACTGGGCCGGCTCGACCGGTGAAAAACCACAACCTCACAGAAGACAGGCGTGAAGTAGAATATTCTGCGTTTCGTCTGATGAGTGAGGTGCCGGTGCCACCCTTTTCTTATAAGGAAAGGATGGGACGGGAAAGAAAACTTGACGGTAGAGGGGATGTAAAGAAATTGGAAATAAACATTTTCTGTTTGTCCCCTTCTCTGAAAAGTGCGCAACGCATCTGCAACTCATTAGTAAGATACCGATGTCTGTGGGTAGCGATCACTTGACATCGGGTGAACCGCTTGCTCGTTTGCCAACTCGTACTATAAAAAAATATCACCCCGTGTAAATATCGATCAGATTAGTGACATACTAAAGAAGGACGACCTCGTATGCGTCGATTTATGTATGTAGATGAAGCGAGAGACGTGCGCCGGGATCAAATGGAAATCAATGATCTCTGTCTACCCCTCTGGCTTACGAGCGCGAACGTATTTTTTATTTTATTATTGCGTCTACCGTTCATTGATAAAGTCCCAGCTCATTTTTATAGCAGAAGCTTTTTGAATGGAGAAAATAAACCAGAAGTTGCAGATCTATATGAATGAAAAATGTATATAATTATCAAAATTAACTATTCTCAAATATCATATGAATATCTGTCAGACTCTTCTTTCCCTTGGTGAACTCCCAAAACCTTGACCAGACCAGATCTTCAGTCCATGTCCGTACATCAGAAAAAAACTATACTACAATAGAAGGAAGCGAATTATCTAAAAGGCAAACGTTAAAAAAATCTAATATTTATTTATGGTCTTACAAACTTGTTTTTTATCAGTCGTAATTGCGCGCCAAAACAATATGGCCGCTCTAATCTGAGTTCAAAACAGCTGATGTTTACCGAAAAATAATATCTTGTTTAATTACAAAATGTCCATCCACATTATGGTAGAGGCCGTTTTGTTTTTATAAAGTTATTTCCTGTGCAATCAACAACAATGTTTCTCTATCGCACTATCCATATTGTTTGTTTGTTATGGGTAAGTACATCTACTGAATCCAAAACTAGAAAAGAACATTTCCAGAAGTAAAACACGCTTTTATTATTTATATATTAAATTATTTAGATGTGATATTTTAGAATTACTTAAGCGTGACTTCGAATAGACAGTAGACAGACAGACAGTATTAATAATATAAAGAACAATTAATGTGATTGATCAATATGATCTCAATTGAATTGACCTCAAATCTATATAGATTTGAGGTCAATTTACATTGGATTTTATTCTGTTTAGAAATTTTCATCCTTTAAGACCTTTAGGGGATGCATTTTGAAAAATCCTTTCTTAGTGGTCACCTACGTCAAGCAGTCTTTAGGCCTAGTAGTTTGGTCTTCTTTAGTCTCTAGTTTAGTTCATCTTTTATGTATACAGATAAAATATATTTACTCTCTCTCTCTCTCTTCTCTTCACAAAATATCTTTCTTTATCTATACTCTTCCAAACGTCAAATTGAAGCAACTTCCACCATTATAATGTTATAGTTGAAATATAATTATTTAATATTAATTTGTTTATTATCTGTTAGCGCTTAGTGTGCGGCAGACCACAGAGCATTATAAAACCGGTCTTGAATCATCGACGGAGATTTGCAACAGATTATATAAGCGATGTAGTTCGACACTCCGTGAACCGAACATATGTTACGTGTCGATGTTTATAATTGTTCAGTGCACAGTTACCAGTGCATGACAGTGGCGTAAAACTAACTAAATTACAACATACAACTCAATTACTCACTTTTTATTGTTGCTCCACGCATGGTCGTTTGTCCAAAATGTTAAATCTTGACTTGTATTTGTATGAAGCCATTACCTAAGTACTCCAATAAAAATAAATGGTTGTTCAAGAAGGTACCCTCGTAAATCATATTATTTTTCATTTTCGGCCCTCGTGCAGTACAAATGGTTGTTGCTAGTCATTTTGGATTTTAATTCGTAATTTACTAAGCAACGTGCAGTGTGCACAAGTGTGCATTTCCAAGTTGGAATGGTAAAATAGCGGCAACGTCGGTTTATAGCGCGAAGAGTTTAAACTGTTTTGCGATCTGGGCCCATAAGCTACGGGACTACGCAGTGTAGTACTCAAAGCATAAACTTCCAGAGCACTCCTACAATCTTAACATTATTTTTTAAAATATTTTAAGTAATTAATAAATGTACTAGGATCGGAAATATTAATAATATAAAATATTTACAAGTGTCTATTGTATGTCAAATTGCAAAACGGTTTGTAGTGTTATTACAAGTACGATACAAATTTTGATAAGGTTATCTGTCGGTAGTCACTCGGAAATTATTGCGGTTGCATTGGGATATAAATATTTTATTTATTTTTTACTAGAAACTTGCAGTTTCACCATACAAACTTTCAAAAGTAGGGGACTTTCGATTTTTAGGGGAGAATATCAAGTACATTCTTGTTTATTAAAATTAGTGATATTAGTCATTTTTATCATACGTTGCAAATTTACTTACATATATATCTTATATTAATCTAAAGATAGTAGAAGTCGGGGGTATAACATAGACATCGATTAATTAAACTTAAGTACAACATATATTACATTATCGATTTGCAGCGACGTGCGTTCACTTCCTGAGTTCCTTGCGGTTTGCCGACCTCGCCCCTGACCTACAGCCCTGACTCCTGCCGTACTATGCGGTCACCGTAACGGTATATTGTAATTGAAGATTTATTCGTTACTGAAATATCATAACTGATTAAACAGATATATGAATTAGGCACAAACACTCTTAAGGAAAAAACATTTGGAGTAAATGCCATATTGTATGTATGCCATTATGTTATTATTGTACGTATTTTATTTGTTTGCAAGTTAATAATTGATATAATAATGAGAATAATATATGTGTAGTTTTAAGTAAGTGCATATAATATTATGTCGCCTAGGAACTGATTATTAGTTAGTTAATACTGATTAATAGTTAAGCGAAATATTTTACGATGATGCAATACAATGTAGATTATGTTAAGATACAAAAATTAAAACACAATTTTTTGTAGTATTTTTATAACAATTATGAGACTTACATTAATTAATTAATTGTTGTTCATTTACTAAATGCGTATCAAATTATGTTTGTTATGATTTTGTTTGGCATTGGAATTTATCACGGGATTCACTGCGGAAGTTGATTTGTTTGTTACATTACATTTATAATTTACTTCGCACAGGCTTATACAATGGTAGAGCCTTCAACAACATCTGTTGCACGAATGGGCCCGGTGAAATACCACGACATCCAAGAAGACAGGCGTCGACAAGGACTGTGCAAGTGGTGCCAGAGGCCGTATTCATTTCCTCTTCCCCCTTAATTTCTAATAAGGTAAGTATGGGAAGGGGAGGAGGATTTAACCGGGAGAGGATAAAAATAGGCGGAGGGTATATCATTTTTCTGTTTGTTTTCTCCACTGTCCATTAACGGGAGACACATCTGCAACTCATTAGCTTGTTGCAGATGCCTATGTGTAGCGATCACTTCAAATCGGGTGAACCTCGTTTGCCACGTCTTCTTTACATATTATAAAACGCTATCGCTGTCTGTTCCCTTACAGTATAGAACGGATTTTAATAATTTAATCATCATGTATCAGTCAAATTACAAAATCTTATTGGTTATGTATAAGCCTTCCTCATGAACAACTCCATCTATTGGTGAAATTCGTATGTTAAATTCGTTCATAAGTTTTTGAGGTTATCGCACTGACAGACACTTTGTTTTATACTATTTAGTAATCAATATTAATTAATTACGTATACTGTGCTAATAGTACGTAGGTGTTATGTTATGCTTCCCGAGTCAAAGTTATTCAACAGCTCAGATAATAACCCAGTGATCGAAGAAAAGCGGATATGCGTACTAAGTAAATAAATAATTCTGCCAACATGAGCTGTCTAACAAGGTCCTTTGAAATAGGAAAATAGAATTCGCGCTCACGGCCGTCCGGAGGAAAACAACACACAAACAAACAGGAAGGGAGATTTTATGCGATGTGTGTACGTGGCCAGTGTTTGTCAAATCGAATGTGGTACGCCCTGAAGGATGTCTTCAAGTTTTGATACTCTTAAGAAACTTTTTATTAAAAAAAATCTGAGTTAATTCATATAAAACATTTTGTCTTTTTAGTTCTTTTCAGAGACATGTTTCATCTGAAGCAGTGTGGACGCGGCGTTATGGTACTTGTTACCAAGGACAAAGGCAACAATCAAATCTATGGTAAGTATTATTTTGTCACTAACTTGTGACTGAGCCACTATTTGCCTCGATGAGCCATCTACGGTTCCAACAGTTTTGAGGCAAAGCGTAGGCTTTTTCAAAGGAATAGAACTCGAGAAAACTCTTTAGAAACTCTCTTTACATCATATAAATTAAAGAATTGGTAGGCTACCTTTGTAGCTGTTCTCCGTGCACGTTTAGTAGCGACTCGGTGGGAAACTACCATCTTCAAAGAAGTTCGAAAACCGGATCAGTAGTACCAGAGTTTATCCCGAACATCCAAACTCACAAACTTTACCGCTTTACAATATTAGTATTAGATAAAAATTCCAAAGAGATAAAGTTACAATTATGCTGGGAAATCAACCCCGATCGACAAATAAAAGTCCATAAACTTAGTCACTGCGTCATTTCCGTTAAATAATTAATTATAGCTGAACCTCATTCCGGTCCTCTATCGCTCGGTGGCTACAATCTTTATAGTATGTACATTCGCGAGCAATTTTTTTACGTAATCAGTACTTACTTTCACTGTACATTTAACGCTACCTTACTCTTATAAGAATGCTAGTGTCGCGATCTAATTCAAACAACTTGTTACAAAATACTGTAAAATAATTGTTGTAAATACTTTTAACCTAGTAGCTGTGTCTATTTTATTATCTGATGATCCCAATTTAGAATCCGTGTTAGATTCGAATTACAGCGTAGGTATCGATATTTAGTAGTCTAAAAATTCGCTAAAACGATAGTTACGTTAGGCTAAGTTGGTAATTGCTTACTTTGTCCCAATCAGGCCCATTTATTTTCAATTCCACTCTTCTTTTATCAACTTTTACATCTGACTTTCTCGTGGCTTAATAAATTACCATCTCATGATGAGTAACTATAATATTATGTTTGTATTAGGTTGTGTCCTCACAATTGAACATTAGATGTCTCATTATTGTAATACATATATTTTACAAAAATTACAAAAGTTTTATCCACTTAACTCTAGATGGCATGCTAACGGATTCGGGTGACAGCGAAAAAAAATATGAAAATCGAGTAACAAAATTGTACAAGAATAGAAAGTAGTTACGAATCCAGTTTGTTTTTAATTAATATTGTTATTTTTATTAATATATATTTTTTAATTCATGAAAAATATATAAATTGCATGTAATTTTAACCTTTAAGTATATGGCAATTCTATTCTATACGTTTCCTTAGTTTATGGCGCAACCGCCGCATGACAGTTGTGTGGGAAATGATTTAGAATTATGAAGTAAAATATTTTATAAATTACTGTGTTTTAAATGACAGCAGGAAAAGAAACAATGGGGTGAGTTCTATTTGTTATATTCTACTCTGTATTTGTAAATTATAGCCAATTAAATATTTCACGGGTAACATATTAAAAAATCGTTTTCTCTGCACACAGATATTTTTAGGGAGGGGATATACTTTACCAATGCGAAGCTGTATTTTTAAGCTTTCCAATAAACAATTTCACGTTTTCAATTTCGATAGTATTTTGGCGGTAAAAATAAACTTCGAATTGTATTTACGCATCGTTAGAATTTAACAATTTAGAGGCGCCGCGGAGATATTTACGCTTGTATGGGCTACAGATTGATTGCATCCGATTGAACGCGTTTACCTCATCCTAAAGGTCGCAAAGGACCGTAAGATCGAAGACTGCTATTTATAAAGTCGAGTGTATATTCATACTTGAATTATCTTTCGTTTACCACACGTGTTGCTGCCCATCATAATTAACTTCATTACAAATAAAAAAGAATAAATTAGTTATTTTCCTACCTCTCGAGTTACTTTACGATTTATCTGGAGATACTTATCGGACAATATTGTTTAATATGGTTTGCTGTTTATTTTCACGTATTATTACACAGAATTGTGTCCCAAAACAAGTTAAATGTGCAACATATGGGGATACAAAGTCAACCAGCAACATGCTTGATTGGAATTTTCATTTCAATTGTATTTCCTTCAAATGTTTTACCCATATTCAATTTTGTTGTTAAAGGGTTTATTTTTGTTGATTATTGATTTATGTTCAAACTATAGTTGCTCCTAACACACAGAGAGAGTAGTACATTAACGCCAACATCTGTTGCATGACTGGGCTGGCACAACCAGATCGACCTCACAGAAGATTTGTGTGAAGTGGAAGTATTCTGCGGGCCTTCTCTTCCTGATATGGAAAGAATAGAAAAGGGATGATTAGAAGATATAAGAAGAATTTTAATTTTGGGGAAGGGAATGGAGAGGAAAAGGGAATATTATTTTTTCTGTTTAACACCTCTGCTGTCCATTAGTGGTATGCCCATTGGTTAGTGGTCACTTGATATCGGGTGCACTGCTTGCTCATTTTCCTACATTCTCTTTGTTTTTTTACACAAAAAATACAAAGACTTTGCACAGTACTGTTCTTTATTTTGTTCATTTTTCAAATACAACTCAGGCTTTAACTAATCCTTAAATGAAGAAGGTCTAAGTCTAATCAATTTAGTGCTTAACAATGAAATCAAATTGAATTTTAAAGTCTGTAATGTCTAAATGTTGTATATTTTGAAATTACTTTTTTATTACTTTCACTGCTGATGTGAAGCAACTCATCAACATGTGATGACGGAACAACCAAATGAATGTGTTGTCAACCTGTTATAGAAAGGAGAACTAATGGGATAAAATCCTGTGGCATCACAAAAACTATATTTGTTATATTTCTGCTTAAGGGCTGTGTCATGCTAGTTGGATCATTGGTGCTAAAGTTCTAAAGAACAGTTTATTACTAAATTCTAAAGGGATAGCATTTTTATTTTATCAGACCAGACCAATTCACAATGGTAAGCACCTTTGTGGATTGATCTGGTCTGATATGTTTTTTTGTGTAATCTTGTACAACTACTGTATTGTGATGTTACAAGAACATTATTTATGGTCTCTCATCTTATTTATTTATCTTCATATATGTCTACTGAAATATCTGGGCAGGCGCAGCCAAATACCAACCCCCAATAACCTCTCGATGTTGTACAGGTTGCTTTTTGGGGAATTAATCCATGTAATTTCTGCACACATTGCGCAGGAATCATCAAGTTTCTGGTCTCCTCTCACCTTCAAGAGAAGATTGAATAGGCTGTTACTAAACTAGTGTGTTTCTACCAGTTATTGATTATAATTTTTTTTATTACAAAATAAAGTGTTTTGTTGGAACGAGTTAATCTCAGGAAGTACCAATCGGATATGAAAAGTTAATTTTTCATTCGATAGCCCATTTATTAAGCAAGGCTGTTAACTTCAAGCTAAGTGGCGCGGTGAAACCGTAAGGCACAACTATCCTATGCAAGGTCTGCTCTTTCCCACCTCACGCATCTTTTCACTTTTTTGAAGTAACCAAAATACACTTTTTTCATTACTATATAGTAATATTTTCATGACGCGTGTTAATGATGTACACTTAACCCTGACATTCACACTTAACACACATTCCCAACGACCGCATCTCTCCGTCGTTAACTCAACTCGCATGTTTATTCTCCCGTACCCGACTCTAATTAGTTTAGACACAAGTTACGTCGTCATTAGTGACTTTGTAGCCTCATTTTTAAATTTACTTAGTGATATTAATGTCGTTTAAAAGGTAATGGTAATTAAGGGCCTTTTACGAGTAATATGATGGCGAGAACACTGTAGGCAAGTATTGTCGGTGTTAATCCGAAAACGTAAAACGCAAGCTGTTCACCTGATGTTAAGTGACCGCTACCCATAGGCTACCCTGTCACAGTAATGGGATAGACTTGAAAAAGTATATTTCCTATTCCAATTTATCCCTATCCCCGTCCAAACCTCGTGAATACGCAGAATACTTCTACTTTACGTCTTCTGTGAGATCGTGGTATTTCACCGGTCGAGCCGGCCCATTCGTCCATCAGATGTTGTTGCGGGCGCTCTACCACTGTTAAATAAATTCTGTTACGTGTAATACACTCATCGCAAACGTGCGTTTTTTAAAAACCCTTGAATGTTGAGGCCGTAAAGGTTATTATTGTTTTTTCTCTATAATAATGTTGTTACTTAAAAGCTTCTACTTTTGATGGGTACCTGATATATTTTATTTTTTTATTTTATTTAGGTACACAACAGTTTACAATCGTTTTACATATATCTAATTAGGAGACAATACTTAGAAGCTAGATCATAAGCCAAAGAGTGTGTACACAGCATGACAAAACGTGTGCAAATCCAATGACATTAAAGTGCACCTGCGTTATCTACTATAAGAAAAATAAAACAGGAAAAAGTGGAAAAAAACAGAAGTTAACTAAGTATATTGATGACTGCTCTTCTAAAGACGGTATATTTAGGATTAAAGATGTCTAGATCATGTGATGAGCCATTGTAAAGACGTCGCATTCTAAACACGTAACCTGCCTCATCATTAACATTCTGATGGGCTGTATCCATCACATCTTCGAATCCTTTACTTCTATTATTAATAATAATTAGTGAACGGAATTTTAGCGAAGAGCTTCGACTAACATCTTAAGAAGCTTTCGCTAAACAGTTCGATGAAGGGTTTGATATAAAAAAGCGGTAAAGTCTGTCTGTACTGAGAGAAAGTTCCTCTCACTGTAACCCTGACCCCTTGTTTCTGGAGTTATAGGACTCCGCAGTCGGTGGAGCACTATTTTTATACAATATATTTCAGATGATGTGTTATTTTTGTAATTTTATTGTATATTGTAAATTAATAAGTTTTAAAAAGCAATTAAAAGAAAGTATATTCGAATCGGCAACCATTCAAGAGCCCTACAATCTTCAAACTGTCTGTCTGTAATTAAGAAAGTTATTAGCCCTGGTTCATAATATATTGGATATAGTAATAGGGTAGTTAAGGCACAGCGTGACTTTGCCTTCGTAAATTTCATAGTAGGGTAGTGGTATAAATTTCATACCAAGAGAGATTACTCAAATAATCCTTAGAATATTAACTATGGATTTTCTTTCAAAACAAGATAAATGTATTGATTCTAAGAAAGTAGCTGATCAATGCTTCTAACAACGCAAATGACATTTTTAGCTTTCTCTGTCGATCATGTTTACAAAACCGGGCGTGAATCTTCGATATTAGCTGTTTCATATTATTCAATAGACAGGAAAGAGAGAAGTAAGGTTTACTTTGTAAGAAATAATGATTGTTTTAGATTCACCTCACTTTTGAGAGAATCCCTTGATAGTTTCTATACTATGTATAAAAAATTAAAAAACTGATTGATATGTGCTTTCACAGCCCAAACTACTGGACCTAGATATATGAAATTTTACACTGAGATTTCTTCGTTATTACGTAAACGAGCACTAAAAAGGATAATACAGGTCTAAAGTAGGGGATGAGAGTTTGTATTGCAATGTAAGTTGATCTGCATGATAAATCATATTAAATAGGGTTCAACTTAGGGTGGATATTATCGGTTATATTAAATTGCACGGTGGTTGAAAACGTGGGGCTTGTCTTCTATAATCAGTTAATTATTTCTATGTGCAAGAAAATTATAAAACAAAATTTAACAGTGGTAGAGCCCGCAATAACAACATCTTTTGCACGAATGGGCCGGCTCGACCGGTGAAATACCACGACGTCACAGAAGACAGGCGTGAAGTAGAAGTATTCTACGTTTCGTCTGATGAGTGACGTGCCGGAGGCCTAATTGTAGTCCTCTTCCCCCTCCTACCCTTTTCTAATAAGGAAAGGATGGGAAGAGGAAGAGGATTTGACGGATGAGGAGGGGATGGACAGGAAATGGAATTATCCTTTTTTTCTGTTTGTCCCCTCCTTTGTCCATGAAGGTAGGCAACGCATCTGCAGCTTGCTGCGGATGGCTATGGGTAGCGGTACTTATTTCCAGGGGCCGCTTGCTCGTTTGCCACTTTGTAATATAAAAAAAATAATAATAACATTTTTTCGCAAAATTTTTCAGGACTACCCTCATTAATTTCATCGTAGTGGTAAAGAATTCAAGCCACGAGTTAATTTCATCACAAAAATCATTCTCTTTACAAAGCGTAGCACAACAGATGCCTAGTCTATTGATAAAGTCCAAGTGCTACTCGAATTTGTGAAGGAGATAACCTTGTTTGACTTTCAACTTTATTCCCTTCAAGCTAGTGTTGATTTTGCGGGACACGTCTTCCGTTTGGGACGTGATAAATCGATACAGCATCATCGAAATGACACAGTTGTGAAACTGATAAGAGCGCGTTGATAGCTACGAGAATTCCCTTACTGTCACGTTTATCAGAAGACGATACCTAAATAGTCCAACCCAACATAACTTCACAAATTATTAGACTCCACAGAATAACAAAGTGATTTTAATCTTCGTCGCAATAGGTTTCAAGAGTTTTCCGCTGTCAAGAAATGAATAGGCTAATACTAAACTAGTGTGGGCATGTTTAGACCGCATCGTTATTTAATATTAGCGATTGTGGTAAGGCATTGTTTCATTTATTATGAAAAAACCGGCCAAGTGCGAGTCGGACTCGCGCACTAAGAGTTCCGTGCCATTATCTATGATATATAAAATCACGTTTGTTTTATGGGAGCCTCTTAAATATTTATTTTATTCTGTGTTTTTATATTTTTTGTTATAGCGGCATTAGAAATACATCATCTGTCTCACGGTTCATGTTATACAGCTTGGTGACAGACAGACAGACGGATATTGTCTTAGTAATAGTGTCCCTTTTACCCTTTGGGTACAAAACCCTAAAACGTAGCTGTATCACTCTAAACCTTGTCGTTTAATTTAAATAAAAAAATCTGTTTAGACTATCTGTTAATTATAGCTTAGTCTTTATGTATAACAAAAAAAAAATAACAATATTTTTACCGAGCCCGACAAATCTTCGTAGTGTTCAATTTTATTGGCCTAGAGTGTATCATAGTATTGCAATTGTTTCTTTTACCTTACATTCGCGTAAGAACAGGTCGTACAAGTTACTCTGATGTAGTTATATAGAGATGTATTACCTGCACACAATACTGCAACAGAAGTTTAGTTCTTTTAACTTGCATTTTAAATTCAGAAGTGTGATAAAAATGCAACATTAATGATTAATGCAATGATTAGGGTCTAATATCTATATAAATGCATCGGATTGCGCATAACACGGATTTAATTTAATCCTAGATTGTGATGAGGGTGGGATGTAACAAGGTAATGCAACGTTAGCTTAATAGTGGTGGGAGTCCCTTAAACCGGATCGGCCGGAGGGAGGCGGCTGGATCCGTCAAGTTATATACGTACACTATATGAAATATAGTGTACGTAGTATACTTTACGAAATTACTGAGCAGTGAACTGCGTATAAAATTATAGTTATTTGATATTTAGTTTCAAAATAGTAAACACTAGTGTGTCTATGCCCTGGAACAAGCAAATGTCGACTGTAAGGTGACGAATCTTATACCCCCACTATAGATTATGCCAAAACATGGCGTATATTCTCTACTACTCGTGCGAAGGCGGGGCGGGTCGCTAGTTCATTATAATTCGATACTTGATAAAAGACTTTGACTTTCATAATATAAGAAGTAGGTCACTGGTAACCGTGTGAGGTACGCAATGTCCCGGAAAACCTTGTGCCCAAGTCACTGGTTCTTCATTGTGCATGCCTGAACACCTGGAAAAGTAAAACGTTACATGCTTTCGTATGTAACAACTCCTAAACCGTTGAACCCATTTGAATGTACTTTTTGTGTCTTTGCTTGGGATGACTTAGGTTCATAATTAAACCATATCTTGACCAAGACATCTGGATGCGCTAGTTGTTAATAAAAAGGTTTTTTTTCTTAAAATAGAAGTTTTGTTAGTTTTATTATGTTTAAAATAAAATTCGCATTGTTAAGGTGTATTTTATGTTTGGCTGTAGGTCTTGTTATCTGTCCATGTCTCCGACAGAACTCTTTGCCGCAACGACGCTGCATTACGCGTTTCTTTTTCCTGCAAGTGTCATTTTATTTCTACAGCTTTATTTTGTTTGTCAAAATTGTGGTCTTGAGTCGGAATAAGGATTTAAGATTAATCACACCACGATATGATTAGAAATTATGACAAATAATGTAAGTAAAACAACCTTGGTTGCGATATATTAGGGAGTTGTTCGGTGTTGCCAGCATAGAGGATCTATGTCTCTTGGCACGAGATAAGTTCGTTGAGTTACGCTCAACTTCCAGTAGTGGACGGGCACTTCGAGGAGGACAGAGGGATTCTATTATAAAATCATGGGTTTAGTAAGTCTATCATAATTATAATAAATCATTTAGTAACAAGATGTTTGTATTGCTTTCAGCGAACAACCAATCTTCACGTGTAAAGCGCACGTGTTCCACATAGACCCCAAGACGAAGCGGTCCTGGATGTCCGCGAGCTCGGCCGCCGTCTCCGTGTCGTTCTTCTACGACTCCTCCAGGAACCTCTACCGCATCATCAGCGTCGAAGGGACGAAGGTGAGACCTTAATGCCAAGAAGTACGCTGTAGGTTTTAAACTTGCAATTCGAATTTTTACGAAATATCACCATTTTTAAGATGTAGTTGAGTTGTTTGAGTTTAAAACGGAACAAACAAACAAACTCGCATTCGAATTTATAATATTAGTTAGGATTGGTTTAAAATTGTATCGATCAATGCGCCCGTCTGTAGACGGAGTCACCTTGTCTGGCCGCGCTGATTTCATTTCGTGTCGAAACCCTCATTGCAATACCGACACCGACCGACCGGCTTTATAATGCATTGGATTTACGAATCTGAACAGCTTGGAATTTTATTTCGTTGTAAATTTTATTTATCTTACAACTAGATAGGATCATATTTTACAAATTTTGATTGTATTTTATGTTATCTATGGACTCGTGTCTTAACGTTTGACATATGTACAGGGCCGTCTTAAGCAATATCGGCGCCAGGGTGCGAAAGGCAGGCTGCGATATCCCCCTCCCCTCCCCATCCATATCAATTTAGCAATTTTAAGCATATAATTTTTATGCTTCTTAAATCATATACAAATAAACCCCATCAGATTGAGTTGTGGAGATAGCGGAATAACAAGATGCTGTCATTTCCACTGCTTCACAAATAAAAATGTGCCCGCGGCTCCGCTCGCGTGGTGTCATTGTGGTACCCGGAAGCCACCTATTGGACCTATTGGTCAGCTTGCGCCCCTAGAACTCTGCGCCCGGGTGCCCCGCACCCCTTGAACCCCCGGGTAACGACGGCCCTGCATATGTACCAATGATATAATATACAAATATAGCAGATATGTCATGAGCGGGTGAAATGTGAAGACTTGAACACATCTACCGTTCTATTCCTTTATTTCCAAGGTTATAAGTTACTATATAGTATACTTATAATTCTCAGGCAGTGATAAATAGCACGATCACGGCAAACATGACCTTCACGAAGACCTCGCAGAAGTTCGGACAGTGGAGCGACGTGCGCGCCAACACGGTCTACGGACTGGGGTTCGCGTCAGAGGCCGAGCTAGGAAAGGTAAAGATATGTCAAAGTTATTGAATTTATATGTAAGAAGTAGATATTACAAAGAATGAAAATATAAATATGTAATGTAAATTTTGCAGTCGTGGTATTTCGAATTCACAAAATTGGCAATGGAAAGGCGTTTATACTTGTACATTTCAAGATTTCGTAAGCGACTGAATTTACAAAAATGTACCCGCGCCTCGCAATATTTTTGGGTAAAATTCAATATAATTAGATCTAATAGACCCACACACAAAACGTTAATCACAAGGAATACAAAGTATGCAGGTTATAATTTTGTCATGATTGAGTATTCAAGTGGGAGTGCGAAAGAGATGTGGCAGCTCCTTTGGGTTACGGAAATTGTTAAGGTATTCAAGTCAACTAACTTACTTTACAGTTTATAGAGAAGTTCCAAGAAGTTAAAGAGGCTATACAGGCGCAGCAGTGCGGCGCCGGTAAAGCTGCGCCCAACGGCAGCAGCGGCGCCGCCACGCCCGTCGCCAGCGCCACCGCCAGCCCCCTGCTGGCGGGCAGGGCGCCGCCCGACGAGCCCCCAGCGCTGTCTCCAGCACAGGTGAGTATTTGGAGGCAAACATGCAAGTGGGACCAGATGTTACCATCACTGTACATCGGCATTCGCAGCTCAAGAGTTACGGTTACACCAGCCTTTTTAAAGAGGGGAGTGGATAAGGAAAACGAGAAGAAGAAGAGATAGGGATTCCATCCCTCCAGCCTAGTGCATTTTATTAATTAGACGAAATGCAGAAATTCACGCCTTTTTGCTGTAAGATTGTGGTATCTCCATGTCGAGCCAGGCCATTCGTACTACCTATCCTTACTATATTAAGATTACATCTCAAGTGTGTGATAGGGTAAACCATGACCAACCAACCACCAACCACCAAAAAAAGTCCATGGAAAGAAACATCTCATCATTATGCACCTGTATCATCAGTATTGTGAAACCAGGTGATCGGTGACTATTGAATCAAACTCCGTTTACAAACGGACAAATCTACCGATTTCAGCATTGCATTACTTATGGTTAATGCCTTTCGTTGGTATGCACGTATCACTACAATTGTGACCTGTAGGCCTTACAGGCTTGACCGATTTTGAAGTATGAGGTGTCATTCCTATACTTCCCTGAAGTATCATGTGTGCAGTAGAGTTGCTATTTTCTATTTGTTTTTTTTGTTTATATATATATATATATATATATATATATACATTGTTTTTGTAAAGAAGTAAAATTCAGTCTGTTCGTTCGTCCGTCCGTCCGTCCACTAATACCTTAGTGTACATGTGACTTTATTAGATACATATGTTTTTTTAGTTTGTATGTTATTTTGACTTGTGCTATTTATTTTTTGTTCACAGCCAATCAAAACCGATAACGACGAGATGATGGTGCACCAAAGAGCTCATTCCGTTTCCTCCACTCTACAGGTATTATAATTCTTTACTCAATGTTATGGAAATATATGCTTCGATGATTCCGGCGTGTTGAACGGATGAATGAAGAGAGAGTTACAAAAGTTCTACAAAAGGATTCCCCTGGCATTGTTGGCAGGAGACATCCCAGACGAATTTTATATTATTATTTCTTTTCTATGTGCTTGATTTCTATTAAGTTTAGTTATTTTTTAATGGCAGAAGGTGGCAAACGAGCAAACGGTATCACATGATGTTAAGTGACCTCTACTCATAGGCATCTCACAAGCTGAGACATTATAGGTAACGCATCTGCAACTCATTAGCTAGTTTTTTTTTACCCAATTGTAACTGATTTTAACTAATAAAGATAAATAAGGTCTCTGGCTTCAATACGCTAGGGGGAACGAGACGGATGAAAGCAAGGTAAGTTGCAGATGCGTTACCGACCTTTGATGGACAGAGGGGATAGACAGGAGACAGGATACTTTCTTTTCCTCATTCACCCCCCTCCCTGTCCAAACCTCTTTCCATTCCCTTGCTATCCTTATTAGAGAAGGAGGGGAAAAGGAAGATAATTGAAATCGAGCCTCCAGCATATCACTCATCACACCAAATACAGAAGCATACATCTACACGCCTGTTTTCTGTGTGGTCGTGGTATTTCACCGCTCGAGCCGGCCCATTCGTGCAACAGATGTTGTTGCGGACTCTATTACTGTTAAAGTGTTACTTAGTTATATTTCATTTAATTTTAATTTTACAAAACTAATCTCCTGAACACATATGTGGTGTTCAGGCCACATGTTCCATTCCGCTTGCTGAACTTAAATAGCAACGCTCACCTTGGAATGTAACGTTGCGCGATAGATAAAAGGGCGCGTTACGTGAAGCAAGCCATTACGCAGGGAAACTCCGCGTAGCGTCAATTTTTAAAAACAAATCAAATGAAGTCAAAATCCAGTACAAAATTAAACAAGGAGCTTTACTACAAAGTCTTCAAACTACCATTTAAAATAAGACCGGCGTAATCATATGGTATTCACAACACTATTAGACAATTTAAGTAACCCACCAATAAATGAGCAATTCTTATACATTTACTTATTTCCTGTACTCAGAAACGGTTCTGACGATTTAGATCAAATCAGTTGGCCTCAGATCGATACGATCATATTAAATAGGGTTAAGCTTAGGGTGGACGGTGGCGGGGCACAGCTCGTCCATATAATAATGATTGTTGACTACAGCAGGGTGGCGGGTACGCGACAGTGGGCCGCGCGCCCCGCGGTCCGCTGGCCTCCACCCCCGCGCCGCCCGAGCCTGTCGCCGAGTCCACGGAGCAACAGCTGCGCTACGAGAACGACCGCCTCAAGCTGGCACTCGCACAGAGGTAACTTTTATTTTATGGTATAAAATGACAAACAAGTAAGCGGTTCACTTGTTATCGCTACCCATAGGTTAGGATACCTATGCAAACAGCAAATTAGTTGCAGATTCGTTTGAAACCTTAACAGAGGAGGGGATAGACTGGAAAAGGATGTTTCCTTTTCCTATTTATCCCCTCTTCCCCTTCCCAGCATTTATCCTTATTAAGAAAGGATGGGAAAGTGAAGAGGACTGAAATTAGGCCTACGGTACCTCGCGAGGAAACGCAGAATACTTGTACTTGCCTGTCTTCAGTGAGGCCGAGGTACGTCACGGGCCCTTTCGTGCAATAGATGTTGCGGTCTCTTCTACTGTAAAACTCTACCAGTATGGCGTGACGGCAGACGCACGCTCTAATATGGCGTCACGCCCCTTCTAGATCAAGTGCGTGTGTGCGCGCGCGCCCGTACTAATTTCAATTAATAAATAAGTATATTATGTTATTATTTCTTATTATATGTAAAATATATTGATTTTAATTACGAACCTCTATTCTGTTTTATTATTTTACTCCATTTTTTTTATTTGTTAGAAATTTGATTCCTCACTGTAAGTCCCGTTTTTTCCCTTCTCCATTAAACAGGTGTATATTTAGCAAATCATGTCTTTAGCGTTGTGAAATAAAACATCGATATATATTTTATAACAATAAAAAAGTTTATTATATTGCGACAGTTTTTGTACAACACTTATACTAGAGAACAACCCTACAGTCTTATAAAACCTAATTAAGAACGATATCATTTTAAACAATGACCTTTATTGTGTAGGGCATACAGCTTAATAAATAATAACAATCAAGTAATACTCATTGGCATTCGTAAACGAGTAGAAACAGATAAAATGTGTAGTGCTTCAAAATATTAAAAAAAATATATCGATATTTTACACATCACTAGAATTAATACTTTACTTACTATTTTAAAACGTTTGCAAATACATACAAATCTATTCTTTTAATGTTAATTTCTTGTACAGTCGCTGAGAAAATATTAGATTATATACAATTATTACATACATCGACATTAGTCGATAAAAAGAAATCCAGTCAGTGATTGTTTTGATGGTGACTGTACCATTAATTTTTTATCACTTCTGTCAAACACGACAGCGAGATGTTTCAATGTTTAGAAATCGATTCGCGGGCATATTGCATCTACATTTTATATTCGTAATAATAAAAAATATGGTAATGTAGTTTTGGTCGTTCTGTTATATTGACAAAATAATCACACAATCTTCATTGTTGTTTTCTCCGTAGTTAAATGAATTTGTCATTGTCAAAAAGGAATACAATATATAGCTGCTAGCTAGAAGATACAAGATACAACTCTACAAGCTAGAAAATACAACTCCTGGATGTAGACCCCCATTGACCACCACAGAGATCGATCCCCTGCCCCCACCCAGTGGACTACCGCAACCTTCCAGATCGTCGGTCCATCTTGGGAGACCTCTGCGTCGACCTGTTCTTGGCCGCCATTCTAGGCCCCATCTGCCATCCGTTCTGGTAGCAATAAATCCAGCCCATTGCTGCTTAAGGTTCGCTATTCTTGGTTCTATACTGTACTGTCATGAACACTCACCATTATTATTGTACTCTAAACAATCATTATAACGCTTCTTTGCGACATAACCAGTACTCTACGTAGTAATATGACAGTTAAAATAATTAGTGGTAAATACATACCTTGTATGGTGACCATGTGGTAAAAGATATACAAGACAACGTTATTGAAGTCAGGTCTTATGGTCATTATTCGTGTTTCAAAATTAAAATGATGTTTGAAAACAACACTGAAGATTGGCGATTTATATAATCTATGCAAGAAGAAATCTACATTTGTCTATATTACTTATGTTAATTTAAAGCATTTCAATATATTTAAGCGGCAATAGTCCGTAAATGTTAGTGTTCGAAGGTCTCGTACGAGGGCGCAAAACCCTCCTCGCTGGCTTGGTAGTTGTGTTGGTACGGGATGGGCTCGTACGATGGTCTGCTCATTTTGTATTCCTCGACATGTTTCGGGGTTCCTGTTGGTTTAGATAACTTTATAGTATGTTAATATGAGGAGGGAAGAATGGCACGTGACAAAGAGAGTTGCAGGTATGAATGAAGGGATATGTCGGTAGGGGTAGGCCTACTAGGTAGGACGACTTAAATTATCAATATATTACACTATTAGATTGTCACTTTTTGATTTTATGTAATGTCCGCATCCATACGAATTGATAAAGGTGTGTTGGGTGCGGTGCGCTGGGAACTGCATATAGAAGGCAGTGCGGAAGACATGCCATGTGTAGATTGATAGTCTTATATTGGCTATGAATATGTATTTATCCTGAAACTTACCAATTTTATGGACAACGGCATTGAATCCATTCTTGTCATCCGCTTCGTACTCCACGATTCGTTTTGTCCCGTCCGTTTCGACCAAAGTGTAAGTTCCTTAAAAACATACACACGTTTAAATAAGCTTGTTTTATTTTATTTTGGAATAAAACTAACTAAAGTGGGGGGGAAGGGGGGACTGAGTTGTCTGAATAATTTTCGAGACGGGTTGGAGCCGTGAAAAAGTGGAGCGAAACCGATTCAGTATGGACTACGGTTATACTGTGCCGACCCCACATAACGTGGGAAAGAGACAGACATACCTTTAACCTTGTCGCCATCCCTGGTCTCCCAGTGCTCTTTGTCATCCCCTGTGTGCGGGTCCTTGACGGAGTAGTCGAACGAATATTTTGGATGGGACTGCGAAATAATTATTAAAATTAGATTCAATGGAAGCTTGTGATATTTTAATCTTTGTAGATTTTAGTCAAGCGTGTATTTACCAATTTTTTTTGCAATTTAATGAGAAAGGTGCTACCACTACCTCGCGGTTTTCGCGTAACTTTCCGCTTGTGGAATGATCTGTCCCTAGCAGTATTACCAAATCAATACGACTTAGGGTCCTTCAAGAAGCCGGCAACTCATCTGCGGTTCCTCTGGTATTGCGGATGTTTACGAGCGTCGATGATCCTTTATATTTCGCGACCTAATTCCTTAACCCTCTTATGATATAAAAAAAAATCGAACCGCCTGCAGGTAACTGTCTGTTGATTACATCTATTTATGGATAACAGTGTCCAGTAAACATCAGTGAACGTTTAACGCCTGATTTATCAATCCACCATGTAAATAATCCCAATGAGAAGTAGGTATAGGTAGATACGATGGGATGAACCTTTTGCTTTCTTCTTCAATTCAGAAGTGTATTGTTCGGTCATGGTACTCACATGATAGTCGATATCATAATCGTCTCCGTGATGCCCGCCGTGGCCCTGGTGTTGCTCGATGGCTTCCTTGACGTTGTAGCCCTCTAAGTTGTGACCTTCGAAGCCCTGACTCTCGTAGCTCTGACCCTCGTAGCCATGACCTTCCAAGCCGTGGCCTTCAAAGCTGCCGTATCCATACTCCGCCACGGCCGCTGTTGCCACAAGCACCAAAGTTGCACATTTCTGTAATAATAAAAAAAACCTGAGTAACATGTTGCCGAGATGCGAATGTTAACTGGGCGTATAAACTTGTCGCGATACAAGGTTTCTCTCTGACTGAAAACTGAAATGGCAACATTTTTAGTGTGAATGTTTTCGGTAGTGTAAACCTACGATTAGTTGGATGTGTGGTGTGACGAGGATGGATAAAATTAAGAATGAATATATGACAGGAAGCCAGTGACAGAGAAATTGTTGTAAGAGTTTTGTTAGTAAGTTGCAAGAGTTTAGCGAGGTATGGACATGTTAGGAGGGATGAAGGACATAAAGCGAACAAAGTAATGAGAATGGAGGTGGATGGTTACAATCGTAGAGTAATACCGGAGAAAGTATGAATTGTGTGAAAGATGATATGTGTGAGAAGGGTGTGAGTTCAGATATGACGGCTGATTGAGAGATATGGAAGAGACCATACACTGCCGACCCCAGATAGATGGGAATAGGGAATTCAGATTTCCTCTAATTATTAAAGGTATTTAAACGATGTCAGTATGTATACCTGTCTCAAAATATCAAACTTTTCAGCTACGTTTGTGTCCCCTGTCATATTTACTTGGGTACTAAAACCTGCCACATGACCTCACAGTGCTAGTTAAACAGTTACATGTGAGTTATGTCAGGGAGTTCGCACTTCAACTTTCCTCGGTCATCAAATCCGTTGTGCGCGAGTTACCGTCACAGATTTCTTGCCCGCTCATTCATAAACGTGAGGTTTCTACTTGAGTTAGATGATAGCGTGGTTATATTAGAAGCGGAAGCGATTTACACTTTTTATTATCGCTCTTATTTCAGGAAGTGAACAAAGCTATAAAAATATTGCAATTTCGATGGTACCTTTAAAAGTGTGTGTTTAAATTAAGCAGAGATTTTAAAGGCGGTTAACTTTCCGTTGATAGACAATAAAATCTTTTTAAAAATTACTTTTTATTATTTCACCGGTTAAAGGCGTCAATTGCCAGTTAGTTGTACTCACGTACGTATTGTACTTGTGGTCAAAATATATTAATCTTCTGAAAGCGAAAATCTGTTTCTTAAAATTTTGGTAATTATTTTTTTTATGGAATAAGGTGGCAAACGAGCAAGCGGATCACAAAGTGTACGCTACCCATAGACATCCGCAACAAGAAATTATGTTGCAGATGCGTTGCCTACCTTTAATGGACCGAGGAGGGTATAGACAGGAAAAAGGATATTTTCCTTTTCCCGTCAACCCCCTCCCCGTCCAGTTCCCTTTCCATCCTTACAAGAAAAGGGTGGGAAAGGGAGGAGGACTCAAAAGCCTCCGGCACCTCACTCATCAGACGAAACGCAGAGTATTTCTACTTCACGCCTGTTTTCTGTGAGGTCGTGGTATTCCACCGGTCGAGCCGGCCCATTCGGCAACAGATGTTGTTGCGGGCTCTACCACTGTTACGTAACGTAAAGTAACTTTATTAATTTAAAAAAATATCCTTCAGTGTGCCACCATCCTTATAATGCCCACATTTGGTCGCGTGTTGCGCTCGTCACGCCCAATCATTTTCACTTTCTTTCAAACGTTTTATGCTCTTCGTGTTCGTTTGATTGATTATTTTAGATAACAAATGAAATTAACGTCATCGTGATACTTCATGTAAATATTTTCATTGATGCGCTATAAAAAGTTTTATTTGCTGGCGTTTCGTATTCAAGTGAGATTTATTCCAGTTGAAAGCAGACTTGATTACCATCTATAGCTAAGCAGAGTATGAGATCAGATATTTCCCTACAACACGCTTTTGGCTTCGTGTATACGTATGTATGTAACGAAATCTTCGAACTTTATTTTGAATCTTATCAAAATGTGGGATTAATTTGAATAAAGGATGACAATGCAATAATTTAAATAGTCCGTCCAATTATCCTTTAGGATTTGCGATTTATTTAAGATTAAGAAAAACGCCATCTATGGACTATAATAATGCAACTTAAGGTGTTTTTTAGTTTTTAAAACTATCAATTATTTATGAAATATGGTGGTAGATTTTAGGTAATTAATTATTTCTAGAAACGACCAAAAGACTGAAATGTCTCTTACGGATGTAAAATAATTATGACCAGCTATCAAGACCAATCTATGGAAGGGAAAGGAAGGGAATGGGGCAATACCTCCTTTTCTAAGCGATTCGTCCACTAATTCAAACCTCGATGACTAGTTTGACGCTTCAATATTCTCCTATGACGTCATAGGAGAATATTGAAGCGCATGCTTGGGTTCGAACCCGCAACTTACAGTACGTAAGTCGGGGCCTAAACTGCCGAGCCACCACTGCTCACAAGTATCAATTATCCAGCTTTTATTGGTGTATAACTTATCGATGGCGTACCGTCATGCACCGCACGCATCCTAGCATGCTTCGTTGCATGTCTGTGATACATTTGACGCCCATTAAAGAATTTTGCGACAACTTCCGTTCACTGACTTTTTCCTTGTTTTAAACGGATTACGTTCGTTACATTGTTTTATTGTGTATTATGAAATATACATAAGTAATATGGATTGGATTCTATTATAATATTAGCTGACCTGGTAAACTTTTTTATTCTTAGAATAAATTAATATTGTCACCTTATTAGAAGTGTATTAATTTTGGGTTTCACTCGGATCGATTGGAGCACTTTGAGATATACGACACTTTTCGTTTTTATACAACATAAGTCTGGATGTATATGGAATTCGGAATGACGAAAAATTAATGAGAAAACGCATTAGCTTTATACGTATTTATACGTATAACTAACACGACTTTCTTTTGTATATAGATGTACTTATTGTGCACCTTTACAAGTGATCCGCCCCGGCTTCGCCCGGGTAGCACAAATTGTGTTGTTCAGATCGCTACCAAACTACAGGATAACCCGCTAGACCACTTAACATACATCGCCTTTTATATTTGAAATTTGATTGAATAATTTAATCATAAAACGAGCAGAATTACTTATTTATGATTATGTTAAATTATGCTTATTAAATTAAGCAATTTCTGATGCAATAGAAAGTCGCGGCTGCCTTTCAGAGTTGAACGTCCATATTGTATGATTATCATATGCTTTATCGTTAAGTACATTAAACTGTACATTCAATATTCTAAGTATACGGCTGAATTAAGTAAATTGAATAACGCAACGAATATTTTAACCTTTTCAAGCATGCATAGACCATATGGACGAATTTTATTGCTGATTTAAATAATGTCATTTTATTTATGGTATAATAATATTATTATAATATTTTACGAATGGCTCACGTTTATAAAAAAAGATGTGTTTGCTCCGTCTACGTTATATCTTTCCTCTCTCTCATGTAACGAAACGTTAGCAATTTTGAAATTTCCATTAAAGTGTTACACAAATACATTATTGAATCTCCAAGTGACATTGTGTTTTGTACGCCTGATCGTGTATACATCGCCATATCTGCATTGATAGTGGTAGAGCCCGCAACTACAGCTGTTATGCAGGGCCGGCTCTACCATTGAAATACCACGACCTCACAGAAGACAGGGATCAAGTAGACGTATTCTGCGTTTCGCCTGATGAGTGAGGGAGGAAGAGAGTCAGTTCTAGTCCCTTTACCATCCTTCCTAATAAGGAATGGATGGGTGGATATTCTTTCCCGGCCCATCTTCTCTATTCTTTACAGGTAGGCAACGAATCTGCAATACATTTGCTTGTTGTGGGTCATTTAGTATCAATTGAATCGCGTACTCGTTTCCAACCTTCTCTCAAAAACCAGTAGTGTATGTGTTATTGGGTTATGGTTTGGGAAGACTTGTGAAGCCAGCTAATGGTCTCCACAAATCACTGGTGCAAATGCGGTATAGCGTATCGCTTACGGCATCATGTGGTAGTGCCTCAATTAGAACGGCAATTCTGTTGACAATGATGTCAATGAAACACCAATGACAAATGATGACACAATTGATTAGTATATGGAATCAATAATGGAAGCACTAAGACAATATGATAGGATTGGGGGAAATGCAAGAAGTACAGTCTGAGGACTAGGATACAGTCTGCTATCTGCTTCTAACTTATTCCGCGCGCATATTTTAAGCGAATTAAAACAAAAATAATTTAAAGGCATTAATTACGAACTGTAAATTTAAGGAAGGAACCTTCTTAACGTGGCAATTTCTACGTATTATATCTGTATACGAATAGGAAAAGGGGGACGTCTTTAAGCAAAATTATATTTCGTATACATAAAAGCTAGTACGGTATCCGCTCCCGGGTCGGCGAAGTGAGAAGCTGTTCATCGCAACCGCTCAGTCATACAATTGTAGTAGTTATAATATGATTAGGCGACTTAGTATTGTGAAACTTAAAATGGGCTGAAAATTGGTGTCAGCTGAGAATCTTTACTAATTTTATGTTTAATTTTTAGGGTTCCGTACCCAAAGGGTAAAATGGAACCCTTCGTGCGCGAGTGCGACTCGCACTTGGCCGGTTTTTTGTCTCTTTTATCTGTATATTTTCTGTTTGGGTAATAAACATTTTTTAATTAAATTATTAAATATAGGACAAATTTTGAGTAATTAACAGTTTGTCCAATGCTTTACCATTTTTCTAACCATTATCCTCGAACTGTTATTCATTCATTTAACTTTGTATGGAGTAACTGGCGCGGCAAGTTAATCCGCGGAGTGTATAGATTTATTGTTAATTAAATAATAACAGGTCACGGCACAAGCACACTACAAATTAAAAGTTGATAAAATGTACTTCAATCTACAAAAAATCAGTCAATTGAATAATTAAACATTAAAAACTTTTAAATATCTAAAAAAAAAACAATAATAACAAGTTAAATTTTAACTGCCAGTTAACAGGGGCAACGACTTATTTCTGGGCAATCAGTCAGCGAGTTAACCACACGCAGTATTATGTAAGCACGGATTCGAACTGATGACTAAGTCACTGGTCATTTTAAGCGATACAAGGAAGACACGAACATTGATTGATTGAATCACGACGTGAGCGGAGTAAAATTGCGCGGTCAAAATTAACAACGTCCAAATTATTAGAACTTAACTGATTAATTTATTTTGCAGAAACATGTTTTATTTCGATTTATAGTACTGTTAAATTTGACAATCATATGCCAATTGTTATTAATTGGCAAGCCTAAAAGCCTTTTCTCAGTTTCTCCCTCAAAAACATTTACTAAACCGGATGTCAGGCGACCTCCGTACCAAATTTTCCCAAAGTTCTTCACGCGTGTGCCCGCTTGTAAATTTTCGTAATGAATATCCACAACACAATGCACAACCACAATTGCTAAAATCTACTTAATTGGTTCTCAGTTAGAGATTCTAAATTGTCATTTAACTGAGTTACTTAAGGAAAAAAATAATGTTAAATCGAAATGGCACGAAAGAATATCATCAATGTTGCAGTTGAAATATAAAAAATTACTCACAATCAACAAAGCCATGATGCACTCAAAAAAATTAACAAAATATTATGATCGATGTACAAAGTTAGAATGTAAAACGATTTACGTGCGCACACGCACTTATACCCGAGAAATAGTTAATTCTGTGTCCCCTCCTTCTAGTGTATTGGTATACTGGGGAACCTAGAAGGGGAAGCGTATACGAAGCTTGATTGATGCTTAATATATATACATTATTACAAACGACAAAGATATATTAAAGCTTGTAATGGCTCCTTATGGCTCAGCGCGCGGGCTGCGAAACATAAGGACGTGAATTCGAATCTGCCTCGCGACTATTTAGATAGATATGTAATTAAATTTATTTATTGAAATTGTAGGATATGTAAGAATAAAATCACTGATTGCGATGGACACATACAACTGCAATCTCTTACACTTCCTGGTATTTTTTTATGTAGTAATAAATTATAGGTCTAACCTAGACAACGGTGTGAAGTTTTTAATTTTTTATGTCAGGAATTGCCTACCGTATACGACCTTACGGGTACTGAAATATTGTTCGTTTTAAAAATATAACTACACGTATAAGCATTTTTTTTAAATTATTCCCCATAACAACGAATTTGCGTTCGTGATACACCTGACCATAAAACTAAAGGATCCGACAAAGCTCATATTAATCTTTGTATAGAGAATTAATGTTAGTATTAAACCCCCCGTCTTTAAGTCCCCGCATAATGTATTTTAGATATTTGTATAGGTGCATGCAAGTGCAATGAGTGTGTTATGTTACCTCTGATTCAAAAGGCCTGAATCCGACAGCATACAGGGAGAGACAGACCATAAAAGTCTGAATTCGGAATTTGCTTTTAAAGAAAAATCTTTATTAGCATTTTTATTTTTTTAAAGTTAATATTAGTTCTTTAAAAGTTAAAAATACGCTTGTATCAAAACTTAAGGATTTTGTAAATACGTAATGGAGCATTTAAACAGTTAACCCCATGACTATAATTTGCATAATACAATCATACATTTGCACTGAAGTTGTAAGCTGTCGAAGACATTTTTAATTGCGGTTTATACGGTAAGGAAACTGTTGCACTGTAAACAGTGTCTTATGACTTAATATTGACGACGTGGTAAACGAATTTATGGTAAAGAAAATAAAGGTGTTGACCGACTTGTGTCATGTTTATTTTAAATATAATATATAAATCTTGACTTGTTGCTATTCACAGCCGAGAGCCACGTCAAGCAATTGCAATTAAGTACAACTTCTATAGTAACTAATTGGGTTAAAATTTGTGACGTTTTTTAATAACAAATGAGCTGTTTGCAGCTGGAATCGCAATATTATTAAATAATATAATAATAAATCAGGCTTTTTATGTTCCCCACTGCAGGGAAGGTACAAAGGCCTCCGCTCCGAGAGAGGGAATGGGCCGTAATCCACCACGCTGGCTCAGTGTGGGTTGGTGGATGTCACATGTCTTCGAATTTAGTGGTTCTAAAAACATGCCGGTTTCCTCAAGATGTTTTCCTTCACCATTTTTGGAGCAGTGATGATGAAATAAATTACACAAAGTAAAGGGCCTGTCTGGATTCGAACCCGCGACCTACAGTACGTAAGTCGGGGCTAAACCGCTGAGCCACCACTGCTCCTTCGCAATATTATCTATTGACAAAAAATAGTTGCAAACCAGTGCACTGTTTAAAAACTTTCCGCAATTGTTTTCACTTGATAGATTTGTGACGCGACGATAAATCACGGACAGCGCACAGCGCGTGGCTGCATTGAACCAAGACGTGTAATCCGTTACGTCTAACTTAACGTAAGCCACGGTAACTAGTAGTATAGATTAATTTTAACTGCTTAACCCACTTTGATGACTGCGGGTATATAGAATGTATCTATCTCTTTAAATCAGATCAGTCTATGTCTTTAAATATGACTCAGGTATCAGAAACAACGGCATCGCCGAATACAGGCGTCGATCGAAGCGGACCTAATTATTAACCAATCTAATCGAAACTCCGCTTCAATGGATCGGAGTTTGCGAGCTGTATTACAAGTTCATACAATAGGAAGAAGCGGAGCGGAGAAACGGAGTAATTAATCTGTCCGTTCGCTTCGAATGAGTTATCGTGTGCTGTCTATCAGTCCAGGGTACACAGTGTGCAACTCCGCTCTCGATTACTCTCCCGCCTCTCTTCGCTTCTGCGCTCCGCGTCAAGGGATTGCGCATTAAAGCGGAACAAAGCTTAGATTTGATTGATTAATAGTGGCACAGCTCCGCCCCAATGGATAGACAGCCTAAAGGAGTTATTTTGTACTTTGTCCTGTCTAAAGATTGGCAATAATGAAGGAAATGGGGTCGCCAGATGTTATGTAGTCGTCTATGAAGATCTACAGTACCAGAGAAGCTGCATGTACCTTGCCGATCTTCATCGAAGTAGTACTTGAGCACATTTCTTGAAAGAGCCTCAGACGGATCGACTGGTAGTTTTTACACGAAAGAATTACCACCACAATATTACGTAACATGGAGTTTTTGAAACACCTCAACGATGATTGCTTTGTCATGTGATGACGCTAGAAGTGTCACTTTCGAACTGCATGTCGAGGAATTATTTTTGTCAATGGCCAGCGGAAGTGTTTTGTAAGATGCCTGCTACAATACAATCATGTAGTGTTAGATAAGCATTGGCATAGTTTGGGAGGCAACTGATGACGGTGCCTTTTTTCAACGCAGCTAAAAGGCGGCTAAATAATGTAAAAGTATCCTGACGAAGAAGATGATGAATTAAACTTGGGAACAATCCATCAGCTCATTTCTGTTTGACGGAACCTTTAGTAATCCCTACTAATATTATATATGTGAATGTAAGTTTGTTTGTTACGCTTTCACGTGAAAACTATTCAACCGATCATCATGAAACCTTTTACACATATTCTTGGAGGTATAAGAAGTAACATAGGATATATTTATGAAAAAAATGTATATAAAAAGCGAAGTATGTATGTTCCCTATGGACCTATAGACTTCAGAGATCAACATAATTAGTACTCGGCGAAGCCCACTACTAGTAACTAGTCTATGACTAGTAATACTATAAATGCCAAAGTTTGTATGTATGGGTGTTTATTACTTTTTCACGCAAATACTGCTGAACGGATCTAGATGAAATTTGGCACAGAGATAAATTATAGTCTGGAAAAGCACATAGGCTACTTTTTATCCCGGAAAAATGTACAGTACAGTTCCCGTGGGATACATTTTATTGTTTTTTTTACAGATGCATGTCTAAAAGGTAATGTGTATATGTATGAATGTCCCTTATAGATTCCGAAACGGCTACCCGTGCAAAGCCGGGGCGGATCACTAGTGTTATAAAAGTGTTGTACCTACTGCGTGTTGACGTAAGACCGGTTTGTCCGCGTGTACGTCCGTCGGTAATAGTGCCGGTAAAAACAATAATAACACAGCAATTAACTTTTTTTTAATTAACAATAACTTTACGTATATCACATCGGACAAGTAACAGCAAAGTCGATGATTTGAAATGACTGGTTGTTTAGTACGTATTTTAGTCGAGGTCTCGAATCAGGTTGCGATTCTATAACGGTTATTTGAATTCTTTTGAAGTGTTGGTTTGCTAAACAAATTGTCATACCTAAGAAATCGTATCCGTTTTTTTAAGTTATTATATAGTTTAAAACTTGTTTATGTAAAAATACAAATAAAAGAAAATACAAAATACTGTCATAGTATTGCTTTAACTTCATATCACGACCTGTTCTATAATTTTTGAATCTTTAAGTACGTTCTTTTTGATAAATGTATAAAATAATTTGAGTGTATCTCGATGTTGGACACAATTCATAAAAAAAAGAAAAAACACAGTCATAAGGACTGCCGACAGAAGTGAAAATTCTAAAAAGGTAGGAAGGGGCGACAGTAGTTCGAAAATAAACAAACAATCAACAGAAATAAACCCTCGAATCTTAATAATAAAAATATAAATTGAATACAAGAAAAAAAATTGTCGAAATTTTTCCAAATAATAATAATAATAATAATATTCTGGGACATTATTCACACACGGCCATCTGATCCCAAACTAAGCAGAGCTTGTGCTGTGGCAACCAGATAACTGATATACTACATATACGACTTTTCTTTTGTAAATACACACATGAATAGATAATTACACCCAGACATTTTCATGCACACAAATGTCTGTCCTGGGTGGGAATCGAACCCACGACCGGTGGCGTGAAAAGCAAATATCTTACAAACCACGCCAACCGGTCCGTCAAATTCTCGAAATTTTTAAAAATATCGAAATTCTCCAATCGATAACATTCACCCGAACCGGTAAGATTTCCTCTATCAAGTATCATCAAATGCGAATAAAGAAGTTTTCACTTCAAAGAAAAAAAAAACAGTTTTTGACAACCCTACTAAAAGTGTGTACGTGTATCGCGACGTTCGCATTCGTCTCCGTCGATCGCACGTTTTTACGCAACCGAACGTAGAATATGGAGCGGCCGCGTCGGGAAATCGCCGAGATCTTCACGCCTGTTATTGAATACCGGAAAACCAGCGATCGATCATAAGTCGGACGGTTGGGCAATGTGACTGGCGGCCTCGTTATTTATAATAACGATGATAGTGAATTGTTTTGTATAATATTTCACCTGTCGGACTCCTTGAATACTGCGAATTTAATCGATTACTGAATAGAAAGATAAATATTGTCTTCGTTGTCGTTGCTAGGAAAAGCATTTATCTCGGGGCAATAGGCGGCGGCGGCCCTATTCGCCTAGCAGTAGTGACGTGAACCCGCATTGCCATAGCACTGAAGGCAAGAGGAATTTCTGTCTTCCTTGGACGTGCAAAAGATCAGTAAAGGGTTTCGGTGTGATTCCTTGGATATCCCAGAACACTCTCCTATTGTACTTATGACTACCAAGAGGGTTTTAGTGTGAGTAAAGCTTCGCATGACCCTCATGACCCCCCCCCCTCCAAAACCAGGGTACATTTGTTAAAGAAAACTAAGGAATAACATTTTTTTAAATAGATGTTTAAAGTAAAAAAAGAGTCAGTATATAAATTTATTAAACACCAAGCGATGTATATTCCACATTGCAATCTTTAATGCTTTATTTTATTATGCCCCGTTCAGACAATTAACTAAACAAGAAAATATGCGCATAGAAAATAGATTATCAACGAGTCGTAATTAATAGCGCAGCAATTGGTGCGGACATATCTTGATTGTCGATTACGCGAGCGTTGTATTTGGAACGCATCGTATACTGTTTTTACGTAATAGGCAGTTTTATATTGGTTCGATTAGCGAAAATATATTTTTTAAAGGTAGCGGAACTTTGGACAGATTCGTTAATTGAATAAGAATGAGGGCTCACAAGGACGCGTCACGTTGCACGTTTCGTTACATGAGAGAGACAAAAGATAAAGTAGATGTATGATTTTACAAGATTATTCATCATGATTCAGGTTTCAGGCAAGTTGAGATATTTTTTTCAATTCTTTCAATAAATTTCACCGAAAGAAATTTTCAAATCTTAGTAGATGTGTCTAAAATTATTTTGAATTTATTTATTTCGCAGTATTTTAAATTATTGTTAGTTTTTTTTTAATATTATACAGATTTCTACGAAAAAAGCTGAATGTATCCCAAGCAACCAGGAGGCTTTAAAAGTGGTGTGTGAATTATGAATATCAAATTTATTAACAAAGACTGGACGATGCTTCGAAAGGGAAATAGTTAGGAAGGAGAATAGTTCGAAAAATGATGTAAATGTTATGTTAAATGGTTGAATGAGTACCGCAAGATGCCTTCTTATCCTGAATTCGATTGTTTGAAATCAAAAATACGTGATGTATTACGGCGCAGAAGAGATACTATTCCATAAAGACAGAAGGTGGCGCTGGTTCATAGGAATGTAAATTAGCGCCGGATTATTGTCACACAAGAAATGAATACTAAGGACGAACTTGACGAGTATGACAGAATGAGACATGAGAATGCGCCTCACCAGTAATAAACTCTCGCGACATGACTCTCAGCAACGGGATTGTCATCAATCACACTGGTAAAAGAAGACTAATAAAATATAAAATTATTCCCGAGGAGAGCTGGCGTCAGGCAGGCGGCCGGCCGTAAATACTGTATCCAAAAACTATACAGTGTGGACTACAATGCCGACCCCACATGAGTGGGAAAAGGACAGGGAGATGATGATGATGAAATGAATCTACCGATCCTTGCAAGTAACAAAATAACATTTAGAATGTGTGTATGTAGATATACATATAAACTTATTGTAAATCAAGTTATATGTTGTGTATTTCATTGTGTTTTCTTTTCCAAGTTAATGTACAATCCATCGACCGTACCGTCCTCATTCAATGTATCCCGCTATGTTGACCAGATTGTCAGTACGTCTACGCAGCGTGGTCCCGCACGTGTTCTATAATTTTTTTAATGTTAAATATGGGTCGATTACCGAAAATTATTGAATAATATTCCATTCCAAGTAAGCTTCACGACAATAGTCGAATGGCGGAATCGAACTCAAGACCTCATATTGTTTGGCAGACCTTACTCTTAACCTTATAGTTGTTATCTGATCTTATTTTACTGCCTCCTACTTAGCAAACGTTGCCTCTGGTTACTGAAGGTTGGCAGTCCTTCCTATAAGACAACTAACGTTCTGAACTCTCTTTACAGTTCTGCGAACGCGAAGAAGTGGGAGGTGGAACTCGCTACACTGAAGAGTAACAACCTGCGGCTGACCGCCGCGCTGCAAGAGAGCACCGCCAACGTGGACGAGTGGAAGCGGCAGCTGCACCAGTACCGGGAGGAGGTGGCCCGCGCCAGACATTACGCAGGGAAAGGTGAGAGAGAGAGCACAACCTGCGGTTTACCGCCGCGCTGCGAGAGAGCACCGCCAACTATCGGAGCTGGGAAACGTGTGTCAGAAAGATTGATTTAGAGTGAAAGTTGTATGAAAGAACCAGTTTGAACAAGAATACTATCAAGACGTTCATACAAATGACATTCTATGGATGTGAAAGATTTTATCAGACTTGCAAAGTTGAAATCTGTTATCACTCCGTGTTCATCTAAACATCTAACGTCAAATATAGGATGCGATCAAACAATGATGGTTTTGCTATCGTGATGATGATGATTTCCAGGTGGTGACGCGAATGAAGTAGAGCAGCTGCGGCAGCGCGTGGCGCAGCTGGAGGCGGAACTCGCGCAGAAGAACGAGGAGCTGGCTCAGATAACCAAGTCCAAGAAAAGTGAACAGGTAAGAGTGTAGAAGTAAATTGATAAACAGATTTTAATAATTCTTTCACAGTTAAAATTCTGAAACTCATGAATATGTCTACTTAAAGCTCGTAGTTTTTCTGTAGAGCGTATTTCGACAACAGTATAAATGAGACCTTATTCCACAGGACGCAGAGGCCAAACTCGCTCAGAGCCAGTTAGAGCTCGCGCTAGCGGCGCAAGACGGACAGCGGCAGGTGCTGCAGGCGCTCAACGATCAGCTGGCGCGTCAACTCGAAGAGCTCGTGAGTTGACAATCAAATATATACCTTATAGATGTTACATTAGGGTACAGTTTTCATCGTATATCTTGACTATCTTGCCTACCACATCAGAGGTGTTCTATTTTTTTAAATGTCAGTGTGCTTTTATGAAAGCGACAAATAAAAATAATTGAAAAATATTCGCTCATGTCTAAATTCATCCTTAACTACTAATAATATGTCTGTTCCTTCAAGCCGGATGTACAACAAACCCAGTACATACGATGGTATCTACTTGGGCGTTCCGGGAATAGATAGTTGAAGAAAGACTGCCTGTCTAATCGCAAAGAAGCAAACAAGATTAACTGTATCTGTCTACATGTGGACCCAACTAAATTTCTTATTGATATTGTGGCCAACAAAATTGTAGGTAACGTCAACGTCTCAAACGTATACTGTAAAAGTGGAACCACTACACTAACGTATGTATATATATTTTATTCTGGATTGTATTTTCAGTCGACGATTCATCGTGAGATAAACACTGCGCTGCAAACATGAGACGCGGCCTCGGTGCAGCCGCCGCCGATATACGCGGCCGTCAGCAAGGAGCGCCGCGCCACGCTGCCCTTGCTGCTGCGCGCGCCCCATCCCCTGCCGCCGCACCCCGCCCACCCGACTGCACCGCCCGCCCACTTCAGTGCGCAGCCCTCCCACTCTGCCGCGCAGACCGCCCCCCACCCCGAGCCCGCCTATGTCACGCTCAAAGCGAAGAAATGAAGAGTGCTGTCGGTATTTCGAAAGGTGCACGAGTTGTTTTAATACCATGTAGAGTTTGTTGTGTGTAAGCTCGGTACTATCCTTTGTTATTTCAATGTTTCATTTGTGTTATCGATGATATGTATGTATTGGGGATTCAATCTGTGTGCATTTTTGTTTGGAATGCATACAATTTGAATTGAAATGGCGGGAAAAATGTAGTAAATTGCAATTATCATGATACATTCATGTAGTCATAAAGTCAAACTATTTGATACAATGTTCTCGAATGATCACTCGATTTACATTGTTCGAATTAAAAATCGATATCGAATCGCGCGCTAAAAGGTCAGAATAATCGAAACTGATAAATTCAACAGGTGAAATTGAGGTTAGTTTCGTCATCAATGGCAACATTTTAAATATGAAACTTCTATCATAGTATTACTAGGTCGATTTGGGCGATTTTATGGTTTATTCCACTTTGTTCCCATGATATCACCCAAGAGAACAAAGTGGAATAAACCAATTGTGTTTCGTCAAAAGAGGGTAAATGATTATTTACTTCGTTCGGTATGTATCAATAGACTTTGAAGTATAAAAGTAAATTTATTATAATAAAGTAAACGATAAATTAATTCACCCAATTCAGATTGACAGCTGAGAGTCAAAACATGCGCGCGCGCGTGTCCGTTCTAGTGTTGCCAATTGTAAACCCCCAGAATGACGGGACGAAAATATTAATAAAATAAATATATCCATCAAAAATACATTATTGGAAGTGTCAGAAGTAAAAAATTGCAAGACACAAAAACCGTAACACTTATAAAAACTTAAAAGCTACAATAAAAGCTACACTATTTTAAATAAGTTTTAATTCATCGATAATATAAATAAAACACTTTTCAAACTGTATTGGTAACGTTTATTTTGGTGATCTTAAAGGGTTGGGCATTCGATAAAAAATCCGCGTTACGTCACTATTTCGAATATCATTTTAATTCTATATTACTCTGTAGTTTGCTGTCTACAATGCATAGTAAATGTGTCCACAGACTACGGTACAAATAATAAAATAAAAGTAAATTGTCCGCAATCAAAGGTTGTATTCCAATAATTACTATTACGATACCTCTCGTTCGACTTATACGAAACAATAGTGAGTGTGTTAAATAATAGAAATATATCGATAAATTTGTAAGTAAAATGTCGACAAGCCGCATGTTGAGGTTTCTTGTTGATCACGTTTTAATCATAAGTATTTCTTTTTTTTATACTAGTTTACAGTTATGTTGTAATTATGTTTATAGACTCTTTATAGACCTTAAGGTCTTTGCTGGCGAGGCTTAACTATATCGTGTACCACCGATGCTTATTTATTATATTTTAAATAACTTTTAACTTACTTTAGTAATATACAATTCATGTTAATTTCTTAATTCTATAGGTGGCCGCTAAATATATTTGAATGGTTATTAATTTAGGTTTTACAATTAAGCTAATATCGATAAAGTTGAGTGTGCATTATACATCACTACGAGGGATTATACGGGCTACGTTAGAGCGTTGTAACTTCCGATTTAATTATTTTAATTTTACCCAGTTTATTTTTTTAGAAGTAGACATAAGTAAAACGCCTCTTAAAATGCGTTAAAAACAGTTAAATATGTGGCATTGTTAGCTGATTGAATAATTTATAACAAAAAATATTTTCCAGTTCATGTGTTATGAGACGTAAGCGGTGCGTTCGCCCTCCCTTTTTTAAAGTAAATGAATTAATTTCGAATAAATGTAAAGTTTTGCTGGTAGAAGCAATGAAGGATAAATAAACCCTATGTGGGGTAGTAGCAAACTTGGTGGAATTTGACATACCATTCACCGTTTGATTTTCACTTCACCGTAGGCCTTTTGAATTTAATGCGTATAGAATAACAGTGTGAATAGATAAATTCTCAGTCATGGCAACGATTGCTGTACGCATTAATGTGCTGTTGCACTCTTACACTACTTAAGTTGTTAGAGAGATGCCACACGGGCGATGCGTTTACGTTGCGTCGTCGCACCGCAAATATTTTCGACGATGTTTTGGTTAGGCATTACTAGGTTGTGTTGAAAATCTGTGGTTGATTTAATTTTTTTATATAATTAGATAAACTTTACAACAAATTTATATGATCGAAAAATGGAGGGCAAGAGAACGGAATGTTCATTGAAATGAATCTGCATTGCCCTATGTTGTAACAAAATCCTACCAAACGTCGTCTATTCTACCAAGTTAATACTACCATTTTGTGTTGAACTGCGTTAAATATGCCAAAAGAGTATTAAAAATAAGGCACCTAGATTTTGGAATGCATCGTTTAGACGTAGGTTGGAAACTGGCTGCACTAAGAAATACCGAAATCGGATCGAAGCTTGAATTTCTTCTAGAAAGTTCCCCATAGTTTACTGACAGGCTGTGCCGTGTCTTAGAGTATTTATAAGTCTATATCGTACGTTCTCGTATGGAAATGTAAGCGGTAAAGTGTGAGCATATCCTTATATCTTGTGGATATAACGAATCCGCCAAGGATAGCATTGAACAATATATACTATCTAGCTTGTCACCAAAAAGAAGTAAATTCTATCCGTCTGTGTTGCCATTAAAATTGTCGAAACCCTTACTATTGATGCTACGTTCGGTTATTTGGTAACTTTAGGAATTATCTCTTATCTCAACAAAGCTATATGCAATACGGATTTAGAAGTGTTGTTCCAGGTGCTATTTTTTTGTGTTTTATAATTATTTTTTTCATTTGATCTTTGCCCTCATACGATTATAGAGGGTATTCATTACGTTTACTTCCATTATAATTTATAAACACTGTCTACATCTTTTTGTGTTGTATTTAATTTTGATATCAACCATTTGATTTGCGTTAAAGTACATGTTTAATATTTTACTTGAAACTTGAACTTTGAACCACGATTACTGTCTATATAAAAAGACGTTTTAGAATACTTTAAGTTACATCTATTTTTAAAATGTTTAGTATGGACATAATCAGTCAAATTCTTGGTGCGACTTGAAATGTACTGAAAATTGTGTATTTAATGCAATGCAAATCTGTATATAATTTGTGGCGTATGGCAACAATGGTTCTATCAAAGGTATATACTCAAGCTATACTGGCTTTTTCTAATCTATGTCTGGTTCATTACATGTCGGGCCAGAAAAAATTATACACTTGAATAAAGTAAAATTATGTAAGTAAACGAGTTCGCGTTTAGTATATAAGATGCAAAACATATAGGAAATGTAATTATAAGTGATTTACTTATTAAAATTATTAAAAACTTTCGTGAGACATTATTTAAATAAATGATTATAAAAAAAACGGCTAAACTCATACTTGTAGTCCAGTGTAGGTACCGACAAGTTTCGGACCTTCCGGAGGTCTTTAATCAAGGGTGAGGGAATACTTCGCGCACTGACCTCCGCAAGTTACGAAACTAGAATATACACCGGAGTTGAGTTTATCCATTTTTAATTTATTTATAATTGCGATCGTTGCGCCCTGTCTAAACTTCTTTCTCAATGAATGTCAAATAACATTAATTTATAAATGTATACATTGTCTAATCATTCTTTGATTAAGTATGGCGTATTTACTCGAATTAATTCATACGAAGAAGACAAGCTTTATTTACTTATTTAAGTTAATATTTTATTTCGTTGGTAATATTTTATGTCTTGACTGTAACTTAACTTGTATCTAAAGTAATGTTAATGTACATTACCATTCCTAGTCGGTAAGTAAAGTGTCACTACAACTTGCATCGGTCAACTCCTTATTGGTTTGTAGATTGGTTTTGTATTTATTTCTCTTACAATTTCGTTCAAAACCCTGTATTGCATAGAACCCTTAGCGAATTAGTGCCGCGTGTTAACAGGTGGAGGTAACCCGCCAGAATGACTCCATCTTGACATGGAGATACAATTTTGGATGATAAATAACTAAGACCTAGTTCCACGGTTACCTTACATCCGTCAAAACGTGAAAATAATAATGGAAACAAATGATATCATTGAAAAAGGCTGAGGACACAATTTTTAAAATATACAATGTCTTCTAAACAGGGTAATTTCGTTTACTGTTGTGTACTTTTTGAATAGTGAATTGTTGTTCGATTTCTACTCTTATCTACTGGGCAGTAAAGTACATAATCTTGGAAACAGTTCCGCAGCAATTAGGATCACAGAGTATAAACAAAAGAATAAGTTTAACATACTTCAGAGGAGTAGCTTCAAAATTACTATAATGGCAACATTTATTTATGATACTGTTATAGTACAGTTTTTTTCTCCTTGCCCACTCGGTCATAAAAGCATGTCATCTTTTCTTTGTATCTTACTGACTCAAATAAAAAAATTACACTATCGAAACCGCTCATTGATACAATATTGTGCAGCTTACTATACTTAAAGCAGAATACTGCGCCCAAAAGACCCGAAGTGGAAGAGGGAGCGAAATAATCTCTGCACCGCTCCCACTTTTTACGTCCGAGTGTGCTAAGAGAAAAAACTGTACCATCAATATCATGGCTGTAATAATGTATATTTCACAAAGAAATTATACATTTAAAACATGAATCGTGTTTTAATAAAGCTAAGCCCACTATTAATACCACATAGAGGGGACCGGTCGTTCCCGTTCCGTAGCATATTCTCTTTGTTTATACTCTACGGTTGTAACACAAGGCTTTGATGAAGCATTTATAAATATTAAAAGGCATGATAGTTGAATATTACTTACATTGTTGAAAATATAATTTTAATACATGAACAATTTTATTTGTTAGTTAAATTAAATGAAGATATAATGGTAGCGGAACAAACGGACGTAGGACACTATTTATTTGTACATGAACACGTATATAGAATTAGACTCAGATGTTGGTGTTTTGATGTGTAATATAGAATTAGAGGTAATATTTAAGTGTTATTTTGATGGTCGTATGAACCGATAATGTAGAGTTGTAGTTTATTAATGTAATCTGGCTGGGAGATGACATTGAGATTAAAATTGAAAAAACTAATATAAAATATTAAATTGTGAATTAATAATAATATTTAAATATAATGTACCCATAATATTGGCCCGAGGTGTATCGCCCACCGACTCTCAGTGTCTTTTATGGAGTGCCAACGTGTTAACCACCAATATATTACAATTCTTGGGCCATGTGGTTATAAAATGTTAAATTGTTTATTTGTAATCGCATCGTAGTGTGTAATTATTATGAACGAAGGCTGCGTTGCATTTGCTTGTTTATTACCACTACGTAAGATTCTTAATGTTTGCCAATAAAATGAGAACATGGCATGTACTAAAATAGTATAATTGGTATACAATAAAAAATAAATCAATAGCTTTGACTCTGGCAACACTGATGCTTACCATTGTGTTGAAAGGTTGGTACCTTATTTGGTGATGCCAGTATGCTATCCATTTTGTAGCGTTTAATGTAAACGTAATCTCTTAGTAAAATTTTCAGCTTGGTTCAAGAACTAAACATGTGTAGTAAATGCCAAGTTTAAAAATGTATCTCTTTAGAATCTTGACTAATTAAGTAAAAATTTAATAGGCATAAACTGTGACGGGAAAAGAGGGCAGCTAGATAAGAATCGTAACATTGAACCCAGACTAAGCTTGTCATCGGAAGCTGGTATATAGATATTTAATGTAGATAAATTTATGCAGTGTATCGTTTTGCAAACGCGACGCAGCCCTCACGTGTACGTTAAAACTTCCATTAGGATCGTAGTAGCCGTGAGCCACCATACGCATGTAACAATAAATATATAAATACGGATTACATTTTGTTTCCTTTGTCCACCACCACGTCCACAACCCAAAAAAAATAATTGTAAGCTTTTTGTAGTAGGTACGATTTACAAGCTAATGAGAGTTTGCAAGAATTATGTGGCTTCGGCAAATTGCAACGTTTCAGAAGTTCTGAGCAAGGTAAGCTGTGATGTGAATTAGACTGAATTGAGAATTGATCAAAGTTATAAACGAATCTAATATGTCACTGAAATATTGAAAATATCACACCTGCGCCATCTGTTGTCCGAATGCTTTAACATACAATACTGAATAATACAATAAACATAAAATGAAAGTAAATATTGCAACGTTTTTAGATTAGAGAACAGTGGTTTTATTAGGGCATTTGTGTATAGGTGGTTGATTGTTGGGTCTCTTTTTTTTCTTCTTACTAAAAGCTTTAAATTGATTGATTGTAAAAATTACCGAGGAATCAACTTTCTCACCATTGTGGGAAAACTACTTTAAAGTACTTTAGCATAAAGTTGCACAGAAGTAGCGAGATTGAGCCAATCGCGGCAAATGGAAAACCATGATCTCTGCCTACCCTTCTGGGTTACGGGCGTGAGCGCATATTTATGTATAAAAACTTCAAGCATGTACATTTTTTCAGCATTCATAAAAGCAGACGCCATTTGATTTTTCATTTGTGTACCATTTTTTTTTGCCCTAGAGACCAGTTTGGATAAAAAATACCTTATTATGTATTTTTATTAGAACAAAAATATATGTATTTGTCACCGACTGATTGTAAGAGTAGGCACATCGGGCTAGACAAATTCTAAAGCTTAGTCTTAATTTGATGACTCAGGAAGTTTGGACAAGGTTTTCTGAAAACAGTTTTTTATCATAAAAAATATTTATCTACCACATATATCATAAGGGTGCTATTATACGGGGGTCAAGTTCGTTTTCAATTAGTGGAATAAAATTAAAATTTAATACCTCAGAAATCAAATGGTCGACGTTGCCTCTGCATTCTCGTTGATGATGAGTGTGCCGCGTATCGCAAGTCTCGTTCGCAGTTGCCGCGTTTGTGGACACCGTTTAAATTATTTATTAACAGCCTCGCTTTAGCCGACTCAAATTGTTCGCAAGTTGAGTTACTGTTGCGACACCCAACGCTTCTCACCGCACCATTTTTTTTCCAAGGGTACTGATTAAGATGCCGCAACCACACATTTGCCAAAATTAACATTTAATTTATTTAATAAAATTTCTATTGCATTCAGTGTCTACACCCAATTGTCCATAGTGGGAATGTTTCCTTTTTTTCCGCCGAAAGTTATTAAATATATAGATATAGATTCTACGCCTTCCATCCAAGTTTTATGATGGATAGTTCAGCGTTGCTGGACCGTGTAAAGGTTTCGCGTGTTTATTTCTTACATTTACTACCATTTAGTGATTCAAAATCACATAACATTTACAATTAGCCACTTAAACACATGTGAATCGGCACTCTAAAAATACACAAAAACTTCAGTGTAATTTCATATGCCACTTACAGACCGCCATCAACTAATAAAACTATGTTTATTTATGAACTCGATACAAATATTTCAAGTTTAACTCAAAACAAAACCTACTATTAATAGGCGATATCAATATTGACTTAAAATATAGCTCATCTTACAAAAACTTAAATCTAGAAACAGTGAGCGAGCATGGATTGACATGTATTACAGATTATACAAGAATTGAAAAAAAAATGTCACAACTAAGTCATGTATTCGGCGGCAATAGATGTCGTGTTGGCAGATCATCGCACAATCGCCTTTACGTCCATCGCCGGTGCAGTGCCCAAGTGTCACAAAACGAGGAATTAATTATAAAACATTAAGACAAGAATTTAAAAAAGTAGATTGGTTATCGACGAATTAATGGAATAGAAAGGCTGTGGTTTTTCATCAAGACAACGCTAGGCTACATACATCTTTATGCACACAGCAAACATTAAGAGTTTGGTTGGGAGGTGTTTATGCATCCGTCATATAGACCTGACCTTGTACCTTCAAATTTCCACCAGTTTCTGTCTGTACATAATTTTTAGGCTAACGCCAAGAGAGGACTGACAAAACTTCTTGTCGTGTTTTTTCCTCAGAAATCCCAATTGTACAGCAACGGTTCACTACCTTCAAGATTGCAAAAACTCATCGAATAAAATGGCACATATATACTGCAATTATGTGTAAATAAACTGAAAATAAATTGCCTTGAGATTGCATACAAAATGCGAAGACTCTTTTTCTACAAAATGCCTAGTCCGTACATAAACTAAAGGAGCTTACAATCGGAATGAATAATACGCAATGTTATACGACTCCAAACACTAGCCTCTTTCTTGCAAGAATAAAAATAAAAAGGTTACTCGACAAAACTGGAAAGAAATTATTAGATTATAACATTGTATAGCGAGAATGTGTATATTCGACGTCACGGGGTTTAATTTCGAAGTCGGCGCGTTTCTGCTGGGGGCCATTTTCGAATCGATTTCCTAAAGCGCATGTCACATTTCCCGCCTTTTCGGCAGTGTGGCTCCGCCATCGCTGCGAAAGCACGTTGTTTGCTGTCGCGAATGTGAAACGCGGTTCTAGTCATTTAAATAAAATGTCTTAAAATAACAGCAAGTGTAACATAACAGTTTCTTATATTATTTAATAGTGCAAGAAGATTGTTTAAGATTAAGTCTTATGCCTTTGTAATTTGTCCTTTCGTGTGTTATCGCGTAGATTTCGCTGGCATCTTCTTTTACTGGTTGTTTGACAGAAATCGATACTGTTTATATGTAAGTATAATTTCTTTACAATTTCAAAAATTATCATTGTATTCTATAAATAAAATTAAAAAAAAAAAGGTTGTCGAAAATAGCATAGTGTTATTATTTCTAATTTATTTTATTTGACATCAATACAACTTTATGCGTAAACTAAAATTGTAGAAATTGTATATTTTTTGGACATTTTTTTCTTATATTGGAATAAAATAGGATTGTTTTGAAATAATTAATTTATAATGTAAATTAGTAAACAACGACTTTTTTTAACCATTTATAATTTTTCTAATACGGAAATCTACTTTTTTACGATTATTACAGCTTATAATGAATATTCTGTGCTAAGAAACCGACTATTCTAAGACGACTGAAATACACGCATTTCTGTTGCCCCGTCGCGTTATTACGCGTGAGATAATGTTATGAAAGATCACATACCAGCTCACACAAAATGGTTCTTTGTTCTACTTTTCAATTGTTTACTTATGTAGTCTGTGAAATCCCGAGTTAGATATGCACATACTTTAGCATTTTTTTATCTGTTGCATAATTTTGTGCGACGCGGCGCTTCATAACGTTTTGTGTCCTAATATTTCTTTTACGATTTTTTTTTCCTAAAATTATGTGTGAAACTAAACATGAATACCTAAATGTCATTTTTCCACTATATGTAAACCAGACATGGTTTCTGTACATCTCTTTTGTCTTCTTAGACGAAATATAATGTAAGATGGCATAGTAATTCATACAAATACGCTATTGTCAATAAAGTAAAGGGTATTACAACTCGGGATCAAAAAATCGCAACTACTTTATTTTACAGTTTTGGCTAAGCAAAACCGAAACGCTCTCTCACATTAGGTTAGCAAGAAACGATCGAAGGGAGAGACTCGGGAGATGAATGAAGAATCGGAGGCTAAATTAATTCTAGTCGTCTTCCCCTCCCATCCATCCCAGTCCCATGCAGATGGTTATAGGTGGCGTTCGCTTGAAGTTGGGTTGACCACTTGCTCGTTTGAATCAAGAAAGAGGGGGACTCGAGACCCTTAACCTCCTCCCTGGGGCCGCCATTTTTATTAGCCAACATTCATGCTGGTTCTCCGCTTAATACCCTCTCAATGATTAGTCCCTTGTGGACCTCCATTCATCCAATCCAGTGGATTTTCGCAATCTTAACTAGATCGTCGGTCAATCTTACGAGTACATTACAGAACTTAGGACGCGCGACTGCAGTCGCTAGTTTATGCAGCCACTGCATGCGTATATTGATTTTAAATCTAAAAAAACATAAATATTAACAATTGCCCTGTCGACAATATCGACTGGGTAGTTTTTAATATTATACACATATTTGCGATAAAATTCTGAATGAAACAAGAATTGCTTAGTGTCGAGATATTATCTATTAAACTAACACGTATCTCTTTTTATACCTCGCTTATTTCAATAGATGAATAAAACTCGAGTTTCAAAGAACAAAGCGTTAGGGAACAATGTCGCCATCAATTAATTAATGTCATGCTGACATAGTCTTCCCGTTCAATAGAGGCAGCCCACTGTAACCGCCAATTTCCTGGCAGATAATTGCCTGCAACTCGCAGATTCAACGCTCCTTTTAATCGAAAATCGGATTACATTCATCCACGTACTGCCGAGATCATCTGACCGAGCTATTGTACTACGAATAAAGGACATCGATATTTCTTCTACATACGCGAAGAAATTAAATCGTACTTCACGGTCTCCAGTTAGAGGATTTTTCTAAATTCATACCCTAATGGTAGGGAATGAAAGTTAAAGAAGAAGTTAAGAGAAATAATTTTAAAATCTATTGTAAGTTGACCTCAGATCTATATGATTTATCATATGAAATAAGGTTCGGCTTAGGGTGGACATTCATCGGTTTAATTAAATTGCACGGCGGGTGAAACCGGGGTTCAGTTTGTTTGAAAAACGAATACTTTGATATCAAATTTTATTCGTTTTCTGAATCAGAATGTGAGTCAGAACATTGTATAATGTAGCCGAGTGTAAACAAAAACAATACACAAAAACATAACAATTTTACAGCGATAGTAGTAGTAGGAGTTCTAATTCGAGCTAATATAGTTCAGTTTCTCTGGTGTTGCCATGTCCATGGGCATCGTGGATCACCTCGATGTTTCCGCCCCATGTTCCCCTTTTCTTATCAAAAAAGAGTCACGTTAAGAGTCAATTAATTCAACGTTATTTATCAAAACACACCTTTCTCGATTCTAGTCACAACGTCCACTTTTAAGCCACACTTTTCCCTCATAATGTTTTTTTAATCCTATCATGCAATGTCATGCCTAACATCTTAAGGATCACATCTCAACGGCATTGACTCTACTAGCATGCTTTTCCTGACAAACCAGCTATCATTAATACATTAAAGAGGGAAAAATTTAAAATCGAACGCCATGCTAAAATCTCGAATAAAACGTAAATCCTAGATTTATATCTGTACAAATTAAATATAATTTTCAAGTACAATCGTGCGTTAAACATTTTTCTAAAAGGAAATGAGAACTCTTCCGTTCTACTTAGATGATTAAATCCCTTGTATTTTGGCGAAAATGGAGCGCGTGTTGTTTGAATTGAAACGAGTTTTTAATATCACGGTAACGTCTGTCTGATTTCCATCATCGTGTATTACGATGAGGACCCGGCGCGGTATTAAGTCATAAAGTAAGTCAGAAATGTATGTTGCAAAATTCAGTGTTGGTAGCAGACGCCCTAGGAGAACATATATCGATCAGATTAGTGGTTTACTAAAAAAGGTGATGTAAGGAGCACCCATAATCGACGAGCATGTAGAAATGTAGAAGCGAAAAAGGTGTGCCAGGATCGCGCCATAAGGAAGTTCTCTGCCTACCCCATTGGGTTACTGGCGTGAGCACATGTTTATTTAATTTAATAAGTCAGAAGAGCAAATATATCACCTGGTACAAAGTAACTGGCCATAAACATAAGACAATGGGAAGATTTATGGGTACGCTTTCCTTTATGTATACAACAGTATTATTTTTGGTAAAAGTTTGCAAATGAGTAATGAAAATATGCTGTGTCTATTCATAACTCCTCCTCAATTCCCCAAGTGGTTTTGTTCCGTTAGTTAAAGCGGGTATTCTAGATGAAGATTTTAAATAAATGTACTTTACTGAATAAATACACAAAAACTTAAATATAATTTTTCCATAAACCTAAGATTATCTACATCACGATTCGCATCCTTAGGAAAATGTACACACCCGTGAATTGAACGTGGAAATAAGAAATGTACACACCCGTGAATTGAACGTGGAAATAAGAAATGTACACACCCGTGAATTGAACGTGGAAATAAGAAATGTACACACCCGTGAATTGAACGTGGAAATAAGAAATGTACACACCCGTGAATTGAACGTGGAAATAAGAAATGTACACACCCGTGAATTGAACGTGGAAATAAGAAATGTACACACCCGTGAATTGAACGTGGAAATAAGAAATGTACACACCCGTGAATTGAACGTGGAAATAAGAAATGTACACACCCGTGAATTGAACGTGGAAATAAGAAATGTTGTACATAATGCGCATACTTCGAGTATGCTATACGAAAAATGTGTATCTCACGTAAATACAGCTTACCCGAATGGAAAATATGAAATTGTCAGCATACCGTTGCGAGCGAGCGAGTGTTGTGTTGTGAGTTAAATAGCTTTTATATATAGCGTTTCGCGTCAACGCATTTTAAGTTGTAACGTTTTAATATTTCTTATGAAATTAAGTTCTGGAGATTGTATTATAAGTGCTTATGCCTTATGCGTGCGTTTCATAGCAAGATATGATTGTTGTAAACAAACACACGTCATTTAACATACATGGCGGCCGTTTCAATTTTTATAATTTTATCGGAAATGTTGTAATTTTGTGGGATAAATTGAAGTGCGATTATGTAATATGGATAGCTAATGTCATTGTTTTTTGAAAATATGAAATTTACGAATGTTAACGTAAAAACCTTTATATCTTACCTTTACCTTTTGTATTTATATATATTTTTTAATTAATTTCGTATGATATATTTTTAATATTGTCGGTTTGTTAAGAATGTACAAAGATCTTAGAAAAAAAATTAAATCTGTCGCAAGCGAGCGCTACGCTTTCTCATCAGAAATTTTGTTCCAAAGAAAATGCCATAGAGTAGGTATGTTAACAAGAAAGTTTATTTTGTTGAGTGTTACGACTTCGTTGAATGTTTTCGGTGTCTTGTTAATTGTCCGACTTCGGATGAGTTTAGTCTGCTCGATTTGATATTCGATGATTTTGTCTTCAATATTACATACTTACAGAGAGATAACAAGATCCGTGGTATTACTTCTTACTATTTATTATTATGTTTACTTGATTTGTGCTTATTATTCCTCTTTGTTTTGTTTGTTGTTAAAGCGGTGATGGGGTATTACGCCCCCTTTATCTAAAAAAAGAAAAGATCCTTGTTATGCGCGGTTGTACCCCTCGCGCTTTGCTTCGCTTCTAAGCATCGTAGATTAATGTTAGTATAGCCTACAACCTTTCTTAATCATTGAGCTGTGAAATTCAAATATAATTTATTTTCAAGTAGTTTCTGAGTAAAGCACGTTCGGACAAACTATTCAACTTGATGACCTGACGAACTTCGTTACGGTTTATTTATTTTCACTTACTTTAGTTTTTATTTTGTGATAACTTCAAAGATATTCATTTAAATTGTATTATTAGATTTAGATTAAGGTGTACAAGCCATGCTTAGTGTAACTGATTCCATATAACATTTGAAGAAGAAGTTTGAAGTTCTCTGTGTATTTTATACGTATTAACCTTCGTCTTGAATCAGTCTGTCTATTGATGATAATCGCATTAAAATCTGTTGCGTAGTTTGAAGGATCTAAAGGAACAAACAGCAGCCACTTGTAAAGGAGTATAGACGTACAGTATGAATGAAATGAACTACTTCTGTGGCAACGTGTAGCGTCTTTACGTATGTGTTAGTCATTAGAACTTGACTCGGTACAACACGGTTAAGCTGGGAACATTTATTACACACAGCTAATCAAATTGACACGCGGTCATCGTGCGCCGCTCGGACTAATTGCGTTTGCACAAACTTTGCCCAGTGATCGTCGTAACGTTCAGTTATAATAATATTTTATCTACAATCCTACTTTCTACTAATGTTATAAATGCGAAAGTTTGTATGTATGGATGTTTGTTACTCTTTCGCGCAAAAATTACAGAATGGATTTTAATGAAACTTTACAATGTTATAGCTTATACATCAGTATAACATATAGGCTATAATTTGTAAGGATATTGTGTGAATTGTCCAAAATATAACGATAAGTGTCTGCGAGCTGTTCAGGTCAATGATAAGCAATTCGGCTTAGGTTGGAAAATCGCCTTTTAAATTAAATACACGGCGGGTGAAACCGCAGGGCACAGTTAGTTATTAATATAATCTAGTTTAACTTAGATGTTTTTCTATAGAAGAAGATAGTAAACGAGCAAGGAGTTCATCCCATATCAATTCACTGCAAGTCTTGCAACAAGCTTATGAGTTGTATATGTCTTGCCTACCTTTAATGGATAGAGGAGGGGATTGAAAGGATGTCGCCTATTTCCCCGTCGAATCCTCCTCCCCCTCCCATCTTTTTCTCTCCATAACGGTAGTTTCATGAGACATGAAAGTCCCTTGTAGTCGCCGGATTTGCTTCACTTTCTCGTTATTTTGAGCTTTGGCTTCACGTTGCATGTGACTACTACGAGAGCTTAAAGCTTAGTATTACACAGCTTTCTAGAGCTTAGCATCTACTAGCTTAGTACGCATGCATTTGAAATTTCGTTCGCTGCAAATTATTCTTTTTCTTATATAAAAGCAAAAAAGCAGTTCACGTTATCTGACCATCGTCAACTATCAAAATCTACTGCTATTAAAAGACTAAAGGATTAACCACATGTATCAAGCCAAGCAGCGAGACAGTAGTCGGCATAGTAGGTGGACCAGGGGCCGAGCACCCGTCGCGATGTTTATAAGCACCCAGTACTCAGCCGAGAGCACTGTCTTGCCTGTTTGCTCTGTATTTAATCAAGCTATAACAGATGTGGTTTGAAGTTGAACCAATGACCTTACGTTTAAAGGTCATTCCTTAAACCATTACACTGTATGTAAAATGTTTCTTAAATATTTCATTAGGTTCCCTTTACAAGCCTTTCTCCTACCGTCTTCGTTATGTGAGTCACCGATTAATCGTGAATTTTGTCAGTTGGTAATCGGCCTAGGTATATTATAAACTATCAGGAATCATTGACAATTTGATGCATCGTCTCAAACGGAACAATACTATTGTTTCGTTGATATGCATCTTTTTAAAATATTGTCATTATATAGGTATTAGGTAACTATCACGTCCAATCTAACAACACCTTTAATCATATTTATTCCAACAAATACTTTAACGTAATAACGAAAGTAAAATATGGGTTCAGTTTGACGATTTGACTTCGAATGTTTTTTGTCGAATGATAAGTCAATATTAGTCAAATCAGAGAAATATTTGTACATTGACAGATGTATATCTGTTAATCATATTAAGTAGGGTTCACTTTAAGCTGGACAACGTCGGTTTAATTAAATGGCACGGTGGAACTGCAGGGCACATCTAGTAAATTATATGTAGCGTTCCCTTTTACCGGTATATATGTAGATTATGCTAAAGATGACTGTCTGTCGCCAAGAGACATCGGACTCGCAAGTCGGGAGTAAATTAATGATGTTGGAAAAGCAATAAAAGGTGTAGTGACGTGTGAACTATGGCGTTAAGGCAGCACCGTGACGACAGCTCGTAAAAGCTATTTCTGAATCGTTTATGCAGTAGTGAAATAAACTTCTCATTATTTCAAATAACTAGTAATTGTTTTCAAAGCGACTAGGAATCTAGTGTATGTAAACTTTGTTGTGTTGATTATGGGTCAGATTTATTTGACGTATAAAGGAAGAGAAATGAAGAAGAGAAAAAAAGAACAGAAAGCTTGAATATTTCAGCCACATAATGAGTAACACAAAATTCGAGTTGCTTTAGCTAATCGTACTGATAAAGATTCAAGGAAATCGCAATGTTGCATAAGAATATACTGGCTAAAAAATCTATGGCAGTGGTTTGGAAAGAGCATCCGTTTGCTTTTTGAAGCCGCGATATCGAGAATTCAGGATGCCTTAAAGATGGTCAACCTTGAAACGAAGATGGAACTATAAGAATAAGAACAAGTAAACGGGATTCGGTACATATTATATAATACTAACAATAAAACACCCTTTTAAGTATGTTTGCCCATTGCATGGATACAGGCCTCCTCTCAGAGAGAGGGAATGGGCCGTAATCCCCCACGCTGGCCCAGTGCGGGGTGGATGTCTTTGTGTTTGAATTTGGTGGTTCTAAGACATGCTGTTGATGATGTTTTCCTTCACCGTTTTTGGAGTTGATGAAATAAATAACACAAAGTAAGCCGCTTGCCTGGGTGGCCCGTGACTTATAGTGCGTGAGTCGGGGCCTTAACTATTTCCCTTAATTATTACAGTTGATGTTTTAATATAGCTATACAATTTGAAGGTGCGTGAAGACTTTATCGAAATATAAAGGAATAATACTTATGTCCTTACCAACATAAGTCGAATGAGGAAGTACGTAAACAAAATTAGTATGCAAGCTCACTAATCGAAATACAAAAGTGTTGCTTATTATCCTTCGATCACATGACCGTTTAAAATGATGTAGGATTACGGTCAAGCGCTATCATAATATAAAAACAAGGTTACTTTCCAAAAATATAGCAATAACTATATTGTATGGTATCCATAACACTGAACTTGTGTTTTCTTTTCTAAAATATATGATAAAATAAACGAAGCTATATAAGTAATATCTCACTTGTTCCAACACGTGTTCAATGGTTAAATCTTTTAAGATTTACTGAATTGACGTAACATATGGATGAACACGTCTGGAATAGACGGACGAGGAGATAATTTTACATATAATGACGTTAGTAACAATTATCTTTTATAAATCACTAGTGACCCGCCCCGGCTTCGCCCGGGTACCACTAATTATATTGATCCTGTAAATTTCATCGAAATCGGGCCAAGAGTTTTGGAGTCTATAGGTATATAGGGACATACATACTTCGCTTATTATATACTATTTTTTTCTTCATCAAAAGTTATTATCCTATGTGACTTCTAATTCCTCCAAGAATATGCGTACAAAGTTTCATGATGATCGGTTGAGTAGTTTTTGCGTGAAAGCGTAACAAACAAACTTACATTCACATTTATAATATTAGTAGGGATTAGTTTGTACTTGTTGCTTTCTGATGGTGACATCACACGATGACGTCACACCATCAGACAATTAAACGGCTTTAGAACAGAAAATTAATTAATTTTATGATATCTTTATTTGCGCGCTCAGTATTGCCAAGCATATTTGTGTCAAGGCTTCCAGTATCGGAATACGTTTGAGGGCTTTCATCGTAATGACGTCATAGTCTAAGTGAATTTTGTCTATGCTCTATTATGCAGGAAGGTGGCATACATAATGACTATACGTCCGTCTGTTGTGGCTATATATAAATATCGCCTTTCCTTGATAAATCACCAATCAGGTCGATACAAGTTTGTCTAGGATGTTCCCTAGAATATAAAATCGCGTAATATATGATAATACAATAATAGCAATGAGAAGGAGTGAGATAAACGTAGTTTTGAGATTTCCACCCATTTAAACATATCGACACAGACTTAGTTTATTTTAACGTAATTATTAAATCTTACTTATTGAAGCAGTGGTGGCTCAGCAGCTTAGGACCCAACTTATGTGCTGCAGGTTGCGGCTTCGAATCCAGGCAGGCGCTTTACTTTGTGTAATTTATTTCATCACCACTACTCCAAAAACGGCGAAGGGAAACATCGTGAGGAAACCGGCATGTCTTAGAACCACCAGATTCGAAGACATGTGACATCCACCAGCCCGCACTGGGCTAGCGTGGTGGATTACGGTTCAATCCCTCTCTCGGAGAGGAGACCTGTGTCCCTGCAGTGGGGAAAATTCTAAAAAGGGCTGATTTATTATATACTTTATTAACTAATATGTCATATGATGTGTTCATGTACTCAGCGAATTAACTCGAATGTGAAAATTCATTTGCAAACAAAACGGAATTAGTTCACGAAGCATGATTAAAACAGAAAAAGCTTCCGGGAATAGATTACCGCGAGCAGTGTCGTATCGGATTGCGTCGAGTAATTGTCCCGTTTGCGTCATTTGGACGTGTTTAAAGTATTTTATAGTCCTGTAATGTCGATGAGAGCTAACTTTATTGTCAATAAAACCGTCGTACCAGTCACGCACCAAGGACATACTGATCCATGCAGCGTTACATAAATGGGTCGGGTTGACCCAACTGTTGTGGTCTCAATACTTAAGTAAAGGTTAATAGTCAAACTGATACAATTATTTTTATAGGGCTTACATAATTATAGAGGTTAATGCTTAGTTTTTAGGGTTCCGTACACAAAAGGTAAAACGGGACTCAATAACTAAGACTTAGCTGTCCGTCAGCCTGTCTGTCTGTCTTTTTAATCGCCAGGCTGTATCTCATGAACCGCGATAGTTACACAGTTCAAAATTTCACAAATGATGTATTTCGCTTGCCATCCGACTCCATTAAAGGTAGGCAATGCATCTGCCACCAATTTGCTTGTTACCTATGCGTAGATATCAAGTGAACCGCTTGCTTTTCCATTAGTACAGTCCATTGGTCATCCAGTATGGCGGACTTAGGACTATAATTGTTGTAGGAGACGTAATAGGTTGGCACATTAAGTCAGCAATTAATGCTGACTTTATGCTCTGGTAACCGAGTAAATAGCAGGGACGGGTTGCTAGCACAAAATAATTAATGTTATTTTAATTTAAAATAAGTGACCAACGAATTGAGAAAACGCGCGAGGTACAAATCCTCACGCGCCTTCTCCGGTACGCCACAAGACAGAAACTACTAATGAGCTGGGAAATAAACATTTACAAACATATTTTCCGGACGCTATTGGGTAAAATATCAAGCTTAGTCAATATTTATATAGTTTTCAACGAACTGACAGTAAATATATAATTTTAAGGTCGTTTTTGCCTCGGTTATTTCGTATTGAGGTCACATTTCAATTAATTTGGCGAGTTCTCTAGAGAACACTCCCAATATCGCTCTAATTAATGACAATACTTGAAAGTATATGTACCACGTGTACCTCCCTAGGGAGTGTCTAAAGTTACCTAGTTTCTCACGTCTGATGACATCATAGTGCTGGTACAGCTTACTAAAACGCTTGAGTCATGAATTAAAGTAAGGATTAACAAATATTAGTAAAGCTTTGTCGCATGCTTTATTGACAATGACCCACGCGGGGAGGTGAGACGTGAGTGAGCGGGGGTAAAAGATTCCACGCGATTTCCATGTTATTGTATACGCATCATAAACATTTTACAATAATAAGTCTTTTCTGTTTCAGGTACTCTTAGGCACAATAAAGTAAAATCAAAACAAATCAAAGAGAACAAATAGTGAAAGTAGTTAGTAAACGTGACAGTGAAATTGAAAATAATGTGCAGTGAAAGAGTGGTCATTGATTTACCCGCTTCGTGCGCTGCGATCGGCCGCGGGTACATCTCCGCCGAGTGTCAGTGAGAACCAACGATGGCGGACAAAATTAGCTGATCGGAGAGCGGCGCGCGCAGGCCACGCACCAAGCGGCGAATCAGGCGCATCATGGTAAGAGTTTATTATTAATGTATCCTTTCTATTCCTTGCCCCCTCTCAATTTTTTTATTGTTTTGTCATTTCTGGGGTCCTGTTAATCCTGCTGGTTATCAACATCCCTCACATGGCTATAATACTCCAGGGAAAAATACCAATAGCTTAGGCTAGAGGAGTTCACAATGAAACGGACATACATATATACATATGCGTGCACCAACAGAACAGTTCAAATAAGCAAGATCTGACGTGTGTTGCTGACGCATACTGGTCACGCGAATCTATAAGATTTTTCCCTACTGAATATTGTCTAAAGCAGCTAAAGAAGTTTTCACTGGTAAAAATTCTTGTGACATATGAACGTATAATTTTCGTACTAATGTATAGTTCGTTGTTGTGTCGTTCAGCAGGTGTTCGGGGAGTGGGCGCAGGTGGAGGTGGTGGAGCTCGTCAATGACGGGTCAGGGCTGGCGTTCGGCATCGTCGGCGGCCGCTCCTCCGGCGTCGTCGTCAAGAGCGTGCTGCCCGGCGGCGTCGCTGACAGGGTGACTATCGTGTTATCTACTCAAGTTATCTTTGTTTTTTATATATATGCAATAGTTAACATAATACAAAAATGTAGCAGATATGTCATTAGCGAAAAGTGAATACTTGAAAACGTCCTAATTGGCACGTCTTTTCTTAGTTCACGTCATGTATTTGTATTTATAAAGTGACAAACACTAGCTCTCCTTTTTGTTCTTTTTTATGTAATATCTTTAGTATAGAATATCATTGGATTTAACCAATGGGGGTATGAAATATAATATAATCAATGTAACTTAAATATACTTAGCTTTTATTTGCTTGTTCGTTCTTTATACTTACATCATAATAATATTGATTTATAATATTCTACCAGAGCCGCCGCCATTAATTACCAGTACTTTTGTAGAAACTTTACTGTGATACAATTAAGGTGCACTTCGGTCAATTAATTATATAATTTACGCAGACCTTCCACTGCCTAGACTTGCTCCGTAGAAAATTGTCCTGTTATGCAAAATGGCGGCCATTTTATACTGTCTATCGTCAATACAACGTCTTATATAACAGTTTTATAATAATAAAATCTAATTTATTTATTATTATATTTAATGCTATAAATATTTTTAGAATATTTAATATAAGGTACTTATAACCAGAATACGAAAGAAAATAAATCTTTCTAGAACAATTCATTCATTAATTTTAAGGAAGAGGTCACGTATTAAACTGTTGTAAGTTTGACAGTCATGAACCCTTATATGTAAAGTAGTCATACAGTAACCGGTTCATAATAATTTCATAATGTCTGTCACTTCCTTGTGGGGCGATTGCATAGGTCTTTCATTTTGTGATTGTTTCATAAAAAATAAGCAAGTTAAATAAAAACCAAATAACAATACAGTATTGCGGTGGACCAATAAAGATTTGCTCTACACATTGGGTCGCGCGGGTCGCTGTGCCAGGCGGGAATTATTGTCACCGCACGCCTTGCGCCCGAATAAACACATTGTTAGAGTTTGGATTAATACAAGCCGGTTTTGTGCTCGTTTTAAATCTGTAATGAAACGAGAAGGCAACCATAAAGTTAATTAACTGTTTCCAACTCCAACAAATTGTCTATATAAAGTTCAATGGTTTCACAATTATTGATTCGGCATTATACTAATGAATCATCTATCCCATAATAATATAAAGACATTATTCACACACGGCCATCTGATCCCAAACTAAGCCGAGCTTGTGCTACGGCAACCAGTTAAATGATATACTACATATACTACTTTTCTATCGTAAATACATACTTAAATAGATAGTTACACCCAGACTCTTCATGTACACAAATGTCTGTACTACGTGGGAATCGAACCCACGACCTGCAACGTGAAAACCGTACCTATCGATATTCCCTTTTCTTGTACAAAATCGCTGGGCAGACTAAACGGCAAAGATAATAGCCGAAGGACCACGTTTTAAGTACTACGACCTCAGGGTAAAAAATCGTGAAGAGAAGATTGCGTTTGGTCTAATGATTGATATACCGCAACCGTCACCTTTCCGCGACTTCTTTGTCTGCTTCTCATTCCTCCTTTTTCTACATCTAGCATCGAATCTGTAATGGTTTGCGTCTGTCACTTAAGCCGAGATAAGCCTTTTGTATTCTTCTGCCACAGCAAAAGGCAGGAAAACTCAATTACAAATTCAGTTCGCGCTTTTTGTTAAATATACTTACCGCATTTGGGGTATTAAAAAAATGTTACGAATTCATTTTCGCCGTAGCAGCATTTTAGTCGAATGAATCAGCTTTATCCATTCAAATCCGATTTCATTTAACGTAGAGCGCGGCGCCGTTTGTAAGCTGTAAAATGTCCAACATTAATAAAAAAGATGCTTAAAAACGTTGAAAACTTGAATAGTGAATAAACATGAAAGGTCTTAAATTTCCCAACGTTATGACAAATAGATATAGCAAATACTGTAGTCTCACGCCTACATGTTTACAAAGCAAGAGAGCAGGAGTGAAATTGGACCTTACTATTACTTATCTTGAGTTTTCTTCATTCTCTTTTGTAGTAGCGAGTTTATTGCTATTACTTAATCTAGAGTGATTACTAAAAGATTCCATCTCCAGTAAGTAATAATCATAGTAGACACAAGACAGACAGAGACTAGATTGATAGGCATAGACATATCTTTAAAGAGAGCTACATGGATCGGTTCCGGATCGGAAATTAGGAGCGAAAACATTCGTCAAAAAACTAAACTTACCGATGATCTCAGGCATGCACTCTCACTAAATTGGAGATGGGCAGGACACATCTCACGAGACCCAGATAGAAGATGGACCATTGAAGCCACACGATGGAAAGCACCAAAGGGGAAAAGGAATGTTGGCCGACAAATAAGACGGTGGGCTGATAACATAAATGTCGCAGGAAAGGAGTGGATAAAGTTAGAAAAGGATAGGGAGTCATGGAAAAGGATGGAGGAGGCCTTTACCCAAGCAGGGGTCCATATCTCATAAATAATATTAACATTATAAGTTAATTATTTAATTAGTTTTCTTAATTATTTTAGCTATAATTAAAAAACAATACAAAACCATTTTAATGTAAAACGAAAGTGAAGATTTGGAATAAATGGCTTTATTATTATGGTAGTTAAAATGTTTTCTCCGTCTGTTTGGGTATGAATATATACATAACATAAAATAAATACATAATTAAAATATATACAAAAATATAACATATAATATATACAATATATAAATACACAAATAAATAAATCCCAACCAGACGGGATTCCCTTGGCAGGGGAGACCAGATGGCCGAGGGTTAGGGGGAAAGGGAGAAAAACCGGCGGACTATCCGGGCGGTATCGAGAAGCACCGCTTTCTGCATTTGATTAGTATTATTATTATTACATGGATCGGTTCCATGTCGCACTCAAACAATAGAATAGAGTTTCATAACCTTTGGGCACATGGCTTGTGGAACCAATGGTTAAGAAGTTAAAGGTATGCCGCCTTCAAGAGCGAAAGTTGTGTTCTATTGTTAAACAATGAGAAATCACAATACAACGTCCATAGAAATGTGGGAATTCCAATAGCTGATACACCTATCGCGGTCTATTATAAATAATTCCCCCGACTTGTAGAAACTTTTTTAATATACCGTCTCTTTAGACTTATGAAACTGTCCGTTCGCTTACCAGACACGATTGCTCCAAAGTAATTAAAGCGAGGGTAGTCTAAGAAAAGTGATTCAAACTTAGTTTCAAGTTTAAATGGTTTGATCAACTAAGTCTATTATGAGCGATAGCTTTCGATAAAGTTTAATTTATGTTAAGTTAATATGGGTTTAGAAGTTGATTAGTTTAGAATGGAAATCTCGTTAAAATCCAGATGGTAGTACAGTCTTAATCGTAATGTTACTTATAAATTCAACACGAAATTCGTTAATATCCTCAGTTCTTATTTAACTAGTGAACCACTAATTATGTTGGTCCGATCGCTACCAAACTGGATCACTAGCCAATCTGAACAATTCCTATAAATTTGATTGACATAGGTCGAGCCGTATCGGAGTCTACATACTTATATAACATCTAACACACATCGCCTTTTATATGCATAGAAGACAGATATATGTAGATTTAATTTCACGTCAAAAGAAGACAACCGTGGCCTAGTCGGAACGGATTCATCAGTACTTTAAAACGGTACTTTATCCCCATCTAATCCCTTTATTTTTCTTTTCCCCGTCCACTCCCCCATTGTCTACTAAAAGATTAGCATTGCATACGTTCACTTCTGGGCGTAGGCCAATCTCATATAAAAATTGCGCTTGCTTGTGCTTGATTGATAATTTCTAACATAATTACACCAGAACCCTTAGAATTAGGATTTACTTACATCGTAATGGAATGCCGTATCGCTTACAAATCGTGTCCAATTACAATAACGTAATGGGCGATCCTTGTAGCTTGGCTCGTAAAGCCCTCGTTAACGGCCGGGCCCCAGCGCCGCTGAGGTGTCAGGCTATCAGATGATTATTCCCTTTTAGAGTTTTATTGGCTGTTATCGCTTCTTTTATCGCATTCTCGTCAAAAAATAGGCAAATACGACTGTCATTGTTAAGTAATTGCCCTCATCCATCCATCTCTATTAACGTGGTGTGTTATATGATTAATTGGCAAAATATTACCTATTCGTGACACATCTATAGGCACTACGTCGTGGCACACTAATAGGTACCACACCGTGACACAATAGGCACCACATTGACAGTGAACACCAAAGAATTGCTTAATGAATCTTAAAGGATAATGGAAAGGCAATGCTATAGTATTATGTAGTTTATTTAGTAATGTGATTCCCAGCTAAACTAACGTAACCGACATTGTTCTTTGAATTGTTAAACTTAAGGAAGAATAGACTGGGCGCATTGCTTGATAACTGATGGCCGATAGGGCTATAAGTGAATTTCTACAAGTGAAACCTCAGTGACTTGTGAAAGAAAGAGGGTAACTCCCTTTCTTTCTCCCGTCACCTTTCAAGTATTCCATTCATATGTTTTAGGTTAATATTGTCCACATCTAAAACTTACCCTGTCACATACCACCCTTCCAACATGTTAACTTAATCGTTGTTCATACGAATCAATAACCTTTGTCTTATGTCAGTGATTTATAATCTGCCGAGCTTCATCGAGCGTAACTTGCATTCTCTAGTCGACTGCAACTAATTAATTAATGCGGTTTATTGAAGCTTTGTAGTCAGTATCTGTGATGTCATGCTAATTTAATCTTAATAATAAAACAGAGGTCAATAGTAATACGCTTTTCCATACCTTGAACTGAAGTATGGACATATGTAAATTATAAATCGAATTCCTTTATAAATCAAATTCAACTTTTGGACATCGAATTTATGTTTTTAAAATTAAATTCATATCAAATCTAAATCGCAATGTGCTTTTGTTATCATAAAATAGGTAATTTAAAATAGCTCGGATAAGATCAAATGACTGTCGAACTATTCTTCGTATAATTATATCTATTCCAGGCCGAGGTCGGGAAGATCAAACAGTCGATCTTAATGATTCCACTTCAAATTACTGCCTCCAACTTAATTATACCTTCATCCCCAAGTTGTAACTTAAGTGAGATGTATCTTAATGGTGAAGTTCTTTAATATATCTATATCTATACTGATAAATAAAATTGAAGTGTCTGTATGTAATATAAAAATAACATTTCTATACTCAATACACATGATGTGTATACGGTACTTATAACTTAAATACAATTTTTTAATTTTTTGTCTGTCTGTCTGCTTATTCCGGGTAATCTCCGAAACGACTGAACCGATTCGGATGGGACTTTTACTGGAAGATAACTAATATTGTCGGCATTAAAATAGGTATATATATGTATATGTAGGTATATTATGTATAATAACTAATTTAATTTAAGCAAAGTAATTAGGGTTTCGCGCAAAATGTGAAAAACCCTCGATATTGCGAATAAAAATACGCGCCGCCGTATCGAAAGCACCGCCTACTACCTGTTATGACTTAAAGATTGCCTTAAGTAGTAAAATAATATAAAAATTTACTATTTGAAGTGTAAACCTCTTTGGCCACGTTAAACGATAGTAAGTACAGGTAAATATTATAGGTTCGCGAGATTGACATGCGCAACATGCGTTAGCGACAGCGTCAGCAACAGCTTATCGAACTGAAAACATCTTTAACTGCGTTCGACGATTTTAGGTAGGGTTGATGGTAATCTATAAATAAAATTACCATGTTTGTTGTAATGTCAAAATATAACTTTGATACTGATGTCTTACGTTTTATTTTGTGCTGTAAAAACAATTAATCAAAAAGTACATTTATATACTTCTATCCTGCGAAGTGATTAATTTGTTTTAATTTGATTCCACGCGGACGAAAAACTCATGAGCTTGTTGCACATGCGTATAGGTAACAATCATTTAATATTAGCTTATTTTTTTACCTGTTTTGTTATGAAAAACGACGACGATGAAATGCGAGTCAAATATTACATTGAAAATATTTCCTTCCACAGTCCTGCATTGGGCACATACATTCCGTATCCAATCACCGGCTGTAGGATATGTTTACAAACATTTAACCGAAGTGAGAATTGAACGCTTTTAGCTATTCTTGTTACCAAACAGCAATATATCGATCGAGAGCGCACGATATTGGGTCAAATTTATGTGTTATGTATGTGTTTTTCGTTTGATGTATTCTTTTGAAGATTTGTAAAATATTAACTTGTTTATTTTTATGTTGGTAATTCATTGAGATATTTGCATATTTTTTGAGTGATTCTATAGTTTTGAAAGCAATTTGTCTATTTTCAACTTGCGAATGAGATTGAGATGATAATTTCGTAGAGGAATCAAAACTTATCGTATTTTCCCTATTGGCATATAAGTTGAGATCGTTGACAACAATGAATGAGTAAAGGGAATTATAAATGACGTGAGTGAGACAAAAGTATTATTTTTAAAAGTTGCGTTAGCGCCAAAACTTATGTTAATTATGTAGTTATGTTAAGTTCGGATGTTTTGATTGTGCTGCTCACAAAGCTCATTGACTACTGCTTTCACGCATCACATACTTAGTTGAAGCATACGGTATGCTTATAAGAGGATTGTACCGACGGGACCCACGAGGTACATTAAAAGAGATTTTAGCTAGTAGCTCAGGGCTAAAAAAATCACTTACTACAACTTTACCAACTTTCTTAAAATACTCAAATATGACATAATCAATGCACTTAAAAAAACTAGTAACTAGTACTAGTGTTAGTACATGATTTTTTTTAAAGTGGTAATAACCTATAGAATGATCTGAATCTGTGGAACTTAAGACGTTTCTGAATATTTTATAATTCATGTGAAGGTATAAACTAATGGGCATATGTTGTAATAAGTTGTTTCCCGCAGGACGGTCGGCTGCGGAGTGGCGATATGTTGCTACGCATCGGCGCGGTGTCGGTGGTGGGGATGTGCGCGCGGCAGGCAGCGGCCGTGCTCCGTCAGTGCGGGGCCTGCGTTCGCCTGCTGGTGGCGAGGCCTGCGACCGCCGCTCTACCTCCATCAATGCAGGTAGCATATCCTTAAACAACTTAAAACCAAATTCAGTCCTCTTCCCCTTCCCATCATTTCGTTATAAAGATAGGATGGGAAGGGGAAGAGTATTGGACGTGGAGGGGACGAAGGTAGGAGATATCCTTTCCTTTCTAACCCCTAATCGGTCCATTAAAGGTCGTTGGAAAGTAGTGATAACATCAGGCCTTCAGTCCTCCCCAGAAAGGAAAGACTTAAAATCACAAAGGCAGAAAGGATGGCTACCTCGGTAAGCGAAGAATAACTGAAGAAACGACTGCTTTTTCTTTCCGATTTTGGTTAAAATGCCAACATTTTCTTCTAAATTACAATTTCATATTCTCAAAACAGTTTTTACAGTATCAACATTTTTGTTAAGAAAATTAAAAGATAAAACAAGTTATAACTTTGACCAAACCCGTCCGGAAGCAACGGCACTAAAACGGGGTCTGATTCGATCCATCATACCTGACAGGAATTTGACAGGGGAAAGGCATTTGTAGGTTGTTATGTAAAATATATAAAGGGTAAAAGGTTTGCAGGTGAATCGCTGTTCCAATAGTTTTGGATTTTTGAATTTTAATTAAGGTACGGTACTATTTAAAGGTTATATATATGAATATAGTACCATTAGAGCATTCATTTTCTGTTCTTTTGGTTGAGTTTGTAACAAATTGGAGATATATTGCCGTCTATTGGAACAATATGTGGCAATATCGTTCATTTTCGAAGATTTAAAACTGTCATTAATATTGCTGTGGGTCCGGATTTTTTTTCATAATTATTATACTTCTAAGCTTAGCTTTTATGATATGACTTTGACTCTTAATTTTGTTAAGCGAAACATTACGCATATACGCACTGGCAAATCCCTACTAATATTATAAATGTAAATGTAAGGTTGTTTGCTACGTTTTCACGCCAAAACTGCTCAACCGATTATCATGAAACTTTGTACACATATTCTTGGAGGTATTAGAGGTAACATAGGATACTCTTTATGAAATTTTTTTTTATAAAAAGCGAAGTATGTATGTTCCCTACAGACCTATAGACTACGAAACTTTCGGTAGTGATCGGATCAACATAATTAGTGGTACCCGGGCGAAGCCGGGTCACTAGTGTGTAATAAAATAATCGATCTTCACGTGAAACACTTAAGTCGGAAGAAATAAAATCAAATTAGTGTCTATTAAGTCCCGCCTGGTGCAATTACATCGAAACCGGAAACACCGACGTCACATTTCCGGCCGCCGTTCGACGGATGTTTAAATAACGAGACGTGTCACGGATGTCGTAGCTTCGTGGATTTTTATTAGTTTGTATATGCTTCAATATTCTTTTCTTTTATCTCATTCGAAGCGGATGTTTTACGCCCAACTTATCTGTGAAGTGGAGAAAATTGGAACTACACCCGCCATATTGTTATTTCAGTGCTGATTTGTCAGTTATAACAAATTTTATTACCCAGTTTATCGCATTTTTAATTGTGTTTTGCTTCTGTTGTGGAGCAAAATTCATTACTTTTATTTCACGTGTAAATAAAGACGGTTATTCAAATGTTGTCAGTGGGAGAACTGTAGAAGAATGCTGTAGCATTTTCCCCTATGATTGATTAAGGAACATAAGCTGGATACGATGACTTATAACGATACTAGTGGGCAAACGAGCAAGCGGTTCACCCGATGTCAGGTGATCGCTACCCATAGACATCTGCAATTAACTAATGAGTTGCTGATGCGTTGCCCACCTTTAACGGACAGAGGAGGGCATAGACAGGAAAAAGGATATTTACTTTTCCTTGTTAATTCCTTCCCCGTCCAATCCTCTTCCCTTTCCCATCCTATCCCCCTTATAAAGAACTGGTGGGACGGGGAAGAGGACTGAAATTAGACCTCCGGTACCTCACTCATCAGACGAAACGCAGAGTACTTCTACTTCACGTTGTTTTCTGTGAGGTCGTGGTATTTCACCGGTCGAGCCGGCCCATTCGTGCAACAGATGTTGTTGTTGCGGGCTCTACCACTGTTAAAACTGTAGTAAAACAGTATTACATTTTGACGATGATGACACAACTCAGTTCGAAGATAAGTTAGTTATAACAACACACAACACTCCTAGGACTTAATGATTGTTTTCTTTTCTCTACATCTGTATACTATTTTTAGTCTTTGGGTGCATCACAAGCACCTGTAGTGCCGTCCAGACTGCTAGCGGATCCAATAGAGCTGGAGCGCAGCTTGGCGGAAGCGGGACACGATGGTTTTGGCGCTCTGTGTGAGGACACGACACCACCTTCCCCGCCGCCTACCATTATTGAAGAACGATTACATCATAGGGTAAGTTTAATAGAAATGTGTTGTTTCTCTCTTCTCTCGAAAAAATTCTTATAAACTAAATGGATTTCGTTGTACCAAAACTTCACTCGCACCATTTTATAATAAAAAAAATACTAACCATTTATTCGTACATCACCGATAGGGCAACGCTGAAAATCAGTGTTGTGGGCCTCACATACTATGCTGAGCGCTGTACCGTTTTGTTAGTTTTAAATTTGTAATGTGTAGCTATTTACAGCTATTTATAACGAAACGAAAGAACTTTTCTTTCTTTCTGTCTAACCTCTTTTCTTATTTGTATTAAATAGAGGACTTTAATGTTGATTTGTATTAATTGTATATTCTTTGTGCATAGCCTGTGGCATCAATAGTGGCGGTAGTGCCGCGGGGCGCGCTCGCTCCCTCCCCGCGGCCCCCGCCGCTGATCATCGCGCCTCCCGAGCCTCAGCCACCTCCCATCAGGTAAGCACTTCCATTATAAGGGTGTCGTAAGCCCGAGCCGAGCCACCCGAGAGACCTCTAGAGCTTAGTTACTAAACCTCGTTCATATTTGTTCGATCATATAAAAGTCAGCTACAAATTAAATACTTTGTTTTTATCATCGTACTAAATCGAGTGAACAATCACCCATCACTTGGCCCATTATATCCACGGTGTTCTGGGCTGCAGCCCATAAAGGCCTCACATGGATCCGGCCCTGGGTGTAACTGCTAATGGCTTCTGAATACGGACTTTGACTTTGACTCTTAATTTTGTTAAGCGAAACATTACGCATATACGCAAAGCACTGACAAATCCCTACTAATATTATAAATCTAAATGTAAATTTGTTTGTTACGTTTTCACGCGAAAACTACTCAACCAATCATCATGAAACTTTGTACACATATTCTTGGAGGTATTAGAAGTAACGTACTACTTTTGATACTTTTTATGAAAAAAAAATAGTATAAAAAGCGAGGTATGTATGTTCCCAATAGACCTATCGACTCCGAAACGGCTGGACCGATTTCTATGAAATTTACAGGGATTGTCCAGATTGTCACATTCGGATCGATCGAGCGATCGGATCAACATAATTAGTGGTACCCGAGCGAAGCCGGGGCGGGTCACTAGCTTACCTATAATTCCAAGTTACACGTGAAATTAAGTTACAAAATTTTCAAGAGAAGAAGGTAAGAAAGCAATGCGTACGAAGCCGCGGGCAGCAAGCAGCTAGCAAACAAACAGCACTTACTGTGCAGTTCCCATTTCGAAAGTAACGTCGCCAAAAATTTTAATAGCGAATACGGAAAGCCAAGTTAGATGAGAATAGTTTGTCTTAAATTGGTGACGGAACGCGGAAACTTCTGAGCAGATATCTGTTTGCGTCTAAGTTCTAGTTGGGTTGTCAACTGACTTGGAGGTAATGGTCCCCCCGTTGGGAGAATTTCAAAGATTTCCACTCCCTCCCAGTTGGAGGTGGAGGGGAAATCTTTGTAGAGAGACTTTCAAACTTCGTTAATTTGCCTGTAATGAAGTCTATTGAAAGGCTTAATATCCGGTATTATATATGTATTATATACATGATGTATTTACTATTATTACTCTAATGAGTTTCCGAGTTCAACCAGGAAACTAACCGAAGTTGTCTTGAAGCTGTTGATTTCGATAGACATGATAGTCATGGTACCCTCAACCCTTATTAAAAGAAGAGGGAGATGTGTGCTAAAACCTTGCCAAATGGACATCCGTAATAACTGCCTTTCCCTCTAGCTTACGGTCGTAATGTTTATTTATTTATCTTAATTGTGTCATCGATCTGCTCGGTATAAGTTCGCTAAGTACGACCTCTACCGTCCTTGCCACGTACATTTGAAACGTAAACTTGTCTTGTCACTATTTCTTCGCTAATATGTTAATGTGCTTGAGATATTGTTCATAGTATGGACAAAAGGTCAAGGTTCCTATCATCAACTGGATGAGGCCAAGCGTCCGATCTTTGTAGCTATTAATGGGGGAGGCTTACGTTGGACAATGGGCGTCTGTTAGCTGTGTGGGTTTAAAATAGATACTACATTCACCAGACTACCACTGGACATGGCGGTGCGCGGCGGCCGCGAGCCCGAAACGCTCAGCTACGAGGTGCAATTAAACAAGCACTCTGCGCTAGGCCTCGGCATCACCGTCGCCGGCTACGTATGCGAGCAGGGTGAGTAATGTACTAACCACATCGTTTCTCTTAAATCTTATCGTAAAAATAATCACGCTTTTATCACCAATGAAATGGGAACAGAAAGAGCAAAGGTAAACTTTATGTTTACAAGTACCCATTATATTTGGAACTTATTTGATAGTCAAGGTGTCAACGATGCTAAATTTGTGCTTCATGGGGTCATATTGGATTTTAAAGATTAGATGGTAAAAAGAAAAAACTGGTTGGATTAGATCTTTATTTATAATGATGGGGTAAAGGTCTACAGGCTTTATTTGCGAGTTTTGTTACTTCGACTGGTTGATTAGCTTAAGATAAAAAAAATGTCCTTGTTCATGGATATCCAGCTGAGGGTTTTGTATAACAAGTTTGTGATCCCTGCACACGTTTAAATCGCGTTCAATTCGTCAGATGATTGAAATGCACACTTGTCAACATGTAAACAACGCCCCCTTTGTTAATCTGACGCGATCGTGTATGTACCGATTATAGTTTTTGTTTTACAAAAATTAATGGGCTACCCTAAGCGTGCGGCTCTACATAGACTAATTTGTGGTGTACTGGGATGTACAAAAATCCCCACTTCGGCTCCGCTACCACTATATACTTGATACCTTTGTTTAACCCGCTAGCGTTATGGTAATACTACTATTTAAAATACGTCAGACTGTATCTAATACATGAGAGAAGTGGTAGGGTACAAAAACGTATCATTTATAATAATTTTAGATTTAAAACTGAATTTTAATCTTCGTATAGACGCCATCGTATCTAAAGTGTACAAAAAACTTGTCTTAATTCTGTGTCTAAATATCCCTAGGGATGGCATTTAAGAAAATAAAAACATTTAAAGATCATAAGTTATGTTGTTGTTGACAGAGGAACTGAGCGGTATCTTCGTGAAGAGTGTGAGCGAAGGCAGCGCGGCCGACTTGTGCGGCAAGATACAAGTCAATGACAGGATCGTAGAGGTAAACTATACTCGTACTTGTAAACTTGTTATTAAATTGAGAAAGTAATAAATGCTGACATTATGAATAATGTCCAACTAAATCGGGCAAAGTAATTATACTCATGTTACTTACTCTGTGATATTAATGTTGTTTTATGATTATTTAGGTTGTATGTACTAGACTAGTAGAAGACCTCCCCCCCCCGCCTTTACATGGTTAGGTTCTACATACAAACTTTCATTTTTATTTAAAAACTCCTTTTTTATATGTGTAATATATGTCCTTTTTCATATATCCTTTTCTTCTTCTGTGGAAGGAAGGAAGGAATCTATGGTCTTCCGTTATGTACCTCATTTACGGACATCCTGTACAATAATAATACATCCTTAATTAATCTAAGGTGCATTGTATCTCGAATGCTGTCAATGTCACGAGAAAAAAAAGGCTTAGTGAATGCAAATTCGCAGACATTTGAAGCCCCCAGTGTTTGGACATCGTTAGTGTTAACAAGAGTTAAGCGTCGTATGTGCCTTCTATGTTTATTTGTGCATTGTGCAGTTCGTAATGCTAGTTAGTGATATATATATGTCCCAGTAGATGTTATGTACTACTAGCTGTGCCCCGCGGTTTCACCCGTCACTGTAATTTAACTTAAATGAAATGATATTACCTACTTAATACTACCCGAACCTTATCATCTCCCTGCCCTTTTCCCGCGTATGTGGGGTCGACACAGTATGGCCGTAGCACAGTTTAACAATCACATATGATTGTAACGGTGACCGTACTCCATACTATACTAAATAGGTTCTGGCTACAGTTTTCACGGCCGGCCGCCCGAGAGCAACTAAACGAATTACTAAAATCCATACTAATATTATAAATGCGAAAGTTTGTATAGATGGATGTTTGTTACACGTTCACGCAAAAACGGCTGAACGGATCTGGATGATATTTGGCACAGGGATAGATTATATGGAAAAATTATAGGAAAAATGTACGGTTCCCGTGGGATACCTTTTTTTGTTTATACTGGTGCATATCTTGTATACACTCTACTGATTTAATAAGCAATAAAATGAATTTATTGGAAAACCCGGCAATATTTGTACCCGTATAAACACATCGCGTGTACAAAACTTCACCCACTGTGACGCAATTAACACGAGGAACTTGATAACGCACGAGCTGTTAGCGACCAATCGTCCATCGACCCGCCCCCTGGTGATTTCACCAGGACAATATTTGTTTTACTAAGAGCTGACTTCGTTTATTGAATCGTGTTTTAGCACACGGCTCGGTGTTGGAAATAATTAACTTGAATGATTATAGGTCCCGTATTTTTTATGTAATGAAGTGGCAAATGAGCAAGCGGCACCAAGCAACAAGCTAATGAGTTGTAGATGCGTTGCCTACCTTTATGGACAAAGTACAAAGAGAAAAAAGGATATTTCCATTCCCTTCCATCCCCTCCTCATCCGACAAATCCTCTTCCCCTTCCCTTATAAGAAAAGGGTGGGAGGGGGAAGAGGACTACAATTAGGCCTTCGGCACGTCACTCATCAGACGAAGCGCAGAATACGCCCTGCCCAGTCGTGCAAAAGATGTTGTTATTGCGGGCTCTACCACTGTTAAAATCTCTTAATACCGTGTACCCAATAATACAAGATTTCAATTTAAATAATGAATGAATTATGGATTTAGAATGTCTTAAGATTGGCGCTACACTTATGTATGTACATACTTAACGTTTCTATAAGATCTGTGTAAGTCGAGTTGTTCATTCCTTCCGTCGTTTTAGGAGTTGATATTTGATTACTCTACTTCGTTAAGATCAACCTTGTTTCATAGCAAGATTGAATTTTCTTAAAAAAATAAACGTCACTTGTCGTAGATGGAGGCCATTATATACTTTTTATACTTTCATCTGAAGTTTTTTTTTTTCTAAATCAATAAAAAAAGTGAAGTGAAATTGTGTAATTTGGACAGCTAATGTTAAAAGATAATGTGACGAAAAGTTAGGTATTCGAAAATATTTTGAAATTTTAAACGTAAAATAATATGCTTACAAAAATCACATCTTGCTGTAAAACGAAGTATACTCACCCGTTGCCCTAAGCGTGTGACAGACGCGACAACGCGACGGGATTTAACGTATCGCGAAAATATCAAAAAGTTCTGATGTTTGTGTCAACGAATGAGGCGATAACCTGTCCCGCGTGTATGTCATGTCATGAATTGGTCTCATCATGTCGTGTAATATCCCATCGCCTTACATCGCATCCAAGCTTCATATCCTATACAAAGAAGACTGCGTAACGGGTTAAAAAAATGGGTTCATTGGGTTGCCAGCTTACAACGATAGATACAGTAAAACATAATCATTGATTAATCTTCCACTTTTTCCATCCGAGATAAAAAGCTACCAGTTTTTATTAGTTTTGAATGAGGTCATAGACGCCGGAGCTGCAGCTATCCGCACGGGTCGCGGCGGGAGGTCAACGGGATGTATCCCGATGAGAAGTGGGTTAAGAGAACACCCACACTTTAACAAGGACTACGTTTGCTGCACTTTTGTTGCACAAGTTGAGCGTTTAAAAATGTTCTCGTTACTACATCCTACTAATATTATAAATGTGAAAGTTTGTAGGTATGGATGTATGGATGTTTGTTACTCTTTAAGTTAAAGCTCCTTTCGAGCATTAGTTATTTGTGTTTTCATTATTCGCTGGTTAAAAATTGTGAATCAATTTCTGTATTCGCGGTAAAATATATTTTACCATTCGCAGTTTCCGTTCGGAATATTAATTCGAAATCGGTGTCCTGTATCAGCGCTTCGTCACCCTGTGAATACTAATGGAATGGCCGAGATTTAAAATTAGCATTTCATTGCAAAAGGGCCGTCAACTAGCACATAAAGGTATGGCAAATTCGTACCGTATTAGTAATCCAAGGAGAGCAGTCGTATTTTCTAACGGGTAATTCTTAGTCGCTTAGCTGAGTAGCAATCCCAAATTATAGACCTTTTAAAAGACGAAAAACATGAAGAGACATTTTTGTTTCCGTATTTGCTCTACTCGTGCGATGCCAGGGTCGTACTAAATGGATAAAATAAGGCTTTTGCGAGAAAAGTTTCAATACATTAATTTCTATGTTGGAATAAATACAAGGATCCTTCAAGTTGAGAAATGGCTTCATAAGTGGGTCAAGGGTCCACTTAACCACGTCTCGTGCGCATTAAGTCTGTGAGTCAAAGGGTGAGTTAAACTTCACGAAAGAGGTACAGATAACCTATTTACAGAATACAAAGAAGTTGACCCTTTTGCCATCTTCATTTGTTTTCGTATTCTAATAAATACCATATTTATAAATGAAATGTAGTAACATCTAAACAATATTATAAATGCGCAATTTTGTATGTATGGATGTTTATTACTCTTTCACCGCGAAATTTGGCATAGAGGTAACAGTTTGAAGTGCTATTCCATTGGATATTATTTATCCCCTCAATATGTGCGGTTCCCAGAGAATACATTTTTTTTGCTGGTGCATATTTTCGTATATAAAAGGCGATGCTCCATACATATTCAGAAACGGCTACCCGGGCGAAGTCGGGTCGGATCCCTAGTATAATATAACAGTCGAATGACCGGAGGGTAAAGGTTTCCGTTTTACGGAAATATAAATATCACTAGACGAGATATGTAATCCCATTGCTAACGTTCTGTTTGTTTTTGTGAGCAATGGTTAAAGGATGTTAGTTGGCTAGCTAAGTTATCTCCTTCTTTGTATGTATAGAATACATTGAATCTAAACAAAATTTTCCGATTTTGTCGCAAATCTTCAATGCTTTGTTTCCGACGTTTCGAGTACGCTACAGCACACAGGTCCCGGAGTGGGGCGACTGAGATGTCCTGATGTGAAATTGGGTAGTACTTCGGTCTACGCAGCAGGCACATGTCCAGCAGAGATAGTTCAAAGTATCTTGTAGCTGTACTCTTGGTTTGGGATTTAATTCTAGTATCACGAGATCAAAACCAGACTAAATTATTTATTAGCAGCTATTCTTCTTCTCAGTTGGAAACGACGTTGTTTTGCAAGGATTTCTGCTCTATTATATCTTATGAAATAGTAGGGGTTTTGTAAAACGTGGCCACAGACTAAAGACTTCTTTATCTTGTGTAAAAAATACAAACAACATAATTTACATTTCTAAGCAAACGCTTTGGCTTAAAACATGGCCAAGCAATAGTTAATACAGTACTGTAGATATTATTAAAAAAAATGAATTTTACAGTGATAATTAACAAAACAACAAAAACTATAAAATAAAAGATATTTAGGTTATTGTATTCACATTTCTGCATTCAGAAAGCTACGTCCATGCAATTTTGCATTGTGCCATGTCCCTGCAATACTAAACAGAATATTTATTAACAAACATAAAGCCCGACATTCGGCGCTGTGAATTCAAAATGAACGCGACCCTTCAACACAATGGGCGGGTAGCGTGGATGGAAGCCAGGCAAATTACTACTGGACAGATGTTTTAATAACGCCTGTCTCTTGTTTTTTATTTGTTTTCTACGGCTTACATTTGAATATAGAGAGAAAAGGCGAAAGCGAAAGTAAGTGGCAGTTTTAGAAGGTGTCGCTATAAGAGAACAGGTTAAATGTATTAGGATGTATTCATAGAAACCCGGTGTAAAGTATAAATTGGCTTTAACATTTGGCCCGGCCAATTATAACTGGGAGTCCAGTCTCGTCCCCAGCCCTCGTCTTTTGCTTTCATCTACAGCAGTACTCCCCCTTCCACTTTTCCGTACATCGACATACTTGCAATGTATTTTCGACGGGCTATGTTCGTCGATTAGTATCAATGAACCGCCAGCTCTTTTGCCACCTTTCCAATAAAATTTCACTTGAAATGAAAAGCGTAATGTTAAATTAGAATGCTCGGTAAATTTCATTACCAAATGTCAGTGTTGCCTATAATAGAGCGCAATTTTCAACGTTGGACGCATTAAAGTGGACTGCTCGCACGGAATTTATAATAAACGTGTTCACCGTCTGATACTGCGCATTGTCTCACATACGTACCTTGCGTGATGTGACCGGCGTAGCGTATATGTCCAATGTGAAAACTTCGAAACTTGCGCCTCATTTGAATCCTGCAAGATTTGCTACGGCGTAGCATCATATAACAATCTGATCTTATAAAGCGCTACGCCGTAGCAAATATTGTACTCAAACAAACTGAGGTAACATTGCCGTAGATTTCCACTGCCGATAACGTTTACATAAGACATATTGTTATCTCAGTTTTTTTATAGAGAAAGATTGTATCGATACACGATTTTACGCCAGTGTAAACCTACGATTAAACATCGGCCCACCTCACCACTCATCAGACGAAACGTAGAATACTCTACTTTTTGCTTGTCTTTTGTGAGGTCGTTGTATTTCACCGGTCGAGCTGTTCCATTCGCGGGCCCTACCCTGGATTATGATATATGGATGGATATGGATACAATATGTATGACGCAGTATTTAACTTACGTAGCTAATTATTTAGAAAATATATCAGATGAAATAATAAAGTAACAAATAAAGTACGTAAAAAATAATTAATTGGTTGAATAGAATTTGAAGAAGAATTGGATAGAAATAAAAAGAAGAATTACTTGCTACGAGGATGTTGCTACGACGTAGCGGCATACTACGAGAGCTCGTATCAGCGAACAGTCGTCTAATGCTGAACGTAGGCCTCCTCACTAATCGCCACAAAGATAGGTCCCCTCAGCCCCCTGTCGCCCTCATTCAGTGGGCTCACGCAATCTTGACCAGATCGTTGGGCACATCTTTTGGGAGGCTTACCTTTTTTTTCGGGGAAAAAATCTGAGACAAGGTAACTTAACTGCTTCTGGGGAAAGGCATGGTGGCCTTTCTATGCTTTTCTACTTGTACGGGGCCGGAACATGAAAACTTATAACTTTTTACATAAGTATATATATATATATATATATCTTTTGTTTTCAGGTGGACGGAGTGTCACTGCATGGAGTAACCAATCACAAGGCGGTATCGTTGCTCCGTGACGCAAAAGGACCGATCGTACGGTTGAAAGCTTTAAGGTTTGTCAAGCACAAGGTTTTTATTAAGTGTTTAATTTTTATATTAAGCCCTTGAAAAGTATGCTGGAAGAATGATAAAGTTAGGAATGGTGTAATAATAATAAATAATGAATCGGTCTTTCTTAGAATGTTCCCCACTGCAGAGACACAGGCCTCCTCTCCGAGAGAGGTGAATCTGTGAAACCGGTGCGGGTTGGTGGATGTCACATGTCTTCGAATTTAGTAATTATAAGACATGCCGGTTTCCGCACTGTGTTTTCCTTCACCGTTCTTGGAGCAGTGGTGATGAAATAAATTACACAAAGTAAATCGCCGGCCTGGGTTCGAACCCGCAACCTATAGTACGTAAGTCGGGGCCTAAACCGCTGAGCCACCACTGCTCGGGAATGGTGTGGTGGAAAATTAAGAAAGGTATACACTGGTTAATGGGGCATGAAAGGAAAAATGAAAGAAGAAAGAGTAAGAAAAAATATGTGTGGGATGTCCCCGTTCCACACGAACTTATATTGACCACATTATTGTACAATATGTGTATTTAGTTTATTTAATGTATTCGCTTGCTTTATGCTAAATATTACAAATGCTTCCAGATATCTCCGCGGTGCGGGGTTTGAGAAACTGCAGAAGGCGCTCGCGGCACAAGACGGTCGACGGTCACCGATCGCGCCGCCCAGCCCGTCTGTTACTTCACTTACCCAGTATAGTTTTAGTGTGGTGAGTTATGATATATATTACACTCTTTAAGCCTAGTCTTCAACATATTTTGGATTTCACAGTTTTATCTGTAAGAATGTTTTGAGTTTTGATTTGAGAATGTCGGAAAATGTTAATGCGCGTCAAACTACTGGCTCCGATATATCGGGTAGTGTAGACATTGCCTGAGGTGCCGATATCACGGAATTAAAAATCTAAAGATATATAAATTTTTGTCTATCAAATATAGTGAATGCGGCGTAAGGAGTTTTCACTTTTAAAAGAAACTGTTTCATTACAGTACGACGAATCAACGGTGATAGAAGCGGAGGCCGATTCAGAATTTCAACGCCATCTGCCTTCCCCGACCTCGCCCACAGAAGAGGCCGAGATAGTAATCGGTCGGGATGATGATATTTCCGAGCGGGAGATGCGCAGAATCCAGGATAAGTGGCGGGACATCCTGCGGGAAGAGAAGGATTGGCCCGGACACCAATATCAATACGATATCGTGGTACGTGGCGTTGTGACATTTTATTCAATTTCATTGTTTTATGTATTTTATAATTTAATTTTTTTTTAAATTCACGAAATCTATCAAATGTAAACCTTGTTTCAGAGCAATGTAGTATTTACGTAAAACTACAAACGTTTTTACCATACATGGCGGCCATTACACTTTTAATACTTTTATCGCAAATTTTGTAGAATGGGATAAAGTGAAGTGAAATTGTGTAATATGGATAGCTAATGTTGTAAGGTAATGTAAGATAAACAGTTGTTTTTCGAAATAATTTTGGAATTTACGAATTTTAACATAAAAACCTTTGTTTACAAAAATTCCATCTTGCTGTGAAACAAGGTATAGCAAAGACCAGCTCGATAAATTAAGTCACGTGATCAACACGTGACTTAATTTATGTCTTACGCAACTAGTATCATTTCTTAATATTCGTATTACTCGAATCATTTCATAAGCCGCGCCTTTTAAATTAGACTCATTTAGTGTAATACACTTCATCCACTTGAAGTTTCAAATAATGCTTTAGGTTACGATTGCTAAACGTAAACGTGGGTCTCGGGACCGCTATTCTGTTGACGTGGACCACTTCGTGTCGTGGCGTGTCTATGAGTGACGTGATGGTGGCCTACTTCTAGTACTTTTACTCTTCCCATTCTTTTTTAATAAGGGATAGGATTTGACGGGGAACGGGGTGCATAGGAAAAGGATTTATCCCTTTCCTCGTCTGTCCCCTCCTGTCCACTAAAGGTAGGCAACTAGATGCGTTGCTACGGCCAACTTATTACGTAGCTTGCATCAAAGACCTATGGGTAGCGGTCAATTTATATCGGGTGAACCGTTAGCTCGTTTGTTGCCTTTTTATATAAGGATACTAATTTATTATTTTTACAATTTGCTTGAAAAATAAATTATTTTGCCAATGTTTTATCTTACAGGTAGGCACTATTATGAAGGAGAAAGACTGCGGTCTGGGGATATCGCTGGAGGGTACGGTGAGCGTTGTAGGGGGTAAGGAGGTACAGGCCAGGCACTACATCCGCGCCATTGCCCCCCACGGACCCGTCGCCAAGCTTGGCATTTATAAAGTTGGTGACGAGCTTCTAGAGGTAAGTTATTACCTTACCGCTTATAGATTCAGTAGAAGAGCTTGCAGCAACATCTGTTGCACGAATGGCCCCGTTCGACTGGTGAAATACCACGACCTCATAGAAGAAAACCGTAAAGTAGGAGTATTTATGTGTTTCGGCTATGCCAGAGATGCCAGAGGCCTAATCATGGTAATTTTCCTCTTCCTATCGTTTTCTAATAAGGCGAGGATGTAATGGCAATGCGGTACGGATTGTCTATGTTGGCGTTAGACCATAAGGGACTAAATCCTAACAATAAGTTTAATTTCCTATTATCTTTGTTTATACAGGTGAATGGTTGGCGGGTACTAGGATCGCATCACGTCGGAGTAGTCACGAGATTAAGAGCTGTCACCTCTCCCGTTCTATTGGTGTGTGTTAGAAAAAGACAAGAGGAAAATAAAGGACCCTGCGATAGTGGCTTCTCAAAGGTACGAAGATACAATCGTTTATTTTAATTTCTTCAAAACATTTTAATTTTTTATTGAGTTTTAATAGTGTTTTACTATTTAATGTTTTCCATTCACAGTACGCCAATATTAGAATTGCTGGTGTGTCGCCGGTACAGTTATAAAATTCCACAATCTTTTCCAGAGTGCAATCTTAGGAGGTAGTCTGCAAGATCTCCTGACTCCACCCCAGCGACTTATCAAGGCCAAGTCTGAGAGCTCCGTCGCGTCCCTCTGCAGCGCCGCCACCGTCATGTCGGCCGGACACGACCATGATGGTAGGCTACTATAATTTATTCCACATCAAGATGGAATTTTCATAAACAAAGGTTACGCCTAACCTTTTATAATTCGTAAATTCTAAAATAAATTTCTTTTTAACATTAGCTATACATATTATACAATGTCACATCACTTTATCTTACGAGTTCCACAAAGTTACAACATTTCCGATGAAAGTATAAAAAGTGCAATGGCCGCCATGCATGTAAGTGACGTTAACTCTATCTTGATAAACTACAAGGTTTTAGTCTCAGACGAAAAGTGCATATCTCACTTACTTAATACATTTTGAGGAATTTGTGCACAAAAGAGGAAGGGTATACATAATATGTACATAACGCAGACGAATACGCATTCATCGTTAAGCTAAATCCAATCACAACTATGACTTCTGTTGGATCTCTATATCAGGATGGGTAAAGCGTATATTTGCCTTTTCCCCATCTACTCCTCCCGGTCCCATCCTATCCTTATTAGTAAAGAATGGGAAAGGGAAGAGAATTGAAATTGGGCCTCCAGCACCTCACTCATCAGACGAATCGCAGAACCATTCTTCTACTCCACGAGGTCGTGGTATTTCACCGGTCGAGTTATTGTTGTTCCAGGCTGTACTACTGTCAATACTAAACTAAACGAGAAATAAAACTCTTTTATTATTACTACTACACATTTGTCGCTATTTTGGGGATCATAAAAAAAATGTTTTAATTTATGATAACAGTTAGCGAACAAATTCCCTAAAATATTACATTTATATTCCAGAATTCTGTTCGGACGATTTGGAACGGAACCGCTCGAGGTCGCTGGAGCCGCTGAGCGGGCTGGCGATGTGGAGCGACCACATCGAGTACATTAACCTGCAGAAAGAGGACCGCGGTCTTGGCTTCTCGATCCTAGATTACTTGGTAAGCAAACTTGGCGCTATCGTAGATGCTTTGGTTGAATACTAAACAGTAAGAAGACGTAAATCATAGAGTAACCAAAAACATCTACAACGATTCTATGGTTTGTTGACGTTTTGGCAGCCTTTGTAGGAGCCATTTATTAATTACGTTAGGGCGATTATGGCTATTATGGACCCCCCTCATCCAGCGATACATAAGCGAGCGATTTCTCGAACCTACTTGTATACCCAATATACAATACACATGAATGATGATGAATAGATTTCTTAATCCTCCTCCCTTTCGTAATTATTAAATGACCCCATACTGCAGAGGAGCATCCTATGACCAGCCGGCCATTGGCTTAGTTGTTCCTGTCCTACATTTGCTGGGTCGCGACCAATTGTTTGGTAATCTCTGTCTTAAATTATTTGTGATGTATGTTAATGTACAGGATCCATCAGAGGCGGGCAGCTCAGTGATAGTGGTGCGGTCGGTGGTGGCGGGCGGCGCGGCGGCGGCGGACGGCCGGCTCGCGCCCGGCGACCGCCTCGTCTCCGTCAACGGTGCGGACGTCTCGAGGGCGTCCCTGGCCACTGCCGTGAGGGCGATCAAGACTGCACCAAAAGGTAAATATTATCTAATATTATTTACTTTCCAATTATTCAACAGTGGTAGAGCCCGTAGCAGCAATATCTGTTGCTCGAATGGGCCGGTTCGGCTGGACCGGACTACTAATTCACAACCTCACAGAAGACAGGTTGAGAAGTATTCCGCGTTTAGTCTGATGAGTGCGGCGCCGGAGGTCTGATTTCGCTCTTCTTTAACTTCGCATCCTTTCTTGATAACGATAGGATTGGCAGCGGTTGCCGGTCTGAATAGGAAATATCCTTTTCCTGTCTAACGCTTCCTCTGGTAGGCAACTGATCTGCAACTTATACTAATTTCTGTTCCTTACAACTATATTTTTTCCCCCAAGTTTCTTTCTCGCACAACTGCCTTGAGGAATGATCTATCTCCAGCGGTAGTTTTCAAACCAATATGAATTAGGGAACTTCAAGAACGCACTCCTTCCTAAAATTTAATTTCTTTAATTCGATGCTTAGAAGATTCTAAGATATGTTAAATAAGGATGATTTAAAAGTATATAGTTTATATTGAAAAAAATAAAAAATAATGGGCTCGTGGGCTTTATATTGGAATAAAGTAGAAATCACTTCCTTTCGTTCACCATCTTCTATTATGTTATGATTACAATTTAATAAATACAAAAGTCTGTTCGCTACGTCACATTTTTTTTATGAAAGAAATGGTAAATGATTTGGCTGATTATTTGATGTTAAGTTAGCGCTACCCTAAAGGGGAAGAGGAATAGACAGTGAAAAGGATATTTCCGTCTTCTTACCATCCTATTCTTATAAGGAAAGGGTGGGAAGGGGAAGAAGATTGAAATTAGGCCACCGGCATCCTATTCATCAAACGTAACGCAGAATACTTGTCACTTCAGTCTTCTGTAAGGTCGTGGTATTTCCCCGGTCGAGCCTACCCATTCGAGCAACAGACAGTGTTGCGGTCACTGTAATTAAAAATTCACATGGTTATAAGTATACAGAAAGATCTGTTACTGTACAAAACCACGACACTATAATTTTTCACATATGACTATTATCTGCCTGGCCTGATTGTTTTTAGATTACGGAGAGAAAACTCTTTCGATATCTTATCAGAGATCTTTGTATAAAACATTGAAATCTGTACGCAACGAAAACTAATTTAACTGCAAATAGAAACATGCATGGAGATAAAACTTGATATCAACATTTGTGTGTTATTTAGTGTAAAGCGGTTATATTCTTTAGACTCTTTGACAGAAGATATTTTGTCCCCATAAATATTACAGTGAGAAAGCTTATATTTGTTTTGTTTGTGCGTAAAGCTTGGATTATTGTCTGTGGAATGAATTGAAGTGGTTATAGGAAGTAAGATCTCTATTTTGTAAGGAATAAACTAACTTAAGATCAAACCCAACCGATGGTAAATGGCAATCTCTCTTCTCTTGAAGGTGTCCTTAATTGGATGGAAACACTCATGATCGACTTTATCAAATGTTTCATCCTTGTTGTCTTTTTATTATTCGATATAGTTGCATGCGCCATGGGCAGTCCGTGACCATGGCGCATGCCACTGTTCCCAAATATCGGGAGCTTATCGTGTTAAGAATCCCGTTTCTTGTTCATCATTATTATTGTGTTTTCGTAATTGTTGTTGCCTTTCAATCATTATTATTGTTATTGTTGTAGTATTTTAATAGTCTTTCCTTATCTTTTGATCGGTCTTGTTTTTGTAATCAATGTTCGTTCGTTTGATCAAGGGACAGTAACAATAGGTGTTGCAAAGCCGCTGCCCTGCAGCACTGTTGTCGGCGGTGACAAGGCGAGTGGTCACAGCATGCAGAGCAATCAGGTTAGTTTCACTTAATATATTAGAATAATAACTATTGATACATAAACACTGTTAACCGAACAATTGCTCGTTTAAAAGGATTCTTTTAACATACGCCAATTAGTTAAGCATCGGTATCTTTTGTTTGAATAAGTATTGGTGACAAATTTATGAAATGAACTCGAGTTTTTAATATTATATATTTCATTTAATTTTTAATTGCAAATGAAACGAAGAATATATGGAGTTGTATTTAAGCGATAAACGATTGAAACGAAATCCTCTGTTATATATTTAAGGTGTATTAAAATATGATTTTGTAGTCCTTAATGGTTAATATTATATTTAAACAAATCTACAATTCTGGTAAAATAGATAATTTTTTGGGTGATTTTTAAAAAGTTAAAAGTTGTTGTTAACTAAAACGTCATTGTGTTACCAACATAATAGAAAGTATTTGTTAACTAAACGTCATTGTGTTACCAACATAATTGAAAGTATTTGTTAACTAAACGTCATTGTGTTACCAACATAATAGAAAGTATTTGTTAACTAAACGTCATTGTGTTACCAACATAATAGAAAGTATTTGTTAACTAAACGTCATTGTGTAACCAACATAATAGAAAGTATTTGTTTGTGTGATTCGTTCTGATATTGTACACTGAGGGGAAAAAGTCAAAAAGTAAGTTACATTTTATTTTCTTACTAAAGCTTTCTCTTCACGAACGCTTAGAGCAGTATAAATCTGTTAATTCTTTTAGCATGCATTATTAACCTTTTAAAGATTTTTTTAAATCATTTTTGTACAGTAAAGGGAGTTTATCTTTTACCGCTCTAAGACTTGCATTTACTGCTTTTGGTTTAATTTTTAATAAATAAATAAATTTAATTTTAATGGATTATCCCTTTAGTGTACAATATTTTTTTGTTTTTTTGCATGCATTAGTCTAGTATAATTTTGTAATTCTATTGGGATATAAAATTGTAGAGTCATACTAATATTATAAAAAGAAAAGGTTTGATTGTTTGTTTGTTCCTGATTAATTCAATAACAACTAGTTATGTATTTTTACAACTTTTTACATACAATTTTCTTATGTTTTCTTGAATTTCAAACTTAAAATTGAGGTCGAATAGTTCGTAAAAGGAGTTCCGAAATAATAAAATATCTGTGTAATTTTATGATTTCATGATTCCTTTAAGGAACAAGTTCTCTAACTAAATAAATCTTTTCGTCAGTATTATTTTTCTTTGGACATGAAATGAAATTAATAACGGCATGATTAAATTACTTGAAATTAAAAGTGAATATCAAAAAATATAAAAGATATAAAGATGACGTCACGCATTGTAAAAAATCACCCATAATTTTTCCCAAACGCGCCAAAAGAACTTTAAATTAAAAAGTGGTCAGACATATAATTACCATATCAAGAAAACAAAAAGAACTATCCTGTCCATTATCTATTAGGGTAAACAGTTATTACATTTTAAACGGTCGTAGAACCGCCAAATGAATGAATTCAATTTCGCTTTCTAAGTTCCTGCCTACACCACCATCCTTAACGTAACCGTGGTAGTTCAACTAGTACCTGTACATACCGAGTAACATACTGTAGTAACATATCTTTAACCGCATCGCCACTAAACATAAGGATTGTGTCCAAGTTTTAATGTATTACTAACGTAAAACAATATTTTTCCATCATTTATTGCACACCGTGTTTTCTATACTATTTATATAGTTTAGCTAAATTCAAATAGTAGATTAGAATTTTTATTTAAACGACATTATTTTTATTACAGAAAATTGAATACTTCACAAAGATACTTCGCTTGATAATGTCACTGCATCGTGATATAATGGATCTTCAGCTGCAATGCAGGCGAGACATGCGCGCCCCGTCCGGTATGCAACCGCAGTTTGCGTGCCCCAAGATAAAAGCAGAGATCACAATGAAATGACAAACGGACAGATTTAACTACACCGTGAGTATAGAAGTGCCGCGGCAGGACGAAGAAGCCTGTTCTAAACATACTGAAACGACGCTTTAAGAGATGACAAATGGGTGTCTTTTTATGTTACTCTATTGTGTAAAAAACTTGATAAGTCTACCATATACAATAATCGAGTTACATGTACATTAAAAAATATATATTTCAAGAAAGAGAGGTGGGTAGAGAGTGTATGTGTGTTTAGAGTATGTAATAAAGCATCTAGAAGTAAAACCTACAACGCTTAATTTTCGAAGTTATACTTTTTTTGCCGCGTTTCCGAAAAAATATTATTGTAAATTTTTACGACGCCCGACAACTCCTTTCGAAACGCGATACGAACTTAATGTTGTCACCATGGCAACCAATCACAACTTTTCGACTTTAACCTATAATTCTAAGTTTAATAAACCGCGCTTAACTTTTTTTACTTACGCTAAAGAAGTATCACTTACATATTAAGTACACAGCATTACAAAATTACAACCTTATATATAGGCCATCCTAACCGTGGGTTTACACTGAGAATATTATACATAGGACATATTGTCATCTCACGTGAGAAAGATAGAAAGAACGCTTGTATCGCGACACGATTTTACTCTAGTGGAAGCCCACAGTAATAAGTAAATACAACGTTTCGTTCTACCAAAAAAAACTTTTTTTGGTAGAACGAAGCTTACTAAAGGAAACGGGACAAATTAGTGATGTTCAATGTTAAATGTTGTAGACAATATAATTCTAAATATTTATAAATGTTAACATGAAAATATGTGTGATTTTTGTCAAATTGTCGGATTATTATAGTTGTAAATTATTGTGGTAAAAAAATTGTTTAAATAACGTGTGTTATTGATCAACGAGTTGATATTTTATTTTTACTCAACAAATAGGTAAATATAGAATAAAATTGTACCTTACACGTTGTTTACGCTTATACTAAATGTAGTAGTGCATCAATTAGTCAATTTGGTTAGTGGTGTTTTTAAAAATGAAACATGAAATTTAATTAATTTTGTGCTGACATGTCTATACATTGTTGTTTAAATGTTAATCAATAAGTAGTAGTGTCTAGTATATTATAAAAATATTATGAGGGCTTTTAAAAAAATAAGTACAAAATTACATGTCATAGTTTGTGTGCCTCTAAAGTTAGATTTTGAAATGGATATCAAAGGAGCGAGACTACACGCGCATGGCGAAGTGGTGCGACAGAGACGGAATGTACCTTCATGTGTCGCATCACTTTGCGCTTACTGACCGCCAATTTTTGCTAATTTCAGATATAAATAAACGTGGCGATTATAACTATTTAAGAATTTGTAATTTGCTAATGTTTTGATCAATTTTTATAAATGTGATAGAAATATTTTTAAATGAATACAATCCCACTTCTTATTTTTTACGAAACGTTCTTATATTAATTTCAATAATTTGAGCTTAAACACACCGTCCAATTGTGACTTAGCATAACTATTTTTTGCACTTTTTGATATAATTTTCCTTGGTGTTATAATATTTGGTTCAATTAAAAACATTCCATTGCTTGGATAGGGTAAATCTTAAACATATCATAGGTCTTAAGAATACTGAGAGAATATTAATGTATTGAAGTTGTTTTAGTGATAGTCGTAGATGTATTTATTTATGTAGATGTTAGTAATTACAGTGATGGATAATACTTGGCGATAAATGTTATAAATAATATTTTATTCTACCAGTAAAATCTGGTTCAAACCGGTTTAGCTCAATTATCTTCTCATTCCCTCTATCTAAGGATTTGAGAGTTTTTTAAGTTATTGATGATGCGTATATGTCGCATTTCTCCTTAAATAGATTTGGTTGGTATATTTTCCTAACTCAAATGATCAGTCATATAACACTAGATTAAAATCTACTGAAAAAAAATAGAGATATTGTCCTATTGCTTATGAACCCATTTCCTTCTCTTTCTGTGGGGATAATTCCGAAAAAGGCCGATTCATTATTATTATTATGTCCCACTGATACCTAAAATTGTGTATTGCGGAGCGACTCGTGCTGCGTTCCTAGCCTAGCCGCCGTTAAGTTTGATTCAGACAATACCATAATGTCAAAAAAGCGCAAATAGACTAATAGTTACATGCCAATATGCACAACATGGTCGTGAGTTCGATTCTGCCGTTGAACTATTTATGAACCATTTCTAACCTTGATTAAAAGTTTGGAATGGTTGAAAAAATATTAGTAAATTATTTTGATAATCTACATTCTTATTTATGCCCGAGATGGGTTGGCGTCAGCAAAACCTATTACAGTACTATCGTACTTTGACTAACCTACATAAATGGGCATGGAGAAATAAAGCTAAAAACTCTAGAAGATCATTTTTGAAAAAATTTGCTCTGGATCTGTTTAGCTTTAGAAATACTGCTGTGTTGTAGAACGATGTAGATGTCCAAAGTGTTTAGATTTGTGTATATTTTATATTGTAGCTAAAAGCTTCCTATCAAATATTTTGTTGGTTAAAAATCCAAGTAAATGTGTTGTTGTATGTATAATTTTGGCTTAAACTTGAAAATTGCAGAGATTTTCTATAAACAACCACCATTATTGTTGTACTGTAGAAGACTCACCTTCTCTTAATTACTATACCTAGAAATAAATGTGAATGTTGTCCCACATGCTTTCTTATGTGTATTGCAATAAATGTTGTCATCAAAAAGTGTTTTATTTATTTCATAAATAATTGTGATAAACATCCCATAGGACACGCATAGGTCAGTTAACTAAAGCTGGTACAATAAGCAGTGTGACGTTGCGACGCACGACGACGCACTGCATACTCATCATGAAAAGTCCTTACAAACCAGAGTTGACTGGATATTTTAAAATAAGTGCATTTTCAATTGTGTTTGTCATTTATATCTGCAATTATGATTTTTAAATAATGTCAATCGCTATAAAAATCATTCCGGAAACATTCATGTCTTTGTATCAGATGACAACTGCACCAAAGGACGTAGACCTCTCCCAAAATCGACACAATCTCCCTTACTATCCTCATCCAATGGACTTTCACTACCTTGATAAAATCAAATGTCCTGTAGTTTTGTCTTGATTATTAATCGAGTTAAAATTTGCAGGAATGTGTGAACTCTATCGCTTCCGACGATCACACTGGCATGGACTCTTTTCACGAATGCTTGCAAGAATACGGGGAAGGTATTGAAGTTGTACAAATATGCTTAGAGCCGGAAGAGGCATCTATTAAAGATGACGAATTGTCTGCATTATGTGACCTTAGCTTTGATGACTGCAATAAAAAGGATAAAAAGTTAGATCATATAAGTAAAGATCAACAAGATAAAGAAAAGGCGAATGGCATAACAGAACTCAAGTCTTTCAAGTCTGAAGAATCTTTAGATGAACCAGATGATGATATGACAGTAATCGAAGATGATGTTTTAGTTTCTCCCAGAGAGTTGAATATAAGAAGTAAATCTGCAGATAGGAAAGAAGCAAATGGAAGTAGGTCTCTGTCAAAACAAAATAGTAAAGATTTGTCCACCTCCGATGAAATGGTTTTTGCCGTAACTCCCACAGGCTTAGAGAGAATCAGTTTTGAAAAATATTGGAAAGATTCCAGCGTAGGAGAAAATACGGAAGAAGTTTTACAAAAGTTTAAAAGTGACGAGAGCTGGAAGGAGTGTTTGAATTCACCTATGGACGAGGCGAGTAGTTTTTATGACGCGACCACAAGAATATCCGTCCAGGAGGATAATAACACTCTACTATTCATAGATCATGAAATAGACGGTTACGAAACATGTCTCGACGATGACTCGTCGTCAGTGAAGTGCGCTGAAAGAAACGGCTATAAAATCTACGGAGACGGCGAGATCAAAGAGTTCAGTAAACAAAACGAAATAGCTCATAAATGCAAAGACAACGACGCGAGTGTCAAAACAGATACAGATCAGAATATTGGCGATGTTGTCGACGATTCGTCGTACACGCGGCCTTACGTACAGGAACACATAATAAAACAAATGAAATCACTCCGAATAGAACCGCTTAATATTAACATAAGCACGAAAAAGATACGCAAGAAAAGTCCGACCAAACCGTCCAAAAGCGAACGCCGATGCATCGAATACTATAATGATCAAGATGAGTGCTTAAAGGAAATACGACAGAAGGAGCTGGAGGAAGAAGAAAAGAAACATAAAGAAGAAAAGAAGAGAACACCAAAGAAAAATTCAGCAACAGCAGAAAAGAAGATGAAGTTAAAGAAGCAAGAGCCTAGTGAAGAATCGACTGATTTGGAGAATAATTATGTACCGGGTTGTCATAAGTGTTTCTTGGAAAACTACGCATATGCTATTACAAAGGCATATATAGCAGAAGCTACCGCTTGTAAATATTGTGAAGTGATTAGGGAGATGTTGGAACCACCAAAAAGAATACCTGATAGAAGAATGTCGGCGCCTGCGAGTATCAATTGGGAGAGTCCCGCATCAGAATCCGACGATGAAGATTTATTGGCTGTGCCAGGTGTGAAGGACAGAAGGAAATCGACCGGACCTTTGACGTTCTTAACATCTTCGAGAAGACCAAGGTAAGATTTTTTAAAATTAAAATTTCTTTACGTACCCTTGACTTGGGGAGTAAGCTGGTCAATGCGCTAGAGATTTACGAATAGTGTGAAACTGTGAACTGTATGAACTATTTTTCTTTTATTCAATTATGAATTTTATTGCTAGGGTACAAGGTTCCTTTTGTTGGTAATTAAAGCCTGTGTTTTCTTCAATAATCTAACATCTAACTTTGTTATCATCCGAATTGGTTTTTACTAGTTCAAATGACACAAACAGTATTCAACCAAATGTGATCTGGTATAATTATAGTTAATCTATATATTCTCATATCTAGAAATACCTACACAATCTAGACAATGCGCATGAAACCTTAGTAGGTAAACTTAAAATACTCATTAAGAACTGTCTTAGTTTTTATCTAATTAACCCATCGTGTCTGTATGTTCGTTACGTAACCAATGCTCACACAAACAGAAGGATTTCCACTAATTTCATTTGTAAAATGAGTTGAGTAAAGGATTATTGTTAACTAGATTCCTCTAGACTGTCTACACATCATTGATACTCGGGTGATGGAATAATTTGTTGCTCAATATGATGAATTCTAAAACCATAAAAGCCTGAGCGATACACAGCCTTGCCATGGTATGTAGTATTAATGCTTCTGTTACGCAATCCTTGAGACGTATGCTCGGCTAGGATAAGACTAGGAAAAACGTTGTTAGGGAAAAATAGGACTTGAAACTGAACGTCGTAGCTAAAATAGTGTGCTTTGCTTGTAATCGAGGATGAATGAAGACAAAAGTGACATGATAAATTTAAGTTGCAAAAGTAACTGGAAATGTTGCTAGGGGTCGCCGACGAACTTATATCGATTACCGACGTATTAAAGAAAGGCGATATTAGGAGTACCCGAAACCGAAGACCATGTAGACGAGGATGTACAAGAAGCAGGAGGAGTGCAGCTAGTGTTTGTCACTTAAGCGTAAATGTAAACACATGACGTAAGCTAAGCCCAATTGGCACTCTTTTAGAGTCTTCATTTTTTGACCGCTAATGCCTTTTTTATTATTATTGGTCAAAACATAAAAAATTATCATAGGGAACATTCTTAGTTTTAGAATAAAAATAACCGCCCCATGTCATTTTCTGTACCTCTGACAATGATTATGCGCATGTGCCTGCAATTGGTGATAAAGTTCTTACGTTTGATATGTCAAATGTATAAATTAATATTTCCCTTCATAGCCAACTGAATCACGCTATGGGTTGCAATGGCAAAAAACATCTGTTTTTATGCGCAATTACTTTGTCGAAAGATTTCCCAAAACACGTGATCTGTAATGCGATGAAGCCCTTGCAATGAGGCCAGGCCACGCGTTTTCTTCTTGAATTAACACGCAAAGCAATACAAACCTTATGGATATCGAGTTTAAACTTAAGCTTCCTTGTAAATTTTCACAATGAGATGTTTATTTGCGTACATTGTAAAATAAACTGTATTACACAGTGGTAGGGTGCACAATTGATTGGCATGTCGCATGTAACGTTATTCAATATACATCATAATCATTTTTATTGAATTGACCAAGTTCAAGACGAAGTTCATTGTTAGGCTTGTCCTACTTCAAACAAGGACAATGTAAATGGTTGGGTTATAATTGCAATTATTTAAGTATACTTTGTATTTTATCCGATTACGAAGATACTCTTTAGCTTAGTTCGTTTTATTTCACAATAACAAACAGGAACAAATTTAATTTTCTTCAATAATTAATTATTAATTCAATACCATAAATATTGTCATTCCAAGTTAACGCTAACTCTCGAAAGGAGAGACGCACGCTCGCCTCTTTAGAAAATTTATTTATTAAAATATCTGGCTTAGTGTTAAAAAAACATATACAAACAGTACAGGTATAAATAGGTATTCCTCATGATAAAAATTAGCTCAACCATGCCATACCGATATCGACTAAAGCGTTCCACACTCCGTATATCGTCCGGCATTAATTTCTATAAGTGGCCAACCCGCACGGGAGCTGGGTAATGTAATTGACGATAACATTCGCTGTCCCCGGGCTACTTATTGTATGCAAATTAATTTCCTAATTAATTGGCTATTTTATCTGTAAGTGCACGCTTGTTCTTAGAATACGGATCAATTTTGTGATGTTATATTATGAAAAGGTTCGTTCACGTACAATTACTCATAGAAAGTTGTCTTGTTCCTAATTTTGGATGTATTGTTAACCAACCGCACTTCTGTAAGAAGGGATGAAATTTAGAAAAATGGTGACAGTTATATTAAAATAATAGTCGCAAACACCCGCTTCGTTGGTTTTGTAATTACATTGACCAAAAATATAATACATTTTCGATTCCCTTATATTTTACACCCATCCACATGCAGATACCATGTGACATGGGAACAATGAAGTTGCAACCAACCACAATCACAATATCTCTGTAATGTTTAGTTTTGGTTAAAATTGTGCGGTCAAATAGTTATATTGCATGAGATAAAGATAGATGTTCGTCTTGATTGTAATATTTTTCCTTTACGTATTCTAAAACATGTAACAACAAAAATAGAGAGAATAGAGGAAATTTCCTATAAATTTGACAACTTTTCCAGAGTATACATTGGCGAGTTACGAAATATTCAAATACTCGATAAATATTGAAGTGCATTAATACTTATTTATACAACAAAAAGGTCTTATATAAAAATTATTCTCGTGTATTTCACCCGTTCGCAGCTTCGAAACACATTTGAAATAAACATGATTGAATTGGTTATTGTAATGCTTAGGTGTTTGTTTTTTAAGTATTACATTAGAATTCTAAATTGTGGTGTGAATAAACTGAATTCATCGTAATCCAGACGGGGGTATGGAGATATCGGTGCGAGTGAATGTATCCGATTCGAAGGATCAAATAAAACACGGTACTAACTTCAATCCACAATCACATGCACTTGATTTTATTCTCATATATTAACAATGTTTTAAATATCGGTGCAATTCTGAGTAATGAATTAGTTCTCGCTTAAGACTTTAGATACTTGACTTGGTGACACGTCTTTCGCTTCTTGCATGATTCGTGATTTGCTATCTTCCTCTCCCTTTTAGAATCCCAAAGCTAGTTAAAATTAAAAATTAATATTAATTTAAGATAAAGAATATATATTATTCGTTTTAGAATCTGTTTTGAACTTCTTCCTTAGATTAACGTTGATAGTCTAAAAAAATCTATGACCAAACTGCCTTATGTCTGACAACTGCAGTAACATAACAGTTCACAATTTCACATTCAAATATATGGAGGATTATGCAGGTTGACGTAGTGTTGTAGCTATACTATAGATATCGATAGAATGAAATAGATGGTAGATCAGGTTGTGTGTACTTTTTTCTTGCAGTGGGGAAATCTTTAAAAAAATACACTGCTTTTGGGACAAGGTAAAGGGACATATACGTACTTTTAGTATTTGGGTAAGACTAGAGATGGTTCCGTGATATCCAAAGAACACAATGGATCCTGAAGATGAAATAATGAAACTATTTTTTAGTAGGCTTTGGCGCATAGAATATATTAAATATCTACAACTTCTTCAATATCGCTTACAACCGTTAAAATACTAACTTAACTGAAGGTAATGTCTTCGTCCAATTTATCTTAAATGAATTGTATAAAGAGAAAAATCAAAGACCGATAAACCCTTGAGGTAACAACATATATGTTCATTAATTTAGGGCAACCACAACATATATTATATATTGTGGTTTTACTATATTATATAGTATGTATTATATTGCATATACTATAAGAATCTGATATATACGTAAATTCTAGTGTCATCAATTCTAATAAATTTCACGAAACATGTTCCGTTCCAGTCATGTTCTTTCGAACCGTTTCAAAGTACGAGTATACACTCCCACTTAATGTTTTTGTGTTAGTTTGTAGAACATCCCTATCCATATGAGAGTGACATAAAGGTTATTCATATGATTGTTGTTGACTTAAAATATGGGTATCGATAAACTCCGTATCGATGCCTTCGCATCACTACAAGAAAATTGCTAATGCTGGTAATTGAGTTATGGTTAGGCGACCTGAACGTACCATTACCGATTGACGAGCCGCACTCGTTCCACGTTCATTGCTTATTTTCGTACCTGTCTTAAATTCAATTTTTTTGGAAGGACAAACTTTTTCGGGACTATGCACTGAAGATATGTAGTGTTGTCGATTAAAGAATCTATCGGTAAGTCTTTATTTACTATAATCTGTTTATAGATAATTAAAGCTGAAAAATCACTGGTTTCTAGTAAATTAGCGTGTTTAATTTTAATAGAAAATACTTTTTATACCTTCTCACTGTATTATTGCTGTCCTTGAAAAGAGTTTTACGATCAAGCTGTGACAATGAAAAGATTATAGTCATTGTAAGGTTTCAATACAAACTCACGCTAGGTTCGTATCTACTAATACATTATATAATTTAAATATTGCTTGTTCTAAACGGTTTTAAAATAAATTTAAAAATAGTATTCAGAATTTAAGAGATAAAAGATCTAGCAACCATTTGAAGACGAAATTGTAAATTAGGAAATAGATAAGTTTGTGATCTCTGTCTACCATCTTTGTGCAGGCATAAAGATAATTTCATTGATTACCAAATTATTATAATACTTTTGAATTACGAAATCCATGATGAATAGTCTACCATTAAGCTATTTGACACAAGTCTCCCAAATGCCCTCTCCGTATGTAGTTGTCACTTTCTGCGACACGACATGGTTGAAACATAAATCGGAATGCAATATGAAACGCAAATATACGCTATAATAAATCTATTCTTTACGATGTTATTCTGCTTATTATGTTGGGGCGGTAGACTTTTTTGTTTTGCAGTAGGAGGTGACAAACGAGTTCGGTTCACCTGATATCAAGTGACAGCTACCCATAGGCGTCCGGAACAAGCTAATGAGTTGCAGATGTGTTGCCCACCTTTAATAGACGGAGGAAAAACAGAAAAATTAATTCTCCCTCGCCGAAACCTCGTACTCTTCCCATCCCATCCTTATTAGAAACGGATGAAAAGGGAAACAGAATTACAATCAGGCCTCGGGCACCTCATCAGACGAAACGCAGAATACTTCTACTTCACACCTGTCTTTTGTGACATCGTGGTATTTTAACGGCCAGTCCATTTGTGAAACAGATGTTGTTGCGGGCTCTAGCACTGTTAAACACCTGTTGCTATCAAGAATGATGGATCCGTCAAGCTGCCTTATAGTCGAGAGTCCATAAGGAAGGATGAAGAAGTATCGGACGTAGGGAAGGGATGTGGCCTTTATTGAGGGCCTTGATTGAAGCTCTACGTACAGGACACGTAGTACTTAACATTGCTTGTTCGTGTGTCTCCCTTTTCTATAAAAACACATGATCATATTGTAAGCTTATCTTTAACTTTTTCGGTTAAATTACTGCAGGTGATTCGCAGGGTTTGAGTTTAAGGATTTATTTGTGCAATCTGTGCATCAGACTGGTGCAAATTTTCCATCCGACGGAGCGCACTAACTGATGGACTCAGTGAAGCGTTTTATTCATTTTCTAACGTTAATTCAATCCCTATAACTCTGCAGTAATCCGTTAACCCTATATTTTTGCAACACGTTAGGCAATATTTGTTTTTTTTTTAATTTTTCCTCTCAGGAGTGGAAATTGTGGAAAATATGATTACCCTCCCTAGGGGTAGTGCCACTCAGTTGCTATTTGATACTAGTGGCTGGCGATATTTGGTTAGGTAATATCTTATAGGTTCGCGTGAACAACATGCTCAATATACGTCAGCAATGTGTGTTAAAGACTTCAATCATCCAGGGATCTTCGAGAACAGTATATTTCTATTGTAAGAAAATAAAAAAATGACTGCTAAGAGAAGTGAACACTCAAAGCATGTGAAGGCGTGACAACAGTTGAAAAATAAATGAATAAACTACAAAAATAAATCCTTGTGACTTAACAATGAATTCCAGGAAAAATATATGAAAGGAAGATTGTCGAAATTGTTCCGAATTCAGATAAGCATGTTGTTTGTCCGAACTAGATTTTAGGCAATATTTCAATAAAACTCTTAGCATTTCTTTATAAACACGATATAATATATATGCTCATAAGTGACATTGTTCTATCTTCGCGAGAGAGCAAAAAACAATACAAGCGGCTATAATTTAAATGAAAATCTAAAACTACTTAATAAATTTATTTATTCAACACGAATCTTTTGTATTTTCCCCTACCAAATATAGTCTAACGTCGTCTTCACAAAATAGTAGACCGGAGCTTATAACGTGGAAGAATCAAAAGATATAACCTATTAAACCATTTACCTTTTTATTGACTATCAGAGAACAAAGAGTGAATAGGCTGTTTCTAAACTAATGAGTACCATCTTTAGACCATATCACCACTTAACATTAGGTGGGATTGTTGTTAAGCGTTTATACGTTATTAAAAAAAATTCTGAATAGATATTGTTTCACCTACTGTAAAGTAGCACTTTATTGTGATACTAATAAGGTTTATGTTGTTAAGCGTACACATAGCATATTATGTTCCTGCATGTATGCGACATGAGGCGCGCTCGACCAACCGTGCGCCTGTTCTAAGTGATTGAACTGTAGGCATCCTGTAGCATCCCGCTCGTAAGTGCTATACGATTTTTTGATACATTTTTATCGCATATTACAAATGTTATGAATACGCACTTACTGTAATAGAATTTTGTTTGTGATAGTCTTAAAATTCGTAAGAATACCCACATTTACCTGATGTTTAACAAAATATAATTAACAAGCTTTCCAAAATTAAGTAGTTAGATCTTGGCAATATTAATAAGAAAGCAATTTTTTTAATTAAATTACTCATAGACGTATTAGTCTATGGGTAACGTTATTTAAAGAATACCTTAATTACTTTAAGTTTCAGATAACAATTGAAGGGCGTTTAACAAGTACAAAGAAAAATTATTACGACATCATTAATTAATCTGCCTACGTTAGTGCAAATATAATTTTCACTTGAAGACATCTATTTTATAATAATTTAATGCATGCACGTAAGCAGTGTTAGCGTAAAAAATAAAAATATATTAAACGCTATTGATAACGGTTTAATTAAATGACTTGGAATTATAGGTAAATGTGTAAAAAAAATATTGGTTGTCATGGTGACAACATTAAGTTGCTGTCGCTTTTAGGGCTCGGGCATCGAAAAAATCACTCTTTTATCCCAAACGCGTCAAAAGAAGTATGATTTCAAAAATAACAACAGTTTTTAACTCGCTTGTACCTCACGCAAGGATGGTCGGACGAGTAGATTGGATAAAGTTAGTGTTTTCAAATTGACTTCCATTTTGAATATAGGTTGGTAGGTAGCGAATTGTGAACGCAATTTGTTTCAATAACAGTCCAGCGGTGGACATGCGTTGGTGTTTGTCGGGCTTCCGAGAGCTCACGCGTGGGAAGTCAAGGTAATAGTGACTCCTACCTACTAGAATTAGCTCCTTTTCTCTTGAGATGGGAAAGAGAAAATAGATTGATTATCTTTTACACGAACCATGTACCGGTTTATTCATTATGACGTATACGTTTGACGTAAATGGAGTAACCATTTACGTCAATTCTCTTCTCAATTTTCCCTTTTCCTTAACCTCTACGAACTTATGTATTCCTATTTCAAATTTATCTCTCCTATTAATAGTAGGATCATATTCTGTTTTGTCATTACATTTAAATAAGGAGATTACTACACCTAGCAAAAGTATTGTTACAATAGGTAGATAACGCTTTGGAATTCTCTACCTATATAAGTTAATGTTGTCAGTAAATTACACATATAAATGTAGATAGGCTATGAAAAAATACTAAACAAATATCTATGTTTTCCTATAGTCACGTGACTCATCCAAATATGACGGTGACCGTGTCCCCTGACCGCCACGGCGTTGGCGCGCAGCGCTGGGGCCCACCGAGGTGCGTCACACTGAAGAGAAGTCCAGGAGCTCCGCTAGGGGTCAGCATCGTCGGTGGAAAAGTAAGCACGTTGATATATTTCGGATTGAATTTCTATTTTTTCTTACAAAGCAAACCGGAACTCTTTGTTCTTACTAGCATAAAACTAATAAATGGATATAAAATAAATAGTTAACTACTAACATATATAATAGTAAAGAAAGTTAATAGAATATAGAATTACTTTCTGTGGCCAAAAACTTAAAAAAAATGTGTACTTCGAGTACCAAATTTGTATTATTAAGTCAAAAACAAATTGGGCTTAATTAATGCGAACTTGGCTCAATATCGTATTTTTGTCGATAAGTTAGCGCTACGATAATTCATCCCTAAAGTTGGCCGGATTTATTACCAGCGTTAATTTGTTGCAAAGTAAATTTCCATATCCTTCGGGATAATGTAATTTTCGGAGTAATTTAGATATCGAAGGAACATGTAATTTATTTGGTTTGGATAACGGGAAAGTTAATTTTATTTATTGATCCGAGGAATAGTACGAGTAGAACATCGTAGATTTTAACAATGAACAACATTTAGTATATCTACAATTCATTTCTATGGATATCTCCTAGGTGGCTACCTTAAAGACGACTAGATTATAGCACCCATAACATACGATGAAAGATTAGAATACACGCTTTGTACAGTAGCGTCCCAAAGTTGGATCCTTGTGAAAACCCACAACGCATTTTTCAAATTATCCTAAAGTTTAAAATTAAAGAGCTAATTATTGAACCTTGACTTTGTCGTAGGAGATGGAATAAAATATTGTTAATACTTTAGTAGACTTTTAAAGTTAGTTGAATGTATGCAATTACCGTTTAAGCTGAGACATGCAACAGACAACAAGAACTTTTGAGCTTAGTAATCCTTTAAGAAGTTTGCAAGGCCTTTGATGCTTTGAGATGGAGAATCATGTTTGAATTTCTAGAGACAATATAAAAGTTAGTAATTTGTGTCACACCCTTAGTGTGATCAACCCTGTACTATTAAAGTATATTTAAAGTTATGAGCGAGATCGAAGAGTAGATAAAAAAGTCAGCCATCAGGTAGTGGCAACTCGGCCAAGGAGTCGTTTCCACTCGCATCGGGCAGAGAAACATTTGTGAAGTTAGCTTCAGCAATAAAAAATGTACCTTTAGGTTTCTGTACTTTAGGTACTAAGACTTAAAATTCATTTGAATATTATTTTGGTGAACAGGTCGACATAATATCGCATCAGAATACAGCTAATGGCAATGGCAAAGCAATATTTGGCATATTCATTAAAAACGTACTCCCCGATAGCCCGGCGGGGCTCTGTGGAGAACTACAGGTGAGCCTGCATACTATAATCACTTTTAGTACAAGTTTATACGATTTAAAATCAGGTGCAACTTGCAAACTGGTAATAGTTAAATTATGTATTTATTTGAAAATAAAATAACTATCTAACACTCCATTTGACATATTCTTGTCAAACTCTTTGTATCCAAATAATGGAAACTATACGAGACACTAATTACACATTTCATGGCCCTTGGACTAGCATTTGCAGTCACGTAGTAATTTTTTTACACATTTTGTTTCAAGAACTCTCGATGAAACTGACACCACTCTTCTTCTTTCAGACAGGAGACAGGATCCTGGAGGTGGACGGCGTGTGCGTGAGAACAGCGCAGCACGAGCGCGCCGTGCAGCTCATCAAGGCTGCTGGTAATACTGTCACACTCACCGTACAGAGCCTGATTGCATGGGTAAGTTGCCCTTCCAGAATTCATCATCATAATCATTAGTAGACGTCAACTGCTGGACGTTAGCTGTTTACAGAAGAATAGCAAACGAGCCAGCAGTAACCTGATGTTATATGGCTGCTCAAAAATAAAAAATGAGTTGTAGATGTTTTGTCAACATTATGTTGCATAGACGGCGAAAAAAGGAATATGATGGAAGGGGGTCACTTTCCGTAAAGTGTACTCCCGCAACCTTGACAGGATCGTCGGTTCATCAATCAATTGAAAAACGATTATCACCTTTTTCTAGCCGTCCAAACCCTTCTTTATTAGAAAAGGATGGGAATGGGAAGAGGACCAAAATTCATCTCCGCCGCTCATCACACTATACGCAGAATACTTCTTCGAAGTTGTTTTTGCAGTCTCTACCACTGTTAAAATTGTTACGTCTCTCTTTAGAATACAGACTCGTCTGATGTCAAAGCGCCATCGCCGACTCCGTCAAGAACACTCTCCTACAAGAAAGGTCCGGCGCCGCTACCACCCACGGCAGCAGATCGACCTCCTAAACATGATATAAAGGTGAGATTCCTTTAACAATACTAGAAATATGTAGTAACTTAAGTAATCTCGAACAATTGCTTTTTAAGTACTTTAGACCTGACGTAGGAACTAGAAGACCGTTGGCAGTATTACACCTTAAAAGTGATAACTGTTTGAACGTTTCGGATGCCTAAGGAAACATTAATCAACAGGTCGCAGCTTTTAAATGACTTTGTACGCAAAAAAGCTTAGACAATTTTGTAACAATGAACAGAAATGATAATTTCGTCTGAATAGCAGAAGTCGTACAACTTAGAACGGCAGTCAGTGGTAATCACAACACAGGGATGCAGAGCAGTACACAACCCTTGCTTTTCACTATGCACATCTCTCTGCTACCTAATTAATTATTTGTAAGGGGCGAAGATTAGTTGCAAGGAACGATGCTATTCTGTAAGTGGAATACCGGGAACGGCCCCGACTGTACATATATTTACGAGATGGAACCTTTAGCGGATATAGGATAACATGAATCATCACAAACTAGCAATTCAATTATTATCAGCGTATAAAACCGTTAAATAGTTAACAATATTCTTTAATCGACAGATAACTGTGACCACAGAAGCAGGCACGGAAAAGGAAGGTGAAATAGACGCTGAAAAAGAAACAAAAGAAAAGGGTTCGTCGGAAACGGAGTCTTCTAAGCCTGTCTACTCTGATTCTGAGAGCAGCGATGAAGAAGACGAAAGAGAATTAAGTGGAAGAACTTATTCAGATAAAGGAGTTGAGGTAAATATAAGTGTGTATGTATGTAATGTAATTTTTTTTTTTTTTTTTTTTTATAAGAGAAGGGGGCAAACGAGCGGCGGGAACACCCAGGTGATCAACGACGCCCATGGACACCCGCAACACCAGAGGAACTGCAGATGCGTTGCCGGCCTTTTAGAAAAAGAAAGGCTCGCTTCTTGAAGGACCCCAAGTCGTACTGGTTTGGAAATACCGCCGAGGATAGACCATTCCACAACGCGGCTGTGCGTGGCAGGAAATGTCGAGAGAACCGCACTGTTGAGGAATGCCAGCCATCCAGATGGTGTGGATGGTACCTGGCGGTCTGTCGTGTCGTACGATGACGAAACTCGGCGGCAGGAATCGTTCCAAACAGTTCTTCGGAACACTCCCCGTGGTATATGCGGTAAAAAATGCAGAGGGAGCTGACGTCCCTCCGCAAGGCCAGAGTATCAAGCTGATCGGTAAGAGCTCGGTCGTTGACGATTCGAGTCGCTCTCCGTTGTATGCGGTCAAATGGAAGAAGCTGGTATTGGGGTGCTCCCGCCCAGAGATGCGAGCAGTATTCCATGTGGGGCCGAACTTGCGCCTTGTATAGCTGAAGGCGGTGGCCCGGCTGGAAATACTGCTTCGCTCTACTGAGTACACCCAGCTTTTTAGAGGCCAATTTGGCCTTGTCTTCCAAGTGACCACGAAACTGAACGTCACTCGATATGTCAACGCCGAGAATACCGATGCTGGCTGTGGCAACCAGAGGAGTGCCCTCAAAACATACATTCGCGACAAAGGGTTCTTTTTTAGCGGTAATGGCGCAGACTTGTGTCTTTTTGGGATTGAAATCAACAAGATTTTGTCTACCCCAATCCGAGACTTCACCTAATAGGATCTCCATTTCAGACACAAGTTTGGTCCGGTTCTCAGCGGCAGTAGCCCGAGAAACGTTAGCGCGGGCCGTGTACAGTGCATCACACGTGCTATCATCTGCATAACAATGGATGTTGCTAATTTGCAGCATGTCATTGATATGCAGAAGAAACAGGGTGGGCGACAGTACACAGCCCTGTGGGACACCAGCATTAATTGGTTTCGGGTCAGAGCATGCACCGTCGACAACGACCTTGATGCTCCGACCCTCCAAAAAGCTGGAAATCCAGGCGCATAGCTTCTCGGGCAGCCCGTAGGAAGGCAACTTCGAAAGAAGTGCTTTGTGCCACACCCGATCAAAGGCCTTGGCCACGTCCAAACTAACCGCCAGGGCCTCCCCCTTGCCCTCGATTGCCACCGACCATCGATGCGTGAGGTACGCAAGAAGGTCACCAGCTGAGCGACGCTGACGAAAGCCGTACTGACGATCGCTAATCAGCTGGTGCTCCTCAAGATACCTCATGAGCTGGCAATTGATGATCGTTTCCATGACTTTCGAGAACAAGGTGGTAATGGCAATCGGCCTGTAGTTGGACGGATCCGAGCTATCACCTTTCTTTGGGATCGGGTGGATTGTGGCAGTCTTCCATGACTTCGGCACAATGCCTAAGGAGTAGGAGAACCGGAACAAGCGCGTTAAAACCGGTGCCAACTCAGGAGCGCATGTCCTAAGCACGATGGGAGGAATACCGTCAGGCCCACTCGATTTGTGAACGTCCAGAGATTGCAGCACTTTACGCACTGATCTCTGGCGAAACTGGATCTCGGACATGAAGGTGTCACCGCACTGGATATTCGGCGGTGAACTACCATTATCCTCCAGAGTCGAGTTGGCCGCAAAAAGAGAGCCTAGAAGATCGGCCTTCTCATTTGCGGTGTGGGCTAACGTGTCATCTCCCCTGCGCAAAGATGGTAAAGACGGCTTACAGAAATTCCCCTGGACAGCCTTGGCGAGAGACCAGAACGCACGAGTTCCCGAAGGAAGGTGAACCAGTCTCTCGCCAATGCTGGCCACGTGTTCCGACTTTGCCTTAGCAATAATTCTTTTGAAGGACCTGGAGGCAGAGTTGTACTTCTTTTTGAGCAGGCTGGTATTTGCATCCCTAGCCGCTGACGCCTCAGCCCAAGCTCGGTAACAATCCTGCTTGTAGCGCGCTGCTAATTTGCAGGATTGACCAAACCAGGGCCGAGAACTGCCTCCGATGGGCACGACAGAGGATGGAATAAATAGTTCCATCCCCTGAATCACCACATCGGCGATAGAATCGGCAACGGCATCGGGATCGTCCAGCTTGAAGCAAACTTGCTCCCATGGGTAGGATGCAAAAAAGGACCGCATCTCATCCCAGTCTGCCGACCTGTAGTGCCACACTCGGCGGTGGCCATTCGGTTTGAACCGTGGGCGACGCGAGATAGGCACTTTTGTCCGGATCAAGCAGTGGTCCGACGAGCCCAGGGGGGCGTCGACGGAAACCAAGTAGCTGTCCGGATGTGAGGTCAGCAGAAGGTCCAACACGGAAGGTGTATGATCTTCCACATCTGGAATTCGCGTGGGCGATGTAACCAGTTGCGTCAGATCATAGGACAAGGCAAAGTCATGGACAGATCTCCCCGCGTGATCGGTGGTACGTGAGCCAAGCCAATCGGCGTGGTGGGCGTTGAAGTCGCCAAGTACCACGATCTCGGTGGATGTAATCTGCTCCAGAACGGAATCTGTAGCCGTTTGGACTTGCTCCATGAGTCGGTCTGTTTCGGCATTACCGCTATGGGACCTATAGAGGCACGCGTAGACTCGCGGATGGTCGTCGCTATCTACGCGCAGCCACAAAGTAGATAGGTCCCTACCTTCAAGAAGGCTGAGGCGACGAGAGCAGACATCCTCCCTGACGTACACGCACACCCCGGCCCGGGGCAAAAAGGAATGCTCCAATTTGTAACCCGGGCAGGATAGATACGATGTGTCTGCCGGGGAGGATATCTGCGTCTCAGTGAGGAAAAGCAGGGCCGGCTTAGCCGTCCGTAGGTGGAAGTGGACGGCCTCCAAGTTAGAGTGGAGTCCCCTGATGTTACAGAAGTCCACGGCGAACATGGTAGGGGATGCCGCGAGGTGCTGCCTGCGTTTGCCCCGAGCTCCAGCACCGAGTGGGATGGTGCCCCCCCCAGAATACGCGGGGCAGCCCGCGCGCCCACGCCCAGACTCCAAGCGGGAGTTCAGGCGTAAACGCGTGGAGGGGGATTCTCCAATACCAGTGGTATCGGTACCCCCCTGGGGTAGTTTGTTTATAGATCCCACTTCCATGCTGTTAAGGGGGTGGGGGGTTGGCCTCCGGCACACACACTTATCAGACGAAACGCGGAATTGCTTCCACTTCACGCCTGTCTTTCGTGTGGTTGTGGTATTTCACCGGGCGAGCGGGCCATTCGTGCTCCAGCAAAAGCTAGATGCGGACTCTACCACTATTAAATTAATAACTAAAAATAATAACTTAGTTCTTAACAAGGGAAATATGTGAGTTTCTTGCAACGAAGATGCATACAAAATAAATCCGATAAAATGTTCACTAAAATCTATTATAACACATAGCAATCTTTTATTTAAAAAGAATGGGGTTGTTGAAAAACAACTAAAGTCAGGTAGGTAAAAGTCAAGTCAAGAAAATTTAGTTTTTTGTTATGGAACAAAGTGATAAAAGAACAAGCAGATTACCTAACATACCGCTACCCATAGGCATCCGCAACAATCAAATGAGTCGCATATGCATTGGCTACCAAAGGACAGAGGAGAGGATAGACTGGAAAAAGGATATTTCCTTTTCCCATTTATTCCCTTCCCGCTTAATCCTATCCTATCCTTATTAGTAAAGGGTGGGAAAGGAAAGATGAGTGAAATTAGGCCTTCGCGCCTCACTCAGCAGACGAAACGCAGAGGTGTTATTGCAGGCTCTACCACTGTACAATAATCCCTTCATGTTAGAAATGGTTATTCACGTAAACTTCTTGACACGTTTCTTCTTTACTATAGTAAATATATTTCGTTCAGATTGATCGAGCATCCGCTGGGGCTATCAAGCGCACTAAAGAAGAGAAAGAGGCGGATCCAGAAGAAGAAGATGACTTCGGCTACACGACAAGTGAGTGGAAAGATACATTATTCACATTCTTTAATTTCTCGTTCTATTTGGTACATGTTTACTTCTATTCTTGTCTTCTAGAACATAACAGATGATTATACAATTGCAACGAATAAAAAACATATGTTTATTAAAATCTGAAACAACGAATTTGTTGACTCAGGTTTATACTTAATTATTAATGGAAATATAACGAGTGAAATAGAATAATAATATTTATACGTAATATTGAATAGTTGTATAAATATTGTTCAGATTAATGATATTTTATATTAACGCGTATACGCATTTTATCGCGTTTATTTTTACGTTTTGGTTTCCGACGTTTTCATGCGAACTTGCGAACCATAAGCGTTGTAAAGTACTCGAAACGCCGGGGACAAGATACAAAAATATCGTTTTATTCCGGTCAATCTTAATATATGTACATTGCTTGCAATCCTGACACATCACATAACAACATTAGACATGCAGCAAATTCCGCGCGTCAAACGCCCACTGAGGGCGTCGGACGTCTTGTGACCAGGTTTTGACTTGTATTAGGGTTTTATATATCAAATTCAGTCTTTTAACAATCAATTACGAACAATGACATATCAAATTAAAGTGAAAACGTCCGAATTTGTTTTAATAAATCAGATTTTGAAATGTAAAAGTCCGATTCGAATTTGCAGAATGCGGAATTTGATTTGGAAAAGTTTGATTCGGAGTTGAAAGTTATAATCAGCCCAAACCATCCTACAAAATCAAGAATTCAATTCAATCTATTTATAAATAGATCTACTGAGTAGATATTTAACAACTTCCTAAACCTCAGTTTGGCGGTCAAATGTAACGGCAGATTGTCTGTAACTTTGACCTACCTACAGTGCCCGTGCCTGGATTTTAAGGTTAGAGTAAACAATTTTCATAAGGCTGGCCACACACTAGTGTGAAAGTAAAATACTATTTTTCTGCACTTTAAAGTTTACACATACTTTTACCCAAAAAGCAATATAAAAAACAGTCCAGCCCGCACCAAAACCCGTTGCACGAACGGGCCGGCTAGACTAGTCAAATACCACGACCTCACAGAAGACTGGTGTGAATTAGAAGTTTTCTGCGATTGGTCTCTTGAGTGAGGCATCGGAGGCCCAATTCTAGTCCTTATTGCCGTCTTATCATTGTCTTGTAAGGCATAGGTTGAAAGGAGAAGAGGATTGACAGGGGTAGGGAGTGAATAGGAAAAGGAAATACCCTATTTTCTGTTTATCCTACCCATTTCAGGTAGGGAACGCAGCTTCAACTCAATAGATGCCTATGGGTAGCGGTCACTAAATATCAGGTGTAACGCTTGCTCGTTTGCCACCTAAATAAATTGCTCGTTGTAAGAAAGGCAGAAGCTCCTCTAAAAACTTAATCAATCCCCTAATACCGTCTAACTATTACATAATTTATTTACCTTTTAGGGTGGCGTACCAGAAGGGTAAAACGGGACCCTATTACTAGATATCCGCTGTCCGTCTGTCTGTCTGTTAGTCTGTCTGTCAGTCTTTTACCAGGCTGTATCTCACGAACCGTAATACACAGTTCGCAGTTGGCTGGTTTCTTTTATTTTTCAAACAACGTTTTTACTTTTCATAAACAATTACATAAATGTCTGCGTCCTAAATCGAATTGAAAATGTAATTCGATATCGCTATTTTTGAAGTTCAGTTCAACATTTCCAGTTTGTCGACACCTTTGTTTGTTTAACACACGTTTAATGTCATTCGGAAGTCATTTCGCGGGTAATGTTTTAATAACTTCATTAAATTTACGATTTTTACTGTTTATACATTTATATCGACATTGTCTAAGGTCAAACCTTACCAAGGTCGTTATAAATTACCTACTCTCATAGTCCATATACACTCTCATCTTAAGGCAGGCTCATATTCTGGTTCAAACTAAGTAACTGTTCAAGCGGAAGTTCTGTAGTAGGGCCCTCGAGCTTTTTATAGTCTACGAGTATATGGTAGATGCATCCTCAAACAGTGATATATAGTCAGTCGCAAAAAGTCCCAACTAATATAATATAAATGCGAATTTGAGTTTGTTTGTTTGTTTGTTTGTTACGCTTTAACTCCTTAACGACTAAACCTATCATCATGAAATTGAGAAATTGTCAGTGTGGGGTACAGAAAATGATTGGTTACCTTTTATCCCGAAAAGCTTCCGTTCTGTTCTGCTGCTCCCGGGGAATAGGAAAATTTCATGTTTTGTCAATAACAATTTTTTGACACACGTTACATATGATTCGAAGATATTATACGTGGAATCGTCTTACAAAAAAAATCCAAATAATAAGAAATAAAAATGCGTGCGAAGCCGTGGCAGACAGCTAGTATTACTCAATATAATTTTATAATAACGGCTTCAGTAACGCGAGTAAAGCCGTTCTTACAAAAAGTTTGTTAATAATGTCTCACGAAAGATTAATTAATTTGATTACTAGATATGCTTAAAATTTTCGAATTCTAGATAAGGCCTCGTCACTGAAATCTGATTACATTTTCTATCTTCTCTTTATAAATTTGGTTTTTAAATAATTTATTAACATTTTTCTTATTCTGCTTTAATTTGATTTTTATATTCAATAATTTTTTAATCAATTAATTTATAACTTTTACGACCAAATAATGTATCTTTTCACATTTTTACTATTTAATTACTTCTAAGAATTAATTTTTATTTTCGCTTCTTTTGTAAATTTATTAAATTGTTGTGTAAATTTAATTTAGTTTATTTTGTGTGTATTACCGCAATGTCTTATTGATTGAAGGCACGATCATAAATCTGGACCTTGCATCAATTTCTTAACCATTTCTCGTAATTTTATAGCTGTCGCAAACAGCCATATGTACATATATATGTTCCATTTTTAATTAAAAACGTGATAATCTGCCGGAAATATAGGCGGCAGATTAAACTTGACAGGAAGGAATAAATTTATTACAATAAATTATTATAATTTATTAAATTATTAAAAAAGCAACCTGTAAATAAAACTCAAGTGACTTTAACACCATAGATTAATAAATAGTTATACCTCCAACTGAAGTATAAGTACTGAGCATAACAACGATTTGCCGTATCTGCATTATCTAATCTATGGGGCACCTGTTAACAGCATTGTTTATTATGCGCGACCTTCGCAGACTAGAAATAGAAACGAACCCGGCACCTCGTATATCGATCACGCCGTGTTATACTCTCGTACCGGATTCGAGTGGAATTCGGGGCTTTGTTAAACTAGTACGTGCATGAGAATTGCAAAATAAATATGGCCCTAAAACTATGTAAGTAACCAAACATGAAAGGAAATAAGAAGGTTGTTGGTAGGATGAAATGCTGTCTTATCAAAGTTGATGACTGAATTAATGTTCCTCACATTCAGAATTCTGTTGCTATTTTAACCCCTCAAGGAATCCGCCTTTGCAGTTAGACAGTGATATCAAACGAAACGAAGAAAATACTAGAAGTGGTACTTCTTTCGCCTTCTATTACGGTATGGTATTCCGTGATTTTCTTAAGAGAACTGAACAATATTTTTTACACTTACAACATGCATTGTTTTAACAAATCGTATCTAAAATTCAATTCTACACACCCGCCTTTAGTGCTTCAAATTGCTTCAAGTAATAAACAAGTAATAGAATGTTTAGACAATTGCTAACAATTGCAGACTGCGGTCTAAGTTTTACTTCTCCCAATCAATAAGAGTCAGATTGTCGGGTCCATTGTTCTCTCGCGTAACAAACAGCACAGCTTTACAACGTATCGATCAAACTGAGGACACGTGAGGTATGAGAGCGTCGAGCGAGATATATCTGTGTCAGGAATAAGCACTCTTGTATTTATATTTAATTTGTTAGATTTGTTGATGTTGCAAAATTGAATGGCAGCGTTTGCAGAACACGTCCAAGAAGAACTTCCCCCTGCTTAACTGGTCACCCTATCTCTGGGTTACAGGCGTGAGCGCATATTTATTTTTATTATTTATAATAGGTTCGAAATAAAGATGACAAGTCTGTAAGCAAAGGGTATATAGGCTTTGACGCTAAAATTCGTGAATTCCAAAATATTTTCGAAAAACAACTTTTTTCATATAGCCTTTTAACACAAATTACAATATTTACGATGAAAGTGTAATGGACGCTATGTATGTACGTTTCTTTGTTTACATACTTTCCATCTCTATTTGGAATAAACTATTCTCTCTCTTTACGTCTACTAGCGATTCCCGGCTTCACACAGGTAGCCAAGCACAGGTACGCCAAAAACTTGTTTCCAATTAACACAAAACAATCAGCTATGTGAACTTTCCCTTCCCGACCATTCCAATCACTACGTCTATTCATGAAAATCATATAAAATTAGTTCGGTAGTTTTTGAGTTTATTTCGTTACAGACTGACGCGGCTATTGGACTTTATCCTAACTAATATTATATGCGAATGTCAGTTTGTTTGTTTCTAACATTTTAACTCCTTAACGACTTGTACCATCATTAAATTTTCACACACATTGTACTGTTGGTACTTACCTTTTATCCCGAGAATAAAACTGTTCCCGAGGTACATAGTACCTTCACTTACAACATCGGTTGCCATGGTAATGTTCACGTTTTGTCATTAACAATTTTTTGCCTCATTTTGCAATTCGAAGTAAGGGGTTATTAAATGATTAATTAGAAGTAAATTCATAATATTAACTCAAATATAAGTCCAAACTCGTCACAAAACTGTCTTTTGGGAACTGAACAGGTCTACTTCAGCAGTGGGCTACTAAAAACGAATGAATGAATGGATATTGTTAGTTATTCATTCAAATATATATTGCAAACATCAGTATGACTCATTCCCAGGTTGGAGTTTCTCTCCAATGTAAGAAAACAGCGCGTGTTATTTTGAACATAAAAATGTTTCATGCTTCGTAACGTTTTTACGATGATAATAAACTATTTAATCGCGACAAATATTTTGATATTTTAATCCGTTGCTGCGTTTCATACGCAAAAAGACATACACGTTATTTGAATTTGATTTACATTGCGTCCTCCCGCGTGTTCACTTCAAGTACTTCATATAAGACTGCTTAGTTTACAAAAGAGTTTAACGCTAGAGATAACAAACAAACAAGCAGCTCGCCTGATATGAATCACCTGTATTGTATCTTTATTTTTCGTAAACTTTGAGCAACTATCTAATTAAATTTCAGGATGTTGTGACTAAGATACAGAAGGTTTTGCTTCGGTGGTTAAGGTATGTTGAAAGGATGTATGAAAACAGTCACAAATAGTCTTACCAGTGGTAGTGTCCGCAACTATAACAACTGTTGCGCGAATTGGTCGGCTCTACCGGTCAAATACCACGACTTCATGGAAGACAGGCGTGAAGTAGAAGTATCCCTGCGTTTTATCTGATGAGTGATAAGCCGGAAACCTAATCCTAGTGCTTTTCCCCTTCCTATCATTTTCCAATGAGAGAAGGATCTTACTCTTCCCGAGTAAGAGAATTTGACTGGGGCAGAGGATGGATAGGAAAGGTACGCAAATGCATCGGCAATTAGTTAGCTTGTTGCAGATGTATATTGGTAGCGCTCATTTATTATCGGATGACCGACTTGCTCTTCTAAAGATTGGCAGGAGAAAAGAAGATTGGCAATAGAAATGTATGTTGTGAAAGTGAGAAGCAGTGTTCGTAGGGTCATCCTAAGCGATTTTATGTGGACCAGATCCGTGACATGCTAAAGGAAGCCGGCAGAAGGTGCCATGTGGAAATCCGTAACCTCAATAGGTACTCACGCCTTAAGAAGTTTTCACTCAAAAAAGTTCGTCGAAACTGTTCAAAAAATCGAATTGAAGCATGTTGCTGACGCATGTTGTTATTATAGTAATAAAATATTAGTATAAGGAATCGGTTCCTCAAATAGGCCAAATATCGCCTATTTTAAAAATCGACTCTGTCGACCTCGAATGTCGCAAAAGCTAGAAGAAGTATCAACATGCGAAAATAATTATCCGGTAACTATAGTAAAGCTTTTGAAATAAAAGTCAAAAGTACCATCTGAACAAACATTGTACATTTTTTTTGCATATCAGACATAGAAAACAAACGTACGTAACAAATGAAAAAGATATATTTTCGCAGATTAAAAACCTCATGACTTTGAAACTGGCCAGTAACAAAGCGCTTACAGAAAAAAAAAACACTCAGCCATTTTATTTTCCTCGGTCTTTAAAAGAAATATCGCATCAACATTTGTCATGCAAAAATATTTTTGCACATCATTGCCTAAATAATTCGTCGCCGGCCAAACGAATTACAAACTTGCTTTTGCTGTCAAGTCGACGCCAACAATTTTCTTTCTATTAATATAACCCTTATTGCAAAAACAATAAAGTTCACTTTTCTTTGTTAAAAAATTGTCTATCGTAGCAATACTTTTACAAAGTTAACCTTATTTGCATACGAAAGCTCCCTCATAACGAGTACCGAGGCCGGTTTACTACGAATGACTCCGAATAAACTTTTCCATTGCTGCATAAATAAAATTTTCTTAATCCCAAAATAATTATTGTGTTATATTTCTTAAGACACAATAAAAAAAACAATTTATGTTGTAAAAGTGAGTGAGGCAGTGTTGGTAGGGGACGCCCTAGGAAGACTTATATCTATCAGATTAATGACTTACTAAAAAGGGGCGATATAAGGAGCACCAATAACCGACGAGCATGCATGCGTAGATGTATCAATGTAGAAGTGAGAGAGGTGTGCCAGGATCGCGCCAAATGGAAATCCATGATCTCCACCTACTCCTCTGGGTTGCGGGCGAGAGCACATATTTTTTTAATATTTTTTAACACTTTCGAATTTATTTAGTGATTATTGAAGTTACATTTTTAGGATATTATTTAATAATATAATGTATACTAATATTATTATTATAAAAGTTATTTGTTATTAGATTTACTAATGTACTCGAGGGGATTCCATTTTATATGTATCCCAGAGGAACCTGACTTAACTCTGTAATCAACGCACAGTCAAAACTACTGGACCTTACTGAAACTTTACAAAAAGTTTTATTTTTGCGATGTATGCGAAGAAGGGCCTTTTGTAATTCAACCCTTAAACGGTGAGAGGTAAATTACTATTACATGGAAAATCAAATATGCTGAAGCAATTGTTGCCACTAAGTACCGACGTGAATTTTCATTCTTGTTTCACAACAGGAAGTGTGTTGGTCACACACGACACCGTTGCGCGACGTCGGCGGCTTTTCTTCTCAATACAACACAAATTCTGCACACGCTTTCAGTCAGATTATATAAATATAAGGAATTAGACCCGTCGTACTTCCGTCCCGAATCGCGCCCGCTCTATGCTGTGTGAATCGCGCTAGACGTCGCTTCGACGGACTTCTTTATTAATATGCATTTATTAATAAACCTAACGACAGGCATGTATGCGTAGATGTTGGAATCAAGAGAGGTATGCCAGGACAGTGTCAAATGCAAATCCATAATCTCTGTCTACTCCTCTCGGTTTCAGGTGTAAATGCTTATTTATTATAGAGACTTTATTATATTGTAAAGCTATAAATACATGTATGTACTGACGATTGCGTTGAAGGTTTATTCCTTAACTTTCTTTTTTTTTTCTTTACTTTTTCTTTTTGCGATCTCTCTATCAAGTTTCAGTCCAAAGTCTAAACTTTAAAAAGCTAAATGTGCTTCAGCCCAACTAACGAGAATTTCCTCTTGGGGCCCACCTCTTGTCTGTCTTAAAAAATAGGTCCACTGTTTGGCTGACGACCGATAGTTTGGGAATTTCTAGTCTATACAGAGTACGAATAATGTAGGTACATTTATAGTTACGTTTTGAAAGCACTACAAATAAGGTCTTATGTAGTCGTATATTTCTTCCCTGTTGGATACGTCCTTTCAGTTACACGTGATATTTTGCAACCGCACGTGTTTGCTTTTTCAGTATAACGACAGAGTTTGAAGCGCGAGGTCGTATTACTCGTGCCTATTCGCCACTTCAGAAGTTTTTCGTGCGAGATTTTAGAAATTTAAATTTAGAAGATACGTATTTATGATAATGTATTTTTTATCGCGATGACCGGACAGTGATAGTCAAAGTGTTTTTTTTTTAAGTTTTATATAATCAGTGATTTTGTGGAAATTGTCTTTATATATAGATAAAAAAGTGAGAGTGTCTATGTGATGTTTTTAAATAGATGTTGAAAAAGCTGAAATGTACTGAAATATAAAAAGTTCAGTGTTATTTTTTAGACATCTACGAAGTGCGTAAAGGGAAAGCAAAATACTTTTGCCTTTATGTCAGTAAGATTTGACAAAAGAATGTTATTTGAGCTGATTTTACGAGGTCAAGGTCCGATGTATGTAGTCTATTATTCATTTTGTCTATGTCAAAGAACAATCAAACTTTAAGAAACATAAGCATTAATGTTTCCTTTATTCAAAAAAGTCAAAGAAAGTACGTTTTATTTTTAATATGCCTAGATTACTACGATGTACCAGCAGACTTAATACAATTGCTAATGAATTAGTTTTTTTAATCGATATAAGAACACTTACACTAGCTATTGTGACATATTTTCCCTCTACAATATTATCTATACTAATTAATTATATAAATAATTAACTATAAAGGGAAAATATTTGATTTTATGTTCTGGATAAACTCAAAAACTTACTGAACCATTTTTAAAAAATCTCACACCAATTGAAAGCTCTTCTGTCATCGAGAAAGCTAGTCTATGGTATATACTTTTTACTACCCGAGCGAAGCTGAGGCGGTCTGCTAGTAATGTGTTAAATAATATATCTCTCTTAATCCTACTACGATAAACAAATACAATCACTATAGTTCCCTGGGTATAAGCGGTAGGCTCTGGAATGGCAAAAGAATTATTTCAATCGGTTAAATGGTATCAGGGGTCATCATCATCCTGCCCTTTTCCCGCTTTATGTGGGGTCGGCATAATTGGTTTTCGACTTCCATGTCAATCTATCATCCGTCATTTCAGTCGTCACTCCCTTCTTGACCATGTCATCTTTCACGCAATCCATCCATCTTTTCTTAGGCCTACCCCTACCGACATATCCCTCTACATTCATTTCTAAGACTTTCTTTGTCACATGCCATTCTTCCCTCCTCATAACATGCCCGTACCATGCTAACCTTTTGCTCCTTAACTTTTCCACTAGCGGTGCTACTTTCAGGCTTCCTCTAATATACTCGTTTCTTACCTTATCCATTCGTGTTACTCCACACATCCATCTTAACATTCACATTTCTGCCGCATGCACTCTATTTTCATCTGTTTCTTTAATAGCCCAACATTCCGATCCATACATTATGACAGGTCTTATGATGGTACCCTTTTAAAATAAATATTTCTATATTGGTATCCTAATATTATGATTACGAATGTGAGTTTGTTACGCTTTCACGCGTTCTCTACTCAACCTGTCATAATGAAATTTTGTTCACACATTTTCAATAATAGAGAAAATGGCTTAGGACACCTTTTAACCCGAAAAAAAACCCTACTATCGGTTGCCATATTAAGTCAGTGTGACATGACAATAAAAACTTGACATTTCTATTGTCATGTCATACGTTACCATGGCGACCGATAACAACTTTTTCTATATTACCTAAATATTATACGCGAAATCGAAGTGCAAAAAAATACAACTAGGAAAATTAGAAATGAACGCGTGCGAAGCCGCGGGCGACCGCTGGTGGTATTTATGTTCACATTTTCATTGTGGCGAAATTGTAGTTTATGGCATTTATTAACTCTGTGGCGATCTTAATTGTAACAATTGTCCTTCATATATATACTATATAGCTTAGTATCGCGTGGATATATACTTTTTTTTTCTAATCCAGACTTATATTAATTTGTTAGTGACTAGGTTCTGTTCTGTCACTAAAACTGTTTCTTAAATATCAATCTTTTAGGGTCTTGTTTTCTAGGATACGGGTGCCACCTTTTTCTGAAAAAAAAAATGTCTGTAAATCTTCAGACTAAGTACCTGTGATTTGTTGTCAACCTATACAGGCCTCTCAAACACATTGCTTATATTTTAACATCAAAATTGTAAATGTAAGTTTGTTTGTTACGCTTTAACACCTTATATTAAACGATCATTATGAAATTTTGCGCACACATTGCCACACAAGGAAATAACATACCTTTCCGAGGAATAAAGGTAGCCCCCTTTTTGACATTTTGTTACTTTCACCACGTAAGTTACCACTGTTACTGTGATTGGTTGACGTTTACTCGATACAATAATTTCCAACTAGGATAAGAATCGAATGGCGCACGAAGCCGCGGCTAAGAGCTAGTAATCTATAAATCTTTTAATATAAATATCCCAATGTCTTGCGAAGAAACGATAACACGGGCGACGCAGGTGCTACGAACATTTTTTTATATCTACTCGGAGATTTGGTTCGTGGAAATTTCCCTGGTGAAGTATTTGATAACTGTTATATTTTGTACCTTATTGTGATATATTTAAATAACTACACAACAAAACAACAAATTGAAAATTAATTACACTAGTTCATTAAGGAGTACCGGCAGCCGACGAGCTTGTATGCGTAGTAGCCGTAGTATGGAAATTCATAATCTCTGCCCACTCCCGAAGATTTTATTTTAGTAGATTGTAGAAAATAAATCGAATGACATCTCACTCTTCGAATCGAATCATTAGGATACAGGAGGTCGAAATGTCATTATTATTTCCTTTTCCCACTTATGAGGGGTCGGCACGGTACGACCATAATATTATGAACGGGCAAGTTTGTAAGTATGAATGTATGGATGTTTGTTACTATTTCACGCAAAAACTACCGAATGGATATTAATGAAACTTTACAAAACTATAGCTTTTACATCTGAATAACATATAATTTATAAAGATATGTGAATAGTTTGTGAATTTAATTGTCCAGTAAGGAGGAAAAGATTCCGCCATATTGTAGCTATTCTGATGTACGCTGCAATAACCGTTAGAGTTACACGTAATGTACAATGGAAATGTTTACCTTAAATAGTCCTACAAGAAAGCCGGCGACAGCATGTATCTATCCTTTATTAGGAAGTATTTAATTATCGCTAAAATAGTGAACCATATAATTATAGGGCGGAACAAAGTTTGCCGGGACAGCTAGTACTGTATACATGTTTTGGTTACAGATTTTACGGCCGCCTGCATGTCTGACGCCAACCCTTCTTATTGTATATATACATACCTTTTTATATAGATATCCGTGGGAAACATTACCCTTCTGTCAATCGGGCAACGAGATCATATTGATGAATGATTTCTTCCAAAGTTTAAAAGAAATCCGATGCCTTCCTTATAAAGCCATACATCATTACAGAATATTATGGCTGCATTAATATTATAATATTCCAAAAAGGTAGGTAGGTAGTTGTGTAGGTGTTTTGATAGCTGACCGTCTGTAATGAGGGTAATCTTGATGCATTGTCACCTGTGTCAAAATCATCTTTAACTGTCCAAGATTCATATTCTTGTTACATAAATAATGTTTGTAACTTAATTTGTATATTTTTAATTCCCATGACCTCGTCTACGTGGAAATTTTACTTTGAGAAGCGAATTTCTATATCGCCAACTAATTTTCAGTTTTTTTTGGACTTTGTTTCACATGCCCATTGTTTTTTATGTACGAGTACTAATTAGTAAGTGGTACTTATGTATAATAATAAAAGTTAAATTTGTGAATTTAAATGTATATACCCATACCATATTGCAGACAAAAATGTTACATACCTCCAGATGGAGCATCCGGGACCCCAAACCCCCGCTACACGAACACAAAACCTTCGGGTTTGTAATTTGAAAAAATGACGGTTTGTGCTATGAAATCATATAAAACTATATCTCAAAGAAAGATAAGTGGATGAACATTTTACAACAGATCAATTAATTTTACAATGTATCCTAAGCATTTTATACACAGTTAAATATAAATAATATCAATTTTAATCATAACAATACTGTTGCCATAGGTTCGAAGTGTTGTCCTATACAAAATTGTATTAACCTTAAAAATACAACGATATATAAAAGACAATAGATTAGAAAAGTCTTGTTAAAATACTAATACTAATTATAAAATATTCCATCAATGACTTTATGAAATAAATGCGTGCAAAGCCGCGGGCAATAGCTAGTAAACGTTACTAGGAATGAAAGAAAAGAAAATATCTTCATGTAGCGGGGAATGATAGGGGTTTTGTTTATTTAAAGAAACATCGTATACCGGGCGTTGACACTACTTACTTATTCACATTCATTGCTACGGCTCTTCTTTTAATAGAAGTTCCCTCGCAGATTCAGACAGACTGAACTACAATAATACTAAAATATATTTAATTTTTGTCGCTTTTACGACTAAGTTTCTTTTTACCGTCCGTAATTAAACTGATTTAATGTTTTGACTTTACAAACAAAATGATATACAAGATGTCAATTTTTAAGAGTGTAAGTGGATGAGTCTGTGAGTGGGTTAGAGAGGGAGAGTGGGCTAGACGGTAAGTCAAATTGAATGTTGGCTTGAAAAGATTTTGGTATTGAATGCAAGAGCTATATTTTCTTATTTTAGGGACCGTAAGCCTTTGATAACAAAATTATGTACTGAAACGCACAGAAGCATAATACAAATGATACCAATAATGGATGAAATGGATACATCATTGAATAACATTCATAAACATACATATAACAGTGGCCCGCAACAACATCTGTTGCACGAATTGTCCGGCTCCACCGGTGAAATACCACGACCTCACAGAAAACAGGCGTGAAGCAGAAGTACTCCACGTTTGGTCTGATGAGGAGGCGTAGTTCAGTCCTCTTCACCTTTCCATCCTTTCCTCATAAGGATAGGGTGGACACGGGAAGAGGATTGGACGGGAGGGTGTTAACGGGGGAAAAGGAAATATCCGTTTTCCTGTCTATTTGGATGTCTATGGGTAGCGCTCACTTAACATCAAGTGATTCGCTTGCTCATTCGCCACCTTCTGCCATAAATAAATCATACATCAGTTTATACAAGCATTTATAATATTAAGTAGGATTGTATGAAATTAACTAAGAATATACTTTGTAGATAAAAAAATAATTGATAAAACATGACGATACTGGCAACAAAATAAAAACTATTACAAAACTTCGATCGTAAAAAAAATAAAACGGTGCAATAAAACAAAATGGCGCGCTAATTATATATGTTATAACCCCGTTGAATTTACGAGTCGTAAAGTCGGCCAGTAGCCGGCGTTGTCTTAATACCAGACTTTGTAGTTTTACGACTATACGGTTGTGAGGACGATGTTGTTTAACAATTGTCCAGAGGCCTGCGCCTCTCACTGTTCGCTTCTGAATAGATTCCGTTTTCAGAATTAATATGTGTGTGCATTGATGCAAAATGTTACCTAATCGTTTCATGTAAAATTAGCAGTCAATGCTCACAACGTCATAATGCTTTAAAGAGTTTTGAGATCTCTCGTTGAGCGAAGCCCCTAGCTGAGCCAATTTTTGCTAAACAGTACGGATTCGGGAAAAAGGTGGGAGCACTTTTTTCCTTTCCCTCGTCCTAGCGAATCAGGGTCAGATTCATATTCTTTACCGTACAGGGCCAGGGTCAGATTCATATTCTTTATCGTACAGGGCCAGGGTCAGATTCATCTTCTTTATTGTCTCAGGGGCAGGGTCAGATTCATATTCTTTATCGTATCAGGGACAGGGTCATATTCATCTTCTTTGTCGTATCAGGGTCAAAGTCATATTCATCAGTCTCGAACGCTTGTCTGAAGGCGGTAGATAAAAAAAAACATTTTGCAGATTTCCATATGATTTACTTACAACAATAAACGCAGTGTGAGTCACGAGGAAGGTTTGGTTACAGAATTAATTACGACGTTTTATTAATTGGGTTCAAACAAGCCGGTGACTAACAAAAAACCACATTAAAAAGGTACACTTATTAAAAAAAGGTAAAATGTAAGGAAGTAAACAAATAAAGTTTAACTAATACAATAATTCATAGTTTGATAAACTACAAAACACACCTTAATTCTGTTACACATGCCATGCATTGTTATTTAAATTTTAACACCTAGATGGCGTTATTCGCAATCATAAAAATGGCGATAACGGGACAAACTATTTAAATTATTGCATTGTCATTGGGTGATTCAAATTAATCCGACATTTTGAAAGGGTTCAAAATCACATACAAACAAACCTACACACAATAAGCTAATAAAATCGTGTTAATAAATACGTCAAAGAAATCTAAAATCTTAAACTTTGATAACTTAACCTTGAAATGTTACATAGTAAGCGGTGTATTTATAAGTGCGCTGCTATTTACATCAATTCTAAGATATATTTGAGTGAGTACAATGTAACAAACATATTCATTGTTCAGCATCACTCTAAAGCATGTACGTACTCGAATGTAAACAACGACGAAACAATATCCCGCCAGAAATATCATTCGCGGTGTATCGGCGTTCCGAACAGACAGAATCGCATTAGACTGCACGTCCGTTAATTTGTGTTTAATAACTTTTATAAATATAATAAATACTCAGATGAGTAGGCAGAGATTACCGATTTCTATTCGGTATGATCATGCCTCCATTGTGATTCATATATTGCACATACTTACATACATATATAGGTTCAAATTCAGACTTTTATAGATAAAATTCATAAGCAAAACCTAAATAAATAATTACTGCATACTGATCTGCACTGCACATCAAATAACACTTTTTAAAAATCAAATGGATGGAGGTAAATTGTAAATTGCCAATGCGCATGGTTGCCATAGTCATAACGTGACAGTACATATATATATATAGGAACGTACAGATAGGCTACGTTGACGTTTTACTCCGTCTTGAATAGCTCGGGCGTCGGGCGTTAGGGTAAGGAGAATTACACGTAGCGAATTACATTAAGACATTACAAAATATAATCTTGGATCGATAGTACAATAAGTAGACTGGGTTCATGTAACGACACTCCACCAAACACGTAGCGCGTGTCCACGATGCAACCCGATTGCCGTCTTTGTAATGTAATGACCGCTACCAGGTTCGCCGTTACGCTAGAGCTTGGGGTTGTAATACAAAGACACCTATCATTTTAAATACCAGAATTTTATCAGAAGAAACCTTATTTTATTAATATTTGGTTTTATTTTTAAAAGAGTTCTATACAATTACTATAACCCTTATCTTATTGAAAATAATAATTCCTTAATTATAAATAAGTTAAATTCTACGAGAATTATTTTGTCAGCCATACGTCTTAGTTACCGCTGATGTCACGTCGATGTAAATTGACAAGGTCCCAGCCAGCAACCCACGGGACTAATATTTATTTATATCATAAGGGAGCAAACGAGCAGACGACCGTATACTACAAAAAGTTATTATCGAGGCCCCATGAACATCTGCAACACCAGAGGAACTGCAGATGCGTTTCCGGCCTTTAAGGAAACAGTACGCTCACTTCTTGAAGGACCCTAAGTCAATGATCTGGTCAAGCGTCCACAGATTGACAGCGGCAGGGGATCCAACTTTGTGACTACTCATGGGAAGGCCTACATTCAGAAGTGGACATTTGTTGGTGGAAAACGAATTTTACAAAATAAATACAATATTCAGATAAACACTACAATGTGTGGTAAATTAATATTAGGCAGAAGCCGTCAAAAGTGTACTATTTAGGTAGAGAATCTGACATAACTGTGTTGCATGTGTCAGACCCTTCTCACTTTGTTTTTAAGTTGTCCTTCCGCCCTCACTCAAGTTAATAAAGTTACTCAATAAAAATAACGTTCTGTGATGTTTTGCGGGTCTAACTAAAAGAACACTCCACGTGCACGTTTAGTGCCAGTCTTTCGAAAGCTGTCTACCACCTTGTAACTGAGTGGACAGTGCTTATTATTCGGGTTATTGAGTTCAATTCTCAGGTAATATAAATATTGATCACAACTCTATCAGCCTTACCATTTGTTATCTGTGACTAATAGACTAGCTGAACAGCTATTTTCAAATGATGAAATGCAATTATGTAGAATAACCAAGAAGATTCACAAAGATTTTCATAACACTCTTTATTTTTAATTTACAAAATATACAGCGAGAATGTGAATTGATTGAATTTGATCTGTATCGGTGTATTTCATATCTATAAGACCCTACCATCTGTTACTTCGCGCAATGGATTTCGCTAAGAACGGTATACCGTGCCAAAAATATTACAAGAATGAGTTGGGAACATTCCCGATATATTTAGGGCTGGTTTGTTTATCTAGTTTCATGATATAACATCGGAAAATATAATACTGGTGTTCAGAAATGAACATATGTTTCGGACGCAGTAACGTGTGACGTAGAAGTTGATCAGATCTAAATTGATTGGGTCCATTGGATGGACGGCAAGGGACAAAGGGGTGGAGCGCTCTGCTCGTTGATACATGTAGAATGGCAGAAAAGATGCGTGATGTGTGACGGCAGCGTAAGTGACAAAAGGTATTGAAGAATAAACTAACGTACACCGCCATCTGTTAGAAAAGTATGGAACTTATGGAATACTCATAGCAATATTTATTATAGTGATATTGCAATATAGAACACGGAGGTCATTTCAAGATCTACCAGTCCTATCTCTCAAGTTGGACCAGATTACACATAGTGTACAAAATTTCATTAAGATCGCTTGAGTAGTTTCGGAGTTCTTCGCGGACAAACATCGTGACACGGGAATTTCGAATATTTAAATGATGCCGTTTATCATAATTGTGTCCAAAACACTCAGCATCTTTCAAGTGCATATCAGCTTATGCAAATACGATCGCAACGGCATAAAAATCGCGCCCCGTCTACATCGCTCTTTGCGCAACGAGGTCGCTCATTTGAATTTAAAACGCCGGGAAATGTACATAAAATAAGTCAAATGATAACGTCAACTTGTAGGTCAAGTGTAGTGTGGTAATTATATGTGGGATACACTTTAATATATCGCATCAGTTAGGCTTCGCTTCTCGAAATCATCGTTAGCATTTGTTTTTACATTATTTAAAAACAAAAAGGAAATAAAAAACTTTAACTTTAGAAACTCCTTCAAATGAATAGGATTGGCTCAGCATTGGTTGTGCGCTCAACACTGATTTTCAGCGCCGCCTTATCGTGTTCCAACATATTCCGTACAAATACGTGCACATACACACTCGTGCCAACATAAATACAGCCCAGAGACACGACGAGCGGGCGGTAAGCAAGGGTATACATAGTATAACTAACATCCTCACTACATTTCACCTCCTGACTACATATTAAGAAGTATGCTATTTTATTATGATTCTGACTACCTCGTTCAAATTTTTCTCCCTTTACTTCTACATTTTGTAATGTATTCGTCGTAATAATTGTACAAAACATAATACACATTGTTCATATTTAAAGAGATGCGTTTAGCAAAAGTTTTTGCTAAAAAGCTTCTCAAAGGGCTCTAGAATCTTTCGTGAAGGAAACAAAGTTGTATCCGGCTTTATCTGGGTCACTGTTATAAAGCCGATTCAAACAAGATAGGACGTACAAGGATAACCCTCCTCGGAACATTATTTAGCAAAGAGAAAGCCGCGGAAGCGAAATTGAATAGTATGCCGAGACGACAAATGGCATGACGCTCTCTCAGGCCATGATGCCCTACGCTACCCATCTCGACTCTCTTATATAAGTACATTCTGTTTATTAATTAAAATTAGTTCTAGAAACCTTATTCCGTTTTATTTCACTCCATTTAAAAAATTCTAATATTCCCGTCCCGTGACGATTTTATAATGAATAAATTACTGCTTGTCCACAATCCAACCAGCTGTTATATGAAGATGACATCATAAACCGGTAAACACTAGTTTAGGACATATTCACTCGCTTCTTGCAAGTGGCTACGTCATAATCTGACGGAAAAGCTGACGATAACCCCTCCATTTCTTTGTCGTACGCGCAATAAACGATGACCCAAATCGCTTCATTCATACGCGAGATACATCGACAACAAAATAAGAATAGCCGTATGTTTAAACGTTCGATGGTAAAACAAAGATATGGTAATTTATATGGTAGATGTGCTGACAAACCTGCACCTATCAGTGTCTGCTGCCTGGACTAATGTAGTCGTCACTTAAGCGTTAATCTTCAGTATGGCCTTAACTTAACGTAACATACGACATAAGCCATATTTCCTGACGTAGTGAGTAAAATCAGCTCAAATTACGAGTCCAACAAGAAAATCTGACTCATTATGCATTAAAAACTTAAAGACGTACAGAGAACATAAACAAATTAACAACGTGGTTACAGTTTAAAAAGAAGAATTGCTATTTGTGTAAAGTGACTTTATTTGAATGACGTCATAGCTTCTATTCATCTATTATATCAAAGTACAGCACATTGTAGTAATTAAACACGTCAATTAAATGCGGTACTCGTAACATTAGTGCAGTAAAAGTATATGACACGAGCGAAGTTTGCTGCGTAAACAACGCGCGGACGCCATCTTGGCTGTCATCGGCCCGATTTTGTTGCGAAAACTATCTAAAAGTGTATTATCTACTACATAAAAGTGTAAAATTAGTATTATAGCAATTTAACTAAATTACATGCGATATTCGTGGCATAAGTGCAGTAAAACTGTAATCGCGCGAACTTCACTGCGAAGACGGCGTGCAGGCGCCGCCATTTTGGCCGTCATCGGCGATATTTCGGCGCAAAAACGGCAAGTTGTCGCACGGCCTGTGCGCGGAGTGCGTGCGGCGGGCGGGTCGCGCGCGCACCGGCCTCGCGCGCGACCTCATCGAGTCATGTCCTGAGAGGGTCATGGAGACGATCTCCGAGGATGCTGAAGCGGAGTTGGAACTTGGTAAATATACTGATGCTTACAATTACTTACATTCCCATGAGCCAACAGAAGCAGTTGTTGCACGTAGGTCGGCTTGACCAAAAGCGAAAGATAAGGGCGAAATTCCACCTTAAGATTTAGGTGCTGTGAACCCTATTCTCTCTACTTCTCCACCTATTCATTTCTTATCGATTTTCTCCTTTTCTACAAAAAGGTTGGCAAACATCCGTAACACTTTTTCCTGTTGTGAATCTCTACCTATAGACATCCGTAACAACTATAGGACGCTGGTTCCCTTCAACCATAAAAAATGTATCATTTTATTATAAGATAAAAGAAGAAACTGATTGATATGTCAACGCACTACTACTGGGCATAGAGACATGAAATATAGCACAGAGATTTCTGTTATTACGTAGGCGAGCGCTATAAAAGGGTTTTTCAAAATTCATCCCCTAAATATCTAAAGTAGGGGGTGAAAGTTCGTATGGAGAAACAACTAACTAGTAACCAGTGAAGCCGGGGCGGCTCGCTAATTTTATATTAGACAATCGAGTAACAGTTCGGTGAGTATCTTCATGATTATTTACTTATAAATCAAGTACAATTTACGACCCATCTCCTTGTGTTTCTATTTACCTAAACTTCCGCAGTAAAAGAAAAGTAAACGTGTACTATTTGTATTTCAGTCAGTTGAAATATGGTAAAAAATGATATATTGATTCATTATAAATTGATTTATTTCATACGAATTCACACAAATGTGATGTATGTGTTATCATAAGGTCTTATTTATCCTCTCTGCGTGTTTAGTAAGCGGTAAATCATTAAAATGTTTGTTTACAAATATTTTCCCTTCAGTTCGATGGCCGGTGTAATTACGTAAAGAGTTTGCGTGTTTGTTATACTTTTATTTAATGATTAATTAATTCCCGAGGAGGGTTGATGTCAGACAGGCGGCCGGCCCTAAAAGCTGTAGCCAAAATCTGTACAGTATGGTCTACAATCATACTGTGCTGACCCTATATGAGTGGGAAAAAGCCTCCTCAAAGCTTAAGTTAAGGACTGTTTATGCAGGCACGAGCTTCGTTAAAGTCTTGTCCCTACTCGAGCTTTGGTAACAGCTCTCCCGGTCATGGGTACCGCCACTGCGGATTTGAAGGTTGCATAAAGACTTTTCGTCGTCTAAGAGCTTCTTCCCATATAAGAAACCCCAATATAGTAATGGTCCAGCATCGCCTCCTAACGTCGGATCTGCTCTCTCTTCTACGTCTCTTCTTTCCCTTACTCTACCTACCTTTTGCTACACACTGACACTTCATACATAGCTCCGATATTTGCAGATATTGCCAGGTAACGGTAGCTTAATAACATCTAGCTTTTGATTTTTTAGACATCAATGCAAGTTACCTCACCTAAAAACAGTCCCGGACAAAAGTCTATATTAAAATAAACGCGTCAAAGATCAAAAATAGATGATGTATACATTGGTAAAATAGACATTGAATATTATTTTTAAAATGTAGAGTTGAATGACCTGATGCGGTGTGAGGTACAGCGGTGTCCGGTGTCCAAACAGTGCAGTTTGAAAGCGCGCTAATGCATTATACAAGCGGTAATCTCGAGAGGAAAAGTTTTATGTGACATATTGCAATTTTTTAATCATTTAAGCAGTATTTCATAATTAAAATAAATATTCGAGCTCGTGATCAAAGGATGATGTAATGGATTTTTCACATCACATGATTATGGCGCACCTCTCTCGCGTATTTGCTTGTAAGCTACGTAAAAAATGATATCCAATGATACCTAAACATCTACTTTTTTAGGTACATTATTGAAGTAAAACTTCTACACAGAATGGGGGAGGTATTGGGATTTTTCTGTCACGAAAAAGCATTATGGATGGCTGGAGGGAGTTTTTTATGGTTGTTAATTCATAGCTCCGCTTCTGATTTACCGATTCTGATGTTTTTTAATACGACAGGTAGAGCTTGCCATCTGGACCCATTTTATTTAATCAAAAGTAGATTTTACAAATTAGTACGCAACATTAATTTAAGTTAAAACGAATAGCACAGCGCCATTTCCTTTGACAATTTGTTTTTTTTTCAATAATTCACTTATTAATTTATTATTATATTATTATTACTATAGTATACTGTCATCGTTCCATCAAAGCTTATTTTTTAATTCAGTTTTACTCTTTATTTAGATTTAAATCTAACATACTTCTTATAAAACATCGGCCGCCATATGCAATGAAATAGTCTACATTGTTTTTTTATATAATAATCACACTTATGGTTTATTATTTAACTTCAAGCATATTTGTTATTTTAAATTGCTTATATAACACATTTTAAAGCTTACGTCGAATTTCAATAGAATTTTCATCGCACAAGTCTGGTATAATCGGATTAGTTTTGTTGGTCATTATAACTATGTTAGCTAACTAATTTAATCTTCGCCCGTATCCGTACCGTACTACCGTATCCAATGAAACGCTCAAATTACACGCGCTTAGAGTTTTTATTTTTATTTTTAAATGTGTATCGGTGTTTTGGCAGGAGACCAATCTTTGTGGCGATCCATGAGGTCTAAGTCCAGCAGTGAATGACTATTGGCTGCTGAAAGCGAGAGGGAGACATATTTTGATTGCATGTGAACATTTGTGGAATAATATTGTATATGAGTTTCTAATTCCAAAATGATGGACATAGCTTTAATTGTATGTAACTGAGCTCTGAAAAACGGTAAATATTTTTCCCACATCTACCACGACAACCCTAAATGTGCTATTATACTCGCTGTCCGTGGAGTTCTCTCTGTCACAGGGCGTAGTGACGCACCAGTGTAATGTCGATATTAATACTATGCGCCGTCGGAATTGATAAGCGGTTATCAATAAATGGTGCACCCCACGTGCTTGTGTCCCTAGTGAACCGATGATGTATCGCAGGCAGCGAGTGCTTGACACGAGTATTGTAACAACTCAAGACAATGGAATCACCTTGATTGATGTTACGTTTAAAACATGACATCAACGGAGAAATATGTTCTGATCAGTTTTTTACCCTGATTTTCTACTCCAATGATTGTCTTGTCCTGATTTTCTACTCAAATGATTGTCTTGTCCTGATTTTCTACTAAAATGATTGCCTCGTCCTGATTTTCGAATAAAATGATTGCCTTGTCTCGATTTTCTACTAAAATGATTGTCTTGTCCTGATTTTCTACTCAAATGATTGTCTTGTCCTGATTTTCTACTAAAATGATTGCCTTGTCCTGATTTTCTACTAAAATGATTGCCTTGTCCCAATTTTCTACTAAAATGATTGCCTTGTCCTGATTTTCTACTAAAATGATTGCCTGCTGTCTTGTCCTGATTTTCTACTCAAATGATTGTCTTGTCCTGATATTCTACTCAAATGATTGTCTACTGTCCTGTCCTGATTGTCAACTCTAATGGTTTTATATTACGTATTGAGCGAGTTAAGCTTTTGAGAGCTCAATAGACCCCCAATGGGAATTAAAGGTTGTTTAATGTTGGCTTAGTTGCCTTCGTTATAAAGTTTTAATGGTTGACTTACAGCAACAAAGCTTTTATAGAGTGAAAAGTTGAACATGAGAAGCATTTTCAGCTTAGATACTGTTTGATAATTTATTTTAATTTACTTACTCTGGTGCGTCCTACAGGCGTCGTAAATGTGTGGCCACATTGATTATATGAATGAGTAGTGGATTTTTCACTTACAAGTTTTTTCTTCCGGCGATGTTTGGATAAAATTTAATATTTTATGTTTTCTAATAGTTACTTTACAACACTTACATATATACTTGGAGTGGGACTGAGGTGTTTTAATTCCCATTGTCAAAATTGCTGGCGAAGTACCCTTTTATATTCAATTGTTATTTTTGCTCTGATCTCTGAAGAATCACAGTATCTTGAGATCTTGCAGTTGTATGCTTGGTTCGGGATTTGATTTATTAAGTACAGGATCCCAAGTATTTGGTAGTACCTAGCCTTTGAAATTAGACGTTAAGAAGCCACGTTAGACGATATTTGATAAGGGATAGTTAGTATAGGTCGAGTGAGCAACATGCCAAAATACGTCAGCAGCGGATTATTTGAATTTGGAACAGTTTCGGCGAACTTTTTAGGAGCTCGTTAGGAACATTGGTATGATTTTTGATAAGAAATTTTGTAAGGGTAGTCAGTTCAGAACGTGATCACAGAGTAGAGTCCTCCCCACTCTCCCCCTGACCCCTGTACTGTTATGTGCTTTAATATGTAGTATTCGCGTATATATATATAAGAAATCATTATATAACGTAATTCTTTTTTTATTTTCCAAAACTAAACACTGATGTACTAAATACACGGCTCCATTTATCTTCCACGCTCCGAGCGACAGGCAAGTGGCATTAATAAATATTTCCGTTACAAAACCATTTCCCGCGCGACTGTCTTTATGTAAGGCTTAATGGAATCGAGATAATGTGGTCTACCCTCGATTGACTTGTCTGAGCTTTTAGGATTGATTGCCAGTTTTATTTTTGGAAAGATGTACAAATATATTTTCTCCAAAAAAAATTAGCAAGCGATAAATACGGCTTAGATCGAGAAAAAAAAGCGAGTCTTCTGATGTCACATATAATTCGGGGCTGGTTCCTATTAAACATAGTACACTTAAATGAACAACGCATACAAACTTACCATAAGCGTATTAAAGAGGTAAATTACGGCTGACATTTTTATTCCGGCGAGCAGTACAGAAAGCTGTTAGTGGGATATTTAACACCCTCGTCTGTTAATGTGGGTGTGAAAATATGCGACGGAATTTGCCACGTAAACGTTAGTAAGTTTTATTTTGCTTATTACACTACCACTTATTTTTAGCATTTCTTTTTCCTTAACATTTACTTATAAAGTTAAATGAACCTTATTCTTTCTATTTCTTTCTTTCTATTCAGAGAATGACGAATGTTCAATGCAGTAAAACACCATGCAATAGAATGCAAATAATATTAAAATATTTTTTACTATTTGGACATTTATTTCGCTGAAGCAAATCTAAATTTTAGGATAAATTAAATTGATTTCTACCTATAAATAACATTGGTAGAGCCCGTAACAACAACATACCTTGGCTCGACCGGTAAAATACCACGGCCGCACAGAAAACAGGCTTCAAGTAAAAGTATGGTTCTGCGTTTCGTATTCTGCTGATGAGAGAAGTGCCGAAGGCCTAATTTCCTTTCCTAATAAGGAAGCGGAAGAGGCTTGGACGGAGATGGAAAATATGCTTTTTCATGTCTATCCTTCCACTGTCCATTAAAGGAAGGCCATGGTCACTTACCATCTGGTGAACCGCTTGCTTATCTGCCGCCTTCTTCCATAAAGAAGCAATCACGACCGTCCTCCAGAGGCTTAGACAGAAACTAGAATGTCCATTTGGCGCGACCTAGTACACCTTTCGCTTCTATAGTGTGTGTAATATAGAAGCGATACAGTCATACATATACGTTCCGCATACATACACAAGGAACGGTTCACATCTCGCGTCATCTTACAAGGACGAGTGTCTGTTTTAATCTTGTACCAAAATTAATATTTTTTTCCTATTTCTAGAACACGTTGCCATGTTTCTGTTTATGTTATATTTGTTTATAATTTCTGTCTGTTTACACGTGTACGTTAAATTAATATGATCCGACAAAATAAACAATAGTTTTAACACAAACTTATCGAATTTGTTCACGATCCCAATTCGAAGGAATTCACTTATAGTTCGTCATATTGAATTAGGAGACAAACTGGAAATATCTGACTCGTGTTATTTTAGTTCTGGTAGTTAACTGAGAAATTGAATCAATCGGCTTATCTAATGCTCACAGAAGACAGGCGTGAAGTCGAAGTATTTCTGTGACCTTCCTAGTCCTATTCCCCTTTACACTTTTTTCTTATAAGAACGGAAAAGAAGAGGGAAGGGGAAGATGATTTGACAAGGGAGTTGATGAATAGGAAAAGAAAATACCCTTACGGGTAGCGGTCACTTATTATCGTGTGAACCGCTTGCTCGTATCTCATTTATTTGTATATAAAAAAGTTTAAAAATATTTTAGTAAATGTTTTATAAAAATTGATAATATTTTAAAATGTAAACTAAGATTTATATAAAAGCGACTCTGCCTTGACTCCATCAACATATCTCAAAAACTATCGGGAAAATTATTTCACTATTTCCCGCTAACGGACTTTGAGCAAAACACAAAAAGTTTTTCTTTTATCTCTTATCCGGAGATTTAATGAACAAGCATTTTAGGTTTTAATAACAAAGTTAGATCCCTGTGTTATGAAAAAATCTCCACCAGCAAAAGTCGCCCGCTAAAACTAATATCAATTTATCATGCGTGTAATACGCAGGGAGCAAAGAAGGGGGAGGGTGATATAAAACAGCCAAGTAGCAAGTCATCATTATTTTCCTAACGTTTCGCAAGGCCTCTACGGGGTAGGTAGATTTAGAAAAAGTTTTCTTGAGATGAAAAACTATTAGGAAACGTTTTTCAATAATAAACGTGGTCTAATCAATGGCACCGTGTAAAATTATTGTAGGTACAGTTTATTGTAAATTGTATTTAGGAGGGCTAAGTTGTTATAAATGTTCGTAAGAATGCGCAGTTAGCGTAATACAATAAAACTATCTCCTACCAATCGTGTCATCGGCTACGTTTCCGGTTTGGTTCTGTCGGACGTTCTTACATCGGAATACTAAAAGTCAGCCCAAATTGAGGTCACCTATCAGCACTTGAGCCTTGTCACTAAATGAGCGACCTAAGGGCTCGGCGGCCAGTCCGGTAATAAAATATAGTAGCGACCCGAGCAGCTAGAAGCGAGCGAGCTAGAATCCCGATAGTCTTTGAGTTTAGTTGCTGCAAAGCGGATGGAACGCCCTCTGGACTTTGCCACATCAAGTCCGTGGCAATCGTAGATGCCTTATGAAGGAAAACAGATACCTCCTCAAGGTAAACAGATGCCTCCTCAAGGCAAACAGATGCCTCCTCAAGGTAAACTGATGCAGTTGCAGTCACAAAAATACCAACCTTATATTATGTACGTTTTGCTTTCGCCACGACCTGACGACGGTTTAATGGTCAATAATTCCCTCGAAAATATTTTACCAAAATCAACTCATGACTTATAATGGATTTTAATATTCTCTGTGGCCTTAATTGGTTTATCAATTAAAGCCACGGCTTATGTGTTTTAATCCTTTTTTATTAATTAAAAACATACTTTTGTGTTATGTTTGTATTTTATTTATATATAGGTTTTAAATTCGACACAAGTTATTGTCATTGTTAAAAAGAATCGAGAACGTCTTTTTTATTTATATTTTTTTTATTTATTGACAAAAAATCTAAATGATTTTGTTCTCGTGAACAAGTTTCACAAGCGTTGCGTTTGCGAGAGATAAACAGTTCGAATGACAATAACGAAGTTCTATGGGAGAGAGAAAGAAAAATCCACGCTCATAAAGAAAACTGTACCAAAAGTATTATTAACTTGTAAATTTATTTCAATCCAGACTTAGTTATTGTCACTCTGACTATATTTTATGAAAGCTAACTGATCCGGTAAACTTCGGTCTGCTTTAAGTTTTATTAAGTTATAAATGGCTTAAAATTTGCATCATATAAATATTGATATCAAAATAATAATTACAAAAAATATCAAACACGCGATACCAATATATAAAAAGAAACACGTAAGTAAAGCAGTATATGTTATATTGTTAGTGTTACAAATCATCATATTCCTGTCCTTTCCCACTCATGTGGGGTCGGCACAGACCGTAGTCCATGCTGTATAGGTTTTGGCTACAGTTTTCACAGCCGCCTAACACCAACCCCCATCGGGAATGTTACAAATACTCTTAAAATACTTGAAACAATATTTTTGTGTTTATTTTCTTCGTTTATTGTTGTGTCAGTCATAATAATTATTATTGTACATAGTTAAATGAAGGGCATAAAACAATAATGTCCATTGATATAACAGATCAGTGAGAGCTTATTTTGACTTGAAATTCTTCTGATGTAGCGCTTCCGTGTTACGTAAACGTAGCGGCCACAACGCTTGAGAAGATTGATTCCCTTAAAAGTACGCTCCGTATAAAATGAAACTAAATAAAAATAAAAAAGACAAGTCAAGTTATAAATTTAAATTTCAAAAGTTATTGATGGTAGGTAGAGATTACAAATTCCCGAGTGAATAGTATAGAAGACTACACTCATACATCGTCATCAACAAACTGACTAACTGATACATCAGTGCAAACCCCATACTACTGGGGCTAGAGATTTAAAATTTTGCACCGAGATTTCTGTTAATACGCAAGCGAGCACTAAAAAGGTATATTTTTAAATTCTAGCCCTAAAGACTTACGGGATGAAAATTTGTATGGAGATACCCGAGCAAAACCGAGGCGGTGTGCTGCTCATATATGCTTTTCGGTTACGGGTGCTCTTATTGTCGCCTATCTGATGGGTACAAATTCATTTAGGACCACAAATCAATAGACACTAAATTACTAAATTATAGTTTCTACATAAGCAATACCACTATCAGTCAGTGGAGCTAATTTAAAGGGTCCATTAAAACCTGGAGCACCATTGTTGACGTCAATTTCTTTTCAAAGTTTTCCTACGAGAGTTTATTATATCTAAAACTGAATGGTGTGATATCGATTTCTCTTTGCTTTTACGGTTCGCGAGTAAACGGAAGACGGCTTACCCGATAAGTAAGTCTGTAGGAGATCGGATAAAGTGTCTGAATAAGATTGATTCTAAATACTAGCTGCTTCTGTTATATAAATTGCAACTCTGTCGCTCTCTGAATAATGGCTCTAATAGTTTGATCCCATAATTATGTTAAAAAATGAACTTTACTTCACAACCGGGTATCTAAGGTCATACCATCCCTCTCGAGTGATTGAACAATACAACTTACTAATCCGTTGCCATAGTTACTATGACATAACAATAACTTGACATTTGTTATTACCATGGCGACGGATAACAAGTCTTATAGTTGTCTACGTAATATTCAGGATTCATCCCAAAAATTAGTAAAATCATAGCACAAAACGTCATTTTTTTATTACAAACACGGAGATTTTGTATCCATGTTGCGGGAAACATAATATGGCTGAGCTAGATTTTAAAAGACTTGGACTTAAGATGGCTTTACTTTTGTGGTCCCGTATGCTCCATTTGGAGGAATCTTTGTATACAGGTATAAAAATCAAATTGTAGCTGCAATTAATTTGCACAAATCGCTCGAAAGCAGTAAGTGAGCTCTTGTGTCGACAAGCCGGAGTGTTGGGATGCCCTCATGCTTTAATTGTCCCTCATTAATAAATTATCAAACTATAACTACGATTTTCGCATTGTAACATCCGGTCTTGTTGAATCATTTGCCGCTAGAAATCCTCCGCGACGCCTATTCATTAAAAGCAAGTAGAAGAACAGAGAGATTGTATCGTAATAGTTAGACAGATCGCTTTTGGTTGTATGTTAACTGTTACCCTTCGTCCACGTCGAATATTTACTACAGTTAATTTGGTTTTTTGTTTGTTTGTACATCTACGATCAGTTTTACACAAACTATAAACTGATGTGACTCTTTTGAGGGCTACCTGTCCGTTAAACAATAGTATCAGAGATAGAAATTATTATTGTTGGGTCTCAAAGTTTTGGAACTCAAGCGTTTCGGATATGTGATGTCTGGCAGCTCTGAGCCAGTTCATTCGGTTGCCTTGCAAGTCGAGTAATGTATGATTTGTCAGACTTTCGGTTTTCTTCTTTAATAACGTCTATTTGTACTCCATTATGTACTTCAGCATTCGTCGCAAACCACGGTACATTTGTTATGGTACGTAGGATTCTATTTTGGCATTGTTGTAATATTCCGATAGTGGAGTTACACGCGCTTCCCCATAACTGGATCCCGTATGCTGGTTTCAGCATTACTTTATAGATCAGAAGCTTGTTGCCCACTGAGAGCATAGAAATGGGCGCCGTAGTTGGAATTTATTCAAAATTTTGATATTCATTCGGGCTTACGTGAGCGGTTTTGCCATTTCAACCTTTTACACTCTTAATGGTTAAAGTTCGCACAACCCGTCCCTCGTACCTTCATTACAAAATGAAGCCGTTTGTCAAGATTTACGTGCGTAGGTCCTCTAGTTTCGACTATGCGTATATCCGTAACGTTACCCTTTGTATTATGTCACCGTGGGATTGTAAAGTTCGTTGGTTTATAAACAGTCAAAATCATGCTCAATCTGACGTATCTAAAAATAGTTTTGTTGCGATTGATTTTGCGTTAAATTGTGAATGATACATTCAGTTCACAACTTGCTGACAGTTTATAATGTACCTAGTCTGATTATAAACTCACGTTGTCACGTCGGTAACACATAGATATATTAGTGGACTAATAAGACGACCACAGTCTATGTTTATTACATTCTTGTACAATCCAGAGCCGTCGGCCATTAATCAGGCCGCCAGTATTCGTTTATTGGACACTCAAAATGTCGTATCATGGTGATATAATACGAACGACCTCGGAATAACTCCCCGCCCTTCATATCTCACTTTATTAACCTTACAACGGCCTCTTTGTTTTTGTTTTATTTATTTTTATTAAAATTTGATGACAATAAGGCACAAGACATTTGGGGTTGCTCATAAATTCAATTCAAATTTAAAGCAATATAGTTTCGTTCAGTTTTTCACATTGGATTTCGTCGGATTATTTTACCACTAAATCAAATAAATCGATTTACTTGTTCGTAATTTAAAAATCTACTAAACGGTTAATTTACACGGTAAAAACATGGATATACTTTCAAAAAACATCCTCAATAAACAAATAAGTTGCAGATGCGTTGCGCCTACCTTTAATGGATAGAGGAGGGTGTAGACAGGAAAAAGGATGTTTCCTTTTCCTATCCATCTCTTCCCTGTACAATCCTCTTCCCCTTTTGATTTCACCCTAATTAGAAAAGGTCGGGAAACGGGGGAGGATTGAAACTGGGCTGCTCATCAGACGAAACGTAGAAGCATTGTTCTACTTCACGCCTGTCTTCTGTGGGTGTGTGTTCTAGTGGTATCACCGGTTGAGCCGGCCCTTTCGTGCAACAGATGTTGTTGAGATTTACCACTATTTTCAATGATAGAACTCAAGATGTTACGTCACATAAGTCCAGACTCCTAATCGGATTGTCAAAAGCGTAGCCACGAATTGTCACGAAAATTTCGCAGTCAGACATCTGCGGTACAACTAAAAACAATCAGTCGGTATCATATTTACATAGTACAATCGCAATGAAAAGTGTTTACGCACGTAATTAATCAATTAGTTGATAAAGTACTAACAAATTGTACAGTCATAATGAAAAGGGTTAATTAATTAACCAATTATAAGTAAAGCATAAACATTTAACTTATAATCATACGAATATCCACCTAGTACAGTCGCAGTGAAAAGTGTTAGTGCTGCACTTAATTAATAAAATTACTGATTTGTATCAATATTGTACAGTCACGATGATAAGTGTAACACGTACGACCACCTATACTCAGTGCATGCTTTATCGATTCAATCTGCGGTGCTCTGAACGAAGCCCATACAGCGAACATGAACGGCTTCCGATGTACTTGACCTGGAAACAACTCAAGCACCGCCCTACGTAAAATTAAAAGCGCTTCATTCTGAAAACATAAAGAGGGTTACTACTCACACGTCGCTTCTCGTTTTAATATGTACAGAAGGAAAAGTTTTGAATTAGAATGGTACTGAAAGAAATGTAATCACTTTTGTTGGGAACTTTACCATATATAATGCAATAATATTGATTTATGTCTCAAATAAGACGGCTTATAATTTTATTTTGGACCGGTAGGCACAGTTTTAGTGAGAAGAAAACTTTACGTCGCCACTACAAATGCCTCTGAGAGCCTGAACTCGTATTGGTATTCTCAGATATGATTAATACGATTTCCAGGTCCATGGTAATTTGAAAGGTATTTCCCCAATTGGAAAGTTTGCTATGCTTATTGCTTATTTCTTGCTTATATCTCACGAAGGTGTTACAATGGTTTTATATACAAATAAATGGGTTTGCAGAGATTACGGATTTCTATGTGACGGTACGTACTCTTATTATGGCCTGGCTATAAGTTCGCCTTTTTAAGTATCCGCGAAATGGGTTTTTGTCTAGCGAAGCGATCAATATCAAGCCCGACATAACTTGTCTCTTATTTTTAGAGGGATAAGTATACGTAAGGCATTTCCCCTGGTAAAAATGGTAAATCCCTACCAATACTGCCACTCTTTTTTGCAATGAAGGAAAATGATATTTCCCTTTCCTATCCCCTCCCCGTTCAATCCTCTTTACCTTCTCATTCTATTTTTATTAGGGAAGGACTGGACTGAAATAATGCCCCCGGCTCGCTCATCAGAAGATACGCAGAATACTTCTACTTCACGTCTTCTGTGTGGTTGTGGTATTGCACTGGTCGAGCCGGCCCATTCATGCAACAGAAGTTCTCATTGCCGGCTTTACCATTGTAAAAATCGGAGTAAGGTCTAGCTTACTCTTCAAAGACCGTGATCTTTGCGTGGAAAACCGCTTCAAGCTGATTTCGTGGCCTCAGTTTACAACAGCCGAATGCTCATTGTGTTTGTTCGAACATCGTCCCTGCAAACAGGTCAAGTGACCTGGCCTTCAGCCGAGTATTGTTCGGGCGGTTTCAAATTGATTCTAAACTATATATTGTGTTTTGGTTATTTCTCTACTAGAGCCGCATACTATTGTCTGCTTTATGTTTCGCATGCTATTATGCTTTACATTATGTATGCTTAAATGTGGAATACCAAACAATGTAACAACATTGAATACTGTTTACAATGATCATTATCAATGCGATAATTGTTTAAGTTTGGAAAATTTAGGGTCGAATAAATTCGAATTACGTTCTGTTCGTTGAATTTAAATCTATGAATATATATTTATTATGGGTGAGTTAGATGTAAAATGTCTCTTGTACGCTGAGGACCAGGTTGTGCTTGCGTCATCAGCGGAGGACTTACAACTTATGATGAATGTAGTGAATGATTCACTAGGTGGTAAAGGTATGAAGATGAATGTGGATAAGACGAAAGTAATGGTGTTTGAAAGAGAACAAAGTAAGACAGCAATTGAAATAAAGGTTAACGGAAATGTAGTGGAACAGGTGGAAGAGTTCGTGTATTTGGGATGTATGTTTAGTAGAAATGGTAGGCATGTTAAGGATTTTGAACGACGAGTGAGTGCGGGAAATAAAATGAATGGGCTATAGGTACAGTAGTGAGGAGTCAGAATGTGTCTATGAAGGCTCGTCTGGCAATACACAATGCTGTACTAGTCCCTACTTTAATGTATGGAAGTGAGAGCTGGGTTTGGCAGGAAAAGCATGCTAGTAGAGTTAATGCCGTTGAGATGCGATCCTTAAGAAGTATGTTAGGCGTGACTGTATGATAGGGTTAAAAATAGCGTTATAAGGGAAAAGTGTGGCTTAAAAGTGGACGTTGTGACTAGAATTGAGAAAGGTATGATTCGGTGGTTCGGGCATGTTGAAAGGATGAATGAAGAGAGAATAACAAAACAAATTTATGTTGCAAAAGTGAGTGGCAGTGTTGGTAGGGACGCCCTAGGAAAACTTATATCGATCAGATTAATGACTTACTAAAAAAGGGCGATATAAGGAGCACCCATAACCGACGAGCATGCATGCGTAGATGTATGAATGTGGAAGAAGCGAGAGAGGTGTGCCAGGATCGCGCCAAATGGAAATCCATGATCTCTGCCTACCTCTCTGGGTTACAGCGTAAGCGCATTTTTATTTTATTTATATATTTATTAACACATAGCGTATCGATATATCACTGACCGATTGCGAAATTCGTCAGTACTTAACCAGACAAAACATATTGACTGACTGTGAACTGACAGGAAATTCTGAACTCAACGAATCATGGTCGATTTGACGTATCACGTCAAATTGTGACGTATCAAGTCAAATTGTGACATATCACGTCAAATTGTGACGTTTAAAATAGAAGATAGGTAGTAGGAATAGGTTTTAGGTTAGGTTAGTCAAGATAGTAATATACAACAATAATATCTTTAAAATATGGTCATCAACAAAAACATGGGCCTGTTGCGTTTGACGTGAATCGCCAAATTGTCCATGATTAGTTCGGTTCGCAATTAACTGATAGTTTATTATCATAGCATAGTCCAACGCCTACCCCTCTTGGTTACGGGCGTGAACGCATATTAGGTTAGTTTAGGCATACGGTAAGTAACGTGTGCAAATAAACGAAAGCTAGAATTGGAGGTACTTGGACAAACTTACTACTAAAAGATTCCTCAACTCTATACTTAAAATGTTCAACATAATCTCATTTTTAAGCAGAGAGATGGGAGAATGTTCTTCTGCATGGTGCTAATTTGTACAAAGATGACCATCTAACAGACGACTCACTTCAATGTTGCTAAAACAGAAGAATGGCATTAACACAATACAAAGGAGGAGTGTAATGTCAAAATTTGATTAAAAGTAGCAGTGTTATGTCAAAATTTGGTTGACATAATACTCCTCTCACTCTCTCTCTTTTGACATAAGACGTCATGTCTCCGTGTTGAAGTAAATTATCATTTCGTGTGCGTTTTAAAGCTGAAACTCCGTATTTTTATACTTGTTTTCCTTGCCATCGCTCCAATAAATTCAGTCCTCGAGTAATTTCATTATAAAAAGTCAACAGTGGCAATGAGGAGTCAACTTGTCTGTGGAGAGGTCGGGAGTGAGAAATGTGATTTGTCGATGAGGATAATGTAATTCTCTTCGCGGGGAAACGTTCTATTTTTGTTAAACCTCATTCGTAAATGCACGATTCTTGACCTAGTATTATGGTTTTTGCTTCCGACATTTTGTTTATTACAGAACCGTTTTTTTATTAAGAAGCTCAAGATGTGTTGATTTAAATTTGTGTTTACTTACAAAACGATAAATTTTAAGTTGTTAAAATAATGTGTATATGATTTACAGTTCAAATATATAAACTCAATTTTGTCCCCAAGTTTCTAGTTATAAAATATAGATGTTAACATTACTAATTTTATATATATCAAACCTTAGTAATGGAAAGTTATTCACGTAGCATTTGATATCTCTGTCGGACCCAATTGAGATAAATGCCATCAGTTTTTATTTTGATGCTCCTTAACATCTCAATCAATATTCACTTCGTATTTTTCTCACGAATTCATTTACATAGTACAAGGAGTTCCATTCCTCGAGTATCTCGGATCGATTCCGTGCGGATTACCATCAAAGCTCTCGTCTGCGAAGGCTCACTCGTCACTTTTTATTGGCTTATAAAAGAGCCTCCATAGCCCTTAGCTGTGTATATTAATTGGATCTTAAAATAGAATCCGCTCGGAATAATAATGCATGAATTTGTTACAACGCCATCTATCGTCGAATAGAAAATATGATTTTATTGGTACTTTAGAAAGTATTGACCGTAAAAATGATACGACTATATATCACATGTAAAACTTTTACACGCATACATGTGCTATATGATATTAATAAAGCAATAATAAAAAAGCTGTTATGAGAAGACAATACAATAATAAAATATCAGCCTAAGAATGTCGTAAATTTTATAAAAATGTTTACAATACATGCAACACTTATAATCATCTACTGGTGGAATTCCTTCCCCAATGTCTACTTCAGTACGCGGTGCTCCGTTATTTATGAACAAATAATTTATATATACCAATAACTGTGATTTCGGAGTTAACAATTTAAAATTACATTATTTTTTCCTATTGACAGATAAAATCCGCAAAAAGTATGCATCGCTCGGAGATAGCATCGTTGTGGTCAAGCTGGAGCGGTCTCCGAAGGCTGGTCTCGGTCTCAGCCTGGCGGGGCACCGAGACCGCAGTCGCATGGCGGTCTTCGTCTGCGGTTTGCACCCCGCTGGCTCGGCTGCCAAGGCCTCGCCCCCCATCAAAGTCGGCGATGAGATCTTGGAGGTAAGAATCAAAGAGTTATCTTTAAAAGGACCCATAGGCATCTAACAATCAGTTAAGTTGCAGAAGCGTTGCCAGGCTTTACAGATAGTAAAATATATCTCTACCTTCATCTGTTATTTTATCAGGACCTATATTATATGTAATATATATGTACATTGATAAATCTCAAGTGGCTTGCTTAAATAAATCTGGGGCCAAGACTATCAAATCGTAAAAACCAAATCAGGTTGAACCCTTGCGTAACTTGCTGTTGTTGATTCTAAGGGTTTATGTGGACATCAAATGGAACTCGAGTTTCTGTTGTTGATCTTATACAGATATAGAACAAAGGTTGCCTCCAAATGTACAATATAATAGTTATTGTAAGAAGTCAGTACCACGTCTGGGTGTACACAATGAGTAAGTAATCATTGTAAAATTAATTAAAAATAAGTACATCGAAACATCTCAACCCACTGATGTCAAAAGCCTTTTTCAATGACTGTTAATCTGTCCTATGTTCTATATTCGTCTGCTAGTTGTCACGATCAGCTTGCTTGATTTACTGGCTTACCCTGTACCAGTTTATTCAAGGAGACCATTTAATGCTGGTCTATTACAGTTGTTTGGACTAGGAACATAATTTTAGGCGCATGGGTGCTACTTATGTTGGCCGGAATCCAAGCGTAAGCAAATATGCACTATCAATAGGAGCTCAAATAACTCTATTCCTAGAATTGCATTGTTTGTTTTGTTTAGCCGCGGGGTTAACAAGGGTAACGTCATCGCGTGAATACTTCACTAAATAAATAATCGAAAAACTAAATAATCTTTCGAGTCTGGATAATAAAAGTTGATCCTGAAGAACGCGGCAAATTAAAAAAAAAAACAAGGCAACCTCAAAAAATACTTGGAACAATTTAATTTGATACTATAATATAACTTTTTTTTAATTTATTGATGTCGAAAAACTATTGTATTCTTTTAAAAATGATGTTGGCTTATCTATTGTTTTTTCAATTGCCGTGCTTTCCAGTATCAGATTTCAGCTGTATACATTTTCAGAGGTTATGTAAAAATCAATGAGTTATTTGTAGATTTTCTAACCTCAGTACCGTTCAACGAGCAATGGAACACTACACATAATGTACCAGAACGGTTGACCGAAGGGTTTTCAAATGGCAGCCACTTAGTGGACGACTCAGCGTAGATAAATCCAACATAAGTCTTGAAAAATCAAAAACGAAAAAAAAGTACTAAAAATGTAATAGATATACCGTCTATAATTTACATTGAAAAACTGCCAACGCGAAGAGCTCATAATATACTAGAGCTGTACAAATTATATTTACCATATAATTTATGACGCCTATAATTACTTCGTCAATCATTGCGGTCAGCTCTTGAATTTGGATTGCGTCCAAGTTACCGATGTTATAAATGTACAGACAGATTGACTGGAACACTGATAAGGCTAAGAACTCAGAGAGCGATTTTTCAACCGCGTCCGAGGTTGCGGTTTTCGCCGCAAACTTGGCGGCCGAATATCGCACGACAGGCTATTTACGATCGATATGATTGTTCAATGTAGTTCCCCCGCTAACCAACCGCAAAGCTACTAGTGTACTAGTGCTACTAGTTGCCTGTCGATGCGATGGGAGCCGCAAACAATCGCACGTAGCGGGCGTAAAAGGCGTCCTGAAAATGTATTCAATTTCTTACATATCCTACAGAAGCTGCGGTTAAGAATCGCTCTGTAAGGTCGTAGCCTTAGATTGAATGAGCGAGAGGATAACGACCGAATGAAGGACCGATCTCGGCGCCATTGTCCGGTCTTTCAATGGGAAAGTTGTATACATACTTATGAACGAGTCATTATAAATCAAACTCAATGCTTTACGTATGACTTTGCTCGGTCAATGTTCAAGGTTATTATAAATGAAAAAAACACATAACACGGACACCATGTCTCGAACACCAAATAATTTATTTTTGATCAAAGAATTTTTTTTATATATATTCTTTTACAAGCCCAACGTCTTTGACATTTAAGCTTCCAATTTTTATATTTCAAAGATTAAAAAAAATAGATTCTACATTTAAACTAAAACTTTCAACTCTCAATTGTTTCTCGTTTTATTCTTTTTTCAAATCGAATTTAGTTGGCTGTTACATATTACCAAAGAGGTTTTATACTCTACATTGAACATATACCGCCTACATATACTGAACAATGGGCAACTTAGCTTTCCATTCCAATAACAGGAAAAGCTGTCGACCTTTATGTCAATTCAGGCAACACCCATTCATCAACGAATGTTAATATTGTGCGTGTTTTCGTCCATTGCTTCTGCATCAGCCTGTATCCGTGGGGCGGTCGGAACACGCAGCCGATCAATTATTAGTGCATTTGCATACATTAACAGCTGATCCCTCGACCCGGGTTCGCATCTCGACGCGTTTTGGAGCGACGCCAATCGACTTGGATAGTCATTCCACGCGCTGAGCGAGAAGCGTGTTACAAAGTCACAATCACAAACTGATTCAAGAATTAATTTTTATCATTGATGTAATAAACATATTCTCTAATTTGACATTATAATGAAATCGATAGAAAAAAAAGTTTTTAAATTGCTTCAGTAATTTTAAAGTAAATCCGAAACAAACAAACAAATGTTTTCATAATATAAATTAGCCACAGCTTATGCAATGTGTCCGCTCCCTAAACGTACCGCACACAATCAACTCGTAACCAAAGCCAGACTATTCTTGTTCAACGTCCATTCTGATTGAAGCATAACTCACGCTGTATCCATTGGGACGTATTGGTGCGTTTCATCACTCCTACAGAACATCAGCTCAGTGAATGAGTGTAACATCCTGTATAGGTATATCAATATCGGCAACGTACTTTTAAAGAGCGGGACACATAAAACGATAAGGTTTTTCATGGAGCTCTAATAACTTGACAAACAAGGCTTCTATAAATGCGAAGCGTTGTATAGTAATACAAAAAACATATCTATTAAATGTCCATCGTAATCCTCCACTGATAGACTGAGAAGACCGTAAAACCCTCAGAGTACATATTAATTTATAAATGACCCAACTCCCGCGTGATTCGGCTGTATTCATAATGACCGGGCAATGTCATAAATAATGAAATGTAGATAATAATATAAAATAATTTTGCCTTAATTTTACTACTAAGTTATTTTCCTCCTAGCAAGGGTGCGTCAGTCATTGGTTACGTTAATTACATTTACGTTTTGTTCATTATTTACATTACATCTTACATTACATTATTATCAGTTGCATGAATAGGCCGACTGGATCGGTGAAGTACCACGACCTCACAGAAGACAAGCGTCAAGTAAAAGTATCCTGCATTTTGTGCGATGAGTGAGGTGCAATTGGACCAATTTCAGTCCTCCGCTTCCCATCCTTTCCTAATAAGGATAGGAAGGGGAAGAGGATTGGTCGGGAAGGGGAACATATATATGTATGACGACTACTATACACCCTGATAACATGTGAGATGACAGGTTTTCTATGAGTACACTATTTTCTGGATACTAAACAGGTAAAAACTTAACATAATGTGGATATTAGCAGGTATATTAACATGATGTGAATAGCAGTCTTCCTATCCGGAAAGTCTTCAATTCTTGTTACCAGGTGTGATATGTTTTGTTGTATGCAGGTGAATGGCATAGTACTGCACGGCAGGTGTCACCTCAACGCGTCCGCCATCATCAAGGGACTTGTGGGACCTGTCTTCAAGATCATCCTACTCAGGTAGCATCTGAATCTTCAATTATTAAATCTGTGACTATATTAAGATTACATAAGAAAATTACAACGAAACCTGAAACAAACCCAAAAAATACATTTTGATGCAATGAATAAAATTTTAAATTAAATACAATTGTAAAAGAGGCAAATCAAACTGTATTTCAACGGCCATAAACACAGTTTTCGTTTGGTTTCTGTCATAAAAATTGCAATGAACTTACCTGCCATATGGGAACAACACATGACATAATGAACTTGGTAAAAGGTAGGATAGGGATTCCTATTTTTACGCTGGTTAGATTAACTTTTATGTTGGTATATTTTCGTATTATTAATTTTCAAATGGAAACCAACAGACAGTCTATTACAAAGATCTTTACGATCTCTACATAAATATGTGCTGGGAGAGATCTGCCAAATCTTGATCGACCACAGGTCATTGAACTTAGGAGTATGGACGTAAAAAATGTACTCACCGAACAAAAAGTCGTCTGTAACGTTAGTTGTTAGTTTATGGTTTTGTTTACAATCTGACTTCTTAGCATATCTACAAAAATAAAACAATGTTAAAAAGGTAAAATTACAAATAATAAACATAACCTAAAAAATATTTCATGTAAAAAAACTAGTGATTTGTGATCGATGGATGGCACATACTATAATCATTCCAAACACTCGCTGCCAGCGGCAATAAATTGTGGAAGACAGCACCTACGTCTCTCTTTGTCACACTTACAGTACTAATGGCAGGCGTAGAGACGCACCAGTGTAGTCGACGTTAACTAAGCCGTTCATTATTCCAGGAATCGATATTGTTGTATCACGGTTATCGATAAGTGACGTACCTCACGTGTCTGTCCTTAGTGAATGAATTTGGCACCGCAGGCAGCGAGTGTTTGACATGAGTACCTATAGCTTAGCATTAGTTTATTCACTCTTCTTTTTAGGTGTCCAATTAGTAAATTACACCATGACAACCAAGAGGTTCATTGGACCTCCGATAATTTTCAAATATCGGTTGGGTGTCAAAAAAATCTTAATAATTTCTTTACTGTGTATGTAATACGTCAGATTTGTTTTTTTTTATAATCTGTCTGTATTTAAGACGATGACTGATATATTAAAGTTAATTAATTGTTAAAAAGATTTCTATCCTTTATTTTATTCCCTTCAAGTTTTACAAATTACATATGATGTTCTAACGTAGAATTCTATCTGTACGTGCGTCAATATTTATTAAGCTTGGTTCAGCGCTTATTCAAGGAAAGGTACCAAACAGAGAATTATGTGAACTATCCCATTTGTAATTAGTATTTCTATACTAAAGCTATAAAGAGGAAAGATTTGATTGTTTAGACCGATTTAATAATGCCACCCATAAACTCGTAGAAAACTCTTCAATTAGCTAGCTACCTAGTGTAACTTTTCCCCCTCTTTTTTCTCCCCATCTCTCCCATTCTCTCAATTCGTCCCTATCTCCTTACCCGAGTGAAGCTGGGACTGTTTCCTAGTATTTTGATAATGGTATAGATGTTTCCCTCTTTTTCTTCCCTCTCTCGGGGAGTAGGCCTGTGTACCAGCAGCGAGGAACCATATATAAAAAGGCTAATCTATTATTATTATTGTTTTAGGCGCAAATCAGCTCTAGAAGATGTGGCTGTAAAACCTCTGACGCAGTTTCCTGTCGCCCTCGAAGAAGAGGTACGTGAATTAAAATGTCTATTATTATATTTTTATTATGTTTCATATACTAAAGAATTATTTATAAATATAAATTAGTGTAGACACGCGTACACACAAGAGTAGGTGAAGTAGACGGAACGTAAGGCCTTTAGAGCGTCACGCCGTTCGCCGTCACGGCATACTCGTCGATAGTTTACTGCCAAGGCACGCCACATAAAAAAAAACAAAGACTCCCACGCTACGTCTGTCCGTCTGAACGTGATAAACTTAAAGAGTACTAAACGGATTTTCATAAAATTTTCACGAAAAGGAAATGATGCGCGAGAGAGGTTAAGATACCTGTAGTTCATTAGTTTTATCTTTATGACGTAGATTTTAAAATACGTGCTGGTACTACGCCATGGTATGCGGCAAGCTTTCCCGTAGCCCTGCTAATATTCATGGGACGAACATTGTAATGCTTACTTGCTCCCAAGAGCCAATATGCGTCGGCATTTTCTCTCATTAGAAAAAGGCTGGTACCACTTAGTGAAAAGAAAAAAAACGTTGACTATATGCTCTGGTACACATGCGAAGCCAGGGCGGGACGCTAGTTTAAAATATGTTTGTAGAACAAATTAAATTATAATTATTCTACGGCATCAACGAAGTTCACTTTCAACTTTGTTAACTTTACTAACATGACATAAACATTTCAAATTTTCTTTGTCATTAAACTATTCGCGCAACTCGATCCCTTCGTCAATAGTCCCTTGTTTTCTATTATTACTTCAAAAATAATCTCGTGACTTAAAGATTAGTGTATCGAAGTATTACGCTACGAGTAGGTTTCATGTTTGGTTTTTAGAAAAAAACTTTTTACTTCATACTAGCTGCTAACACGCGCTTCATAAATTTGTTTCGTTACTCTCTTTCCATTCATCCTTTCCACCATACCTTTCTCAATTCTAGTCACTCCATTAACTTTTAAGCCACACTTTTCTTTTATAACGCTATTTTTAATCCCATTATTCAAAATCACGCCTAACATACTTCTCAAGGATCGATCTCAACGGTATTAAGTCTACTACCATTCTTTTCCTGCCAAACCCAGCTCTCAATTACATACATTAAAGTGGGGATTAGTAAAGCATTGTATAACTGTCTGTCTCTCCCAAATATGTCAAAAATACATTAACATTTCATACATAGCATACCTTCCTCATTTTCAAATCCTTGGCATACAACAATACATTACAGTTTAACTATATGTAGGTACATTGTTTGTACAAACAAGATGTTGTAATAAAAAGGTAAAATAGATAAACATACGTGATCTGTGCTGATCCTTTTAGGTCAAGGGTATATGTTATTACATATTATTAATACATTTATTACTTTAATAGTGGTATAATAAAAACACAAATAGATTGCGCGAAGCAGTATGCTTTTGTTTGGTAAAACTAATAATTTCCGTTGATTCCAATTATTTTTATACTCTATATTTTAAAACAATAATAGGCGTTTGCATAGTTACTCTTTGCATGATATTAACATAATAATTATCGTTACTCTCGCTTAACACTGACCTTGTCGTGCGACCGTCTGCCTCGCTCTAACATACACGTTACATACGGCCGATTTCCGTACGGTTTTCCTACGAAATTGTCGGTAAAGGATTATGATTTTTAAAGCTATTAAATAAGGATTAAATTCCTAGATTGCGCTTCATGATGTTTGTATCTCTTGAACAATTCAAATAGTTTTAAAAGTTTCGCATTAATTGATTTTATAGTTTCGTCATTATGGTTTAAAATTCAATGGCACAGTGGTATTAAGTTATGTTGTTTTGTCCTGCTTCTACGGTGTTATCTTTCATTTAGCAATGTCATATTACAAACAGTGTGAAGACGCGTCGTGTTGTACACGAACGCTTTACGCGGATATTTTTAATTTAAAAAAATATATTAATTTTGGTCAAGTTTTTAGTGTGATTACTAGAAACTTGTTTAGTGTAGTGTTATGTGAGGAATGTGATTGCGAAATTAGTCAAGACCATGTGTATTGAAACATCCGTGTTTGAGATTTAATTGCGCACGCTTCAGTACCGGTGTTTGGTTTCATATTGATGTGATTATCACTTCATTACTACTAGTAGTGTTTTGTTTACCGTTACCAGTATTACAAATAAGTGTTTGATACATAATAATATTGGTTATGCTATTTTCGATTGCTATTTTGAGCCAAAAGTATCACAGAATTAAATTTCAGCATACTTTAGTAAGAAACCGCTTGATATGGCAATTGTGTTATTGTGTCGATAACCGAGTGGTAATCTAAAAATTTCGGATAAAATCTCGGTAGGTATATACATGTTAGTAGACTTAATACCGTTGAGATCAAGTATGTTAGGCGTAACGTGAAAAGTGGATGTGCTATTGAAAGCATTAATCAAGAGATAGTAACAAGACAAAATGTTGCATATGTGAGTCGCAGAGTTGATATAAGGCGTCCCAGGAGAACATATATCGATCATATAAGTGACGTACTAAAGAAAGGCTATAAGGAGTACCCGTAACAGACTAACAGACTTCCATAACCTCAGTGATTTCGCCAAAAGCTTTGCACTAGCCTAACGTCAAATTATTTAGCTATTAGGAGCATGGCAAAAGTAGACCTATCTGTATACGCCAGTGCGGTACCTTTATGTTTTCAAGATAGTTTGAAATTACTGCGTTATGGTAAATGTCACTCCGCGCTTAATAATAATAATAATATCGGCCTTTTTTCACAATGTTCCCCACTGCAGGGACACAGGCCTCCTCTCCGAGAGAGGGAATGAGCCGTTATTCATCACGCTGGCCCAGTACGGGTTGGTGGATGTCATATGTCTTCGAATTTGTGGTTCTAAGACATTCCTCACGATGTTTTCCTTCACCGTTTTTGGATCAGTGGTGATGAAATAAATTACGCAAAGTAAACCGCCTGCCTGGGTTCGAACCCGCAACTTACAGTACGTAAGTCGGGGTCTAAAGGGTCGGTGGCCGCTGAGCCACCAATACCTGGGACGGCCGAGTAGCCGGCGCCCAGGGGCCGTCCTAGGTATCGCTAGGAACACGAAAAATCCTGGGTCCAGTGTGAAGAGAGGCGAAGAAAACAATAATATTATTATAATAATTTGTAACTTTCGTTATATTCTTAGGAAGTCGAATTAGATCCGGGACTGTTGGGGTTATCTGCATTAAGCAATTTAAGATATGCGAGGGATTTTCGCAAGACCATAGTGTAAAATTATTCGTTGTATTGTCCGGAGTTAGAAGTAGAATACCTACACAAAAAACCTGACTGACCTTATTCCTGTAGAACGCTAGCGAATGACATCTCCCTGTACAAAATCGATTCAACCGTTTAATATATAGTTGGTCACAAACACAATGAAATGGACATGAATATTGACATGTATACATAACCGTGAGTTTACACTGCCGAAAACATTCTCATAAAACATATTGTCATCTTGGTTCTTTCAGAGAGAAAGCTTATATCGATACATGACTTTACGTTAGTGGAAACCCACGGTAACACATACATGACCGGGGAAATTTTAAAAAGTATAATGGCCGCCATGTATGTAGGTTACGTTTATTTACAATATTTCCATAACGCTTTGGAAGAAACAATACTTGATAATGGCCTCTCCCAACATTCGCTACAAAGATCTAAAAGTATTATTGGTTAGTTTCATTCTGCTCGGAATCACATCATTTCTAAATCTGTTCGGGAAAAACTGAAATTGTATTGAATTCTTGACTGTAATATTCGTTTAAAGTTTATCGTAACAATGTTATTAACAGTTGTACTCGCTTCCCGCCAAAATACATCTGACGGAAACAGGGACGATAAAATGCCGCATCCAATCACATTTGAAAAAAAAAGAAACATAAGCGCTTATAACTTTTGGACTGTGTGTAAAAAGAGTAGTTGTCATACTTTTGGGCCCAAAATAAGAATAGCTTCATACAATCCTGTCTCATACAACGGGAAAGAAAGTTTTGTATATGAGGATTTTGAAAAGAGGATAATTTTCAAATTGACGTCGCGTTGTTCCAAGTAATCTATCAATTTCAACATTAATTTAATTAACAATGAAACATTTAATGATAAAATTAATTAATACAAATCTAAAAACATATTTAAGTATACCAAGGCCTTAATAAAAAAAGGTCATTTGTTATTTTTGGCTATAGTAAATTTTGCAAATCTTATCTATGGTTAAATTACATCACAATAAGCTTCAACTGGTTAACCTTGGTCGGTACACCATGGAATTTATATTTATCACATTCATATAGGAGTCATAAGGACTACCAACAGACGTGTAGACTTCAAAACACGTGCTAAAAGAGTTCAAAAATAAAGAAATAATCAAGAAAAATAAACCCTATTGCCTTAACAAGAAAATTCAAAATATATAAATACAAAAAAAATGAAAATATCTTCGTCGAAGTGGTTCCGAATTCAAATAAAATGGTGCCAACGTGTAAAGATGGCGCATGTTCACGTTTCAATAAACGTATGTAGTGAGTAAAACTATACCTTGTTTCATAGCAAGATATGAATGTTGTAAGCAAACAAACGTCATTTACCATACATGCGGCCATTACACATCTTATACTTTCATCGGAAATGTAATTTTATGAAAATCGTGATATAAAGTGAAGTGAAATTGTGTATTGTGTAGCTAATGTCATAAGCTAATTTGAGAAACAGTTGTTTTTCGAAGATATTTTGGATCTTACGAAATTTAACGTAAAAAAACCTTTTTTTACAAAAATCCACACCTTACTCTAAAATAAGGTATATTAAAAACGGGGTCACCTTTTTTCCCTTACATTTTAAGAGTCTCGTCAAAACATTTTACGATATATAATAAAAAGTTATCGTTCCACTATCGCAACAATCTGAGGTAACTCGATAGGAACTTGTTCAGGTAAAAGCCTCTTCAGATAGCCGGCGCTGTAGATAGCGTGTTTACACCGCTCCGATTACACGGGAGTGTGGAGCGGCCGTGTTGGTTTGTAGTCAGCGGTTCTCAACCTGCCATTAACTTTATTACTACACTAGATGTTGCTTACGACTTCTTCCGAATCTAATAATTCGAGTATTTTGTATTACGGATTTAAAATATAATTTTTGCCTTCGTTGACTTTTGTAATGTTGTATTTCTATTTAAAATTTTAAACCTTTTTTCATCTTCTGGGCATTTTTAGCAGTTTGAGATTTTTAAGGCGATATTCGTCATTGTTCAGTTTATTAAAAATATATTAATAAAACGAAATAAAACAATGTTTCGAACAAAAACACAGACAAAACTAGTTGCCTAAAGTATAGGTTAACATTTTTAAAATACGCGTAAATTAGATTATAACCGTCCCTAATGAATGTACGAATTTAATTTACATTTATTGTACAAGATCCGGCATAAGGAATTTATACACTCATCTGTAATGTCACCAGGACTTGGATTATTTTTTAAAACCCCAGATTTAGCTCGACAACTCACTTGTGATTACATATTATCGAAATGTAATCTTGGTCCTGATCAAATAACAGATTAGGGTATGATTTCTTTATGCTGGATCTTAGGCTATCAATTTATATTTATATTATTACAGCAGGCTTACGCTCAAGAGTATAATATCGGTTCTTAAACTATAAATAATACACACAACAAAGTCATTTACAAAAGTATTAATATGACGTCACAAAGTGACAAAATGATGAGGGAGTGAGTGTTAAGTGATAATGAGTGATTCAAAGTGATGACTGTAATGACCGAAGTGCCCACACGGCCAAGCGACAGTGAACTATTGTACAAACCAGTTGTGCTGTTCAGGAAGATATGGCAACGCACGCTATCCTTCAGGAAGAGGAAGGTGAGTTGAAAAAACGTGAACAATAGGGACTGGCAGATATTACCAATCACTGCACCCCAAACACCAAAAAAAAAACTTTACTTCCTACGTTGATGCAAGCCTCTCCGAGAGAGGGAGTGGCAGTAATCCACAACGCTGGCCCAGTGCGGGTTGGTGGATGTCACATGTCTTCGAATGTGGTAGTTCTATAGCATGTCAGTTTCCTCACGATGTTTTCCTTCCTTTTGGAGCAGTGGTAATGAATTAAGTTACACACAGTAAAGCTCTGCATGGGTTCGAACCCGTGATCTAGTAGTATTTCGGGGTCTATACCACTGAGCCACCACAGCTCCGACAATACCAACTCTTATTTATTTATTCTGTACATCGCTTTGTATAAGTAGGCCGCGATTATCTGAGTTACCTTGAAACGTACGAAATAAAATGGTGTTTTATATTTGAAGTTTTAAAATTACAATTATCACGCAATTTTCAATGGGTATTATTTGCTTATGTAGCAGTTCTAGACGAGATACTTCTATATATTCTAACTAAAAGTCTGGCAATTCATTCGCAACTCTTGTAGTTTTAGATACTTCCGCAATAAAGCACTGCCCGCGCTAGACCAGCTTGATGGACCACGACCCCTTCCCTCTCCCGTGGAGAGGAGGAGGAGGAGGCCCGTGTTCCTGCAGTGAGGGAACATACTAAAAAAAACTGATTATTATTATTTAATCAACAAAAAACCCTTGTATCTTAACAATACAATTCAAAATTGAATAAACAAAAATAAATAAAAAAAGTTCGTCGGAATAGTTCTAAATTCAAACAGCTTCCGATCGCCTCGTCCGATCACACTTCACGTAATGCTCTCGTCGCGTATTCACCAGTTTACTCCCCAAGCGTCAAGTCAAGCGTCCCTAAAACTAGCCCTATGACACTCCGGGGAAGAATACAAATTGAATGACACCTCATTCTTCAAAATCGGTCAAGCCGTTATCGGTCACAATGGGACGGACATACCGCGACAAGATGTTCCATAGCATACCAATCTCGTTGCATCGTCATCGTCATTTTTTTCTAAGTCTTAAACACATTCAGTGTATAGTATTATACTTTACTTTGTAATAATTTTAAAAAACTTTCCCAGACAATGTTTGTTTGGCGGTTTGGTTAACATTTGATCAAGTGTTTCGCGCACTTGTCTAAACGAATGGCACGCGGCGCGACATCTGTATAGTATTTTTTATTAAAATGTTGTATTTTATATAAAACTAACTTCACGCAGGTAGCACTAATTGTCAAGCTAGGAAAGTATGCTTGACGTGTGACAGCCTATTATGACAAAAGATGTGTAAGTGTTATGTCAATAAACTACACCGCCATCTGTTAACAAATTATGCTACTTATTAATAATTAAAATATTTCATTTACCTGGCCTTTTCCCATCTATCTGGGGTCGGCGTAGTGTATTAAAAACAACTTTTATTTTAGAGTCCTCTCTGAAATTATTTTTGAACTTTTGGCTTTTGCAAAAATTTATATTTCCATCAACAAATTCACTTTTACTTTATACGAATACGCACTTCCACATATCTAGTTTCTTGTTGTTCTAAAAATATTACCAGACAATGTTTGGGGAGAACAAACATTGGAACCGTTTGGCCAACATTTGTAAAAGTGTCTCACACTTGTTTCAACAACGGCACGGGATGCGATTATGTACTGTTAATATAAATATTTCTTTTATAAATGTCACCTTTATTATATTCAAAATATATAATCTAAAAATAAATATAATCAAAAATTAAAACACGCATGTTAGTAGATATATATTGTTACTTAAATTATACACATAGATGGCGTTATTCTCAATGTTAAAACAATCTCAAATCCTGAAGATCGTAGCAAGGATAATGGGACAAACTATATTTAAATTACTAAATTGTCATCGGACCTTGGCAAGTCCAATTGAAACGTTGAAAAAAAATGATATTAATTCGACATTCGAAATGTTGAACATTCCGTTACATGCATACCAAGCTTTATCTCAAAATTAAATACAAAAATAATCGTGGTCGAAAACTAGGGAAAGATTTTAGAAATTTCAAACTAGCCCTATCACGTAAAGGGTTGGAAAGAGAGACGCAATCATATATGGCAAATAAAAACCGATGTCGAAGTTTAATATTTGATATAATAGTTGAACAATACGTCAGAAGATATTGATGCCGAAATCAATACTACCAGACATGGCTATTGAACACAAATTAATCTATTTACCCCATCATTTGACAAAAGGCGTGAACATCTTTGTACCTGAGATGTTTTTACTACTTATTCCAGCAAAGACTCAAGCAAATTCTCCCAGTCCTTTGTTGTTTCACATTAAAGAGTCAGCAAAGCGCAAAGGAATGTACTCGACAGCCTTTCAAAAGGGATAACAACCCGTTGTTTGTCGCTATCAGATAGTGGAAATATGACAAGATACCAGCTTTGCTTTTAAAAAGACCTTACTGGTTTTACATTAGCAGAGACAAGGTTCTGTCTGTACTAATATGTGTAAAACGAGCAGGGGCGGTGTCGCAGCTTTAGGACGACGGCCGAATTACCTTTTGACCCTTTTTCTTTCAAATTATCAGATTTAATTGAGCTTATTAGGTACGCAACGAACGAAACCTTAAAATATTATTTAAAAAAAAAACAAGTAATAAGACCTGCCAAGAGAAATGAAAACTCAAAACAGGTGCGACAAGAGTTCAAAAATAAATAAATAATCAACAAAAATAAACCCTTTTGTTACCTAACAATAAAATTCAAAATTGAATAAAAGACTAAAAATAAATGAAAAAAGTTCCGAATTAAAATAAGCGTGTTACTTACGCTTGTTGCGGATGTTGTTAACACGAACCGATAAGCTTTTCCCCTAATAAATATCGTCTAACGGGGGTAAAGTTTTCACTTCAAAAATACTTTCCGTAGTTAGAAATAGAACCCCTGGCGTTCTAGCAAGCTTATTAGTGCTCAAATGGTCTTCTAAGTTCTTTCTTTTATAGTATAACGTCTGTTATAACGGTATAGAGTGAGGCGCAGTGTTTTGTCTGGACATTGTATTATGGTAACCTTATAAAGTGTTTCCACACTTGAACAAACAACGGCACGAGGCGTGAGAGCGTTGTATCTTTGGGTATAATTGTTGAAAGTAACTCAGAAGTCGCTTAAATATCTTTATCCATCGCTAGACAACACTTGAGGGTTCACAGACGTCCGCCAACAAATATTAATGCCGTATTCCCAAGCTTAACAATGGTCAATAACTTGTTTGAACCAATTTTTAAAATAGAATTTTAGTTAAATTGTTATGAAGTCCGTAAATAACAGATAACTATTCAGTCATTGTTTATACCAAATGTATTACATCACGGGGGTTGTTTAAAGATGCAAAAAAGACTACGAATTTAAGGAAAATGTGACCATGTACCGCTTCACACTAGCCGCTTGTGGCTACATTTCATATAGTAGGTGTCGAAGAAGGTTCTAGAATGTCCTGGCGGACTTCGAAACATGCCAACATGGTCGTGGGTTCGAATTCGCAGTGGTACGCCGACCCCACTTAATAAAAGTGGGCAAAAGGCAGGTAGAAGAAGTACAACACCACATAGTGTGGTTAAACCTTACCATGGATCGTTGATCCGATCTGATCAAGGTTGCGGGAGTGGACTGGATGTGATCGGCTCGGGTCCGATCTTTGTGGATCAAGGGGGAAATCAATGCTGATATAATGACAAGGCAGACAAGAGAATAGTAGCTCCTATATCTACAACAATAGATTTAAAATGTACGAGTATGATGCATGCATTTTTGTAATGATTTATTTTTATAAACATTTTCGTCAAGTGTATAGAGGTCAAATGAAACTTTACAATGAATCAGTATTGCGTTTGATTTTCTCACCGAATATAAATCCACCTCGATAAACTCGTTCGTACAAATTTATCTCGTCCATAAATCTCTGAGATTCTTTTAAAATTCCTTAATTATACTTATGAATGACTTGTACGAACGTGAACTAACGGCTGGATTGAATTCGCTAAATCTTTTTGTGTTTGTTATTGCCATAAGGTTCTCATAAAAGGAAAAATTAAGAATATTGTGCGGAATGTAAGGAGATTCAAGAAAGCATAAGATTATTTTAACTTCAGAATTTTGCTATTTGAAAATTTCCATGTGCATATTTGTAGGTACATACTTTTGTAAACGTACTGTCGTATTTGTAAGAGGATTTCGTTTAATTTAAAATGCACGGCTGGTGAAACCGCAGGGCACAGCAAGTTTATATAATAAAAAAAACCGGCCACGTGCGACTCGGACTCACGCTCGATGGGTTCCGTACAATTATCTATAAAAACAGAAAAAAAGCACGTTTGTTGTATGGGAGCTACCTAAAATATAGCGACAACAGAAGTACATGATCTGTGAAAATTTCAATTGTCTAACTATCGCGGTTCATGCGTTAAGCCCTGATGACAGACGGACAGCGGCGTCTTCGTAATAGGGTCTTGTTTTATACCCTAAGGGTACGGAACGCTAAAAATAAAGAATAATTCACGGTTACATACTTAATAATGTAATGACCTTGATTCAAGTTTAATCTCTATAATTTTGACTTATCTTTTTTTACAGTCGGAGGATCGGTTTGCCGGCTACAAGGGAGTTCGAGATATCACCATCAAAAAGGTAATTGGCGAACTGAAATAGCAATGGCAATAAAAATAGTTTAAGTAAATTGAAATGCAAGAAAAATTAAACGTGATAGTGCTATTATTTTTTGGCAGGCGCTTTCTAGCTTACGAAGTATGTCACCGTAAATTTGTAAATACCGTTCATTTGTAATCTAACTAGTGATATTATAAACTGGAAAATTGTGAACTGGAATACGACGTGTCATTTGAAACGTAACAAACTATTTTTTGTTCTTTGATAAACATCTTTTCAAGAGTTTGTATTTTTGCATTTGACAGCCCAATTATTAAGAAAGGTTATATATATAGACTATTAAATATCACGATAAGCGAGGAAAATACCATTGTGCGGGAGAGCAATACAATGGGAAGAGCAGCAGCAGCGAGTAAATGATATATTTTTCTGAAGTCTATTCGTCTTGCTTAAGAGGTCGTCGTACTTATATAGTTATACTCACCGAACCGAGCTGTAACGTTCCGAGTGCGCGTCTCTTGCTTTGTCTAACAAGTTAACTGTGCGTTTTATAATGGACATATCATTTTCCCACAGACAATGTCCAATTAACGATGTCACAGTTTTACGATGACATGAATATATTATGTACACGTACGGTATATTGACAAAATATGATTTATTTATCTGGACATATAAACACGGGTATTAAAGGTAAGAGTAAAAATAAACCATAGTTTTGTAAGCACTAAAAGATATGATAGATATATATATCTATTTAATATCTAAAAAATATAGGATTCATAAGATTTGTTTTAATATACATCTGTTTGTGTCCAGGGTCCGTCTGGGTTAGGCATCATGATAATAGAAGGGCGGCACACGGAGGCGGGACGCGGCATATTTGTTTCGGACCTGCAGGAGGGTAGCGCTGCGGAACAGGTATGAACTCACCGACTATCATGTACACTGCCATGGAATAGACCAACTTACTAACCCCCAAAAGATATATTACCCTAATCTGAAGTCTAAAAACACGCTTTAAAATTGCCACATTTATTTGAAAACATCTAAAAAGAGGTTTCCATAAAAGGATTCCATAAAAGGCCATTAGAAAATACCGTATTCCACTTATAACCCCCTAAAGTAGGGAAATAACAGTAGTAGAGTCTGCAACAACATCTGTTGCACGAATTGGCCGGCTCGACCGGTGAAATACCACGACCTCACAGAAAACAGGCGTGAAGTAGAAGTACTCTGCGTTTCGTCTGATGAGTGAGGTCCCGGAGGCCTTATTTGAGTCCTCTTCCCCTTCGCACTCTTTCCATGTAAGGATAGGATGGGAATGGGAGGAGTATTGGATGGGGAGGGGGTTAACGGGGAAAAGGAAATATCCTCTTTCCTGTCTATGCCGTCCTCTGTCCATTAAAGGTAGGCAACGCATCTGCAACAAATTTGCTTGTTGGTAGATGTTAGATAGGACAAGGAGGAATTGTAGAGGTCCTCCTTCCCCAAGGAAAGATTAAGGCGTCAGTCTCAGGTATATAGTAGTAGTAGGTAGTGATCTCGTTGTTTTATAACATTAAGATAGTTGGTTTTAATACCAACTTTAGGAATCTAATGATACGTTAATTTTCAAAACCAGTCAAACCGTTTAGGCTACAGGAGGTCTACAATGGAACATAGGTACCGGGGCAAAGCATTCGCTTAATATCTTCATCGTGTACTATAATTACTTCCAGGCCGGTCTTCAAATCGGTGACATGATTCTCGCCGTCAACAGAGACTCCTTGCTCAGCTGCAGTTACGACGCCGTAAGTACCAACATTTAGATATACTGACGATGACTGAATACAATAAGTATACAAGCTCCGCAGCGCCCGCCGTACAATTACATAAATATAAATGTTAAATGAAATTAATTAAATTACTTGTGAAATGAGATGTTCGTATATTTATAATTCTTTGGGGTATGGTTTTTATACGATTTCAAAGCACAAATCATGATATTTTTAAATAAAAAACACGGAGATTTTGTATTCGTTTGGCGGGAAATTAATGACTGACTCCACGTTCACGAACTCGCCAATTGGCGACCCATCTGGAGGTATGTAACATCCTTGAATATACATTTACTTTATTGCATTGCAGGCGGCCGCTAAGCTTAAGCACACAGAAGGCGTGGTGATACTGACCGTGTGCAGTCCCAACATGAAGGATCCTGATAAGGAAGATCCCTCTGGGACATCAGGTGAGACTTCATGACTTTCTTGTTACTTTTTTTGAATAAGAGGTGAGAGGCTGCAGCGCGCAGAAAGCCTAACTTAGCTCGAGGGCTAATATAATGTGTATCGCTCCATGAGCCCGTCACTCGTTAAGCGTTTAGCATTACGATTGTAGGGTGCCCGAGAGAACCGACCCCGGCTCGATCGATATATCATCAGGGAAGCCGCTCGTCCGTTCATCACTTTCTAACATTATTTTTGTACACCTTGTACTTTGTTCTACTCTTTCTCTCTCGCATCATTGTCTTGGTATGACATTGACATTGTACAATTAAATTCATGTCTTGATCGCGTATTATATAACGAGTAATATTATTATAGGATTAGAAATAGCGCTGTAGCGAAAAAAGGTGGCCTAGAGAAAGCGATATAGAAAAAAATCTGTAATCTCTGCCTATCGCGCTGTGTTACGGGTGTGAGTTCTCATGTGTTTTATGTTTTAGGTGCGAGCGGGAATCAAACTCCGGACGCGCTCTCGGCCGGCGCGTCGCGCCCCCAGACTCCCAGACCCGCGCCATCGCCAGTAAAAGGTTACATACACCACATTATATAAATAAAACAAAACAAATGTCTGTCGATTCGTTCATATATCAATTCGTTTGTATGTTTTAACGAATGGATGTAAATGGATGACCATTCATTCATTCGTTCATTTATCCTTTCGTTCATACATACATTTTTCGTTTTTGCAATTTTGTAATTGTTAGATCTTGCTTTGAGATAAAAATCGCTGCGTCCCTCGAAATTACGTCCCATTGAGTAAATCTCATGTGTAAATTTTGTCTCAAATATGACTACTTACGATTTTAACCTTGCAAGTTAGACTGCTAAGTTTAAATTACTCTTAATCTTAAGTTTAACTAACAATAAAGTTTTTACAGCGGAACCTCCCCCCGACCCCGCGACCGCCCCCGTCGTGCCCAACCAGGAGATGGTGATAGAAATCAACTCGAACAACGAGAAGCTCGGAGTCATTCTACTCGGAGGCAGCGATACGTTAATTAATGTAAGTTCTCATAGTTATTTAGTTAAGTGATTCTAAGTGATATAATTAAGTAGCTACCCGCTCTAGCTTTAAAATTACATCGAAATTGATCCAGCTGTTTTGGAGTCTACAGGGAACATATACATAGATTAGAGAAAACCGACTTCAATTCTAGAAAATCCTTAATAGCTCCAGAACTCCACTTATCGGAATAAAATATGAATGGGACCAAACTGGAAGACAGGCGCCAGTAAAAGTATTCTGCGTTTCATTTCATGAGTGATGTGTTGAAAGCCTAATCCTATCTGATAAGGGGAAGACTATTAGACGGGTGAGAGGGTGGATAGGCAAAGGAAATATCCGTTTTTTTGTTCATCCCTCTGTCCATTAAAGGTAGGTGCAGCATCTGCAACTCTTTAGCTTGTCGCAGATGATATGGGTAGCGGTTATTTGATAGCGGGTGAACCGCTTGCTCTTTAGCCTGATTTGATGAGGCCAAATCGTATGTCTAACTGAAACAATGTTTACTTTGCAGGGTGCCGCAGCTGTTATTTTAGACATATACAAGAACGGTGCTATCGGCAAGGACGGGCGGCTCAAGGTGGGAGATCAGATCCGAGAGTGCAATGGAATCGCCATCACCAACAAAATGGCGCACGAGAGGGTCTGTCTTAGCATCAAACTGAAAGCACCTAAGGTCAGTTATTACAGTACAGAAAGGTAAATTCAAGACACAACCAAAATATACTGCAAAGTTAATGGCCCAACCGGTGAGACCTCAATTTTGAGCACGCTACAGAAAAGTTTGTGTCTAATATCTAGAATTCACTAAGTCTTACTAACTATAGGAAAACACCTATTTTAATCTATCAACCATGATCTTTGTATGCAGATGAAACTGACAGTGTTCCGACCTGAGCCCATCCAATACGAAGAAGTGGAGGTGGAACTTACGAAGAAGGCAGGTCGGGTACTGGGGCTGACGTGCATAGCGCCCGTGCAGGGAACTGGGGTTTACATCGGTGACCTTGTGAGTATACTATCTGTCTTTTGTAGGACTTAGAGGTCTAGTTCTACAGGCGGGCTTACAAATTGAGGTAAATGTATGTAGGACACACATACAGTCCATCTTCTTTATATATATAATTCTTCTCTACGTGTATTGACAGTGAAACAGCTAAAGACCTAAACAGCTGAACCGGTTTGAATGAATTTTTGTGTATGTGTTCAAGTGGATTCGAGGATGGTTTGGATTTACAAATAAACCCAGCAGATGGCGCTGCAATCTGTGTTTGTATGTTCCATATAGACTTCGAAACGGGTGGACCAATTTCGATGTAATATTCTCGAAATTGTATCCTGTGAATTTTCGTAGCGATTGGATCAACATTACCCCGAGCGAAGGCGGGGCGGGTCACTAGTATATAAAATTTTTCGAAATCATTCACCCACATTCAATAAAATATTGTAAAGGTTTTCGATGTGATTTGAAAGATTTTTTCGTTCGTTGTATGAACTATGTATGTACCTTATCCGTAGTTATTATGTAGTAATTATCTTTTCATTCTATTCATCCTGAAATAACTTTAACTAAGGACTAATATTTTACTTCAGTTACCCGGCTCGCCTGCTGAAGTGGACGGTAGAATTCAAAAAGGCGATTTGTTAGTGTCAGTTGACGGTAAGGATGTTTCCAGTGCAGACTATATAGGCGCGGCGACCGCACTCAAGTTGTGCGCTAACAAAACCACAATTAAAGTGAAACGGTTTAAAATAATTAGTAAATAATTTAATTGACAATGCAAACGTGTTTTTATTCAGTTAAGCGTACGGTTTACTTTTCTGTAAACCAGTAAAAAGTTGTATTAACAATGCAAAAGTGTTTTATTCAGTTAAGCGTACGGCTTACTTTTCTGTAAACCAGTAAATAGTTGTATTAACAATGCAAAAGTGTTTTATTCAGTTAAGCGTACGGCTTACTTTTCTGTAAACCAGTAAATAGTTGTATTAACAATGCAAAAGTGTTTTATTCAGTTAAGCGTACGGCTTACTTTTCTGTAAACCAGTAAATAGTTGTATTAACAATGCAAAAGTGTTTTATTCAGTTAAGCGTACGGCTTACTTTTCTGTAAACCAGTAAATAGTTGTATTAACAATGCAAAAGTGTTTTATTCAGTTAAGCGTACGGCTTACTTTTCTGTAAACCAGTAAATAGTTGTATTAACAATGCAAAAGTGTTTTATTCAGTTAAGCGTACGGCTTACTTTTCTGTAAACCAGTAAATAGTTGTATTAACAATGCAAAAGTGTTTTATTCAGTTAAGCGTACGGCTTACTTTTCTGTAAACCAGTAAATAGTTGTATTAACAATGCAAAAGTGTTTTATTCAGTTAAGCGTACGGCTTACTTTTCTGTAAACCAGTAAATAGTTGTATTAACAATGCAAAAGTGTTTTATTCAGTTAAGCGTACGGCTTACTTTTCTGTAAACCAGTAAATAGTTGTATTAACAATGCAAAAGTGTTTTATTCAGTTAAGCGTACGGCTTACTTTTCTGTAAACCAGTAAATAGTTGTATTAACAATGCAAAAGTGTTTTATTCAGTTAAGCGTACGGCTTACTTTTCTGTAAACCAGTAAATAGTTGTATTAACAATGCAAAAGTGTTTTTATTCCGTTGCGTGTACGGTTTACTTTTCTGTAAACCAGTAAATAGTTGTATTAACAATGCAAAAGTGTTTTATTCAGTTAAGCGTACGGCTTACTTTTCTGTAAACCAGTAAATAGTTGTATTAACAATGCAAAAGTGTTTTATTCAGTTAAGCGTACGGCTTACTTTTCTGTAAACCAGTAAATAATTGTAATAACAATGCAAAGTGTTTTTATTAATTTGTGCATAAGGTTTACTTTACTGTAAACCAGTAAATAGTTGTATTAACAATGCAGTGTTTTTATTTCGTTGTAAATATGGTTTACTTATCTTGGCCAGTTTTGATGTAACAATGTATTTATTGTTTTAAAATATTTTAGTTTTAATTAGTGCAATGTCACTTCTATGAAGGTGTATATAAGGTTTATTGTTCATGTTTCTAATCATTTTGTTTATTTAATTTAAACTTATTTCTTGTATTAATTTATCTAACAAAATTTGCAGCCAAAATACCAAGCCACTACTAATATTAATATGGTACTTTTCCGTTAGCCGGACGCAAGCGAAAATCGCGAGCGTGCCGCGCCAGCAGCCGGCGAGTGCCATAAGCTACTTTAAAGCCCTTGAAATAAGGGCTAATATTTTGTTTTTTGACCTTTTCTCACAATCTGTGCAATCCAATTTTTTATCTTTTCCCTAGTGCCCTGCTAACGGAAAAAAAATTGTGACTTTATATTTAGTAATATTATATTACATTTTTCTTACACTTTGCCGTTGATATATTTAAAATTTTGACAATCCAAAAGTGTTATTCTCAAGATTAAATATTATTTTGTTATACTTTATGAATGTTTTATATTAAATTGCTTTGTGACATGATATATGATTTAAATTTGCACCATTGAATTACCTGCAAGTGAATTTAACACCAATATATAAAAAATAGAGCAAGGTAATGCAGCCTTAGGTTTAGTTAATTATTGTTAATCCCCTCAAATGTTGTATATGTTTTTATGACAAAAATACATCAGGATTATTGAAACATACTGTGTATCAGTACGTAATGTATAATTTATAACGCGTGCACAGTAATGTTCAAATGTTAAGCGATGAACGAATACTATGGTCGTTAGATTACTTGACGACGTAAATTTTTCTGTAAGCTGTACATCCCTGTGACGTCATAGGTACATCGCATGTTGTTGTGGATGAGTTGTACATAAATATTTTCCGCGGACTGTCCCTAACTATTTTGCCAAAGTATTATGCACTAATGTAATATTAGTTAATTTTTCAGTAAATTAAATAAACTTAAATAATAATTTATTTACTTAAATAAGTGTTATTTTGAAGAGGATTTAATTATTAAAAGTGAATAGACAATAAGAAAATTGATTTATTCTAACGGCTTTTAATACGAGTATTCTAGATCGCCTAGATATGTAGATATAGAATTTTCTAGAATTAAATCAACACTTTATACCAAACTCTTAGTTTTTGCAGATTAGATTATCATATAAAATAATGTTGCCATAAATCAGACGGCCCGGTGGGCGTGGTTTGTAAGATACTTGCTTTTCACGCCGCAGGTCGTGGGTTCGATTCCCACCCAGGACAAATATTTGTGTGCATGAACATGTCTGTTTGTCCTGAGTCTGGCTGTAATTATCTATTTAAGTATGTATTTACAAAAGAAAAGTAGTATATGTAGTATATCAGTTATCTGGTTGCCGTAGCACAAGCTCTGCTTAGTTTGGGATCAGATGGCCATGTGTGAATATGTCCTAGGATATTTATTTATTTATGAATATTTAAATATTAAAAGTACAGATAAAGTACATAATGATTAAATAAATTTAATTAGTAGAAACAAATATTGCACTGAAAAAATAACTATTTCATAATTGCACGTTTATACGCTCATACTCGTAACGAAGAGGGGTAGGCAGAGATAATGGATTTCCATTTGGCGCGATCCTGGCACACCTCTCTCGCTTCTACATTCATACATCTACGCATACATGGTCGTCGATTATGGGTGCTCCTTGTGCCCTTGCACGTTGATTCAGTATCTAATTTATAAATAGCTGAAGGACGTTTAATATTGTCTCTCTCTTATTAGTGGAAATGAAGGGAGACGGCACATAATTATATAATTTGACACATAATTACAAAGTACAGGAATTATTTTATTTGAATCAGTAAAGGGAGTCAGATAATTGAACTTTCATTTTTTTAAAGGTCCGTTCCATACAAACGACATCACGAAACCTTAATAAAGAGAGTAAAAGAGGTTTCACTGTAAAGACAAATTAATACGATTCTAAAAAATAAACAAAAATGAACGAGATCCACAAATTTAAACATTTACAAAGTTTTTTTGTTTTTCTTTGTAACCCACTCTCGCCTCATCTCACTGACGTCCTTGTACAGCGACCGACGAAGCTATACCATGTCGGTTAGTATCGTTCGAATATTTCGCGACGTAAACTATTTTGTACACTGTACACGCTGTAATGTCATGTTAGGTTGGAAGAGTATTATTTATATTTAAAACTAGACTGTAATGTATGTCAGCCATCTAGTAGGTAATTTATTTTTATTTATGCGTATTTAAATTGTGACTTAATTTAGAATTTAATCTGTATCCATTATAAAACTTTGTGGAGTATTAAGAAACGTTCAGCGTAGCCTAATTCTAAATCAATGTAAATTGTAAAAAAAAATCCTCTTCCTGGTAACAATGTACTAGACGTATTGTATACATAGCCATAAGTATTGTAATTTTTTTTCATATAGCAACTTTGTAGGTTATAAATATGGCGCCAAACTTTGCCAATGTATTTAAAAGAAATCGATCGTATAAAATGTTCTGTAGACGTAAATAATATAAATTTAAATAGTTTTCCTTCTTGTTTTTAGATTAAATAAAATATTGATTAGATAAAATAAAATATGTGCCACAGATTAATTTTAACATTTTATACGTAGTTTTTTTTTATAAACCGACAGCCATATTTAGTGCAACTGCCTTGTATTTATTATGTAATGATACTGTAATAATCGCTTCCCCTTCGAAACTTCCTATTGTAGTTAAAACTAATTATTTATGATAAGTTTAGTGAAAAATACGTAGAGAAATTGAACTTTTAGTATTAATATATGTAGAATTAATAGTATTTCAATTTTATAGCAACTTAAAAGGTACATTGACAAGTTTATATAAATTATTTAATTCGTGCTGACTAAATGAGGATTAAAATACATACTCTAGAGTAGTTCGTAAAACAACAATGCGACCAACTGGTAGTATTGTAAACAACAATGTAATAAATTGTGCGCTTTTTAATCTTTTGTTTTATTTACATTTTTTTTACTGGAATTAGATGGCAAAATGAACCCATAGACAACTCGAATAACCAGTTGAATAGCAGATGTCTGACAGACTCTGTGTTGAATAACTGAAAGGATAAGCCTTCCCCTACCTTACTTAGGGACGGGGTCGTGTGGAAGCTCAAACAATCTCACGGATGGAGGGGTAGGGCTTTACTTAGTGTCATTTATTTCATCAGCCTGCGCCAAGAACGGTGGAGGAAACCGGCATGTCTAAGATCCACCTGCACTGGGCCAGCGTGGTGGAATACGGCCTCGGAGAGAAGGCCTTGTGTCCCTGCAGTCGGGAAACCTATCAAAAAGATTTAATTAGTAAGGCTACAGACAAAATGATTACAAAAAGGATCGTTTAAGCATTTACTTCACATTTCTGACTAGACGTAGTACATCTATTACGTATACAACAAGTTAATTATTAATTTACAAAATATACATTCGCTTATTACAAACAAAATTAATAAGACACGTACTCACCTATCGAAAAGCTGTGGTATGTAATAAGTGTGCAGTCGCCTTAAATATACGTTGTTATAATTAGTTCAACACAAGATTAAGTACATACATTGAGTTGATGAATTTATATCATTTACAATATTTTTTAATAGATATACATATAACAAATAGACTATTTTATAATAAATCTTCTATAAACATCTAATTCTATGCGCTTACCATAGATTGCAAGTCATCTACAGTCCTTCATAAAGAGTCAAAGCTTTATTTACTAATTTGATTAATGGTAGTAATTTCATTTATTCTCGTTTATTTTGTCCTCGTTATAAAAAAATGATAGAAAATTCGTAAATATTTGCATATTTTTTAACTTATTTATCTCAATAATAATGTACAAGAAAATATAATACATATGTATATCAACAATATTGATACATCTGTATTACCTTGTACTTATTGTTAATTTGACGGGAATATATTTTACTTATAAATGTACATGTTACATATACTAAAGTCATAAATATATTAGTATATATTCGTTTGACAAAGTTCAAGTTCACTTGCACAATATCTATCTTAAAAATAAAAGGTAACATTTGATACATAAATAATTTACAAACATTTATCCTTTATCCGTTAAGTTATAATAGTCGTAACAGTGATATTAAATAAACACTTAAAAAATTAATAAAAATAAAAAATAAAGTTATGTCTATGGGTAAGATATAAAAACTAATAATACAAAGTATTTCATTTTAAAATATTTGTTAATTAAAAAATTTTAACGAGGGTATCTTCTTGGGGCAACTAAATATTAACGTATGTTCGTAATTAAAGTTAAACAACAAGAATTTAATTGTTTAAAGTTATAACGAAAATGTTTCCAAAATATTAATACGAAAATGCTTACATCTTTATTAAATCAATAGCGAATTATTTAATAACGAAATAAAAACAATTGTTTAATAAAGGAATTGTATAAAATTAAAAACAATTTTAACAAATTCATTATCATTGTAATTGACAACAAATTGTTATTCGTATATAAATTGGAGTAAAGATTTATATACATTAAGTACGTAAAGAATGTAATGAAAACGCAAGAAATGTAATAGTTTTAAAAATGTGATATTGGAAATATATAAGAATCCAAAATGAGAATGAAAGAGAGAGTAACAGAAACAGAAATATGCAAGGTGCAAATATGTAAGATTACACTGCATATTAAATTAAAAGTATTGTTACATTCTGTTCTACAAACAAAATGCAAGATACAGATAGTACGTGATAAATGGCAGAAGGTAGTGAGATAAGTAACGAGTGTGTTTGAGAGGCTTATTTTGGGATAAATAGAATTTTATTTATAAAAGCGCCATCTATACTTGTTAATTTTGTTGTTACATCAATCCATTATACCAACTCGTGATAGTGTATCACTAGATGGCACTGTACTCAAAAATAGAAAATTCAAATTAATATCCGTAATAAACAAGTTTTAAGTTTTTTTTTAAATATCAATCACTAAACATGAACTTTACATATATAACCAATTTCTTATTAGTCGCATATGGAGTCCTTTTTCCATATTTTCAATCGATTTTAAAATTGATTAAAAAAATGCACCAAAAGACATCACAAAATTTTGAAATTAAATTAAAAATCGTATTATATATTTTGATACACATGCTATCAACATGTAATTTTGTAAATAACCTTTGTCCTATCGTAATTGAGTTCATAGTCTTTCATCGGAGCTTTTCCTAATAACTAAAGGCTTCAATCTGCTTCTCAGTTTAACCAATCGTTTGCTCGCTTTAACATTTGACGTGGGGTTCCTCAAGTCCGGCATAGATTTACTTTCATGTACGGGAGGCGGTTCCAATGGCTTCATTCCGCCGTAGTATCGCGGCATGCTGAAATCGTTTTCTTGGAACATTAGTGCCGTCTTTTGCTTTATACTCTGCAAGCTAGTCTCGCCCTTATATCCAGGCAGCGAAGGACTATCTGCAAAGAACCTTGGTAAGTTGTTACTCCTTATTATAGGTGTGTCTGGTAGTTGGCTTAGCTTCATTTCATGTTCTGCTAGTGACGTCACACCTACTGTCGATTTACTCTTCATTAGCGGTGGTTTCGTTGGTGTTAAATGTTCTGGAATATTCAAGAATGACGCACTTCTATGCGGAACCCTAGCTAATACTTTGTTTATTTTGTTAGGATCAATATTCTTTAGACTTTCGACTCTATTCAAAGTCGCTTTAAGCAGCTTGGAACTACTATCGACTCTTTCTAAAGTCCTTGTGCTGTCGCTTCTGTGGATGTCACTTTTCTGTCTTAAAATGCCCTTCACACTTTCAACTCTTGGTAGAGTTAGATTGGTTGGTAGTTGCACTACTGATATCGGATCGTATTGATATATTGAATTCGGTGTTGTCATCTTTGGTTCCCCTTTTAATGTCACCGTGCTGGGCTTGATGACGTCTTGTTTCTTCACCGATACGCTCATCGTCAATCCTTCTTCCGTATCTTGACTCTTCCTATCTTCTTCTTCTTCGTCTATCTTGAACATATCGTAGCTGGCCAGCAGCTCGTCTTTGAACATGATCTCGAAGTCAGTGACGGGAGAGTCCACTTCGTCTTCGAAGTAGACCTTCGTTCTGTTCGGTCTATCGGAGAGGTAGTCAGGTTCTGATTTAGTCTCGATGTCGTCGAGCGTGTCCATGCTTCCTTTAGATTTAAGTTCTTGGTCTTCTCTGAAAATCAGCGATTTAGAGAACACCTGTAATTCAATGAATTATAATATGTATTCAATTCAGTGAATCCCAAAGTTGACTGGTGGTTAGTAAGATACTTGCTTTTCGCGCTGCGGGTTGTAGGTTCGATTCCCACCCAGGACAGACATTTTTGTGCATGTGTGTTTGTCTTGAGTCTTGGCGTTTTTATTTATTCTATGATATATAATTATCTATTTAAGTATTTACAAAATAAAAGTAGTAAATCAGTTATCCATAGTACAAACTGCTTAGTTTGGGATCAGATGGCCGTGTGTGATAATGGCCCTGGATATTATTATTATTATTTTGGTATAAGACTTAGTAATTTAGTAATTCCTGTAGTAAAGACGTTTATATTTAAGTTAAGCTTTTAAGTTTTCAAGTCAGGTCCAGTCGACTTCTCATTAGTATCCCTTCCCCTCTTGTTGTAGTTGTACATGGTCACTTTACATCACGTTAACCGTTTGTTCGATTGTCCCTCACTTACATAAAAAGTCTGCAATACCTGGTAAATTTTATCAGCATGTATGGGTAGCTCCTTGACCTCTCTGCCGACCACCGCAGTGGGGGGCAGGTGGTTGTTGTTGTGGGGCTGCTGGGTCACCACACTCTCCAGACTGGCGCCCATGTTGGTGACGCCATTGGTGTAAACAGAATTCGCATTGTCGTCTAACCTGGAGAGAAAAGATGCACATGGTAGATAGTTTAGCATTAGCCTATTCACTCTTCTCTAAAATATACTCGTAATAGGGCGGAACAACTGAAGCTGGCAACTTGTTCCAATCCTTTGCTGTACGCAAAAGATGCCTTCATTCGCGTCAAGATTAAATAAAACAAAAGAACTGACTGTATTTTCTGTATGGAACAAAGTGGCAAATGATCAAGCGTTTCACATGATATGAAGTGACAGCTAGATAGGTATCTGCAACAAGCTAAGTTGCAGATGCTTGCCTACCTTTAATGGACATAGAAAAAACAGAATTCTTTTCCTATCCAATCTATCCCCCCGTGCCTTTCCCACGTTTTCAATTCTAGAAAAGGATACGACGGGGATAGCGCCTAGATTAGGTCTCGGGCACCTCACTCATCAGTTGAAACACAGAATACTGCTATTTGATGCCTGTCTTCTATGAGGTCATGGTATTTGGTGAAATGACTGGTGAGTCGAGCGTGCCAGTTCGTCCCACAGATGTTGTCTTAACGTCAGATGGTAAGAAGACATGATAAGATGAAGACACCGAACACAAAACTGCTATGAGAATAGTGGTACAGTACCCTTTGTACGGCCGAGTGAGATATTGTAGATGCTGATTTGATGAAAGAATAATTAATAGGCTATAGATAAACTAGTGCGTATCGTCTTTCGACCACATCACCATGTAACAAGAGGTGGGATCGTGGTCAAGCGCTGGTTTATTCAGCAGTGATTATTAAAACAACGAATGGCTTGAATGACTTTTTTTATGTGAGAGGGTGGCAAACGAGCAAGCGCATCACCTGATGTAAAGTGAGCGCTACCCATAGACATCCGCAACAAGCAAATGTGTTGCAGATGCGCTGCATACCTTCAATGGACAGAGGAGTGCAGACAGGCAAAAGGATATTTCCTTTTCCCGGTTAAACCCCTCCCCGTCCAATCCTCTTCTCTATCCCATCCTATGCCTCTTATAAGGAACGGGTGGGAAGAGGAAGAGGACTGAAATTACCTCTGGCACCTCACTCGACAGACGAAACGCAGAGTACTTCTACTTCACGCCTGTTTTTCTGTAAGGTCGAGGTATTTCACCGGTCGAGCCGGCCAATTCATACAACAGATGTTGTTGCGAACTCTACCACTATTAAGTTAAATTTCCTTTGGGAGGCTTAGTAGTCACTTAGTGTTGCCATAGTAATAATTTGTAAACTCATTAAGCTAAATAAACTACTTAAAGTAAATTAAGATTAAATATTATCAAATGTTATTATTATATTTGTTTAACAACGGCTGCCTGAATAGACCGTCGTAAACGTAGACTTTGCACGTGGATTTATTTCTCGTATCAAAAGAAAACAAAAGCTAGGATTGTAGAAGCGCTCCATTTCGCTCAATTCCTCTCCACAATAACAACTGACTTCGATGACGTCAGGCCATCGTTCTTCGACTTTTTTTTATTATTTAATAGTATTGAATTAAACAGGATCACTTTAGAACGTTGTATTCAAATTACCGTAACCGAAACTTTTTTTAAAAACGCACAAAGTACACTAATACACGGCCGCACAGACACGTCTGAAGAATCCAACTCTCGAGAGAAAAAGTATAAAGAATTTTGTATAGATAATTCCATGGTCTGCAATTTTAGAACCCAAAAGAACAGTACTTGCGAACTTTGACCTTGAATATATTTTTTTTTATTTAAATCCATGGGATCCTTTCACATTTCGTTTATAGTGTTTCGTACATTCATACAAATTTTCAGAACTATGCGATATATCGTTTACCCGATTTAAATGAAAAAAAAACACTTAAACGTTACATACATAGAGCATTGTTGTTACTAACATATATTATACAATAATAAAATTTACGACTGATTGTTCTCGTGCCAGCGTCATATATGTTATAAATGCTATATCATATGTATCTACAATGATAAAACTGGAGACAACAAAATCAGCTAATTGTTACGATATATGAGGAAAATCTGTCAGTTGTGCGACAAGCCAGTGTAAACGTCACATTCATATTCTCATTGTCAACCATTACACTAGTAGTTTTGGTCTACAAGTAGTTTATATTGCTAGCTGACCACCTTAGAATTATTTTATATTCTGTTACTTGTTACCTTCTTAATAGCTGTATTATTTGCTGCATGGGTTGTACTTGGGTCGATTCCCTTCATTAAAAAGTTATATGAGAAATTTTTGTAAAGTCTGTCATTTCATCACACAATACACAAAACATTTATGAGAAAACGTATTTTTTCGATGCATTATTTTGTTGATCCCTTCAATATTTTTAATTATTCTTCCATTCCGGGAGGGGATCAAACAAATCGCAGATAAAAAAATATGGTGCCTTCAAATCAATTCAGTCCATATACGCGTGTAAATACGATTTTGTTTTATACATACATAACTAGCGCCCCAGCTTCGCTCAGGTAGTTTCTACATTCCAAATTTCATCCTCTATATTAGACTTTTAGGGGATGAATTTAGGAAAATTATTTTTAAGTGCTCACCTACGCAATAACAGACATATCTGTGCAAGTCTCTAGGTCCAGTAGTTTGGGCTGTGCGTTTATATATCAGTGACTCAGTTTTCTTATAGAAGATATAGATAAATAATTCAAATGATTATCATTCATAAATCAATAAAAGCTTGTTTACTTTTGCACATATACAGAGTGCTACATTCAGTTTATCTTGCGTTATTATAATTATCGGTTCATACGCTTGATAAGATATAATACATACATAGATACGTATCTCGAGGTGCGTTTCCGACACATTCGAGAGTTAACACCTTGTCTGATATTGAAAGGTGTACTGCAGGGCTCTCAACTCGGTCCCATTTTATAAATATACGTTTCTTTCCGGACTTTGTTTTTATCGGACACTAGCTGTTGTCAGCTGCATATTTTGTAAGGTAATTCCGCGTATAATATATTCGAATATCACATATATTCGAATCAAAAAGTTGTTACCTTGACAACGTGTGTGTAATACTTCGTGATGATCGGTTAAGTCATAGAAAGCGTAACAAACAAACAAACGAATCGTCTTAAAACTTCACAAAGCACGAAAAGCTCCAGTTAGGTAAAGTAATTATTGTTATTTCAATTCCCTTAAAATTAAATTATTATTTTTTATCCTGGTGATCCTAATCAAGGCTACAAACCAAAGTTGTGAAAATTAAAACATCGGTACTTGATATGACATGCCAGAGAAAGACGTTATAAGGAGTGCCTGTAACCGACAAGCATGTATACGTAGATGTATGGTTTCATTGAAAGATATGATTGTTGTAAACAAACAAACTTCATTTACCATCACTTTTTATATTGTAATTTTATAACTAATGTGTAATATGGATAACCAATGTTATAAGGTAATATAAGAACAAGTTGTATTGCAATAATATTTTGAATTGAAAAACCTTTGTTTACAAAGATCACATCTTGCATGCATCTGTAAACAAGGTATAGAAGGGAACACTTCTTGGCTACGGGCTTGAGATGTAAGTATAATATAAGCATATATATAAATAACTTAAACTTCTAGTATATTTTTGCTAATGGTTCAGAAATTATTACATTTAGCACGTCATCCAGCAGTAATTTTAATGCATTCCTGTATTCTGTAAGAATTAATTTAGCGCTGGTAAAACAGGCTTAGCAACCATTAAGTCGTAAGGAGTCTCAAGACATCCCTAATTCTACTCTCGGAGGTCAAGGGCTTACAATGAAAATTAAGGAGGGTATTTCGAACACAAAAAGAAGCGAAATCAGTCCAGCCGTTCATGATGTCGTGACCAAGGGAAATTGGGATTCATATATATATATATATATATATATATGTTATAAAAGCAATAGGTTGTATTATTTATTTAATAAAGTAATTGTGACATAACTACTACCCGAATATGTATACTGTACTTACTTGTACGTGGCGATTTTCTTATCGAAGCAAAATCTCTCCTCGCAGCAGTTCCAATACATCGTCTCCAGGCAGCTGGAATGAGAAACTAATACATAAATAATAATTGGTATCCGACGTAATTAAGAAATAACTGATTTATAATTCAAAGCGTGTTTACTAAGAATACAGCATCTGAATCATTTCAAATTAATCTATATTAAAATTAAGGATGATATGAAGTAAAATATTAGCCATAAAAATATTTGATTGTGTTTTAATTATCCAGTATTATATTTATGAATTTATCCTTTTGCATGCTCTTTTTTACATAATAGGAAGCTTTGTTGGAAATGCTATTCTGCTCTTCACAATGCCAGAAGGAGAAATAAAACTCATATCGCGTTAGAATTTACTCAAAGATTTTATTAATTAACTCCACTGATGCTCACGTGATTCCAAAGTCGACACTGAACAATTGAAAAAATTGCCCCTTGCTAATTTAAGATTGACGAGTCGTTAAGGAGTTAAAGCGCGGAAGACACAAACAAAAGTTACAAATATCCACAAGTCACATTTTTATTTCACCGCTTCACAACCAATATAAAATGTAGAATAAATAAAATATTGTCTCTTTTCTGTTAAAAAATTGACTGCTAGTTTTGTTATGCTGCTTAAAAAATAAATTCAAAGATATGATAAATGTCAATGTCAAAAAAATCTGTCATAGATTATTTAAAACATCTAAAAAGGTCGGTTGGAAACAATTTTCAATATGTACTCATGATATAATAAAACACGAAATACTAAATTGATAAAAAATGAAGAGAACATTTGTCGTCTTCCCGTCATTTTATCTTGAGACCGGAGATTGCTTATCATGATCGAAGTCGGAAATATTGTTTGGAAAGGAGAAGTGACAGTGATGGAGCTTACGGGATGTCACGAAACCAAAATGGCGGCGGTTTTGACAAACATTTAATATTTCGTAAGTTAACCTAAAAGTGTTACAAGGCGTTATAATAAACAATATTTATTTAAGACCACTATTCTACTACTATTCATTCGGAGGGGTAAACAGAGGGCAATTTTTTTTCTCTCTTTTTCGTGATCTAAGGGATTGGATAATTAAACCATTAAACAGTGACGTTTCTACATTGGCAACAAAAACAATACGATACGATACCTGAGGATTCTACCCACAAAATAATTATTTATATGTGCCAATTGATATTTCCCATCAGTGACACTTCTCATGCCCTTGTCGTGTTGACTTACTTTTGTTGATGCTAATTCTACTGAAAAGTTTATACTGATTTTGTGGCTTAGATGAAGGAAAAGACGCTATTTTCGTAAATAAAATAAAATAAAATAATGACAACTTCATAACATTTGCACGTATCAAGCGGGTAAGAACCGTACCGTACAGTGAAATCATACTGGTTTGGTAGTGCTCGATTGTTACGGATTACGGTTGCGGTCGATTAATTGATAGCGGTCACTTATAATCTGGTCACCACTTGCTCCATTACCTTGTGGTAAGTCTACCACAGAAAATAATCCTTGCTTTTCTGATCATTTAATAAATTATCTATTTTATTATTGACCATAAAAGAACCTTTTTATAAACAGTAGATTTCTAACCAGTGCACGATAAAATAACTTAATGGGTACATTAAAGGTACAGTCACTGACAAAGTAACGTATAATTATAAAGACCGGTAAAGGTCACAAGTATCTCATAATTCTTAAGAAAAGTAATTCTTGGTATTTAAATACCGATTAAATGAATCAGACCAAGACCTGGGGCTCTGGCTTGAAGATTTACAAGAATAAGATAAAAAAATATAAATAAGCCATCACGTCACTAAGAGGGATAGGCAGAGATTATGAATTTTTCATTTATTCGTATCGTACAAGTCGACGATGCATTTCTTTGATCTAGATAAATTGTATGTATAAATGCGTTAAGAACTGAAGTATTTGACGAAATGACGCGACAACTCAATGATATTTTCCATAAGAAATTAATGTTTATACTCACTACTGGCATGACTTGCAAATGTTGAGCAGCATTTTAAATGTTCACATTATAACTGATGGATGGGTCGCCGCTCCTCTCGACTGTCCTCAAACGATGTAACTGCAAAGAATAAAATGATAACAATATATTTGACATAGATTTTTAAATAAGTAGTTCAATATTTTTGTTTAAGAAATATTTCAAAGCGCTTACTCTACATAGTTTAGTAAAATAAAATAATGATTTTTTTAATGGTAGCAAGTCACCTGATATTTAGTGACTGCTATCCACAGCAAGCTACGAGCAGCAGACAAAGGAATGAATCTTCCCTTAACCTTCCTTTCCTTATTAGAAATGGAATGGAAGGGGAAGAGGACTGGATTTGGGCTTCCGACACTTCACTTAGACGAAACGCATGTGGTATTTCACCAGTCGAGCCGATCCGTACGTGCGACAGATCTTGTTGTTGCGGGCACCACTGTTAATAATTTTCTAGGAGTTTTTTATATTATGATTTTAAGTTCCTAAGTACGTAGTATGCTTAAATATATTTAAAAATACTTTATCTATAGAGAAAGTTATTGGTCCCAGTGTAGCTAAGAGTGTAATTAATTAACTGGTTGGTCAGCTTTAGGCCGCACACAACCTTAACATATTATGAGTCACCGACTATGAGCGAGGGGAACCCTGTAAATCTTTTTTTCAATTCATATTTAACTTTTGAAGTCGGACATGACCAGATTCTGTGTGATTTTACGTTCACACTGGTGCCTACAGTGAGCGTACTCACAGTCGGCGGATGAATATACGTTTGGTGTAGATACAGTTTGAAAAGTTCGCGTATATTTAGTACGTCTGTCATCCTCTTAAGCAAAATATAAAGATGATAATAACACGATAAAGAACTGACTAACCATCGCAGAACAAAACGTCCTTTACTAATTTGCATCGCATTCAACGGAAATACCGCCATTGTCTACCGCGCGGCGTATGTGCGGTTGAACATTACTCATCGCGTTTTGTTCCTTGCACTAAAATATCTTAGACGTTGAAATATATATTATTAAACACTTACAGTCGCCATCTACTTACATTTACATAGTCTCAGACTAAATCACTGGTTGTTACAATAAAATACAGCCAACAAAAACTTGTGGTATAAATTTATAATGATATCCTGGTACTTTCACACACGGCCATCTGATCCCAAATTAAGCAGAGCTTGTACTATGGAAACCAGATAACTGATATACTACATATACTACTTTTCTTTCGTAGTACATGCTTAAATAGATAATTACATCCAGACTCAGGACAAACAGACATGTTCGTGCTACAACACCTGCGGCGTGAAAAGCAACTATCTTAATCACCACGCCAACCCAGCAAATTTACTACTACAAGCTTTTGTCCGCGGGTATCCTTTTCTGTACTCCTGACAATATGAGCGCAGATTAAAAAAAAGAATGATCGGTTGTATTTTTAAAACGTGAAAGCGTTACTGTGGGCTTACACTGCCGAAAACATTCACGTAAAATGGTCATTTCTGACACGATTTCACGCCAATGAAAACCCACGATAACAAACTTACCGTCGCATCTAAAATATTAAGTAATAGTAGGATAGTAGAACGTGGTACACGCGAGTGACCAGACCAAATAAGTGATCCGAATTCTGAGTAAAAGGTTCCGATAATTTCGAATAGGCCCGGAGTCTTGATGACATTTTGGTTTTGTTTTTTGCATAATTACTTAGATAAGACTGAACTCTAATAATTAGGAATTTACGTAACTGATTCCACGAAATGATAAACTAGAAATAAAGTCAAATTATTCCCTTCTTCCTGATATTTTACATTTCTTTAATCCGATATTACTCCTATATCTGTAAATAATATAACATCCCTCAAACACACATCAAAACCAATATTACTATACAAAATAACACAATGTTCAATTTTTTTTATGGAATAAGGTGGCAAACGAGCAAGCGGATCAAATAAGTGTACGCTACCCATAGACATCCGCAACTAGAAATTATGTTGCAGATGCGTTGCCTACCTTTAATGGACCGAGGAGGGTATAGACAGGAAAAAAGATATTTCCCTTTTCCCGTCAACCCCCCCCCCCCCGTCCAATCCTCTTCCCGTTCCCTTCCCATCCATACAAGAAAAGGGTGGGAAAGGGAGGACTCAAATTAGGCCTCCGGCACCTCACTCATCAGACGAAACGCAGAGTATTTCTACTTCACGCCTGTTTTCTGTGAGGTCGTGGTATTCCACCGGTCGAGCCGGCCCATTCGGCAACAGATGTTGTTGTTGCGGGCTCTACCACTGTTAGATGTTTAATCCTGATAGTCCAATTTATGATTCATTTAATATGTGCGTACAACCACAAACAAGCTGCCAGATAAAATTAATGATTGCAATGGCACGAACGCCTACTGTATAACATCTAGTTGCTATATTTATTAATTTGGCGTATTAAGGAGCGTAATAAGAGACCAAAATAATAACCTACTATTGTATGCAAATGCTGGCCTTAAAATCAAACTCTGACTTCAAATCGGAGCAAGGACCATCAGTCACATGTCTACGAAAGTCATAGATTGCATTTCATATCCATACTACTCGTGGACAATCACATTAAATCTAAATCTAAATCCGATGACGTCATATCGGTTTTAGTACAGTGTACAAAACAGTAACCGTCGTAAAATAATCTAACGACAATAGTATAGCTTTGCCGCTCGCAGAAACTAGAGCCGAAGAGTGAGACGCAGGGGTCGCGTTCCAAGTGTGTATCATGTAATTGTATGTAAGGACTTGAAACTGTCCCGTTTAGACACAACAGACATAAAAACAGACTCCTTTTGACCGCTGGTTGTGTAATAATTGTAAACAAAAGAAGAATCGAAAACATAACATCCATTATTCAGATGCCATTTCCAAAGATATTGATTTCCAGTCAATTCTAACGATATATTGAGATGTTGGATTTATGAATAATTTAAAATTATTCTCATGTTTGGTTTCTTTAGTATGCTTAGCTAAACCAGACCCGTAATTAATGTTTAAATGTATAGTTAAAGTAATTTCACAATGACACGAATTGATGTAAAATTATAATTCAAAGATAATATAACATTCCTACATATGAGTATGAAGAAAACAGGTATGTGCGTACATACTAAAGTTTTAAGAACACAAATGGAATAAAACATCGTAATTTTCCACGTCACGAAGTTATATTTCGTGACTTAAGCTAAATGGATGCCGTTAGTGGACTATTAACTAACGTAAATGTATTTTTTTGTGATAATTTGCTAAATCGTAACCTCTTTATGTGTTAACATCTACTGGTGCGCCTTGGCAGTAAAGTCAACCAGTATGCCGTTACGGCAAACGGCGTGACGTCCTAATGGCGTTACGCCCCTTCTACTTCACCGACTCTATTTTGTACATGAGCGTCATGGCGCCATGATTTAGTGGCCATCCAGAAAGATGCTACTGATAACAATTTTTTAATATCGCGTACTGTTACGGACAATGAGTACTTTAATTAATTTCAAATACCTCGCGCATATTTCTCCGAACTCTACGTTCCAGATAAAAACGATTGAAGATCGGTAAGTACACACTAGAGCGAACTGTTTCAGCTCAAAGACTCAAGGGAACTACCAAACGTAGTGTGTACCTTGTCATCTCTCTAATTCAAAAACAATCATAAAAACGACACTAACATTTCCATCGTCTAAATTTTAACCAACAAACATTTTTTTTATTAAATACAGATTATCTTTCTCTTGAATAAAGTTATACAAACCCAGTAATATGTTTATGTTTGGTTAGCTCAAGGAAACTGTTTGACATGGCTGATAGAAGTAAGATTGATTGATATATTTACAGAGACGAAGTGAATTATGACGCGTTACCTTTGTCAGTCTTATCGCGACGTGAGGAACGAAATTTTTGAAGCTACCATTACATCGCGGTTAGAAGCCATTGACTTTTACGATGGCAATATATCCCTGATCATCATCTCCCAGATCTTTTTCCACTCGTATGGTGTCGGCACGGTGTGACTATATAAAATATAGATTTTGGCATAGCACGTATTTACTCTTATTATTTTTGAACCAATCCATTCAGGATGAGCAGGCTTGCAGTAGACATTCAACATAGAATTTACGTAACCCTGCGATACGGTTAGCTACTTATGGTTTCAAATATAATATGAAAAGGTAACAATATCAAAAATCCTACGAAATAAATACATTAAAAAAATAGGCACTCATAAGGACTGCCAACAGAAGTGAAATTTCAAAATAGGTGGGAAGCCCCGACAATAGTTCAATAGTAAATTAATAATAAACAAAAATACACCTTTACATGTTACAATATAATTCAAAATTGAATAGAAGAAAATTAAATGAAAAAAGTTCGTCGAAACTGTTCGAAATTCAAATAAGTATGTTGCTGAAGCGTGTTGCCCTACTCTTAAGATTTCCTCTACCAAATATTACGCGCCTAAGAAGTTTCACTTCAATAAATTCGAGACACATCTGCTATGTTACCTATTATTATTCTATTAACTATATAACCATGTAGGCGCAAGCGATTGGATCGACAACAGTTGTGCCAGAAGTCTGAGTCACCGAAATTTCCTGCCACAACCAAAGCGTTAGTTTTTAAACCGGTATTGGAAATAAATAATTCGTTAAGTTATTGATATAATTTACCTGATGGATCGCTGAGCATAATCATTACTTCAAATAACTGGTTTCTAACGCGCAGTTATCAGTCGGAACTTTTTATGACTAAATATTTTCAAATCTGTGACTACCGTGTATTACAATTATATTATTTTATCCACCAGGACCAGTGTCGCTTTTGTAGATACATATATAAATAAAAAATATAATATATATGATACGTCCCATTTCGAGAAGGAAGTCAATTGCCGAATTTGATTCGCATGGCCTGCGTTCGGGAAGTTTCGAGATGTTTCGTCCCAACACTTACCGCATTGTCCTTAAACGATAGTATTCGGCCAGTGTGTTGGCAGTGATGACATATGTTACTGAGGCGTGGCCCCTGGCTGTGGGTTCCCTTAGACTGTTCAAGGTCACTCAAAGGGCAATGGAGAAGGCATTGCTCGGAGTTTCTCTGCGAGATCGTATCGGAAATTATGTAATTCGCAGTAGAAACAACTAAGTTACTGGCTAAGAATTTAACATTTTTTTCCGATATATATATATTATATATATATATATATATATATATATATATATATATATATATATATATATATATATATATATATATATATATTTACTAGTCGTTAAACTGCGTCCAGGACCACCAAGGACGGGCAGCAGCGTCCTTTCAGTACGGTGGAAAATACTGCGATCGCCAACCCGCCTGCCAAGCGTGGCGATTATGGCACAACCCCCCCATGAATGCCAACAACAAAAAAATGGCCCCAGTACCCGGCGGCCCTGTCGTTCCTGGCTACGGTAGCGGTCAGGACAACGGCGGGGCAGGGGGTGCTAAGAATCCCCGGAAGAGATCCGGCTACCACACTCACCGACAACTGGCCCTGGCAACACTAAACACGCGCACACTGCGGACAGACGAGAGGATCGCGGAACTGGAAGAAGAATTGAGCAAGTTACGATGGGACGTTATAGGGTTATCTGAAGTCCGAAGAGAGGGGGAGGACACGATAACCCTCAAGTCCGGAAACATGCTCTTCTTCCGGGAGGGCGACCAACAGTCCCAAGGTGGTGTCGGGTTTATCGTCGACAAGTCCCTTGTGAACAATGTGGTAAAGATCGAGAGTGTGTCGACTAGGGTGGCGTACCTGATACTCAGAATAACCAAACGGTATTCGCTGAAGGTCATACAGGTTTACGCACCGACTTCGACGCACTCCGACGACGAGGTGGAAACTATGTATGAGGATATATCACGAGCCATACATAGTTGCAAAACCCACTACACCATTGTCATGGGGGACTTCAACGCGAAACTAGGCAAGCGGTACGGAGACGAGCTGCGAGTGGGCAATTTTGGATATGGATACCGGAATCACCGGGGACACCTTCTGGCCGGCTTCATGGAGAAGGAGGGACTCTATATGATGAACTCCTTCTTCAGGAAGCAAGAGCAAAGGAAGTGGACCTGGATGAGTCCCGATGGTGCTACAAAAAACGAGATAGACTTCATCATGTCGACGAAGAAGCAAATATTCAATGATGTCTCAGTGATCAATGCGGTGAAAACCGGGAGCGATCACCGAATAGTCCGAGGCATATTGAATATCAACGTAAAGCTTGAGCGAAGTCGACTGATGAGGTCTACACTCCGACCAGTACCCATCCAAATCCAGAATCCCGAAAGCTTTCAGCTTGAACTTCAGAACCAGTTTGATTGCCTAGGGAGTAGCGTGGACGATATTAACGACGGGTTCGTGCAAGCTCTTCGGGCGGTGGGTTCTAGGGTCTTCAAGACCCACCGTACAAAAGCGTCCAAGAAGCTCTCAGACTATACTCTAGAGCTCATGAAGGAAAGGCGAGAAATGATTCTGCACTCTTCGGATGATGCGAAACGATACCGGCTGCTAAATAGACAGATTTCGAAGAGCATTAAACGCGATATACGCCAATTTAATACAATACGTATTAAAGAGGCTATTGAGCGGAATAAGGGCTCCAAAGTCTTTGCGCGAAGTCTGTCTATTGGGCAAAGCCAGGTGTCGAAGCTGAAGACTGAGGATGGCAGAGTTGTTTCCTCCAAACCGGAGCTCTTGAGTGAGGTTGAGAGGTTCTATGGACGCCTGTATGCGGCATCGCAGAAACCCGTCATGGATCTGGCAGAAGACCCAAGAGCCAGATTAACCCGACACTATACCGAAGAGATCCCGGACGTTAGTCTCGACGAGATTAGTATGGCTCTCAAACAACTCAAGAACAACAAGGCACCGGGGGATGACGGAATCACAGCAGAGTTACTGAGGGCAGCTGGAGGACCAGGTCTTAAGGTTCTCCAAAAGCTGTTCAATTCCGTCATTCTCGAGGGACATACGCCACGGGCATGGAGCGGGAGTGCGGTGGTCCTTTTCTTCAAGAATGGCGATAATGCCCTTTTGAAGAATTACAGGCCCATCGCACTTCTGAGCCATGTCTACAAGTTGTTTTCGAGGGTCATTACGAATCGTCTCGCTCGCAGATTTGACGACTTCCAGCCTCCCGAACAAGCCGGGTTCCGTAAAGGCTTTAGTACCGTGGACCACATACATACGCTGCGGCAGGTTATACAGAAGACCGAGGAGTATAACCTGCCACTATGCTTAGCGTTTGTGGACTACGAAAAAGCCTTCGATTCGGTCGAGACCTGGGCGGTACTGCAGTCCCTCCAGCGGTGCCAAATCGACTACAGGTACATCGCAGCGCTGAGGTGTTTGTATGAAAACGCCACTATGTCAGTCCGAGTACAGGATCAGGACACGAAACCTATCCAACTGCAGCGCGGTGTAAGACAGGGAGACGTTATCTCACCGAAGCTCTTCACCGCGGCGTTGGAAGACGTCTTCAAGGTCCTGGACTGGAAAGGACTTGGCATCAACATAAACGGCGAGTACATCACCCATTTACGATTTGCTGATGACATTGTAGTCATGGCTGAGACCATGGAGGAACTCGGTACAATGCTCGACGACCTCAATAGGGCCTCCGAACGAGTGGGTCTCAAAATGAACATGGATAAGACGAAAGTTCTGTCAAACATCCATGTTCTACCCACTCCTATAACGATCGGAGGCCATACTCTCGAAGTTGTTGACGATTATGTCTACCTAGGACAAACTGTCCAGTTAGGTAGGTCCAACTTCGAGAAGGAGGTCAATCGCCGAATCCGACTCGGATGGGCAGCGTTCGGGAAGCTGCGAGAAATCCTCACGTCCCAACGTCTACCGCAGTGTCTCAAGACGAAAGTCTATGACCAGTGTGTGTTGCCAGCGATGACTTATGGTACTGAGACGTGGCCCCTCAATGCGAGTACCATTAGACGGCTCAAGGTCACCCAAAGGGCAATGGAGAGGGCAATGCTCGGAGTCTCTCTGCGTGATCGCATCAGAAATGATGTGATCCGCAGTAGAACCAATGCAACCGACATTGCCCGAAGAATTGCAAACCTTAAGTGGCAATGGGCCGGACACATTGCTCGCAGAACGGATGGCCGATGGGGCCGAAAGGTCCTAGAGTGGCGGCCACGTACAGGTCGACGCAGCGTAGGTAGGCCTCCCACACGATGGACCGATGATCTGGTTAAAGTTGCGGGAGCCCACTGGATGAGGGCGGCAGAGGACCGATCTTTGTGGCGATCAATGCGGGAGGCCTACGTTCAGCAGTGGACAGATATCGGCTGAAACGACGACGACGATATATATATATATATATATATATATATATATATATATATATATATATATATATATATATCATATACCCCCGCCCCGGCATCGCTTGGTTAATTAAACATACCCAAACAAGAAAAAGGGACGCGTTTTATGGACAACCGGTTGGAACGGAGTTTTTATTAAGTAATGATTATATTAAAAAGGTAAGTAAAACGATAAAAACATCACTGCAAATAGATGTCCGTTGTTGGTGGCGTTTTTGATTGTTGCTCTTTACAGTCTAGCCTCTCAGCCTCCGAACAAACGAATAATACTCGATTAAGAATTCCGTACTAAAAATATAGTCCATTATCCTCGCTTCTAAAAGAGCTATTTTTGGTTAAAGTATTTCAGTACAGTAGTTTTTGAGCTAACCCAGAAGAAACAATTCAACAAATCTCTTCTTAATATAATTTTACTAGGTTTAGCTTTTATTAATTTTTGAAAGTGTATCATTTAATTCCTATCATACCAAAGAAGGAAGGAGACGAGCGAGCGGTTAACCTTTTTTTATGTTATGAAATTGACCATAAACATCTGTAGGGCCGCAGTAATTGTGCTATGCATTGCCCAACTTTATACAGGAAGCAGATAAGGTAGTTAAAGAATAATACTCACAGCCGGGGCAGATCACTAGTCTGTCTATATATAGAAGGCAATGTGTATGTATGTTTAGCATAGACTCGGAAACGGCTCGACAGATTTGCATGAAATGTTCAGGGAATCTTCAGATTGGTAAGCCAATAATAAATCACTAGTATATATAAAAAAAATGGACGTGTGCGTATATTTCATTTTTTACCCGAAACGATCGGCCTGTGATGTGTAACAGACCGGTTGTGATTGTTAGTGGTAGTCTCAAAGCCCCATCACTATGGTGGTTACATGTGGATGTTGTAAGGGTGTAGGACACGGTGGTCGATAATATGTTATAAATAATTGTATAATTAAATTCAAAAGAACCAGCAAAGCGGGTGCTTGCAGAGTCATAACAAGCATGTTTGTTAAATAACTAAACATGCAACTAAAAATATGGGATCCCACACAATTGGAAATTTAAAAACGTAAGACTATTCAAGCCTCCGACGGTACCGAACGAGGGAAGCGAATTAATCGTCGAGTCATCGTATGTTATAATTGGGGAGATGAATTTAATCTCATTGACCTTCCTTTAATGTCAGGGACGGTCAACGATCCCACACTTGCCGGAACTACAGCCCAAGGTATCAAGGAAATTTAATTCCATTGTTATAAATTACATATATAAAAAAGGGTTGGCTTTTCTATTATAGACAGACGTAATAATGTAACAGGGCTAACACCTGTCACATTTAAAGTATAACGTATTTACCGATTTGATACATAACGTATGAAAGATTTATATTTATGCCGCTCATTATTTATCTTTCGTCGCGTCTTATGTCTCAAACTATAATTAAGATTTATTACCGACTTACAGAGAACAATACCAGATGAAATCATTCCAAACACGATCTTTATATAATACCACGTATTTACTCATGGCAACGCGATAAACAATCTAATAGTGTTTCGTCTGACTTCGCTTCGGCGGTCGAGAATTCAAATCCGATCTGGTTTAATTTTTGTATTCATTCATACCTCACGCATTTAACAAAACGCAGAATGTTTCTCTTCGCAGCCATCTATGAGGTCACAGTATTTACCGGTCGAGCCGACCCATTTGTGTTACAGATGTCGCGGGTCCACTGAAAGTGGTATTGATTCCGTTATGATATTTATAATTCTGAGTTTCGTTTGCTCAGTAATCTGTTTGAGATGCCTGCGAAGCTAGAAAACGATTCAAGTTATATCAGTCCAAGAGAACGGCTTCTAGAGTCCAAGAAATTGGATTGAAATTAATAGTCCATAAGTACTTCCAGCCCTACTTTCTTACCTATAGTATATATATTCGTCTAGATGTATGAGTGTTATACATAAAGGACAGCATACGTCTATTGTTAGTATCTCTGACGTAACTGGTACTTCCATTCAACTTTTATTTGCGGGTTTTCTCGGTGACAGATTGTTCGGTCACGATTCTATCATCGACGTATGCTCCCATCTTGCGGACATAAGTAAATATGTTTACCGCAGTAATTTTTATAAAGTGAACCTCGTCCGTAATGAATAATTTAAGTTCTTATAAATAATACAAATTTCAATAGTTTCTTCTGACTTATGTCATATTGATGAGGGATTTTTCTAATAAATTCTGCCCTTTTTCCACTCATACGGGGTCAGCACAGTATGATTGTAGTTCATACCGTTCATACGGTTTTGGCTACAGATTTTACAGCCGGCCGCCATCTTAACACCAACCCTCCTCGAGGACCTTTCTTATTACTCGAGAATAAAGTAATATATAACCTTTTAACATGATAAATCATATAAATCTGATGTCATGTTACATTGAAATACATATATTCTTTCAGACCTTTAATTTTTTATATGCCCTATAGGTTGGGTTGTGCGTTAACATAAGCTGTCGGTCAATCAGTTTCTTCTTTTCCATACTACAGGGCAGCGTAAATAAGAGAACCCGTAACCAACGAACATGTACCCTAGTCTGTCTGTCTTCTGTTTTTATTTATTTATTTATTTATTTAACACCGTAATTTCGGTTATTATTAATCGGAATAAAATTACAAATTACACTCCTACAACTTTGATAGTAGGAAATTATATTACATTTTCCTTGTAATCTATCCGTTATATTCTTACTAGCATGATCACGCGGCTTCGCGCGCATTTGTTTCTTATTTTCCTCGCCCATATTTTTAACTTGATTTCACGTATAAGTTGGTATTTCATGTAAATGTCAAAAACTTGTTATCGATCGCCATGGTAACGTAAGACATGAGAATAATATCAAAAACTATGTTTTTCTAAACCTCGAAGGTTTTTTTTCGTGATAAGTACCTTATTACTTTCAATGCTCTTGAAAATATGTATACAAAATTTCACGATACTCGCAAGAGTAGACAGTTTACGCGTGAAAGCGTGACAAACAAACTTACATTCGCATATGTAACTTTAATATGCAAGTTAATAAATAAATAATATATATTTATGTTAGATATATATGGATAGGTTTGTTCTCATTTCCTTCCCCGTAAAACCACACGGGATTACCGCCTACTTTAGTATTTCACAACCGATAGTCAGGCTAAATATATTTTGTCTCTAATATGGATCCTTAATTGTAAATATAATATATCGTCACATTGATGCAATGATCACAATTTGAACACTGATTCAACAGCCTATAACTATATAACCAACTTATAAAATATGGGGTCAGCACAATACTTTTCTTCCATACCCCTCTATCAGCCGTCTTATCTAAATTCACGCCTTTCTTACACACAGAGTCCCCTTCATATTTTCGTTGGTCTCCCTTTAACTGAACCATCTGCGTCCATCCTTATTACTTTTTTCGTTATGTCGCGCATCTCTCCGCATAATATACAACGCTAACCACTTGCTTCTCAATTTCTCTGTGACCGACAGACTTCCAGACTTTCTCTAATATAAATAATAATAATAAATCAGCCTTTTTGTAGAATGTTTCCCACTGCAGGGACACAGGGCAGGTTGGTAGATGTCTTCGAATTTGGTGGTTCTAAGAACATGCCGGTTTCCTCACGATATTTTCCTTCACCGTTTTTGAGCAGTGGTGATGAAATGAATTGCACAAAGTAAACGCCAGCCTGGGTTCGATCCCGCAACCAACAGTACGTAAGCTGGGGCCTATACCGCTGAGCCGCCACTGCTCAGACGCTGCTCAGATTTACAGACTTTCTCTAATATACTCATTCTTAATTTTGTCTATTGTCTTAACACTCACATCTCTGCCACATCTCAGTTATCTCCTTTCATCCGAATCTTTAGTGGCCCACTCAGCTCCATACAATTACGACTGGTCTTACGACTTGTAGATCTTTCCGTAAGCTGAGGGATTCGTGGATCACAAATCATTCCAGTGACCTGTCGACATTTCGTCCAACCTACCTTTAACTACATTAGTTTGAAATGCTGAGAAGTGGATACTATTCGGTTTACGGTGTACAATTTGCGAAACGTTTTGCAAATTTCATTTCTTCAAACCGAAAATATTACCAATGCATTTCTACAATTTAGTTTCAGAAAACTGACGTCCCCTACTGAACGTAAGCTATGAATGACAAAAAGATCGGTTCCCTGATGACTTATGGTTGCGACCTGTACGTGTGTATGTATGTTTAGCATAGACTCGGAAACGGCTCGACAGATTTGCATGAAATGTTCAGGGAATCTTCAGATTGGTAAGCCAATAATAAATCACTAGTATATATAAAAAAATGGACGTGTGCGTATATTTCATTTTTTACCCGAAACGGTCGGCCTGTGATGTCTAACAGACCGATTGTGATTGTTAGTGGTAGTCTCAAAGCCCCATCACTATGGTGGTTACATGTGGATATTGTAAGGGTGTAGGACACGGTGGTCGATAATGTGTTATCAATAATTGTATAATTAAATTCAAAAGAACCAGCAAAGCGGGTGCTTGCAGAGTCATAACAAGCATGTTTGTTAAATAACTAAACATGCAACTAAAAATATGGGATCCCACACAATTGGAAATTTAAAAACGTAAGGCTATTTAAGCCTCCGACGGTACCGAACGAGGGAAGCGAATTAATCGTCGAGCCATCGTATGTTATAAATGGGGAGATGAATTTAATCTCATTGACCTTCCTTTAATGTCAGGGACGGTCAACGATCCCACACTTGCCGGAACTACAGCCCAAGGTATCAAGGAAATTTAATTCCATTGTTATAAATTACATATATAAAAAAGGGTTAGCTTTTCTATTATAGACAGACGTAATAATGTAACAGGGCTAACACCTGTCACATTTAAAGTATAACGTATTTACCGATTTGATACATAACGTATGAAAGATTTATATTTATGCCGCTCATTATTTATCTTTCGTCGCGTCTTATGTCTCAAACTATAATTAAGATTTATAGCCGACTTACAGAGAACAATACCAGATGAAATCATTCCAAACACGATCTTTATATAATACCACGTATTTACTCATGGCAAGGCGATAAACAATCTAATAGTGTTCCGTCTGACTTCGCTTCGGCGGTCGAGAATTCAAATCCGATCTGGTTTAATTTTTGTATTCATTCATACCTCACGCATTTAACAAAACGCAGAATGTTTCTCTTCGCAGCCATCTATGAGGTCACAGTATTTACCGGTCGAGCCGACCCATTTGTGTTACAGATGTCGCGGGTCCACTGAAAGAGGTATTGATTCCGTTATGATATTTATAATTCTGAGTTTCGTTTGCTCAGTAATCTGTTTTAGATGCCTGTGAAGCTAGAAAACGATTCAAGTTATATCAGTCCAAGAGAACGGCTTCCAGAGTCCAAGAAATTGGATTGAAATTAATAGTCCATAAGTACTTTCAGCCCTACTTTCTTACCTATAGTATATATATTCGTCTAGATGCATGAGTGTTATACATAAAGGACAGCATACGTCTATTGTTAGTATCTCTGACGTAACTGGTACTTCCATTCAACTTTTATTTGCGGGTTTTCTCGGTGACAGATTGTTCGGTCACGATTCTATCATCGACGTATGCTCCCATCTTGTGGATATAGGTAAATATGTTTACCGCAGTAATTTTTATAAAGTGAACCTCGTCCGTAATGAATAATTTAAGTTCTTATAAATAATACAAATTTCAATAGTTTCTTCTGACTTATGTCATATTGATGAGGGATTTTTCTAATAAATTCTGCCCTTTTTCCACTCATACGGGGTCAGCACAGTATGATTGTAGTTCATACCGTTCATACGGTTTTGGCTACAGATTTTACAGCCGGCCGCCATCTTAACACCAACCCTCCTCGAGGACCTTTCTTATTACTCGAGAATAAAGTAATAAATAACCTTTTAACATAATAAATCATATAAATCTGATGTCATGTTACATTGAAATACATATATTCATTCAGGCCTTTAATTTTTTATATGCCCTATAGTTTGGGTTGTGCGTTAACATAAGCTGTCGGTCAATCAGTTTCTTCTTTTCCATACTACAGGGCAGCGTAAATAAGAGAACCCGTAACCAACGAACATGTACCCTAGTCTGTCTGTCTTCTGCTTTTATTTATTTATTTAACACCGTAATTTCGATTCTTATTAATTGGAATAAAATTACAAATTACACTCCTACAATTTTGATAGTAGGAAATTATATTACATTTTCCTTGTAATCTATCCGTTATATTCTTACTAGCATGATCACGCGGCTTCGCGCGCATTTGTTTCTTATTTTCCTCGCCCATATTTTTAACTTGATTTCACGTATAAGTTGGTATTTCATGTAAATGTCAAAAACTTGTTATCGATCGCCATGGTAACGTAAGACATGAGAATAATATCAAAAACTATGTTTTTCTAAACCTCGAAGGTTTTTTTTCGTGATAAGTACCTTATTACTTTCAATGCTCTTGAAAATATGTATACAAAATTTCACGATACTCGCAAGAGTAGACAGTTTACGCGTGAAAGCGTGACAAACAAACTTACATTCGCATATGTAACTTTAATATGCAAGTTAATAAATAAATAATATATATTTATGTTAGATATATATGGATAGGTTTGTTCTCATTTCCTTCCCCGTAAAACCACACGGGATTACCGCCTACTTTAGTATTTCACAACCGATAGTCAGGCTAAATATATTTTGTCTCTAATATGGATCCTTAATTGTAAATATAATATATCGTCACATTGATGCAATGATCACAATTTGAACACTGATTCAACAGCCTATAACTATATAACCAACTTATAAAATATGGGGTCAGCACAATACTTTTCTTCCATACCCCTCTATCAGCCGTCTTATCTAAATTCACGCCTTTCTTACACACAGAGTCCCCTTCATATTTTCGTTGGTCTCCCTTTAACTGAACCATCTGCGTCCATCCTTATTACTTTTTTCGTTATGTCGCGCATCTCTCCGCATAATATACAACGCTAACCACTTGCTTCTCAATTTATCTGTGACCGACAGACTTCCAGACTTTCTCTAATATAAATAATAATAATAAATCAGCCTTTTTGTAGAATGTTTCCCACTGCAGGGACACAGGGCAGGTTGGTAGATGTCTTCGAATTTGGTGGTTCTAAGAACATGCCGGTTTCCTCACGATATTTTCCTTCACCGTTTTTGAGCAGTGGTGATGAAATGAATTGCACAAAGTAAACGCCAGCCTGGGTTCGATCCCGCAACCTACAGTACGTAAGCTGGGGCCTATACCGCTGAGCCGCCACTGCTCAGACGCTGCTCAGATTTACAGACTTTCAGACTTTCTCTAATATACTCATTCTTAATTTTGTCTATTGTCTTAACACTCACATCTCTGGCACATGTCAGTTATCTCCTTTCATCCGAATCTTTAGTGGCCCACTCAGCTCCATACAATTACGACTGGTCTTACGACTTGTAGATCTTTCCGTAAGCTGAGGGATTCGTGGATCACAAATCATGTCGACATTTCGTCCAACCTACCTTTAACTACATTAGTTCGAAATGCTGAGAAGTGGATACTATTCGGTTTACGGTGTACGATTTGCGAAACGTTTTGCAAATTTCATTTCTTCAAACCGAAAATATTACCAATGCATTTCTACAATTTAGTTTCAGAAAACTGACGTCCCCTACTGAACGTAAGCCATGAATGACAAGAAGATCGGTTCCCTGATGACTTATGGTTGCGACCTGTACGTGGGTGCCATACCAGAATCTTCTGGCCCTATCGAATGTTGCACTTATGTTTGGAAAATTAGTTTAGCTAATCTTATAAAGAATATTATTTTACCTGTAGTAAAGCAAATTCCTCTATTACAAACACTAACACAGCATTAACACATATCAATACATAATTAGTTTACAACCAGACTAGTTTCCTTGCTTTCTAATTCGATGAACAATGCGTTCTTCAACTAGACAACCGCTGATTAAAACACTTATAATTCCAACAGCATTTCCACACCCACTAACAAATTCACTTATTGTTAACACGTTTAATTCCAAAACACTTTCGTTTGGCGCGAAATAAACGTGTTTTTGTTGACAAGGGACTGCTTGACGCGACGGCCGTAGTGAAACTGACGACGTGATAGCCCAAGTGTGCGGTCCAGTGATTCATTGAGACAGCTGGAGTGATTGGTGCAAGGGATAACATTAAAGCGGGGAAGGAATTAAGTATAACTAATTAAGACTCGTTCGCTCTTGGTCCAAATGGAAATAAACGACCTTTCTCACGGCTTCTATAAACTATATTTTAATGGTGATTAACTTCACTCTAAGAAGCATGTAAAGAAAATTTACGCTGTTATTTAATCAGAAATTTCCATACAAATTTTAAAGTGTGCCGCAACAAATATTATACGACATAATAGACTCATAAAATCTTTTTACATTTTTTAACAACAACAAACGGGAATTCGATAGAAATTAAATATTAATTCTTTACGCTTATGAATTGTACCATACGCTTATTTGCGGCAGTTGAACCATAATTATACCGAATTTTAATGACAGTAGCGGCCAGTCCTCGTGACGCAGCCTCTCTTATTAAAATGGTAATTATCGGAACGATTAGATCCGGATAGATTTAATGCTGTACTGGTGTACACACTGATATGATTGTCAAAACAAGCTTTGTATGGTGCAATAAAAACTGAAGATATTTTATTTATTTGGATGGATACTTTATGAGAAATGGGAAGAAATTACTTTAGCCCATAATCCAGGGTAAAGGGAAACTTCGGGATTAATAGTCTCTCTGTTTACTTTACCACAATACCACGTGATGAGTAAGACCGTAAGATTCTACCCACCATATAAACTAATTAAATAACGGCTAAGCCTACGTGTAGTCCGGTGTATGTATCGACTAGTTGCGGGGACATCGTGGGCCCTTCGTCAGGGCCTTTACGACGTTTTGTGCGGGAGACGATGGTCTTGCGTTCTTTAAACGTCCTAATCGCGTTCAACGCGCGTCGTGTGAAAAGGCCCTCAAGGTGAGTCGGACTTGGATTAGTTCGCAAACGCGAAACTAGTCGATACGTAGGAAACACTCGTACAGCGGACTACACGTGAATTAAGAAATTATCAAAAATGTCTCACGAAAGTTTAAATAATTTTATGACTGATCAAATAGCAGATTATGAGGTATTATTTGTAAAAAATCTAGATAAAAATGTGTTGTCTATGAATTAAACCAAGCACGACATTTTTATGGTATTTTATAAATTGTAACAATTTAACGTGCGAGTCGATAATTCTAGTATATTAAATTTTATCGAGTTCATCTCGATAAGTTTCAATTACTATCGACTTATTTGGATCTGAGATTGGCACGCGACTGACTCCAGCTACAAAAAATAAGTATTAACCTAGCAAACTATTTGCTTCCACTCAAAAACAAATATGCCTTAAGTCCTCGTAATAAGGACGATTTTGAACTTTATAGATAGCAAATAGGTTGTTGTTGTTACACTTAATTGGAATCTAGATGTCTTTCAAATGGGTTAAATTATTAAAGAACTGAAGTAATGATTTTGTTCGCGTGGTAATTCCAATTTAAATGTAAGCTGCACTTTACAATCAATCTACGGTGTATTTTGAGGGGTTGCTCTGAAACGGTTAGTTTTTAATCTATGCTTCTTTTCGTTTCTTATTAAATGTACTCCCGAGGAAGGTGGGTGTTAGGTAGACGGCAGGCAAAAAACTGTAGCCAAAACCTATACAGTATGGACTACGGTTGTTCTCTGCCGGCCCCACAAAAAAGTGGGACACGGACAACAGCAGGGAGAAGAATAATATTAAATGAATCCTGAAACCACTAAAGTAATTGAAATAATTGTTTTATCAAATATCTGCAATTTTGACAGGTAAGACAACCTATTTTTAAATAACCTTACTTAACTTGGTGTGTATGTATGTTTGTTTGTATGTAATGGAATCTCTGAACGTGATATAAACCTACAATTGTTGGACACTTATCAACGAGTGCTGACAATTCAATAGTCTTATGATCCTCCCAGAATCTTCACGATTCATATTTAGGAATAACGCCATCTAGGTGTTAAAATTTAAATAACAATCGATACTATATCTTATGGAAAGTAGTTTTAACACTATAATTCATTAACGTACACTACTGAACTACCTACTCTTCTGAGCTACGGGCGTGAGTATATTTTATTATTTCGTTTTTTTATTTAAATTCAACTTAGCAGTTAGAAATAACAACTTTATTTTATTTTAACTAATTTTAATATCATCTAAGTCAATATAATAAACATATTTTTAAGATTTATCAAATTATAATTTTAGAATTCTTAACAAGATCTTCTCGGTTCAAGGTTTATCTGACCACCTCTTGCTTCGCAGAAACGACGCCATCACGGAAGATATGAAACAACCTTCAATTACAAGAAAAACAAATTACAATTGGCGGAGGTCAAAATCAACCTATAAGAACTTAAACTTAAGAAATGAATGAAATAAATCAAACTAACAATACATTAAAACGCAACTATTGTTGAAACGCTTATGACAATAGACAAAATTTAAATTAGTACTGAATCTCTATAATGACAAAGTTTAATTACCGCAATCAATATTTCTCAAGATACCATCACAAATGGGCTTTTCGACCGGGTAAATACCACAAGCTAACAGAAGACAGGCGCTAAGAAGTATTCAGCGTTTCGTCTGATGAGTGAGAACGCCTCACTCTCGTCCTTTTTTTATTCCATACATTTCTAATAAGAGAAAAATTATACAGAAGATTTTACCGGGGAGGAGATAATTAGGTAAAGGAAATATCGTTTTTTTCTTTTTGTAGGGGACAAAAAGAAAAAAACGATATTTCCTTCTGTATATTTCTCTCTGTAGGCAACGCGTCTGTAACTCATTTGCTTGTTGGATGCCTACGGTTAGTAGTCACTTGACATCAGGTCAACCGTAAGCTCGTTTTCCACCAGCTTATTAAAAAAAACGATTGAAAATAGCCCACAAGAATCGGTCTCTTGCCATAAAATGTATATATCGAAAGCCTACCAACACTGTTTCGTATTTCTATCGATAAAAATACGAAAAACTTGTATGAAATTAATCAACGGATTACACACTTTTGTACTGAGATGTACAATAGAAGTTAAAAGGTTTTTTTTGTTAACATACAATTATCATTTGTAAATATGAAGACAAGTAAGTGAGCTTAAGACAAACATATTATGTTGTCATATGATAATGTGCTGTCATAAAAGTGTTATCCATGTGTAAATTAAGATTCTTAGCTGAATTAATTGGAATGTTAATATTGTAACAAATACTGGCAACATCATTTTCAACTAGCATGACAACATCTATGAACTTTACTTGAATACAAGATGGCTATAGCACGGGGAATGCTCCAAGGAAGTGTCGAACAGTTCCATTATAACTCAACAGACAGAGCTACAAATTCAATACACACATTCATGATGATTGGTATTCCACTATTGTGCAACCTTCTGCCTTACACAACACAAAATCTGTCTTTAACGGTATTTCCTCTAAAGGCCGGCAGAGCATCTTCAGTTCCTCTGGTATTGATGTTCATGGTCAGTGAAAAGTTTTTGTTAGATGATTCCTCGTTTAACTTCGAATTAAATGTGTTCGAAAATTATTATTGTCAAAACATTGCCATGGCAACCGATATTGTTGAAAAAGAGTTAAACGTAACGAACAAACTTATACTCATAGTATTAGCACAGTTTAACAATAAAATCACATATAGTTGCGAAACGAATGTACTTGCATAGGGCAACGGCGAGGATCTAACGGGGAGGTGGGCAGCGGGGTACGCGGTCCCCGGTCGCTCGTAGTTTGCACACTCGAACGTTAAGGACGCTAGACGCACTGTATAAATTGCAAGCTACTAGTAAATCACTTCAGGCATAATTATTCTTTTTTGACAACCCTGGCACATTAAACGTCAGTTCACCCGCAATCAAAGGAGTTTCCCAACTATATGATTGCTTATACTGTGGTATTAGTTATGGTTGTATACAATAAACATGTTATAGAGTTAAATTAGTTTACCATAATGTAAAAGATTGCTAGTCTTTTATTTTGCTTGCTTCCTTCCTGCATAATCACGACAAAAGTGTAATAACTTTTAATAAAAATCTAAATGTAAATCTACGAATTTTAGGGCACGCCATTAGCGTAACGGTACATATAAGAAGAAAAGGTTAAAAGAACATAATATTATATTGGGTCAGTGGTACGGCGTTCGTAACAATTTGTATCTCCAATTTTAGTACAGTCAGCACCACCATTTTGTATCTATAATATTATATTATTGATAGCTTCTGCTTACATTTGCATCAGAATGTACTATGAAGTTATAGTACAACTAGCATTTTATAAGTAATTCAATTTTTCGTTTCATCATCGGGCAAACTAAAATAAACAACAATTGTTGTGAAATTTTACTTTTTATTTCAATAATTGATTGTATTTATACCTCAGTTTTATACGATCCACAATACATTTAGTTGGCGAGAATCCAGTAGTTGTATTACTAAGAAGCAACTTTCAGGTAATGTAACATTTTTTTAGTAATTCAATCAAGCGTACATAAGCTACAGTAATATTATAAAGATAAAAGATTTGTATTTTTGTATGTTAGTAACGAATAAACTCAAAAACTACTGGACCGATTTCAAAAATTATTTCGCCAATAGAATGCTACATTATTCCTGTATAACAGAAACTAGATTTATTGTTAAACAAAATTAGGAGAAACTACAAAAAAATTCACCAAATTGAGAATCGAATGCGAAAATAATGTTTCTCTATACCACGGCAACTTAGTTGTGCATTTATTAATAAATAATACACAGCAATAAACTTACGTTTGTGACTGTACACATTGTGGTACCGTGGACAATATCAGAACAAAAAAACCGTAGAGCTGAATCACAAGAGTTAAGGTAGCTTGTACTAAATTAATTTTTTTGCTATCTAGTAGGTGCTGCAGCTATTTTCACGCTCCTAACCTAGAGGGGTAGGCAGAGATTATGGACATCTATTTCGTATGAACCTGCCACACTTTTCTTGTATCTACTTTACCCATGCTTCAGCGTAGCTTTTTTCGGTTTTTGATCCACGATTTTTTTTAAATTCTTTATATATTTGAGATATCCCTAGAAGGGTTCTGTGTCCAGTGATGAAACCGACTTCTATAGCGTAACTTTAAACTAAGTAAGTCAATCGTACTTCAACAATGCTGTGTGATCATTACGTACAATAAATTCGTTATTATTAACATTCTCGCGGAGCACGTGACATTGTCAGGCGCCGGCCGTCACATGACCAGGAAAAAAATAATAATTTCGTATTAAAATATTCATGAATTGAAGGAACAAAGTATTTTAAACGGCAGTTAAAAAGACAATACAAAACGTTATCCATACTAATATTAAAAAATATAAAGTAACTCTGTCCTTCTGTCTGTTAACTAAGGCTAACTATACAACAACAGAAAAAAGTTGATCATGCTTCCACCACCACACAATGCAATGAAATTTGATCGCACATTTGACAGTTATGTTGAATAGCCTTTCGGAAACCAGGCGTGAATCTAAAACTAACAATTTCCTGCCTTCGTGGTGGCCTTTCCTTCAAACATGTCATAGTGAATAAGAACTATGTATATCATAACAGAATCGTAACCTTAGTTGGAATGGCCTAAAAGGTTGTCAATATATAGTTTCTGAAAGCAATATAGGTCATTTTTTATTATAAAGCGGGTGCTAGAAACTTAACGCTTAAGTTTAAGAATTAAGTGGACGGAACTTAACAAAATATAAATTAGTAATGAAGAAAGCTTTTATTAAATAAACACTCAACTAGTATAATTAATTAACTGCTTACTTAACTGGTAACTTTACTACTAACTTAACACGTAAAAATAATTAGTAATTCAAACTTAATTGCCAGTGTACATATAATATTACTGTTTAAAAAAGTTTAGTTTATAATAAAAAACCCTTCCAACAAGTTGCTTGTGCATGTATCTATTAAATCTTGAAAAGGAAAAGGAAATCTGCTACCATTTATTGCTTCACTTTCACTTTCATCGATGTTACGATATATATAAGTCGATGAACGTATGTATGTATAAACTCCTAAACGGCTTGACCGATTTCTATGTAGTTTTTAGAGAATATTCAGATTGGCCTAGCGGGTGATCCTGTGAAGTTTGGTAGCGATCGGATCAACAGAATAAGTGCTACCCGCGCGAAACCACAGGCGGATCACTAGTCCATAATTCATAATAAAATTATAAATGTGAATGTAAGTTTGTTTGTTAAGTTTTCACGCGAAAACTACTCAACATCATCATGAAACTTTGTAACCATTTTCTTGGAGGTACTAGAAGTAACAAAGGATACTTCTTATTAAAAAAATAGTATATAAAAAGCGAATGTATGTTCCCTATAGACCTACAGACTCCGAAACGGCTGGACCGAATTCGATGAAATTTACAAGGATTGTCCAGATTGGCACAGCGGGTGGTCCTGTGTTTGGCAGCGATCGTATCGACGTAATTAGTGGTACCCGGGCGAAGCCGGGGCGGGTCACTAGTAATATTATAAATGCGAAAGTAGCTCTATCTGTCTGTTCCGTTTTCACGCCTAAACTACTTAACAGATTGAAATGAAATTTGGTACAGATATAGTTTAGAGCCTGAGAAAGGACATAGGCTACTTTTTAATGCGAAAAAAGGGTTGGCCTCACTTCAATATTCCACGCAGACGGAGCCACGGGCATATATTTATTCTTTATACCGATAATAGAATTGATACTCAAAATAAAACTTATAACTTTGATCGAAAAGTTCTCTCTTACATAACCCTGTAAGCATACAAAGGGCGTAACTTAGTGATAGATCACTCGCCACAACTTGGAAAGTAAATAAAATATTTTTCTATATTACAAAGTTAATATTAAATTTTATTTTTAAGCTCATAGGAGACATATTTAACTGTCTTTTTAAACCCTGTAATCATCAGACGTAATGCGACGAAAGTCTTACTTACTGTGGTGTAATATTGGCTTAGCCAAGGATCAAAAGTGACTTAACATATTCAATTTAAAAGCAAGATATGATTACTCACATCCGATATCGAGAATTCCTTCAAATGTCGTTCAAGATCACACAAACTTAAAGAAACGATGTAACCTCAAGTTATAAAAAATCACAAAACAATTAACACACAGAACAACCTCGTTCAGTCACTGTAATTTAAACGTAACCTTTTAGTTGGCAATTTTCGATAATCCATTCCGATAAGCGCGCGTGCGCACTTCACAGGTGCGTGTTATCAACTGATTAATAATTTTGCCCTCTTTCTCGTAAACTGGCTCAAGACTTGTTACCTTTGCCTTCATTTATTTATTAATTAAAATAAAACATGAGACGACATGAAAGTGACATTTACCAAACAGTTGAAAAAGGGATCAATTCAATTCATCTGGAATAAAGTTAATAGTTCAAAAATGACCTGAAATTTTTTGTCGTTCAATAAACCTATTACTTCCAGGGGTTAAAGCACATAAAATATATAAAAGCCAATCTATGTTCAGGCCTAGTGGAATCTAAACTATACCGAACATTTTTTTCTAGTACCAGTACCAGTCCATTCTTCGACAAGCATCGCCATACTTTAACCAATATACACATAGCAGTTTTGGCTGTGCGTGTATCAGTCAAAGCAAAAATTATTATTCTATTGTTGACAATGGAAATAATCTTGACAGATGATGCCAGTTTATTAGCGAATTTACACAGACCGTGAAGGTTTCACGCTACGCTGTTTGACGTTTGAATCGCGAAGACAAATTGCAACCTCACGACACAATCATATGTTGCTTTGTCCTCGGATCATCCATCGATATATCCACAAACCTTTTATTGTTTTAAGCTACTGTACATCGATAATTTAGAATTAGTATTGTATTTTTTTTAAATAAAATAAATAAATATGCGCTCACTCCCGTAACCCAGAGTGATAGGTAGGTTCAGGGATTTCCATTTGGCGTGATCCTGGCACACCTCTCTCGCTTCTTCTACATTCATACATCTACGCATACATGTTCGTCGGTTATGGGTGCTCCTTATATCGCCACGTAGTCAGCCACTAATCTGATCGATATAAGTTCTCCTAGGGCGACCCCTACCAACACTAATCACTCACTTTTGCAACATAAATCTGTTTCGTTGTTCACTATTTATTATTATTAGTATTTATTCTACTAGGAATAGATTCATCATTACATTTATCATAAATTGAACAACAACTGGTTCCTAAGGATCGCAAAAATATCTGTCTTCTTGTTCCGTGCCGTTCTCGTACAGACGGTTTTGTGAATCAATTTCGGAACTAAACCTCTATAATATAATAATATTTAAATTTTATTATTTAAAACAACACCCAAAGTCGCAGTAAACATACTAGCATGATTCCGCCTGATATTAAATGGTGACGTGGTCGAAGGTACACAATAGTTTTGCAACAGCCTATTCACTCTTCTCTTGAAGGTACCCATGTCATCCCTACTAATATTATAAATGTGAATGTATGTTTGTTTATTACGCTTTCAGGTGAAAACTACTCAACCAATCATCATGAAACGTTTACACATATTCTTGGAGGTATTACAAGTAACATAGGATAGTTTTTTATGAAAAATAAGTATTTAAAAAGTTAAGTATAAGTATAAGAGAACATACACTCTATAGACGTATAGCCTCCGAAACGGCTGGACCGATTTCGATGAAATTTACAGGGATTGTCCAGATTGGCACATTCCTGTTTGGTAGCGATCGGATCTATATAATAGTGGTACCCGGGCGAAGCCGGGGCGAGTCACTAGTAAAGTATAAAATTCACCAAGTATCTCGCATTGACTTTTATCACTGCAAACTCTATCGAAACATGCATTAATTAGCAATAATAATACATACTAGATATTTAGTTCTTGCCTCGTACGTTCGTTCCAGATTAAATGATTCTATTACGACGAAGGACCAGCCCACCTTCGTATCACGCGTTAACATTCAACAGTACACCTGCTGAGTCGATATAAATTAATGTACATGTTAAGTCAGGTGACACATATATAGGGTGGGCTACATTACTGCAGAGAGCGATAATTAAAATAAATGAAATAAACAAATAAGCATCCAGTGTGACATTGTTCAGCCTCGTGTCCTTACTGTGACAAAGTGCGAGGAACATTTGTATAAGGGTCTAGTCAGTAGTATAGATAACATCGTCATGTTTTGTGTGGGTTTGATATCGGTCCTGCTGTTTGTATATAGGGAACATACATACGTACATACATTATTTTATTTATAGATAGAAGATAATAAAGAAACAAATGCAAATTACATTCAGAGACAATAAAAAGCTTAAATATCCGACTTCAAATACGTGCAAGTAATAATCCGTTGTATAAACTACGTCGTTTTCAAAACGACGTTATAAAACTGTATTAATGTACGTCTGGAGACCGAAAGAAATCGGGTGTTTATAAATAAACTTTACATTGAAACGCGTAAGAAGTTAAACGCTATTCTTTCGTAACGCAATCAAACGTAATGCAAATACAGTACTGTAGATACTGACTTGCGCCTGCGCATTTTTAGGAGCACATTCTCCAAAAAGTATAATGCCAACGATGTTTTCTTTTTAATCAACTTTCAATTCTTTCAATTTTTTAAAATACGGGTCACGAATGTGTTATCGGGTAAGATACTCTTTGTGTCATTTTAGTATATTGGTTTTGACAAAAACTTCATGTAAAAATGGCCCTTGCTCACTTATCTTTTATCCTATAAATTTCCCTACTTACTCACTCACCTACTTATCCATTCACCCACTTCCTCACTCCCTTATCCGCTCGCTCACCAATTCTGCGAATCACCCACTTGCCCACTCACCGACTTAACGACGCACTCACTCTCCCACTCCCCCAACTAACTCACTAACCCTAAAAATAAACCCACCTATTGTGTAATGCGTAACGAAACGTAAAACAAAACATTTTCCTACAGTGACGAAAGAAGTTTCACTTCAATAATAACTTATTCAAAAATTTTAACTATAGTTTATTTACTTTGGACTTTTATTTGTCTCTGTGTGCGGGTGTGTTTAGTTTTTTAAAGTATATAGTATATTAATCTTAAAAAAATCGGTAAAGAAAATGATGCAAATTGCCTTTTGCTAATGTTAATACGTTTGAAGGATTCCATCGACTCCATTACAAACACTTTCAACGACAATTCCTTGATGTGGTTTTAATCTTAAATGGTGCGCGCGCAAACCGATATGGCCGTGTTTAGCACTGAATTATACATTAATGAGCCTTGTAAGAAGTTTCTAGTTTGGTATTAAGCCTTTTTGGTAATGATTAATTTGACAGCTCATTTTAATTCATACTTCTTAAGTCACGAGAGGAGAGTGTTTTCTGTAGAACAGGAAAAGCGAATTCATAAAGTGTGAAAAATTGCATTGTATCGTGACTTTCTAAGGTATAAGAGAGAAGGGGAAGAGAGATAGAAAGAGAGGGAGAATCTTACAGATATCTACCACAATATTTAAGGGGCTTGAGCTAAGATAAGCCCCGTTCACCCCCTAAAGCCGACCGTCCACCGACAGCTAAGCTAAGTCAGTTTAGTTAGCTCGCGTAGTTGAGCTATTTTTTCATACATGTGAGCCCATTTACGTTGATGAACAACATATTCATACTACAGCTTAGTTCGTTGAGCTTAGTTCTTAATTAGTTTTGCTGGCGGTGGACGATCGGCTTCAGCTTCTCTGCGCTCCACCTCAACCTTAGCGGTATTGCTCTCCTCAAGTCAGGTACAAAAATTGACAGTGCACTGTTTTATTAAATTCTTTGGGACTCATTTCTCAACGGAGAAAAATACTGTCTCGTGCAACGTTATTTGATTATTTTTAATGTAAATCAAAATTAAATTTACATTTTTCTAATAAAATAACGGTCTTGCGATATTCTGTTTTTATTAGGACACATGTAATTAGTTAATAAATCTACGCCGCTAAATCTAGATCAAATACGCATAGCGACAATCTACCGCGCGCCTGTCTGCACTGGAAACGAATTGATGTCGACATGTTTTTAATTTGTTGCGATACATTCTACGTGTACATATGTACTAGTACATAAAATTAATGGTATTTCTGATGGCCGACTTACTTAATTTAGTAATTCAATGTAATTTACAGCTGATTTTATTTCAATTATTTTCGTGGCATAAGTATCCTAAAATTTACACAATAGTTTCAAAACTAAAATTACACAAGTTATTTATTTTCTAACAGGTTATGGAAAGTGAATAATAACCAAAAAAATGTTTACCTTTGTCAACTGCATATAGTCGTCACAAACAATATTATACAGGTTTCTAACTAATTTTACGGATTATATCGCGTTTATTTTAAGTTTTTTTGATTCCCGACGTTTGGAGTACTATACAGCGCTTATGGTCACGGGGGGACTGAGGTGTCAGACGTCCTGATGTCAAAAGTTGCTGGCGAAGTACCCACTTACTTTGAATTACTTACTTCTGCTCCGATCAATGCAGAATGAGCTCACTGCGTCTTGCAGGTGTATGCTTGGTTGGAGATTTAATTATATCAATCACGGGATCCCAAGCTGGTGGTAGTACCATTTTCTCTATTGAAATTGGGATTTTTTTTAATTTCTCCCATCTCTTGTCAAAATAAATAACAGGTTTAATTATAGTTCAGTGTGTAAATGTAATTTATAATTTTAGTTACTACTGTTAAGAAAATACTTGAAACTAACATCACAAGTTTTTTATTTACGTTTAGCATCAGCTTGCCAGCAAAATAAAAGAAGTGGCGCACGATACGAGTTTCGACCAATCAGCGCGGACGTTTTGTCGGACGACATTTTTATCATATTAACAATATCCCTACCATACTTCGCCCAATGACTTCGTCCCATTAGAAAGTAACTTGAAATTAAACGTCATATTGTCAATGATTCGTTCAACTGAGAATGTGCCGACCGTAACCCAGAGGGGTAAGCGGAGATCGTGGATTACAATTTGGCGCGATACTGGCACACCTCTCACGCTTCTATTACATTCCTACATCTACGTATACATGCTAACCGGTTACAGGTATTCCTGATATCGTCCTTCTTTAGTATATTACTAATCTGATCTATATAAGTTCTCCTCGGACGACCTTTGGGATACTTGACCGGTAATTTTGTATGCGCATAACATATGTATAGTATAAAATATAATTGACCGTTAGTATTCTTACATAAACCTATCAAATAACATGAGAAACAAGGCCTATATAGAGTATTATAGATATATAAGCAAATAATGGCTAGCCGTTTTAATATTTGCGTCTGTGCAGATGACATAAAATTCTGTAAGTGCATTTATATCAACGATCTTATCGCACAGATCACGATATAAATGCTGATACGGTGAATGTTTTACGTCAGATTGTATTTTGAAAAAAATATTTTTAACGTTGAAAAATGTAAATGTTCATTAATGGTGTCATTAAGCTCACGCAGAACTAGTCCACCGTGCGCACTATACGGTAGTAGCTGCCAGAATGACAGCGCGGGCTCCATTGTACCCCACCACAGAGTATATATACCACAAATTGTATATTGTTTATTTTCGCTATCTAAATGGCCTCATTGCATTCTTTATCTGTGTATTTGAAGTATAAGTTATTGTAAACATGACGCACATAGATACTATTAAAATTTTGTTGAAAATACAATTAAAATGTGAGCGATTGGCAGCCGCTTGTGGCTCCATCGGTAGTAGTACGTTTCTGATAAAATTTCGTGGCGTTATTCTAAAGCGTTAAAATACTTTATGCCATGCCTAACAAGACAAATGAATATAGTACAGCTTCGATCCTTGCTGTACATTAGCGCTCATGGGGAAGTGACACATGAGTGAAGGCGGATGCGTCACATTCTACTCGGGTGTTTTATTTTTCACGTAATATGAACGTTTTGAATGACTTAATTTAAAGATAAGATTCGATGCCTTGATTGTAAATAATATTTGTCACGTATCTTATTCATCAAAATTAAAAATAATAATTCGCGTAAATCTTGATGGATTGAACGCACTGGTAATCATTATACACTCATTGAACAGATACTCATTGCCGAGAGATATGTAAAAAAGATCTGTATCTTTGTTTGTATGTAGCGGAAGTTCCATGAACTGAAAAATCTGAATGAAAAATCGCCGATCATAAGTGTTCCAAAGACGTAGACGTCAACAATCACGCATGATGAATGCTGTAAAAATTAAAGCATTATTAAAATATTAATAGAAAGGAGGACAGTTAACGTTGTCCCTTAAGCTTATATAGAAATGACCTTACTCAAGAAAAACGTCCCTATTGGCACATTTTCGACTCTTCACTTTTCAACTGCTACCGATTGATTCGTATCAAGAACCGATGATATTTTCATAACTTTTATTAAATCCTGTTTATGATGAGAAAAAAATAATTTAAGATTGAGAATGACGCCATCTAGGTGATTTTTTAATAAAAGTAGATACTTTATGCCATTGGATGTGGCCTGTTTTTTAGTTTTTAAATTATCTTATAATTCATCAGCTTCCTTGCATTTGATATAGACTGAGATATTGCCTTGTCTTATTTATTTGCTGCTCTTTGAACAATATATAAATACAAATAAAAGTAAAAAAGAAAGAAACAAGAGACGCCATTGTTGAGCCACCAGCAATCCTTTCGACATCCCTAACATACTGAAGCAGTCTATAAAAATAGCTAGTTTTATCATGTTATCTTTCACGTAATCCATTCATGCTTTCTTATGCCATACTTCCCTAATAACATACACATAAAAGCATTTCTGATGTATTAAACTACGTAGAGGTAAATAAAAGAACGCACTTCTTAAAGCTAAACATGTATTATATAAATATTTTCAATATTTGATATCTTTACAAATAGGTAACATTGTATGTACAAACAGTTAACGTTACGGGCAATTTATTTTATATACTTATACATATCTGTGACGTCACTAAATGCAATTATTATTTTTAATGGTATTTGATAATAATAACAATCAGTCTTGCGTCCTCAAAGAAGACTGAAAATTATTCTTTCGATTAAACCACAATACACTTTCCCACCTTTTTATAAAGGTTAAAAACGTCGACGGAGTTTATACATTTAGTAATACTGACATTGACGTGTTGTCAGAAATGGCTGAATCTGATCAAGTTTGATTGTTTACGGTTTCTTTAAAATTTAATTATCAATTGTGTTTTTAAATAATATGTTACGAAAGTTCAATGTCTCACTTTATTCACACTGGAATATTTTGTCTATGAAGATTAATCTTAATACATTTTTGTTGCTTTGACAAGATGATTTAAAGTAAATACCACTGAAATATTTATAACACAATCGTTTTAGCGATGCCATTAAAACGAGTGATATTTACTTTACTCGCGCAGTTTTTAGTCTGTGGCACGATGTGACGTTTGCTGTCACCTGTCAAAGTCAAAGTCACATTGTCACATCATGAGCTGACCGTCACTGCTGCAGTCCTTTCGTTAGTGACTGTAAGAGTGGTTTGGGTATTGGAAGGATTCTCAGGGTTTCTATTTGTTGCGGCTTCTGTATCAGTGTTGGCACTAGCGTTCTGGGCCATAGCTGTTGCTATGGGCTGTGCGATGGGCTGCATCTGAGGCGGCTGGAAGTTAGGATAGTGTATGCCAACCACCTCTTCATAGCTGGGCGGTGCCATGGCCTCTGGAAATGGAAAAAATAAATAATTAAGTATTTTATTGTCTTAGGAAAACTTACGAATATCCTGGAGTCCAGTTTACAATGGCAACACTAGCACTAGTTTTTGTTGTTGCATCGTTTAAGATAGACACAGACTTATTTCATGAATAAAAGTATTTTAGTCATAAAGTTTGTATGACAATTTAAAAAAAAAATGAAAACGAATAGTTTTTGTATGGATAATGAATATGGTAATTTTCTATCATTTTAAAAATTATATTGAATGTGTAAGGCGATTACAGGTCATAGACTGGTTTTGCTTAAATGTTTTCGGCAGTGTAGACCTACGGTAAGAAAAAGGTGCCGATATGTTGAATGGAGGAGATAGAATGAAAAAACAAAATTATGATGTAAAAGCGAGTGGAGTAATAAGCACCCTTAATAGGATAGTCAAACTTATACCGACCAAATCGGTGACATACTGAGAGAGTCAATATTAGGAGTACCCGTAATCGACGATCATATATGCGTAGATGGATATAGAAGAAGAGAGGTGTGCCAAGGACCTTGCCAATTAGAAACTGGTATTGAAGCCAACCCCAACGGGCTTAGTGCTTTTACCGTTTGTGTAATATTTTATAATAGGTAATGAATAATGCATTACAATGAAACAAATCTCATTAATGTATTAAATAAATTCATATCAGAACACATTTATCGTTTCCGCAATAGTAGATAAACTTTATATTTGACGACTAGAAATTTGGACTGTAGATATTATGAGGCGGTTCTAACAACGAGAATGGTGATATGGCGGTCGTTAGTACGCTTCATAACGATTACAAATGCCTCATTGTAATGCTAGGCTGATGGCATTGCTAGTTTCGATTACTTTATGCATTTGCAAACGAATCCTAATCAATAAATAATACAAAAATTATCCATGATTTAAGGTTCTTGAACGCAACTCGAATGATTCACAATTGTACCCGATAGATGGAGTTGACATCAGGATATTATTTTTGACAAATATCGAAACGTATAATGAAAAATGTTAGCTCCTACAACAGGCAAGAGGTTTATTGCGTCCGCTAGTATCTTCAAGAGAATATTAATGCAAAAGTGAGTGGCAGCGTTGGTAGGGGACGTCTCAGGCCTGGAGATATATAACTATTATGCATAAATATTGATCAGATTAATGACATACTAAAGAAAGGCGATATAAGTAGTACCTTCAACCGACGAGCATGTATGCCTAGATGTATGGATGAAGAAGCGAAAGAGGTGTCAATTGGAAATCCGTGATCTACTCCTCTTGATTACCGGCGTGATCGCATCTATTTATTTATTTTGCTTTTAAAAATAATATCTGTTAGTTTGTTACTTACCATACTTAGGCGGTGGGGGTAAATTGGCGGGGCTGACGTAGATGGTTGGGTCGGCCTGAGGCAAAGACGGCCGCGACCGTGTCCCCATGTACTGCCGCCTCTGCTGCGGATTGCGCGTTTTTTGACCTGGAATTAAAAAAAAAATAATAACACGCTACAAAGGTTGGAAATGGAAATGAGGAGAAAACCCAGTTTGGATACAGTTCTGAATGACTTGAAACCATCATGGGGATGATGGGGGGACAATCCCAAATAATTAATTTAATATATTAATATATTACAAGACAGATTAAATTTAGAAAAAAGAAAAACTCTATTCTAAGCGTTCTAAACTCGCGACAGTTGCACTTAATTATAATAAAAGTGTAATAATAAATGTATCGTTCATTCAAATTAACACCACGCAAAGAAATTAGAGTAATAAATGTAATCTTTAAAATAATCCAGGTTATAAAAGCGATGACCTGGATAATTGGAATTAATTTCCTAACCGAACAGGTGCTATCATTATTTCAATTAATCTATCTAGATTCGTGTTTCCATGTCATAGGAAAGAACTAGAAAACATTTTAAGCATTTCTTTGATATTTTGCACATATTATACATTTACGCACCATAAAAAAACACTTACGCCCTTAATCCAGAGGGCAGAGATCACGGATTTGCCAAGTGAAGCAAACCTTCTAGTACATTCATACATCTACGCGTGCATGCTCGTCGGTTACTGGTACCCCTTCGCCCTTTTTAGTAAGTGACAGTATTGTTAGGGCGTCTCCTACCAACACTGCCACTCACTTTTCAACATAAATTTGTTTCGTTATTCTCTCTTCATTCATCCTTTCAACATGAACGACGCATACCTCTCTAAATTCTAGTCACAACATCCACTTTTAAGCCACACTCCCTGCTTTACTCCCTTTATAATGCTATTTTTATATTTCGTTGTATTTTAACTTATAACATGTTTTTATTTAGTTGTGTTAAAAATATTCAGGATACATGATAAAATTAATTAATAACTTATGAAATATGAGGCTCGTACACTTGACTTCACAAACCTTCATTTTTTAAATTACAAACACGGAGATTTTGTATTAGTGTGGCGGGAAAACAAATGACTGAGCTGTTTTTTTTTATAGTACTAGGTGGCAAACGAGCAAGCGGTTCACCCGATGTCAAGTGATCGCTACCCATAGACATCTGCAACTAACTAATGAGTTGCTGATGCGTTGCCCATAGACATAGACAGAGGAGGGGACAAACAGAAAATGGTCATTTCCAATTCCCATACATCCCGTCCACAGTCAAGTTCTCTTGCCCTTCCCATCCTTTCCTTATAAGAAAAGGGTGGGAAGGGGGAGAGAACTACAATTAGGGCTCCGGCACCTCACTCCTCAGACGAAACGCAGAATACTCTACTTCACGCCTGTTTTCTGTGAGGTCGTGGTATTTCACCGGTCGAGCCGGCCCATTCGTGCAACAGATGTTGTTGTTGCGGACTCTACCACTGTCACAGTGTAAGTGAAGCCTCCACAAGTCTTCACTTTTGGGTTCCGGAAGCTCTATTTGAAGGTATGTAATATATGTGTAATGAACTTTCGATGCCAATGTCTAGCATAATCCATTTGTTAATACATTTCACTTGAAAAACAAGACTTTTTGACAGAGAAGTTGGCAAACAGCGAGCCACCAGATTCAAGTGAACATCAACCTGCATCTACAAAAATCTTGAAGATGCGTAGAATTTTAATGGGCAGAGGACGAGAAAAACTCAAAACCCTCCTCCTCTTCCCATCCTTCATGTATTAGAAATGGATTGGGACCTCTTCCCATCCATCCCAAGAGGAGAATTATTCCTCCGGAACCTCACTAATCAAACGAAACGCAGAACTTCTACTTCACGTATATCTTTTGTTAGTTGTATTCTACCGGTCGAGCCGGCACATTCGTGCAACAGATGTTATGGGCTCTACGCTCTACTAGTATTCAAAATATTTTAAATACACAACATACATAATTAAATAATTATATTCCTAATTTCATGCACACAAATTTTACAAATTTTTTAAAAGCTTACATTCGGGTTTTTTTTTAATTTTTCCCTTTAATCACGTTTAAAGAGACCGGAACGTATTTAATATTTAAAGTGATTAAATAAATAATATTCTTACCTAATATTAACATTCGTATTGTTGTTGCACTGAATACAAAAAGCAGTAACGCGATGGACCCGTAAAATATATAAATTACGACTTCCTTCAGAGATTCACCAATGACGTCATCAATTAAATCTTCCTCACTATCGTTCAATGAATTTTCATCGATTATTTCAGATCTCATTTTATAATATATTTATATAATTAAAACAAACAAAGAAAGTAGCTAAATTTCATCGCAAAATATTTACAAAATAAATCACGACAAGGAAAATATTAATTCCGTGTAAACATGTGATCAACTGAGGAAGGATCTGCACAGTGTGATATAATGAAATTAATTTGCAATCACGTTTATTAATCAGATAACAAAAATAGGCTTAGATAATGAACAATGCTAAAGTTATCCTCGATCTGTAGTGACGCGCGTGGCTAATCATTGAGGACTCTTAGATTAATGTAATTGGCAGAAAAACAAACTGTTCGTTCTTTTAACAGAGCATAAATATTGAAGTTGAAGTAAAATAATAATCAAGAAAACCACGTTATTAATTTGACAGTAACATAATATTCGAGATCGATTTTGTCGCTCTGAAGTTAGCTGCGAAATAATACACGTTACTACCGAACCGAGACAATACCATACATGAAAACCACTGAGAAAGCGCATGTGTCACTCCTGAGTTATAACAAGCACCTTTTTGTCTTCAGAAAGTCAAAAGATCGCGTTGAGGTGTATACGCAGGTACAATACAAATCAGTACATTGCTTTCGTGCTGTTTGCTGTACGGAATATGGAACCCTATGGGCTAATATATAACGTTTATAATAACACGGCAAGTGACAATGCGCGATAGAAGAAAAGTAATAAATGATAATGCGATATCTAAATTGGCGATCATATTTGATTTTTATGGCAATACTGATTTTTGGATTGGACCCATTCTTACATGCAAAGTGTATGACGAATAATACTTCTAATACATACACAAAAGATATCAATTATATACATATATAATAATATATAATATAATATATATATATATATATATATATATATATATATATATAAGACGTTTCGAATGACTCATCACGATATGTCTGGCACCTAATGTCCTAGAGACTTGAAATTTGGATGGAAAATTACTTTCGCCGAGTAGAGGTCAGGTAAGGACAGTTTCTACGAAACTCCACCTGCAAGGGAGGTTGCGCTGGCGTTTTAAGGGAGAACGAAATTTGTCGAGAGATTTTATTATGTAAGTTTCACTAACTTGTAATCGTCCGATGGACTTGTAAGTTTGTAATTCATATAAAGGATTGATCGCAATACAATTTTCTACTTTGTTTTAGTCCTGACCAGGACTAATGGGATAAGAAAAAATAATTTCATTTTAAGATTCAGAACAACGCCATCTAGTAGTAGCACGTTGTATCTTATTCAATAATCCAAATCTTATAATAAACTGTCCTACCCTATTTGGATCTAGTCTAGGAGAATTTAAATACACAAGTAAATATTTCACATATATATGTTCCAATTCATTTTCGATATACAATCATAATCAATCACGCACATCTCGATATCAGTTCAAATCGATAAAAGTCATGTGACAAATAGGTAAGTGCAGTTATACTTAGTGAAATAATCCTGAGACAGAAGAAAATTAGTAGCCACAGAAGTAACATCGCCACCAGTACAACGGTGTACCAAAACACCATTTCTGAGTAGCCAACCGTTTCATCTTCGACAGATTTTTCATCATTTTCACTTGAAGTGTTCTCTTCTAGAAAGTCGTAATTGGGGTATCCAAAAGGTGGAGCCATTTTTGAAGAAAATGCACTTAAATTTGTTTGTCGATCAAACAAGATAAGTACCACAATTCAAGTTCCACGAGCACAAAGATTCGTTTGTTGTACAAACGAAACGAGTGCTATAACTTTTAATTTCACTTAAATTAAATAATGCTTTAAATTTTTCGAGAGTTGGAACACTTTATCACAGTAAACTTCATCTTGCACGGTTCACATATCAAATGCATGGTTTATTGACGCAATGATAATACTTTTTGATGATCTTGCGACATATCTCAAGCCTTTATCGATTGAGGTACTGATAGTATCGATGACAGAAATATGTTAGTTGGAAATAGATATAAATTTATAGATAAAATTGTGTATGTAGTTTTTTACCCATCTGGCTAATGTTTTTCGTGTGCCATCCGCAACAAGCTAATGACTTGCAGATGTGCCTACCTTTAATGGACAGAGGAAGGGATGAACAGGAAAAAAGATATTTACTTTTCTAACTCATTCTCTTCCTCGTCAAATCTTCTTTCGGTTCCCATCTATTCCTTATTTGAAAAAGATGGGAAGGGAGAGACCTGGATGAGGTCACCAGCACCTCATTCGTCAGAAATGTAGAATACTTCTACTTAACGCCGGTCTTCAGTGAGGTCGTGGTATTTCACCGATCGTTCCGGCCTATTCGTGCAACAGATGTTGCAGGCACTACTACTGTTAAAACAATGGTTACAATTATAAGTTATTAGTTGATTGTGTATTTCCGAAGTCAGCTACTTTTGCAGAAAAAATATATTAATTATTATCATGCTTCTAACTTATCAAATGAAATCAATGTCCAATAACCTGATTACTCTACCGAATACTTCTCAGTAATGTTGAAAAGGTAAACGAAGACAAAGTAACGAAACGAGAATGTTGTAAAAGTGAGTAAGGAACGTCCAAGGGGAACTTGTATCGATTAGATTAATAGAGCGATATAAGGAGAACCCATAACCGTCGAGCATGCATGGATGTAGAAGAAGCGAGAGAGGTATGTCAGGACTGTGGCAAATGGAAGTCTGTAATCTCTTCCTACCCCTCAGGTTTACGGGCGTGAGCGCGTTTATTAATTTACTTCTACTTATTGGATTGAATATATACATGTTTTAAGCATAAGTTCTCTGTCAATACTTTTGTATGGAAAATCGAAGCTAATGAAGCAATTTACGTAATAATTCATATTTTAGCTAATCACTTTTAATAGATCCTTTAAAATAGCCGAGAAGTAAATAAAATGAGGATTGATATTTTAAATGTAAACTAGCTGTGAATCTAGCTGAAATCTGCGTTGTCTTTCATATGTTTGAGCGTGTTTTGTTGAATAAGATAATTTTAGTGGATAGCGCCATCTAACAAAAACATAAGATATCAGTATATTATCATCCTTGAACACAATAATAGATACTCCAACAATAGATAGTGCAACTATCTATCAAGAGATGGCGCGTGTAAATTATTTACGTAATTTAATATTTTTGGTGGAAATTCGCGTTTTTACGCCTAACACACTTATAAATATAAATTTAAAAATTCCTTGAATGGCGTAGATCGAGTGATGTAACATTTAAGAATATAAAAGAGCTGTTTAAAACACTTGCATTAAAATCTAAAAGTCGAAAATAAATACGAACCTACTTTTTCTAGTTACTTATACTTGTTAACATCTGTCACATGAAAATATTTTTGGTATAACTTGTCTCACGACGTAACAAATGTTTTCAACTGCTCGATTCTGATTACGACAGCTTTGCAAGAATCGATCGATTAGTCATCACGTACAGACGTGGTATATTTAAAGGGTTCGCTTCCGAGTTTAAGAAAATGTTATTAAAATTTCATTTACCATAAGAAGACACTTTTATGCACATTATAATGAAAGACATTGCCAATACTGTTGACAGTATAGAAATATATGCGATCGTAGCAACTGTCAATTCGCCACCGGTGTGGATGACATCGTTTTGCTCAAGCACCATCTTGTTTTCACTCTTGACAGATAAAACAGATTATCCCAAAATAATTGTAATATACTGTTATTTTAATGCACTTCACTATATAATTGTTAAATTTAACAAAAATAAGTTTGTATTTATTGTAGTACACAGACTATAAAACTGTTTAATAAAAAACAATGATAGTCCACAAATTCAGATGCTTAACGTCACTGCACTGTTAATGAAAAACAGGCGGAGTTCTCAATTTAGTATTATAACCATTGACTTTGGAATTACATTGTTTTTTTTTTCACTGTAGGTCACTTCATGCCAGCTATTTTAAAAATGGCATACTGAGATACGTTTGTAAGACATGTAGGTCTACAAAGAGCTGTATTGTAGTTAAGAATGTTTGTTTCTATTCAAAAATAGCTCTTACTTTGTAAGCATTAAGTGTCATGTTTTAAATTTTGACTGGTATCTGAAATTTTAATACTAGATAATCTGTCAACGTGAGATTTAAAATGATTTATGACCTGAAGAAAAATGTATGAGCACGAACTTTTCAATTCCTATTTTTGTTGTACTCAGAATATATTTATAATGTTACATAATTTATACACTTAGCTCATCGGATGGTTCACGACAATAGTCGAATGGCGGATTCGAACCCACGATATTACGATCGAGAGTCCGTACCCCAAACCTTTAGGCTATTGGCGTTTAATATTAATATTACATACCTATCTATAAAAATGGAAGTATGTGTGTGCTATATTTCACTTTTAAGACAAACTATACATCTTAGAGCAATTGTAATTCTTAGTGGCTATAGCCTCATAATACATTTATCACTATGGCGGTTAAAAATGTATTTACGATAATATGTTACTATTATTCGACAACATTCTGGAATGATCTATATACTAATCTATATCTATATATATATGTAACATTTTATAAAGAAAAATCCTAGGAAGATCATCGTGAAACTTTGTACACATATTCTTGGACGTACTAGAAGTAACATAGGATACATTTTGTGAAAAAAAAAATAGTATATAAAAAGCGAAGTATGTATGTTCCCTATATATCTATAGACTCCGAAACGGCAGGACTAATTTCGATTAAATTTACAGGGATTGTCCAGGTTGGCACATTCCTGTGTTTGGTAGCGGTCGGATCAACATAATTAGTGGTACTCGGGCGAAGCCGGGGCGGGTCACTAGTATTTTATAAAAGAAAATATGTCAATGTATCAATCATGAGGTGTTTCAATGTTTACGCGCGTCACACGTATCATGATCGATGCTCTACCAGTCCGCTGATCGGTGCATATATCTTAATAACATGTTACACATACTAATATCCCGTATTAAATGATAAGATTTATTCATGTTTTTTGCCCAGAGCAGCCGATAGGAATTCTAGATTTATTTTCTTGTTGTAATTTAAATAAAAGTGAATACGTGAATCGAAAATTTTAGAGGCATTTTATAGAATATTGTGCGTGCATGTTTGTGATAATGTGCATGTTTAAAGTTGACATGAAGTTGAAGTGACAAATTAAAAAAATTATAAGTAAATAAATTAAAAATTTAACAAATTAATTTTTTTTAACTAAATATATAACAGTTATTCACAACTTAATACTTTGGTTACCCTTAAAGAGGTATTTGTGATGTTGATATATTATATTAATTTATGCGTTTTGTTTGTTCATATATATCCTTTGATATTTGAGCAAAAAAGCGAAAAAAATATGAGCTTAGACTTTTGTTATCCAAAACACTAATGAGACATAATCTACTTAATTAACAGGACGATAATCCGCAAATATTTCTCTGAATCAAGGTTAACGAAATTTCACTGATACGATGAGATATTTTATTACATGGCGCACAAAATAACATTTTTCAAATAGTTGTCGCTAATGGATAATAGATGTCGCTGTTTCAAAGTTTTCAAGTAGCCCAGAGACGTGGACATTTCAAGATGTAATTGATAATATTGTGTAGGCAGCATTACTTCCTTGCGGTAACATATTTACGTTTGTCATCTGAGACAAGCTATTAGGTCTCGTTAATCTAACAACTTCTTACGCCTACGCCATGATTCAAGCAGAAAATGCATGTATAAGGCGTGTACAAGAATGGCATTACACTGTGTTTCATTGTTCGTACAGTTTGCGGCATAACTAACTATAAATATTTAAGTAGTCTTGTTAATTTATTTCACGGTCTAATTTTGTTTTGTACACTGTACCAATAAGAGGCAGGGATTATTAATGTTCCACAACATAACAAGGAATGGTAGTAACCATCTATATACGACCCTATACGAAATAAAATTCCTTCGTTGTATGCGAGATAAGATAAGACATGACACGATTTTTGTTTATTTCGTCGTCATATTTTGAATTTTCCAGTCGAAAGTATGGAAGTGGGGTCAAGTCATTAGCCCGATCTTAGTTAATTAGGATTGTTACCATTTTATCTCTATTAAAACATTATTTACTTACATTTCAAAGTGTAAAGTTTTAGAATATCTATGTATATATTAAGCGAACACACAAATCAAACTACACTGGGCCCATGAAATTTTACAGAGAGATTTCTGTTATTACGTAGACGAATACTAGAAAAGGATTTTTCTAAATTCATCCCCTAAAGGTCTAAAACAGGTGATGAAAGTTTGCTTAGAGTAATAATTGCATTCCAATGTAAGTTGACCTTAGATATATGATTAGTAATATTAAATAGGGTTCAGGTTAGGCTGGATTTTGCCGGTTAAATTAAAGTGAAACAAGGGAATTGTTCATAAAACGAAATAGTTATTTTGTCATACTAATTATATAGTTATTAAAGCAATACGCGTAACAAACTAAACAATACAATTGAAACCAAGGAAACAATTATCAAGCACAAACAAAGGACTGTAACTAAATCTATTATGATTATATTATCTTCCTAAACAATGTAATAACAAAGAAACAAATTTATGTTGCAGAAGTGAGTGGTAGCGTCGGGGGACGCCCTAGGAAGTTATGTCGATCAGATTAGCGATATAAGGAGCACAAATAACCGACGAGCATGTATGCGTAGATGTATGAATGAGAAAGAAGCGAGAGAGGTGTACCAGGATCGCGCCAAATGGAATTGGGTTAACCATATTTATTTATGTATTTACATATTTATAATAATTATAAGTATAAGGTAAGCAATAGCGTGGTCTTCGAGACCACGAAAATTATTGGTAGCATTTGTATCACTAAATCCAGAGACCATGGACGTGTTTACATTTATACGCTAATTATAAGAACAAGAATTACTTACTCAAACGACTATACGTAATGAAGATTATAATAAGTACGAGAATGGCCACCCAAACCATATAAGAAGGATACATTTTTCAAATTTAATACACAATATTGCACAACGCAAACGCGACAAGTATTAAATATAATTACAATTGTATTAAACACATCGATAAGAACTAGCCACGAAAATAAATCTTATCAAGGGAAATAACTTTATAATTATTCGATAAAGTGAGATAAAAAACGATATCAAAATGACTTCAAAAAAACTGAATTTATAAAATTGCTTTCGAAACGATTTGATTTTATTCTTATAGATGGCGCTTTTACAAATTAAGAAAAAACTGTAATAAACTTCAGTTTGAAGTTGGTAAGAGGACATAAATAAAGCCAAAACAATGGATGGGTGAAGAGCTTCTACAAGAACTTTTTCTATGTCAATTAATAAACGAAAATGTGTTTGGAATCCTCTATATTTCTGTTAAGTTTGAAGTCTGAAGTCTTAGTTCGTCTAACAAGTGTGATCCTATGGCACATATTGTGTTTTTAAGGCAGTATCCATGATATGGGTTATAGATATCTAGCAAGTCTTTACTTTAGACAGATGATGGGATATCTACATAACGTTAAAGATGAAGAAAGAATGGAATGTGGATCACAGCTCACAATAGACGCAGAAGCGGTTTTTACCAATAGATAGCCCAATTCATGGGGAAGATTTATGTATATAATTGGGTTTTTGTGTAAATTGGCTCATATATGACCTTAATTGTTAAAGACGCAGTAGGCTGGTGAGATAGAAAAAGTAATGGCGTTTTATGCTTGATTACTAGTCGCAATATCACTCAAATTAATAAAGGCAAACTCACCGAAATATCTCATTAATAATCCATACAGTAACCAGAATATTACCACATTGAGAGTCATGAATATCAAAACAGTTGTCAAATTTGTATCCATTTTACTGATTTATTCACAGAGCAAAAAACGAAATGCGTCCAATGTTATAAGGTTGAACAGATAAATTAATTGTTTATCGCTTAAAATAAGACACAACGTATTGAATTAATGCTATCTAAGTGTCTTTTATCGAAAGATTATTGTAATTGCACACTTGGAACTGAAGTGCCGTAGAAAAAACTCTGTCAATTTTATAATATAGGATAAAGTTAAATGTACACATTTAAAGCTACACAAAATTGTCTTTATTACCTAAATTACTTACATCGATTAGATAATTATAAAATGATAGGGACTTTTATTCGGTATTTTACGTAGTTACCAATAGATGGCGCTATATTATATAAAAAATTTTATTTATCTGAAAATGATTCAAGCACGTATTTAAATTACTCAATTCGTGAATTTAGAAAACCTTTAAGTTCTCCAATGTAACTAAATTACACTGAAATTTATATGAAATACTTGACTCTGGGCTAATACGTCGGGTCAACGATTGCTAACTTTATTTTAACATTAAAAATTAGAAGTCTATCCTTTTCAAATCCAATATCTTAATTCATATTACAAAATAATCATTAAAATATTAAATATTTAAGAGCCTTCTGATTGTAAAAAAATTAAATAGTAATAGTTTTGACCGCTAGGGGATGCGGAATTTCGAATCTTTCCGCGTTCCTCCGGCCCTTTTGGGCACTCTCAAATTAAAATGTTAGCGCGTATTGACAGAAGTGAAAACTCAAAACAGGTACAAACATACAACAATAAATAAAGAATCAATAGAAATAAACACTGGTCTCTTAGTAATAAAATTCAAAATTGAATACAAGAAAAAAAAATGAAAAAAAAATCGTCGAAACTGTTCACAAATTCAAATAAGCGTATTGCTGACGCGAATCTATGATCGCTCCTGTCAAATATCTTCTAACGCGGCTAAAAAAGTTTACATGTAAAAAATCTACTTCACATAAGTTAGTCTTTGATTACGGTACTTCCTCGGTCACAAGTCTAGAGCCACTACTGCTGGCTCTGGCTTTAAATGTCTTAGACCCTTGATTGTCCAGTACAAATGTCATTAGCATAAGCGTATTGAAAAGAATGGCAAAGGTACAACGGAAAGGCATCAGAAAATTTCTCAAGAGATGTGTTTATTTTATATAAATTAACTTATCAAAGACAATAAATACTTACGTTTCTTAGCCCACGTCCCAAAACAAAACCACAGCCAAAATAAATACAAGCACATACAAATAAATATACCTATCATAACTGACGATACTATATCCATTTTTCCTGTGTACGTATCAAGTTTATTCTACTAATAATATATTACAGTCCAAGTTTGAATTATATGTACACTATCTAATCTAGCTCTTTAGTTTATCTGGCACTAAGCGCAAAACAAAACTCAAAATTACATCGCGCCGTCGAAAGAAGCCGGAAAAATTTATTATGAATAAAAATTATTTAATACATTTAAGGCAAAAAAAATATATAGAGGGTAACGAACAAATAAACACGAATTCATTTCAAACAACGACCGATAAGGCGCCGAGCGAACGTTTGAATGCGGCCAAGAGTTTCCAATGCATACTCGTGTCGATAAATTTTGTGTCGACAATTTACAGTTATTGTTAACTTGTCAATCTTATTTAATAACGAGCTGCGGTAATTTCGTAAGGGCACTAAATAACTTACGCCAACTTTTCTTTCATACTGTACCAGCATATTACGTCTAATTTAACAACTATACTAATATTTTAGCCTAGCTGTTCCCGCGACTTCGTCCGCGTAGAAATCAATAAAAATGTTTTTTCGTAGACATACTCATATGAAGACATTTTTACCATGTGCTCCGAAAAATATGAGTATTTTTATTCTGAAACGTAACTATATTATGCAACCCAATTTCTTATCCTCTTTGTCGCCGGTGACCAATGGTAAACAGTGGTAGAGCCCGCAACAGCAACATCTGTTGCACGAATGGGTGGCTCGACCGGTAAAATACCACGACCTCGCAGAAAACAGGCGTGAAGTAGAAGAATTCTGCGTTTCGTCTGATGAATGAGGTGCCGGAGGCCTAATTTCAGTCCTCTTCTCCTTCCCACCCTAACCTTTTAAGGATAGGATGGGAACGGGAAGAGGATTGGACGGGGAGGGTTTTGAGGGGAAAAGGAAATATCATTTCTCGTGTCTCTCTCTACTCTGTCCATTAAAGGTAGGCAACACATCTGCAGCACATTTGCCTGTTGCGGATGTCTATGGGTAGCGCTCACTTTACATCAGGTGATACGCTTGCTCGTTTGCCACCTACTTCCATAAAAACAAAAAACTACCGATTTCCTAGAATAACGAAATAAATTTACCTCTATAAAGATGGCTCGAAAATCTCTAATCATTACTATAATTTAATTAATCATTAATGTTGAATGATCATTAACTAACAATCTAAATGACAGTAATGATTTGTTAATAGTATTCAACATGTAGTAAATTTTTCCATTCAAATTTAATAGTCTCCTGCCGATTTTAGGTTTCTTCCACACACGACTTTAGGTCTATTAAACCCACTTTGGTTTAAAGCATCAAAACACCATAGACAAATTAATTTTCAGTAATTCATGTGAAATGGTTCGACACCTACGAAATTTTTAAATTTCATTACACGCAATTGCTCTTAATAAAGACAAAGGTTATAATTTTATAATGTTATGCATTTTGATAAAAATACGATTTGTAATGCCATAGGCTGGAAGTTTGCTCATTAAGCTAGCTTGGCAGACCCTGTCAAATGCCCTGGACACATCGAGGGAGACAGTAATTGCCTCCCGTTTTCTCTAGGGTTTCAACCAAACACGTGAATGGCATAAGAAGGAAGGGAAGGCGATTTCGACCGTTTTGGCGGTCGCTGATGGTATCATTTTATTTTAGGTGTGATGTCTGTTCTATGTGTCGGAAGTTCGATATACGCAAAGTTTATCAAAGTAAAGAATTTAATGAAATTTGCAGGGTTGGCACTACTGCCTTTTTAGGTACGGGATACACGTTAACTATCTTCCAGGATCTGGGCACTTTTCCAGATTTAAACGAGAGGCGAAACAAATATGTCAGAACAAGAGACAACTTAGCCGTACACTTCTTAATTGCAACAGATGGTATCGCATCCGGTACACTGACTTTATTCAAGTCAAGTTAAGGCTTGTACAACCTGATTTTGTTTGATACGGATTCAAGTCAAGCGAGGAATCAGAGGTGGCATTGTCAGTGTCTAGTCGTGAGTTATCAGTAAAAGAGATGCTAATAAGTTTGCTCTCTCTTTGGACTTATGAGCCGGTATACCATCTTGTTTTACCAGCGGTGGGAATGATGGCCTATAGAGGTTCGCCTTAGGAAGCGATCAAACATTTGTTTTTAAAACAAATGAACTATAATATTTAATTTATTAATATAAATAACCTTTCGCCTTTATAATAAAGAATTAACTTACGTATCCATATATACAATGTAGCGGTTACTATCAAGCACATGAAGAACAGTATCATAAAAATCGCGGGAACTATTGTCAACACAATAATGGCTACAGCGTTCGCCATTTTGAAAACCAATTACTTTATTTGTTAATAATATATATTTAATGTAATTTACATTCGCTTTATAATGAATATACCTTTGAAATCACTCTGCGTCAACTTTGTTTTCTGCAGAAATGTCACCAATGATTACATATGCGATAGTAAATATTATCTATGTTTTTTTTATTAGATAAAAGACTTCAATATGTATTGTAAATGACTACTTGCGAAATTAATTAATTATTAGCTCGAGTGATAAGGAAACTGGTTATCATCAATAAAAGGCTCCTATTAATGCTAGGAGGTATTTGACAGAATATTGTCGTATTTATTTTCTTCAGCTACACTTCGAGTAAAAGAGAAAACTGTGTAAAATACAGTAGACATTTTACATCAGAACAAGATGAAATTCGTGCGTGTCGGAATCTCGCTTCTTGTAACAATGGTAAACTACAAGGTAAAATGGGGATATCTTTTTAATTTAAATGTAACACGGTTTCATAGTAATAAATAGCCGCAAAATATATGGTTTGAACAAATTAAATGAAGAAGTCTTACGATGTAATCGAAAGTAATAAGAAACCAAGCCAAGTTTTTACGTTTCTCGTAGGTAGAGACAAGCCTGCTACGAGGGTTCTTTGTTGAATAGCTGACCCGGCAAACTTTGTTCTGTCTTATGTTGTGTTAATATTTCAAACACCGGCTTCAAGATAAAAATAAAACGACGTCTGCTTTTCTAACGGTACAATAGATGACAAGGATACAATTATTCAATTGACATGTGGCCCTGTACTCGCCTCTCGCATTTGATATACACTGCGGACAAATTATATTTTATACTAGAGATATGTTGAACTCATACAAAATCACCGGTCAAAATTCTTCCAAAGACAGGGACAGCAACATTCACGCATGTCACATGGGCTATACAGGATAGCTTAATTAAAATAATAAGAAAATAACAATGTGTACACAAATACTGATGATAATTGGCTAAATTTTTAAGGACTCGAACAAACAAACAAACTCACACTAGCATGTATAATATTAGTTAGGATTCCGTTTGTACAAATTACACGGAGAAAGTAAGATTCAAAAAATATCGGAAAATTCAGTGGTAGAGCCCGCAATAACAACATCTTTTGCACGAATGGGCCGGCTCGACCGGTGAAATACCACGACGTCACAGAAGACAGGCGTGAAGTAGAAGTATTCTGCGTTTCGTCTGATGAGTGACGTGCCGGAGGCCTAATTGTAGTTCTCTTCCCCCTCCTACCCTTTTCTAATAAGGAAAGGACGGGAAGAGGATTTAACGGATGAGGAGGGGATGGACAGGGAATGGAATTATCCTTTTCTCTGTTTGTCCCCTCCGTCGTCCATGAAGGTAGGCAACGCATCTGCAACTCATTAGCTTGTTGCGGATGCCTATGGGTAGCGGTACTTATTTCCAGGGGCCGCTTGCTCGTTTGCCACTTTGTAATATAAAAAAAAAAAAAAAAAATTCCACCTTAAGATATTTTATTACAGAATTTGCTCCTTTTCCATTATAAACAGCAAACAAGATATTTATATTACGATGAAATATTTTTAAATTGTAATAAAAATATGATTAATGGTAGTAGGAGGCTTGTAGTATAAAATATTTCAAAGCTATCAGCAACGGACAACAGATAACCATTTGTGTCGCATAGGATTCATATCAGCGCCATCTACCGATCTTTATCTACACTGTGATCCAAAAATAACAATAAAGTAGCTCATAAAAATAATGTATGCAGTTCGCAGATGTAAATTCAAAGCTGGTAATTAAACCTACGCTCTAAAATCCCAGTACTCAAATTTCTGAGAATAGTGTAATCGTACATATATAATATGATATTGAGAATAAAAAATTAAATGAAAAATATAAAGCGCCTGTAAAAGTTTATTAGCAAAGATTCAATCAAACATTACTGCATCATTGCTCTGAACAGGACAAAAATATATTATTATATATAATTTATCTTGTGTGCTACGACTACGACACATTAAATACACCTTCTATGAGAGAGATATCTAAGTAAAATAAGATAAAAAGTTCATTATCGTAAAGTAAAACGTTTGCATGCAAATGATTTAAGGTATTGCAAAGAGTTTACCACTGTTTGTAATAGGTTAAGTAGAATTTAAGTAGATTTGTACTCACCAAAACAAATGATACCACAATGTCTAACACAAACACATAATATAAGAGAACCTAGAAAAATGCTTGGCAGAAGAAACAATAGAGACGTATTCATTTTTCAACGTTAATTCGTTGTACAGATTAAATGCAGGCAATAATAATTAGAACAAGTTTGTTCCTCTAATTGTATTACGAATCACTGCATTGACTTTCTACATTTTTTTTATTACAAAGAGCAACAAACAGGAATAATCACGCCAAAGCTTCCTGCATGTACTGATATCGAGAGAGGGGGCCAATTATTAAAAAAGCACTCGTGTAAATGATAGTCAGTTTATCTAATCTCTAATCAGGTATAGGTAAAGGGGATGGCTGGAACAAAAGTGGATGTATGACGCAAAAGTTTTGTCTACGTACCACTAACCTCAATGTATAAAAAAAACACTAATCAAATTTTCAAAATGTCCGAATTGAAAATCAAAAAATCAATATAATTTTCATTGGACTTCTTTGCTTTTAAAATCATTATCTGCTAGGCTTCAATAATATAGAGCAGGATGATTTCATTTGTTTAAAAATAATAAACATAACTTTATTCTGTTTTAAAGTAATACCTAAGGGAAATTAGATTTTAATCTTTATTTCCCTTTTCTATAGTTCCACTATTAGCCGCTAGATGGCGTATATAAAGTAAGTTACTGTAACTTTAAACAAACAATTGTGAATAGCTAAATAATGTAACAATTTTAAACTTTATTCACGGTACAAGAATCAAACTGCGTGCAGATACGAATAGATGCTGTAATGCGACAAATTGGCAAATACGATTTCACTGTCTGTCTTCAAGCACATTGAATAATAAAATGGCAGCAAATATCACAAATAATAAATTATTATAGTCTGTAAAGATCATTTACTTAGAAATTAATAAACTAATATTAGGTGGCGTTATCTAGCGGCTTTGAATTAAAATTTAAGACGTTTTTAACTTAGCGGTTTCGATTTTCCATGAATAAGACTTTTTCACACTTGAAAATATTTCCTTTACAGGGGTTGAATTTTCCTACAAAATACAATAAAATTTGCTGAATTTAATCGATTCTATATCAAATAATTGCTTCAATTCAAATTTATTAAGTAATTAAAATATAAATTTTGGTGTCAATAATTACAAAAGTATGTGACTTCTAGAAAAAAAATGTTTTATCACTTCTGTAAACTTTTAATAAAAGATATAGCTTATGGTAATTTTTTATTAACAGCGGTAAGCTTTTTTAATTATTAGCTTCAGAGGTTTCGGTTCACTACCGAACAGTATTTCACCCCTTTAAGGGTTGAATTCACAAAAGTCCTTTAATTATACTCACCTACATAGTCAAAAGGAAGCGACGTGTGAAAATTGGAACGTTGACATCAGTCACAAACATTTTTCATACGTAAAATTTATTATATTTTTTATACACTGTTCACAAACTCTGCCCACCCTTCATGATAACAGAGTTTATCATTATTTATTTATAACAAAAAAATACTTACATTTCCTTGTTCGCTCTGTAACAGTTCCACAGTAAGCAAAACATTAAAATTATAAATATCCCAATAGGCAATAATACTATATATAACGCTATGCGCCACCCCTCATTTACGTTCATTTTAACTACTATTTAACAAAAAAACTGTTATTTAAAGGAAAAAATGATACAAATGGTTCCGACATGCGTTTCAGTAATTTTACCCCGGCTTAGGTAGTGTTGTACTGTCGGATATAATAAAATATCGATAATAATATAAATGCAATTATAAATGTCGATAAAAATTCTTACTCGTTGAAATCTGTAGCATATATTGAAATAAACTGCATTTATTTAAAAATAAAAAATTATCCCTACCTATGTTTTCGACCGCCTGATAGGAGGGTAATGTTTTTCGTGTGTATGTTCGTTCTATTGTGACTCTTGTAGACTAAACGTCTTCACCGAGTTTGAATAACACAAGGGGTACAGTCATCCACATATTTGGAAATTTCACCCCGATGGGGGTGAAAAGGATATTTTTTTGCATAGAAAATCGATATCGTTGTAATAACGTCGCATGCAAATCCAGTAAAAGTATAAATAGGGAATATTTTTTATTGATTTTAATAATTACCTGATGTTAATGCAGTTTATATTTTTTTACTATCGCGCAATGCTGAAATCAACAATGAAATTGAAAAATTAATTGATTTCATGCACGATCATAATTATCTTCAGAGTTATTGAATTATAAAGTAATTTGATTATACTTACTTATTCCTACTAATATTATAAATGTAAGTTTGTTTGTTACGCTTTCATGCGAAAACTACTCAACCGATCATCATGAAACTTTGTACACATATTCTTGGAGGTGTAAGAAGTAACAAAGGATACTTTTTATAAAAAAAATAGTATATAAAAAGCGAATATATATGGACTATGGACTCCGAAACGGCTAGAACTATTTCGATGAAATTTACAGGGTTTTTGGTTTGGTTTTTTTTATATGATAAGGTGGCAAACGAGCAAACGCATCACCTGATGTTAAGTGAGCGCTGCCCATAGACATCCGCAACAGGCAAATGTGTTGCAGATACGTTATCTACCTTTAATGGACAAAGGAGTGCACAGACAGGGAAAAGGATATTTCCCATTCCCCGCTAACCCCCTCCTCGTCCAATCCTCTTCACTTTTCCGTCCTATCCTTATGAGGAAAGGGTGGGAAGGAGAAGAGGATTGAAATTAGGCCTCCGGTACCTCACTCATCAGACGAAACGCAGAGTACTTCTACTTCACGCCTGTTTTCTGTGAGGTCGTGGTATTTCACCGGTCGAGCCGGCCTATTCGGCAACAGATGTTGCTGTTGCGGACTCTACCACCATTTGATAGCGATCGGATAAACATAATTAGTGGTACCCGGGCGAAGCCGGGGCGGGTCACTTGTTGTTATATAAACTATAAATTGTTTTCTGATGCACGGCATATTTTATTTCATTATTTTTTATATCGATATATCGTTTCGCATCTCTACGCCCGATTGTCGCAAAGTGATCGCTAATCGTGTCCGTTATCTAAATCGATTTTCCACTACAACCTTATTGCATTAACCTTTGTTTGTCAATATTTTAAATGACATCACTGTGAAGCCTTAACAAATAGTAGAATGTAAAAAACTTTACTATGCGTGCATGGTAACATGACACTCTGATCTTCTTCTAACCTCCCATCTTTTCCTTCTCTCGGCAAAATATCATGTGATTGTTTGTTCAGATCAGAGGTTGGCAAGTTTTGGGTGAGTTAAAAAAATATCGATTTTTATCGAAAATTGAAAAATTCCACAGTGGTAGAGCCCGCAACACTTCGTACAATAATGGGCCGCCTCGACCGGTGATAAGTTACGACCTCACAAGACTGGCGTCAAGTAGAAGTAAGCAAGTAGAAGAAATATATTAATTAGGAAAGGACATTTCAAGAATTTACTACTTACTTTCTTGTATGATAAAAATAATTTGATCGTCATTATATCTGATACGGAGTTAGAATAGTTAGTTGCGTTAGAAAGTTTCGCAATCTTAGTCATTGTACCAAGGCCAATGACGCGAGATAAAAATGTAAACAAACTCACGGCTGTTAACGTTTTATTGTTATCTGTCCTACAGTTATTACTATTTTTTATGACGTTTAATCGCCAAGCGGTTGAGATTTCACCATAATTCTTTGTCTATATTTAATTTGGTGATTATTAGGGCGCTATCCAACTAGTGCTTTACGAGCGTTGGCGTTTCGTTAACGTCACGAGTCTAGTGGCAAGAGTTGACACTGCGATTACGCAACGTTATAGTCGCGCTTTTTGGCGACAGGTACAATCTCGCCACCCAGCTCTTCGGTGGCTGTAACACTCTCATGTTCTCTGTTGTAAGTTTCTCATTCCGATTCAATATTATAAATATTTTGCTTTCTTTTTTTACGTAAATTTCGGAAAAAGCAAACAGTTATTTCCTCGAAGGAATCCATTTTGCATGCACGTACAAGCACGTCTCAGTTCGTCGTTCAGCGGATTCGCAACGTTAATGCGCGCCTGTAGATACGCAAACGTAAAACGCCTGTGGGATAATGACCTTAACAACCTATATATCAATTTTATATTACTTCTCTTGCATGTAATATTCTTAAAATTATTTCCGATGTTTTCGCTTAAATATTATGCTAACATGTTATCATAACATTTTTTTCATAAGAAAATGTACTGAATTTCTTCAGTTCTTAAGAAGAAGAAGGAATTCGTTCGAATTCCTAAAAATAAACTCATACAAATACACATTTGTGAATGTGTCAATGCCATTATTAATTGTATGACAAAAATTATTTATTTCAATGACGTAGTGTAGTAAAACATTCCCTAAGATGGACTGACAGTCTGGTCAAGGTTGCGGCAGTCAAGTTGATTAGGGCGGCAAGGAACATATCTTAGTGGCGATTCTTAGGCTGTATGTCCATTGTCGCAGAGCGAAGAAACGGAGCGGAGTTGCGGAATGTGACTCCCCATCGATGCGGAGGGGAGAAACAGAGCAGAGTTGTGGAATGTCTGTCCATTGACGCGGAGCAGAGAAATTGAGAACAGCGGGAGTGTAGCGTGGGGCAAAGCTGCGTGCAACTGTGCAACTCTACCTGGCGGACAGTTAAGTTCCTCCGTTTCTCGGACGGAGCGGGAATTTTTAATATAGCTCTAAATGCCGTGAACATTGCATCCAAGCGGACGCGAGCGGAGCTTTGATTCAATTGGTCGATATTGGTACAGCTCCGCTCCGCTGCAATGGACAGGCCACCTTAGGGTCTGTTTCCAGCCGTGGACATTTGTTGGTTGGTTAATTAAGCAGAAGTATCTTTTACTGTAAGAATACAGGATGTTTAGAATATTTTATCTTGACTCCGCATCTTACTTTGTCGATGAAATTGTTTTGTAAATATCATCTGTTGTGATACATTTCAAAAACTTTATGCATTACAACAGGTCTTTGTTTTTACAATCTTGCATATTTTCTTTATTGTCTCCACATATCTAAGACATTCTCAAGAGATATGTTAGTATGACACGTGACGCACACGCTTCGTGACATTCATTTGTTTGTGTCAAAACAATGCGAACTCGTAACAATATTACCTTAATGCAAATCTTAAGTCGTCTAACTATTCTATGGTAAAATGTTATAAGCGAGCAACTTTGTCAGTTTATAAGCGGACTAGTCATATTATAAACTGTGAAGTTAACGAATTATTCCAAACGTTACGTGTAATTTTTCGACAGATTATCCGACCAAATTGTGTACTGTGATTTTGCCTGCATCACTTTAATTTATTAATATTACAATATCACGTTTTAAAATGGCAACATCAGAGACGGGTTATTCCTAAGGCGCGAGATAATAAATGGCGCGTGGCGCGAAAATTCAGTCAACGAACATTTGGTAGTAACAAAAGTCTCCTTTCTTCAGACAAATGTATGACTAACGAAGATAGGAAAAGGATAAATAAGTGCATAATTTAGCGCGTTGACCTGGTCTGAACGACTTGACCTTTTATACACGTGTATCTTTACGTACGTTATACGGCGCGCCATAGAGACCAGTCTCGTGCGCCTTATTAATCTATTATTAGTCGCAGCTCGCTATCACGTCAACAGACAACACTCAAATCGTAATCTACCATTATTTTTTTATTACACCATTTTACTTGACAAGACACATTTCCTTGATTAACGCCAAAGTTTCACAATTCAGGGTAAACACAGTGATGCAATAACACTGAAAAGATTACACGCAATCTGGTTATTAAAGTAGTTCCAAGTATGTTCTTTAAAAGTGATTACAATTGTATGTTTTACGTTTTATTTACGTGTTCAACGTTTTACGTTAATACGGTTCACCCAATAGACGGAGTGATTTGTGCTGAAGGTTCGGGTAAACAATTCATTATTGTTTGATGTAAACTGGCTGAAATATAACAATCATTGTCTGTTGACGTAATAACGATAAAAAAATCGCCATACATGATCTTAGTCGAGGAGTCGGGGCGGATCGCTAGTAACTATATTATATCGTTTGGGCTATCAAATCAGCCAGAACAGATTTTTTTTATAATAGAAGATGGCAAAAAATTAATCGATCCATCCGGCTTCAAGCGACCGCCACCCATAGGCATCTCCAAAATCCCCGCTCAGGCTCCCGTAGCATTAGTGTTAACATTTTGAGTTTCACTCGCCAAATGCACTTCTATTGATATATCAGATTGTTGTTTTGGATAAAGTTATTTTTAGATTTGAACATCAAACGATATCGCTGAATCAAATCTGACACAAATAAAGGTAATCTGTCACATGACGCCGGCTTCGTCAGTTCTGAATGACATAACCGAAAAGATTATCTTTTTATTGTTCGATTTACTTCGAGAGGTTTTAAACCTTTTTTATCTGTGTCAAGCAAAGCTTATGGTGATGTGTTTGATGGACCGATTAGGGCTTCGTGGCTGGATTTACGTGAAACAAACAATTTGTTTTCTGGTGTTGTATTTATTGGGCCATGGAAGTCAAATCGAGACAAGTCTTGGCAAACTATGAGACACGCGAAATAAATTGTTTGTAAGTATGGATATGTGAATGTTTGTTACTTTTTCACACAAAAACTGCTAAAAGGATCTGGATGAAATTTGGCACAAACATGGTTTATAATCTGGAATAGCGTATAGGCTTTCTATCCGGGAAAAATGTACGGTTCCCGGATAGATTTTCTTGTTCTTTACAGGTCTATCTACCTAAAGGCGATGTTCCCTATGGATTCCGAAATGGCTACCCATGTGAAGCCGGGCGCATCACTAGTATTGTATATATACAAGCATAGCTCATTAATTATAAATTAAGGATATGAGTGATACGATCTTGTGAACTTTTCCATTATATCTAAATTTGCGATAGCTTGTGCGAAATGCAATAGAGACACGTGATCGTTAATTTATATTTCTATGTATTTTTAGCTCTACAAAAAGCAATGAATAAACTCGTGACACCCTAATTGGATACACTTTTTAGCGACTTTGTCTTAAGGTCAACTTCTAAGGTCAATTGGATTGCATAATATTTACAGCTTACACGAAATTGGTAGAGTAGATTATAAACAATCTACAGTTATTTAAAAAGAAAGAATAAACTCGCCATTTTTATTGAGGTAAAAAATGTGTTTCCGTGCCCTCAGGGGTTGGAGCTACACGTCTGGTGTGTCGGACTCGAGGGTGGGTATGTAGGTATGAAACTCACATGTCACAACATACGGACCTACATACATCCATACTCGCGAATAACATCACTCGCTTCCTGGGTTAGTCGGGTTATATTTTTTGATGTACGTATGTAGGGACATATGTCCGTTCTATTGGGACCTTTTGGCTACTAGACGGCTGAACCAATTCTTTTGGTATGTAATTGCGACGAAAATGATAGTCAGTCAGGTTTTAAAATGAACTATTATTTGTTTCTCTTAATAGGTACCGGTGCTTATTTACATAAAACATTCAAAGATACGAATCCTTGAAGAAATCAGAAATAGTCTTTATTCCATCAAACCTAAGCGTGGAGGGGACTTATAGAAATTGGAAATAACCATTTTTTGTTTGTTTCCCTCTCTGTACATTAAAGGTTGGCAACGCATCCGCAACTCATTAGTTAGTTGCAGATGTCTATGCGATCACTTGACATCGGGTGAACCGCTTGCTCGTTTGCCACTACCACCACAACTGTTTAGCACTATAAGAAATTCGGCAACTAATGCGATTGTGAGGAACACGGAACGTAAGTATGGATGTTTGTTATTCTTTCAGGCAAAAACTACTGAATGGATTTTAATGAAACTTTACAATATTATAGCTTATACATCAGAATAACATATAGGTACGCCGCAGTTTAATACAGTCGTGATTATGTCTTACAAGTAGAGGTTGATGAAACAGCACTACAGAATCAAAGGATTCGTAATTCAGATTGAATTTGCACGAATTAACTTAGGGTTGTCAGTTTAAATAAAGTACACTTCACGGATATCCGCTGTCGATTATATTTAAATTGATTTTAAAATTCTTTGCTTTCTATTTGACAAATATTTTATGATGCTATCAATGTGTACTTTAACTACTTAGTTCCGTTTAAAGCTGAAAGAGGTCCCACTACCTTGAGATCTGTGTTTGCGACTTCAGTTAGAAATTACCAAAACTCAAAGAAATTAAGAAACACTTAACTTTACTTTTAATTATACTAAATGTAAAGAAATAAATAAAATTAAATTATTTTTTACATTAAAAATACTGCAATTAAGATTATAGTCAATTTGATTCTGCTGTGGAACACATAAATTTTTATTCCATCTCGCAGGCCTTCTAGCATTATCTCCATGGCTTTTTCGAACACAAGGCATTAAATTCTTTCAATTAGTATACATGAACTAGCATACTGGTTGTGGTATGCTAGTTTTCCTCAACTAAAATATGTAACTTAAAAAATGTTGACATAATTTAGCTTGTCCCGCTGACTTTACTATATTAAAAACGTTTTCTTGTATCATTTGACAACCCTAAATTTGCAATGTCTGAACGGATCACGTGGTATCTCGGCGCCAAAATCACGTGGTGTACAAATTCGATTAGAGTATAATATAGCAATGCGGATTGCGCTGGATACGATTGTCGCCACATATAGCAATTGAAGTCACACGCCTAAAGTCCTGTGATTTCAATTGATGTCACTAAATAAGGTTTGTACGTTTATATATATAGAACAGAATCGGGTTTTATTGATATGACCTCAGGGTCTGTGGTGGTGGAGGACCAAGATTGTTAACGCTGATGACAACAATCGTGGGGTTTTAGTTGGTGTGAGTCCGTCATAATTCGACTCCCCGCCCCCATTGAGTCGAATAGGCGTAGGCATTTCCCGACGTCATAAAAATATATATACATATATAAGGAACAGAATTGGGTTTTATTGATATGACCTCAGAGTCTGTGGTGGTGGTGCAGGAGGACCAAGATTGGTCCTTTGGACCGGACAAAAGATGTAGGTTTCGTCTGAACCTAATTTGCGAACGAGTCACGGTCACCTGATGTTAGGTATCTATCTATATCCATCCATCAAATGATCATCATTAACTTCAGTCGCACTGTTAAGTCACAATTTTTAAGTAAGTAATAACTTAACTTACGGACTAAGTACATTTTTTTTCGTCAAATGTGTTGTAAACAGTAATACATATTTGTTTACTGCTTCTAGCGGTTAAATTACTAGAAATGACCCATCATAGGAGAGTCCCTATTACTTTGCAATGACGTGTATCTGTGATAATTAGAAACGCAAAGTAGGTCAATATTAGTCGGTCGCAGTCATGTTTTCCCCGATTTAATGATCGGTCATATTTACTGAGACGCCTACGCCGCGTAATTATCGAGCAAACACTTGAGTTAATCTATTAAAGTAATACAAGAGACGATTCCAGTAATTGTTGGTCGTAATTGATTGAATGTTTAGTTATTAATTATCAACCCGCCCCGACTTTGCCAGCTCAACAGACCATGTACCAACATATTTTTTCTGTATTCTCGTCCCTCCTACGTTTTCTTCAACAGTCTTATTTCAGTAAATTTGCGCAGAATCTTAATCTATATAAATAAAAATCAATGTTTGTATGTTTATTTGTTTTCCTCTATACGTGTGTCATAAATATCATCATTTAAAATAAGTTCTTTTTATTCTATTTTTCCTAAAATTTTGATAAGAATTCAACGTTTGTGTAATTATGATGCTTACAGCTAGTTATCCGCCCTGGCTTCGCCCGGGTAGCCATTTTGGAATCTATAGAGAACATACATACATACGCACATCGCCTTTTATATACCTGTAAAAAACAAAAAAATATATGTCCCACGGGAACCGCACATATTTCCTATATCCTATTCCAGACTATAATCTATCTGTGTCAAATTTCATCCAGATCCGTTCAGCAGTATTCGCGTGGAAGAGTAACAAACATTCATACACATAAACTTTCGCATTTCGCATTAGTATAGATACACAAGCGGGCGCACTATTTGATTGTTGATAACACAAACATTGTTATTAACAAAGCTGATAAATTACTCAAGCGGAGAAGGTTGTTTACCTTTTAACTGATGTAACAAGCTATAAATATATATTATATATTATGAAGGTGCTCTAATTTACTATCTATATATTTACTGGCATACCAAATACAAAAATTTAAAATATGTCAATAAGTCATTATTGTACAAACACAATACGCGCAGTAGAATATCGCATTACCGTGGTTACATGCGTAACCATCTGCTGTCTCACTTAGTCACTTTTCTGACCTAATCTTTTTCAGAAAAACATTTTTTTCAAAAACAACACTTTTTTACAAAAACATTTTCTCTTACGGAAACCTTGTCCTGTCAATTCCATATGCTATAAAAACAATAACCGATCAAATAAGTACAGTTGTACGAAGTTAGAAACGGACATACATTCGGCAATTGATTTTTATTTATAAGACCAAGAGGGCAACCCAGGTCTCTCGCTTCTACATCCATACATCTACGCATGCATGCTCGTCGGTTATGGGTACTCCTTATATCGCCCTTAGTATTTCACTAATCTTATCGATATAAGTTCTCCTTGGACATGGGGATGGACAAGAGAGGGGTACCAACGCTGCCACTCACCTTTGCAACATGAATTTGTTTCGTTTCTCTCCCTTCATTCATCCTTTCAATGTGCCCGAACCACCGGAGCACACCTTTCTCAATTCTAGTCACGCTATTTTTAACGTAACTTAGATTTACATACAAATTTAGCTAATATAAAATTGTGTGACACTCAACTCACACCGTGGAGGTTTACCAAGCAAGATTAAATTTAAATGTTTGTTTTGTTTTTAATTTAAGTGTAAATCGTAAATATGTGGAAATCTTATCTTAAAGGCAATAATGTGGCATTAGTTTGTTTCAAATTTATTAATACTTTTTTAAAATTAAATAAATAAGAGTCACTTCGAAAAGTATAATGATACAAGTTTATATTCAACTAGTGAACTTAAGGAAGTAGATGGCCTGCGAGTATGTCACCTGATATTTAGTACCACCCATAGGCATCTGCAACTAACTAATGAGTTGCAGATGCGTGGTCTACCTTTCACGGACAGGAGGGAATAGATAGGAAAAAGGATATTTGCTTACCGTTCCAATCTTTACCTTATTAGAAAAAGATGGGAAGGGTAGATAGGTAAATTTGGGCTTCCGCCACCTCATTCATCAGACGAAACTCAGAATACTTCTACTTGGCATTTCTTATATGAGGTCGAGTTCACCGGTCGAGTCTGCACATTGGTACAACAGATGTTGTCGATACGTGCGACCATTGCCAGCTGCTGTTGCTGTTTTCTCTACTGATCCAAGAATTAAATTAGGGTTAGAGAGAGAGAGAAAGAGATATGATACTCTCGTCATCTACTTTATTTTCTCGTAAGGCTTACTAATACTAATGACCTTTGTGACCTTGAGGATAACACGAAGTGGATTTAGTATTTCAAGGTCGCTATGACATCACTTCTGACATGAACGAACTCATGTCGTTTGAAGTTTTAAAACAAACATTTTAATGAATTTACCAAAGATACTTTATAAGATAATTTGCGATAAAACATTTAAATTTTTATTATTGGTCTGTACGACTTTATTGCTTGATTTATGCAATAAAAACATGAGTCGGAATACAACCGTAGAGACATCTTGTTTGCACTCTTTTTTATTAACAAAAAAAATATATTATTTTTAATATTTAATCTCAGACCGACGACGGAAAATTTACGTGATATCGAATGTGTCAATGCGAACTATTAAGCTAACGGAAGTTCTGTTACAGTAATAAACAAACCGAATTGTTAATTAATCATTATCGTAGTTATTACAGCAAAATAATTGGAAGCGAATGGAATCTAATTAATTGTAAATTAACCTTCAAAATGTGAGCAGAGTAAATATAGTTTGACACAACGGTTGTCTAACATAATTGAATTCAGTACATTTGTTGTTATAAAAATACCACTACATATCGCTCAGTTGTCGTGACTCGATCGTAATTTTAAGGACCTCATATTTGAATATTGTGGGTTAAATGCGCTTAAAAGCATCCTGTGGCTTGAATTTAAACACTCATCACGAATTTAACAGTAGTAGAGCCCGCAACAAAATCTGTTGCACGAATGAACCGGCTCAACCGGTGAAATACCACGACCACACAGAAGACGGTGCCGGAAGCTCTGTTTCAGTCCTATTACCTCTCCCATGTTTTTCTTATAAGGATAGGATAGGTAGAGGAAGATGCTTGGATGGTGAGGGAATGAATGGGATATAGTCAACATCCCTTTTCCTGTTTATCCCTTCGTCTGTCCATTAAAGTTAGGTGACTCAGCGACTCATTTGTTTGTCGCGGATGTCTATGGGCGGCGGTTAATTATAATCAGGGGAAACGCTTGCTCGTTTGCCAGTAAAATTACCAGATAGGCTTAAAAAACTATTACGCATTTGTTGCAAGAATTGTTAGGAGACTCCGAATTCTTATTTATATTCTTTACACTTAAATTGCAAAATAAAAAAATTCTCGTAACTGTAAACCATATGCATTTTTGTATGAAAGGGGAAAATATATTTATTATAATGTCTATATAAAATAACTGAACCAATCATCTTATGACCGATGATAGCGTACTATTTCAAGTCACACTTGTCCGTTATCAAACTATTTTTAAACCTGTCAGTCAGTCACATCTAGCGTCCTTATAAATGACTAAGTGTCCATTCCTGGCGTCACCAGTATTAATTTTAATTGTCCATTATACGAGTAATAATAAAAAATAGCCCCAATTAAGAAATGTGCTTTTTAATAGTGAAATTATTATAAAAATCGGGTAAGTAAACAATAAATAGACACTCATGCTCATGTCTGTAACCCCTACAGACAGGCAGAGATCACAAATTTCCAGTTGGCATGGTCATGGCAGTCTTTCCCTCCCATACAACTGAGCGCGGATTCGTACACATACGTTTCTTATCTTTCTCTTGTAGTTGTCTTGTTCTTTTGTAACTTGATTTCGCGTATAATAACCCTAAAATTTCTATAATTCTAATACAGGTAAATGTCACAAAAGTCAACCAATAACGGTTGCCATGGTAATATGAAATCAAGAAATGTCAAAAAGATGTTGTTCTGGTGTCATATGACATTACCATAGCAACCTATATGAAAGTTTATTTTTCTATCCCTTGGAAAGTTTTTTTTTCTCAGTATAAAAGGTTAACACTTTTTCTGTTCGCTGAATGTGCGTGTGGAAAATTTCATGATGATTGGTTGAGGAATTAAGGAGTTGAGGCGTAGCGAACAAACACATATTCGTATTTATAATATTAGTTAGAATACTCTACTCTATAGCATTCATTAGTTGACGTTTTTATAGATCACAATAACACCTAAAAGTAAGAAACGCTCCTTTTTTTATAAGAGAAGGGGTCAAACGAGCGGTGGGAACACGGAGGTGATCAATGACGCCCATGGAGACCTGCAACACCAGAGGATCTACAGATGCATTGCCGGTCTTTAAGAAAGAGATAGGCTCGCTTCTTGAAGGACCCTAAGTCGTACTGCCTTGGAAATACCGCTGAGGACAGACCATTCCACAACGTGGCAGGAAGTTTTCCATTTAATTCAATAAAAAACATGTTTAATTTTAACATTATGGTGTTACGCCATGTTGAAAGGATGAATGAAAGGAGAGTTACGAAACAAATACATGTTCCAAAAGTGAGTGGCAGGATTGGTATCGGGCGTCCAAAGAGAACTTATAATAATCAGATTAGTAAATAACTAAAGAAGGGCGATATAATGAGTATCCGTAACCAACGAGCTTGTACACCAAGTGTACCAGGATCGCGCCACATGGAAATACATGATCTCTGCCTACCCCTCTGACTTACGGGCGTCAGCGTATGTTTATTTAATTTTAAGATTCAAATTAGTAGAGGCAGAGGTTTAATTTTAATATTTAGAAGTGTTTCCGCTACGCTTATCTTGTAATTCAAGGAGTGACATTCAAATATGTACAGAGTAAGCAACGTAAAACCCAATTATATGCTCTCACCAAATACGTTAGTCTATGTTTAGTATAGTTTGTTTATTAAATTTGTTGGAGTGTTGAATTGATTGGACTCATCAAACCGGTAACATGAATCCGTTTTGTTACATTTATACGAACAAAAAATTACTAGTGAATTTTAAATTTATGGACATGTTTAATTAAAATGAATAAAACTAGACCTATAACACTAGTGTCCCGTGATTTAACGGCAGTAGAGCACTGTTAGTACTCTCGCAAGTTGATAATGCGCTGGGAACTTGTCAAATTTACATCCACGTGACGTCAGCAACTGACAACTATGGCTAACAAAATAATTCTAATAGTGAATTGAATTGGTAATAATTATTAGTGCAAATTAGTTAAGGGATTAGGTGTATAATAATTGTATAGATTTTTTAAAAATATAACCAAATACTAACAAGTTTCCTTCCGATAAATATCTGTTAGTTAAATTGTTAAGTGTATTTTTATCATCCGATGTTGATTACAATGCTGTGATGAAGTGTACCCTGGCTTGGCATGAAGGTTTTTGATATCACCATGTCATGTTTTGGTTATGATTGATTTAATCTCATTTTCAAATTTTCAATACCCGTGATCAACTGTGACATTGACACATTTTTCTTATTCAAATAATAATTTCACAAGCACGGCGGTGAAGTGTTTTCTTACTCATTTTAAAACAAAGATGACAAGAATAGTCTTCAATGTTACGAAATTACTTCGCGAAAATCAAGGCCAGGCGCATTAGCAATTTGTGAGGGCTATACGACAGAATTATGGCACCGGTTGTAATTATAGTTTAGCATCAGCATGTTTATTCTTTTTTGACTATTCCAATGCCATCGAAAGAAAAAACTGACGCTGGCAACTTGATCCAATCCTTTGTAGAAACGAAAAAAAACTTCATTCTTACCCGAGGTATATTTACAATGGAGATTAGTTGTACGTTGGATGGTGAGATCGAGACGGGCGTATTAAATCTTGTAATTCCTGCACACACTACTCAAATTCTTAATAACAGTTTGATTCGAATGATAAAACATTTTATTTAGGTATTTTTTTCATGCATATCAGTTATTTAGTTGTAAAAATACTTCGTATCAGAAAAAACGATCTGCATTCGAAAACGGATTTTGGATGGCGGTAAAAATAAAACTCCGTATTTGGCGACGATCTTAAGATAATTCTTTAATATCTTTTAAGGGCTTTTTGTCCGAAAACGAAAAACAAGACCATTACCTTGGGACGTTTTAAGAAATAATATAAGATATTATAAGTCAAAATCGGATCGGAAGGAATAATTACAACTCAAAAGGTATTTTAAGATGAAAACAACATTAACAATATATTTAGACCACAGTATTTATTGTAAGCTAATGGGTGTAGTTGTAATAAACATGGCCCCTTATAACAAATCGAATTAAATGAAAAGTTGATCAATATCAAATCAAATCAATTATTTTATTAAAAATAAAGCATAGTTACAATAATAATAATAAAGGTAAAGATATCTTCTGATCTTCTAATTTGACTAATAAATATCAAATACCATGTAGTAAAGAAAAACAGGACAAAAACAACGTAATAACAATTATAATAAATTAAGTTATTACTCATTAACATTTTAGAGTTTAAAAGAATAAAATTAAGGCATATAGGCATTGGCATTTAGGAAATTCATGAGAAATCACAATTGATAAGCTAATCTATGAAGGTTTTATGTTAATTATGAATTAATTGTATAAAAATACTCACCGCTGTTTTTATATATTACGAAAATTATCCTAATAAAAATTATTAATAATAAAATAAAAACTGGCAAAAGTCCTAATATTTTTCCCGTAGTTGCGTTCATTTGTCCCGTTTCTTTAACTTCTACGTGATCCTCAGTGTCCACTTCTTTCAGTCTATCCATAACGGAAGCGAATTTTAAAAATCGAACGTCACTTTTATTTTTATTGTGGCACAACTTTTAAAAAAATAGTAATTAAACCTCCTTGGTACTTTTTAATATTACACTTTAAATAATAAAAAAAATCATAAACAATAATCCTTGGTACTTCTTAATAACACTTTTTAATAAGTTCGTATAATTAATAAACTGAACGCGTCGGTCGCGTTTCTACGACTGGCTGCAACGAATGGCTGTCGAGTTGTAAAAAAATCGTTTCTCCGCACACGCGTGTACGTGTTATTGATAAATAACGTTATTGTTGCCTCGTAGACGCTATATTCCTAAGATCGTAATGTCTATGAATGAATCTTGAAAATTTGTTGAGTAACTGTGATACAGAGGTTTTCAGTGTGGGGTGTCCCAATTTTTAAAGAGAAATCGGGACTAAGCGATCGTACTTCATTCAACTAAATTTGTACAGGTTTCTAGATGAAGAATGAAGAATTTCAATACTTCACATTTATTGGCTTTGGAAAAATAAAATTTTTGAAAATAAATGAAAATATATTTATACAAGACAAATAAAATAAATTTCTTAGGAGAACCTAAAAAATAATATTTAAGCTTCTAGTAGTTTCGGTTACCTCACCAGGTAAGGTAAAAACACGCCAAAGAAATCATCAAAAAGGTTCATTAAGCGATTTTAGACTTTACCTATGTACATCAATCATGAATACGGCATGTGGCGTACTACGATTTGATTTTATTACAGTCTGGCTGTTGGCTGTCGAAAACTTTTGGCGTAATAAACTTGACTAATGTTTTTTCATACGTCATAACTCGCCAGTATGTAACAAAAAATGTCTGCCCTGGTACAAGACTGGAATAATTTCTGGGATGAGAGTGTCAGAGTTTTTGGTGGTAGTAAATATTCCCATACATTGTATTCGCATACTCTTGATATGCGGATAGGTTTCTTTTGTGTACCACGAGGAGAGTAGATAATGCAACCTCATCAGACGAAAGCGGAAGTGTAAACACCGCTTATTATTTTTAGGCCAGTGGCGGATCCGGTTGGAAACTTGGCTTCATCATCCTGAAGGTAGATTTTAGTGAGATAAAAAGTAAAAATCCTGTGAATTCTAATGAATTGGTTAGGGAACCCCTTAGCCTCTTCCCCCCCCCCTCCCCCTACCACCCGGTTCCAGCAATGTGTCAGGTATTTGTTCGAGCACTGGTGTGCTCGTAGTTTTAGTACACACCCGGATATGTTCGGTAAATACATTTTTTGTCGGTCGTTGAAACAAAAACTTATTGATGAATCCAACGTCATCATATAAAGTATTCACATATTTGTTAAAGGAAAAAGATAATTGTTTATTGTTCCGTATAATAGGAACAAGATGAATGAAAACTCGAAGCTCTTCGGTAGTTCTTATATTTTTGTTCTTAAGTTACATTAATTATGTTGCTTGGTTAAGATTTTGAATGCAAGTGTTAAGCGTTGCTGCTCTTGACGTGTGGGAATATCCGTGATTGGTTAATTATACAGATGTCGTGATATATGAGTGTTTTGATTGGTAAAAAGGATACAAGCGAGAATTAACGTTAGTGATTGGATGTAGGTTGGTGTAAGTGTCATTTTTTGTACTTCAAACTAAATATGTAATAAATAAAATTGTAAGCTGTCAATGGAGCGGCGCGAACATTTATTCAATAAACATTTATATACTGCTAACATTATAAATGCGAAAGTTTGTAAGTATGGATGTGACGATATATTGATGTATGTATGTTTGTAGTCTCTCACGCAAAAACTACTGAATGGATTTTAATGACAATTTACAATATTATAGCTTATACATCAGAATAACAAATTGTGTGAATTGACCAAAATATAACGATAAGTGCCGAATAAGGAGGAAAGTATTCCCTTGTCATCATGTCATGACAATATCTTGCAGTTTACATAAAAAGTAAACAAAAGAAAAATATATCACGGCTAAGTACAGAAAGTATTCCTTTGTCATCGTCATGTGTTGACAATATCTAGAAGTTTACGTAAAAAGTAAGGAAAAGAAAGATATAACACGGCTAAAAACGGAAAGTATTCTTTTGTCATCGTCATGTCGTCTCAATGACAAAGGAATACTTTCCGTACTTAGCCGTGTTATATCTTTCTCTTGTTTACTTTTTACGTAAACTTCAAGATAAGAGAATAGTCCATATAAACATCGTGTTTATGGCAACACTAGCGATAAATCGTGAATCAACATTAAATTTATCGCAACACTGTAATTGTCACTTGTAAATATCTCTGTAAGATTTTGATTAAAAAAGAAGCTATAAAAACATTATTCTTCCGCCCAGAAATCCATTTTGATGTGTTTTTAATGTATGTAATTTTTTTTAATCCGTATGTCATAATGGATTCTTAAAGAGTAATCATTCATTATGTTGCAAACCATTCAAATTTGAAATGTTTTGAATATTAAATGAAACACAACTTCGTTTTTGCATATTCCAAAGAAATCGTCATTTGCTTCTCATACATTCCCATACCATCTTGTCATTATGTTCACACATTTTTCGGTCTCGGGCGAAAAAATTGAATCTGGGAACAATGCGAAGAACTTGCAATATAAAAATATCTCGCTAGCCAAAGGCGTATGGCGATGACGTGCAACAAAACGAAATTTATGCGCAACCAAAATTGTTTTATATCGTGGTATAACAAATGATTAAAAAAAAAACAAATAAACAAGTGCTCACGCCCGTAACCCAGAGGGGTAGGCATAGATCATGGATTTCCATTTGGCGCAAACCTGACACACCTCTCCCGCTTCTTCTACATTTACATCTACGCATTCATGCTCGTCGGTTATGGGTGCTCCTTATATCACCCTGTACTTAGCCACTAATCTGATCGATATAAGATCGCCTAGGGCAGGTGACGTTCGTCTTGATTACTGCGGTAAATGTTTGAATATTAGTATAAATATTGCGTAAATTTATGCCTCAATAAAGTTTAATTTAATTAATTATTATTCGATTAATAATCTTCTAATAAAGTTCATAGATTTAGTTACATACCATAATATTTTTAAATCTGGACAGATGAAATAATGCTCTTGACAAATGTGGTTCGTTGACGTTAAATATTGCTTTTATGACTGTCATTATTTTCTTTTGCATTCTTTTTTAATAGCTCATGACAGGTCAATTAGATAATAGTGAAATGGTTGAATTAAATTAATCGCTAACTTTTGTTTTCCGTCGTTGCCCGGATTAATTTTAATATTTACCGGTATTACAAGATATAGTCGTCGTTCTCTAATGTTTATATGTTAATAAAAATCAATGTTTGAATGTTTGTTCTTTGTGATGAAACTATGGTAGGGTGTTGCAAGGAAGGCAGTGGTCTCTTGTCCAAAAAATCTATATATGTAAATAACTGTTGTACGATTTTAATTAAAACTCTTTGAACAATGCTTTTACATATTTAAAAACACGACAGTAAACTTAGCTCTATGCATAGAAAATAATTTGTTAACTGATATTTTTGGACTTGTCGTCCACAAAAATGAAGCAGACAAAGTAATGCCATTATTGTGGGTAAGAAAAATACTAATCTAAGCATAAATACCGTGCAAAATATACCAACACTATTTTAGTTTACGAGGCACTGATACCTATACCGGGAATTACTAATGGGGATGAAATTACCAAAATCAGTTTAATAGTTTCGGAGTGTACAATATAAGTGTCATTATGCTCATCAGATAGATCACCTCATTTTACAGGTAAATTTACCGTTGTACCTAGTCCCTTCCAAATTTTTGATCCATGACCAATCTCATCCAGGGCTACTTTACATCGACCATCTTGTGGGAGTTCTATATGACCGCCATTTTGGATACTTTTGGCAACATCGGCTGTCAATACGAGCAATATCTCCGACGCATCGCCACGTATGTTGCCCGATTCTGTAGACAACGTGTGTTACTTTGGTTCGACTGCGGTCACATTATTCTTGAATCGAACGGTGAGATTACGAATCCCCGAGAAGAAAATCTCAACGTGAATATTCAATATTACGATGACTAACGTATGCTTTTTAGATTAGCCTAAGGTTATATTTCAGTCAATGACCTTTGTAATAAGACAATGATGTATTGTCGCAACAAGAAATGCCATATAAAATACAAAATTAATCTACTCGACTGCGATAAACAAGTCAATTTCTGTCTGGATCAATGACAAAGATTTTCAAATAAAATATTGAGAGTTTGGTACAGCAGTTATTTCTTAATTTTTTTGAATTGTTGATGTGTATTGCTAATGTTGTTAGTTTGGTAAATAAATGTCTTAGGAAAAATCTGAACCAATCACCAGCTACCAAGACGCTTCCAAAGGCACTGAGGATAGGGTCGCTCATTTATTGACAAAGATTGGACGATGCTACCAACGTGAAAATAGTTTGCAAAGTCATGTGATACTATGTTTGTACTCTCATCTTGGATTCCATTGGTTCGAAAACAATAAGATTAAACATGAGATAGATAACACGCAAGGGATACTTGTGGAATCCCATGAAGACGGTAGAGGACTGGATCTGGAGGAATGGAAATTATCCTTGGATTAATTAAACACAGAAAAGATGAATGCCAATCATGCAGTTACGGAGAACCTGACGAGAATAGTCATTTGACTATCTTGACAACGCAATTGTCTAGAATCACACTGGTAGTTATGACTTAGGACCAATGATTTCCGAGGAGAGTTGGCGTCAGGCAGGCGACCAGCTGTAATACTCATACTGGTCGTACCGTGGCGACCACACATAATGTGGGTAAAAGGGCATCGGGATGATGTTGTTACGTTTGGTGTGTACACATGGCTTAAGACAGACATTGCCTCCCTTTTCGTAAGAAAGAGTGGAGATATCTACATCTTGCGAATGTATATCTGTTAGTGCCTACAATAGCATTGGAATGCAATCGGCGTTCAACAACATTTTTATCGTACATTGATATTTGTTGCCACTGTCGATCATGTTGTCTCTATCGACCCTTATTGTTCTAAAAGTTTAATTAAACATTTAGAACAATAAGGTTTAGTCTGTTAATGAAAAGAATATTTGAAATTTTTGAATCTATCGGATATTTTTTCAGCTTCTGTAACTTGGCCGACTGTCAGTGTACTATGTCTTAAGGTTGTCAAATAAGTAAAATTTAGTCTTCAATTATTTTGTACCTCGGTATATCTATCACACATATTGTAGATAATTATAATAATACTTTTTGACCTGTCTCACGAAATATAAGGAATATATACTTACTCCTAATAATATAGAAATGGCAGTGTAACGGAATAGCGTGGCTTGAGAAAGGTATAAAAAACTTACGAGAGAGAGAGAGTGAAACCATAACCATAACCGACGAGCTTATATGTGTGGATGTATGGATGAAGAAGAAGCGAGAGAGGTGTGCAAGAATCGCGCCAAATTGAAATCCATAATCTCTGCCTACCCCTCTGGGTTACGGGTGAGAGAGTATATTTATTTTATCTTAAAGACAGAAAATTTTGTTAAGAAAGTGAGTGGCAGTGTGGTAGGTGACATTACAAAGAGTGGCGGAATTAAGAGTATGAATGTATAGGAAACGAGAGAAGTGTGCCAGGACTGTGACTCCCCCCACCTCTGGGTTAAATGCGTGAGTGCATGCATTCATACTTTTTTGTTATGTTTATGGTAATGCACGCAATTTTTTTAAACGAACAAATCTTTGTAATGTATAAAAGTGACAACCCTAATGTACGTTACAGTAAATAGTATGACAAGACTTCTAATTAAATAATATTTTCGAACATGAAAATTAAATCTAATATGGAAATGACATTTTATTATTATAGACATGTCATTTGGACGATACTTAATGAATATCTTTATCTTAGGTAGTTAATAATCATTTGGCAATTGTTATATTGTTGACTTAGAATTTCTTTAGGCACGCTTCACTTGGAGATCGAGTGAGGCGATTGGATCTTACTGGAACCTAAAAATTCTTGTAAATAATGATAATGACATTATTCGAATGTCAATTAATATGCTTTGAAATAATTAAATTCATGATTGTTATAACTTTTCAAGTTGTAAACGTTCAATAATTAATGTGCTAAATCAAGTACGCAGTACGTATTTTCTTCATCTATGAAAATAGATTAAGCGCCATCTAGTAGTAAGATTTTATTAAAACAAAAGTAACATGTTCACAAATGTTTTATAGTAGTGCTTACATTTTATGCTAGATGGCCGTTTTATAAATGTAAGTTAAAATACAATCAAAAACACGAGCGGTGTGCCATATATTCAAAAGTCATGTGGAAATCCAAGCCATCCACTTGTGCTATTATGAAGTTTGAGATATATTTCTAGCCAAGGTTGTGCTTGCGACCATTTAACGTGGGTGATACCAAAATAAATAAAAATATAGCAAACCATTCAAAACAGTGCTTTCTATTTTTATTCTTGAGGCTTTTTAACCTTTTTCAAAATCATAATAAATCATGAAGAGAATATAATAGAACAAAGTAAGACAGTAATTGAAATAAATGTTAACAGTCAAGAAGTGATGACAGATGACAGACGAGAGGGTAATTGTCTATGAAGGTGGGTAGGGCGGTTGACATACCCTCGTACATCCAAAAAGTATTGGAGGTAATAAGTACGATGAAAACATTACAAGCTGGGAGTCGGTTTTTGACAAACAACGAAATCAGAAACAAGTTGATAGCGTTAAGATATTAGCGTTTTCAAACGAATGCTGCAAAATAACGCACGGTGAGGTGAGATAAGTTAATTATAGTACTCATTTGACAGATGTCAAAACGTTGGTTACATTTTATCTGATAGAATGTAGATGGTTCCGCAACAAACCAATAAAAGGAGAGGACTAGAATTAGGCCTCTGGCACCTTACTCATGAGACGAAACGCAGGGTACTCAACTTCACGCTCATCTTCTGTTAAGTCGTAGTATTTCACCGGTCAAGCCGTTATATTCGTACAACAGTTCTCGCTGCAGGTTCTACCACTGTCAAGGGGGAGGAACTTAAGGCAAAAGCTACCTTACGATGCCGTCTCTGTCACTCGCCACAGATTAAGTTGTAAGTTGTACCACGGTTGCATTTTAACAGTCGACAACGATACATTAAACTAATTGAGCAATATGTTTGCGGTGTAATCATTCTTTGAATACGATATTTTATTGTAACATATAAATATGATACCGCAGGACAAGCCGCAAGGAAACAGATTGCATTCTACATTGATCGAATTACAAATGTAGACCATATTAAGTAATTAATTTTCTTATAATTCGATTGTTACTATGGTAGAGCTACGCAGAGCCTACGAAGGCAACGATGCAATGCATGTGACTGGATCGGTGTTACCGATGACGTATCCTGGTAGCTGTACCTTAGATAATTCCTGAATCATCTAGGGCTCTAGGGCAGCATTCTAGCCAACAATCTAGTGCAGTTGTTCCGCAAGTTGCAAATATCCAATCTTGGGTCCCACCTCTTTGCTGTTTTAGAAAAACGTTATATTTAGCCACAAACTAGAATGACAGAACAGCAAACACTGCCATCCAGCCAGGCATCGGTCAGTAACCGTTCGGCTGGTGGCTCGGACGGTCCTGTACTACTTTAGGGCACGCCTAATTTGCTCATGATTCCCGACCCACAAGCGGGGAAATAGGTTGGGAATCTGATCTAGGGCATTGATCAGACTCAAAACTCGTGGGGCGTAACATAACGTGGAGTTAATATGTAAATTTCATTCATAATGTTACGAGTTTTTTTGCGCCCCACAATTTTATGTACTAAGTGTACTCAGAGTATTCTTCCCATTAACCACATTGTCACTACAGACACAAACAAAGTTTCGCCAGTGACAGGTAAATTGAGGAGCAAAAGGTTTGCGTGCTATTTGCATGTTATGCGGAGGTGTGAAGGGAATGTGACGAATAAAGTAATGAAAATGAACGTGGATTCTTACAATCATAGAAGACCGAAGAAAGTATGGATGGATTATGGGAAAGATGTGTAAGTGTGCTATGTGTAAGAAGGGTGTGATAGATGGGAAAAGGTCAGGAAGATGATAATGACTCAATCACTTATATGTACATCGCTACTATAGTATAAGATAAATATAACGTGAGTGTATAATCGATAAGTAATGGACGTTATAATACGTCACTAATAGCACATGATTAAAAAAGTACCTTAATGTAAACTTTGTGTCAACATTTAATTTACTACGAGAAACATTAATTATTTCGCTTAGTTCTAAAAATGTCAACAAAAGATGGCGTTTTACGTGAAATAATTAATATATAGGTGAATTTACAAATTATAGTTGTAAGGTTAACGAATATTAAACTGATCAGTATTTTTAAATATATTTTATTTGTAAACTTACTAATAAAAAATATTAAAAATACTAAAAGTTTAACGTTTTGCGTACTTAATATTCGTGGAATTAATAATGTATTTATGTATTACATAACTTTGAGTAAATAATAATCGTAATTGAATTTAATTTGTATACTGTATACAACAAATTTTTCTTATATCAAAATAGATGTCACATACGTGCATACGACTTTTTAAAAATGCAATAAACTGATTCATACGCGATGAATCACGATAATTCAATAAGTCGATGACTAGTCCACTTCATTACGGACCGTGTATTTTTCCTACTAGGGTTATTTTATTAGTGTATTTCCTAATGGATATAGTTACGTACTGGCCACAAAATAAATTAAATGTAGGAATTTTCCTATTAAAAATCTGTCATAAAATCAAAACACAGCCAAAAAATATTGAATACACTTACCAATCATCTGACAGCAATGCAAACACATGCAAACTATCACATAAATAGCGATCAACATTAAAAATGGTGCGAACAACACAATGTAATCCATTTTTTCGGATGTCCAATACTAAAACACTAACTACAATGTTCCCAGCCAGGGCATTATCGAAAAATAACGGCACACGTAGCAAGATAATGGCTATCAACTGACGAGCAAAGATTCGATAATGTATTAATTGGTTTGAACCTAGTGACGATCGATTTACTAAATCGCACGTTAATGTTAATCTTTTTTTAATTACACTGACGCTATAATTTACTATACGTTTATATGAGTCGAGAAGTAATATTTTTTAATTTATTTGTTATTGTTTTCACAGTGGTAGAGCCAACAGGTGTGTATGTAACATTATTGGGCCAACACGAAAACGCCCTACACTTTTTACCGTTGTTAATTAGTTTGTATATTAGATATAGATTTGTTATATATGTGTTAATATGAAGTTATTATTAATTAAATGCGTTGACAATTAAATGAATCAGGTGGGAAGTTAGTGTTATTTTCCAGAGTATACGGAACGAAAATGTTATAATGAATGAGTCACGAGGACAATGTCTGGCCTGCAAGAGCAATTATACCTAACAATTCCATGTCTATAAAATTAGTATAGGCACTTATCTAATAAACCTTTAAACGAGCAATTCTTGTACATGTATAGTATGATCTGCATCTCAGAAACGGGTTCAACGATTTTCATGTTATTTAGTATAAAGAGGGTTTCGGGGGCGATAAATCGATCTAGACAGGATTCATTTTTATAACATTTCGCTTATCCGTGTTCTTAGGCAAAAAGGACCCTCATTCGAGTCCAGATGTCTCCAGTCTGATTATTTTTTAAGTTAAGTTCCTCCTGCGTCCATGGAAATGTTTTGTACCATGAAGTCTATTGTCTGTATTCAAATAATTTATTTTAATTTTTCTTTTGTGAGAAAACCTAATATGGACGTTCGTATCTAAGCATTACCAACAAAAACGATTTACAAAAAAAATACTTGAATCAAAACTAAGATAGAGAAATCAATGGCTTAAGAGTTGTGTATACAAATGACGTCATGACTACTCATAAGTCTAATCGTCACATTTCTAATTTATAAATTTAGTTTAGTAGTTTAATAGTTTATCTGTAATATACTAATAAATATTTCCTTTTTGTTATGAATTTTATAGGATAATTGGGCAAACGAGCAGCGGATCGCCTAGTAAATAAATCATCACCCACATCAACTACCACAACACCAGAGGAACTGCGTTACCGGCCTTTAAGGAAACGTCCATTCTAGGAGGACCCTAAATTGTATTGATTCGGAATTATCTCTGGAAAGAGATATCCCATAATTTTACTTGTAGCTTTACTTGTGTAGTGTAAAATAAAAACACATACTTTTTATCCTGTTCTTACGAATTGAGAAGCTGGAGAAAGTACTCACTGAAAATCTTGACGACATATCGGACGATCACTAAGTCGCACGTGTGGAGGTACGTCATAACTAGCATCAGTGCAATTACTAAAAACAATAGGAAACACAACTCTTTCAAACTAAATATAAACTGATCCATTTCACTAATAAAATGAATTCAATTTAAACACAGTAAATTAATTCAACCGAAATTCTGGAGACGAATCTCCGAGATCAAAACATAAACTAATGATCGGTTTTTAGATTCTTTATCATCTTGAATCGTCCAGTTGAATTTCATACCTTGTTACAATGGACTAAAGTTCATAATGTTGTAAACTTCATAAGAGTTCTAAACAGTATTCAACAACTCTCCAAGATTATCTCTAGTTCAATTGTTAGTTTATTATAAACGTAATCTTCCAGTAGAAGTATTAAATCAAATGACACCTTAATGTTCAGTATTAAAGTACAAAGTCGCTTACGATAATCTCGAGTCTCAAATTTGATAATCTGATAAGACATATCTCTGTTCAACGATGGTATACCAGCTTAGTAAGATATTTGATTTAAAATTATTTTGGCATCGATCTGAAGGGAAACTTGTAATCGATTGGCGAGTACGAAGGTCTTTTCAAAGTGGATATTCGCATAGCATTACGAGGAAGGAATTGGAGCGGTGATAGTTTAGTGGTTATTAATCCAACTTATGATGTAATTTGGCGGGCCGGTTGGCGTGGTTTGTAAGATACTTGCTTTTCACGTCACAGGTCGTGGGTTCAGTTATCCGGTTGCCATAGCACAAGCTCTGCTTAGTTTAGGATAAGATGGCCGTGTGTGAATACGTCCTAGAATATTAAAAAAAATTGAAATCAAAACGTTGGGACTATTTAACGTAACTGAATCCCTAGAATTGTCAACGGTGAGGTACGTAAGTGTATAACCTAATTTGGTTTTTAACTAATTTTGATTTTTGGGCCAGACTTAGCTCGACAATCCACCATTAATGCCACCACATTATTAATGTACATATAAACAACCTGACCAAATAACAGATGAGGGCTTAAATTGCTTTTGCTGTATCTTAGGCTGCCTTTTGCCTTATGACGGATCAAAAGGCAAAAGTATTCTTAACAGTGGTGTTGCTTGAATTGAAGTATTACGACTCATCCTTGCTTATTATTCTTGTGGTCACTTCATGTGATAGATTTATTGAAATATTTTATTACTGCCCACTTTTTAAAAGCTGAAGCAAGCTTCTGGTATAATATTTATGATTGTCGCCTCTGTTCTGTCCACAATAATTAAAACGGACGCCATGTTGCATGGACTGGCTCTTGATTGCATGCGACGTACGGGCACCTACACTGCCAACGAGACCTGTGCGAACTTAGCATGTAGGGTTGACAAAATTCAATTCTAATTTTGTACTTTGAAAAAATCTTAAATTTTAGTGTGGAATGCTGTTTAAATTTTAACTACAATCGAAGCAATTCTCTCATCCATAATTCTGATTGGATTGATATTTTATTTTTTTGTAAGTTTTGAGATATTTTTAAATTTGGTAGAAATAAGGTAAGCTCACACAAGACACGCGTGAAATTAGAGTAACTTATAATTCAACGTTTCGTCTGATGAGCGAGATACTGTGGGCTTAGGTTCTCTGATAGTTGGCGCCCTATCTTAAACTAGATGGCGATGTTAATATTGGTATTAACAGATCCTATCCTTATTAGGTAAGGATAGAAGGGGACTGAAATTAGTTTCAGTCCCTTTCTAATACCAATATTAACATCGCGTTTAAGATAAGGCGCTATCTATCAGAGATTGCTCGACAGCGAGAAGACCACAGCAAATCTACAGCTGGATGTCTATGGGTAGCGGTCACTTAACATCAGGTGAACCGCGTGCTCGTTTGCCAACTTCTTCCATAAAAAAATTCCTGATTACTGATTGTTGCCTCTTAATATCATTTAAGGTGATGTTGAAAGATAAAAGAGCTATCATGAAATGTGCAGTAAAACTTTTTTGCTAACAGTACAAAGAAAGATGGACAAAAAAAATTGTGGGATGCGTTCATGCAAGTGAATGAAGTAATGATTTACCGACAATTGTCTCAACCATCTGACGCATGTTTTTTTATTTATTTCCACCGGGAGTTAATTACATCTCTGTAACAAGTCCGACTGGTCGGACATGTTTGAAAATTAAAATAACACCCATGTTTTAGTATATTTTACGCAGTAGCGACCAAGAAATACTTAACAATACAATTATTTAAGACCTAACATCCTTACTTATTATATTTTTACAATAACTTATGAAATATAAAGGCATGTTAATAGAGTTGATGACGTTGAGATGCGATCCCTAAGAAATATGTACTTTGAATAATTTTAAATACCGTTATAAGAGAAAACTGTAGCTTGAAGCTTTAAACATGAATGAAGAGAGAGTAACAAGACCAAGTTTTGTTGTAAGAGTGAGTGATATTGTTGGCTGGGACGTCCAAGGAGAATTTATATCGATTAGTGACATACTAAATAAAGGCGAATAAAAAAATCAAGCGGTTGCTGACATTGCTTGAGGTTCTGGGTTGACTGGAGTGATCCATGTCCCATCCATAAGCAAAATATGAACACGCTTATTGTGAAGTTTCGGAGAACAGCCCCCTAACTAACTACTTCCGTGTTCTATGATGGAGTACTACCCGGCCTTACTTAGCGAATGGTAGTACATCAAGACACGTACGATTAAATTAGTTTGACGCGTGTCCGACTTAAAATAATATAAATGTATTGTTAAACACTACTTACATATCACAAAACATTGACACAAGTATCTAGTAACAGTTATTGTTCCGCACGCGCTAACTTATAAACTATTGGCGCTCTAGACCGAGTAGTGCATGTGTAGCTTACGAAATGGACTGATGTATTTGAAAAAAAAATGAAACCGATCGTGACATCAGTGTTGCTACTTTTCTGTAAGTTAAATAATTTAAAATTTGATTTATAAGTTTTTTTCAATTGAGTACTTCCTAAGAAGCGTTAGACGATATTTGGCGAGGGAAAATCTTATAGATTCGTGTGAAAAACATGCAAAACATGAATCGGAAACACGCGTAAGTAGGATGCAATTTTTTTTTAAAATTTGGAATACTTTCGACGAACTTTTTTTTCCATTCTATTACCTGTTTTCTTTTATTTTATTGTTTTTAAGGCTTATTCATTTTTGCTTAAACTATTGTCGCGTCCACCTGTTTTATGTTTTCACTTCTATCGGCAGTCCTTATACTTGTGTTTTTTATAACAATACGGAGAGAGATGTTATTGTCACACATTTAGAGATTTAATAATACACTAGCGACCCGCTCCAGCTTCGCACTGGTATCACTAATCATCTTTAACCAAGAAAACACGCGTGACGTGTGACGACAACTTATTCCTTTATATATACATATATATATATATATATATATATATATATATATATATATATATATATATATATATGTGTGTGTGTGAGTGTGTATATATATATATATACATTGTTGTCGTTGTTTCAGGTTACTTTCTAGTAGAACACGCAGTAAAACTTAAAACTAAAACGATTCGAATAATGCCATGGATGGGAGTCTTAATCAGAAACGCTGGTAAATGTTTCAAGCAATTCTAAATGTAAAAAGTTAATTAAAGGGTATTTACTACAGGTATCATAAAATTGACGTCAACCTGCGCTGGTTCCTTTACTCTACTATATTGAACAGGCTAAAGTGTCAGTGTTTCCGTATGAAACATAGAAAAGTAATGTCAAACTAAATGCTCTTCAATAAACTGCTCACGCTCTTTGTTTTCTTTAATCAGCTAATTTGTTCTCTATTACCATCGCAAAGTACTAATCGGCTCTGCTGTCAACGCTCGTCACTAATTGGCTAAGCGGTACATAGTTATAACGGCATGATTAGTGCGTGAATTTATCACGTGTGACAGTTGTCAAACTTTTTGTAAGATGATTTCGCTTAATAATAACTTTTAAGTTATCGAATTATAGGTAGCATGGGTCAAAAAGTTGTCATTGCAGGATGGATAGGTCGTACATCGGGTTCAGTTTTATTTTCGGGATTAAAGGGATAGATATCCCATGTCATTTTCTGTAACCCTGACGATGTGTGTTACATGATGATCCCTTAAGTAGTTAAAGAGTTAAAACGTAACAAACAAACAAACTCACAATCGCATTTATAAGATTAGTTAAGATTTGGACAAAAACATATATTCGTTATTACATATCCTAATAGCAATTAAGCGTCATTACGTGAAAAAAGTATGCTAGAAAAAAAGTAACTTAACATATAAGTAGCAATGTAAAGTAAGTTGTAAATATTGTGGTTTTTTTTCAGACAATCATTCAGTAGAAGAAGTAACCAACATTGTTTTGATCGAAATCCGCATAGCAATCGGAAATGCAAAGGACATTGGAGCTGTTGATTGGCATACGCTAGCGTAAGCATTAATGAATAAAGATATGTATACATTCAAAAGTCGACTTAGTTGTTACTTACAAAGTGTAGGTTTCAGCACGTTATCACCTTAGCGACCAGAAAATTGGGCATGTTCACAAGATAACATGAAATAATTGATACAACTCTCTTCAATTTCCTTTTCTGGATGAAGGCGACAAGCAAGAGGTGCACCTGGTGTTGAGACAGCTCAACTTACAGACCTCAACAGCTGTAGCTTGAAGACCCCCGTGTAACATGAAACGGTGGCCTCGTCTAGTTTATGTCGATCTCTATAAGTAGTGTGACTCATTTTGTTACCACAAACCTACTGCTCGTTGACTCCTGCTGCCAGTACTATCTACGGTGTTAATAAATCCTTATTATTAAGAGCATTATCGGTTTTTAAATTCAAATTCGGAATTTTACAAATCAAGTTCATCATTTAACAACCGACAATCACATTCGAACATTTACATGTCTATTTGATATGTACAAATCAGATTTGATTTCAAGTGGGTTGAATTTCATGGTTAAAAGACTGAATTTGATTGATTTCAGAACAACGTCGCGAGCGATGTTCTATGACAAAGGCAAGCCGTGGTTTTGCGGTCTCATCGGTCGTATTCTGCACCCCGAGTACGACGAGGGCTTCGTCAACACACTCGTCATACTTTTCCTCGATACTACCAAGAAACCCACTCTTTGTAAGTTGTACATATAGACGCAGGAGCCGAGATCTTATTAAAAAAAACAGCAAGCTTTTGTTTTGGTTCATTCGTAAAAACACCAATATTATAATGATGCAGCAGGTACATCCTGCAACTGTCATCGAACGAAAGACCCTCAGCATTTTTTTCTGACTGACTGATCACTGTTTGACTAGAAGAAGTATCTACAGCTACACCGAGCTCGAGGTGATAAAGCGCAGAAGATGCCCAAACCTTTTTAAGAGTAACTAAGCTCGAGGGCTCCCTCTTTCGAGGGAAACTCCTTCACTTTATTATTATAACCGGATCGGGACCCTCAGAAACGTCATGCATTGCCTTTTATATAGTTTTGGTGGTGGGGGTTTGTCCGTTGCACGGGTTACTAACAAATGAGAACGGTGAAAGCAGTGCGCTACTTTCTGTCTTTGGCAGCATTCCCAGAGCCCGTTCTATTAACACTATAGCAATAAATTTATAAGCCTCCAGATACCGCGTTCAATACAAATTCAACATTCAAAAGTGTAGCTGATTTAAGCTTGTATTTTGTGCAGGGAAACCCATAAACATGATAAATGACTACAAGGAAGTCAGCAGATGGACCAAGATCTATAATGTTGGATACAAGGACAGTAAGTATTTAACTGCATACGCTATCAATACCTTTTGCCCTTAGCAGCGTAGCTTTGTCCCTGTTTTTTAGTTACTTTCCTCGCTGTAAATTGGAACATAATTTCGCGTATAACTTAGAATACATAGTTTGAATTTGTTATTATCAGAACATTAATATGAAGGCTAGAATTTAACTCTTGTGTATAATATATCTCAGTGAGAAAATCTGTGGGAAACATTAGTACAATTTGTTTATATTACCCTACCCATTTAATTTTTATGAATAAACCTTCAGCGTCTTAAATATTAACAATATAACAGATGTCATATTTCATCCAGGTCGCATGAGGCTGGAGCAAGATATATACCCCGTAGATTTCGTAAGTCGGACGATCTGCGAAGAATTTTACTTCAATCAAGAGGTACATACAACGTTTAGTTTTTTATTCAATACCAGATGTGGTAGCTTATCATTACCATTTAAATTTAATGGATACGTTTTCTTATGTGGCAAACGAACAAGCGGTTCACCTGATGTTAAGCAGCAACCGTTACACATAGATATCCGCAATGAGCAAATGAGTTGCCTACCTAAAGAGAGAAAAAGATAGCAAAACTATATACCTTTCCTCATTGGGAAAGGAAGGGAAGAGGCCTGGAATTGGACCTCCGGCACATCACTCATCGCCCGAAGGAAAAGAATAATAAAATAATTCTGTTATGTACCTACAAATGAAATTAATGATTTATATATTTTTACCATCGTCTGCAGTATGTTAATAAAATATAGATACGCTGTATATCATCTTCACGCCTATCTTCTGTGAGGTCGTGGTATTTCACCAGTCGAGAACACCCATTCGTGCGACACAGATGTCGCTACTGTGCTACCACTCTTAATCGTACGTACATATCCAATTTCAGATAAATTTTGAATATCTTTGGCCGCCGAACACAATGTGTTATAAGGCGATACGCACTGAAGAAGTCTGTGTGATGGCTAGTGGAATGGCTCTAGCGAGTAATAGTACCGACGAATGGATTCTGGTAAGTTTAAATTCAAGATCATATATATATATACATATATATATATATATATATATATATATATATATATATATATATCTTCTTTATATACTTACTATATTTCTACTATTTCTTTTCACTAAAAGACTATTTTCTACTCATGTTTTGTATCCAATTATTCTTTACAAGTATTGCCTAAAAATCTTGCTTAAATTATAACTTTTGTAGATTGGCTTGAGCACGACTGGCCCAGGATGTTCTTTGCCTGGTAGATATATAGAAATCTTACCCTACGTAAAATGGATAAGGGACCACGTCGAAGTAAGAAAGGCAACGCGTCGCTACGTTATGTACCATGCTTTATACGATTTACCAGGTTTTAATTCGCATGACGACAGATTTTTTCTGCCACTTCAGAAAAAGCAAAGGTACAAGGACATGCACGGAAGTGAGTTCTATTATTATCTAATAATAAATAGTTTATTTCCGTTCTTTTATAATGTAACTAGAAGCCAACGGATAGGACGGTTCATTCTCTGCAAGACCGTATCAGAAGTAAAGTAATGAACAGTAGAACGAACTAGCACTGAGCTTATATTAATGTAGTAACTGGCACTGAGGTAATGTTATTATGTAATAACAGCAACAGACACTGTGGCAACTTTAAGAAACTGATATTAAGGTAGTATTGATAAAGTAACTTATAGTGCCATAACATAGAAGTTACTTACACTGAGGTCACATTAATAAAGTAACTTACACCGAGGGATCCCATGAATTTAGTTGGTGTAAAGAATTTGTGGCTAACCTTTTCTGCGCTTTACTTTAGCTCAATGTCAGTTGATTTATTTCCAATTGCTCTATTTAGTCAATTTATTAATTGTTTTAGAGTATGCAAATACAACGCAATCTCTTGGCGGCTGCTACTATGCCGATAAAACTCTCATCTATGCAGAGGAAGATGTATTCACGACACTAAGTCCAGTAGCCGTGGGTACATATGTGGTACGTATGGAACAAAAACATTATATAAACGTGATAAAATTAGTTATATGTGTGGTAAATAGAACATGTTGTTCTGACACTGATTGCCTGGACCTAACTGTTCAAGTAGTCAGCAAGAGCACGGCCAAAGAAAATACAAATAACATTTAAATGATTTCTAACCATTTTCGTAATGGACAAAGTGCGAAATAAACGAATTTAATTATTTTTATAAGAAAAAACCTTTTTAGATATATGTACCATCTATGTATATATAACCCGGGAACGGCTGCACAGATTTGTTAAAACGAATGACTGAGCAGAACTCTACAAAGTCACCAATGGACGACTTTAGATGGTTTTACATTTAGGTAAAACTACAAAGAGTATATATATATATATATATATATATATATATATATATATATATATATATGTGGGACAGTAGTTCTTATATTTCGTAAAGTGGTAACCCTCGGCACGGTCATTTTGTCTATTTTTAATGTCACTTGTCAGATTGGTGCAGACTGTTTAAATGTACGGATTGTGTAAAGTTCATCAATAAATGATATTCATTAAAACGACTTTTACGACTTGCCTATCCCACAGAATTTATGGGGGCTCGTCCGGGATAGTGAATTAAATCAAGTTTGCGTGGTTAAAAAGGAAACGAAATAAGATTCACATCGCCAAAATCAAATTGGAAGCCAACAGAACACGTGGGTTAAGAATTGTCAAAATTAAACGACGTATCAAATCAATAAGTCAACCAATTGAAGTTGTCAAAATCGAATCAGAGATTTCAAATTGAATTTGACAGGTTACGTTTCGTTGCGTTCCGAAACTTACTTGATTTAATAACATTTAAAAGAATTAAAATATTTTGAAGATTAAAAATATTAGGATTAAATATTTCTGAATAATTTATTGAAGAACAATACGACTAAAAGACTTACACATATCGTAATAATGCCGAGAAGGGCGAAAGATGGTAAAGATGAAGAATATAGGGAGGAAGAAATAGAAACAGAATTTGCACCGCGAATCTCATTTAATGATCTTGAGAAGTCGATGACGCCTTTTACTGGAGACGACGTCCATGGAGTTGAGAACTTTATAAAAGAATTTGAAGATGTGGCTACTCTGATGCGATGGAGCGAGATTGAAAAATTGATTTATTCTAAAAGACTGCTGGCTGGGACGGCAAAGTTATTCCTGAGGTCACTAGGTAGCACGAAATCATGGGATGCCCTGAAAAAAGAATTAAAAGAAGAATTTGGACATAAATTAAATAGTGCTGCGATTCACAAGAAATTGGCTAGTAGAAAAATGAAACCAAATGAAACCTACCAACAATATTTTCTGCACATGAAAGAACTAGCGGTGCTTGGCACAATAGAAGATGAAGCATTAATCGAATATGTTGTTGATGGTATACGGGATATAGAAACGAATAAAGCTATTTTGTATGGGACTACGAACATAAAGGAGTTCAGAAAGAAGTTGGAACTGTATGCTGAAATTAAAAAGAAGACTTCATATAGAACACAACCTCAGACCCAACCAGTGGCACCGAAGCCGACAACATCAAATGGGTATAGGAACAATAGAAAGAAAAGATGCTTTAATTGTGGTGATACAAGCCACGAGTCACCGAATTGTTCGAAAGGGATAAAATGTTTCAGATGCAATGAATTCGGACACAAATCGACTAATTGTACGCAGAACACAAAAAAGAGTTTGGAAATTCGAGATGAGGGTAACAACAGTAGTCTGACACCCTATAAAGGTATCAAGATTAATGGAGTTCATGTAGAAGTTTTGATAGATACTGGAAGTGACGTCAACTTGGCTAGCGAAACTTATTTTGAGAAGGTGCGTGACAAAAATCTTCAACTTAATCCAGACTCTGTTCAAAAACTTACCGGAATAGCTGAGAAGGAAATTTACACGAAAGGTTCATTCACGGCGCAGATCGAAATTGATAATTGTTATTTAGACGCAACATTTTACGTTGTTGAAGATGATGCCATACCAGTCCACGTGATATTAGGTAACCCCATATTACACGACATTGAAATCAACTTTAAAGCTGGAGAGATTTCTGCAAAGAAGATTTTACATATGACTACAATAGATGTTGAGAAGTTTTGCAATGTTGGAGATTTGAAATATAAAGAACAGATTAAGACTTTGATCGAAGACTACGATCCCAAAAGATGTTCTAAAGAATCTAACGTTGAATTAAGGATTTTACTGATTGATGAAGTTCCTGTTCATCAGAATCCAAGAAGACTGTCACCACTGGAATTAGATGTGGTTGACAAGCAGATAGCTGAATGGCTTGACCAGGGAGTAATCAAGCCTAGCAGATCGGATTATGCCAGTCCAGTTGTACTTGCTAAAAAGAAGAATGGTAAATATCGTTTATGTATTGATTACCGTAAGTTGAATAAGAAGATAATCAGCGAACGATACCTGCTGCCACTAATAGAAGACCAAATAGACAGATTGAAAGACGCGAAGATGTTTACATCTCTCGACCTACAAAATGGATTTTTACACGTGAATGTTAACAAAGCAAGTCAAAAGTACACAGCCTTCGTCACTCCTCGAGGACAATACGAATTTCTTAAGATGTCCTTTGGCTTATGTACAGCACCCGCCGTTTTTCAGAGATTCGTAAATGACGTATTCCAGGACATGATTTTAGATGACACTGTGCTTACTTATCTTGATGATTTAATTTTACCGTTTAAGTCTGACCACGAGGGAATTGTGAAGCTCCGAAGGATCCTCAAAAGAACAGAACATGGATTACGGTTTAACTATATGAGTAAACGAACAACAGCTGCCGAGAGAAAATATCATAGTTACCATTTAGAGATTTTAGCCATCGTGGAAGCAATAAAGAAATTTCGGGTTTATTTCCTGGGTATCAAGTTTAAGATCGTTACAGATTGTTCAGCTCTCACTATGACCCTACAGAAAAGGGACTTACCTCCGAGAGTAGCTCGCTGGGCGTTGACGCTTGAGGAATACGACTACGTCATAGATCATCGACCAGGAACAAGGATGAAGCATGCCGATGCTCTAAGTAGGCAACCTATAAAAAATGTGTGTGTGCTTACCGATACTGCTGCACGACTCCGTAAAGCGCAAGACGACGACCTGAAAATAAAACTACTGAAGAAATTATTAGAAAAGGAACCTTACGAAGACTATGTGGTTGAAAATGAAATACTTTGGAAGATGAAGGATGGAAAAAAGTTAATGGTAGTACCAAAGAAAATGCAGAGCGAAATAATAAGACACAATCACAACAAGGGACATTTTGGTGTTACTAAGACAGAAGATTTAATAGTTAGAGATTATTATATCGATAATTTGAAGGATAAGATTAAGTCAGTAATAGAGAACTGTGTAGAATGTATCCTGATATCAAATAGAAGAGGAAAAAGAGAAGGATTCTTGCATATAATAGATAAAGGAGATATACCATTGTCTACTTACCATATTGATCACCTTGGTCCACTGACATCTACGAATAAAAATTACAAATACCTTTTTACGGTTGTAGACGGATTTACGAAGTTTACCTGGATTTACCCAACGAAGACAACATCCACTAATGAAGTTCTAGATAAGTTAAAAATACAGCAACAAACATTTGGCTCGCCGCAGAGGGTTATTACCGATCGCAATGCCTCTTTTACTTCAAATGCCTTTAAAGAGTATTGCGAAACAGAAGGCATATTGCATCATACTATCACGACTGGGCAGCCTAGAGGCAATGGACAAGTAGAGAGGATTCATCAAGTCATTATCAATGTATTGAGAAAATTATCTATTGAAGATCCTACCAAATGGTATCGCCGAGTCGGTGAAGTACAACGATGTTTAAATGGAACTTATCAAAGGAGCATCAAAATGACTCCATTTGAGTTGCTAACGGGAGTTAAGATGAAAGACAAACATGAAGAAATCTACAATTTGATAGAGGACGAAAGCAATGAAACATTTTATAACCAAAGAGAAGAGCTACGAAAAAAAGCAAAAGAAAATATCCAGAAGATTCAAGAAGAAAATATGAAAAAATTATAACCGAAAGCGTAAGGAAGGTAAGTCCTATGAAGTTGGTGACCTCGTTGCTATCAGAAGAACACAGTTTGTTCAAGGTTTCAAGCTTTTCCCCAAATATTTAGGTCCTTACGAAGTAGTCAGGAAAAAAGGGAATGATCGATACGATCTCAAGAAGGTTACCCATGGCGATGGCCCGAATAACACAACAAGTTCAGCTGACTTGATGAGACCTTGGACGACAGCTGATGGAGACATATCATCTGAGGCAGATGAATAAAAAGGACGGCCGTGTGGGACAGTAGTTCTTATATTTCGTAAAGTGGTAACCCTCGGCACGGTCATTTTGTCTATTTTTAATGTCACTTGTCAGATTGGTGCAGACTGTTTAAATGTACGGATTGTGTAAAGTTCATCAATAAATGATATTCATTAAAACGACTTGCCTATCCCACATATATATATATATATATATATATATATATATATATATATATATATATATATATCAAGACTTATACAGCCAAATTTAAAATGTAAAGATAACGTAAAATAGTGAGGCATCGACTGAAGTGCAACTCATCGAGTAATTCAAACAAATTAATAGAGGCGGATCCAGGATTGTCCTTCGGGAAACGGGAACTTGACGCCATTTGTGAAGGGGGAGGTAACTTGTCCATGAGTTTTCCATATCTAGTCTTAAGTACCGACTTAAAGACTGTCCTGTGTTATAAGTAGCCCTGTGATGTTAGTAGCCTACAACATGCTTATACTATGCTAATCCACTGCTTTTAATATATCTATCAGCGGTGTTACTTTCTGAGTGCTTACAGACGACCGTTTTTTTCACCGGACGTTGGATCGTATTTTTTCCCGGATTTGCAGTGATTAAAAATTAATATTTGTACATGAACAGGATACCGGTCTGGTGACTAATTTACGCTGAACAAAGCGTTGCGTTTACGGTCTATCGTCCGGTGAAAAAAAAAACGGACGTCTACAAGCGCTCTTAGACTGTCCCCTCATCCATATATTGTTAGTTATTTCCTAATGTTGTTTTATTCCAGCTATTGTACCACGATAAAAACTTTCATGATTGGACCTGCGCCAAAGTCTACACAATGTGCATGGCGCGGACTGACGCTACTTTCACATATTACAATCGCAGCCACATTGGCGAACTACCACAATTTGTAAAAACTGTGCCCTCTCGACCGCTGGACATCGATCAGAACAACACTTACAAGATGATCCGAGATCCGGTATACGAAACGTACATCGTGACACACCATCTTGAGTTCAAATTCATGTTCGATAAGGTGGCCATAATTAATATTTCCATTTATGGCAAATTTAACGATACTTATGAGTAACGATATAATTAGTAAATTTATCATTGCAAGGTAATAATAATAATAATAATTCTATGTACTTTATATGAGTTCTAAGTCCGTTTTAAATTTGAATTAACAATCTGGCATCATTCAAACATTCCCGAATCACTGAAGCATATCGCAGTAGTCGCACCATTCAGCTAGTGGAGGTTTCGCGGGTATTTTCGAGACACATAGGCTGTACACCTAAGGAGTACGTGGTAGATTTATTATCGATCCTATATTCTGCATCTTAATTAAGTCTCACACTTGCGTACAGAGGGCAAGTGGAAACAAAAAAGACGGCTCGCTTAACGTCATCACAATATCTTGCATTTTATAAGCGTTTCTTTGTACTCGCGTTATTGACACTGCGTTATACACTTTTCTTGGCTCTTAACCTTGAAGGTATACAACCTTTGCAACAAAATTTACATTATGTTCTTTAAAGTTAAGTCTGTGTCTATACCAATATTTATTGAAATTAATCTTGTAATCAGCAATGTAACTAATGAACAACATACTATCGAATTTGCGGTATGAGTAAGGATAGAAAGGAAAGCCTGTATGTGAAAAAAACAAATAGAAAGCTTTAAAGTCTTATAATCCATTTTAACCTGACTACTTGAAGACAAAGAAAGTCGAGTGTTAAAGTGCTCATTGAGTCCCAAATATAAGATGGCCATCAAAAACATTTGTGAGTTTTAAAATATATAGCATTTTTGAGATGTAAAGTTCTTAAGCCGCGTTAGATGATATTTAAGCGCCAGAAAAATGCGTATTTGAATTTAGAACAGTTACGACGAAATTATTAAACAGTTTTCAATTATTTTTTTTTGTTAAAGATGTAAGTTTCTCGTGCCTATCATTATGTCGGCCTAATTGATTTTGTAAAATTTGTATTATTTAGTAAATGTATTGTGAACATATTTTTGCTGTAACCCTTATAAATAAATAAATAAAATAACAATTCGTTTTTGTCCGAAGGTCCTAAGGTAAATGAACGGAAGTACTGCCCTCTGAACACTAGTCACCACCAAATTAGTAACAAATTCATCGACCTTAACTAGCGCAGTCCATTCGCTATGACTCTTTCATACGATTGCCCCAAGGGAAAAAATACCCGGCCTATTAAGTTACTGACGCTCTAGATCTTGTTCTTGACTACATTAGTGCATCTACTATTTCAAATAGAATCTATTATTAATACGTCAAGAGAAAACTCCGGGAACATTTTTAAGAACATTTCACGCTGGGATGTGTCTGAGATTTGATTTATTTCAAGTCTCTATTGCGGAGAAGCAAGAAAATTTAAATATTATGTTTATTAGCGCCACCTAGCGATCCTTCGTCAAGTTTGTATAGCTATGGAAGAACCGATAGAATAGTGGTTACAGGCACGGACTACCGGACATGACGTCCTGGATTTGATACTTTCATTCCTAGCACAAGCTTAGGCTTTACTACTACAAGTTATCTTTCTCACAGCTCATATTAATTTTATGTTACAGTTACATTAAGCGTAAACCTTAGTGGTTTAATTTTTTATTTATTTATACTTATCCCGTTTTTGAATGAGAAATTACTTAAAAAACGATTTCTTATTCTTTTGCGCCTATACTAGTACTGATAGCAAATAATCGGCTAATTTATGTGTTCAGCCATCTGATAGGGCGTCGGTGCGAGTACGAGCCAACCTGCCGTTGAAGTCGGTAACTCAAGTCGTTTTTACTGACTCCACTTGAGCTGCGTTCACAATAATTGAGATTCTGATATCAACGTGAATTATTTTGAAGTGGAAACTTCCTTAGGCACGCTTGACTTGGGGTGTAAGCTGCTGAATGCGCAACGAAAGAGTTACGGATAGTGTGATCGGGGAGGCCATCGGAATTCGTTTTAAATTGGAACAGTTTCGAAGTTATTTCTTACATTAATTTTTCTCGCATTCAATTTTTAATTTGATTGTAAAGATACATGGGTTCTTTTAGTTGATTGTTTAATTTTAAAGTATTGTCGTGCCTGTTATGAGTTTTCACTTCTATCGGCATTCCTTATGACTGCTTATTTAATTTCTTTAAGTCCAGTAGAAATGCAGTTTTTCTTTGCAAATGTCAATTCAATTATATCTCGAAGTCCACTTTCTATTCTAGAGGCCAGTCAGAAAGAAAAAGAAGCCAGAAATTTATCCAAGTATTTCTGTTATTACTTAGGCAAGCAACAAGAAAGGGTTTTTCTAAATTCATCCCTTAAAGGTCTAAAGTGGGTGATGAAAGTTTTTATGGAGAAACTTCCATTGCGACACAGGGGCGGGTCGGGTCACTAGTAGTTTATAAGCAACAGTTTGGTTTTTTAAAACAAAACATTTCACTTTACTGCCCAAATCTCGTGTTCTACGCAATTAGAGTCCGTTACGTTTATTATTATACGGAAAAGTTTTGACAATTCGTTTTTATGACGTCAGAACGCTAAAATAATTAACTGATTACTAAAAAAAAGCAAATTTTACACAACTAGTTGTTTCGGTGTCAAGAGTCTAGTACCTATTTTTCACTATCTTTAAAATTAAAATAATAAATTACGTTCAATGTGAACGAGTACCTACCTGCGCAGGCGCAACGGTCCTAAGAGGAGTGCACTTTAAATTGATCACGATCTTGTATTACAATGAACCTACCTGCGCTTTGTATCAATGCAATTTTATATAAGAAAATAATAGTTAAACAAAAACTCGATCTGAAATCAAGTATCAATTCTTCCGTCTTAATTCATAAGGAAATCGTTGGTACTCGCTATTTCAGAATTTTATTCGGCGTTGCCGGATTTAGACCAAGACCACACAACAACTCACTACTTTAATATTAATGATGTATTTAATTACTTTGTAAGGGGTTTTAGTTTATACTCTCGCCTGTTTTGTTTGCTTTAAATTGTTTTGTCGCAAAAATTATTTTTTTAATATACTTCAAGATAAAAGAAAAAATAACGATATACGCAATTTTACGTCATTTACGCCTAAGTGACGAACACTAGCTGTCCTCTTTTTTCTTATTATCTTAATGATGGCATCCTTTTTACGCCTTTCGACATGTGTGAATGTTGCTGTCACTGTTGTTGTTGCTGTTGGTGATTTTGTATGCGTATAAAATATATCTATTGTATCTATCATTGGAAACAAGCCTAAATTAATACAGGACAGACTTTGGGCTAAGCTCGCCACTATGAAGTATCCACGCAACGTAAGGCGATGTCGCAGCAGGTCTAGGTGGAGTTAACAGGACGAGTTAAACTCCTTTTGGAACGATGGACACCAAATCTCGAAAGATCGGAAGATCGGAAGATTTAGAGAGAGGATAGAGAGGCTTTTACCCTGCAGTGGTGTCCCATCGGTTTTACTATGAAGACTTAAAAGTCATGATCATTTTTTGTAGCAGAAGGTAGCAAACAAGCAAGTGATTCACTTGATAATAAGTGACTGCTACCCATATGCATATGCAACAAGATGAGCTGCCGATGCGTTGCCTTCACTGGACTGAGGAGGGGTCAACGAGACCTTCCTTTCTTATCCACCTCCTGCCCCGTCAAATCATCTTCCCCTTCCCATTTTTTCGTCCAGATTAGGACTCCGGCACCACACTAGTCTAACGAAACGCAGAATACTTTAACTTTAACAGTGGAAGAGCCCGCAATAACAACATCTTTTGCAATAATGGGCCGGCTCGACCGGTGAAATACCACGACGTCACAGAAGACAGGCGTGAAGTAGAAGTATTCTGCGTTTCGTCTGATGAGTGACGTGCCGGAGGCCTAATTGTAGTCCTCTTCCCCCTCCTCCCCTTTTCTAATAAGGAAAGGATGGGAAGAGGAAGAGGATTTGACGGATGAGGAGGGGATGGACAGGGAATGGAATTATCCTTTTTTCTGTTTGTCCCCTCCTTCGTCCATGAAGGTAGGCAACGCATCTGCAACTTATTAGCTTGTTGCGGATGCCTATGGGTAGCGGTACTTATCCAGGGGCCGCTTGCTCGTTCGCCACTTTGTTATATAAAAAAAAAAACTTCTACTTCATGCCTTCTGTGATGTCGTGTTATTTCACCGGTCAAGTCGGCCACGGCCCCACCACTGTTAATACAAAACTGACCATTTGCTTTAATTAGATTATGAATTGCTAATTTATACAATAAAAAACAAAAATGTTCCAATAGTACCTAAAATAATTTTAGGTTAGGTAAAAAGGCGCCAAAGCGCCATCTTGTTATTGCTCTCAAATTAATCACAGCACATCTAGCGGCCAGTAACGCATAAGGGAATTGTGTACAGATAATCTAAATTGCCGGCACAATAACAAATGTATTATGTGGCCGTGGGTGGAGTCATCGGTGCAAGAGGACGCCGTAATGCCGGATAATGGTGCTTTATGTGGGAAACTGGCTTGTTGGCGTACAAGATAACGAGACTTCGGATGCGTCAATTGCATTGTTTGAGAGGCATCTTTTTTGTTTACACAGATGGACATTCAAATAAACTTTTAAATTATTTATCTATTAATTCATCAGAAAATAAAATGAAATAGTCTATGGAAATTAGCACCTCGACCGATTCCTCTGAAGTCCAAAGTTACAGATAAATAAATATGCTCTCACGCCCTTAACCCAGACGGGTAGGCAGAGATCATAGATTTCCATTTGGCGCGACCCTGGCACACCTCTCTCGCTTCTACATTCATAAATCTACGCATACATGCTCGTCGGTTATGGGTGCTCCTTATATCGCCACGTAGTCAGCCACTAATCTGATCGATATAAGTTCTCCTAGGGCGTCCCCTACCAACACTGCCACTCACTTTTGCAACATAAATTTGTTTCGTTATTCTCTCTTCATTCATCCTTTCAACATGCCCGAACCACCGAAGCATACCTTACTTACAGATACAAAAGATCCATAAGGGACGATAATAATATGACAACTTTAACGAATTAATTCACGAACGAATGAACGAACGAATCCATAAAAACTTTAAAGAATGTAACACACAACATTTGCGATGTGTTTTTTTATAGATGAAGGCAAACGAGAAAGCGGCTCGGCCCAATATCAAGTGATCGCTACCCATAAACATCTGCAGCAAGCTAATGAGCTACACACTTCTTTTGGCCACCATGCCTTAGGGACTACTTTTGTCTAGAATTTATACCTATGTAATCGTGCCACTCATTTTTTTATACTACTGCATAACAATGCATTCGCGATCGAGTCAAAATGTCTAGACCTTTAGTCGATATTTTCAACTGTTTCCGATAAACATCACAAAGAAGGGCCTTGAGGGAACTTATCGACGGCCGTCGAGATCACAAACTAAATTGCATATTGTTAGGTCAGACAGGAGACCGGCTACCTGAGGCTTTTTCTACGCAAAGGGTGTGTATACACTACTGAGGTAGGTATTTACATCTTAGTTAAGCAAACATTATAATATTCCAAAAACTAGTCATAAGGACTGCCTACAGAAGTGAAATCTTAAAACAGCCGGCGCAACAATACTTAAGAAATGAACAAATAACAAAAATTAACCCTTGTCTCTTAACAATAAAATATAAAATTTAATAGAAAATTAAATGTTTCTTTTCGTACAAACTGTTCCTAATTCAAATGAGAATGTTGGTTACGCATATTGTTCACGCGAACCTATCAGAAGTTTCCACTTCAATTAATCTTTCATAAATGACTAATTACGGATTTAATGTACTCACATAGTAATTTAAGATAGAAATAGCATTCGACTTTTGACATGAATGTCTCGCTTCAATTGGTGAAGTATCACATGTTTTTTATAGGATTAAGTGATTACCGATGAAAATCTAAAACAGCGGAGAAACTACAGATGCATTGCCGGCTTCTAAGGAAGTAGTACAATCACTTCTTGAAGGACTCTAGGTCGTATTGGTTTGGAAATACCGCTGGTGACAGATCATTCCACATCAATGAAGACTGCGGAAAAGTAAACGTATTTTCGTCATCTAAAGACCACTCATTCCAGCGCCGGTAATAAATTGCCTTCAAAATCACTCTAATGTATTATTACCCTTATAGTAAGATTTTGTGTCCAGATATAATAGATTATGGGTAATGTTGGATGAGACCTGCGCTCCACAGCGTAAGCGTAAATGCTGGTTATTTGAAGGAAATTCCAAGCCGTTTTATCTTATCCAGAACGCAGTAATGTGTAGGATAGTAGAAAACTATGGCGGGTTACGTTAAAGCTATTACATGAAAGCTCAGTAGGTATTTAAAGCAACGTATAGCGAACATATTATCTTATTAGGAACAAGTAATCCGCCCCGGCTTCACCCAGTTTCGGGCTAATATTGTTTATCCGATCGCTACCAAACACAGAATCACCCGCTAGGTCGATCTGAAGCTTTCCTGAAAATTTCATTGAGTTCGGTCCAACTGCTTATGTCTATAGGGATAGGGATACGTACACACATCGCCTTTTATTTATGTAGATGAATCGAATTCAAAATGATTTGATCCTCATTAGAACCAAGCAATTGAAAGTTCATTCAAACTCAGTTTCGCAATTATAATATAAACTTAGTATGTTAATTATTTTAAAACTAATTTTCCCACTGAATTTTCCACAGTTCTTGAGATAATTAAGAATATTTGTCATTTATAACTTGTCCTAATGACTTACTAAAAAAGGGTGATATAAGGAGCACCCATAACCAACGAGCATGCATGCGTACATGTATGAATGTGGAAGAAGCGAGAGAGGTGTGCCAGGATCGCGCCAAATGGAAATCCATGATCTCTGCCTACCCCTTTGGGTTACGGGCGTGAGCGCATATTTATTTAACTTGTCCTACGTCTTACTCGGTTACGAATGTCCATATTATTTATAATAATAAGTTTAAGAATCGTAAGTTTAATTATCCAACTTAGGTCGCTGCCCCTACCAATTTCCTTTTTGTCATTACAATCCCGCCTCTTGTCACTAATCCTGCTTTCAACTGGCGCATTGTCGTAAAGTATTCGAACGTATTCCGCGCTTGTCTCTCAATAATAGAAAATAATAATTTTAAAATCCAACACATCCTTCTTAACGTATTAAGGGACGATTTCACCATTTCCATTTAACCAAGATTAACAAAACTAGGTTTTGCTTAATCTACTTCGATTCTAATATTGGATTTCGTTACATGGATTTCATCAGCTACAATTTAATCTCATCAGAAAACGACGTTTAGTGACATAAAGCTTAAACGTCGCCTTCAATGTAAGTGCAGATGTCGACGTCAAAACCAGTCAAATCCGTCTCATATGTAGCTGTCAAATTGAAAACGCGCTTACATAGGTAAACGCCACAAATCGACTATTCAGAATTTAAACTCAGTTCAGCTCCAACGTTTAGTTTAATTTATGTTGGTGCTTTTACGCTTTAAACTCCGTAAAACGCTTAGCCGAGCTTAGGTTTCAAGGTAACTAGTCGCGTTTATTTTCAACAGAGAATCGCTGCTAGGAGGTCAAGTCTATGTATAGCGTGGAGATGTTATTATCTCGGACTGATTTATTTGCTATCTTTTTCTATATTCAAATGTAGAGCATACATGCTACAAGCACACAAACGTTTGTGTCTACACTATGTTTCTATATCGACCTCAATAACCTTTATAATTTTCTGGGGCAGTCAAAACAACTTACTATAGTTGACATCTAAGTAGAGCCACATGACAACTACTGCGCAGGTACACTTCAGTGAGAAAATGTATGATATCGAGATCCTCCAAATAATTTAAGACATTGAATTGTTTCCAGGTGTGCAAGACACTGCTAATACTTGACTAGTGTCATTCTTTTATTAATCATTTCACTTTTAATAAAGGCAACAAAGTTCAGTTGCAAGTTGTCGCGTTGTCATTGTTATGTTCGACTGTATTTGACTGGGACGCATGCGCGGGACGTCGCACATGCTCTGTTTTATAGGTGGCAAACGAGCAAGCGTTTCACCTAATATTAAGTGACCGCTAACTCTAGGCATCTGCAATAAGCTATCCTTTTCTCATATGAAATGGGAAGGAGAACAGAATCAGAATTAGGTGGTATACACCAGTCAAAGCGGGAAATTTCGCGATACAGATGTTGTTGCGCGCTCTACAACTGTTAAAACCGCTTCGTCAAGAAAATTTAGTTCTGCGCAGGTCCCACTTTTATGACACGTAGTCCTTTACAACGTTGCAGTAATATTTTGATCAAAATCAAATTTATATCTTTAACGAAAACTCACTGATACATTTTTGTTTTAGACTCTTGATCTAAATAAGCTAAAATCTTAATATGTGAGTCTAAAAGTTACATACATATGTTCTCATGTCGCCAATCTATTTCTTTTTGTTAAAATCATACTCCTATCGGTTTGACAGGATAAATTATTTTCTTCATGCTGCACGAAGTCGCCAAAAAAACTTTCAAGAAGTCCACAACTAAAGGGGAATATATTTGTATCTGTGATAATAAATAATCAACAAAAACAATGCCTTGTAACTTTAAAATGGAATACAAGAAAAATAAATGTAGAAATTTCGTCAAAACATGCGGTTGACGCATGTTATTCACAAGAACCTATAAGATTTTCCGCTACTAAATGTCATCTAACGCGGCTAATAAAGTTTTCACTTCAAAAATAAATTTGTAAGCAAGCCGAATTCTATAAGGGCCCAAGATGGTTACAAAGATAGGGAAGCCGTACACAGCTCGATGTAAGAACGAAATAATTCGGTGAAATAATCACAAGGCGACTTTTTGTCTTGTTAAATGTTACAAATATGGTTTACGGCGCGACGCGGATGAATATGTTATTACACTAAAGGTATTTCAAGTTACGTGATGCACATTGTAATTTGGACGAGTTGCATTTATGACGTCTAGGTAATAAATTTGATTTATATTGTATTTTGCATTCAGTATGAATATGTTGTACCCTTCTTCACTTGTATAAAAACCGACTACTCGTATTCCTTAGGATGGGTAGTAGCATCTTCTACTCAAGCGTATCTCCGTATGAATCAAACACGTTGTCACGCTCACTCTCCGGGCGCGTGCACTCTTAACTAGCATTCATCATCAGCCTATATCAGTCCATTCCTCGACCATACCTTCCACAGTATGCGGTCCTTCGCTTTCCGCACCCAGCTACTTCTGGCCATCCTCGCGAGGTCACCCGTCCATTAGTATTATCACTAATGCCATTGACTACTGTTTTAACTTTTATTTCTAAGGTACATAGTATTTTGTTTACCGACACCCATGAACATCCGCAACACCAGATGCGCTGCAAATGCATTTGCTCCATTACCCATTATTGGTTTGGAATGGCGACAGATTATTCTACGGAAGAAGGCAGGAACATACGTTAAAACCGCATAGTGCTTGAAGACAAAGACCAAGCTAATAAAAGCGTGTTAAAAAACGTTACAGATAACTTATATATTTAAATTAATGCAGCCATAGTCTATTAATATTATATTTCTTACTATATCGTCATTCAATCTATTCAATAAGGGGCCAATGGTTATATTTTGGAATAAAAAACGATCATTAATATGCCAAAAAACTTTTGTACCAGTTAATTATGATGTCATACATCAACCTCCTAAAGGCGAGTCTATAAAAATGCCGTAAAATCAAAGGCGGGTCCGACGAACCCCCCAAAAAAACATGCTGAATAAATAAAAAGTCGATAACTCAAACAAATGGTGCATATTATTACTGCATTATTCAAAATCTCAACCCCTAAAGGAAGTATTAAGTGTCAAACATATTAGTTACGATGGTTTGGAAAAAATGTCGCGGGTCCATTGTCGTCCGGTACGATTTTATTGATAATCCCATGCCCAAACGTCATTCATAAATAGTAAAAGAAAATAACATTTTTTTCTTCCCTCTATCCTGTAAATGTAGGCAACGCATCTGCAGCTCATTATGATGCCTATGGGTAGCGGTCACTTCATATCAGGTGAACGTACGTACAAGGGAAGGTAAGTAATTTTGGTACACATAACAAAAAAAAATACAATAAAAAATTACATGTTAAGTCATCAGCTTATTTTTACTTGATAGTACGAAACAAATAACCATTAAAGGTCATTTCTTTTGAATCAAAAAATTTAAAATGTATTAATTTTGTGCAATGGAAACAAGCCTTCAGTAGTAACAATAGCCCATACAAATATGTACTCTCGGAACGACATGGGTGATCCATTTCAGATTTTTTTCTAATAACAACATCACACCACTTGATGTACAACGAAGTAATATACTTTCGAGGCATTTTAATGCTTCATAAGTTTCTGTATATCTCTACATGTATACAACATTCTTTGAAATAGACTTACTACTTACTAACACCAGAATAACTCGTATGTCATATACGAGTTATTCTGGTGGTTTTACGAGTTATTGTGGATTTTTTTCCTTCTTACTTGACACTTGTCGTTATATTTTGGATAATTCACACACAATTCATCATTCTGATGTATAAGCTATATTATTGTAAAGCTTAATTAAAATTAATTCATTATATATCATAATTATATTTTTGTGTGAAATAGTAACAAACATCCATACATACAACATTTTGCATTTATAATATTAGTAGGATATAGTGCGTGGGTACATACAGTATATATAGACTGTGTGAATGGATATAACAATGAGCGACGATCTAGATAGATTTTCTAGCTGTTTTATAATGGCGTCAAAGTTTTAATGCATGAATTAACATCTTTACTGATTCATTTGTTTAAAAAAAGTAGTTTTTACATGTCTTCCGCAGATTATCTGGGGTATACAGATATGCTAATTGCTATTTGTTTTTCGAACATGTCATGTTAGTATATATTTTCCAGAAACCATCAAATTTAAACATAAAATCGACTTAAACCAAAAGAGAAAGAAAAATATTTTATTATCTTACAAATCAAATTAACAAACATTGTTTAATTGTTAAAAATACAAATCTAAAATCAACTGAGTTACATTTCAACCCTGTAACGCGTCATCAAATTTTTTCTACCCTCATTTTTAAATCCAGTCAACCCTATTACGGCTGGACCGCGTTAACTTAAGACTATAAACATGTCATCGGGCCGATTGTGGCATTCCTGACTCGGAGACGGTCCTTTGGGGCTGTCCGGTCGTGGGTTAAAGACGAAGCTTTTCATATTATTTCTGATTTATCGTATAAGTGTCTCATAAATGTTGAACTGTATCCTCGTTTTCATTTGTTTATTGTAATAAATTCTAAGTTATGATTATTGAATAGATGTCATCTTTGTTACAGCGTAGGGACTAAATATTCGAGAGTATCTTGTGTCAGGAGAAATTTAGAAGTCATAAACGGCTCTAACAATTTGTATGACATGTATTTAGACACGTTTTGTATTTCAAATTTTATTCCTATAGGTATCTAATCCGTGCAAACGATTTCCTACAAATAAAATCTTATTTTAAGAGCGCCATCTCTTAACCTTCGACATCAATGATGAACTGTTTGTCTTTAGTGGTAGAGCCAATAACAACAACAACTGTTGCACGAATGAGCCGACTCGACCGGTGAAATACCAAGATCTCGCAGAAGACAGGTATCAAGTATTTTAAGCCTAAATTAAAATGTTGGTGTTGCCCAGTTGTGCAGTAGAAGCTTGTACGTGACTGTACAAGCCTAAGAAATATATGTATTGCAGTTTTGTTTATTAAAATGTTGTTCCTACCCTCCAATATACATCACCCGCTATTAAGCTGGCTGGCTATACACTGTGGGTTAAAATATATATTATATTCCAATACATAAATTCAATACCGCGATTGCCTTCACACAGTCAGATATATCTTCTGTTCGTATGCATCGGTATCATTGGAGGGCGAAGTCGAGCGGAGACGCGGAACGTGTGCGAGGACAAGAGGAGGAATGTATACTTTAAAAATATCGCTCTGTCGGTCAAAGGCAATGTAATGTATATCACGTTGAAAGGATGAATGAAGAGAGAATAACAAAAAAAAATATGTTGCAAAAGTGAGTCGTAGTGTTGGTCCCTACCAACTTACTACTACGTCGCCCTAGGAAAACTTATATTGATCAGATTAAAGATGAACTAAAAAAGGCCGATATAAGGAGCACCTACAATCCACGAGCATGTATACGTAGATGTATGAATGTGGAAGAAGCGAGAGAGGTGTGCCAGGATCGCGCCAAATAGAAATCCATCATCTCTGCCAAGACGGGTGTCATGGTTACGGGCGCGAGCACTTATTTTTTTTATTTTTTATCTATGTAAATATATATTAAATTATATCCCATAGTGAAAAGCCCGCAGGTACTGTTAAATGGAGTATGAATTTCTATAAAATGTTTGACCCTTATAGCACTGCTAAGATAATTTATTGCGTTCGAAGAGATAAATCTGGAGGATGCATTGCGAAATGGTACAGATCAAAGTACGCGATTCCCTCAGACATGGCACGATTCAGAATACAACGAACGTGACCTGTCTATTCGACTGTAGCTATCATTTCCCAGGCTGGACTGGAATTTTAAGGAAAGTCAACGTCTGAGTTATGATCTTGATAAAGTCCATTGCCTCCGAGAAAGGAAGTCAGCGAATTTTGCGAAAAAACAGATAAAATTACTGATAAAAATATTGCTAATATTTTTTTTTTTAGAAAACTAGCGTTAAACTACAATCTAATGTCATTAAAATAATCTGTTAGATCTAAACACCTATCGACTATGTATGAACTAATGACTAAGTAAATTGAAGAAAAGTCAATGTAAAATGTTTACATATGAATTACCACAGTATATTCTTCTATTGGTTGCCTGTTAAAACATATTTTTTCTGTTAAACTTAAGAAATTTGGAAGTGCTCTACAGAAATATAAATATCTCCCTAAATAAAAGATATCTATTGCCGAGTATGTTCCAAGACTACTGCCAGAAAACTAGTAGAGCAAATGACAGCAATAGTTGTAGATGGCCCGGCTCGACCGGGTAACACTACGACCTAAAAGACGGGCGCGTACAAGGGACTCGCTTCGTCTGCTGAATGAGATGCCGAGAGAATCAATTTCTCATCGCAAACTATTTATGAATTATTTATATTTATTATTTATTCTCTAGCGTAGGTACACGGGGCCCATGCTGATTGGCTTGTTTAGAGTAACTCCACTTCAACACTGATTGTAATCGTATTAAATTAAGTAACAGGAATACATCGCCTAACACCATCTTGTACAACTGTAAACAATTATAAACAACTGTACGGTATAAAACTTTAAGAGTTATATAGGAATGAACAAAGTACTACTCAATCAACCATGCCAACAGTTTAATGTTCGGAGGCAATCGAGTAAGAGGCTCACCGGATTTTAGTGACCAATCATAAATATTTGTATTTTTGTTTGTTTGCAACGAATAAACATAGAAAGCTCTTCTATCAGTTACATTTTTTTATTTCTATATCCCAGGCGAGCTGCTAGTTATTATGTATATATAAAAAGAATATACTGACTGACTGATATCACAACGCACATCTTAAACTACTGGGCCTAGAGACTTGAAATTTTTCACATGGATTACTGTTAGCACGTAGAAGAGCACAAAAAAAGGATTGTTCTTCATTCATCCCTTAAAGGTCTAATATAGGGGGAGGGGAAAAAATAGCACGTTGCGTGAAATCATGGGGGACAGCTAGTTTGTAATAAACAAAAAAAAACAGATCGGTCGCCAGCGTCGCGTATATAATAAGAAACAATACTCTCTAATATATTTGTCGTTCCAACATACATTATGCTGGAGGGAATTATGTTGGAATGTTCCAACATAATGTAGACATAATACATAGACTCGGAACGAATAAATCTATATACGCGGTTCGTTTACGATCGTCTTTATCTTTGTGCATCTGCCGTATAATGTGCCAGTGGGCTTTATCGAAAAATTATCGTTGCCACTTGTCAGGTATAATAATGTCAAATTAAATCAACTGTGAACTGTTAAACTATTAAATCAACTGTTAAAATGTGATTCAGTTGCAAGTAAACATCATGCTTGCATGTATATTATACTCAATACATTAATGTTTCACAATCAATTTTGCATTACGATAAACTAGCGAACCGCCCCGGCTTCGCACGAGTTGTTTCTCCATACAAACTTTCACCTCCACTCTAGACCTTAAAACAAGGAATTTAGAAAAATCCTTTTTTAAGTGCTTGCTTACCTAATAACAAAAATCTGTGTGCAAAATTTATCTAGACCTAGTAGTTTGGGCTTGCGTTGATATATCAGTCAGTATTTATATATATAAACTGAACAATGATTGTCCAGCCTGAACTGAACCATATTTCAACTAACAAGTTAACTTATGTATTGTATATATAACTTCTCTATATAACAGATTCTTTGAACCCTCCCTTTTAATTTAAAACTTAGCACACTTTTCAAATACGAATGACTATGATCCCATTAACTAGCAGGATCTTCATAATTTGTCCTTTTTGAGAAAAATGCCATCTAGGTGCAAGTTTAAATAACAATGGATATGTAGTATCCGTAATAAACGTATTTTTAAGCCAATAATTCAATTTTATATCCGGTTTATCTAACAATGCCAAAGGTGAAATCTTTGGCATTTATTATTTATTACCGACATAATATGGTAATCTGTTACCTCCGAAATATAACTAGACAGCGATATCCAATAAATCAATAAACAGTAATGTTTTCACATTGCTACTGAGATAAAAAATTGGTATCAAGGTACCTTTATTTAATACTTTCATCAGCAAATTAATAAGCCACTACTATATGACATACGATTTACTCAACAGCCCTTCAATAAATCATCGAACGAAATCATCCCAAGTCGTGTAGTCAGTAATTTGAAGAACGCCTTACGTCATCGGCGTCATTAGCTGTGAGAAACGGCCAGTAATGACTCGGCGAGCTCTCTAATGATTCGTGTGCTAATAACGATAAATAATGGCGTCCCACACGCGTCCCACTGTCGGGCATGGACTGTGATTAGACGCCTCGGTGATAGGTTCACCGAATCGAAAGACTAATGTTGGATAAGGGAGCAAAACTCCCACTTTCGGCGGCAGCTGTTAAACTATGTAGGCGGAAAACTAGTTACAAATGCCTAGCCAAAGGAAAAGGAGAGGAAAGGGAAGGAGAAGGAGTTGGAACATCTGGCACTTTACTTAAGAGACGAAACTTACTCTAGTTCACTATTTCCTATCAGGTCGAGGTGCTAGGTGCAGGCAGATTATTAGTATAACGACATCTTTAGTTTAACAGTGGTAGAGCCCGCAACAACAACATCTGTTGCCGAATGGGCCAGCTCGACCGGTGGAATACCACGACCTCACAGAAAACAGGCGTGAAGTAGAAATACTCTGCGTTTCGTCTGATGAGTGAGGTGCCGGAGACCTAATTTGAGTCCTCCTCCCTTTCCCACCCTTTTCTTGTAAGGATGGGAAGGGAACAAGAGAATTGGATGGGGAGGGGGTTGTTGGTTCCAGATTCAAAAAAGCATGTTTCGAATCATGTTGTTAACGCGAATCTATAAGATTTTCCTCTATCAAATATAGTGTAACGTGACTAAAGAAGTTTTCACTTCAATGATATCATGACTTGAACATAAATTAGCATTTTGCTTATGACTGATGCATTGGATACTAATGGAATTGCTAATCAAAATCCCTTTAACAATTACAATTCGAAAGTAGATCCTTTGATAATAATGAAAATGTCGCATTATGCATCTCATAAATTTCAACGCGTTACTGTTATTCCCACATTGAAACGTGCGAATCGTGTCCGGCGAGCGCTGTACACAATTACCGTAGTCGTGTGTCGAGAATTATAACCGAGTTGAATAAATATAGCAACCAGAAAACGTATCAGTTATACGCCGGCGTAAGATGTTTGTCCAACAGTGATATAGCGGTCAACTACGCGGGAGTTTCTAGTGATGTATATTTGATGAAACCGTTATACCTATAAGTTATTTTTAAATATTTTTGGATAACCGCACCTAATGTCCTATACATTCGTATAAAAACACAAGCACTTGTATGAATTTTTTTTTAACATTGGTAGTGCCCGAAATAACAATATCTATTGCACGAATGTACCGACTCGACTCGTGAAATACCATGACCTCACAGAAAACGGGCAACGGAAGCCCAATTTAATCTCTATTCCCTTTCCCATCCTTTCATAATAAGGATAGTATGGGAACGGGATTATTTTTCCGGTGTGTCCTCTGTCCATTAAAGGTAGGTTACGCATATGCAACTCATTAGCTTGTTGCGGATGATATGTATCGTTTTAATTCGGCTTATTCACTCACCTTTACAAAATATAGCTTACTTTACTTTAACTATCTTGGATATGTAGTGTACAATACATTAACGTAAGGTTAACGCAGAAAAGGAACCTTACGCATATAATAGAAAAAAACGTTAATAGCAAATTCAATGCATTTCTTTCGATAACACAAAAACAGTTTATACCGTAAGATTGAGAGCAATATTAAGGCCTTACGGAATACTCGTATTTTATTGTATTTCTTCAGATAATATCACATTGGTATAGGTCACACGTACGGTTAGCATGTATAGTTTGTATAATATTTCGATTTACTTAGTATTCTAGTAAATGTTTCAATCATAGATAGCGTGTAGTAAAACGATTTAGTTTGTGAACACATCACTCGATATCTTCGCAATCAGAAATCCCTTTCGTTCTAGTTTCACGTACTAAATTAAATTGTTAATCAAATTTGTTGGACATATAGCTCAAGAACTTCAAGCAAAGCTCGGAATCTCTCTGCGAGATCGCATCAGGAATGATGTCTGCAGTAGAATCAAGGTAACTGACATTGCCCGAAGAATTGTGAACTTTAAGTGGCAATGGGCCGGACACATTGCGCGCAGAACGGATGGCCGATGGGGCTGAAAGGTCTACACGATGGATGGATCTGGTCAAAGTTGTGTGAGCCTACCGGAAGAGACCGATCTTTGTGGCGATCGGTGAGGGAGTCCTAAGTTCAATAGGGGACGAATATCGGCTGAAACGATATTATTGTTAGCTTGTTTTGCTATCGGTACCGCATTCACTTAATGTCAGAGTTCCGCGCCGCGCACTGCAAGGTCGGGCGCCACCTTTTCTTGTTTTCTATTCTTTTATTTTGCGTACTGTTATCTTTTGTTCTTATTGTATCACATATGACAACCGCGGAGCAGTAATGTGGTATTTTTAAAGCGGGTTTGAAACGTTGCGATAACATGTTCTTTTGCGTACAAATAAGCGGGAAACAGTTTAATATTATTATATAAAAATACATAACGCCCGTAACCCAGAGGGATACGCAGAGATCACGAATTTCCATTTGGCGTGATGCTGGCCCAACTTTCTCTTCATCTACATCCATACGCATACATGGTCGTCGGTTACGGGTACTCGTTAATATATTTATGTTATCTTTTGTGTCTTATTAATTGTAGTAAGATAGTGTTGGTAGTGTTATTTTAAACTTCTAAGGTCTTAAATATAGTAGGGGTGAGCCTACCGCTGCATACAGGCTTGGAATTTGATATAAAAAGTCATGTCACAGGTCCAATATATTATATAATTCAAGGTGATCCAATTAAAACAGTTCGGTGCATTTAAACAGTGTTATTTGATATTCAATTTTGGTAGCTTAGTTTTTGTGTACTTTTGCGGGGAGTGCACGTATTGTGGACATTTCACTTAATGACATTTCATATTCAGTATTACCGCCGTCTTGAAGGTCACAAATATTTGATAATATCTCAGTTAAAATTGTGTTAGTGAATTTTAATATTAATTAATTGATAATATTTTATTGTTAATTAATTTTATCCTATTCAAGAACCTTATCGTGTTCAGGATTCAAGAAAATGTGAAATAAGTAAAGTATAATTTAAATACATTAAAAAAAATTGTACCATATAATAATGTTATTTTTATCGATTATTGGAATGTTTATTATTGATAATTTAAACGCAGCAAGGCTACAAAAATCCGACTTCGATTTGCGACAATCCTGAATAACTTTGGAACTACTTATCAGATCGAGATAAAATTAAAACGGAACCAATCTGGAAACAAAAGCTATCGATTGCAAAACTAATTTTTAACATCGGCTTATAGTCCAGCAGTAGACGAAGTAACCAACAGAAGAAGTAGGCTTTTTTTCCTAATTTTATTGTTTCGTACAACTTTTTACATTTCTTTCTGCGGTATTCATGTAAGCGCAGACAGTGAAACTACCGAAAGAATATGTCTATTAATTTGGTGACATAAAAAGAAGACAAAATATTAAGGGTATAAGTACAACGGGATGTAGCCCGCGAGGGGAAACTTGGCGAGCGCGGGTGCAAGGTAAAATTACTCCGCGCGCATGATGCAATTCTTATACGACATCTTTCATACATTTAATACTTTTTCACCATTTTTCTTAAAGTTATTTTTAGAAGTAACATTTAAGTTTCCAAATCGACATTACGAATGCATTGCATTAATTAAATTAAATTAAATATTTGCAAATAATAATCTATGCAAAATGTTTCTCGACAACTTTAAATAATGATTTAAAAATAAAATTAATCGTCTCGAACACATTTCCGCAAGTTCATTCACATGCAGATCTCAAATTAAGATACCAAATGATATGGAAATTATAACGCAGTTGTTAGTTTTAGCGACCGGGTTTATTAATCCAATTAGTGATTTACGAAATGACGTTTTAATTATTTTATATTACTAGCAAACGAGCTAGCGGTTCACCTGATGTCAAGTGATACCCACCCATAGACAACTAACTAATGAGTTTCAGATGCGTTGCCCACCTTTAATAGACAGAGGACAACCAAGAAATGGTAATTTCGAATTCCTATAGATCCCCTCCATCTTTAAGTTTTCTTCCCCTTCCCATCCTTTCCTTATTAAGAAAAGGGTGGGAAGGGGGAGAGAACTAGAATAAGGTCTCCGGCACCCAACTCATCGGACCAAACGCAGAGTACTCTACTTCAATATGTAATATAAATAAAGACCTACTTTTTGTTGGGTTTGGTGTGTAGAGACCTTTAATTATTATTAACACCTTACAATATCAACGCTCACAGTCTTATATGTTTATATGTATTGTATCATGAAGGCAAATGATAAACGTGATCGTTTACGTACAGTTTTAAAATCAATGAAATGCCGAACTATCCAGCCGCCGGTTTCGTTGTAGACATTTCGAAGAACATCGCCCTTCAAATAAAAAGTCATCTGCTTTCGACGTGGAATTAGCGCGGTGTCGCGTCAAAGGCTATAAACATGTCCGTCGGCATATCTTCGCCCATAAAACCCCTGACGGATTGCTACTGGGTAGAGACAATAGTTTAGAGTTCCGTGTACAAATATACAGACCCAAAAAACACTTAATACATATAGAATTAATTATTGAGTATCGTCATAGAATTTTACACCTATGTTGTCGCGGGTACAGAAATGGAAAAAGGGTATTTTAACCCGAAAAAAAGGAGGGATAGGAAAATAAAACCTAACAAATTGTTGCCATCGTATGAGAAGACAATAAACTCTTTTGATATTTTGTTACATGACATACAGGCACACTGTATGTCATATTACCTTAACAACTATTTGACATTTACCTATAATTCCCAGTTCTTATGCGCGAAATTAAGATACAAATATATCCAAAGAGGAAGATAAGAAACAAAAGCATGCGAAGCCGCGGGCAATAGCTAGTTATTACTATTGTTTAAGCTGTTTATTTATATTTAAAAAAAGAGGAAAATAAGACAGCTCCTAAGAAAGTGTTAGTATAGCATTCTTAATGTATTGATATATTCGTAGGTTCTCCTAGTTCATGTTGAAAATAATGTTGAAATCAGCTCAATAGTTTCAGGTTTTACCCAAAACAAACGCACAAATCATTCCTCTTCGTAGACGTTAGCTCGATCCGATTTGTAGATAGCAATGGTCCGATCCGTCTCACGATGCATTTGATCCGATTTAAATATAAACTATGTCAAACAAAACGATCATAATCAAGATCTATACTTTTAACAGTAAAATAAAGTTCTTAACACTGTGCCAACCTTACGACTTGAGCCGTGATCCGGTAACTTCAGATCCCATGGTTTAGATCCGATCCGCAAATCGATTGGATCACAACGATTCCATCTACGAAATCATCGCATTCTACCTATTTATAAGTATCGTTTTCTAAATTATTACTGCGTATTAAAATATTTCTACAGAACCCGATCCGATATCTATCGCTACGCCTTACCTACGTATTGAAACGCATTTTTTGTCGCATGACCTTTTTACACCGGCAGCCCTTTGTCATTGTTTTAGCGCCTATTTGTTTACGAATTAATTGGGACGGAAAGCGCGACACCTTTTGTTGGATTAATGCGTATCTGTTCCAATGACCGGTCGTAAATCACCGACGGTTAGTAACGGTTTGTTGAATGCGTTTTTTTTTAGAATTGTTTCAAATTATACCCATAGTAAATGAGCACGGTGTATAAATATTTCACTGTCTTTTGTTTTAATTCTGTTTGGTATGTATATTAGATTGTATGTATAGACAGGAATTAGAACTGTTGTGTTAAGGTGGCCGAGGGTTAAAGTTAAAGACACTTATTATAGTCTTAGGCACTTTGGTATATTACATTGGGAAATACTGACATTAGCTGTCCATGAGACATGCATGCGTTCGAATCTAAATCGCATCACAATCCGTTAAATCAGTTTTCAAATGGTCATATAAAAGGATTTTAAGACGCTTTATTAAAGTCTAGAACTATTGAGAGTAGCTCTTTACACAGTTTGAATTAAAAACAATCATGTTTCCTGCCAGTCGCTTGGCGGTTAAATATAATGAATCGAACAAGGTACGAAATCTATCAAAGAGAGTGTTTTAAATAATTAAATTGTTGACCTCTTTAAGTTTACATCCAAGAAAATCGATTCCTTGCTTAAAAGGGATTGAGTAGTACTTAACCCACTTTGAAAACACAATTTCAATATCTGTTAACCTACAATTGTGCTTAGAATTATTTTATGTGTAAGTTAAATCTAAGTTAGTACTTAAATCTAGCTTTTGGTTCGCACGGTTGGTTTCCTACGTGTTAACTTAAAAAAAGTCTATTTCTGTTTTGTACAAATGAGATTACAACAGAAGCTAACAATACATAATCTACATTCATTTATGCTATTTTAATAAATATCGTAAAGATACACAAATTAAGTACAGTATTAAGTAGTCAGAATGTGTCTATGAAGGCTCGTCTGGCAATACACAATGCTGTACTAGTCTCCACTTTAATGTATGGAAGTGAGAGCTGGGTTTAGCAGTAAGAACATGCTAATAGAGTTAATGCCGATGAGATGCTATCTTCAAGAAGTATGTTAGGCGTGATCTTTGCCTACCCCTTTGGTTTACGGGCGTGAGCGCATAGTTTACTTATGAAAAAGACTTTTGTTAAATGTGAATGTTCACTAAAAAAGTAATGAACATGTTTGGACAATTATTTTACCATTAGAAAGCTATAAATATATATCCAAATATTAATATAGCTCTAGTAATATATTTTAGTATTTGCGTATTGAAATTCGTAAGAACCGCGCTGAGTTCAAATACAAACTACTAGCCCTCAGCACTCTGCGACAGCTCTAAATAAATATGACTGAACTCTTGAACTCGAAAAGCGCTTGAGGCTCAACTAACAAAACAAAACAATCCTACCTGAGTAATGGTACTTAATCGTTCCATAGAAACAGAAACAAAACAAACCGATCATGCGAGCGAACTAGTCTCCGCCCGCGGCGTCGCTCGCTGCCTCATTACCGGCCCATTACAATGTCATTGTGTCCGTCCATCCGTCCGGCATATGCATGTAAAAATAGAACGAGTTTTGATTCGTGTTTTTTTCATATATCGCATAAGTTTATGCTTCAATTTTGTTATTAAGATACATATCTAAGAATACAGAATTGCATTGGCTTTTACGAGTAGTTTTTTTACATTAAATAAACCAATATTTAACCACAATTCCATCTGATGTTAAATGTGGATAACATCCAAAAAAAAACTACGTACTTACCATTAATTTATTTACTCTTCGAAATATTAATAAATTGATTATTCAATATTAATGAGGAGTGAAATGAATTATATATTAATGAAAGAGTAAAGAACCAATGTAACTAATTAAAGCATCAAAATATCCTAACATATCTTTACGTCCCGCAAAAACCAAATAAGAAATTGTCGTGTGATATCAATTCATTTTAGAATGATGTCCATTTCGTAAGTCACACAAACTGGTCGGTGGATTCGATACGCAATGCAATGGGATGCGGTGTTAGGTTACACTTGGCATTATTAGAGACGATCTTGTACCGCATGCAAAAAAATCAATATTATTTTATTTTATTACACACAATTGTAATATCAAAAAAAATTAAGTATGGATTTGTGTTTATTAATGTAATGAAATATCGAATACTATATAACTGGTTCTAAGAACCATTGAGATACACTTAAATTAATCTTTCACAATGAGAAAAAGATGTGTCACATAAGCAAATTGTGAAAAAAATATTTTGTGAATATTTTCCGATGTATATTCATACATATACACTACTACATGATTATATATAACGTAGGTACATGTACATACATAGATATACTATTATTTAACCCTATTGCAAGGTACCTCTACTCTCAACCTTTTTTTACTCCCCCTCTCTCTTATGTGAGGTCGTCATAGTACAATCGTAGTCCATACCGTAATAGGTTTTGGCTAGAGTTTGTTTAGGCCGCCTGCTTAGCACCAACCTTGTTGGAGTATGAAATGTTAGTAATTTATCGAAATAATTTACTACTTTATATGTCTTTAAATTTCAACTAAGCTTTTAAACTTAGTTTAGGACAGCAGTCGAGTGGCATATTCGAAGCCATGACGATCTTGTGCATGTTTCGCAGTACATAATCTTAACTATTTATATTAATTGCATTGATGCATATTGGGCATAAATACAATCTTCTGCCGACCGTACGTATTCAGATATTAGGGAAAGCTGCGGTCTGCGGCTGAAATGGAATCTCAGTGCGCTAACGGTACGTCGGGGTGGACAGAATGAATAAATTCATGAGTTTTAGGAATTTAGCCAAATGAACGCGCTATCCCATTGATTAGAACCTAGGATTTAACACAGACTAATGAATAAACAGAGTCTAATCTTTGAATATTGATTTCAAAGACACGACACGAAAGGGCCCTCGATTTATAGAGCAATAACAAAACAGAGATCTATTTTAAATATAAAATCGAATAAATATAGGAGCATGGTACTATTAAATTGATTATTCAATTTACGCAAAGTCTGATTTGACTTAATCTACTGTCCGGTATAAATTATCAGGATCCCGACACCTCACTTCATTATGCAAATCCAGTGGGAAGTAATCGGCAGAAATAAAGCGCTATAATACCGAAACAATAAATACAAAATGTTTATTTTAAAAAATATTAAATCCAAAAACTTAAAAACTCTTCACCCCACTGACAGGGGGCGGGGATGTGTTTCACAGGTCTGTATCCATGTCTATCCATTGTGGCTTGACTGATTTTGAAGACTGATGGTGTCATTAGATTCGTCGATTCGATTTTATTGTTAGAACGGAGTTCTTTATCGCAAGGTATTATTTGTTTGTGGGCTGAGGACATAACAGCAACATCGGACCTCTGACTGTCTCAAAGACAGCTCATTAGTGTTGTGATGTGGTGAGCGGGGGAGTGCCTGATAGGGTAAATCGGTGAGCAGGTGAGTGAGAGACACACTCCTCGCGCGTGAGGGAGGAAGGAGCGTGCATTAGCGGGCAGTAGGGAGGCGGGATGGGCTTAAATATAGTGAAGTAGTGGGACACAGCAAAAAGATCTCCGTTCTAACCGGCTGTCCATAAGATACCTCTCTGATATTTTTTTTCATTTAACTATTGCTGGTTACGGTAGAAAGAAACGCAGGAACAAGCGTTTTATCTGACGTTGCAGTAAAGTCACCTTCAACTTGATTGTTTGCTTGTTCCGGATAAAATCTGTAATTACATTGTATTAAGTTAAATATTAATATTCATAGGTATAAAATGGTGGTACACTAAGGTTATGGTTTTATGACATAATAATAAATAAGTAAATAATATTATTTAATTAATACTTATCCTAAATCCAAATTATTAATAAATTCTTAATGAATAAAGTTAATAAGAAAAAAGTGGGATTAAAAGAGGATGTTGTATATAAAATTGAGAAAGGTATGCTTCGGTGGTACGGGCATGTTGAGAGGATGAACGAAAGAAGATTGGCAAGAGAAATTTATGTTGCGAAAGTGAGTGGCAGTGTAAGCCGCGGCAGGCCTAGGCGTACCTATACCAACCAGATTAGGGATATACTAAAGAAAGGTGGTATTAAGAGTACCCATAACCGACGAGTATTTATGCGTAGATGTATGAATGTGGAAGAGGCGAGAGAGGTGTGCCAGAACCGTGACAAATGGAAATCTGTAATCTCTGCCTACACCGCTGGTTTAGGGGTGTGAGTGTATATGATAAATAAAACCTTAAAAAAAAGTACAAGGGTACTTTTTTTTAAGAAGGTGTCAAATCCTCTTCATCTACAACTTTTCTTTTCTTATTGGAAAGGGGAAATTATATGTGTGATTAGTTACGTTAGAAAGTATATGTATGATTAGGCCTCCGGCACATAATATTGCACAGAAAAGAATAAATGTAATAAAGAATTGGTTATTGTAATAAATATAGAAACTATAAAAGCCTATCTCAAAAGCCTTAAAAATGTACGATTCCATCATTTGGTACATCAATTACATTAAGTTATCTCTGTAAATTAGGTACTATTTCAATCTAAGTAGAATTTAGATTCGATTTGAGTTCAAATTTATGTATAATCAGTTTTCTGCTAATCTATAATTATTGTATGATATATTCCTTTTAGCAACAATTGAGGCGAGCACTCCGCAATCGTTTGTGTAATGTTTGTTATAAATTACACATAAATTTTAATCAATCTATCCATGATCGCACCATTATTGCGTTTCGAGTGAGTAAATTATCGTAAATACACAGATTGGGTGTGTTTACTATAAAATATCGAAAGCTTTCGCGACTTAACATCGTAAGTTGTAAGGTATTAAAATGTCGTAACTTAGAGATAACTTTATGAAGCTAAACTCTAAAAAACAAATAAATACAAGCATTAGCTTTAATAAACTTAGTTAACATAATGCTATAGATAGCAAGCTAATTCATATAAGTATGTGCTCCTAATAACAATAAATTATATATATGTGTATTTGTGGTGGCCCAGTGTTATAGGCCGTGACCTGTTCGAACTCAGGCAAGCGCTTTACTTTGTGTATTTCATCAACACTGCTCCAAAAACGGTGAAGGAAAACATCGTGAGGAAACCGGCATGTCTTGAAACCTCCAAATTAGATCACGTGTGATATCCACCAACCCGTACCGGACCCGCGTGGTGGATTACAGCCCATTCCCTCTCTCGGAGAGGAGGCCTGTATCCATGCAGGGGGAAACTTACTGAAAAAGGCTGATTTAAGTTTAAAAGTCATTATAAAACTACTTGACTTTTCTCAACTCTCTTTGACCACAAACCTTTGCGGGTTTATTCTGAACACCCTACAAATATTTCGTCACAATCTGATAAATGGTGTAAGAACGCAAAGAGGACAAATAAACAAACATCCAATCATTGTTTTTTTATTTATTAATTTAAGTTATGCTTCTTTATTTACTTTACATATAGAACAGGCAGATCAAGTAACAATGATCGTCTAGACTTTGGTCTCGAAGCAAAACAATTTAAGCTTAACTCGCAAACATTGGCTCAGACAGTATTTTTTTTTGTTTTGGATCAGCCCGTGTAAGCCGACGTTTTAGCAAAACGATCGGTTGAACAAGTCAGTTGACATCGGGATTCCAAGTCGTTGACCTACCGCGCTCTATCTATGGTTTCTCACAAGGCTTTTGTTTTACGAATATCCTTATATCATGATTCTTATCAGTGATGAATAGTTAAGAACGCTCAGAGATCTCGAAATGCCTGCCTCATCATCATCTATTTATTTTCATTTAAAAAAAAATTGGAACTCGCCATTTGTTCATAGCCTAACTCTCTGTTTATACATCTTCGTATTTATCGTGTACTTCAATTATTAATGCTAATAATACCGATTTTTTAAAGTATTGTACCAATTTGATTGGTATTAGATAAGTGCACCTTGGGCGGCCTTTACCAACTTTCTTATTAAAGTAGCTGAGTGTTTTACAATTACCTACCCAATTCATTGTTCTTACGATCTTCTGGGAAGGAACCAATTTGGAGTTATGTTGAACTGAATCTACTGTACAATATTCGTTGGACTTTTTCAATTATAGTAGAATTTTCCGTCTTCTGCTGAGATTAAGCTTTTCTTGGAAAAGTAAAATTTCACCTGTTATACGTCTACGTGCTCCAAACAATATGGTAATACTTTCTAACTATATTGTATGCGACGTTTAAGTAAATTTTAAATATTAATTATAACACAATCTCTTAAGTTTTCAAAATACAGTTAGGACTTGTTCCATATAAAAGACATCAACGCGCGCAGAGTGCTTAGACCATCATGAAATACGATTAAGTTATCACTTCCCTTAGAGTTCGCATCAACTTTTATTACCGTTAATGCAAATCAATAAAAGACCACCTAATAAATTTGTAACAACTGATAGCCCTATAATGGCAATAACCCAAAAACGATTCGCCTCAATTCGAATAGACAAACAACGTGAAATGAATGATAAACGACATTCTTAATGCGAAGATAAAATAATGACATAGAAATCTTTAGGCATTATGTAACGCATTAATTACTTAGCAATAAGAACCAGAACTTTGTGTCCAACTTACTGATTAACTTAACTATTAAGCGCGAAGCGAAATATAGTCGTTACTCGTCAAAGGCATAGTTTTATTTCCGAATTAACCGGACCCCGGCACGTAGCAATTGGTGACAGAAGTGGGATTCGGAAATGCCACTGACTCCGAGAGATGACTCTGCCAGCGAGGGGGTGAAGACCAGGGCACAACGCGCTGCGGAGACCACGACTCCTGAGGAAGGTTGCCCATCCACTGGAGCTGGAAATCAGTTTGGAGCTACTGGTACTAGAGCCACGACCTCTGGCCCCGTGTACCAGCCTCCGCCATTGATTATATTTCCGTATTAAAAGAAGTTCTTATCGTGTGTTAAAGGTAACAAAACAACTTTTTAAATAATTAAATAGAGATCCATAAGTGTAATGTCATAAACAACTCACCTACTTTGAAAATTACGCAATATTTAGGAACTTCAATTAAGATCTACATACAGATTTATAATAGTACAAAACAAAGTCTACTCGTCTATTCTATTCAGTCAACTCTCTGAATAGAATAGACTCAAAAATTACGGAAAAGTTTTCGTGTTTTTTAATTCAAGCCAATCTTAAATCGAACCCGATGATAGTAGACAGCAGATGTAATTTTACATGTAAGTTTACATTGTACTTTACAAACATTTATAGAAAAACAATTTCTTAAATCTGGCACAATCAATGAACACGTACAAACTGCAAATTTAATTTTTTTACAATAATGTACATAGGCCTTAAAAATAATAAAAAATATTTTTGTAATTATTCTTAGAATCCTATATTAAACCTGTAATACTAAAATGTATGATTGGTGTATTATCCCCTAGTTAAGCTAAAAATAAATGGGTGTCATCAAAATTTTTAAAACATTATTTAAAAATTATATTTATATTGGCATAAATAAAACATATTTCGTTAATAAACAGCAATCAAAGACAATTCGTTTGTGAGCTAGACGTTAATGTGGCAACATCCAATGATGGTCGACTTCGTATCCAATTGAGGCAATAAAGAGTTGATTTATTTAGTAAGTTCGACATCGAACGCATTAACCTGTCGATGTTAGTGTCGCCATGACACATCAGAAGGCGACTTGTCAGAAACCGTGACATTTAACGTCCATCGTAAAAACACAAGACTTAATTGCAGCGCCAAAACCCACTGATTATTTTTTAGATATAGTACACAAATTTATATATTATACTAGCTTTTGCCCGCAGCTTTACGTGAGTAGGCATAAAATGTACTCCTGACAATGTGTGTAAGAGTTCATGATGGAATTGCTGAAAAGTCCTGGAACAGGTCCAATTCAGTGCACTGGATGACGGCAGCAGGGGAACGATCTTTTCAGCGATCAATGGGGGTAAGGAACTGAAATGGAAAAGGAAATAGCCGTTTATATCCCCTCATATATCGGATGAGCCGTTTGCTCATTTACCAGGTTGTACAAATGCTAATTTTGGGTCTTTTAATAATTCACTGTTTTTGTTTATTAACATGAATTTTCCCCATATCTGCATGATGTAAATTCCATGTGCTAATATAAATGATAATTAATTAGTTACTAAAGTTGTTATCTATAAGCATTTGATATAAATTGAATTATAATAAAATATAGTACTAACCTAATAAACATTTACGACAACTTTTTATGTATTTTTTTAACATTAGTTTTTAAATATTAATAAAATTTTAAGAAACATACTAAACAAAGAAACAAAAAGCTTTATTTCATTTTGTTACGTCATCGTCGTTATCATCAGACCACTGTTGTGGGGCCTTTTTATATCATAAGATGGCAAACGAGCAATGGGTCGCGTATTTGATAAGTGATCACCGACGCCCATGAACATTCGCAACACTTGAGGAACTGCAGACGCGTTGCCAGCTTTTAAGGTAGGAGTACACTCGCTTCTTGAAAGACCCTAAGTCGTATTGCTTCGGAAATACCGCTGGCGACAAAACATTTCACATTACGGTTATGTGTGGAATTTCGCGAAAGCCGCACTGTAATGGACCACCCACCGAATGAAAATGGTATGGATGGTAGTTAAAGCTCTGTCGTGTTGATCGATGACCGTATTCAGCGGCATTAATTGTTCCATATCCTTCTTCGGAACGCTCCCCATGGTACATACGCTAAACAATGCAAAGAGATGCGACGTCTGTTCGCTATGCCGAAAGATCAAGCCGATCAGAAAGAGCACGGTCTTTCTCCAATACCTTTTAAAAATACAACTATCGTCTTGTCAAACTTTATCAAAGCAAAATCTAAATCATTCGTATGTCCTACTAGGTAGCTCTATACTTTAGGCAATTAACTAATTATAGCATACAAACTCTGACATATGATAACCTAAACTTAATAAATTATTTAAAAATAAACCCAGCACAACATTGTCGATCACGGTCGAAACAGTGTGTCAGTTAAATAACGGATTACTATTGTGTGACCGTGCAGTTTCACTTCGTAAAAAAAACTTCCCTGACAACTTCCACGTCTATACACTTTCATCACTGCATTTTATTGACAACCGCCTCCAGAAAAGGCGTAATGTGACAACATGATAAGAAGTATCCCACCGCGCAATAACCTACTAATATATTAAAGTTGTGCAAAATTTATTATCTGTCGAGAATTCGATGTTGCCTGCTAGGTCTGCGGCCAGCGTTTATTATGACTATTATATAAGAGATGTGTTAGATATTGTAGTACTGAATGACACTGGGCTTGTAATAAAATGCAAGCAGAGTGATATCGGTCCATTTCGTTGTAAAACGTCAGTGGATGCTGAGAGCTCGTGACAGACGCACGCCAGCTCCGTTCGACTTTCCCGCTCTCCGTGAGCGAACATCGAAAATTTTTTCGTCGTCAACTTTATTAGTGAACGGTACTTTTTAGTGTGTGCCAGTGTTTTATTTTTTATAAAGTGTCAAATACCTCTGATTGAGATAACAAAAAATAGTTCGCACACATCGCATCATTTAATTTTTAAAAGGTAATTTATATTTTTTTTCTTGATAACTCAATACATATTTACTTATAACCAGCCAATAACATATGTCAATTTTTTTTGCACAATTCAGTTGAAAATGTGTTTTAAAAATTGCTAAGCGCAATTCAAATGATCATCATGCGCTTACTTGAGAATTATAACAAAATAATGAATAACTTGAGAGCGCAATATCTATTTCACAGTTAAAATATTCTTATATTAATGGATAATATAATAAATAATAATAAATCAGTATTTTTATTTTCCCCACTACACGGACACAGGCCACCTCTCCGAGGGAATGGGCCCTAATCCACCACGCTGGCCCAGTGCTAGTTGATTAATGGATAATATTATAGATGAAATTCTAAACAGAAATCAAATAGGTTCATTTAACATATACGTGGTCGAGTCTTTCTTATATTCAGGAAGAACTTTTAAGGATATATTGTTATTAGTACCGCCTTCCGTTAATAGTATGTCATATAGATGAGACACATATTTAATGTCAAATCATAAGAGTATTATTACTTAAGTATATTATTTAAACAATAGTTCATATAATATTCATATAAAACAATTAATTCCAAATCAAAGATGAACAAATTACACATTGGCAATAATTGGAATAAGGCATATTTATATTTTTAAGAATAGAATTTACAATAATTTTTACATAACTTGAATATGCCACTATAGTTATTAGAATGTCCATTTCCGACATGTTATAGGGAGAGAAGAATGACATGTGACGAAGACAGTTTCAGATATGAATGTGGTTGGATATGTGGATTGCGTGAAGAAGTAAATGAGTGGTGTGGAAAAACGAAACGTGTTGTGTCGATCCCACTTAATTAGCAGGTAAATGAAAGTGGGTAAGTGGCAATATGTCGGAAATATTGCTCTGAGAACTGATGGATGATGGAGCCGTAAGGTGATGGAATGGCGGCCACGCAAAGGTCTACTAGTACGTAGGCCTCGCTGACGATCTGTTTGACGAGGACAGTCCACTGGATGAGGGCGGCAGAGGACTGATATTTATCAGCGATCAATGGGGAAGCGTCCAGCAGTGAACTGTCAGCTGAAAGTCAGTAAGGAAGTTGAATGCTGAATACAATCAATAATTTCAACATAGAAAGACAGATTTATGTATAACTAGCTGTGCCCGCGACTACGTCCGCGTGGAATAGTGACGTTAAAAAGTAGCCTATGTCCTTCTTCAGTTTAGGCGTGAAAGCGTAACAGACAGACAGATAGAGTTACTTTCGCATTTATAATATTAAGTAGGGATTGTCAACATATCGAGATATAATAGAGATTAGGAAAATGGTGGATGGATTAGGAGATCCGCTCTTTTTGCGAGTTAGATCGTTGACTCCCAAAAGCATCGTACTAATACCAAGTTTAACGAGCATGGATGACTGCAATAAATATGGTCTGAATAATCAACAAGTGGTCAGAACTCTTTAATTTAGTGGGTTATAAAAGCATAATATTTTTCTTCTGTGCGTGTGTGTCACCGAACTCCTCCGAATCGGCTAGGCCGATTATGGTGATTTTTTGTGAGTGTGTATGAGTGAGTTCTGGGATAGTTCACATTCGCAATTGAAACTGGTAGGTGGCGCTGCCATCGGGACCCAGAAGATTCAATTTTTTAAAATACATACAAGATAAAGTGTCCGTGGTAAACAACTTTAAGTAATTTAAGGAAACAGTCGTATAATTTCATTTCTTTTAAGAATGATAAAAGAAGTAATTAATAATTTATTGACGGTATTTTTTTTGCATAAAACAGATATTACACTAAAAACTATTCAATTAAAATATTAATAATTCAAATAGATCGTAATCGTACTTTTGTGAAATACCATAGATACAATAAAATCAGCTGTTGCGACATAAAATAAAAAAAAAACGATATATATTTAAATGAGTGCATGTATATTTGAAACTGACAGTGAATCACGGTACATTGTAAATTACTTATAAATATGTATGGGACACTAAAATCAACGTAAATTAGTTTTAAATATTTATACAGTAAAGTGAAGATGCACAGTGGAGATAAGGCGCCATGATTTGTCACTGCGACTTTTAATACCATGTTTACCACTTCTGTTTTAATATTGAATGAATGAATAAAAGTTTTCGGAGTCAACATTTTAGGTGCGTTGTAAAAGAAATTTCGTGGCAATAAAACGTTACTAATTTCATACATGCAACATATTTACCAGTTCTGTTTTATGTTATGTTTCTTTTACAAGAAATTTATTCTTATTTATATACAGATATTTTTATTAATTCAACCAGAAACGCGCGTAGTCATCAAGGATGGACGACAATACATTTTTCGCAACTCAGTTCTGGCCAGAGAGAATTTATACATATATATTATAAATAAGAACAAGAATTTAAAATGTTAAACAGCGCCACCTTTTTAAAAATAACAATACGTAACGATAGCCTTGTGTATTCTTGTAGCATTTATTGATATTAGTTACCTGCCCGGTTTCGTCCGGGTAGCCGATTCGGAATCCATAGGGAACATCACCTTATAAATACGTACAAAAAAAAAACAAAAAAATCATCCCATTTTTGGGATAAAAAGTAGCATACTATATACTATTCCAGACTATAATCTATCTCTGTGCCAAATTTCATCCAGATCCGCTCACCTGATTTTGCGTGAAAAAATAACAAACTTCCATGTATCTATACTTACAAACTTTTGCATTTAAAATATTGGTAGGATTAATATTCCGACTCATAAGTGAGATACGGCTAGCTCTATCACTGTTAAACATTATAACAATCGTAGGACCAAATCTATTCACTTAGGGTAATTTAAAGGGATAATGACATACCTCTTTCGGGTTTTCTTTTCCTTGAATTCTCTGACCAGTGTTTGTTGCAAGTGATCACTTATGGTACTAAGACGTGGCCCCTCACTGTGAGCACCATAAGAAGACTCAAGGACACTCATACGGCAACGCTCAGAGTCTCTGTGCGAAATCGAATCAGAAATGAAGCAATACGGTAGAAAAATCGTTAAATTTAAATGGAATTGAATCTATTCCCTTTGTCATAACAAGTAACTTGCAGTAAGCGAACCAAAGGCATGGTCTTGTTAAAAATAAAACAAAAAACTTTTTGAATCCATTACGCCTTCGATACATTTATAAAAAATAAATGCACGAGCGCTTTTAATGATATATTTTTAATGATGCCAATACAACAATAAAATGTTGCTATTAAGCCTTTTTCTACCCTTTAGCAATACAACTTTATTCCTATCTGTTACTAAGATTTATTTTTAAGGTTATATCGTCGCTATTGACTCTTGGGTTTCATAATTGCTTAAATATAGATCGGTAGACGGGCGCTCAGCTTAGAACTTTATTTTGATATAATACTACAAAAGAGGGAAGTTTAAGGCCACCACTTCGGACAATTGAGTCCTAAATTGTTTCAGTGAACCAAAGTCCAAAAACAGATAATATACCAATTCCATTGGATTTAGTAAAGTGGGAAATTAATGTTGATCATGAAATCTTTATTGATACGGGAGAAATCTTAATAAGAGCAAATTCAAAACGCTTATTGTAGACGAATCTAAATCAGTTTCATTTAATTATCTCAAGATAAAACAAATGAATCATTTAACTTTATTAAAATAATGGTCATCAGGGATATCAAACCTTTTCCAAATTTATTATATTTTATATTTTTTACAGTTGATGTTTATACAATTGTAAAACTTATTTAATTTCAATCGCCATTTATCACGAGAATTGGTGACCATCTGTCTGTATGGGAACTAAAATAAAACGTCAATAGCATATACGGCTTAGTCGTTATAAATCGAAGACTGTTCGAATATTCTTGTAATAAAAATCGTTGCGCAAATATGTTTCAATAAAAACATAAAAATAATGACATATTTAAAAGGAATATATGTATGTATTTATGATTTCGTAGATTGTTATTATCGTTGTTTGTTACAAGGGTTCTAATACCTTATTTCACATCAAAATGAAATTTTTGTAAACAAAGATTTTGACGTTAAAGTTCGTAAATTCTAAAGTTTTTTCGAAAAAAAAAACTTTTTCTCACATCATTCATCATTTTACTTTATCTCACATTTCCACACAGGCTACAACATTCCGATATAATAAATTAATTTATTACTTTAATTTTATTTTTGCGTACTAAATAAAATGTGTGTCCGCCATTGTGTTAAATAAACATACGAGCCATGTCTTAGCACAGCTTTCAGCTTATCTTAAAAGAAATATTATTAATATTTAATAATCGAATAATATTTCATGTGTTTAGTGTCAGAAGAGGTTTGGCGTCAGGCAGGCGGCCGGCCGTAAAAACAGTAGCCAAATAAAATACAAATCATTTGTTATTTAAGCTTAACAAAATTTATATTACCGTAAATATCTGTACGAAATAATTAAATTTGAAACCATAACCATTTGACGAGGGAAATTAATTTCAAAAAATTCAATTTGGCTGGTATGTTAAAACAAATTGCTTATTAACTTTCAACCCTAACCCATTTAAAAAGTAGAATTTAATAAACTAGAATATACCATTTAATTGAGGTCTTCTGACAAAATAAGTAGGCAACGTAACAGTTAAACTGCCAAAAAGGTTATAACGCCACAGAGTAATAAACGAGAACAGAGAGGATATTCCGAAAATTTCTTAATTTCTGTGGCAAATAATTTTTTATGTAATGACCCTCTCAACGCGATGGGATGGGTGATAAAATAATTGCATTTTCATTTGAGCTGCAAATTTAAAGACGTTTACGACAGCAGCGTTAGCAGTTAAAAATACTTGGTCGTTGAAATTGATTACTTGTTATTTAATATATGTTGCAATATTTATCTTATGTGCAAACATATAAGCTGTAAATATGTCTAACTTCTTAAGAAAGGAGATGTAAAGAGTACCCGTAAATGACGAGAATGTTTACATAGATGTGTGGAAATAGAAGAAGCGAGAGGGGTGTGGCAGGATCTCACCAAATGGAAATTCGTGATCTCCGCCTACCCCTCTGGGTTACGGGCGTGAGCGCATATTTAATTATTCTTAAGGTTTACGATTTTATAAAAGTAGTAGCGGTAGGGGACTGATATTTTTTTGTGACTGACAATTAGCCTAAAAGAGGCTTTAACGGATTCACAGGATTTTAGGAGGTAGAGAGCAGAGGGCGCTTAGCCTAATCCTCTTTGCGGTAACTAAGCTCGAGGGCTCCCTTAGGAGCCTGGGCTCCGGCTGTTACTTTTAGGTTGTTTCAGGATTGGGAGGCCGCGATCGCTTCGGCAGACGCTCCTTGGAGCTGGGCCCAAGGCTTAGGCTATCAGTACGCGTTGAGCATTCCGGTTCGAGGGTGCCCGAGAGGGCTGAGCCGAGGCTTGATCGGTAGCTATTGTATGAAAAGAAGCGTAGTTGAATACTTTGTAGCAAGAAAAAAATTACGAAAACTAAAACCGTTACCAATATCAACGAGTTCACAATTTAATTTCAACTTCAAGCACAATTCATTAAGAAAAAACTTAATAAGTATACAAGAACAGAGAAGTTTGACCTACGTTGCTGAAATCCTGATGTATTAAGGAATTACCTGATATAGAATTTCCCTTGAATACTTATTCACTTCTCAAGACTCTGGTGAATTCGTATACCTAATGGCATTAGTTAGAATAACTATTAACGTAAGCAATTTACAAAGAAACATAGCGTTTGAAAATAATAATTACAATTTTCCTTTTAACTTCATGTGCATAATAAATATTGCGCTATTCATTATATGCTAATATAATTATAGTTGAAATACCTTTATTTAAACCTTTACCTATACAACGCTGTACTTTCGCAATATACAATGCCTTGTCATTCTTTATTCATTTGCCACCGAAGTATATTTTTTTCAATTCTAGTCTCGGAGACTAGAGTTACTGTTTGTGTTGAAATTAAAATAATTTATGAAACAATTAAATATCTTTCCAAAATCATTTTAAGTGGGGATTCAACCGATACCGATATATCGGCGATATTTTGGGTTTGCTGATGTTTCTATTCCTGATACTCAGATGTAAAACTCAGAATCAGATATTAATTACTTTGTGTATTGCATATCGTTTATAAGTCGTTGGGTTAAAAATTATTAAAAAAACACTATTAATTAACCATCATTATTTCGTCATCTTAATAACTCTGTAATTTTTATTATTTCTTGAGTAAACTGATAAACGTTAACCGAACATATAATATATTTTACCTTAATTTATTTTAAATTACTAAGCGCTGGTATTGCTATAGGTGTCTATATCGGCGATATACTTTTAACAGTATCGGTATCGTATCGGCAACAAGGTGTATCGATGGCATCCCTAATTTTAAGCACTCATTGAATATATTTTATATTTTTTAGAATCAAATTGAGATATAAAACTTCTCTAATTTTGCTGGTATTTGAAGAATGGACAAATTTGGTAATTCTATTTTTTTTATCGTCTAATCTGTTTCAATACACTGTACAACAGACAGAATGAGCCATTCACGTCTAATTGGCTATAAAGTTTTACCGATTCGTCCGTCGTTTACGTAATTGTGTCCGAAAACCGTATCGTAACATCGATTATATATTTTATTGCCCCAATTTAAATTCAATTTACAAGAAGCTTACCGGTTATTGATGTTAGAATAAGCTAATATGGCCGATATCAAGATTAGCTGTCAATATTTGATTAATCGTTTTATCATCCTTATTCTATATTTAATGTGCTAATATTTTCGTTTCTGATCTAAAAAATCGTAAATCATTTTTTTTAATAATAATTTTTTTATTGTAGGATTAATAACAACTTTTTGGCATAATGTGACGAATAATTTTTCCAAAATTAAATATTGAAATAGAGCAATATGTTAATAACAACTTAACATTATATATCCCTAAATATCACTGCTCATTAGTGTGTTTGTGGAATATTTAATTAAGCATTTATTAAAACATTCATCACACTTTCATTTTAAATATCAAATACGCAAGATGCCCAGATTGCATAGAACTAAACTTTAAAAACGTAACCAGTTTCTTTAAATCTGTATTACAATGTTTACTTGTAACCAAGTTTAAAAAAGGGAGAGGTTCTTAATTCTCTTTTATATTATCCCAAAGAACTTCAACATCTATGAACCGATTTCAATTGTTTGTCACAACAGATAATTTCTGTTTAAAAATTGATCCGATTTAAATTTTATTCTATACGAACACGTTGTTTCACAGTTATTCAGGATTATCGCAAATTGAAGTCAGTCCTTCACTTCTAACAATAATCAAAATACTTAAGGTTCCAAGCGACTCATTTTTGCTTTAAACTTTCGACCGAACTTTTATCTATTGCTCCTTAACCACGCGTAGTATGAATTGACTATTCTTCAGAATAAATATTCCAACTTTTTCAATATAACTTAATTTTTCCGTTTGAAAATACGGAAAAATTATGTTGATATGCCCATAGATTATATAGATTTAATACCACGCTTTTTTATCTTATGCGCACTGCCAAGTCGTTAACTGCGGTAATGGATACTCAGCCTTGTCCTTGCAGGAGGCCGTTCATTCTGCCTTCATGCGGTAGTCAGCAGTCCTTACGGTTTACCGGTTAAAGATTATCATAGTTTAGCAGAAGTAGGGGTCGTAGTTTAGCAAGAGTTAACGTAGTATCTCTTCTCGTCTCGTCTTACACGGAACCTTATTCCCGAGGAGGGTTGCCGTCAGGTAGGGGGGCGGGCGTAAAAACTTATACAGTATAGATTAAAAAATAAACTGACTCAAACATTAACGTATAGCCTTGAGACTTGAAATATTGCACAGATATTCCCGTTATTACGTAGGAATGCACTAAGATTTATTTTTTAATTCGTCCTAAGGCTCTAAAGTAGGGGATTACAAGTTTGTATGGAGAAATAAAAAAATCCAATGTAAATTGACCTCAGACCTACATGAGCAATCATATTGTTATACCGCTGGGCCGTAATCCGACGACAATTGGTTAAACAAAAACTCTGGTACTTTAGCATTAACTATTTGCTTTCTTCTTAAAGGTACGGAATACATTGGATGGGATCACTGGATCTGGTAAATTGTTGCAATCTTTTGTTGAATACACAATGAACCAACTTCGATGATTAACAGACGATTCTGTATTATTTATTGTATCAAGTCACACGGAGCTTGCGGTTTTCTGTATTAAATTGTGGTGGGAACTCCGCAAGACATTCTGGTGTTCCTAGAATTGAGACAGTACGCATAGGACTTTTTTGTTTTTAAATATAGCTAATTTTATTATATATGTATATTTTTGTTGATAATTTATTTAATTTTTAATTATTGTCGCGCCATTCCAACTGTTTTTAATTTTCACTTCTGTCGGCTGTCATTAGGATTGCCTGTGCCATAATAATTAATAGTTTTAAAGACTAAAAATCACGTTAAGTATACATTTAAATGTTTATCCTAGATGGCGTTATTCTTAAACTTAAAAAATTGCAAATTATGAAGATCTTGGTTATAATAATGGGACAAACTATTTAAATTATTGCATTGTCATCAGTTCTTGATATCTGTGAAAAGTTTCAAATTAATCCGACGTTTCGAAGAGATTAAAACACGTTTAATGACTCAATTACATACAAACAAACATACACACCATACCATCATAATAAAATGGTGTTAAAAGCAAACCTGGGACTTGTAATTCACAACAAATCAACCACTTAACTTTAATGCTCGTTATATGTATGGGTTCTTTCATACATATTCGACCTTAGGAATGCTTTCACCGATCGTAACAATTAGTTCCGACGACGGTGCTTGATAGCGATTGCGCAATTCTTATTCGACGCAATGACTAGACAAATATGACGCGCTTGTAATAATCGATATTATAGTATCGAAAATAATCGATTTTGTAACATCAGAAATAACCGATTTTGTTCCATCCCTATACTCGTCACTGTTGCAACTGCCTTTTATTATAGACTCCGATTTTGTTTTAAAGGTTATTGGACTCATATTAGAATATTTAATATATTATTTTAATTGAGGCTTATTGTATTTAATTTCTGCCTTCGTAACGGTGGCCACGCAACAGCGACAACCATTTCGTGTGATTAATACATAAAATTGTATATAATGATTTGTTCGGTTAACATTTTGCTAACAATTTACAATATGCCTCATTCAATTATAAACTGAGCAAGTGTACAATCGTTGGTGACATAAAACAAAGGCCCTTGCCGCAAACTGGCTGAAATATGACGGTGCACAATCAAATAAGACGTAAGTCTGGTGCGACATTGTAATAGACAATCATTGATAGCTCTATACGCCCTGTGACCTATTGAAATAAAAAATATTGTCTCCTTAGGTTCTGACACATATTAACATCAAGCAATTAACGCTGGTCTGTGAAATAACCTCTAATTCAATTAACAGTTAGATATTTATGTTATGGAGATATTAAGCGAGTGCCAGTCGTACAAACTTATCGACTGGACTTTAGACAAACAGACGAAACCATTTATCGATACTGTCGAGTAATTTCGAGACGTCCCGATTTATAAAAATTATATTTGTTTATTACTCTACCTAATGGCGTTGCTGTTTATTTTACTGTTATTTTTTTTTAAAAAAAAGCAAAATTCTCTCAATCTACGATGACAGAAAGCTTTATGGACCTTTAGCACCTCGTTATAGCAGGTTCGACCGCAGTCCGTCACAGATACGGTTTTTATGTTCGAATTGCTATGCATAATCGATTTTGGAAGACTTTGTGAAACTAATAAAGATTTGTGTAAATAAATAGCTTTAGATAATTTAAATAAAATTGTGAAACTCTAGGGATAGCGGTAGTTATAGCAAATTCGCCAAAACGCTTCCAACGCAGCTGTGAGTGAACAACTAAAGTTGTGAGTATTGTTATTCTGATATTGTTGTCCTATACGTGCCCAATTTGCAATATGTAAATCTGTAGCATTCAACATCAATAAGTAAGTAACTAAGCCTAAAGGCAAGTGTCGTCAAGACAACTTAACTAAGTAACTAATCCGAAAGGCAAGCGTCGTCAAGACAACTTAACTTTCAGAAAAACCAAGAATTGTTAGTCTCGTTTACACAAGACTAGTATATTTGGTTCTAGATTTATTATCGTACCAATAATAATTCAACATTGATTTAGATAGCGTTGAATTATTTCACTAACAAATTATAACATTTCCTAAGATCGCTAACTGTACCTGTCGCCCGGTTTAATTATTAAGCGGCGAGCTTACGGCCGGCCAAGTGTCAGCGCGAACCGTGCAGTGACACAATGAATCATGCACCGCTTTAAAGCGCTGAAACGCTAACGGTCTATCTACTTTAAAGTACTGGATTAGAAATTGTATGTTAAGTATTAATTAAGCTATGTATATATAATTCTTCTGTACCCTTCTCTTAGAATTTAGTGATATGCAATACTCATATAAGTGTGTACATCACTGTACTCCTAAGAGCGATTGTAGACGGTGTTTTTTTTCACCGGATGACGGACCGTCAATACAAGAAAATCCTAACGGACGTCAACAACTTTTTGATCATTTAAAAAATGCATATCAAAATCACACGATTTTAATACATATTCGAATATTTAAAAATATTGATTACACTAATGGCTGGCAAGTCAATATTCGGGCCAAAGCTAGATGTATATATATCTAAGTAAATATATTAAAGGTAACAATGGATGTGTTTTCGAAATGATAGAAGTTGAACAATGAAAAAATTATTATCTGGATACCTTTACCTTTTTAGATACGAAAAACCATCTAAAAGTGAGATTCGCCGACCTTTTGGAATCTCAATACTAAAAGATATAGTCATAAGGACTACCGACAGAAGGAAAAACTCAAAACGAAAAAGGTCGTAGTAACTGTTTCAAATTCAAATAAGCATGTTCCTGACGCATTTTGAGCATGTTGTTCACGGGAACCCATAAGATTTCCCCCCACAAAACGTATACCAAAATATACAAGAAAAACCATGCTCAGAAGAAGAAACCATGTTCCTAAGAAAAATTGTACAAAAGTATTGATTTACACATTCGTTACTATTTTCAATATTTTCTTAATATTATTTTTATTAAAATTTATATGTAAGCTGTACGCTTATTATAGTCATATACTCACACAAAACACACATAAACTATTTTAATTATGTCTAAACATTTTTTTCACTGGTTGTACAAACGCTAGTGCGTCTAAGAATTTACGACGCCTCAAGTGTCGGCGGCGTGTGACGCATCGCGATAAATCACTAAAGCGCTTTAAATCAACGCTCAGCTGTAAGCCAACACCGGTAACACTTTTACAGCAGCTGTATATTTTACATACTTTCATTTAAATGTAATATTTGTAAAAGCATCTCATAGGAGACATTTGGTAGCTTTTTGTTTACTGTTACGAAATCTAAATAGAGCTTTTTGGAATATTTTTGACAATAGTGTTTAATGTAATAGAACCTTTATCAAGGTACACAAGTTGTAGTCAAGCAAAGGTGTGTATTAAACCTCTTAGCATACTTATTCGGTTGGGCTATAGTATTTATATTTCTGACAATGTTACGGTCGTAATAATTCATTATTATTGGTGTTACTTAATATATCAATACATTAAACACTGATTATAAAATATTACAAACGCTATCGCAATTAAATTCAAATAATAGGGCTTATACGCACGCATTCGTTTCTCATTTTCTACTCTGAAATTTTTTTAAGACTCCGAGCTCCGTATAAAAAACTTGGAATTGCAGGTAACAAAGTCAAAAACTTCTTGAGATGAAATAAATCATTACCATAGCAACCGATATTATAAATCAAGGTATTATGTACCTCGGGAAGTTTTGTTTTCATAAGGCGGGTCTCCATCCTTCATTAGTGGAGATACCGCGCGTACAGCGTACAGCAAAGGATTGGAACGAGTTGTCAATGTCAGTGTTTCCGTGACGTGACGTGGGTACCTTCAAGAGAAGAGTGAATAGGCTGTTGCTAAACTAGTGCAGGGTTAGTTTATTCATAATAAAAAAAATGAACGGAATTCGACTTTAAAAATAAATCGTGTATCCTATGTTGTGTAGTTTGTATGTCTGTACTAATATTCTAAACAGAAAACTTGATAGTTTATTTGTTCTGGATAAACTCCAAAACTAACTCGGGGCGGGTCGCTACTTTGCAAAATCTATGATTGTACTATATTCTTGTACATATGTATATATATACTTAATAGGTAAATAAATAATTGAACCGAAATATCAGGCAACCAAATCCGATTGTCAGTTCATGTAACAACTGACACTAATTGTTATTCTTTGTTTGCAACAAATCCAATAACGATAATCCGATACCTGTCAGATGGACATGATACCAGTTTTTATATAGCTAATTCATCCGTCTGTCCGTAATAATATGTTATATGATTGTAGATTCAAGTCTAACAATGTTTCTAATTTGATTCTCAGGTATTTTATTTTAGAAATATAATTATATACCAAAGAGATACATTTTTGATCGGCCGCAAGCGTTCGTATTATTTTTTAACAAAGGAGGAAGCAGAAAAGTTTGGGGTCGCGTGATATTAAATAAAGACCAGAACAGTTAAATTTCTGCCATTAGAAGCGCCTTGCTTCATGTAATATAGACGAGGAGACAAGGAAGCAAAAAGTATAGGAGAAAAGTACTCAACAGACAAAACGCATAAAAATATATGTCGAACAATAAAACAAAACCCGAAGGCCCGATTCCAGTCCTCTTTCTTATTAAAAGAGAAGAGAAAGAGTACTTGAAGAGGCTGGTGATTGGTAGAATAAGGAATGTTTTTTTTTCTGTGTCCTTTGTCCATTAAAGGTAGGGAATGCATCTGCAACTCATTACAACTCACTGCACTGCACTCTCTGGGTAATAGTCCTTTAAAATCAGGTGCATGTCCGTTTGTCACGTTCTTCAATATAAAAAGTACTTCGGCATTGTGGTCGTCGCGACGAAGCTATTTCTGGTTTCATAAATTCTCCGGTATCAATGTTCTGATCTAGACGTCGTATTTTAATTGATTAAAATATTATCTAGCCATCAGAGAAAACAAATCTCATTTTCCAGTACCGCGTATCTAATTGACAAGACATTATACGTAGATCCTTGAGTCAAAAGTGCAAGATTAGTCAAATTATTCACGGTTACCATTCTGAATCTGATTGTTACACTCCAGCGTTAATATAGTAAAATAATATCAATAAATTTGTCTAATATAATAATAATTATACCTCTAGTACTCTGTACTGTTTTAATATTTAGTCTTTATTTATAATAATAAATCGGCCTTTTTTTAGAATGTTTCCCACTGCAGAGGTCTCCTCTCTGAGAGGGAATAGGCCGTACTCCACACCACGCTGGCCAAGTGCGGATTGGTGGAAGTCACATGACTTCGAACTTGGCGGCTCTAAGAACATGCCGGTTTCCTCACGAAGTTTTCCTTCATCGGAGCAGTGGTGATGAAACAAATTACTCAAAGTAAGGCACCTGCCTGGGTTCGACCCCACGACCTACAGTACGTAAGTCGGGGCTAAACTGCTGATCCACCACTGCTCACTTATAATAACGAGACCGAATAAATTGTTAAATGATTTCCCTACAGATGCGTTATAATTAATAGTTTAATTTTCTTCTCTCCCTTATCGATCGCCACTAAGATCAGTCCCTTCCACCCGCATCCTATAGGCACCTGCAAACTTAACCAGGTCATCGGTCCATCTTGCAGGTGGCTTACCTTATAGTTACGGATATTGTTATTCCTGATTTCTATTAAAATGAAAGGTAGTACTTTCTTTGAAATCCTTCTCAACCTATCCATTTATTGCCTTGGGATAACACACTTAAACGTCTTTAACGCTTGCCCATTATTCAGTCTGACCGTAAACACAAAGAGCAGGGTGGTAACAATGTTTTTATCTCTTGTTTATAAGTAAGCGACCGTTTAAATATACATAATTTAAAATAAGAGCCTTGGCATTTGCGTGACACGGTGCAATCAATTTATCTTCGTGGCTACATATTAGTTCTACGAAGTTCTTTAGTGTAGCTAAATACTGTTCATGCCAAACTGACAAGGGTGAAGATATGATTAAAACGATACTTATAATTTCTATAGCCTGCGGCTTTGTCCAATTTTTTTGATAAAGCTTTCCATTTGCCGTGCATTTCAATCGGCAAGCGACTCACCTGATGTTAAGTGACGGCAACCCATAGATATCCGCAACAAGCAAATGAGTTGCAGATGCGTTGCCTACCTTAAATGGACAGAGAAGGGCATAGACAGGAAAAAGGATATTTCTTTGTCCAATTCATCCCCTCCTCCGTGCAGTCCTCTTCCTCTTCCCATCCTATTTATTTGTAGGAAACATAGGGAATATAAATAGGACTGATACCAGGCATCTGGCACCACACACTCACTCCTCAGACGAGACGCAGAAGTACTCCTACTTCACTCGTGTCTTCTGTGAGGTCTTATATCACCGGCCTATTCGTGAAAATATATCATCACATGGATTACGTATTTCCACTTTCCAAGGTCCTGCCACTCTCTCGCTTCTTCTAAGTCTACGCGAACACTGAGCATACTCGTGTATCTTTAAATATATTATTCTAATAAAACTTTAAGCTACGATTTGATTTTAATATTGCATTGAACTGCAGGAAAAAAAATGAAATCGCTATGTACTGCATAAATATAATGGAACATACTATATTGCTAATTTTGCAATGTGCTTTTTGTTTTAACAGATTTCATGTACATTTAAACATAATAAGTGATTTCTATTGGAAAATTCTGTAAAATCAACTTCAACAATGGTGGCTAACACTGGGCTAGGTTTCAAGACATAAACCTATTTCGTCGACCACAATAACTCCAGTTCGTACTTCATTAGTCCGCATGTACTTTCACTCATTTCCTTGTACAGTCACCGACACATATAGTGTAACTAAATTACTTATCCTGCGATAGGAAGGGAATCCATTTAAATATGTAATAGCAATAAAAACTCTCATTTATAAATGAAAAACGCTTTTATAGCTTTTAAAATGCGAAGAGCAAGTGACTCACTCACGAATCAACATCCGCAAAGATCACAAGAGTTGCAAATATTTCCTCAGCTTTTATGAAGGAAAAACGGCAATAGAAAGAGCAGTAGCGACTTTAAGAAATTATAAACTAGACTTACCTCAGTTGCTCAACCGGTTTGAAGATTTGTCAATAAAAAAAGAAAAAATCACTTACTATAATGCTTGTTTATTTCCAATATTTTAAAAGATATACATATGCGTCACAAGATAATCGCAGTTGACTGTACTTCTCTAAAATATACTTTACGACGATAACTCTTCTTCTTGACAGTGAATTAAGGAACTACACGTTAAACGATAGTACGTACTGAATTAGTTAATAATAGGAAATCTGTAAAGATTCCTTTCTCTTCAAATGATCAATAGACATCCAGAGCAAAATCGTATGTAAAAAAATGAACAACACTTTTATACTGAGAAAGAAGTAACAAATAATAATAACCCACGACCTGCGGCGAGAAAACCTTCCAGCCTCACAGATAAACGATTCAATTAGTAAAATCAAGTAAATACTAAACTAAACTAGAAATCCTGGAAACATAAATTATATAAAGCCTTTTCTCACCGCCTCACCGAATTTTCGGACACAATTTTCGCCCTATAAAAACTTATTCTAATTCCGATTAAAAATATACAAAAAGTACTGATTTCTTAAAAGAAATGACAAAGACATAAGAATAAATAAATTCGAATTTATAATTCTAAATTGATTATAGAAGTTGACGATTTTCACACCAGCCAGTATTAAAATTGTTGAATTCATGAGTAATGATATAAAAAAATGAAATATACGACTGTTGTATATAATGGCTTTAATTGCTATATAAAAGGTATGACTTAATTGCAGACCGGAGCGAAAATCTCGAAGAAATGCTCGTTATTAAATCAATCAAAGATCCTAAATCTTACAACATCGAATGTTGACTCGCATATTTTTCGATGCAACTCGTAGCAAATATTTTTAGATTTCCGCAATGTTGTTATACGAGCTAATAAAACGACTACACGGTTTAATGAAATGTAACTTAATTGCTATAGTAATACGTTATCATTTGTAATGCGGAACATGTCTATGGCACCGACAAGTATGGTATCCATCCGTAAGACAAGGTTTTTCGCAGAACGTTTAATTGATCTCAGTGTTTTTGCCGGACGGGAAATCATAACTGGATCGATACAGAATGAAACCTTTTTTATCGCGAACAAGTCGAACGAGGCGATAGCCTTAATGGAAAGTGTTATTTACAGACTAGCTACGGGAAAATTAAGAAAGCTTTAAAATAAATATAAAATAATAACATTGCCATCTTTAACAACAACCATAAACACATTTGTCGAGTTTTTAACTCATGCATACTATCGGAAGTCAAAGTGAGACCTTTGACATGAAAAATTAAAAAAAAAATCTGACATTCAATTGTTTATGGTCCAATTTTTAACATGAAGAAGTCAATGAAAACAAGAATGAATTTCAAGCAAGCAAACAAATGGTTCTAATAGAAACTAAGCAAATGAGAGTTTTTGGTTTAGTTGCTTTGTCAGTTGATACGTCCACATGAAGAATGAAACGCGAGGAAGAAGAAACCGTCATGGTTGTAATAGAATACCATCATCTATCAAGCTCCATATTTACAAATCTCATTAACCTGTTTCTAAAAGGTTTGTCAAGTTTAGAGTTATGTCACATCGATTTCATTCTAGCATCACAAATGACATTGGATCAAAAAAATGTACATATTGTTAGTTGCTATTATAAGTTTCCTTGAATAGAAATTGAATCCTCTATTATTTTCGCATTAAATTGTACTATTACCACGTCGTTTCTAAATCTAATGTGTGTTGCCTATCTCTTTCTAACTCATCAGGATTAAAAGAGTTGGAAGCTTATACAATTGATATTGCTAACATCAAGTGAATTGTAACCTTTGTGGGCCCATTTAAACAATTAACAATATGAGTTCGTTCATTCGAATGGCAATTGAATGATTGGATAGCATCGACGCTCTAGAGCGTTTGAAAGGCCAAAATAGTTTTTATAGCTTTATCGTTTTTACTAATAAAGTAAATAGCGTGAGAATCAACTTAATCTTCGCTGTATACGGTCAATAACCTTCTCACAGTAGAAATACTTATAGCTTCTTCTAGAAATACTTATAGCTTCTTTTAGAAATACTTATAGCTTCTTCTAGAAATTTGAGTCCATCTGTGTGTGATTAAATGATTTAGATAATTGTGTACATCTCCTACAATTATAGTTTGATCATAATCAAAATGGAAATTTTGTAAACAAAAAGTATACCTCACCTTTTATGTTAAAATTCGTAAATTACAAAATAATTTCGAAAAAAAAACTTTTTCTCACATTGTCTTATAACATTAGCTATCTATGTTATACAATACAACGTGGAGGTATAAAAAGTGTAATGGCCGCCACGTATGCTGAGTGACGTTTGTTTGTTTACAAAATTTCCATCTCGATTTGGTACATACTGTACATAAAATCATTCGCTTAATTAAAAAATATAATTAAAAGATCGACCAATAAGAGAAGTCATAATACATAAGGTATTAATTGCGAGCTAACCAACCATATAACAATATGGTATTGCTAATTAACATGATTTAGTGAAAATAATTCCCCTCGTTATAATAATTTATAAGCTGACGGCGTATATATATCGCCCACGGAACTGTAAAGCCGTGATCACACTATAAGTGGATAGGTGAGATGAGTCACTGAGCCAACACGCGAGCGACGCACGTGCGCGCTCAAATCTTGATTATCTGTGACAGATGTGGCTTTTTTTCTCTAACTGTAATAAGAGACTTTTTAATCTGTAATAGGAACTGATTTCTAAACCTCTAATGATGTGCCAGTCAAGAGCATAACTCAAACTGTAACTCTTTTATATTCATTGTGTTTAAGGAAAATAAATTTAAAATTTTCAAAAGCATGTTAAATCTTGTAGATATTTTGTTTATTAAAATATTGGTAGATTATTCAAATAAGTTACTAATATTTCTTGTAATCATTCCAACTAACCGCTTTATTATGAACCATAGTATTGTTAGGTTTTTTCTTAAAATACACGCATGTGAATCAAGTTGATAGCTTGATTTTTACAATTATTGTTGTGTTGAATATAAATTCATTTAAATCCAGTGACGTTTAAATTATATAATAAGAATAATAAGTTGTGTTGATTCCGTTTGTCGCGCCACTATCGACTCGCGCGACGTTGTCTAAGGCAATACCATTCAATGGTGGTGGGCAATCGAGCGATGCACTGCTGGCGGTCTGCAGGGAACGAAGGGAATAAAGTGAAATACTGTGAAGTGACTCTGTGTAAGTCCTCAGGCCTAAAACTACATTAGTTTGTTACAAATTGTGAAAAAAAATTATCTAAAAAAACGTCACGTTTTTTTTTATTATTGAAAAATTGCTCTCAGTTTTTTGTTATCCTACAACTTGTCAACTAAAATACTAACAATATTTTTATCGACGTGTACAAATTACACAAATCTTAATAGGTAATGTAACGTTGATAAGCTACTATGCTTACCACGCGATATTACCGCAATTTTTTAGTACCGGGACACTAATCCGATTCGAAGGACCATATATTTAAGTATTAATGCAACACCTGTCAAGGATTAAGACTATCTATATTTCAAAATAGCATTTATATGCTAAAGTCTATGGAATAATTCTCATTACGTCGGATTCTCATTTCGTTTATGTCTATCCCCTGCTCTATTCATTAAAGGTGGGCAACATTTGCAACTCATTTCCTTATTGCAGATGCCTATGGGTAGCGCTCACTTAACGTCAGGTGGACCACTTGCCCGTCATAAAAAAAAATTCACACCTCTCTCGCTTCTTCTACATTAATACATCAACGCATACATGCTCGTTGCTGGTTACTCCTTATATCGACCTTCTTTAACATATATATAGTTAATGAATTTAACTTTGCGTACATTGTGGGCCGGTTTCTATTTACTTATATCAATAGGAAGGAATATATTATTTCCTTCAAGAAGCTTGGAAAACAAAAGAGCAAAGGGTAATCTACACGAATTGACAGCTACAAAGACGTATTAGATAAAACGTAACCCGACACTGCTAAGGAAACAAAGCAGAGTCGATTAATTACCGTTAGATAAACATTTTGTCGGTACTAATTTACGAGCCGTGTAATTACTTTACCATATTCGAATCGATTAAGGCGGAGTTACCGGACACAGATGATAAATTTTAAGACAGTATTTATTTGATATTGCAACTTTTTGTTTTTATTAAGACTAGGATTATTGAAGTTAAAGAATTTCACTTTACTGGAAGACGGTCAAAGTATGGGTCGCGACGTACCAGTGAGTCGCGAGCGAATATTGTGTGTTCTCTACGGACGCCCGGACTGCAACGCTGCTTTAAAAATAGTCTAGTTTGTGGTTACATATATCCATTTGTTACTCTTTCAAAAAGAACTGAACGGATCTGGATGAAATTAGGTATAGTTTTATATCTCTATATTATAAGCATAATCTAATATAGTCTTGAGATTGGGAGGCCGCCGAGCTCTCAGGTCGCTTTGGCGGACGCTCCATGGAGTGACTCGGCTCAAGGACCTCGGCTTGGGCTGTCACTCATTACGCGCTTAGCATTCCGATTCGAGGGTGCCCGAGAGGGCCGAGCCTCGGCTCGATCGGTAGCCATTCTCTGATTACACGTATTATGAGACTCCTTCCTTTTACAAGTGCTTATAAAGACTCTTGCTGTTTAAAGTCAGCTACGCAACTTTACGTTTCAGTACCGTACTCATACATTTCTGGCAAACCGGAAATGTGAGCGACAACACAAATGAATTGTATATTATTCAGTTGTAACAATGCGAGTATATTATACAAGTTAATAATATATAGATGTCTTTTTAACATCCCTTATCACAAAAATGTATGTATGTTTAATGTATGTACCATTTCTTGAATCTACATTCACTTAAGTACATTCACTATAAACAATTATCGTAAGTTACCTTTAATACGATATGTGCGGATATGACTTTGCATTTTAAAGTCTATCGCACCTGATAATAAGTTATAAATTGCTGTGTATTTCTATTCAATGCTAAGAGCGAATATACGTGAAACTATTTTGTAGGAAAATCTTGTAAGTATATAACTTTGCGTTTATGATAAGACCAGCTGATACCCGCGGCTTCGCACACATTTTCTTTAATTATACGCTAGATTTTGTAAGATGTTTCCGCGTTATAACTTCGAATACCTATGTTACATGTCACAAAATTTGTTAGAACATTACCATGGCAACTGATATTGTGAATAAATGTTTAATTTTTTAAAAGGTATCCCAATTCATTTCCTGTACATATTGATTTCATATTGGTCGGACAAACAACTTCATATTCGCATCAATAATATTAGTATTTCACAAATGACGATAGGTCAGGTTATGCGTGTCAAATTCGAGATTCAATGCCTACTAATATTATCAATGTGAATGTAAGTTTGTTTGTTACGCTTTCACGCGAAAACTACTCAACCGATCATTATGAAACTTGTACACATATTCTTGGAGGTACTAGAAGTAACATAGGATTTTATGAAGAAAAAAAATGGTATATAAAAAGCGAAGTATGTGTGTTCCCTATATGCCTATAGACCCCGAAACTTTGGATTTCGATGAAATTTACAGGGATTGTCCAGATCGACACATTCCTGTGTTTGATAGCCATCGGATCAAAATAATTAGCGGTAACCGGGCGAAGCCGGGGCACGTTACACTAGTTACAGAATAATTCTCAGACCGTTAGAAATGAAAGAAAAGAAAATACTATTTATTTATTTATTTATATTACTTTTTATTTGTATTTAGTTGAACATGACGCTTTGTTATTTTATGCTACAATTTTTAAACTACAATGGTCAGACAACGAAAAGTCGCTTCATACTTTTCACTTTTAAGCTGTTAATTTTTGTGAGATGATTCCGCGTATAATAACATCGAACGGTAACGTAAGTCTAAAAGTTATTGTCAAAACGTGAAACATTACCATGGCAACGGATATTGTTTGTTAAGGTTCAGGAACAGTTCATGTGTGTTTTGAAACAGTATGTTGTATAATGTTAATAAACAAACTCGCATTTGCATTTATAATGTTAGTTAAGATGTAAATAACTTCAAAACGAAATGGGTACGCGCTAAATGTATATTTTTAGTCCCTGTACAAGTCGCGTAGAAAATAACGCAATTTATTTAGCTGAGATAGCAGTTGTTTAACAAATTGACCACGTCTCGGATGGTAGGGTCTATGGTCAGTTGGATTGCAGATCGCAATCGACGGCCATTGTCTCTTGCGCCGCGCAATAAAGGGTAAGCAGTATTTATTACACATGATTTAATATATCTTTGCATCTTAACAACTTGGAATCTTCGGAAGTTCAAAGGTTGTTTTATATCGATTTATTAGTAATTTCTTAAAAGTTTTTAAAAATTGTAACGAAAAACCACATGTTCATTAGCCAAAAAACATAATAATAAACTTAATTTACTTATTAATATTTATGGGTATAAAAAGCTAGCGGTTCACTTGATATTAAGTGTTAGCTTTAGGCTTCCGCAAAAAGCAAATAGGTTGCAGATGCGTTGCCTTTCTATAATGGACAGAGAAGAAAAATATATATATTCTTTTCTTATTTATCCCCTCCTCAGTCAGAACCTCCCAAAGTTATATTATCTGTTCAATCGATTGACAAACAGTAATCCGATGATAGCTCCCGATCGAGCCTCGGCCCTATCGGGCACCCTTGAATCGTAATGCTAAACGCGTAATGAGTGACAGCCCAAGCCGAGATCCCCTCTCGGGGGCCCTTGAGCGGAGTCACTCGACGGAGCGTCCAAAGCGACCACAGAGACCTTATAATAAAGTAACGGCCCGAGCCGAGTCTCCCTCGAGCTTAGTTACTCTTAAAGATGCTTAGGCTAAGCGCCCTCTGCGCCCTGCCGCCTCGAGCCAGGTGTAGCTGTAAATGCCTCATCTAGGCAAACCTTTCAGTCACAAAAAAATTACACGTTGTAATAGTGACTGAGATCTGACGGGCTTTAATTATTTAATCATCAGTTGTTAATAATTAAAATAAATCAAACACTAAATAGTAAAGACTGTAAAATCATTTATAATATATAAATCATAAAATATATGATGATCCTTAAGCAAACGTTAACGAATATAAATAATTATACATAACTAACACCGGTGTTTATTAAATAGTTCGTTTTAACGAGCTTCGATTAATTAAAATATAATAAAACAGTATGTGGAATTGACACTAAATATGATACGCGTAATTTTAGTGTTGGTAACATTTAATTACTATTAAATTATTGTAAGCTATTTGAACCACGCAGTTCTACTCGCCCACCCACAGCTTTCTCGCTCAACGTTTGTTGTTCTACTCAGCTCCTAAGTGTCGAAGCGTGATGTTAATTAACCTATAACCTTCCTTAATAATTGGACTGACAAATGGAAAAATATTTTTTATATCCGATTGCTGGTTTCTGAAATTAGCACAAACAAACAAACTCTTCATTTTTAATATATCTGGATAAATAAATAAATAACAAAACATATTTTAATCAATCAATATAATTTAATTTTAAATATAATTTATTTTGTATTATATATTTCTCTAAATATGCGCTCATACCAGTAGCCCAGAGGGGTAGGCAGAGATCATGGTCTTTCGTTTCGCGCGTTTCTGGTTCCCCTCTTTCGCTTCGACGTTCATACATCTACGCATACATACTCGTCCATTTCGTTTTACGGTACCAAACACGATCATAATATCAGGAATTTTACTTGCTATACGATTAAATGGAGTTCACCGATTAAAAAAAAATTAAAAATCGGAATATTTCAAATATAACATGTCGATAAAACATATATTCATAAAAGACATCACTAGTGTTTTAAAATGAACAGGGTAATTTACATTATGGAGTTGAAATGTCCATTTATTAATATTAAGACTGACCCCTTGTGGCTTTTAATGAAATTAAATTTCGAGGTTAAAAGGTGAAACCTGGTCATATAACCTTGATGTGTTTAGAGAGGTACTGTTTCTAATTTTTGTTTAATTTATTTTATGGTTATGCTGTGTCTAAAATTAATGAAAATAATAAAGCATATGTATAGTTACGTATTCTAGAATAGAATTTTAATTTAAAATGAACGTTTATTATCTATCAAATTTAAATAAAACAAAAACGTCTTTATTGACTGAGCTCCGATTGGTAGGGGCAAAACTTGTGGCTTACGTTACCAACACATGTCCAATTGTAGCAGTAGTCTTGGACTCCTCTAAATGTTTCCATGTACCACTACTCCTTTCTTCCTAGACCAACTATTGGAAAAGGATGTACTTTTCCAACCTTTTGTGTGTTAACCTTATAAATTATTTATAAAAAAATTACAAATTTAACACATTCTCTCTGCTGAAGGAGGTGTTAATCTACTTGTAAAAAAAGCTTAAGAGACTAAGCTTTTCCTTAATCTATGTAAGTTAGTACCAGGAAACATATCTCTATAATCTCTTATGATGCATAACATACAAATAAATTTTCATTACATATATTTAGACTGTGTAAACGCTTAACTAAATATGGTTAAATATTTTTGTATGCAGGGCCATTTGGACACCAAAAACATGTCCCTAAAAGCTAAATTTATGAGTCTATTATGGCATATACATATATATATATAAATATATATATATATATACATACTAATAATATTTTCAGAATCTTTTCAAGTCTGAGTGTACGCAAAATTCACTTCCTAGTTTCCATGTAAAATTAGTTTTGCGTGGTTCTATTTTAAGGAGCAGTTAACCTCTTTAACTTCCCGTTCCACTTTCTAAATGTATCATTCCTGTATGTTCGAAATAACCACAACAGGAACTGTAACAGTGTAAATATAACAGTTATGCCTAGATGTTTTGAACCTATATATATGTTTCAACTGTGCGTGTCGTCGTTCGTATTTGAATATACGGAATGATTATGGAGACAGGACCCTCCAAAAACGCTAACCTTATTTGTTAAACAGTCTGCCGGAGATTCGACACGAAAATGATAAACGTGTGCATAGGAATTTCACTAGCTTAATAAGTTTGCATGCTTTATCTATAAAAAATATTCCGCAGTGAAAAATGTTTTACATTCTATTGATAAAATATACATATATGATAAATGCGAATGTGAGTTTGTTTGTTACGCTTAAACTCCTTTAAGACTCAACCGATCGTCATGAAATTTTGCACACACATTGTCAGGTGTACAAAAAATGACATGGGACACCTTTTATCATTAAAAAAACTGTTCCTGAGGAATAAGAATATACAAAAAACGTTCATGTACTGTAGGGTTCTAATAGAAATCGGTCCAGTTGTATCAAAGCCTATATATATATATATATATATATATATATATATATATCAGCTTAGATTCCCTTCTCTATACCACGTTGGTTTACATGGTAAGAGCACGTTATGGGGAGGGAAGAATGACTTGTGATATGATATTGGAAATTATGCTTTTGTGTTTTTCTTGAATTGACAGAAATTAAATAACTACAAAATAAATTGTAATATATAATATTTTAAATAAGGAAAAAAGGCTTAAGAACTTTCAAGTCCAAAAGTATTTAAATTGTTCACGAAAACTATTAATTTAAAATTCTCAAAGCGTAACTTCATATAGTCATTCCAACGAAATGCTAATAAATAATAATAGTTAGAATACTAGGCACAAAATGCCTTCACTACTAACCCATAACGATGAGCACAGACTTTGTCCAAGCTTCTCAAGTTTGTAATGTAAAACTCTTTCTCACATCCATTTACTACTATATAAAAAATAGGGATAACTTTCGTGAAGAGGGAATGAGAGTCGCTTCGACTTGTGATGTCATATACTTATTGTAATGTAATAAAATACAATAGTCACCAATGTGTCTTCAGAATAATTAATTAAACTAGGTTTAACAAACTTGCGAAGTTCCCGTTACGTAAAGTGGCTATAGTTATTTATTTTCTACTACTAGGTGGCGTGTTTCTCAATCTGAAAACGTAAGCGTTTTTTTTGGCCTAATAGTCTTTCAGTTTACTAGATCAGGACTGAAACAAAGTGAGGTAAGTGTATTGTCATCGGTCCTTTATAAGATAGCGAAAGTTACATCGGAAGATTCCGTTAAATAAATACATACATTATCAGATCGTAATTTATTTATGGCTAAACAGTAACAATAAAATAAACAGGTAACCTGTGTCAACGACATCTTCAACTCATTTGCTTTTTGCGGATGCTTATGGGTAGCGGTCACTTAACGTCAGTTGAAGCGCGTGCTCGTTTCCCGCCTTCTACTATAAAAAAAAAAACAATTATATTATCGCTATTCTACAATATTATCCTCAAATATTACTCGTGGTAGCACTTAACTGACTTTATAAAGATGTAGAGGGTTTGTAGCGGGAAATCATTTTATATACATAACTCAACATAATCAATGAAGTTTGAGAACCACTGTCTACATCACTAGTCTAAATTCACATTCAGATCACACTCGGTTCATCAAAAATTCTGACATATTTTAAACAGATTGCGTTTTATTTTGAGCGTGAATAAAAACGTTTCGCATTTTTTTTTCTAACATTTTAAGCGATGTGAATATCAAATGGTCTTTAAAAATTATTAGCGTAATAAAACTGGCATATCACATTTCAACATGCATACGGGTATTAAATATTTTATTACATTATTATTGCATGTAATAATTGATATAAGTTAACATAATTACCGATAAACATATATAGGATGCGTCAAAAACGTATGTGTATCCGGGTATATCACAACACAGCAACCAGAATAAAGGTTAACTACAGTTGCACATATTACACCTCATCACTGGGAAAGTCCCACGTGCTCACAAAAAAAATGAATTAATGTTGACCAAGATCTCTTATAAAAAAGGCGTGAAGTATTCTGCTATAATTATTCTACATATCGGATGATGAGTGTGGTGACAAAGGCCTATTTATAATATTTTTCCCTAATCCTCTTGTTTAATCATGTCATTGTCACACACGCATAGCCTAATATACAACAGATAAATCTTCTATCATAATTAATTAATTCTGAAGGACATAACATGACGTTATTCATTAATGACGTAACAACGAAATATAAAAACAAAAGAGCCTATACGTAATATTGTTGCAAAATCATAAATTCATACAATAACACACACACTTTCAGTCCTATACATTATTAGTTTATTGTTAAATAATTAAATTTAACGACAGTGCGTCGCGTAATAATTTACGCGAGCAGACGTATTGGGGTGAGGTAAATGAAGTTTGTAACACAAATCGTGACAATTACATTATACTAGTGATCCGCCCGCCCCTTGGTCCGGGTAGCCGTTACGGAATCCATAGCGAACGTCGCCTTTTATATACGTAGACAAAAAACCAAAATCAAAATATCCCACGAGAACCGTATATTTCTCCGGGATGAAAAATAGCCTATATGCTATTTCAGATTGTAATCTATCCTTGTGCCAAATTTCATCCAAATCTGTTCAGCCGTTTTTCCGTGAAAGACTAACAAGCATCGATACATTCATACATCCATACTTACAAACTTTTGCATTTATAATATTAGTGGGATTTACAGACTCGGTTGCAATATCACGAATTACGGGCTTCGCGCGGGTGGCACTAATTATGTTGATCCGAACTTCCCAAGATCACCCGTTAGCCCTGAAGATTTACTAATAATTTCATCTTAATCAGTCCAGCCGTACTGAAATTTATTAGTAAAATACACACACAAATCAACTACTATATGTATATACTAAAAACGTTTTGACACAGTTCGCCAGTTCTCACCTGTAGCAGATTTACCACGTCACGTTGTGAATGATTTACTTAGTTTACTGTCAGTTTATAATATCCCTATTATTATAACCTGACGAAGTTCAAAATCGATTGATTGGTAAAGTTGATAAGTTTTAGTAAAAGTCTTGCTAATTTGGCGCCTTATTCCATTAGGAAATAATATCAAAAGCCAGGTTTAATGTCGATTCCTTTGACATGAACGTTAAATCGTGTTTTCATCATCATAGTTTCATGCAAGGAAAAAAATAATTGATATTTAATCTTATATTCTCCATTGTTACAGATGCCAGCATGCTTCTGAGCTCGACTCGACGCCCACAAGACATAACTGAACAGTTATATGTGTTAAAATGATAAAAATCGCGAACATATATTAATTAGGATGTGAAAACATGTTCCGATGCTTGCCCCGCTGGAGCACTAGTGGCCAGGGCTTCGGAGAACGGACGCGACTGTTTTTTGTTTTGCTACCACTCTTCTTGCTTCTGTGTGTTCGGTGAGATTCTTTTTATACAATAAAGTGGCAAACGAGCATGCGGCACATAGATAAATATAAGTATCGTACCCATAGGCATCCGCAACAAGCTAATGAGTTGCAGATGCATTGCCTACCTTTATGGACAAAGGAGGGGAAAAACAGAAAAAAGGATATTTCCATTTCCTGTCCATCCCCTCCTCATCCGTCAAATCCTTTTCCCCTTCCCATCCTTTCTTTATAAGAAAAGGGTGGGAAGAGGAAGAGGACTACAATTAGGCCTCCGGCATGTCACTCATCAGATGAAAAGCAGAATACTTCTACTTCACGCCTGTCTTTTGTGACGTCGTGGTATTTCACCGGTCTAGCCAGCCCATTCGTGTAAAAGATGTCGGTGCGGGCTCTACCACTGCTTCTTACTTCGCTTTTTACATACTATTTTTTTACCCTCAAGATTATGCGTACAAAGTTTCATGATGATCGGATGAGTAGTTTTCACGTGAAAACGTAACAAACAAACTTACATTAACATTTATTATATTAGTAGGGATAGATATCTTGACTCAGTTAAATTTCCCGATTAAGTATCTTTTGCTATATGAGAAAGAAGGGAGATACAAGGTAGGTAGCGTAAGAAAGAGCTTAATTTAGGAAAAATTGAACACACGGAATATTTTTATGCAAATTTTTTATCCTTGTGTTTCTAGGACATAAGATAATGCCCTCGTATCTCTGTCTTTTTAAAACTAACACTTCAATCAGTTGGACAGAACCGCTAGGGCAATCCATAACCATGAGTGTTCAAAGTAAACTTGAAAAGGCCAACAAATTAATAAGTAATCTGTATATGAAATAAAAAACTGACTGATATATCATCGCATAGCCAAAACTACTGGGGCTAGAGACTTAAAATTTTGTACAGTGATTTTATATAGATATTATTACGTAGACGAGCACTGAGAAAGGATTTTTCTTAATCCATCCCCTAGGGGGATTGTATGGAGAAACTACCCGTGCGAAGCTGCGGTGTGTTAGTAATTAAAGTGCATTTTTTTATTTTATCTATTTAACTAAATTTTTATAACACGAACCGACCAAATTACTTTACTCCTTTTGTGTTTAAAAAAATAAACACCGGTTATAACAATCACGTCAACGGTCCCGCTTATGCAAATATGTAATTAGACTACCAATTTCAAACAAAATTGATACAAACAAGGTATTATTAAATAACAAATTGAACTCCCGAAATATCGGGAGATTGAAGACTGACGCAGGCTAAATAAACGCCAAATTATCAAACACATACATCATGCCTTATTATGGCATCAATTTGAGATCGACGCAAAAAATATTTCAAAAAAGGATAACGCAACAAAAGAAATACCAGTATACACACACCCTATAATTATGCACAATAAATCTGCGAACTTGAGGCAAAATTGACGTACCAATTTTCAATACACACAAATAAAAAAGAAGGGACAGCGGATCAAACGTTTGTGAAGACGTAAACCTATCAAGTCGGATGAATCATGAATAGAAATGAACTTGTTTACGTACTATTTATAAATCGGACAAAACGTATACGTACGCGTTTGTATCTTATATGGAGCTGGGAACGAGTGGCCCAATTATCCTCTTTTGAAGATGTAATGGGTGCTTGTTAAAATTATTTGTGTATGTTATACGATCGTATTACAAGCCTTTTTATAGTAGATCAATGCTCGGATCTACGCACCGGCTTGGGTTTTTATTTGTAGGCAGATTTATATTTTTTTATTATTGAATTTGACTACAATCTAATAACAGCGTAGAAGTATTTAAAAACGGTAAACTTCTACAATGTCTATGCGTAGAAGAATTGCCTTAATATGTTTCAGAAATTTTAATCAACACCCAAAATGAAAAATGCTAAAAGTTTTTTTGTTAAACTTAATCAAGCTCAAAGTAGCCATTTCGAGAAAATCGAATTAATGCAAAAAGCTGCATCAAAATACGCGTTTTTATTGAAAAAGCGTCCCAATCTCGAACCTTAATGACCTCCACATAATTCCCCGGCACAATCTGACGCGAAGTCTGGACCTACCATTACCATCGAACCTTTCAACAGCAACACTAAGGGATCGTGTGAAATCACCTTTACATTAATCACTGAAATATAAACCTTAATCTCACGAAATAAAGTTAAAATTAGTACAAACACTTTTGATTTCTGACAGACCATTATTTCCATTTCGAATGTTACGTCTCCGCCCATAGACTGATGAGTCTACAAATGCATGTTATACCAACCTCAAAGTTTGCGTTAAGTTTCAAATACTTTCGTTTCGATACTCTAACGTTAACACAATCAGATTGGGTGAAGCCCAATCGGAGGATTACAGCTGTCACTCAAATATCCGTGAAAGAACAATTGCGTGTGAGCAATGGCCGTAGTCACGATCGGTGCATTATGCACGGTTACGCAACTTCGTCCATTTTATTTTACTACATCAAATACTTGATACTAACGCAACTGTGTGCAGCAATATGTTTTATGCTGTAAATAAGGTATCTGTTGGCAAAGATCTTTTAATTCCTAAAAACATAGTCACTGCTTGATTTAAGTTTACAACTAAAGACTAGTGCTTTTTTCTATAACATTCATGCTTATCTGCCATTGTTGGAAGAGATCTTGGCTAAAGATAAACCACTCTCAGAGATTTTTGAGGTTGATATACAGTGGTAGAGGCATTCGGTTGGACTCCAATCGCAAAAACGGCCTCACCGAATAGAGGCTTGAGATGGAGTAATTTCAATTTGTCATTCATCCGACGAGGCGGAAAACCTTCTTTTTCTTTGTCCACTGCCCTTAAGGCTGGCAACAAATCTGTGCCATGATGACAATGTCAGTCAGGTGTTAATTCGTTACCAAAAAACCACAAGAAATATTTGATAATGTTATATCAAGTTGTGAATTATTTTAAACTAGTGACCGCCCCGGCTTTGCCCGGGTACCACTAACTATGTTGATCAGGTCGCTACCATACTATAAATATAAAATCCTAAAAAATCCCAAGCTAGCTGAAACTAAAGTCAATTGGATTGGATATTGAATTGACCGTCGATAATACAGTTTTTTTTTGTGACTGACTTGTCACTGTTAGCCTGGAGGAGACTTTTAGGCTTTGAGGCGGCAGAGCGCAGAGGGCGCCTAGCCTAAGCCTCTTTAAGAGTAACTAAGGTCGAGGGCTCCCTCCATAGGGGGAGCCTCGACTCAGGCCGTTACTTTATTAGTATTACCGGATTGGGAGGCCGCCGAGCTCTTAGGTCGCTTCGGCGGACGCTCCATCGAGTGACTCAAGGGCTCAAGGGCCCCCGAGAGGGGACCTCCGCTTGCGCTGTCACTCATTAACGATAATACAGTGCAACTGTATTACAGTACTCAGGGTTAAAACTTCATTACTAGTTACATGGCGTTGAAGTAGCTTTTTAGATTTTTTGACAAACATTTTTTTTATTTTTCGTATTTTTTTTCATAAAAAGTATCCTATGTTACATCTAGTACCTCCAAGAATATGTGTACAAAGTTTCATGATGATCGGTTGAGTAGTTTTTGCGTGGAAGCGTAACAAACAAACTTACATTCACATTTATAATATTAGTAGAGATATTCGAAGCAATTTCCTCAAGCTAAGAAATTTGCTTAATTATTTATCTATTTAAATACTCTAAATATTACGAAATATTCAAAAAATTTAGAAGCATTCTTGATTTAACTAAATATGTTCCTAGAACCAATTATAATAAATTCGTCGGCCGGAACAAAGACCAAGAGATCGGGAATTCTAATAACCCGAGGAGCCTCTTTAAAGTATTCGCCAATTTATGATCGAGGCCTACCTTCTAAGAATTCAGATAAAAAATACTTATTTTCAAAGAGTATATATTAAACAAAATAGTCTTGACAGGCAAGTGGTCAGGTTGTTGGATTACATATCAAGAGAATATGTAGAATATACATCGAACCTTGAAACCTAAAAGTAATATTCACCAATGGCTCCCACACTACGTGGGCCTCTGCATTCCGCATCCAGTGACTTCCCATCGTCCTCACGAGGCAGGCTCCCTACACTTCTCGTCCCCATCCGTGGCCTTGGAATGAAATCCAAGATTTTCCTCCCGATCTGACGTAGCTAGCTCGGCAGATGTGACCGGCCCATTATCACCTGTTCTTGTTGACTTATTAAGACTTATAAGAATTATTAATTTCGTACCGGATTCTATCCCTCAGAGAACCACGGAGTAACAGCTCGCTCCATCACTCACTGTGTGATTTACCTCATGAGCCAGCGCAAATAATACGAATAAATGTTTATATCTTTGGTCTAAGCATTGTCCTTTAGCTATGTCTAAATTCTGAAGCAAGAAATAAAACAAGATAGCACTAAAATATGTTATTTATGGCATAGTTATTGCGGTGTACATGACCTAGAAACTATAGTACCAGGCTAGACAGCGAACAATACTTATGCAACACACAAATTGTTAGTATTGAGAGTAACGTGTGACGTGATCTTTTCAATTTCGCCCACGACGAGATCTACTTGTTTTTATCAGAAACCAGTAGCTGTATAGAATTAGGAGTCTCCAATCTTTCCAGTTGTAGAGCGAAAACCGTTTTACTTTTTTATCCATAATTTTTAAAGTACTAGCCTTGTAACAGAAAATTACAACAAGCCGTTAATCTGTTGTCCTAGGTGGGCGACAGAACATGTCGACGCGGCACGATTCTATGCGACATGAAATACCACGACATCACAGAAGACGTGAAGTAGAAGTATTTCTATGTTTCGCCTATTAATGAGGAACAAAGGAGCTCTTTGCCTTCACATCTTTTCCTAAAGGAAAAGAATGAAATATTTTAGGTTATTTTTTAACTTATAACTCTGATTTTACATTACTTATGGATTTAATATAGGTGAATTTTAATTCGATGCCCTGGAACCAGTCCACTTTCGGTTTTAACAAGACAAGTACTTGCTTATTTTGAGTGCACTAGCCGAGGCGTCACAAATGAAAGTGTTGCGCGAATGGGCAAATAAACCTATTGTCACGACTATTTAACGACTTGCCACCAACTTGATGCTAGTGTGAAATACACGGATACTATGTTGTATGCTTGTATACACGGCCGACCGTTTTTTTTTTAAAGTAAAATCATGTTTTATCGAAAAATATATTTACTACTAGTAGTTGTTTGCGACTTCGCACGCATTCATTTCTTATATTCTCCACTGGAAATTTTTATTAATTGATTTCGCGTACAATAACTTGGTACCACGTAAGTAACAATAGGTACTGGTCATATCTCTGCAGTCTTCAAACTTCAGTCTTACTGTATAGGTTTTGCGGAAAGTTTTTAGTGTGATGAAAGACAATTCTGTTGTCAAGACGGTTGTTCGTCGGCTGCAACTCTCGTGTCATCTTCTAATCAGGTTCACCGTTGCTGTACTCCTTACAATGTGTGTGCAAAATTTTATAATGATCGGTTGAATCTTTAAGGAGTTAAGGCGTAACAAACTCACATTTGCATTTATATTATGAGTTGGGATTTGAATCTAGTAGCGCCATCTATCACGTAATTAAAAAGAAGATTCGTATCAACCAATTATAAAACTTTTTAGAGAACAAATAATTATTTAAAATAAAAATAAAAACTACTCAGGCGTTGACCTATCCTTCGTTAATCCATGCACTCTCACGTAATGAAAGGACAAAATGATCAAAACAAGTGCAGCTAAACTCGCTCTACATAGTGGTTAAGGGACAGTAAATTTTAAATTTATGCCTTTTCTACATCCTAAAGCGCCTCACTAACAAGTTTCACGCACTATAAAGATGCGTTCATTTAACTTTTAACACTTTAAGGAGATTTAATTTATTTTTAAATGCGTCGTAAAACGTCAAATGGCTCATCTGCGCGGCCTATTGTACTTTTTTTTCTTGTGAAATGCTTCTAAATTATTCCGTCTGTGGCTGTTATTACATAACATCGTAAACATCATTTAAACGTTGATTTCGTGAATAATTTATATTTTTTTCTATTTTTTTATTTAAGAAAGACATTTGTGGGATAAGCATCTTAACTGAAGTGGAGGTTATTAACCTTTTATAGAAAGTACAATTTACCTAACCTAATAAGTTTTTTCTTACCGAGACGGACAGATTGTAAGTCAAAAAAGCTTCTTATCTGACCTATTTAACTCTTTTATATTTGACTTTTTAAGCAGTTGTAGAGCCAGCCATCTGTTGCACTGCAGGGCCGGCTCGACCGGTGAAATACCACAACCTCACAGAAGATAGGCGTGAAGTAGAAGTATTCTACGTTCCGTATTTCCAATGAGTGAGGTACCGAACACCTAACTCCTGTCCTATTCTGGCTATTTATAATTAGGAAAGGATGAGAAGGATAGAAAATGGATAGGAAAAATAAAAAAAATCTTTTTTGTTCGTTATCCATTCCTCTGTACATTGAAACTAGGCATCGCATCTGGAACTCATTAGCTTGTCTAGGATATGTCTATGTCTAAGAAATTAGGTAAGAAGTAAAGCAAAGATTTCAGTATAGTAAGTAGTAGTATTTGTGTTTTAAATTAACCATACGTAAACCTTAAATGAGAGCAGTGGTGGCCCAGTGGTATAGGCCCCGACTTACTGTAGGTTGCGGGTTCGAACACAGGCAGGCGCTTTACTTTGTGTAATTTATTTCATCACCACTGCTCCAAAAACGGTGAAAGACATCTTGAGGAAACCGGCATGTCTTAGAACCACCAAATTCGAACACACCTGACATCGACCAACCAGCATTGGGCCAGTGTGGTGGATTACGATCATCCTTCCCTCGACTACTATACTAAAAACGACGGATTTATTATTATAATACCTTAAATAACCTTAGTTGAAATCACAACGGTAATAGGGGAAGTCGACCTTATAACACCTTTAGCGTACAATCAAAGTAAAAATAAAAAAAAACATCAGAGATCGTATCGTATAATTGAGACATACGTTAGAGAATTACAGATGTAATCTGACTTTAAGGAAGCGCTCTAAAAGATTATCAGGAACCGAAATCAGATGGCGTCGGACATTAATAACACATTATCATTAAAATTATAGACGATTTACTTTGTCCTGTACTTCTCCACATTCCCTTTCTATATAAAGTATAGTTAGCATTGAGAAAGGTATGCTTCGGTGGTTTGGGCATTTTAAAAGGACGCGTGAAAGATGATTGACTGGAGAAATGTATGTTGAAGTGTGTATGTACTTATAACTACCTTACACAGTAACATAACTAAGCTAATAATTGTATTATATGATGCTTTGATTTTTAAAGATATTTAGTTAGAATTAACCAATAGGTAAAACTGTCAGTATGTTGAAAAATTGCTGAGATAAATCGGCGTACACTACGATATATTGGAGTACACTGGGTTATGCGTTCACGCCCGTAGCCCAGAAGGGTAGACAGAGATCATGGATTTCCATTTTTGGGATAAGTTGGTATATACTGCGATACGTCGGCATACACTGTAGTATATCGTAATTTTAATTTAAATTTGACAACGTAATTTTACGGGACTTGAAAATATTACATTTAATTATTATTATACATAAATATATATTTCAATAGATTTGTTTAAGAATCTATCGTGGAATATAGCAAATGAATACTCATTGAAGCAATCCGATATGAAGATAACCTATATTAAACCAATGTCGATATAGATTTATGCAAATTCGTGATTTTACAACACTAACGCATTTAGCACACTAGTGTGGTGGCATTTATGGGCCGATTGTTTGTACAGCCTTAATACTTCGTGTGACTTTTATAAGATCATAAACTATTTAGTTTATCTGACTGTGGTTTATTGACAGTTTCACTAGAGATGTACCCAGCATAACTTTCGATAGTTTTAGCTAACAAATTTTTAGTTAATTGCCATATTATCTCTTCTAATATTAGAAATGTGAATGTAAGTTTGTTTGTCATGTTTCACGCGAAAACTACTCAACCAATCATCATGAAACTTTGTACGCATATTCTTGGAGGCATTAGAAGTAACATAGGATACTTTTTATGAATGAAAAAATAGTATATAAAAAGCGAAGTATGTATGTTACCTATGGACTCCGAAACGGCTGGACCGATTTAGATGAAATTTACAGGGATTGGCACATTCCTGTGTTTGGTAGCGATCGGATCAACATAATTAGTGGTACCAGGGCGAAGTCGGGGCGGGTCACTGGTAATGTAATAAATAGGGAGCTGAGAACTCTTTAAATCCAAAGCCCTAGAATTTGAGAGCTAAGAAGATTCATACTATGAAAAAATGAACCACGCTCTATAGATGAAAGTTTAAGCTTAAAGCTCGTAAGTAGTGACGGGGTTAAGAGTTCACGGCCTACACTTAGAGAGCGAAGTAAATGATTCTCTGGTGTCCCAGGGTCAGACCATAAGTTTGTGGGTCAAAAATTGATGCATTTAAAGTTGATATAAGTCTATCTTGATTTATTTTCGTTGTCCCAATATAGAAGAACCACTAAAGCGACAATCGTCCATCACTTGGTGGCCCTTTATATGCACAGATCCAGTGTTGCAGTCTAAAACGCCCGTAAACGTGTAGATCCGGCTCAGTTTTTTGGCCGCGAGAGATTTAAGCGACTACCGGTGACACCGTACAGCGGACCGGTGCATGTCCCCAACATCCCTATATATCAAATGTTAAACATAATGGAGATATAGCCCGTGTAATCTGACCGGTCTTGTCCCAGCTAAAGTGCGAATAGGTATATCCTGTAGAATATCGTCTTCAATCTTGTCACAGATATTACTTATACGATATAGTTAATTTTAACTTCGCATTCGAAACAATATCGATTAATTTTCCCATCACTAATCGATATTTTCACACCGTATTAAAACGGTATTATTCAAAAGCTACCGACTTGCGACAGCAATTGCATCTAATTACACAGACGATGCAATTAGGAGCGCCTATTATTAATTAACAGTATTCGTGTCAAACGTTTGCAAATCCTAATTAGAACGCTAAGCGATAAATTATATGTTAAATTATCGATAATCAACTACAATTTATCTCTATGTCGATAATTTGTAGTCGAATATTATCGATAATCCCTTTAACTAGTCGACTAGGGACGAACAATCAAGACCTAGAATCCATTCCTTTCTTAGAAGTATAAACTAGTTATTGACCATAATCCCACCTGATGTATAATAGCGATGTGATCACTAACTGTGGGTTTCCACTAGCGTAAAATCATGTCACGATACAATGTTTCTCTCTATCTATCTCTCAGGAAAAACTGAGATGACAATATGTTATAATTGAATGTCTTCGACAGTGAGGTCCCAAGGTAAGGTAGATCATAATTGGACGTAAAAACGAATTCTGACAACTTGTTCCCATCGTTTGCTGTACGTACAATATTGAAATGTTTAAATCGCTAATTTTAAATGCGAGAAATGAAAACAAGAAAGCGATGGGGAATTAATTCATATAATTCTTGCGCATACTTCCTATAATGTAACTTATAAAAAATCAATAGGTTAGTCAATTTACGTTGGTGCTCACGATTGTCAAGATGCACCTTTCTACCGAATCTAATGCCACGATTTAATTTGGCAGCACGTTGTTGTTCTGAACACACCTGCTAACGTAAAAAGAATGAATGACCCTTCCAATTTAATGATGAATTACAAAGATGAGTCCGTCAACATTTTCTCTGGCGAGCAAAACCTTAATGAGCCCACTGTCCACGATCGCCAGACCGTGTCGAATCGTCGCCAGTCTCTCTGTCCATCCGGCGTGACTTCGGAAATGATACCTACTCTATTATAACGTATCGAGTTACCTCGGGATTTTTTATATGTGTAATGTATCAATCTAGTTCTCGTATGACAAAAGGGTGAAGTAATCCGGTTGCTTTAATTTAAATTTATGATCCATGTCATTAGATTTTGTCATTCAATTGGTCTATAAGTCTAGTCTTGGCAATTAACAATTCTAGGTTTATAAATACTTTTGTATACATAAAATAAAAAATAATAATCAGCTTTTTTTAGTAAGTTTCCCCACTGCAGGGACATAGGCATACTCTCCGAGAGGGGGAAGGGGCCATCCACCACGCTTGCCCAGTACGGTGGATGTCAAATGTGTTCGAATTTGGTGATCCTAAGACATGCCTCTTTCCTTCACGTTTTTGTGTACACACATAGACGGAAATCAAAACTTATATACTGTTAGAAATTCGATAATATCGATGTTTGAAAAATAAGTATTTTATACGAACGTTTCGTATGATGTACGAACAAACTCCATTACCTTCTTTTGATGGATACTTGTATCAGATGATTAGCTTCCTTGTTCCTTCTACCATGAAAAAACGACTGCATGCATCTACAAATGATGACAATTAATAAACAACAGTTGCCAAGAGACTGGCCTTACGTCTTGATTATGTTGATCTTAGGGTGCGTCCACATATAGCGAATGCGCCATAAAAGCGCAGCTCGCGTGTGCACCTCATGTTCGTGAACTATACATGCCACACCCGCGCGCTATTCGCAAAAACCTACGTGCCATACGCGAGCGGCGCAAGAGCGGCGCATGGCTATCATTTCATCCTCTCGCGCAGCGGAGCATGCACGCGCGCATTAACCTTCGCATGAGTTTCGCTAAATAAGTGCACAATTACAGCAACTGTCCGAGAACTGCTCGCTAGCTACACAATCGCGGCGCATTCGCTAGATCTGGACGCACCCTTATGTCTACAAGGCACTGACCATAGTGGACCCTACACTAATATGCCGTCTTACATAAATAAATAAAATAAATACTCTGTCGCCGTACTCGATCAAGTCATTACATCTGTAATTGGTATAAGATGGTACGGAGATTTGGTACAAAAAAACATGTCATTAGACTTAATATACGGTACGTAATTTGTAGGCTATAACGCGTACTCTCCGATCGGCGTAAATCACTGTGAGGTAATTTTAATGAGACCGATTATCCCAATATATTGGTCCAGCGTAGGGTCACCAACCTACGAAACAATTCTGGGAAAAATCTGCTTGCCAGTATTTATGTTTTCTAAAACTTTTATATTTGTATGTTTGTTATGAGTTAGTACTAGTTAAAAATTATTTTTGAACAATAACACGTTAAGCTCTGCAAATGTTTGACATATTTAGTTCAAGTTGATGTATAATTGCTTGATAGCCAGACTTTTATGTGAATACAGTACCCAGTATACGCCGTGAAATTAAAACAACCATCTATAGGTACCCACAATTTCCATGAAACATTAGAGATTTAGGATATTTAAATTTAGGACAGTCCAAGAATTTTGACACTAATTTTAAAAAATAAACAAAAAATACTGTACGCACAATCGATGTTTCATGGTAAACCTAGTTCAGTGGGATATATCGGCCCAATGATAATATATAGAGCTCCAGACCTCTACATTCCTGGCTGGCGGCGGAGTTACGTAATGTTTTAACGGGAATTATGGGAGAGTAGGGTCACCACGCATGACAAATATAACAATAAGATTCACTAGAAACATTGAACAATATGCCTCGGATGTATCGAAGACGTCTGTATAGTGGCAGTAGTGAAGTATACTACTACCCTATCTTATCCCAAGAGAGTATTAAGAGTGAAAGGGAAAGGGGCGCATACCATCTTAAGGGTCCCGGATGGGTATTCCGCCTTGGACTGAAGGTAACCACTAACTGTCTAGATGAAATCCTAAGCAGTAAGGGGCAGCACCATTGCTGACTAAAGCTCTCAAGTGCACCCCGCCTGCCCAACTTAGTAAGAAGGGGGACATATGGGTATATATTCCTCTCTTTGATGGGGAGTCTTATGGACTCGGCATGGATGATGGCGGCGGTATCAAGGACGTCTAAATTACCCACATTAATTAAAAACTCACCGAAACAACTACACTTTATTAGGACTAAGGCGAACTGCGGAGCCCTGGTGACCCTACGCCGCTCTTTCGTCTTTTCTCGAGACCACCAGTTCAGATTCAGACAAGCCTTTGTTCAGTCTGATATATTGATATCATTTTATTTGAATTCCTATCGCATTCGACCTTTTGCTGATTTATCGTCTGATTCGATTGTCTTTTGTTTGAAAGTATTGTTTCCTCAATTTCGACTATTAAGCTGAGGAAAGTCTAAGTCTATCCAAATGTGTTCGCTAAATTGATAAGTTTTATTGTTATTTAATTTGTTGTATTGCCGAAGTTACCGAAGGTTAATCAGAATCTTTAGAAGAAGCGAATTTTTTTCGACTCGTTTATGTCCTAAAACAAAGACCAAAACAGTTGTAAAGTGCCATTAGGTGTAATGGACCGAACCGATCGGGAAACTATCACGGCTGGTAGAAAACCGGTGCAACGCTTCGCCTGATGACGTTATGGAGAATTAATAGATTTTATATCTGACTGTCACAGTGACAGTTTTATTTAATAGAATCCATAATTTAATGGACACAAATTAGCAACCGATTAGCGTATCATTCATCTTAGAACACTTTTAATTACTAAAATTACAGCGCATTCAACATTCCGCCATTACAACTAAAAATTAATTTGTCATACGTCAATACGTACAGGATATCATTAAATTGCACAAGATAAATGACTAATGCTATTGGAACTTAATAGAGTTATGATTTATAGGTTCTACTGACAGGCTCGGCTCATTACAACCTGTCTTAAAATTAGGTCAACTTTCATTGGGCCAAGGACCCCCTAGTAGGAGATTACTAGTTAAGAAGATTGTAGCTTTTTTTCGATTGATAATTAATATTCCTATCGTTTCGATATAATCTCACGGCTCTATTTCGACAGTTTAATATTTGGAAGTTTTATTGTTCCTTCTGAGTTTTGAGTTGGTTTTCTTTAGGCAGTTTTCTTTTTAGAAGAAAATGGTGAACGAGAAAGCCGTTCACCCAAATCCAGTGACCACATAGGCATCTGGAAGAAGTTAATGAGTTGCAGACGTGATGCCTATTTGAACAGAGGAGAGGACAAACAGACAAAATGATTTTTACTTTTCCTTTTTATACCTCTATAATTCTTTTTTCCTATTTTCTTCTATTAGAAATGGATGGAATGGGGAGAAGGATTACAAAAGGCCACCGTCACCTCACTAATTAAACGAAAGACAGAATACTTCTACTTCATGGCTGTCTTCTGTGAGGTGAGGTGTAACAGACGTTATCGCTGGCTCTGTTAAATTTATGCTTAAATTATGACTAAAGTCAAATACTTTGAATACTTATTAAAGAATACATCACATGTTCTTAGTAAAAGATACATTATGTGATAGAGATATATTTATGTTTAGATAGTTACAATGTAACAATAATATAATAGAGCCATACATGAGATTCTAAGATTCCGCAGTGAAATACTATTTTACTGGAATCGATCAACCCAGAAAGATAAGTTGAACAGTACGCGACGAAAGAACATGCCTACGAATTATATTTAATAACTTAGCTTTCGTCTCTTGCTTAAAGTAAAAGACTCTCTTATTTAAACACTATAATTTATTCTACTAATATTAAAAACGAATTCGAATCATTACACTAAAAGACAAAAAAATTAAAACAAGACTTATCTAATTACATTACAATAAACACAAAACATGGTCTTCTATAGGCTTTGTGTGCGTATATTGTTGGTTTTAAGATATTGTAACCGTTGAAGTATCTATAAAATTTTAACGATCTTGTGACATACTGTCAGATAGTTCAAGAGACTGATATTATTATTACCTATTCTCTAATCGATTTGTCTTATTTTTTAAAATTACGTCATAATGGAGACAAGTGTACTTATTCAGTAATCTTTTTATAGAATCGAGGAATTTGTTAATTTAAAAATGTCAATTTTTATTCGATATTTAAAAGTTTCAATCCAATAGTAATCCAATTGATTAAAAAACTGTCGTAGATTGAAATAGGTTTTGTCAACTCTTTGATCTTTTTTATTCTTTGACCTGTGGTAATTTAATTACCAATAAATCTGTATTTCTGTGTGTATTTTTAGTGTTTTAAATATAACGTTTGTAGCTTTCGTAAGTCCTTTGTATACTTTTTTATGAAATGGCTTTACTCACGTTCACGCTTTTCTCGGTGTTTTCGCGGCCCGCCTCGCACTGTGCGACCGCGAATTAATACCACTCACCCTGAAGAAGGACCTCCCACAGGTCTTGTCGGTACAAAACACCGAGAAAAACGCGAACGTGAGTAAAGCCGTTTCATAAAAAGTTTATTAATAATGTCTCACGATAGTTTTAATAATTTTGATCATTTGTAATTTAAGTGTAGTTTAAATTTGTATTTTCCCATCCATTTATTATTACCATTATTTTTCCATCTTTGATAGCAGTGTGTCACGCTAAAAGATGTTACCTATAAAACAAATCGAACGTTCTGTTAATCTGTATCGCGGGTGGTTTACGACGGGGAGACATCTTTGTCGGCCCTCGGGAAGTGATTCATCGACTTGGAGACCCGCACCGAAATTCCTAGACGTTGTTTTTACATTCTTATTTCTCTTGTGGGAATAACGGTGACATTATATCATATAATTAATATTCTGAAAATGCCGAATTCAGACGCAAAAACTTTATCCGTCGGTAATTGTTTTATTTAACAATTTTTTTTTTATTACTTGAACAAAGCAAACGGGCAAGCGCGTCAAAGTCTTCAACTTGTGCAGCAATCACAAATGTTACGGAGGTGTCGGGGTATCCTTTTCCGTTACGAGTTCTAAGATATGAATTATAACAGAACGTCAGACTCGAGTTCGATTTGACGTCCTCATAAACTTGACCCATTTCTTTGGTTTCGGTAGGGGGGAGGGGATTTTATGTGAGGTTTTACTCACTGAAACCCCATCGTTGGCCTATTTCTCCTGTCATTCACGCTTAGCATTAAATTTAAAAAAAAAACAGTAATGGTAATTTAATATCTATTCAACGATATCCACTGCCGACCTTATTTTGGCTTTCTATAGCTTTAGGATTAATCTGATTTTACTATATACATTATAACAATTTTTGATGTGTAAACTTTACAAGTTGTATGTTACCATTTAAAAAGTGTTTGAGTCAGAACCGACCGACTCCAGTTTCTCGGAAACGTGAACCATAACTTTAACTTTCAATTACTAAGATAAATGTTCGCGGACAGTTTTAATTATCATTTATATCTAACTTTAATTATAAACTACAGCAAACCAATCGTTAAGTACATAAATAATATTAATTTATCTTAAACCTCGCAAGTTTGTTTGAAATATTTACTTCATTTATTATCTTCACCGCCAAAATCGGTGTCAAAACACCTTCGTTCTGATACATATACTAAAATATTTAAGTAAACCTAACTAATATTATAAATGTAGTTGTTAGTTTGTTACGCTTTAACTCTTTAACGCCTCGACCGATCATTATGACATTTTGCACACACATTATCAAGGTTACGGAAGAGACATGAGGTACTTACCTTTTATTCATAAAATAAAACTTTTCGTGAGATACATAACCATACACCATCATCAGCAATATCGGTTGCCATGGTAATGTTTCATTTTTTGACAATAACAACTTTTTGACACATGTCGCCAATAATTCTAGTAATTCTAATAAGTTAATAGGTACGCGGTAACATCTTATAAAAATTACTATCGTGGAACATGAGAAACGAATGCGTGCGAAGCCGCAGGCAGCACCTAGTATTATGAAATTATATTAATAATTTCCAGCAATGAACTGATATAGGCTGATGATGAATGAAGTAATATAAAATTGACATCGCGTACAACGACACACTATCATGCTAAAATATCAAATAAACTCACTGAGATCGATGGAATAGTTTTAAAATTACATTAAGGCGATGAAACAAAAGACGGAAAACGAAAAAAATTCAATAGACACATCAACAGTTTTCCGTATCATTTTTTAGAGTTTTTATAACAGGACTAAAATTACTCTCCTAGAGCAATCTAATTGAATTAAAATCGCATGTGAATGTAGTATGCTTAGAAAATTCGTTTAGAGAGAGATGAGTCGCAGTATCGTTAATACATCGTATTTATTTAAAAAATTTGTTAGAATATATGTATTGTTTAATAGACAGGCTTGTATCTTATTAAAACAAATGTGGTTTATTGTTTACAACATTTATATACGTTAAAATCAAATGTAACTGCAATTTTATGTCCCAACAATTCCGAAGTGTCATTACCATAGACTTGGCCTTTAGTTGTCAACTGTCATTGTCATCTGCCAATCACAGCATCGCATAAGAGTGTCGCATAGATAATAAATGAAGCTTACAGTGTATATAATAAATTGGTCTAACATGTTGAAATTATAATAAATTTACAAGAAATAAAATCAACAATAAATTGTATTTCCGTAACCATAGAAAGCACAATGTTATTTTCTAAGACGTTTGATTTACAATATAAGATAATCGATGGCTGAAGCTTTTCAATAAGCTCGTTTATCTTAATTCTTTCTTAAACTACGTGTAAATATCAGAAGACCAGCGCAACATTGTTGTACGATCGTAGCCTTACATCCTTAAAAGTAATCTAATCACCTATGTTATTGTATGTAACTGTTTATTAGGTTGTTGTTATCGTGATAAGCGGAGCGTTTCGTTTCCAAAGTCACCGCTCAAATGTGCTCCAAAGACAATGACAGAACACATTCACACAAGTCGATAGGTGTAAAAATGATAGCGTAATTAAAATAATAAAAAAAATAGAATAGTTAGTGTTATTCACTGAGGCGTAATTATAGACATAAATACTACTACATTTTTGTATTATAGTATTATTAGTTTCAAATCAAAACCTAACTATTGTTATAAATGTGAATGTGGGATTGTTTGTTTGTCACGCTTTAATTCTTTAGATACTCAACCAATCATCATGAAATTTTGCACATACATTGTCAGGGTTACAGAACATGGCATGGGCTACCTATATATCAGGAAAATAAAACTGTTCTCGATGTACATAAAGCCTTAATTTACAATATCGGTCGCCATAGTAATATGTCACGGTTAGACAATAATCACTTTTTGATACATCTTACCTATAATTCGAAGTTAACGTACGCGGAATTATCTTACTAAAATTTCTTAAGAAAATGAGAAACGAATTCGAGCAATTGCAATTCAGGTTTCTATTGTTCAGTTCGCACTAATATACTATATGCCATTTATATAGAATTATTAAAAATTAAAGGCTATCCGTTAATAGCGCACAATGTAACTTCTACCTTAGCGAGTGTACGGCACTAGATCATCGCCTTATCTCGTTGCGCGGTGAATAACGACACGTTACATCGCGTTTAGTTTAGACTTATCCGACGGATAGGTTTATATGCCGTAGTTATTGAGAGACTCAACAACAATAATTATTAACAACGATTAGATTACTTGTAAAGTATGCCCGTGTTAATACTGTAAGCTACTATCGTCTATAATACATAAGAATAAGCTAAAGAACATATTTTTAACATTTATTTTAGCTTATTCTGTATCTATATATCAAGACCCTCCACCCGACTTCACAATAAAATGAACCAGTGCCGTGACGGCAAGCGGTGTGTCGCTTTAATAGCGCGACACCCTTTCAACTTCACCGATTCCATTTTGTGTGTGTGCCCATACTAATTTCAATTTATAAACAACTATATTATTTTGAAGTAATAAGTAATATACATCGATCTTAATTACGACACTATGTTTTTTTTTACTCTATATTTTTTACTAACTGTGCCTCCCGGTTTCACCCGCCATGCAATTTAATTTAAGCGAAATAATATTACCTACTAGTTATAAATTTTTTACAAAATAAAATTAATTACTGTAATTCGTAATAAACAACTTTTTTGGTAACTTTGGAACTTTAATTCTTAGATTTTTAATTGAAAAAGGGAAGATTTAAACAGAAACGTGCAACAGATGTTGTTGGCAGGCTCTACCATTGTTAAATCTGTTTAAACGACCACTGTCCATGCACTTAACCCGGATCTAGATAGAGATATAATTCAATATATTATATCCATGACACATATCCGTGACCTTATGACTGTTCCACTTAGCGATATTGTTTTCATTTTAAACTATTTAAAATAGGGCTGTGAAAAATTTCATTGTTTTTAGTTAATTTTAATGTTCACCTAATTTTGGTTTTAACATGAAACTATCTTAAGAAATTTTCATTTAATTGTTTTATTAGCAACTTTTTCGAAGTCATGCTTTATATTTTCGTTATTTAACCTTCAACACGTCGTATAGAATACATACAGAACAAGAATAAACTGAAATAAGCCTTTATGTATACATAAGTATTCTTCTGTATATTAACAAGACTCTATGATCAGCAACAAGCCCAACTGTCGTTGGTAGGCTTGGGTTTTTACAGATACATATCTATCAAAGCTTTGTAAGAGAAAAGTGTGACTTAAATGAGGATTTTATGATTAACGTTGAAAAAGGTATGCTTTGGTCGGACATGTTAAAACAATGAATGAAAGAAAATTGACAAGATAACTTTTTTAATAATTTCTTACATTTACTCGAATATTCATTATTTTATTTGAGTGTAACTAATTTTACGGCTTTTATCGCGTTTATCTTACGTCCTTGTTCCACAAGTTTCGAGTACTTTACGGCGCTCTTGGCCACAGGGGGGAAAGAGGTGCCAGACGTCCCAATATGAAAGTTGCTTCTTCTAACCGATAGCTAATGTTAATGTAATGTGAGAAAAAGTTTTTCGAAAATGTTTTGGAATTTACGAATTTTTCCGTAAAAAACTTGATTTACAAACGGTTTTCTTATTATTATTTTGGACAACCCTAGCTATTCTTGAACATAAAGAATACAGTAACCAACAAACGTCATAATAACACAACTTACGCTTTCGTTAATTGGTTGATCATACAGATAAAACAAAACTGGACATCGTACGCAGTCGAGAGCTTTGATTGGCAGATAAATAAAACATCAATTACATTTATTAAATTTATTGCCCTCGATAAATATGTATCTGAAAACCACCGCCATTTAATACAGACTATAAATAAAATTAATATTTAAAATTAAATAGTTTAAGCACAACTTAAAACAATAAACAATATACAGGTTGCTTACTCATTAAAATGAAATCGATAATTCTCCAACAGTTAATTGAAAACATTAAATAAGCAAACTACCCTCACGGCGGCGAATAAATCACGATATTAATTGAAGTCCATTGCGTGAGCCGACGTAGTTTCAATACGTTTCAATTGTACAGTGAATAAACTATTTCATTGGGGATTTGTATTAACGGGGAGATAATTAGGTATAAGGTTTGAACAATTCGAATTATACTGTAATGTAAACTAGACCAGTTATCTTTTGCATTGACAAGCCACGACTTGTATATATTTGGCTCTTCAAATTAAAGCCAATGGGCAATATAATTTGGAATCGAACATTCGTAGACCCCGCGGCGTTAGATGGTTACAGTGGACCACCAAGCGAGTGCTCATTTTGATATACCTTATTTTATTACTCTACAATATCAATATACATTTTATTCAATATAAAATAACTTATAGATGAAGTGTAAGTAGCAATAGCTGCTATTAGGCTGAATTCCAGTTCTTTGCGAACAAGCGGACCAACTGATGTTAAGTGAATTCTACCCATAGACATCAACAGGCAAATGTGTTGCAGATGCAGATGCAGTGATTAATGGACAAAAGAGGGGAAAGGATAATAAAGGTTTTTCCTACTCAACTGGACCAAGTCTTATCCTTCTCCCGTTCACATCCTATCCTTAGAAGGAAAGGTTGGGAAGGGGAAGAGGAATAAAATTAGGCTTCCGGCACCTAAGTCATCAGACGAAATGCAGAATACTTCTTCTTCACGCCTGTCTTCTGTGACTTCATGGTATTTCACCGGTCGAGCCAAGCCATTCGTGCAACAGATGTTGTTGTTGCGGGCTCTACCACTGTGAAAGTTTTAGTTTTTTTTCTTTTATAATTACTTCCTTATTTCAAAATGTATCGATTATTATTTTTTAAGTTAATTTCAATATTTTTTTTGCCCGTGAAGTACGGACAAGTTGCGGAAAATTTAAACTAACCGACGATTATCCAGCCTAAACTGAACCCTATTTTATACGTATCATATAGATCTATCTAACTTACATCGGATTTCAAATATACATTACCTTTGAGCCTATTTTAGACCTTTAGGAGTTGGATTTTGAATAATCCTTTGCTTAGTGTTCGCATACGTAACAACAAATATCTCTGTGCAGTGTCTAGGCCCATTAGTTTGAGCTGTGCGTTGACTAACAGCCAGTCAGTTTGTTTCTTCTTTTATACAGATATCTAGCAACGGAAACTTTGGGTCCCAACATATTGTACTTAGTTCGTAGTACTCAATATGGTTTTAGTTTTCATTTGTTTGTTTCAATAAATCTTTGAATTTGCCAAAAAATTAACAACATGAGCGATACGTGCGTGGGTAATGATACCGTACTTGTTTGCCATTAAATTATTCCGCCTTTAAGGAAATAGTGTCCTACCCACATACAATAACTCGATTGAGACCTTTAGAACAGCTACTGGGGCCCGCAGCTATCGATAGAGTACATCGCACACTCATTGCTTACAAACAGACGGACAGTCGAGTGGGTAACACTGGTTTGTTATATCGACAGATGTGACAGTGAGATTAGAAGAGTAATTACAATTCCTAACTCGGTCAGACATTTACTTTAAAATTTTAGAACTATTACACTACCCACACTACATTTATATTGACCGGTCTGGAGTACCGATCCCCTAAAGCAGTAACCTGCGCTACGCGTATTAGACATTCGTTGGTGTAATAAATATGTCACACTAAATTTAATGAATATCTCCTGTATGTTTTAATAAGTCAATTTTAAAAAACAACCAGACCCAGTCAGTAATAATCGAAAAAAGATTCCATTTGTTCTCGTCCCGGGACACCTCTCCGTCATCACGCTTTTTATAGCATAAGGGGTCAAACGAGCAACGGGTCTCCTAATATACATAAGTGATCACCGACACCTATGATCATCCGTAACACCAGAAACGCAGACGCGTTGTCGCCCTAATGAAAGACTACATTCTTAAAGGACCTTAAGTCGTATTGTTGTGTGAATACCGCTGGCGATAGATAATTCCGTAACGCGTGGCAAGATACGCGAAAATCGCATGGTAGTGGCATGCCCACCATCAAGATGGTTTGGTTGGTAGTTGGAGCGCTCGTGTTGAGTGATGACGAATCTCAGCGGCAGGAATTGTTCCAAACAGGTCTTCGGAATTACACTCCTCATGTATACAAATCCATCCCTATGGGTACTACTAATAAATCTTTGTTGTGTCACCAATCTGGTGACTAACGCGTCGCCTATCTCCACAGCCACTACTCTCTCATTATTGCTACGTAAATTGGGCTTTCATTCATTCAACATGTCCGAACCATCGAAGCATACCTTTCACAATGACTTCTTTCAGTATTGCGCAAGTTGATGCAGTAGCCATTTTCGTGTCACAATTTTTTTTCATCAATTGGCTTATAGCACCATCATTATAAATGTTTCAATAAATAAATGAACACTTTCGATCACTAGCCGTTGTCATGGAAACAGTAAGTGTAACATTATATTTTATTTAAACACACCTTTACATGTTACTTGTCATTCATTAACACAACCAAATGGAGTCACTCGACATAAGCCTAGTCATAGTCACATTGCCTTTTAAGATTTTGAAAGTCTTTGCCTTATATCTTTTGATGTTCAATTAGATTGGCCAATCATTTCTTTAAATGAATAAGCGGTTTTTTCATGGAAGAAGGTGACAAACCAGAAAACAGTTCTGAATAAAAGACGGCTATCCATAGGCATCCGCAACAAGCAAATGAGTTGCAGATGCGTTGCATACATTTAATGGACCAAGGAGGGAGAAAAAGATTTCTCTACCACGTCATATCCTCATCCCCTTTGCATTCTAGTATTATTAGGAAAGAACGAAAAGGAAAAGAGACTTGTAATTGGGCCTCCGACAACTCACTCATCAGTAGATACGCAAAATACTTCTACATTTGACAATCGCTACTGATTTCAAGGAAATGGAACCTTGATGACACCTCACTCATCATAAGTAAAGGTAGATGTTTAAATTACCTCAAATTCATGTCGGTATTCCGTGAGATTCGCTTTTCAACATAGTACTTAAGTTCATGATAAACAGTCAAAATTCTGTATAAGATAGAATACCCAAGAAGTTTAGACGCACTTGTTTGTTCAATTGGTATATCGCCGTCAAAACTACAAAGCCGACGTTAATAGTGATAAAAGGATGATTACGTAAAACATTGTGTCCAGTCGAGAGTTATCTTTAACACCTGTCTTCCTGCATTCATGCTAACCTCATTTGACTTTCAGCGTCGCGTAGGTGGCGTGTGAATTGGCCGTCCGTCGCGACCGCCTGTTAATTGTTCTTTGTACTTACCGTTCAAGTATTAATTGAAATTACAATGTTCGAAAGCGACTGTCTTCAGTTTCAAAACATTCCAGACGACTATCGCCTTACACTACAAGAAATAAGAAATTAAATCCCATAACAGTAAACTAAATTAGGTGCGCTTTATGTGCGCGTGGGTGTTCTTCAGGTTTGAAATATTGTGTGACAATATAGACACGTAATACTGATTTGGTGAAACCTGAACAGTCGAGGTTATTTCTGTTATCGCGTAGCCACTGACCCACTTTTATTATCTCCAGGATATCGAATAAAACCCGGATGTCAGAATGATATGGAACCGTCGTCACTTTAGTTTGACTCTTCTGCATACTGTAGCAGAGAAAAGACGCTTTCTAAGTGTATTGATTACTCAGATATTTCAGTAGTCTAGTTTACCCACATATTACAGTTAACACTGGTAGAGCCCGCAACAACAACATCATCTGTTGCACGAATAGGCCGACCCGACAGGTGAAATGCCACGACCTCGCAGAAGAGAGGCGTGAAGTAGAAGTATTATGCGTTTCGTCTGATTAGGAGGCCTAATTCTAGACTTCTTTTCTTCTTTTTCTTTTCTAACAAGGAAAGGAGGTAAAGAAGGAGGAGGGATTGTAGAGGATAGAAAGAAAATAAAATACTCTTATTTTTGTTAATCGCCTTCTCTGTCCATTTAAAATATGTAACGTATCTTCAACTCATTACCTTATTATGAATATCTCATTGCCCATGAGTAAGGGTTATTTAATATCAAATGATAAGCTTGCTCTTAGAAATATCCATCTATAGACATACATGGATATCCATCCAAGCAACTTTAGAAATCGACACGGTCATTAGAGCATAGAATAGAATTAAAATCAATAGTGTTACTTGATCAATTAGTAACTAGTTCAATTACAAACCAGTTCAATCAGAAAATAGTACAACAGTGTTACTAGTTCAATCAGTAACTTGTTCAATAGTATTACTAGTTCAATTACAAACTAGTTCAATCAGTAACTAGTACAACAGTGTTACTAGTTCAATCAGTAACTTGTTCAATAGTATTATTAGTTCAATTAGTAACTAGTTCATTAGTGCTACTAGTTCAATTACAAACCAGTTCAATCAATAACTAGTACAACAGTGTTACTAGTTCAATCAGTAACTTGTTCAATAGGATTACCAGTTCAATTAGTAACTAGTTCATTAGTGTTACTAGTTCAATCAGTAACTTGTTCAATAGTATTATTAGTTCAATTAGTAACTAGTTCATTAGTGCTACTAGTTCAATTACAAACCAGTTCAATCAATAACTAGTACAACAGTGTTACTAGTTCAATCAGTAACTTGTTCAATAGGATTACCAGTTCAATTAGTAACTAGTTCATTAGTGTTACTAGTTCAATCAGTAACTTGTTCAATAGTATTAATAGTTCAATTAGTAACTAGTTCATCAGTGCTACTAGTTTAATTACAAACTAGTTCAATCAGTAACTAGTTGAATAGTGCATACACATCTAGGTATAAATGTTATTTTAAACTAGCGACAGTACACAACGTTTGAATAAGTAAATAGTGATGACGTATTTAATGTAATATTTAAATAATAAATTATCGTCTCACCAAAATCATTGGTCGTAACATCCTTAACTGATCGCGAAGACCTTGACTTACAAATCATCATAATGAGACTGACCGATACGTGATTCGGCACTCATAGGCATAGAGTCATCCTTGGTGATTGGTGAGTCAAAATGCTACAACTACTACTAGTCCTGACGATCTTGATTCAATTTGACGTGCATTTCGATTTTACTCGGGTGATTTGTCAATGTACATGTTATCTAACATTTATAATTCCTGATCAAATAACAGAAGAGGGTTTAAATTTCTTATGCCATATCTTATACTATAAAACCTTAGTTATGTTCCTCTTTTTAATATCCATAAATGATTACGAGAAGCGATTTAGGTAACATTTTTAAGAACACTGAGTACGCAGACGAGTGAGATTTGAAATGTATAAAGCTTCTACGAAGGAGAAAGCAATAGGTAATATGGATTTAATAATGAAATAATTAACAAAATAATACTTGAATAATATTATTGAACCTTGCTCCCAACACATCACTAATATAGCTGATTATATATAGCACGTGTCATGATCAATTCGCACTTCATTACGGTCGCCGTGATTTTATAATAGCGGTCGATCACTGGACCAGTCAAAGACTAGCGGAAGTTCCATTGCCATCCCGTCATACCGGACAACGGAACTTTGCCATAACATTCATTATGAACGAAAATGTACAATATGTATTGTATTTGTTAGCCGTAGTGAGTCGCTCGTATTCATTGGGCGTTGACAATTTCATGGTTAGAACGTGAGTTAATGTTTCTAGGATGTTTTGAAGCGACTTCATGACTGTTGGTTTGAAATAAACCTAGCTAAATATATACAATACAATACAATAGCAGTATCCATTTTCGTTTTTTTCTGTCGTATATCGTAGTGTAAAATTTCCAGTCTCTGAGTTACAATCATCAACCATTATCATACGTCAGCCAATTACCACGAAACCTTATACGTGACGAACCTTGTAGCTAACCTTCCTGGTGAACCACCCTATTCTAGTCTACTTGTAAAAAACTTTGACACTTAGTTATTACTTAACTTTTAAAGCTGTAAGGTTCAATCCCTTCCAGACAGATGCGCCGAGGAGGCCTTGTTTTATAATACAGATAAAATTAAAACAACAATCTTCACCGCCATTTCAATTCCTCCAATTTACAATAACTTTATCGGAGCCATAAATTCTTCTAACCAGGTCACAAGTAAGATATCACGCGAGCGCGGACTCTAAGTTTGTTAATAAATTAACACAACAAAAGGGAAACAATTTCTGAAGCAATAATTCATCCGGTTCGAGGCTAGTCTCGGATCGCATTTAATTATTAACTCAATAAATTACATACATCATCCGATAGAATGGATTTTCCTGAATTCGCTCGAGCCTCGCGTATATCCTTGTATTTAAATTAATATTTAATCATTAAACAGATGGAATTCGTAGGCAAAATAAAACCCAATTTAAACAGCTAGGCACAATACAAGAGATGAAAACTAAATGAAAGCTCTTCAATTAAATTTACATGTTAATGCCGCTTAGATGCGATCCTTAAGTAGTATGCATTAAAAAGAGAAAAAGAATAAGGGTGGATGTTATGACTAGAATTGAGAAAGGTTTGCTTCGGTGGTTCGGGCAGGTTGAAAGAATGAATGAAGAGAGAGTAACGAAACAAAATTATGTTGCAAAAGTGAGTGGCAGCGTTGGGGAATGTCCAAGGAGAACTTATATCGATCAGTTTAGTGATATACTAAAGAAGGGTGATATAAGGAGTAGACGAGCTTGTATTCGTAGATGTATGGATGTAGAAGTAGCGAAAGAGGTGTGCCAGGCCCGCGCCAAATGGAAATCCATAATCTCTGCCTACACCTCTGGGTTACGCGTGAGCGTATATTTATTTATTTTATTACATTTAAGAAATGTAAATTATTATATTTTGTAATCTGATGACTCTGGTCAGGGCATGTGGACAAAGTCGTGAAATTTTCATAGTGTCATGAATTATTTGAAATTATTTGAACATTAGTGTGCAAATTATCAAACGAATCGGACATCATAAGTCAGTGAAAATCACGTCGTTTTTCCGCTGAGTAGTTAAATTCGCAATACACCATAGATGGTGACGGTACTATGAATGCTCTATATAGAATTACAACAAAAAAGACATATAGAATTAATTGGAAGAAAACTCACCGTCTAATTGTTTAGTTAAGGTAAATTTTATTACAGTTTTAAATCGAGTTTAATTAAAAATTTACGTTGTTTCATGTCTATTCGTTAATTATTTCACATCGCACGCCATAAATGCTTAAAGGAACATTGACCTCTGAGATGTACGCAACAAATTTAAATTTTTGCTGTAGTGAAGTAATTAAACTTTATGTTGTAGTATTCTTGACTTGTCCTACCACTTGAGCGGAATGAAAAAGAAAGACAAAATGAGTAAAAGAAAAGTTTAATTTTATAGAAGAAGGTGGCATACGAGCAACCGGTTCACCTGATATTACGTGACTGCTACCCATAGACATCTGCAACAAGATACTGAGTGGCAGATGCGTTGTCTACCTTTAACGGGTGGAGGAAGGAATAAATAAAAGTAATAATCCTTTTCCTGTCCATCCCTTAACCTTCAAACACTTGATAAAATTGTTAAAAAGTCCAAATTCTTTATTAGAATGCATTGGGAAATAAAGGAAACCAAAATTAGGCCTCGGTCACCTCATTCGTCTGACGTAACACAGTATGCTTCTACTTCACGTCTGTCTTCTGTGGGGTCGAGGTATTTTGTAACAGATGTTGTTATTGTTTCCGTTTCATTAAACATTTTTGAGCCCGTAGTTTCTCTCAAATGCTTTTCAGAGCTTTTTCCTATTGACTTAATATTTAATTAAGTGTGTCCTTATGCAAAACACCAATTAACAATCAATAGTTATGAAGATTTAGTTAGCAGTCTAGTCTAGAAAGCTTTTGTTTGCTATTTCTGCAGATGTCTATGGGTAGTTATCACTTGATATGCTTCCTGTCACCATCTTCTTAAAACTAATACAATTTGTTATTGCAGAAGCAGTGAATCGGGGGGAGTGTCACTAGGGGCGCACCTGGTGTGCGCTAGAGTCGCCGGACTGACCGACAAACAGCGAGCAATGTGCCGATCGTCGCCCGCTGCGATAGCCGCTGTTGGAGACGGCTTGAGGTGAGAGAGAGCCACGCTCCCGACATTCAATGTGTCGAAACTCGTGCCAATTGTATTTCAATTTGTATTTATGATAAATTAAAAAAATATCTAAAAAAGTATTAACAAAACAAACTACAAATGTAAATGTGAGTTTTTATATTACACCAGCGAAAGTTAAAAGTGTGTTCAAGAGAAGGTGGCAAAGAAGCAAGCGATTCACTTGATATTAAATGTCCTCTACCCATAGACACCTGCAACAAGCTAATTAGTTGCAGATGCGTTACCTACCTTGAATAGACATAGGAGGGGGAGGAGAGGAAAAAGAAAAAATATTTCCTTTTCCTATACATACCCTCACCCCTCAAATCCTCTTCCTCGTCTTATCCTTTCCTTATTAGAAAAGGATGGTAAGGGGAAGAGGGCTAGATTTGGGAAACATCACTCATCAGACGAAATTCAGAATACTTCTATTTCACGCCTGTCTTCTGTGATCTCGTGGTATTTCAGTCATAGCCAATCCATTCGTCCAGCAGATAATGTTGTTGTTGCAAGCTCTCCCATTACAATAAAAGGATGTTTCCTATTTTTATCCACCCCCCACAATAATTAACAAATCTTTATTATCTAATAATATAATAATATCCTAGGACATATTCACACACGGCCATCTGATCCCAAACTAAGCAGAGCTTGTGCTATGTAAACCAGATAACTGATATACTACATATACTAATTTTCTTTTGTAAATACATACTTAAATAGATAAATTACACCCAGACTCAGGAATAAACAGACATGTTCATGCACACAAATGTTTGTCCTGGGTGGGAATCGAACCCACGACCTGCGGCGTGAAAAGCAAGTATCTTACAAACCACGCCAACTGGCCCGTCAACAAACCACGCCAACTGGCCCGTCTAAAAGAGAGTCTACTTAAAACCAAACATTATAATTTTATGCGAAAAACGGATACAATAAATGTCGTAAATATTATACTTACGAAATATCGTTGCAGAATGGCATACGCCGAGTGCCGGGAGCAACTCAACGGGTACAGGTGGAACTGCTCAGGGGTTGGTGATGGAAATGATTTCGGGCACGTCATGCCCTTGGGTAAGTAGTAAATTCCCGGTAGTATCGTTTCGTATCACATGAAAAGCTAAGTAACCAATCCAATTACGTAATCATCACGAATATTACACAGCAATTTTTGTACGATTAGGGTATCATAAAAACTCCGATTGGTATAATTACTATGGCCCTAGAATATCCACAAGATGAGCCGCTGTATTGTCAGAATTCTAAAGGCCTCTACACACCAAACCCGCCGGTCCGCCGGACAAAGTCGGGAGTTGTCGGTGTTGAAGCCTTAAGAAGGATAACTAAATATCTTTATGATCTGTTATCTTTTACAACATTTATTATACATGCTGCGTAAATAAAAGTACTATTAATAAATAATAAGTAATATTGGACTATAAAATGTCAAATTTTATTCATTTAAGTACTGTACTTAATATCAGATATAATTGTACATAGTTTTTTTTGTGATGACTGGTCATTGTTTACTTAGAAGAGGCATTTACCCTACTCCGGGCTCGAGGCGGCAGGGCGCAGAAAGCAACTTACCAAAGCCTCTTTAAGAGTAACTTAGTTTAAGGACGCCCTCGGATGAGGGAGCCTCGGCTCGAGACGTTACTTTATTATTATAACTGGATTGGAGTTGTATATACTAAAACTTTAAGTATATTGAAAAAGTTGTGAAGGAAACATCGAAGAATGGCAACGAAAGTCGCGTATAGGGTATTTCGTTGACAAGGGTTGATATATAGATGTGTTAAGAGCAGCACACTTTATCTTTGTGCAAGAGGCGCAAGTATTGATGACCTATACGATGGTTATAATGATGAAATCGTTTTAAAACTTAATCTTTATATGTTAGAACAAACATTTAATTATTTATGTAAATTATAATATAATTGAATAGTGGACGAAGATGCCATTGGTTCAAGTTCAATACAATATTGTTTTCAGTTCGTGATCGTCAACGCCCACTGATTCGTGATCCCTAAGTAATATATTGCCGATCTCACTGTCGACACGTTTTAATACAGGGTGTTACAACAATAATTTGTTGCCAACATCAAATAAATTCTTAATCGGATGATATGCGATGATACTATACCAAAAGAAGCAGACATGTCATTAGCGGTCGAAAAGAGAAGACTCGAAAACGTCCAATTCGGGACTTTTTTCTTTAGAATAGAATTTGAAGATTTGTACATAGCATTCTCGAAATTAGGAAGCTAAAACCCAATAGCTCTATTCTCATTATGCTAATCCTGACCCCGTTTGAAATGAGAGTGCGTAAGAGCAAAATACGTTTTGAATTCGAGGTCATAGGTAAACCAATAAATGCACGTTTGACTTTCAAAGACAGATGAGTCGTCGTCGTCGTCGTCGTCGTCTCAGCCGGTATTTGTCCACTGCTGGACGTAGGCCTCCCCCATTGATCGCCACAAAGATCGATCCTCTGCCACCCTCATCCAGTGGGCTCCCGCAACTTTGACCAGATCATCGGTCCATCGTGTGGGAGGCCTACCTACGCTGCGTCGACCTGTACGTGGCCGCCACTCTAGGACCTTTCGGCCCCATCGGCCGTCCGTTCTGCGCGCAATGTGTCCGGCCCATTGCCACTTAAGGTTTGCAATTCTTCGGGCAATGTCGGTTACCTTGGTTCTACTGCGGATCACATCATTTCTGATGCGATCCCGCAGAGAGACTCCGAGCATTGCCCTCTCCATTGCCCTTTGAGTGACTTTGAGCCGTCTAATAGTGCTTGCAGTAAGGGGCCACGTCTCAGTACCGTATGTCATCGCTGGCAACACACATTGGTCAAAGACCTTAGTCTTGAGACACTGCGGTAAATGTTGGGACGAGAGGATATCCCGCAACTTCCCGAACGCTGCCCATCCGAGTCGGATTCGGCGATTGACCTCCTTCTCGAAGTTGGACCTACCTAACTGGACAGTCTGTCCCAGGTAGACATACTCGTCAACAACTTCGAGAGTACGGTCTCCGATCGTTATTGGAGTGGGTGGAACATGGATATTCGACATAACTTTCGTCTTATCCATGTTCATCTTGAGACCCACTCGTTCGGAGGCTATATTGAGGCCGTCGAGCATTATACCGAGTTCCTCCATGGTCTCAGCCATGACTACAATGTCATCGGCAAATCGCAGGTGGGTGATGTACTCGCCGTTGATGTTGATGCCGAGTCCTTTCCAGTCCAGGACCTTGAAGACGTCTTCCAACGCCGCGGTGAAAAGTTTCGGGGAAATAACATCTCCCTGTCTTACACCGCGCTGCAGTTGGATAGGCTTCGTGTCCTGACCCTGTACTCGGACTGACATAGTGGCGTTTTTGTACAGACACCTCAGCGCTTCGATGTACCTGTAGTCGATTTGGCACCTCTGGAGAGACTGCAGTACCGCCCAGGTCTCGACCGAATCGAAGGCTTTTTCGTAGTCCACAAACGCTAAGCACAGTGGCAGGTTATACTCCTCGGTCTTCTGTATAACCTGCCGCAGCGTATGTATGTGATCTACGGTACTAAAGCCTTTACGGAAGCCGGCTTGTTCGGGAGGCTGGAAGTCGTCAAATCTGCGACCGAGACGATTAGTTATGACCCTCGAAAACAACTTGTAGACATGGCTCAGAAGTGAGATGGGCCTGTAATTCCTCAGTAGGGTATTATCACCCTTCTTGAAGAAAAGGACCACCACACTTCTGCTCCATGCCCGTGGCATATGTCCCTCGAGGATGACGGAATTAAAAAGCTTTTGGAGAACCTTAAGGCCTGGTTCTCCAGCTGCCCTCAATAATTCCGCTGTGATTCCGTCATCCCCCGGTGCCTTATTGTTCTTCAGTTGTGTGAGAGCCATACCAATCTCGTCGAGACTGACGTCCGGGATATCTTCGGTATAGTGTCGAGTTAATCTGGCTCTTGGGTCTTCTGCCACGTCCATGACGGGTTTCTGCGATGCTGTGTATAACTGTCCGTAGAACCTCTCAATCTCACTCAAGAGCTCTGGTTTGGAGGAAACAACTCTGCCATCCTCAGTCTTCAGCTTTGACACCTGACTTTTCCCAATAGACAGATCTCGGGCAAACACTTTGGAGCCCTTGTTCCGCTCAATAGCCTTTATAACACGGTTTGTGTTATATTGCCGTATATCGTGTTTAATGCTCTTCGAAATCTGCCTATTTAGTCGCCGGTATCGTTCCGCATCATCTGAAGAGTGCAGAATCATATCTCGCCTTACCTTCATGAGCTCAAGAGTGTGGTCTGAGAGCCTCTTGGATGCTTTCGTACGGTGGGCCTTGAAGAACTTAGAACCCACTGTCTGAACAGCCTGTACGAATCCGTCATTTAGATCGTCCACGCTACTCCCCAGGCAATCAAACTGGTTATGGAGTTCAAGCTGAAAGCTTTCGGGACTTTGGATATGGATGGGTGCTGGCCGGAGCGTAGACCTTATCAGCCGACTTCGCTCAAGCTTTACGTTGATATTCAATGTGCCTCGGACTATTCGGTGATCGCTCCCGGTTTTAACCGCATTGATCACTGAGACATCATTGAATATTTGCTTCTTCGTCGACATGATAAAGTCTATCTCATTTTTAGTAGCACCATCGGGACTCATCCAGGTCCACTTCCTATGCTCTTGCTTCTTGAAGAAGGAGTTCATCATGTAGAGTCCCTCCTTCTCCAAGAAGCCGGCCAGAAGGCAGCCCCGGTGGTTCCGGTGTCCATATCCGAAATTACCCACTCGCAGCTCGTCTCCATACCGCTTGCCTATTTTCGCGTTGAAGTCCCCCATGACAATGGTGTAGTGGGTTTTGTAACTATGTATGGCTCGTGATATATCCTCATACATAGTTTCCACCTCGTCGTCGGAGTGCGTCGAAGTCGGTGCGTAAACCTGTATGACCTTCAGTGAATACCGTTTGGTTATTCTGAGTATCAGGTACGCCACCCTAGTCGACACACTCTCGATCTTCACCACATTGTTCACAAGGGACTTGTGGACGATAAACCCGACACCACCTTGAGACTGTTGGTCTCCTTCCCGGAAGAAGAGCAAATTACCGGACTTGAGGATTATCGTGTCCTCCCCCTCTCTTCGGACTTCAGATAACCCTATAACGTCCCATCGTAATTTGCTCAATTCTTCTTCCAACTCCGCGATCCTCTCGTGCGTCCGCAGTGTGCGCGTGTTTAATGTTGCCAGGGCCAGTTGTCGTCGATTGTGGTAGCCGTATCTCCGCCGGGGATTCTTAGCACCCCCTGCCCCGCCGTTATCCTGACCGCTACCGTGGCCAGGGGCGGCGGAGCCGCCGGGTACTGGGGGCCATGTTTTCTTTGCCGCAATCATTAGGGGGGTTATGCCGTAATCGCCACGCTTGGCAGGCGGGTTGGCGATCGCAGTATGTTCCACCATATACTTAAAGGGACGCTGCTGCCCGTCCTCTGGTGGTTTGGACGCAGTTTAACGACTAGTACCCGGGTCGATGAGATGAGTACCATTTGAATATTTTTACGCCTTAAAACTTTGTGTAAAAATCAATTAAATTCTATTATCGTTACTTTGTCCAGTAATTTAAAATGTCTTAAGTCTTCTGTTGGTTAACAATTAAAAACTTTATATTAGCCTCAGGACATTTCTTCTCGGTCACAAAAACTTATCCTCGTTTATGTATTTAAAAATAGAACACGCTGTATAACACCGTGATATTCTCTGTCCCATTCTGTCATAGGTTAAACATATTAATCACAATTAATCAGCAAGTCATCGATACACAACGTTATCGTTGATTTGCGACCGTAAAACGGAACCTTTATTAACATGTATTGCGTCGAGCCAGCGCGATTTGTTTCCAATAATTTATTGTTTACATATTTGCATAAAGACAATGTAATTGTAGTTCGTAAGCTATATATTAATTTTATATAATGTAATAATAAATTTTTTCTATGTATACAGTTGAATATCGCCATTATTGCAACTCTACTTGTATTATAAAAGACATTTACCATGTTGTAACTCAGCAATATACTTGGCGGTACTATCCCAGAGTCGCTTTTTAATTTATTTCATGAAACATGATTAACAATTTACTTTAGGCGATAAGTAGCAGTATTCTCTTGAGTGTTTATAAGGCTTCATAGCATTTGTAGATGCCCATTTTTGTTTACACCTGAAATCGGATCAATCGTCAATAATAGGCGGCGGTATATTCGGCATAAAATGGTCACTAGATCCGGTTTATGTACATACATTAATTGTATTAAACCAGCGCAAATCCGGCAAAAAAACACGGTCTAACGTCCAACAAAAACAATAGACAAGCGCGGGTATTAGCTAGAAAGAAATGTTCAAATGTTAGATTCATAATCTGTTAATATAACGAGACGAGTGACGAGGACGAGGATTCCTTTGATACAAAGTGATCATCCCCTTCCCCCTCCAAGTACCTCCACAATACTCGAGGAACTGCAAGTGCGTCGTCAGATTTTAAGTGAAGTAGCACTAGTAACGTTATTAAAGTACTACGCTTTCTAGAATGACCAGCTTAGAATAATCATTAAAGACAGATGAGTACTAACAGCAAATTATGCAAAACAGGAATTTCGCTGAAAACGGTACGGTTAATTCCATATGGACCAGAGTTCTGGATAGCTATAGACTTCTAAGTCACCAGTTACCGGACTAAACACCGGTGTAGATAATATTTATCTTAATTAGGTTAAAAGCCACTGAAATTTTATAGATTAAACTAACCTAGGAATTTAACTAAGTGTGCAAGATCCTAGTACGCGAATTAGTAAAACAAATTACAAGACCAATATAGGTAACGAGCGTTCATACACTTTCAACATCACTCACACGGTCAAAACAAAACATACAAATAAATTTTACTAACAAATTCATATCGTCATCCCGATCACACATCAATCAAACGACCAACAAACTCTCAACTCAATATCGCTGGCACTCGACCACTCAACAAACAAACAAATTAGCCGCATTGAGCCATAAAGTCACAGAGTATAAATAAATTCCCGTCCCGTATTATTTACATAAACATTTCGATGGATTTCAATGGCTACCTGATGTTTATACGCTTAAATCAATTCACAGCCCTATAGGGATGGCAGTGTTATGAAACGGCGGTTAGCGCTTTACTTATATAAAATGTTGAAATAATTGATTTTACGACCTGGCCGATGGCAAACAGTTGGCTTAAGGTTTCAATACGAAAAGCAGTAATTTTAGAGATTGCACACATTGAGAAGAGATTTTACTCTGTAAACCTGACCACTGGTTGTTTGAAACTAGGTCTGGTTTTAAAATTCTAGATTTTCGTTCTAGACCATTATTTTTACTTAATCGCGGTTACACCCTATTCTTATATTATACAAAATGAGAAAAAATCTCTAGGAATTACAAGACAATATTTAAGTTACAAAAATATTAGGTAAATTAAAGTGCATTAGTAATATAAATCTTAAAAATATAAATAAAATTATCTCCTTAACGTAACCCCGTCTTATACAATATAAAATATATATATAACAATAGTGCATTTAAAATATTTTTTACTGACAACCCTAAGTAGTCAACAATCTGTCATCTTAAAACGTCGAAATGAAAACAAAATGGCAGCCGGTCGGGAATCACTCTAACATGTCCATCAATTAACGCGTCTGTGAATTAAACAATTAACTCCCAGCGAACATGACGGGCTATTATAAGCTAATATTGTACGTCGGCCTGTACTTTGTTTAAAAGCAAATATACACCGAAGATTCGGGACTTCTTCAACAATGACACGATTGCTAAATACCCTCCCCAATTATACGTCATTCGTCTTTAATGTACACCACATCTGTCATTGTAATGTAAAGGTGAGGTTTGTGTGTGTAAGACCTCAAAACTCACGATGATACCTGGCACTCTGTGCTGACCCGAAACCTCATACGGAAACATAAAACATACAATAAAACAATAAGCACCTCCAAATACTTATCACAGTCAACAATGCAATAGTCAATGCGGTTCACGTATAGGCTTGATTAACCACAAGCGCAAGTGTGATACACTTCCATAACACCCCATAAATCACCTGAGAAAGATGATAAAGGCGTATGTTGATGATACGGCTGGACCGATTTTGATGTAATTTTTAGGAAATCATCAGATTGCCCTAGCAGGTGTCATAGTCAATCAATATAAGTACTACTTGCGCGAAGCCGAAGCGGATCACTACGTTGTCATTACGTTTAATGGATTTCCATAGTTTTATTTTAAAGGCTAACTGACTAATGACTCAAATAGACTTACGTTTAAGGAATCTATTAATTTAAAAACTTTTAACCTGTAACAAGTTGACTATCGCCAGAAAGTACCGTTATTAGTTTTTCGAATTTATAATACACAAAAACTTATCACAAATAAAGAAATATAAATAAATAGCAAAAAGTACAATATTACAAACAATACGACTTGTTTCCGATTCATGCAATCTTTATAAAACAATTCAAGTTCAAGTTAATTCAGTTACTCGTTGATGTCTTTTGTATGGCGTGTAACAAATCAATTTGTTTGAAGCAATTAAATGATATTTGGCATTATTTTGCAACTTGTTTGAAGAATTTAGATATAAGATACAGATATTAATCTATTTATATACAAAAGGTAGACATAAAAATAATAATAAATACTTATGATTGACTTAAAAGGTGTACATACACGGGTAGTTATTCAATACAAACTTACCTTATATACTTTAGACGTTTAAGGGGTGGAATTTATAAAAATCCCATCTTAATGCTGGCCTACGTAATATTAGATTTATCTTTCTCTTTATCTCAATGTGAAATTTCAGGTCTCTAAAACTGGTGGACATGGGGCTGTGCGTTGATATATCAGTATCAGTCAGTCAGTTCCTTCTTTAATTTACTAACATACAAAGAAGAACTTCTTTAGCATATGATTCGTATGAAGCCAATCTAGAGCGGCAGACATGTTCCGAAGTTCCAACTAACTTATGCATAGAAACTAGTCTTCGTTTCGCTCTAATAAATTCCCGATAAAATGAATTACACATTGCTTATTACTTTTGAATCAGGAATATAAATAACGAGTTCCTCAGAAGAAATCTTCGATAAATAAATATGTAACGTATTATATATTAATTGTATTCAGTAATAAATTCGAACCATTAGTCAGTTGTAGTTGAGCACCCCTGCACAATACAAACACAAGTCAATTAGTACCCCGCTTATAAATCACGACGTCGACGTGGGTGTGATATCACGCCCGCTGCTTTATTTCTTTTTGTAAACTTGTCACACGTTTTAATTGTTTTTGTTTTTCTTGTCAATGATTTTGTTTCATAGAGTACGGACAAATTGAAGCGAAAATGTTTTTAATGAGTGAATTTAGATAAATTTTTGGTGTAATTTAATTCTAAAACCGGATCTAAGATAAAAAAATTACCAGATATCATGACTTACTGAGTAATTGTATCATTACTACCCGCTATTTTCACACGTAATCTATACTGTTTAGGTTTTGACTACAGTTTTAACTGTCGCCTGCCTGACCCCATCCTGGGGAATAATTGGTTGTACTTAATTCTTTTTTTATTAGTGTGATCAAAGACAACTCCGTCCGACACTACATATCGCTAACCGGCATTCATGTCTTCTGTGTTATAAGAATCCAGCTTTTTTGTGTGACTTTTTGCCTAGAAGATGTATGTACAGCTACACCGGCCTCGAGGCATCAGGGCGCAGAGGGCGCCTAGCCTAAACCTCTTTAAGAGTAACTAAGCTCAAGGACTCCCTCCGTAGAGGGAAATAATCCAGCGCTGATTTCCATTTCAGTGGAACGATCGCCCTCTTCCGTCTTCATGGAATTCTACCGTCTGTTGTGACGTGTCTAAGTTGTACAAGAAATATATAATAAAAAGTTGTTTGTACGATATTTTCACACCCACCAATTGACACTATCAATCAATACAATCATAATTAGCTGAATTAACATCACATTATAATAACAAGCTGTTTCAATTAGACTACGGCGTGACTCAATTCAACTACTTCCGAAACACGTTTATACGATCTTAATATGTCCAATCACATTGACATTTTATGTGAAACTACTGCGTTTGTAAGTGATGTATAGAGATGAATCTATACTAATAAATAAATCTGTAGAATAGTATGTCTGTAATATAAATTTTTTAAATTTTGTTTTAAATTTTATACCCCATTGACATTAATTCTACCATTTTTTTGTATGTGCCTGTATGTATATCTGTTACGACGATTTAAGTTTAGAATGACTTGACCGATATCAATGTAAATTAGTACATTGATTGCGGAAATTATAGACTGTATAAAATATCCGACCCTAATGGTAACAAAAATAAACTGTTCCCAGGGGATGGGAAAAAACATAAAGCATCATTCTCAATATCGGTTGCCATGGCAATTTATAATTATTAAAAGTTATAATGTTTTATCGATAACAACTTTTTGCAACACTTTATAATTCGATAAAAATTACCAGCAATAAAATACGAAACAAACGCGTGCGAAACCGCGGGAAATAGATTTCACTCAAGCTTTTCTGTGTTTAAAATAATCTAATATTTGACAACTGCAAAAGCAATTGTCTTATCACTTGAGGTGTAGGTCATAGGAACAATATTGTTACTCATCATTATCAGTTAGAAGAAGACCATTGATAAACTACCACCCAAGGACAAAGGTATCTTGCCATTCTTATCAGATAAACTCCTTACTTTTGTCACGCAGCAACTTTATTTTTGTGGGTGCCAAAATGCTTAAAAAGTCCACTAGTGGTAGAGCTTGCATTAACAACTTCTGTTGCATGAATAGGCCGACGCGACCGGTGAAATAGAAGACAGGCGTGAAGAAGAAGTATTCTGCGTTTCGTCTGATGAGTGACGTGTTTGGAAGCCTAATTCTATTCTCCTTACCATCGTTTTCAATAAGGAAATAATATAGCAAAAGGAAAGGAATCCTTTATTTAAAAAGGCAACACTTCCTATGGGTAGCAGTCACTTAATATCCGGTGAACCACTTGCCACCTTCTACTGTAAAAAAATAGGTCCCGACAAGTTACTTCTGTCACAAGTAGTGAAGATTTATATACAGTTCATGAGAAAGATAACTTATACTTAATATTAAATCTTAAATTACAGGTTTATTATCAAAAAAATAATAACTCCATTTGATATTCAAATGCATTCACCGAACCCCTTGAGATTGCCCACGCGCTACAACTTAATAATAAAATTAACATAATGCATAAGTCATCACTGCGGCATAACATCGTCCATGTACTAATTGACTTATTAAAATGTCACCACTCTTGTGTTACTTGATAAATGTTCCACGGCGGCGGACAAGCTCCTCGTGTATCAATGGAATATGTTATAATGTACATTACATCCTAAATAATATTATAAATGAGATTGTATTTGTTTGTTACTCTTTAACTCTTTAAACACTCAAGTACCTACACATAAAGTTAATATTAATAATGCTATTTTAAAATCGATTTTTAATTATTTATCTTACCATTAAAAAGCTATTTTATATAAAAGTAACGTGTAATATTAAAATGTACACAAGTAACAGTTAATTAAAAAAAACCGGCTTTTGTACAATTATCATTTATCACGTCATCATGTTCCCTATGACACTCCGGAGAATAATACATATCTAATGACACCACACGTCAAAATCGGTCAATCTATTAAGGTTACAGGAGGTCACAATGGAACAGACAGCCGAAAATTGTGTATACATAATAGTGTAAAAAAATCGACGCAACGCAACGTAGGTAGGCCAGGCCACGTTAAAAACAAAATGTATACCCCAAAAAGCATAACACATATGCTTTTTACATGTTTCAGAAGGTGATTTAAATTTAAATATCATAAAACTTATTGTCAATTTTTTTCAGGAAGTAAATCTAAAAGTAACTCTAAGGCTTAACCAACGAGTAGAAGTTACATTTTAATCCGACATCATCGGACCTCTTGGACGTTTTAAATTAAGATCTGTCTAGTTGCAACGATGCCATTGAGGGTTATTTATATTTATACTAGGTCTATCATCATGCAGACATCTAATTATAAGAAAATTAGTGAGATGTGGTGTCAATCATTTTGATATAGTTCATAATAGAGTGAATTAAGTTGTGTAATGTCCTCGTTAGAAAATATAATATCAACGCAATACATAAGTAACCCCTTCCTGTATTAGACGTTGTTTACTTCGAAGATAATATATTAGTATGTTTTAATATATACAATACGAAGAGTAGCATAGCGGTCGAAAAGTCAACACTCGAAAGCGTCCCAATTGTGAAGCTTTTTATATAGCTTACGTCATGTGTTTACATTTACGCTTAAATGTTGGCACTTCACACTAGCTATCCTCTTTTTTTCTTATTATTTTAATTACACTATCCTTTTCATACCAGTTCATACGTGTAAATGTTGCTATCACTGTCCATATATATATTTGACATATTAGATTTGACAAATATTTGATTGTCTTATAACGTTGTCCGCGGTACACCTGGACAATGACTTTATACCATTTAGTCGTAATATAAATACTTCTCATATTATTATAATGAGTTTAATGTTGGTTTGCGGGACATTATTACAATAGTGCATGTTTTCCAGCGACGCGAGAGGCAGCCTTCACGTACGCGATCACGTCTGCGGGGGTGACGCACGCGCTGAGCGCGGCGTGCGCGCGCGGTGACCTCCCGGCCTGCCACTGCAACTCCAACAGGTAGCATTAACCGCCTACCTCTGTAACTCCTATTTCACGAATACACAGACTCGACGCGAAAATACCCCACAAGAGTGAAGTATTGAAGACCCCTCTTTCTCGTATTCTTTTATTTCTTTGTTACCGTACAACGATGTGACCAACGAAAACAAAAGGTCAGTACATTGCGATGCCACTATACAGTGGCACAACTTATCATGTTAAATTTTACTAAGGGTTTTTTGAATTTGTTTTTCTGTATCTACGTAACGTACATATATGTGACGTAACGTTGCAATGTAATTTTCACTTGTAAACTTGTAAATATCAGATCGACTTGAAAAGCAGTCATATAAAGGACTAATGACAATACATTTCTTAGTCAAAACAAAGTAAAGTGAAATTTACTTTCCAATTAGAATATAAAAAATCATCATAAGATTGGCAATAGAGCCACCTAGTAGCAACAATAGAAAATGAAACGGAAACTGCGTGTCTTACACAGTATAATCGATTATTTTATGTACAAAATATTTCATTGCATATTGTTTATAGTTGTGATAGTATTTGTCTCTTGTCTATAGGAGACGAATGACCGGCCCCTCAGAGCAGTTCCAGTGGGGCGGCTGCGGGGAGGCGGCGTACGGGATGAGATTCGCGCGGAGGTTCCTGGACGCTAGGGAACTGGAGTCGGACGCCAGAAGCCTCATGAACCTGCACAACAACCGGGTCGGCAGGAAGGTGAGCGAGGTAGATGTCCTTATGTATGCGGTGAAAGTGTGAGTTTTGTTAACGGTAAGAAATAAATAATGTGCTGTGTACACATGAAAAAAGGAAACATAAACGATAGAATCATATCTGGCCACTAATTCTTTGTGACTAAATTGTGAGAATATTGCAAAGAAATAAATTAACTAATAAATACATAAAGAGGAGTGACTCAAAGATTAAGAGAAGATAACGGTGATATCGGAGTCCAGTTCGAATGTATTACAATTCCAGACATTAATAGAATTAAAGATTAATTCAATTGAAGGTTACAAATGAAATAACATTACGCTAATTGTAGATTAAATGGAAACGCACGAAGTGAAATAAGCGGGCGGACGTACGTCTGTTTACATGATTGCACAGATAAAGCTGTAGTAATGCTGGAGTAGGCTGGTCATTCGATGCTATTATAGCCTTGTCCGTGACTACTGCTCTGGTCCATTGCAGTGAACTTAATACATCTTTTATATACAACCAGAACTACTAAAACTTGTATACATGCAATAACTATTCCTAAATATAGGAATAGTTTAAATTAATAAGTTAAGAGCCTTTTCGTGAATAATTAAAGCAATCGGATGTGTCCCTGACTCAAACACGTATGCAGAATAATAATTAAACCATGAGTTTTTTATACTTGTTTATTCGTACATCTCCTACGTATGTATTAACACGGTTTTTTTTTAATTAGGAGAAGGTGGGCAAGCATTTCACTATATTAAGTGACCGATGCCCAAAGCCACCAATACCGACCCAATGAGTGGCAAATGGGTTGCATATCTTTAATGGACAAAAGGGAAAAAATGATTATTCAATTCCTATCCATTCCCTCCCCTGTCAAATCTCCTTCCCCTTCCGATCCTTTTCTTACCATAAAAGGATAGGTAGGGGAAGGGATGAGAACCAGAATATCACGCAGAATTCCCTATTCCTCCATTCAACTAAATAATAGGAATGAAGGACCCCTGGTCGTAAAAGCATCTCACAGTTGACTCATCTTTATTAAAAAAAAACATCAAAAGTTGCTCTGAAGTTTATACTTACGAAACAAGTACACCCTATAATATACAACAACGTATAAACATATATAAATCTCTATGGTATGCCAATAAAATCGTTAAAAATACGAACAGATTACAAGCTTCGTAAATAATTAAGCAGCCTCCAGGGGCTTTATTAACGGCGTAAGTGGTGAGAACCTTCGGAACATTGAATTACGCGAACGCACAGTCGAATTATCGTTTTCGTTTTATAACGAACTTGCAAATCTGAGGACTTTCCTTTTACTTTTTTTCGGTGGCTCGTTCAACACGCAACGGTTATCGTGAACAGATAAAAAAATGCTTACGTCGTTTATTTAAAAAATTAAGAAACGTTGAAGTCGTCATTATTATTTTTTTATTTTAACCGGTTATTTGCTAATAAATAACAGTTACCGGTCGGTATTTCGTAGTAAGTTTACTTTTTATAGTATCTTTTAGGGTTCCAATCTCAAAGGGTAAATCGGGACCCTATTACTAAGACTTCGCTGTCCGATGTCTATCCGTCTGTCACCAGGCTGTATCTCATGAACCGTGACAGTTAGATAGGCAAAGTTTTCACAGATGATGTATTTCTCTTGCCGCTGTAATAACAAATACTAAAAAGCTTAATAAAATTAATAAATAAAGGGCATTCCCATACAACAAACATGATTTTTATAGATAATGGTACAAAACCCTTCGTGCGCGAGTGCGACTCGCACCTGGCCGTTTTTTACTACAGTTGACGGTTCAATTGTTTTTATTTGATCAACGGTTTTTTTTATTTGTGTTACTCTGAAAATACACCTGTTATATGTTTCCGATGTATCAGCCACAACCAAGGTTAATAATTTTCACCTTTAACCATCATTGTGTTATCACATGATGTCGTCCAATTGTATCGCCTCTCTTAGTCTATCGTCAGGTTAACAATTTGATATGGTATAATTGACGGTATCACCATACTTAAAAGCAAGTTTCATTATTGTTAAAATACATTTTTTCTACTGATTTACTCATTCAATATTGTTTTTATAAATTAAGAGTATAAATCACTACCTAAGTGTTAAAGTTACTATAACTAGCTTAACTTTCCTCACCAGATAGTAAAGGATCTAGTGCGCCGGGAGTGCAAGTGCCATGGAGTATCAGGTTCGTGCGCGCTACGCACTTGCTGGCGAGCGCTACCACCGTTTCGGACGGTCGCCGCGGCGCTGCGGGACCGTTACCACCGCGCCAAGATGGTTACCGTCCACCCCCCGCCCGCGACCAATGCACCGAACTCACATCTTGTAATACGAAGGTTAGAATATTTTCTATAATGTCAAACTACCGCTTGACCATAATCCCACCACATCTTAATTAATCAATTCTAAAGATGGTACGCACTAGCTTAGCCTGCCTATTCACTTTTCTCTTACTTAAGGGTTTGATAGCACAACGATGGTTAGATGTGAGTTCAAATCAAGCAGTTCGAATTCAAACGGGAGGTATAGTTCTTTGAGAGAAATAAGATATCATTTTTGGATTTTCTTTTGCGTGTTTTGGAAGATGGGAGCAAATTAATTCGTGGGTCGTTTGTCGTTAAACGACTATCGCTAAACCATAAAGGTCAGCAACAACCAGAAGAGCTTTCGACTATCGCAAGACCTCAAAGAAAAGTATTAACAGTGGTAGAGCCAGAGCCCGCAACAACATTTGTTGCACGAATGTGCCAACTCGATTGGTGAAATACCACGCCATCACAGAAGACAGGCGTAGGCAACGCATCTGCAACTCATTAGCGTGTTGCAGACGTGGATGGGTAGCGGTCACTTAACATATGGTGAACCGCTAGGTCATTTGCCATCTTACATACATACAAAAGTGAAGTTTACTTCTTACATCGAACTTAATAGCACTAAAAAACTCTATAAATTACTAATAAAAACCGTGAACTAGCTCAAAGAAGAGTGCCGTGTTCTTATTTTCCATTATATATGTATATATGTATTAAAAGCCATGCGTGTATGTATGTATGCTTGTTCCTTATACAGTCCGAAATGGCTGGACCGATTTCGATGAAATTTTCAGATAGGCCTAGCTGGTGATCATCAGGTCAACATAATTAATGCTGTCCGCGCAAAGCAGGAGCGCATCACTAGTGAGATACAAATGAGTATCTAACTTTAACTAAACTTGCAGGCCACGACAAAACGCCGGCGTCGGTAGACAACCACGGAAATCCGAGCTGGTGTTCCTGGAGCCCTCGCCATCATATTGTGAACCGGACGCCGTCTCCGGATCCTTTGGGACACACGGACGTCATTGTAACAGGACATCTAGAGGTAAATTTTATAGGAGAAACAATGATAAAACAACACCCATAATCGTTTTCAAGCGATGAGTGTGAAAAAATTCAACTGTCGTATATTCATCTGGCTAAAATATTGTTTGTTATGCTAGCCAGAATACTAAATATATGTCATTATAAAAAAAGAAAATAAACTCAATATGCTTGTAGCTACTTCTTATATACATTTTTGTCAGCCAGAATACTATATATTCTTACATAGCAAATTATTTTAGCGGTCACAGTTACAATGTTTAGAGGGGATGGCAAGTAGTCTTAACTGAGGTCCGACTGTTCTAGTTGCAGTTTTAGGACCTATCTAAGTCCAAGTAAATTTATCATAACTTTTACTTTTCAGGAGAAAACGGTTGTGAAACCCTGTGTTGCGGCCGCGGCTACAACACTATACGTACCGTGGAAGAAACCAAATGTCGCTGTCAGTTCCACTGGTGCTGCCGCGTGACCTGCGACAAGTGTATAACTCGTACTGAAACACACGTCTGCAAATAAGACGGACCATATAATATTTTTAATCTTATCCTATACAAATATCACCATCTAGCGTTGGATAGCGTACACTCTTGTCTTGTGAAATCTCTCGCCATCTAGTGATTAATTTTAACATTAAGTCTGTTTATAATATTCATTTTGTTTTGCTTATATTAAGGTGTGAATTATATGAACTTTTGTACAGCTGTTTGTAATTCTAGTATTATTTAAAATGCATAGCATTATTTTAATAAAGCTGCACTATTAACTATTTCGACTTAATAATGTTTGCATGTTCAATTAAATGATTTAATAGTTTTTGAGAAAATCTGCAGTAATTATTAAAGTATTTGTTACAATTTTCGAATTTACTGACATTCATACATATCATGTAACTATATTTAATCTCCTTTGAAATTATTATTTTATACATCTATGGATCATAATAAGTACGACAATCTTACGCTTACATTTGTATACGTCCATATTTAAATTGCCAGTTTTAATAGTGTTGCCATAGATTAAGTTATAAATCACGTTTTATGTTTAAGTGCTTGTGTTTACTTAAAAATATCCTTGTAAATAATATCCTTCAGTATTTTTTTATTAAACTGACCTTACGATATCGACGGAATATCTCAAATAATAAGCCATTGTGTAAATTACAATCTTGCCACTAATTAGGTATCTGCTGCTACTGATGAAGTTCTTATGCCGTGTTCACACTGCCGAAAACACACATAAAAGAATGGTGTGATCTCTCCCTGGAAATTGAGATGACAATATATGTTTAGCAGTGTGAACTTATAGAACATGTCTTTTCAAAATTATAGTTTTATTAAATAGTGTTGTCATAAATTCTTTATACGCTTTAAAAATTAAAGTTACTGTATATTGTACACTTATCTACTTTTTAATGTTACTTAAGGAAACATTCCACATAGTTTTAAGACTTAACTTATTCATTTTACCATTTAGTACTTTTGTGAAATAAATTTTATCACAGTAAACAATTTTGTTTTAATTATTGTTTGAATTAGTTTATTTGCTCGCGCCAATTTTTATCAACGTTATAAAAAAGGTTTACGGAATTCAATTGTGTTGAATACCCAGAAACATTTTCTTCTTTGATGTAAAAAATGGTGGAGGTAATCTATTAAAGTATACTTAGACACAGGATATTTTGTTGTTTATCACAGCAGGTCCTTGTATAAAATACTAGGGCTGTTTGATAAGAACCCGTTTTCTAAATTTAGAAATATCACTGGACGAGAATGTACATACGAACGTTTTAAGCCATTTTTAAGAGGCAAAATAAAAAAAAGAATTCGTTTGTTTTACTTGCTCATTTGACAGCGATTCAGTGAAAGCGTGAGTACTTTAAATTGTTAATTGTAATTCGATTACTGTATTTGGAAGCAAATACGTGTGATGAAATAAAAATAATAATGAAAGCGACTTACCATGACTGTGCACTTTCTATGACCACCATCAGATATTGGTTTAACAACCGTCTTTGATTAGGACCGTTTTTTTGCCGATTCGCGGAGAAAAAACAATAACATGGCAGCACTAAGCCAAATTATGAGATACATTTGACGCTGTATGGAAGGACATACTGTCAAAGAAAAAGTAGTTTTTCATCGCTCATTTGTCTATAGTTGTCGCTAAATTCATACGCTACGAACTGCTGCCTCAATCCTCCCCCTCCCCACTATTATTTCACACTTTTATTTGCCCATCAGGAATAAAGGCTTGTTGGTAAGCGATTTGGATCAAATAACGAAGTCATTATTGCCTCAGAGGCCTATTTTAATGACTCTTGGAAATCATAGTTTTTGGACGGCTTATTGAAGCTTGAAATTTGCTGAAAAAATGTATAGAGTTAAAAGGTGGTACAAAAATAACTGATTTCTTTCGCCGTAAACGGCTAATTATAAAACTCCCTCCTCCTACGTTCGTAAAATAATGTAATGAGAGTGTGATGAGGAATGGGGCATTTTTTTTTAATTTTTTGTTATTTACAACTTAATATCTCACAGTTTGATTAAAAGGATAAATGGATGGATATCAATTTAATGCGATTATTTAAGTAGTTAAGAAATCGTTTATGTCCTATGCATCTTAGATAATTATTGTAAAGGAACTCGTTAATGACTCCATTGTACCACAGATAACTTCCGCAGTCTAATGATGTAACAGTGATGACAGAGCGAATGTAAACGCCGGACGAAACATTTTAATTCTATTGTTTCTTAAAGTATTACATCCTATTTTTGATCAGATATTGCTCATAATTTTCTGATGGTATGTTATTTTAATAGGCAATCCAGGATTTAAGTATCATCTGCAACAGACATATTTACAACAAAATAAAGAGTAAGGAAAATCGAATGTCGCTAGTTGTATTTCTACGTGCGACATATATAAAGTATATAACAAAAATCTATAAATATATAACGATAAAATTGAAAATCAAGATTTTTTTTAAATTCATAAGTATTTTCGAACATTTTGCGGACGATCAAATAAAGAGCACAAACGGGACGTAAACGTCAATGTCTAATCGACAAGCGACCACAATGTCAAAGTAATAATTTCGATGTCGCTCGACACTCGATATCGATATTTGATTGCAATAGTTAACTACAACTCGATTTTATCTCAAGCAAATCAAAAATCAAATCTTTTATATCCTCTTTGAAGCAAATCGTTAAATGGTGATTTTAATGATTTAATTTAGTGACAAGAAAGTTTTTAATGTGCAGATTTTACGGTTAGGCGCAGAGCCGAGACGATTTCAGAATATATATACTTAAATATTTTTGTTCTTTTTCCAATTCTGAACTGTTTATTTCTTTCGAATACCCGCCTTTTACTAAATAGCTTTGCGTAAAACCACAGAGAAACAACAAAACAATTATGTTTGAACGATTCAATTGGCTTCTATATCGTTCATATATTCTATACCTTCCTCAAAATCGATATATATATATATCGATTAGAAGTATGAAGTAGAAGTATGTAAGTTTGTTATTGTCATTGTCAAGTCAATCAATAAACCGATTCCAGTTATGAAAATTTAACATTTATCAAATAAATATTACATGGAAACGCACTGAAATGCCTAAACCGGTGTGTGTACAGTGTAACACCAATGATTCTTTGCTTTGGCGAAGCGCGGAAAACGGACAAATATGTAATGATTGTCATCTAGCGAATACCGTACAGAAGGAATCAAAATTAGACTCTTCAGTAGGGAAATCTGAAAGTGATGAAAAAACAGAAGATAAAGGTGATAACGAAGCTAAGAACGGAAAGAGTGAATTTGAATCTACGCCAGCGAAAGCCACTGGAAAAGGGACAAGAAAAAGTACTAGAGCCACAAGATACAAGTCGAAAACTCCTGCTCCGTCAGCGTCTAAACCTTCTGCGTCGCGTGGTCGAGGTCGTAGAAGTATCTTTAAACGACAGCCATTAAAGGCACCAACTGCAACAGCCACTGTAGTAACCAGTGATTCTATATTTTATAAGGTATTAAATAAAAAGATACCTTTTTAAATTTATCAAATGATTCGTATTGCAGTATAAAAAGAGTTAATTGCTTGTTGTATCTCACAAACAAAATGATGAGTCAAGTGTTTGCAAGTTGCATATCTTGAAATTTATATTTGAACTTTGTTTCTATAACGTCACCTTAATAAAACGCCAGGCTCTTTTTAGAATTCGTCCTGCCTTCGAGTTCCAAATGTGTATCAAATGCCCATTGCTAGACTGCTTATTATAAATTAAAAATGTTTCCTGTAGTGTCCAGGTTTAAAAGTAATACTAAATGATCTGAACCTATTCTTCAGCAGAAGTTGTTTAAAGTGATGAAACCAGTTCCATCTTTGCATATATACCTAATGTCTTAGGTATAATTATTATGAATAAAATTACAATATATTGAAACAAATTCTAAAAATGTAAGAATTTGTTGTTACTTAATACTGAATCAATTCTGAAAAATGTATTTTTTTTAATTGCACCCCTACTGTCATCTCCGATCTATCCTAATTATATTAAATTCTTTATACAAATAGTTTGTTTTCTTTCATATAGTTTTTGGAGTGCTTATTATAAGACAAAATGTTTCAAAAGTGAGTGGCAAAGTTAGCAGCTTAGTGTTGTTTCAGTGTTGTCCAGATTAAAAAGGAAATCCGTATTGTCTATATCACTCATTCATTTGTTTCACTTTTAAATTCTATTATAATTCTTTACAGGGTAGCTACATGCAGGTAGGCGACATAGTTTCTATGATAGATGTTGAGGGTTGCCCATATTATGCTCAAATCCGTGGTTTCCTTACCGACCAATATTGCGAGAAGAGTGCTGTTGTAACCTGGTTGCTACCAACAAGAGCCAGTCCACCGCCGGAACACGGCTTTGATCCTGCCACCTATATCATTGGTAAGGCCAGACTTTAAATACTTTACAGAACAAGCTATTAAACCCTTAACTCAGAAGAACTTAACAGACAGCACTGCTCCCTCAATCTGTCTCAGTTCTTCGACATCTTTGCATACAAGCTTATCTGTTACTATTGAAAATTATGATACAACAAAGAAAGACAGGCAATATTAAAAGAGTCCTTAACAAACGGAGTTGTGTTTATATAATTTAAACAAAATATGATGTTTATTATATTAATTTATAATATGGATACCAATAAATTTTTGGTATACAGGTGTTTTTATTTTGATAACAAATAACATATTTATTAATTGGCTACTATGTGTTTCTTTTTCTCAGGCCCAGAAGAAGATTTGCCACGTAAATTGGATTACATGGAATTTGTAATGCATGCACCTTCCGATTACTACAAGGATAGTAAAACCCCATACCCTGTTACAGAAACCAAACTCAATGATTGCAGTGGTTTTATATGGACGACATTAGAACCAAAAGAGAAATCTCAGTAATATCAATTTCCTTTAAGTTTATAATAACTATGCAATATATAACTTTTTTCAGGCTTTGATTTTTATTTTCCTCTTCTACAACCACTTAAAAAGTAACTTTGCTGACTAATGCTATAACAATTTAAGGAAGATAACCCATTATTGTTGATCGCTCTTTCTCGTCTTATAGTGCAGAGGTTTCCAATCTATGGATCTCAACCTACTGGTGGGTGGCGGCCCATAGTTTGATTATAGAATGACATGACAATCAATATACAATCACATTTTTGATCGTTTAATTGAAATTTTAATGTTTGTATTTATTAAGCGTATTATGGTTTTTTTAATATAAAAGAAATAATATCTGATATGATCGATATTGTAGCTCTCATTGTTACTTATTCTACTCGACTCATTTAGCGTTTACTCTTTGACATCAATAAACTGTCAAATAATATTTACTGAAAAATACCGCCTCAAAAACAAATTATCCCGTACATTTTATATTAGAAATACGCTTGTGATTATTTATAACATTTTTAAACAACATTCAAAATGAGCCGTAAAGAAGCCCTATCCTCGTTTATACAACAAATCCACGGGCGGCCGGTAGTTGTTAAATTAAACAGCGGAGTTGATTATAGAGGTGAGTTGATTGAAATTACGCCACTTTTATTTACTCAAAATGTTCTAACATAACATAGCACACACCATTAACAGTCGAGTATAATAAATTACCAGTAGTCGATGAAGTTTTAAAATTATATTATCGCATTCTTATAACCTCTAAATCGATTTTCATCATTTAACAATAATAGTTCTGCTACTCAACTTTCGAAATTTGCAATAAATTCCAGGTTTTTTGAATATTTAATAAGTCTTACTGGTACTTTTACTTGAACACGTAACCGATTCCCAGGCAGAATAACAAAACCACCTGTAGTGATCCATAAAATGTAGTCTTACTATGCAAGAACTTATGTTCTTAGCAAATGCTATATTCTTATAGTTATAAAATCGAATTACAATATATATAATTAAAGAGTACTCTTTCCAATTCTCGCAGGACATATACAGTTCATCTAGTGTTACATGGACCGCAGTGCTTTCTTAATATTAGTTGACCTTGCTTGTTTGCCCCTCTCTCATATAGTGAAAAAGGCTTTCGATTATTAAAAAAATTGTGAGAAGTTATTAACTAAATAATTAAAATACTTAAAACTCATCTTCAATCAGTGCAGGAATCAACTAGTTTTGGATCTATACTATCACATTGACTGCAAGATGAGCCATGGCTGCAAACTCATCCTGCTAACTCCAGTTTCCTTCACTTATTTACAGTTTGTACTGTCTATGTTGTGTGTGAATATTAAATTATATATAAACTAATTTATTATTTAATAATGATCCAAGCAACTTATAAGTGTGTTGTGTGTGTTCTAGGAGTGCTTGCTTGCCTTGATGGTTACATGAATATAGCCCTGGAGCAAACCGAGGAATATGTAAATGGACAGTTGAAGAATAAGTATGGAGATGCCTTCATCAGAGGAAATAATGTCCTGTACATCAGTACACAAAAACGGAGGATATAGCTAGTGAGTTAAGTTATTTTTAAGTTATTCTAAGTGATTGCCCATGCAATTGTTGGTATATACCATGAATAAAAAGTTACTAACTTTTTCTATTGACTTATTTTAACTAAGTTACCTTGCTTTCATGAATCTTCAGAAGTGATAAAACCTTCATGTTAATTGCTACTACTGCCATCTTTCGGCCAACTGTAGAAACTAATAAATATTTTTTGGACATCACCATCTGTTTTGGTTCTTCATTGTTTTTATGAATAGTTTCTATCCCTCGTTTTGTTATTTAAATGGTTAATTTTTAATAAATATCATATATGTTTACTAATGTATGTTGATACCTTACAAGCGGACTTCGAGCGTCCTTCAATTTATTCTACTGATTTATTCATTAATGAAAAATGTTGATATTAATAATGAAGTAGGCGGAACTGAATTAATTTTCCTGTTTCAATGAAATTTAAGTTGTTTAAACATTATAGGACACTAAAATAAATAGGAAATCTAGTTTATAACATTTATTTTTTCGTATAATAAAAATTGATATCACCATAATCCTGAAAACAAAAATAAAGTTTTATAAATTTCAATATGAGATCATAGAACGTAAGAAACTTACCATGCTAACGTAAATAATAAAAAATGATTTGGTCATCAACTCTTGGATGTTTAAATGCATTAGAATGGGCTAAACTATGGCACTATTTATATTGAATTCTTTGTATTGTTTAATTAAAAAGTACCTTGAGAGATGCCAGACCCAAAAACCAAGGACTCCATACCTTTTATAAATTTGATAACAAATGATCCACTTGTTCATTTCTCTATCCTTCTGTAAAAATTAAAAAACACAATTACCTTATTAGAGCGATTGTCTGGAGATTTTCCGTTCCCTAAATCTGTGATCAAAGCCACTCCTCTGTATCCATTCCTCCGTTCATAATCCTCTTTATTATTTTTCCCAGTGTCCGGATCGAATTTCACATCCACTTTGTAGTTTAGAATCCTTCGATCGAATAGTGGCGCCCAAAAACTCGAAAATAGAATACTTTCACAGACCAACGAAAAAGTCAATATTAAAAATAAAAATTTGAACATCATTGTACAATGTTGGCTGCACTGAATATAAAATCCGTGAAATTGTAAGTTTAGAATGCGCGTTTTATTTTACGTTTTTATGCAACCGACTTTACGAACCGAATGATATAAGTCAGGGAAATAATCATAACGCACACGAAAATAAATAAACTAGTGGATATATAACTTGTTTTGTTTAACTTGTTAACATGCTTCAAGGTTTTGCTGAGCAGTGTTGTTCTGTTAAGGGGCAGACATATGTATTAAACATATGGTACATGTCTGATATTTAGATTCATACCTCGATATTTGAATGAATTGTTTCTTGCTAAAATGATATATATTATATTATTTGGTTGTTTACAACAATATCTTGTAAACAACCAAATATATTGTTTTAAAAAAGTCTAACAGGATATCTTCTGGAAAGTAGTTATTACAATTAAAGGTTAATTCCACTCCGACCACCCACGTGATTTTACAAGATGAGATCTTGTATAATAAAATCCAGATGGCATAAACAAAATATTGGTCCATCTATGTCTTCCACTTAAGGTAATATTACTTAATCCTAAACGACCTTCACCTTGACTTAAGTTGTCAACTTTATGTTGTATTTGTATGCACAATTGGACATAACTGTCAAGTGATGTGCAAAGTTCTTGCAATGTGACGCCTAATTATTGTAGTAAGCACCGCTGTTGTGTAATTCTTTAATCTTTTGCATTTTTTATGAAATAAATACTAAGTCCTCATTTTTTTCCTTACAGTTAGAGAACAGAGTTTTGGTACTGCTGCTGATAACTGCTAGATATTTCTGAATTCTTACGGTTTTTACTGATTTATGATGATAAAACAAAATATTAAAATATACAATGTAGATTTTCATATATAAATGAATGAGCCTGAACCATAAATACCCCCACCCTGATGCCTCTACATGGTTTTACCGCTAGGAGATAAAGTTGAAGATAACTTAAAAATAAATAAATTTGTGACTTGATTTTACCATATTAACATTCCCTCCCTCAGAGAGGAGGCCTGTGTCCCTGCAGTGAGGAACATTCTAAAAATCAGATGATTTATTATTATTTACCGTATTAACCGTAGCTCATGTGCCGTATTACGAGTTCTATTCAAGCAACTTAAAGTAAACTAAAAGATATTAGTGTTTTATTTGGTATATTTTATTTAAAATAAAGTATTCTATGTTATATAATACAAGTTACTTGTGTATGAAGTTATTACAAATACTAATGAATGCCCTCTAGCGGTGAGTACGACTTATACTGATACAAATCCGGTCCCCCGTAGCCATATAAAAGTTTTCCTTTACCATTCTCGTCGTAGTATGGATAGCGGTATTTAGGTCTGAAAAATATAACGGATATAAGTATAAGGTTATTAAATCTTTTTACCATTTGTGTTAATGAAGTTCTTGGCACACATTTTTCTTATCGCTATTTTAAGGAACACATCATGGAATTTAAATTGTTAATCATACCAAATTCTTATTAAAAATGTTTGAGATTACCTTTCAAAGTATTGGAAGTTTGGTGCCCTTGGTTGCGGCACAGATGACTCAGATGTTATCGCCATAGATAGGATAATTACGAGCTGTAATATATGAAAAATTACATCAATAAATTAGATAATAATATCGCATAAAACAACGCCATCTACTGGAGAAAAGTTTCACCAAATCAAAGTTATAGTCGTGGATTATGTAAAAAGTGGCATACTAACCCACATTGACTTAGTATAATTTTAATAATTACCATGTCATCAATTTTATTATTTAAATAATCAAAACATAGACAAATAACAATATAAAAAGAATAGTAATAAAAAGTGTCATTAAAAAAATTTGAGTTTGTCTATTTATTTTTTAAGTCATTAAACTCTTTTTACTAAGAATATTTTAAAATACTTATTACTTTTACTTACATTAAATATTGTTATTATTTTATTCATTGACAAACAAAAGTGGCTACAATAAAGCAGTGGTAAGTTATAAAAATAAGACATACCAGTAACATAAACAATTTTAAACTTCGTTCCATTTTTAAAGAAAAAAAAGAACACATGGCGCTGAACTGAACACAAGCTGACACTTATCTACTTTTTTTATAAATTTAACAAACTGCGATAATGTATACGTGCGTCCACTAAGAAACCGGTTACAAAACTGGTGAAATGGTGGTGGAACTCTACGTGTATCGAATGTTAATTAGTTTTGATGGACTACTTTAAGAATTTTACCTATAATTGGAAATTATTTTTAAATTCTTCGAAGACGTAATTAAGCTGCTTAAAAATAACTAAATGTTTTTCTATAACAAATAACGTTATGTGTTATATTGTGCTTGTACTTGGAATTATTGCTTTTGATATTATATTTGGTATATCAGTCTTACTTAAAACGGTTTGTGGAGTGGACATTTACTTTTAGTTCGGGATGAAATTATTGTAGACAATGACTGTTTCTCAAGGATTTTAAATGCTAGATCATATTCTAAATATTTTGTCTTGAAATTATCTTCACGAATATGTGAATTAATATCATACACTGTCAAACATTTTATTTTAAATCACAACATATTAAATTCATTAATTTTATTGATAATGGGAACAAAAGTACATTTGTTTTCGTTAATATCTATGCCGTTCCATCATCAGGGGACAAAGTGAAATTTTTTATTACATTGTCTTTAATTCACATTGTATTTATAAATATCTTACGCATGTAAAAATCGAACGACAATTTTTATCAAGTATCAAAATGTTGTAGTCGAACTATACTCGTCAGAAGTGAAAGTTCCGTGTACCGTAATGTTGAGGTTACACTTACGTCACGGATTGTCTCGACTCGAATGTTCCTGCTTATTTTGTCTTTCTCCAAGAATAATTTCATAATGTCTACATATTTATAACTTATAACGCGTTATAAAGAAAACTTATTCCTTTTCTTATTAAACCCAGTAATTTCCTGTTATTGTAAAAAATATCAGATTTCATCAAGTTATTAAAACGGACTGTTATATTGCACTGTGGCATTGTAGTGATACGTCATCTTTTGTATGCGGGCAATCGGTTCACTTTATATTAAGTGAGCGCTAACCATGTGTTCTGCAACGGTAATAAGTTGCAGATGCGTTAAGACAGTAAAAGGATATTTCCTTTTGCTATTCATCGCCAGTCCAATCATCGTCTCATTCCCACCCTCATTAGGAAAAAATAGGAAGGAGTAGACAGGAGTAGAATTAGGTCTTCTGCATACTTCAGACAAATCGTAGAATACTTTATTTCACATTCGCTTGTGAGGTCGTGGTATTTCACCGGTCTATTCGTGCAAATCTTCTTGCGGGCTGTACTGGTTAATAAAGGTGAATTTTAACCAAACCTGTAGTGCCCAGCTACATTTTAAAGGATTTTGTTCGATCTTTGTCCGAAACTTTGATTTGATTCGAAAGACATTATTATAGTTAAAAAAACGCTTATATGAACTATATGATACTAGTTATAAAGTTTGTTCCCTTCACAACAATTTCTCACAGTAAAGTAGAATGGCCACAGGGTCGAATTGTTTTTAAGATAATAAAAATAAAATACAACTTTCTATCATATATTTTTATTTATCTAAAAATGACTAGAATATAAACGAAGCCTTGGATTGAAGAATCTTACAGCGGCCATATCACAGTAAAAATGGCGTTGTGTTGCCAACAATTACAATCCAACTGAGCTATAAGATTCTTCAACTACAACAGAATATACATAACAATTAACTATATAACATGTGAAGCTCGGTGTTGCCATAATAATCACAATAATTTAAAACATTTAACAATAATAATTTGATAATATTCGATTGGTTTAGATACTTGTATTATTACCATCTCATGGCTATCATTATAAGGCGAGCTAATTAAATGTAAAGAAAGCACTTTTCACTGTTTGAACTCTTTACCACTAATTAAATACAGATTTGTTTATAACAAAACTAAACTGTATATTGAAAATATCATTCGGTCACTATTTAAGTAGCATGCTTTTAATTATATCAAACTACAATACATTTCTATTGGCACAAACGACGTAATTTTTTCCAATAAATTTCGAATTAAGGACAATTTGGATAAATGTTATGGATTCTTTAAATTATTTATTTCTAAAAATCCATATTACATCTTAAATAGACTATTACAGTGAACCCTATATTGTTTCCTAGCCTTACCGAGCCCTAAGTATCTTATTTATGAATTGTATAAGAAATAACTGAACAGTACAATATTAAAGATATTAAAACATCAATAAATGCAAAGCACTTATATCTTAATATCTATGTAACATACAGCTAAACCATTATATACCATTTTACATCTTGGATGTAACATAATCTAATTCACCAACCCTTATTATATTCATTACATAGATAACGGTTTCTATCCGGCTCGAAGGACCAAACAAATGCATACACTTAACTGTACATACATTAAAAATGTGTTGGTTAAGTCTATCAGACCACTTAACATACTTAACTTATTAAAAGCTATAACTATAGAGGCCAGAATAAGTGAAATTTATTAATCGAAGGATTGCTTTAACAAATATAAGACTATCTCTTTAGTCATAAGGAAAGTGTTTTGCTACCTAACATATATTGGCGGAATCAAAGCCAGAATTTGTAATTTAAACTATGTGTGATTTTTAGTCAAGTCAAGTCAAAGTCTCCCCCCCCCCCCCCCCCCCCACACACACACACACACCGATATTGAGGTTCATCCCCAATCCAGGATCCACCATTGGACGATTGTACTGACTGGAATAAATCACTTGTTTCTACCATTGTACAACAGGTTACCTTTACAATATAAATCAGCAAGTATCAACATCTTGCTGATTCTCCGTCCGTCAGTTGCTCTGAACAACTCCCATGACCTGGCTCTTGTGGTATACGTAGTCGACCAGTTTCTGAGAGATACTTCGTTTCCTTGTCAACATATAGGCGGCCTGTTCGAACTTATGCTGGTTCCTTCGGATATAAGCATTGGTGTCTGTTATTAGGTTGTTGAGTTTGTCCGGATTGATCTCATCCATTGCGCATTCCTGCATTAGGGGTGGGTTGAAACGGAAATAGCTGCCCGGGGGTAGAAGGTCGTTCAGAATTAGATGGACACCTGGAAGAAAAAATTACCTTGAACCTTTCGTATTTACACTTAACAATCATTTTTGCTTCAAAAGATTGGTTTTACTAACTCGATACAGATTTTATTAATTTTTTGAACTACCTTTCCTTTAGAGATGAGAAGAGACAACAAACAAACAAACTTAAAAATCGTTGTCGTAGCATGAAAGTATCAGGGATACCAAATCAAATCTGGCCTTGAATTTAAATGTACGATTAACGGACATTTCGTCATATATCACTTGAATAAATAAATTAAAGTAATAACCTCAACTATAATTAGTTTTTAGTTTTAGTTTAGTTTCTATTATTAGTCGGTGGTCGTAGGTGTTTAGGGACCTGAGAAGTACTGAATAAAATGTGAAACAAAAACCAACCTTCCGTATCTGTCGCAGAGTCCAAAATCTTAGTGAACTTGTCCTTCCAACTTGTACTGGAGGCTTCCTTATTCAAGCTCTTACTCATTAGTTGGTAGTCGGCGTGTTTGTTTAGAGCTCTGCCGGTGCCCACCGAGATCACTGTGCCCTTTTTAACTTCGTTCGCGCCAAACAGAAGTTTAGCTTCGTGCAGGCCAACCCCAGTTGGGTTATTCACCATAATGCCACCATCCTACAATAACAAACAATTAAAAATAAACTTGATAATTTACAACGGCATGACTTAGAACCACCAAATTCGAATATATGTGACATCCACCAACCCGCACTGGGCCACCCCCTCCCTCTCCCAGAGACGAGACCTTGTCCTGCAGTGGGGAAACGTAAAAGGCTGCTAATTATTATTATAGAGGTCAAGATATTAAAAAAAGTCTACATACCTGATGCAGTGCTCCGTCCAGTTTGAACTCGTCGAAGTAGGTGGGTGCGGCTGCCGAGGCTCGTACCGCGTGCCACACAGCCGCGCGCGGCGTGCCCGCGAACACCGAGCGTACGCGGAAGCCGCACTCGTACGTACGAAACAGGAACGGCGCTAGCCGGCTGCCGGGGCTCACCACGCACGACACGAGCGCCATCTGACACACAACACGTACAATGTAGATGACACACGAATGGCGCTCGACAGGGGAAATAACACAAACTCACAGACAACGGTCAAGTACAAGTATTCTGCGTTTCGTCTGATTGACTCCTAATCTTGGTGTTTTTCCCCTTGCTAACTTTTACTAATATGGGAAGGGAAAGAGGGTTTGACGAGGGGGATGGATAGGATATATGAGTTTTTTTCATCCCCTCATCTGTCCATCAACGGTAGGCAGCGCATCTGCAATTCATCATCTTTTTATGGATGCCTATGGGTAGGGATCACTTTCCTAGCTCCTAAATATGTGACCACTGAATGTGAAATGTCCGTGTTGAGTATAAGACGCGCTAACAAATTTTGCGAATATCTTGTATATTTGTAAAATTTGTGCGTTTTCGAGGAATTCTCCATTGATCAAAACGAACATGTCATGTGTTCAGGAGGTTGACTTGGTAACTACAGACGTCCTAATATTTAGTTTAGTTTTTTTAAAGAAAGAAATCTAGGTCAACGGATAAGCACCAGCGCCATCTGACACACAACTTTTACAGACAAAGATTTTCGCATTGGTAATAATTACAGTAAACTCACCTTGGGCGTGTTATATCTGTTGCACTCTGTGAGTGTGCAGTCTCGAAGGTTCTCTTGCAGCATCTTCTCCCAGGCCTCGGTGTCATAGTACGAGTGCGTCCACACCAGGCGAGAAGTGCCTGGATACCAACAAAACTTGACTAGCACTTTAACTACTAAGCAGGATCTTACAATACAGTTGCGATCAACGGATTAGATGGCGCTGTAAATGTTTTAAAACACGGTGTTGAAGTTATTTTCTCTCTGCGATCGCGTCTCTAGGTGCATTGTATATTTCTACCAATTGCGATGATTAAATTTAATAAGAAAATATATAAACAGTTACTGATAAACTACTCGCTTCCTTGTGGAAAAGGACCATTAAAATCTGCTGACCATTTTAAGAGATCGACCTATTTATGTCAATCTCCTCTTTGTATACATAAAATAAATTCACAGTCATATGGTAATCCCTATAACAATATAAAGTTAATAGACTAAGTATTTTATTTTACTTAGACTTATGTGTTTAGACACTCACCACCAATGAGTGAAGTATTTCCAAACATCTTCTTGGACAATGTATGATACATCTGACTCGCGGTGTCCAGGTTACCCACGCCGCTTCCTGCAACAATACAAATTTACATTAGAAACTGTCTATTCAAAAAATTGTTCATTAAAAAATCAATAAACCCGATTGACAGTAACATGACACTCGAGTGAGAAAACGAATCCAACGCCTCATTCTGCAAAATTCTACTGCGAAAATAAATAAGCCTACTCCAACTATACTAATGACAAAAGTAAAATTTTACTTAGCCTTAGAGGATTTTTGGAATTAATCTTTCCTAATTTCAGTCCTCTTCCCCATCCCATCCGTTCCTCATAAGAGGGATAGGATGGGAAAGGGAAGAGGATTGGATGGGGAGGGGATTAACGGGGAAAAGGAAATATTTTTTCCTGTCTATGCCCTCCTCTGTCCATTAAAGGTAGGCAACGAATCCGTTTGCTCGTTTGCCACCATGTCACATAAAAAAAACTGAGAAAATTATGGTTCGGTAGTTCGAGCATGTTGAAGTGGTAAAAGAAGAGAGGGAGAAAACAAGAATTTATGTTGGAAAAGTGAGTGGCGTGAATAGGCGAGTAGACAAACTTATATATATATGCATAGGTGCATGGATATAGAAACGGGAGAGGTGTGGCGCGAGTACTTAATACTAGTAGTAGCCCGCGACTTCATTCGCATGACAATTTAGATTTGTATGTGTGAGAACTGACGGGGTGAAATGTGGGCGATGACGGACTATAAAATGTTTATGTGTGCTGGAATTCTTGCCGGCATTATGTGCTATTCCAGACTATAATTTATCTCCGAACCGAATTTCATCCGGATGCAATCCGCAGTTCTGGCGTGTTTGAGTAACAAACATACAAACTATCACAATTATAACATTAGTTAGAATATTATTTATAACTCACCAATAACCGCAGCTATGATAGCCCCCGTGCTAACTCCGATGATGAAGTCAAACATATCTTGCACCTTCCGTCCGGTCAGCTTCTCAAGATGGCGCAGTATCTCAATGGCGATTATACCGCGAATACCTCCGCCGTCGATAGACAAGATGTTAGGGCCAGGACCCTTGCAAGGGCCCGTATACCCCATAAGGGCTAGGGCCTGGAAATAAAAATGTTATTCAACATAAACCGATTTTAAAAAAGTGTTTTTTTTTAAATATACGTAATTATACTTAACATTAACTTAAATTATTAATTACCTTAATGGATTACAATCCAATTTCAGTCATAAGATGAACACAAGTATCCCTACTAATGACATAAATGTGAATCTAAGTTTGTTTGTTACAGACTTTTACGCGAAAACTACTCAACCGATCATCATGAAACTTTGTACACATATTCTTGGAGGTGTGTGCTTGGAGGTCCTGTGTTTGGTAGCGATCGGATCAACGTAATTAGTGGTACCCGGGCGAAGCCGGGGCGGGTCACTAGTATAAATATAAAATGTGTTTTAGAAAATTTTAATTCGAGTCCTTGAAATGTCAAAGTGAAAGACTGCAAGTTAATATACCTAAGACAAGTTGTACAGCTTTGAAATGTAACTATTATTTTTCATAGATAACAAGGTTATGGCAAAATGCCATTACAATGATTCCAACGTTATCGTTTACGTTTCTAACAACATTCCATAGAAGCGGTATTGTTTGGCTCTGCCAATATCCATATCGTTCATCGCAAGCTCACCTGTTAAATACCCTAGAATCGCCAAGGACCAGTTAGTCTTTGATTCAACCTAATTTGGTTTTTACGATTTAAGAGTGTTACCCACAGATTTAGTTCGGCAGCCCACTTGTTACAATGTATATATTATATTATCGAGATAGGTACACCCCATTGTAGTAGTAGTAGGGGTACTATTATTACATAGTACCGCCCAAGCGAAGATCGCGAATTTCGTCGCTATCGCTCCATTTCACAATCGGGCAATCTTTTTATTCTCTTAGATTTGGAACATATTGATTTATTTTAAAAAAGGTGAGGTTAGCCGTTAGTACCAGAAGCCACTCTAAAGCATTTGACGGAAAAGTACCGTAGCGAAACCTCACAGAAGACAGGCGTGAAGTTCTAAACGCAGTGATATTGACGTTTATTTTTTAATAACTTGCACTTGGCCACAATCCAACCTGATTTTAAGTGGCGATATGGTAGAAAGATATGCACTAGTTTAGCAACAGCCTATTCACTAGTTTAGCCACAACTTATTCACTCTACTCTTGCCTACAAGGTACCCACGTCGTAGTTGAACGGAAACATTGACGCTAGCAACTGGTTCCAATTCATTGCCTTACGCACTATGAACGAATAACAGGTAAATAGGAACCGAGTAATTGAAGTTGCAACAAGTTAATTTAAATAAAAACTGGTGAATAAATAGTTAAGCAAAATTATACTAAAATTCAATAACTGACTTTATACATTACCTCATTAACAATCCCCTTCACTTCTCTCATTGTCTCTGAATCATCTTTTAATTTGTTCTGAACTCGTAATAGAGCCCGGACAGCGCCTTCCTGTCATAAACAACAAACATTCAATGAAATTTTTCAATTTACAATGTTCATGCAGTAAGTATTTTCACATATTTCCATATTAGATAATCTTCTAGCTATAACTTCATTTAGGATGACCCCTACCAACAACCACTCAATGCAATATAAATTTACTTTGTCACTCTTTATTCATCCTTTCATGCCCAAACCATCGACATCGACATAACCTATCTACTGACATAGCCACTCACTTTCATTATCTTTAAAAACACTCCTGTAATAATATTTTAGCTATTTACCTTAATAGCATAATCCCTTGCTTCAGGATATTGAATTAAATGATCAATGAAGTGCTCCGTCCTCTTCTTTAAGCACTCCAGTGTCTCAGCCGTCACTATTGCGGATATCACATATGCTGTCCGTGAATGAATTGATGTCTGCAATAGAAGATGAATAAAGTTATTATTACCCACAAACCTTTACTTTTACCTTCACATGACCATTCAATGTATACTAGCCCCATTGTCGGATTTCAGCAAAATAAATTTTCGATTATTTTTTCGAGGATAAGTAATTTAATTAGAAATATTTATTTATATTAATATAACAATAAAGTTACATAAATTACTTAATAATAATTGAAATCTTCACAGACATTGTTACATATTAATTAATTTCAGTTTACTCTGATGTGACTGAAATTTAAAGCATGATTATGTTTAGGAACATGAGAAGAAAGATATAATATAGGTTGTGTACAAAAGAGCAAAGTATACACAATATTTATACAGAAACCATACTATTTCTATATAAAATAGGAAATTCAATTATTGTGAAGTTTCTTTCATATCTAATTTGCACTAATTTATTGACATTATCTGTTTTATAATCCATCAAAACTCAGTGATAGCAATATGGATTAAGGCCATTGATTTATAACACTTCCTTGTTCATTTTATTATGATACTGTTAACTTATCATGTCCCCTACTACTGTCTTATTAAAACATATTATATCTGTCATCACTGTTAGATCACGTCATGAGCATGCCTTCACAGATAAGATAATAAAGATCATGTATAGAAAGTGGTGATATAGTTTTTTTTAGGAGCATATACTAGATAACTTGTAAAGAATTATTAATTTGTGTAGCCTCTCTACATTATAGCTATTAATTTTTGACAAAATCTGTTATATAGTGGTTTCTTATATTTGTACAAATTTAATTATATATATGTATATTTTGATTTGCGTTTGGGGTGAAATTATTTTTTTCAGATTTTTTCATGTTTATTTTATGTTTTTGTTACAGTTGAACAGTAAAAGTAATTATGGAAGTCCAGAAAAATAAATATTAACAGTTTCTTCAACATATGCTGTCTCTTTCTGTCTTTTAAGCCTTACAACATAATACACTACACTAATAATAACATAGATATATATAGAATAGCTAGATACAATACATTAAGTGCAGAAGAAACACACAATAAATAATTTTAAAAGTAAGTTCTTTAAAATATTACTGACCTTGGTGATGATAGGTTTATTTGACTTCCAGCTCTGTTCAGATATTTTTCCGAAATGCAGATCCTTTTTCAACTTCAAACCTTGTAGGAAACTCTCGAATGTGATCTCCTTAGCCTCAGAACCTACACTAAGCCCTCCCTGTGACTTTTCTTCTGTCTTCTCAATTGTATTTTGTTTTGTTGCCGTCTGTACATCTTTAGTACTTGTTTCTTCTACAGTTGATGTATTTAAAACATGAGCTGGTTTGTCATCAATTGATTTTGTACCTTCTTTGATTTGTGTCAATCTGATTGTGATTACTTTCTCAAATTTCTTGATCAGATCTAAAATTAAAAAATTGCTGCTTTAAGTAATCTGAGATAGTCTAAGGATCTCGCAACTCACAACATAATAGTAAGATTCCCTACTTGTTACTTGACTTTGTTACAAATAATACAAGGAATGTTTGTATTTTGGATACACAATTATTACATTTTAAATTAGTTCCATTCTGAGTGTGTAGCTCACTATTTAGTTTAAAAAATTAATCTAGTAAGAACTTTTACTTTTAAAATTAATAAAAAGTTGATTTAGTCTATTCACTGAACATTGGCATAAAGAAACAAAATGTATTAAATAAATTTTGGAACAACTATATCTTCTTTCTCTCTTCAGCCAACAGTCATTCAATGCTGAACATAGGCCTCCTCCATTGATTGCTACAAAGGTTGGACCCTTAACCAGTGGACTCCTTTCAAATGCATCTTGCATACAAACTGAAGGAGATTAGCACAGTCATCTTATGTTTTGCTTTGTTTACTCCGTTTCATTATTCTAGCAAAAGAAGTAGTTTATATTTTCCTTTTGTCAATTGAGATACAAGGATTTGAGTTGTATATATTGCTACTATTCTATCTTTCAGTGTGAAGAATCCTTTCCAGTTGAATTTGATAAAAAACAATCTATAACTTAATCATCAATAAGCACTATTTATCAAAGTCTTAAATTAAAAGTAAAAACTCCTTTGTTACAAAATGTATTCATAAAATAAACTGGGTACAGGAAGTTAAATGATAAACAAGTATAGAGTTGGGTTCATTGTACTACACCTACTAATGTTTTCATGTCAGTGCACTAATAAAAATAACATAAATGGAACTTCGAAGAAATCCAGTAGCCTACGAATTTAGATATGAATTACCAACGTCAATTGTGAGCTTCTTCATACTTAACAAAATAAATGTTTTGATAAATACTTACTTTCCCATTGTTCGGGCGTAGTAGGTTTGATTTTCTGCATCAGTTTCTCTACCTCCGCATTCAGATTTGTCACCGATAAATAGTGGCGTATTATTTTCCATTGTCCACCGAAGGACGACATTCTTCTTTAAACACAATACCACAGTTAATAGTAAATAACTACGAGTTCTATTTAATTTTCACGTAGTTTATTAAAGTCACATACAGCGTACACTACTGTTTTCGTCCGTAGCGAATCGCACACTAATAGAACAGAAACATCTAGGCATTATAGATATTTCTAGTTAAGAAAACTGTTTCAGTACAGTACCGGGCACTTTACTATCGCACGCTCTGAGCTGAGCATAATAAATATTGCTTTGCTAAAATAAAAATAGATCAATGACAGAATTTGCGAATGACGTAAAGTGGCGCGATCAGTGCAACCAACATCACCGAATCAAAACAAATCAGGGTGACAGTACGGAAACATTCGCTTTCTAATAGAATTTCAAAAACTGATTTATAATATAGATATGTTGCTTCAATGAGAACAAGTTTGTTATTGAGGTGCCTTGAAGAATTATTACCACTTTTATAGCAAAATCAAAACATGTTTATTCGGCCCATTCATTCTTTAATCGGCTGCGTATAATGACGACGAAAGCCACACCTCCGCGTGGTACGAACACGTCTTATTAGTAAACAAACATCGTATGATCTGTTTTTGGGACGACTCCAAGCTTTCGGCGAACTAGAATCATCAGCATAAACATATGCCTTAGATTATGTTATTGAGTTTAACATAAACGATGACAAAATAACAAACAAAAATATTTTTTAACCTTATATAGTAATTCTAATTTATTAAGCATTTACTCTCATATTTTCTGGGTACAATATTGTACAGTATGTTGGTAGGCAGAGAGGCAGAATATGTTGGTAGGCAGAGAGGCAGAATATGTTGGTAGGCAGAGAGGCAGAATAGGTTGATAGGCAGAGATTATGGATTTCTATTTGGCATTATCCTCCTGGCATACCTGTCTCGCTTCTTATACATCCATACATCTACGCATACATGCTCGTCGGTTACGGGTACTCCTTAATTCACGCTTCTTTAGTATGCCACTAATCTTATAGATATAAGTTCTCCTTGGACGTCCCCGCCGACGCTGGCACTAACTTTTGCAACATAAATTTGTTTTGTTAGTCTCTTTCTTCATTTTTAAGCCACACTTTTAATACTATTATTCAACGTCACGCCTAACATACTTGTTAGAGATCGCATCTCGACTGCATAATTAACAGGATACCACAATAAATGGCCATCGTTGCTTCATCCCTAATCCCTACTAATATTATAAATATGAATGTAAGAAACATAGGATACTTTTTGTGAAAAAAATAATATATAAAAAGCGAAGTATGTATGTTCCCTATAGACCTATAGACTCCGAAACGATTGGACCGACTTCGATGATAATCGGGGATTGTCTAGATTGGGCGAACCCGGGCGAAGCCGGGGCGGGTCACTTGTTATATATAAAACGAACTATCGTCACCAATTAGTGCATAAGAAGGGTGAATATGGTAAACCTACAATCGGAGGCGCCTGTATTTTTATATAGCTTTTAATAGTTAAAAAAAAACAGTAAATATTTATGTAAATTGGTGACTTCATTAACCTTCAAGGGTACGCGTTAGATTCAGAAAAGAACAAGACACACGTTCATTTTGTAAATTATTTTTAGTCATACAACGTGCCAAGTAGAACAGTCGATGTATGTTAATTATCCGCGTCTTAGAGTTCTGTGCTGTATATAATTATACGTGTTCTATTAGTATTAAACTTTATACGTTGTAGGTTTACACCAAAAATGGACAGAGATATTTAGTGGTTCGTTCGTACCCAAATACAGGATAAATATGTAGGACTTGGAACTGCAATTGTTTCGCGGAACTAGAGTCAATTTTACACTGGGTCACTATTCGTAGGAAAGACCTCCTTCCATTTTTATAGAGATTACCCGTTAGACTCTGTGAGTCAATGAGGACCCTTCCCCCTCAAAAATTATAAAATTAATAGCAATATGGACGTTAAGACACAAAAATAGGATTAGCGAAAGCGGTCCAGCCGTTGTGATGCTGTGACCATGGGAAATAGGGATTCATTTTTATATATATGATTAAATGTCATATATATAAAAATTAAACTGCATAGATTAAATGTAAGACGTCATAATTGTACACACTGCCTCATACACATGACGTCATAATTATATGTGACATAACAAACACTTAACGTTTCGTTTAATCGACTACGGAACTCCACATGTAATGAACATTTATTAAAACATATGACAAAGGCGGAAGGTATCACAAATAAAGCAAAACATTTTGTATGCCTATTAAATTATCAACATTTGAGCACCGAGGAACTCGTGATAAAAGTAAATACAGTCATACAATATGATTGTATTATTAATGAAGAAACAGTTTACATCTACGTTATGATTGTTGTCATGAATTTATACATAAATAATTGAATAATAGATCATAAAATGTGCACATAAATACCAAGGAAATTTTTATTGTCAACAGATTAAAAATAAGTATGGATAGATGTAAAAATAAAGTTTAAAGGAGAGTGCTGTGATTTGAATTGGTAAAGTTTAATTAATATGCTTGAAAGAAAAATTGCAATGAGCGACAATATTAAAAAGGAACTGTCTAGTTCAGGGGTCGTCTAGCAGTCCTACGTGAGGTCCCGGATACAGAGAAAAAATATCTATAATTTAAAAAAAAAAATCCTAGATTCGTCTTCATATGATATATGAAGTCTAAACAACATTCTAATATACCTGTAAATATTTATCACATTATGTTAAGTCGCAGGCGAAATACGCATATAATGACTAATCCAAGTATATTACGTCTGCGTCGCACATAACCGAATGTTGTTCAAATCTTATCGTAGTAAAACATGGTGTAACAATATTTTGTAAACAAATTTACTAGTTTTTCTTTAATAACAAACATAGCAAATATCGTTTCTTCCAGTTTAAACTAGCTTTGTTTCGCGGTTTCACCCGCCGTGCAATTTAATTTAACCGGCGATTACCCAACCTAAGACCCTATTTGATATGATTGACCGTATAGTTCTGATGTCAACTTACATTAGATTAAAAACATTTCTCCAAATAATCTTTCAACCCCTACTACGGTACAAAATTTCAAGTCTCTAGGCCTAGTAGTTTTGGCTGTGCGTTGTTATATCAGTAAACATAACTGACACGCCGAAGTATAACCTACACATTGTATATTTCACAAACCACATTAATCCGTTAAGTTATTGGTAACTCCAAATATCAATCTCGTTCAAACGCAACGCATTAAAACTATATCTATCAGGTCGCTTAATGATCCACGTCATATTTACTTATAATTTTCTCTTGTTTTTTTTTAAGTTTTTGTTATGTTGCCTAGTGCATTATCAGTCTAAACCAAACGCCTGGCGAAGTTTTATCTTATGCCTTGACTGTGACAACCGCAACACCTCGGCCTCGGTAACCTGTCACCATTGACAAAGTAAATGACAATTAACGAACTCAAGTTAATAATGCTAACAAGGTAATTAAAAAAAAATAATAGTGCCTCTCCCAAAAAGATACATGACGGCCGCAAATTAGACTGCATGTTGAATAGTTAACTGATTGATACAAATACTAACGCCTATCGTAATTTATGCGAATGGAACTTGTTATGTGAATAACAATTACGTAACGTAGCGAACAACTGCGCAATTTATGTTTCAAGGTTATATTTATCATGTCAACAATGCTTTGACAGTAACAGATAAAGAAATTTGGAATTAAAATACTTTACTTACTTTTGTATTAGTTTAAAATCATACGTACATTAGCTGTAATAATAAAAGATTGACTAAAATTATATAATACATATATGACCAAATTATAGGCCTACAAAACGAAAAATATAGAATTACTGTAACTATAGCGTGTACGCAGTACATAAGCCATGCGGTTGGTGGTTTTGTGCCATGGTGGGTTTCAACCTAACCCACTAGTAGCCTTGTGCCTGTAAAAAAACAACTGAATTACAAAAAAAGTAAAAAAATATATAATTAAATGGTAAAAGGTTAAATTTTCGACACAGATGCTAAAATTGATATTGAGGTATTAAATAAAAGATTATTTAATAAAAAACAGATGGATATATTTCTTATGAAAAATAAATATAACGAAATCAGAGAGTACAACTTATAATTCGCTATCACTATATCCATATAATTAAGGCTACGTATAGATACCTAATGTTATACAAATTGTGAAACGAAATAGATATTAAACTTATAACGCTGGCAACATTGAATACAAACTAAACGGATAAATGCCAAACTCGTAAGGTTGGCAACACTGAAAAATATAAACAATAAACTTCAGCTCTAAAGCATACATTAATAGAAGATATATTTTAACTTCCATTTTTTGAAAACACGTCAAATATATTTGTAGGTTATCATTTATATGTCCAATTATATTATTTTTAATAGCATATACGGCGTGGGAACAGAAATCCATAGGCTAAGCTGATGTTAGCATAAAAAATAGCCGACTGGCGATATATAAACATTTTAATGATTTACTCTCACTATATGGGTTTTATAATATAAATGAAGATTACAAATCGAGACACCTCTTCAAATAACGTGTAACGGACAACATACTTTTCAGGGACAAAATGACCCTTCTGCCAGTCGGGAAACAAAAAAATAAATAATGGATATATGTGCTTCAGCTGGTTGTAAAAAATATTTGTGCAATATTCCTCTATGCATCCACTCTATATTGTCTCATTTTTCATGCATCTAAGACGCGTTCATCAATTCTCAAGATACAAAAATCACTAGTAATAGTCTAAGATCCGGCATAAGAAATGTGTACCCTCATCTGTTATTTGATCAGGATTATATATTAGATAATAGATATATTGATGAATGACAAGTGGGTTGCCGAGGTAAATCTATGGCCAACACTGTTAAATCATAAGAACCAAATTAGGTTGAACCCTTGTGTAACTTTGCCGTTGACTGCAATAGCTCGTAAGTCCTGATCAAATAACAGATCAGGATATAAATTCCTTATGACGGATCTTATACCATATTATTTGACATGTCTTATATACCTTTAAATACATAAGTCGTGTCAGATAGCACATATACATTTCGTCTACTGAAATTATGTTAGTTTGTAAACAAACGATTTACAAACTTTACATCTTGCCTTTTACATTAAAATTTGTAAATTAGAAAATATTTTCAACAAAACCAACTCTTTCTCACATTATCTTATAAAATTACCCATCCATATTATACAATTTCATTCTACTTCATCTCACAACTTCCACAAAGTTACAACATACCTGATTAAAGTGTAACGGCCTCCTTTGTTCACAACAATTCCATCTGCTATGAAATAAGGTATACATTACATTAATGTTAGTCGGTGTATGTAAACCACACTTGTAATTCTTTTCTTTTAATAATAAATAAATAATATATAGAGTATTTATTAATTGACTTAAATTTTAAATTTCAAGCACACGGTATTTATTTGCTTCAAAATTACACAATTTACCATACAGACACAATTATATAAAATTTGGTTATAAAAGCAGTCCATTGTTCTTCAATACAATTAAAATGAAATTGTGTATTTTAAAAGTTGATCATTACAGTATATTTCATTAGCTTAAATAAAACTAAATAATTTATAAAATAACTGAAATATTACGTAAACCATTAAAAAGTTTAGTTACATAAAATCTCTTATTTAATTTTAAATAATATATATATATAGAATATAAAATTCCATACCATATTAATGGAAGTTTTCAATAACATACAAGTTTTTTAATAAAAAAAATACCTTAAATCCGTTAAAATAATAAAATCATAACTACTTTTTAATAATAATAAAATTAATATACTCTAATAATAGTAAACTGGAAGTTGCGTTTTATTTTTTTAAACTTTATTAAGTTTACATTGGTTTAGAAACCAAAAATATATCAAAATTATTGAAATATTTGTGAATATTATTTACATTACATCATACTCAAGTCTTAACAATCAATTGTATTATAAATATAATAGCTAACTTGAGCTCCCCATACAATGTAATTACATTTAAAGTGAGGGTCAAGATAATCTGGTTTTAGACTATTGTTTCAATAAAAAAAACTTAATTCCTAATTCTTAATTATAATTAAAAATATTTCTAATGTAAAAATTAATATTTAAGGCAAGAAGCATTGTTACATTACATTATTATGAGCAATTCCGATAGGAAACAAACAAAACAATTCTATTTCAAACATTAAAAAAAAACAATAAAATAATTGATCGTTTCTGGAATATTCGAAACATATTGTTTTATACACTGGGGTCTTCGTTTTTGTCATTTCGTTCAATAATATTTTTACGCCTACATCTTATGAGGTAGGCAGTATTCCAGAATAGATATATGTTCATTTTACTATTTAGACTGGAAAATATAAAATACATATTTGATTTTAAAGTATAGTTTATATTTTCAAAAAAATAGAAGTGCTTCTTCTATTTTCGACGTAACAAAGTTAATTAAACTTTGTCAATTTCTTATTTTGTTATCTTGTCAAATATTTCGAATCCATATTTTTATTACTATAGCTGTCTCTTTCCAACATTAATAGCTCGTGTGCGTAGCGTTAGAAATTAATCGAAATGCTAAAAACATTTATATAATTTATAGGAAATTCACACCTAGTTAAATAACTATTAGACTCATTATTGCTTGAGTGAGTAGCACATAAGCTCCACGTTATCCGTAGAAGAATGACCTCTATTTTAAATAACAAAAAATATTTAATTTTAATATAAGCTGAATTGTTTGAGTCTATTAGACAAACTATTCTACAGTACTGTTTTATATTATTAGCTCTGACAGCTCCAAAATACTCTATCTTGCTTCCCCACGAATTATTTGTAATTTGTGAAGTTGGCAATAGTCGTTGCGTTGTTCCTATCTCTGTCGCCCCTATTGCTCTATAGTGTGTCACCGTCCCGCTCATATCGTATAAAGTGTGATCTTATTATAGGGACTATGCATGGCTAATATAATATTGAACTCACGGAAGCCGGTGAGATTTGACATATTTGTTTTTTTTATTGGACCGAAAAAAGCTACGCTTAAATGACAGCGCCATCTAACGATGATGCGTTGTCAAGTCCAATTTCCATAAGAGACTGTAGACAAATTCCACGCACTTTTTTCGCCTTGTTTTGCTCGCCCGCCCTATTCCATCCTTCACGTTTAGTTATTTTTTTCTACTAAGCTCCTAAGAGTCAAAGCGCGATGTTAAATAGCCTTTCTTGATAATTACACTGTCAAAAGCAAAAATATTTTTTCAAATCCGATTGGTTAGTCGTGAGTTTAGCGTGTTGAAATAAACTCTTCAGCATTGTTATATAAGTATAAGTATTTACCGTATCACTTACTTCACATGTTCTTCCTCATACATACTAATATATAATTACTATATATACTCTCTCACTCTGTCTACTTGTATGTGTGTTATTTACGTAGTCAACGCTGCGGAGTATTCATTCAATGTCTTCAGTCCGTATCGTCCAGTAACGCGGGTATTGTATCCACTAACTGCGGGGTTTATGTGCGCGTTGTGGAGTTCTGCTACTTGTGTAGAACACGCGGCAGCTGGGTCGCCTGATGTTTTTAGTCTGCCCAACCTTGGAAGGAAACAATTATATTTATATTTGTATGCAAGTGTATAATCTTTCTTTCTTATCTATGGTCATAACTTACCATAGATATATTCATTTTGAACGGCGGTTCGATAAGAAATCACAGCGATCATTACAAGAGAGGTATTACAGATATAAAATCGAATGACAAAAACTGTAATCTGTGGACACAATTATTCATACTAATCTGTATAAATATCCGTGAGTTCACACTGCCGAAAATATTCACAGAAAATATATAGTCATTTCAGTGAGAAGTCATTTATGTGAGAAAGAGAGAGATAAGGACATGTTTAATGTGAGTCCTTTCGGCAGTGTAAATACGATACCAAAGAAGAAATGCCTCACTGCTTGATATACGAACATACAGCCCAAACTACTATGTTTAAAGACTTGAAATTTTACACAGAGATTTATGTTATTACACAGGCGAGCGCTTAAAAAGGATTTTTCTAAAGTCATCCCCTAAAGGTCTAAAGCAGAGGATGAAAGTTTGCATGAAGAAATTACCCGTGCGAAGCCGGATCGCTAGAGTCCTATATATCTTCTAAGACTCTACAACTCACTAAATCTTTCTTAAATTTCTCATCTAACAAGCGGATGAGTGCTTCACGCGCTATTTTTTATCTTTATCCTTAGTTTTCTGAATTAAGACATTGTGATAGCGTCCCAATTCTTACCAGAACTCATTCCCTGAATGTGCGTTCCCATCCCACGGGTACGTCATCACCAAGAGCTTGCCTTCATGCTCTCCGGTCAGCTTGGCTGACGGCTGCCGGTTCTCCAGTTGTACGTTAATACCACCTGAAGAAGAAATCACAACACACATTTAATGGCACACTGGCAGGGCATTTGTTAGTAGTAGAGTATTATTTCAGGCCGAAGCCTGGAGTTACGGGAGAATGACTGGAATGACCTTCGGGTCATTCCAGCCAGCCCAGCCCTTAGAAGAAACCTCACTGATCTCCAGGAGTGGTGTCGATGAGATGTTATTCAACGCTGTATGCGGCCACAGCTCGGCATTACAGCTTGCATGGAATGCCATTTCTTTCAGATACACGCTCTGCATAATGTCTCTCAGTTATATGACATCATCACGGTAGAGCGATAACTGTTGCACGAATAAACCGAGACAGGAAGTACCGTAAACTTAAAAGTGCGAAAAAGAGAGGTGTATAAGGTGCTAGAACCCCCATCCCATTATCTTCATTAGCAGGATCGAGTGTTGTGCGTTATCTGTCATCGTTAGACCTGTGATTTTTCAAAAATATATTTTAGTCTTCGATTTTACTTATTTCTTAGGGACATCGCATAGAATGTCAAAGTATCAGTAAGTTGTCATTGTCAACAATGCAGAGACCATAGATTATAATTGACAACAACGCAATGACAGATTTAGTCTATGATCTCTGTATTGTTGCCAATATTCCTTCAGATGCCGCATTCCATACAAATTTTACATTAAAAAATGAAACTCGATTTTTGCCGCGAATGTGTACCAGCGTATCAGCCATACTCCACAATTTGGTGCTACAAAGACTTTACATATCTCGTATTTCATATTTAGTTCTGGATACATTTGTTTACATTTAAATTTATTATACCTTTTGGATGTCGTTTACTCTCGAAGAATATCCTCTTCTCAGTCGGCGACTCAGCTTCCGACGAGTTTGTGAACAGAGCTGAAACAAAAAATTAATTATTTTAATCACGTGATTTTTTCGATGACTGCCGTATAAGAATAAAAAATACATCTTAACCACTTTAATGTTAATATACAGAAATAAATATAAAGGTATAGTCTGTATTAAGAATTACGTACAGCTCAAATATAAGGAAAGGATGGGAATCGGAATAGGATTTGACGGGCGAGGGCTTGGATAGGAAAAGGATATATATTTTTTAGAACTCATTAGACTTTTGCTGATGCGTACGCGGTCACTTAATATCAGTTGGTCTGTTTACTGGTGCCACCTGCATACATAAAGAATATATACAACCCTCACCTAGTATTCCCTGGCTGGGTTGTATGAAAGCAAAGTTGACATCGGAGACATGATTCAACATGTCCTTCTTGAGGAACGACCGTATCCGCTCCAAGAACGTGAGGATGTACACGTCCGCCTGATGATCAGATATCCTCCACACACCTAGACCTGGCAACCAAACAAAGCACGACAATCAGGAAAATACAAATATGAAAGTAGTTCTAAGAGTGTGGCCCAGATTCGCCTTGAATAGAAGAATAAAAATATATATCCTTATAATACTCCTTGAAGACAAAATCATTCTAATATTGAAAGAATTTTTTAAATCGGTCCAGTAGTCTTTAAGTTTATCCGGAACAAACTAACAGATTTTTTCCATGTTACTCACTGATAGACGATCTATATATCTTTCTACACACGCAAAATACGCGCTAGTCGTGGAGTTGCGGTAAAGTAGCCCCCTACTTCTACACAAGGGAAGCTGTGGAAGGTAGGTATAAAAAGTGAGTTATAAATCTTGAAATAAATCAACTCACCGCATCCAATAACATTAAGGAATGCATGCCTCTCTGCTTCCTTAGCCCTATATTCAGCTTCAAGCAAAGCGACTTCGGCTAACACACACAGTCTCTTATAGTACACCTCATTGTCAAAGATCACTTCGTTCTTCGATGTCTTCACATATCTGTCAGTGTATCTCTTCTCTTCCGATTTCTCTTGGATGTTGACATAAGAGGTTAGTTCTTCATAGGTGTAGCTGTGCACCTGAAATTTTATTAAATAGTTAAAGAACCTGACTGTTCAATTCAGCCAACAGACTTCCATCAGGAATGTCCACAAATCCAGTGGACTCCTGCAAACTTGACCAGATCTTCAGTCTGTCCTTTGGAAAGCCTGCGCTGGGTCAATCTATACATAGATGCCGATTAAGAACCCTTTAGCTCCATTGGCCTTCCGTTTTGCAAGCAATGTATCCGGCTCATTTAAATTTAGCAATTCTAACTAACCTAACATGGTATATATCGATCCAAGTCAGTAGTATAGTAGTAATACACCAACTAGGTAAAACTCTAAAATCTGTTGCATGAATTAGCTATCTTGACTAATGTTATGGTAAAACGACGTCACAAAAAAAAAGGCTTGAAGTAGAAATATTCTGCACTTGTCTTATGAGTGGGGGTGCCGAAGGCCTAATTCTAGTCATTTCCATTTCCTTTTTTTATAAGGATAGGATGGAAAGAGGTGAGAACAGGATTTGGCGGGGGAAAGAATGTATAGGAAAAGGAGCCTTTTTCCTGTTTATCCCTTCTTTCCATTAAAAGTAGGCAACGCATCTACAACTTACTAGATTGTTGCAGATGCCTATGGCCATCAATCTAATATAGTGATTTATTTGTCCTTTTCCCGGCTTATTCCATAAAAAAATACTCACCTGATAGAACTCAGACCACATCTGTCTCCACATATGTTTAGCGGATTGATTGTTCCTTACGTACGTCGTTTTCAATACATTAAGGCAAGTTGTTGGAGTTACTTCTTCACCATAGCCATTCTCGAGGGAGTTCTGTTGGTCCGTTATTAATATGTCTTCGTATTCCATACGGTTCGCTCGTTGGAAACGAGGTCCTACCAGACCTGGATTAAAAAAGTAATTTTGAGACACTAAAGTGAATTTGACAGCTGTCATTTTGACATGATTAGTGATGTAACTATTCCAATCGGACACTAGTGTTACCAAAAAAAATATCATTTAAAAATCTTGCAATGTTATTTCAATGTAACTAATTGTTTTAGAAACCTAAACGGATATTTAAAGCGATATGAACTAGGGCAGAGCATGCGACAAATCATGACATTATATTTACGAAAAAAAGATACTGCCGCGTAAAACGTTTACAAAATAAAAGTAGAAGAGATATATTTCTTGTTTACTTATAAATATAGGAAATAAGTAATCACCTATGATTATAGCATCTTCTTCGGCATTCTCTTCTTTAACGACTCCACAGTTCTTCCTCTCGCCGTCATTAATGCATTCTGTATATCCACTAATATACACCATAGAGGCAAGTTTTATTTCGTCATAGCTTAAGCAATTCTCTAATACCAACGGTGGCTTTTGCTGTAACGTACCAACAGTTTCCCAACCGCCATTACTGAAGATAGACATTTTTAGGTTATTTTTTTAAATATAATTTTAATTAATATAATTTTTGTGCTAGACATTATTGCCCGTGGCTTTGCTTGCAGTCATGAAACTTTTTAAACATCCGTGTAAAACCTTGAGTTTATAGGTTAAGTCCTACAAATACTAATATAAATGCGAAAGTTTGTAATTATGGATGTATAGATGTTTGTTATTCTTTCACGCAAACGGCGCAACGGATCTGGATGAAATTTGGCAGATAGATTACAGTCTTTGTTAGTGTAATAACATAGTATATGTGCAATAGCAACTATAAAATGTTACCATGGCAACTGGAATTTGAAATAACTGTTCCATCCTTCTGGAACAGTTATATCATTTTCTGTACCCCTAACATGTGTGCAAGATTTCATGTCGATGACTTGAGTAGTTACTTAAGAAACAGATTAACATTTCCGTTTTTAGTATAAGTAAAAATCTTTTTTTGAATGCTACTAAAATTCAAACTCGGTTGTTATAGTTACGTTTCACAGGTGACAAAATCAACTTACCCTTCTTCACCGGTAATAAGTTTGTATGTGTCGTGCGGCCCCATGAATGTGATGGCCCGTTTCTTCAATATCCTGTCTATAAGTTCCGGTACTGTCATCTCTTTGTATAACAATTTCTCGATGCTTGTACCAAACTCTCTGTAAAGCAAACGACAAGTACATTACTAATGATATATTAGGTTAAACTACAAGCAATCTTTGACCTATAAACCAAGTTTTCTCACAAAATAGATAAACAATGTCTACTTTTAAGACCGGACCATTATAATAATTTACAATATCTTACTTATATCTCTATTATCTTAATTTGAGGGAATTAAAGAATAATATAAAATGATGTATGTATATAACAAAGTTGACAAACAGTTGCAATTGATGGATTTGTGTGTGGTTTTGTTTGAGAGCTTATACAGTTTTTAATATGATGAATAAAAACCTTACCTCTTATATATGAGGAAGTGAGTCATAAGAAACAGAACTCTTTCGTGAATAAGAGGATACGTAGACACGATGTTTCTCTTCAACTTTTCAATAGGCCTTCTTACTTGCAATTTCTCTAATCTAAAAAAGTAACTTAACAATATTATTGATGGCTGGCATACATACAAAACGACTTCTAGAGTCTCTCAAATACATTATACTAATACCGTTATGCCTTGTTTCATTACAAGATATAATTGTTGTAAACAAACAAATGCAACTTTTAATACTGAAAGTATAAAAAGTCGGAAATGTGGTAATTTTGTGGAAGTCATGAGATAAATCGATGTGAAATTGTCTGGAAAGCTAATGTTATAAGGTAATCTGAGGAAATATTTTGGGATTCACTAATTTTAACGTAAAACCCTTCACCAAAAATCACTTCTTCAAAAAATTCAATCTTGCTGTGAAACAAGGTATACATAACTTAAAAATAAATACATGCAAAATGTATTTGCATGTATTTATGCATTCATACACACTTTCACAATCAACGAAAGCCGCAAAGAAGCACCAATAGCCTTATTTTAAGGGGAAGGAGTGCAAATCATAAGATTGTGGTTGAAACCGTTATTCGAGTTCTTTGTTGTTATGGAATCATGTAGTGAATATTTCAATGAATAATTTCAGCACAGCATACCACATCTTAACGTTTTTAGTTAAAAATGTTCGAGGATTTTTTTTCTATTTCGCTGTACAAGTAGATGCTATTGTATTTTAGTACTGCGGATAAAAACTGCATTTTGCTCACTTCAGATGTCGCTATGTTTGGTGACCTGTCAAACTTCATACAAAATATTAATACCGAAACACTTTCTTGCTTATTTTCTTATAATGACATGCTGTGCAGCTGTTAATTGCAAAAATATAGATAATTCATACATTTCTAAAGGTTCTACATGAATATAACTGTGGGAGAAGACTGTATGAAGGAAACACTGGAAGATGCATCTTTGTTCCTTAATTCGGCTTTTAGCTCGGCCAAACTTCACATTGAATACATTTTCTGTAAATAATATGACAAAATATCGCCGCAAAACCAAAACAATCATACAATAATGAGGAATAGTAGGAACACTAAACAGTAGCGACATCTGCTTTGAGCTTTGAGTGTCATAATAATTAGCCAGATAGCTACTTCATGGCTTTGAATTTAATTAAAAATATTGCTTATATTTTACCTGACTGTCTCAATAGGGAAGGATATGGGGAACGCTTTGCTTTTCTTAATAATCTCCTCCACATCGTCAGACAGTCTGACTAGCGGCAGATCTGTGCACTGCCTTAGTAATTCGTTTGTTTCTTTCCCCATACTTGGATAGCACCAGTCCGGTTTACACCTGTGGAATATTTTACCATTTTTGAAACATTTATTACAAATAATTTACAATCAATAATATTTAATACTATATAAATGTTATATGCATACAAAATCACTAGTCAAAACTGTTCTTTCTAAATTTACTTACTTTGCCTATAATGCCAAATTATTCTATGTGGAACCAAATAACAAACCAAGAAAACCATAATCAGGCACAGTATCACTACTTCTACATCTGTTTTGAAACTTGAGTACTAAAGTTTCCTGTCGTAATCTAACTGTAAAGGTATAATAACCATTGCAATCTAAACATAACATATGTTTTGTAAATGGTCCTAAAAATTTTCAACATAATCTAGTATCCAGCATAAGCACATGAGACCATTCCTATGGGACTCTAGGTACTGATCTGTTATGTTATTTAATGTACATCAGGTGAAAATAAGAGTTTGTGCAAAAGTATGCATGAGTATTTATTGGGATCTTAAAAACATAGCATTGTTTCTGTTTCAATAAATTGTTTATTGAAAACACATTTTGTTTGTGATGTTAAAATATGCCTGCATATTAAAACAATCAACTTAATAATTGTTTTAAATTAATTCTAATGAAATATATTAACCCCAATCAAAATAAACAAATACTTCTCACTTGACTACAATGAAGATAAACAATTGGAAAAATATTTGATAATCAGACAATGTGAAGATTGCATAAACATATAAATTGAAATAACTTAGAGCCGATACACAATATGCCACTAGTCTCAATAAGGTCAGAAAAACAAGTGTATGAAAATATTCTCATTCCGATTGCTACAGTTGCTGTAGGCACTGTACAGATTTTGGTAATAATGGTTGTCACTATAAACAGTGCACCATTGCAACTATAGGAAGTAGCTGCCTCATGCAGATGCTGCATGCAGCTGGGCACTCAGTCCATACAAGGCCTTATTTTATTGTATGGTTCTAATACTTCATTACAATAAAGCTCGGGCCTACGTGTTTGCCTGTGATAACATATAGAAGTGAGGCATCCTTTCTCAAAGAGCCTCATAAGGAGACCAACTCAAAGGGAAGTATTTATAAAATGTGTTCAGTAATGATCCACAGCTGAACTTGTTCAACAATAATCATTGATATTGCTCAGAGAAATTTAAAACAAAACTGAAGGGAACATTTATTATAGAAAAGATGTGTGAATGAGGCCAAAGCTTGCAGCAATAGGTGACCCTTTGCCCAACTGTGACTAAATGATGAAACTAATAACATCCTTAAACTGATTGATGGACTAAAAAGAAATTAGGTTGACAACTCAGTTGCTCAGCATATAATACACAATTTGATAGTTTACCCATCAAGTGAAAGAAAGGCAATACAAAGCATTGAAAGTGATCTTTTCTACTAGAAACGAAATTGTGTAAATTTAGTGTAGCAGTAATTCTTATTACCCCCCTTCCTATATAATCTAGTTCTCAATTATAAGCTAGATAAAAAAATAAATAAAATGAAAAATGTTACATGCAGATCTTAAAGTACATACACACATTCAAATCATAAAAAATATACTTATTTTCAATTACATTTTGCAATCCTATCATACACTTTGTAATATTATATTATAAGAAATTATATGATCTTAGGAGAATTGAGAATTAATCATATTGGCAGATTTATTCATGGTTTTCCTCATTCAAGTATTACACCAATTTATAAAAACTACAAGTTGAATGGACAAAGGTGTGCATGCTAAGTAATTATAATATATAATTAAATAAATATAATCGAGAATAATGTTACACTTCAGTCTTATTATAAAATACTATATATTCAAGGGAAAACAGAGAAACGTTTCAGAAAATTGAAAAACAAGCTTACCAGGCAAAAGTTTGAAAATGACGCAAGCTATCCATCTTCTGTATTGGTCTCTTAAAATAGTTATAAAGAATTAGTTCCTTTAAGTTAAAAAATAAAAATTTGAAGTTTTTATTTATTGATGCGAAACTGCGATACGTACTCACCAAGATTTGTCGTTTGAGTATGTACTGACTGACAAGCATTTAATGTTTAACAACATTCAAGTAGCTCATGTAACTAGATGAAAAGTATTTTCAAAATAAAATTTTAATATGAAATTATAAAGTTTTTGTATATAAAAACAAATTGCGGTACAATTCAGTGACGTAAATGCAAACGACAAGCAAAGATGACAACCACAGAGGCCGCAGAGAGGTATTGAATAGAGTAGCTTATCTATAGAGTAAGCCATTACCATTACAGTATTATGCCATACCATAATTTATAGTTGAGTAATGTAGTATGTATTAGAAAGGTTATTGTTACTTATGTTTTAATAAATGGTCATGATTTTATTTTACTTGTGTCGTAGTTTCCATAAATTAGATACTTTAAAATATAAAAAAAATCGTATTGTGTGTTGGTAGACATAGTAGAAGTGAAAGTTCAACGAACACGTGGAAATAATGCCACCGCGGACTTTTATTTAGCATATTTAAAGAGTAACAATTCTTTTAACATCATTTTAATGTAATTCCTGTAGCTTACCCTACAAGACTTACATGAAAGCATAATTTCCCTATTTTTAACCGACTTTTTGGTACGCATTATTAAGAATAACTCAAAAACTACTTGTCAGGTTTTGATCGATCGAATCGATAACTCAGAAGCGGAGCTATGAATTCACAACCATAAAAATACTACCTCCACTGACAGAAAAATCCTTATACCCCCAGTCTATGTAGACGTTCCATAAAAACTTTGAACCCAAGTTTGATGATCTAGCTTTTATGGTTTCAGATTTATGGACATATCAAATACACCAATTTCGTAATAACTAACACACTCACTGATGTAATGATCATCAAAATTCTAAGGAATAGAGCCATAAGCATATGAAACAATGTCCTCAGGAGGTTCTAAGGCACTTAAGCTTCTTTACAGCCTACAATTAACTTGATTTGACAAACAAAGAGCATATAAAATACTTGTTGTTGACAAACTTTGACCAAATGACAGAATGATGACAACTGACAAGTTGTGACTACCAAATTGGATTGGAATTTGGTGATCCTTGGAACCATACACATACGAATAATATAGAACTTGGCGGGAGAATTATAATTTATTTTGGTATTTAATTTGTAATTGATTAAGAAACAGTAATAAACATGGAATATTAAGTGTTATAATAGTTTATATACTAATTTATTTCTTGGTTTCCTGGAATTTCATTTTAGTTTAGAAGTTTAATCATGGGTGATTTACAACAAATACGTGCTGAGGTTAACAATGCATTCAAGCTTAGTGGGTTTACAATTCGACGAGAAGCCAGTACGTTTGTTGCCGAGCAACTTTTAACTCTGTCACAACAAGAGCGACAGAAAATGGTCGACAAACTTACAGCTCATCTTTTACATCAATGTCTTTCACAACCGGTGTTAGAAAAACAACATTTGGAAGTGGCTTACAAAGAGTGTTTATCATTGGGCTTGGAAGAAAGTGAAACTGTATTGAACGTTATTGATGCATTCAATATACCGAAACTTTGTTTTGATAACGAAAGAAAGAAATTTTCCAAAGAAGTCGGCGCAAAAAACAATTTGTATCCTGAGCCCAAATGGAAAGCCCAAATGTTGATTGACAGATACACCATGATTTGGCAAAGAACAATCAGAAATAAACTGTTTGCAAAAGAAACATTGCCATCTATGGAAAGTAAAAATCGTTTCCAGTTACGTAAAATAGAAGTTCTATTAAGTTCATCAAGCAGAATAAATGAGGTTATTGTCCTAGGTCTTTTAACACAGTTAACTGAGGGTAAATTTTACTTAGAAGATCCAACAGGTAGTATTTTATTAGATATGACCCAAACAAGATATCATTCAGGATTATTCACAGAGAGCAGTTATGTGTTAGCTGAAGGTTATTACGATGACAAAGTTCTTCATGTTATGGGGCTGGTTTTACCTCCGTCTGAAAGTAGGGCAACATCATTACCATATTTTGGGAGTTTAAACACATTTGGCGGTAGATCAAAAACATTATTAAAGAACTCTCAAAATCTGTTGAAGTTGGAACAGGAAAATGAAGATGGCATGATTGTATTCTTATCAGATGTTTGGTTTGACAATCTTAAAGTTGTAGCTAAATTAAAAACTTTGTTCACTGGATATAATGAATTTCCACCGATAGCTATAGTGTTCATGGGTGAATTTTTATCATGTCCATATGGCTATGAGCACAGTCTGCAACTTAAAGCCGCTTTGACTAACCTAGCAGATGTTTTATATCCCTTCACAAAACTAAGAGAGATATGCAAATTTATCTTTGTGCCTGGCAGAAGTGATCCCGCCGCAGCAAACATTTTACCAAGGCCACCTATCCCCAATTCCATTACTAAAGATATCAGACAAAAATTAGGTGATTCAGTTATATTCACAACCAATCCATGCCGAATACAATATTGTACTCAAGAAATTGTGTTATTCAGACAGGATTTAGTCACAAAAATGTGTAGAAATTCCATTCACTTTCCCGAAACTGGGGATATTCCCGACCACTTAACAAAAACTTTATTAAGTCAGTGTACATTGTCACCCTTGTCTTTAGCAATACAACCTCTTTATTGGAAACATGCAGATGCATTAAGTCTATATCCAATGCCAGATTTAATTGTTGTGGCTGATCATTTCCAGCCATATACAAGAGCTTATCAGAACTGTCGAGTGATTAACCCTGGATCTTTTCCAAGAACTGAATTTTCTTTTAAAGCATACATACCTTTTTCGAAGACTGTTGAAGATTCTCAAATACCTAAGGAAGACACATAAAAATACTGGTATTTCCTTTAAATACTGAAAAATGAGCAGAACGCTGAATCTCTCTTTACTGATTGAGATTTTATCATCTATGGTTTTTAGTCCACATGACCATGAAAAGTATATTTGAAACTTGTGTGGGAGTAAACCCAACATAAAACATATGGGATTGTTGTCTGACGTAAATAAAAACATAAATATGCGCTCACACCTGTAACCCAGAGGGGTATGCAGAGATTATGAGTTCCATTTGGTTCTACATTGGATTCTATTTCTGTTTCTATTTATTGGAGTCGACATCCATTACATATCCATTGTATAATATCCATATAACTATAAGATCAACATGTATGAATTCTATTAAAAGTTAGATTTGTCATATAAATTATTAAGTCTTTTATTTAGTCCCCTCCCCCTCCTCTCGGACTAGTCTTAGAATTTAACTTTGCTGTATTTATCTGAATTTGTCATATCTTATACCCACTCCAACCAATATAATTTTATTGATAACTTTTAAGATCTATCTATTTTTAGAATAAATATCTAGTTTTATGACCATTAACATAATCATACTCTTTTGCCATTCTCCGCTGAACATGAGCTTCAACTGAATTGTTAACTGCAATCTTCAGTTACTATCAAACCCTAGAAACTTACTTAAGGCAGATGCCCCCTACATAATTTACAGAAAATTATTTTTACATTGTACACACCAAAGTCAAACGTTTCTCCGAGGGACCTCTCAAGCCTAGTAATCAAAGAGGTTAAGGTTACTTCTGTAATGCCGCCATCCCAAAATCCAGTGCAGATTCCTTCTCAAGGCAGAAGATCACCATTTGCCAAAAATAATGTTTAAATGTTCCAAAAAAGCTTAGACTACTCATCCATTTATTGAAGTATTTTTAGCGTAGGGGAAAAATCAAATTGCAATGTATGAAATTATTTTTTTATTTCTATATTTACATTGACTTGAAATATCTTAACGAAAGTTGTCAAAAATATAGTACCATGATTTAGTAATTTTAATAAGTGTATCTTATGTACTATGAAAGTGTATAAAATAAATAAAAGTACAAATCTAGAAGTTTTAACAACTTACATACTAATACATATATTTATAAAAGATTTTTTTTATTACAGTACCATGGTATGTGATACTATGCCAAAACCTTGTGCATGCTAATGCAATGATACGCGGCACGAATTTGTGTGTCTGAAGTTAGCTCCTAACATATACTTTTCACACAGAGAGAGCGGGACAAAAGCATACACTAGGGAGAGGTGCGACAGAGAAGTAACATGCACTGCGTACTTATTGCCAACTTCACACACTCAGGAGTACCACAGATGAAGAAAAACATATGCGTCCACAATGACATAAGATTCGCGTGAAATATGACCCCTGTGTGTCCCATGTCATGTTCTTATTATTAACTAATATTGTAAGACGACATACTACACGAACGTTAACTTTTTTGTATCAATTGCCATTTTGTGTCGATACATAATCTGTGTAATCAAGTTAAAAGGTATGAACTTAATACTTCTATGTTAAATTTCATCCGTAGTCATAATAATATTCTGTCCATTTTAGTACTAGAATAGTATTATAAGGTTAAACAGCCGGCAGTGGAGAAGAATAATATTTTGTAACAATAAAATATCTTTAAACATATAAAAATGAAAGCAGAAATCATAACGATCTTTGATCAGTGGCGGATTCAGGATTGTCGATGGGCAAGGGGAGGGATTACCGCGAGCAGTGTTTTAGCAAAGTGAATATTTAAAAAAAAAACATATTTAGATTAACATATAACAAAGTACTTTAATGCTTGCTAAAAGTTTAATTAGAATAATAATTAGTTCATTTAGAGATTTGCCCCTTAAGCCTACTACCACTTAATTTTGCATTTACCATTTTTTACTAAATTTGGTTTTAGGTTTGTAGTAAGCATACATTAGAACATGTCTACATTCGTTTTACGAATGCGCTAAGGTAATAAAGATAGATATAAAAAAAATGATAAAATAACTAATAACTAGACTTTCGTTTTACGAATGAAATGAGTTTTTTTAAATCAATACAATGAAAAAACACTGCGTTATTTAATAATTTTCTTAATGTTGTACGAAACTAACAATTTTTGGTTCATTCCATAACTTTTTGGCTGTACAGCCTTAATCTTTATATGCAATACAAATCCTTGGCATTTTGAAAGGATATTTCTCGAAAATATTAACTATGGTACGAATATTTTAACCACAGTCATTTAATTTAATTCATTTAATTAAAACAACTTTTGAAGAATAGTGAGCTGTTTACTGAGTGAGAAGAGAACTAAAAATTATCCGCGAACCGCTGGCGGATTCAAAGAATCAGGGAGGGGGCGTCGTTGTTATTAGGACGGATTTGCCAAGAAATACGAACGGACTGCTAACCTGTTAATAAGAACGAGGTGGGAGTAGATAAAAAAAGGGATGTGAACTAAATGTCGCCGCTTCATTTATCACACAACTCAGAGCGCCTTGTAGACGTCCGTTTTTTTCGTCCGACGAACCGTGCTTTTTGTCGGATTTACTGTGGTGGTTTATAATAAGTACGTGTCCATGCGGATACCGGTCCGGCGACTAATATAGGATTTCCTTCTATTGATTTTCTATCGTCCGGTGAAAAATACGGCAGTTTACAAACGCACTTACTCCGATATTACTTATACCGTTACACGTATAAAGACGATAACTATTTTATATGCAGTTAAGCATTTAAGTTTTGTTCTAATGTCGGCGGAGAGGCGTTCAATTCAGTAGACGTGTGTGTTTCTATCAAACGCCAGAGATGCTGTTGTATGTGTCTGCAATGGGCGCCAGAGCGACGAGGCAGACCATCGCTACGGCTATTATCATTATGATCGGTACGTAGATACTCAGCACTTGTCGTCTGAAGCTCGAGAACTGCGAAAGAAAATTGAATGTCAATAAATTATATCTCACAAAAATTATTTGGTGTTCATTTATGATACTGGAAATTTAAAAACAGGGACGGACTATGAATTTGCTACCAACCTAAATTATCAACTGTCATTTACAAAAAAAAGGATGTCTACTGTCTATGATTTGTTTTTTTTTTCTAATTTCTATCAGTCTAGAATATAATCTGACATCGTATTTTTAGTCGTTTGAATGCCCAACCAAATTTTCCAGCCCAAAAAACCCTGACGTAGATCCACCCCTCGCCCAAACTAAGCAACGTTATATAAATGATAATTTATTTTCACATAAAAAGTGGCATTCCGTACACGTCATATCAGACACCCTGTATAAAATATGTAGCTGCGGAATGATAAATAAAGCAAGCGCTACGTCGCCAAGCAGTATTAATATCTAGCATATGAAGCGAATAAAATAATTACCAAACATTGAGCGTATTCAGAACGTTTCTAACAAAATTGTACGTATTAATTTATCAAATCATTTAAATGGTTATTGATTTAGTTTCCTTTTTAATTAAGTTAAATATTATTAGCGACATAAACAAAAACGTAGTTCATTTATTCAAATGACTGGGGAGTTTAGTGAAGTGACTATAAAATGAGCGTGTAAGTCTGCAGACATACTTGTGCATCAGCAACTAAATAAGGAAATTATCTTGTCATGATTTACTTATTTAGTTGCCGACCCCTCATGAGTGGGAACGGATAGATTGTTCTATCCGTTCCCACTCATGTGGGGTCGGCACAGTATGAACGTAGTCCAGACTGTATAGGTTTTGGCTACAGTTTTTACGGCCGGCCGTCTCTGCCTGACACCGACACTTCTTGGAAATAAAAGTAATAAGTAAGTAAGTGAGTCAATCAATGAACGTATGTCTGTCTACCCGGGGCATCAGTGAGTAAGTACGGAATTTGAGTTAGTGAATGAATGAGTGAGCGAATGAATTAATGATACTCACCGGTGCGTCTGTGCTGCGGTCGACGCGCGCAAGCTGGCGTGGCTGGCCCATCATATCCTTCATGGGAAAAGAGTTGACGCGGCCGTTGCTTATCCGGCCCTCCGACACGCACACCGTAAGCTGATGACAGAATTATCATTTTCTGATGCTACCTGCTCTCTTATTGGAGTACCCAACTCAGAGTTAGTTTTTGATCCTTAAAGACTACGATGGAATGAATCGATAGCAGTAATTGGGTTCGCCTTTACAAGTCAACAATGTTAGATTCCTGTTTGTGACGCTATAAGACACGACGCAGTACAAGTCGTATGTTTATTTAATTATAGTTCTCTGTGAAGGTCTATAAGTGTGATTTTTGTATTATATCGTATTAAAATATTAGAAGGTTCGAGAAATAGATATAATTGTGTGAGAGAGTAGGTACAGGGTAAAGATATAATTGTACTTGTCAGTTGCCATACCGTATTAGTCTCTGACGCCTTAATATACTACGCAGTACTCTATATAGCTTTACTACTATTATAACTGCTGACATATGACTGCCAATATGATGTCTACCGAAGTTTTACTATGACATATGTATATAGCAAGATTGGCAATATAAGCTGTGGGTATTAAGTATATGCGCACTTTTTGTATGAGCTAGTATGTATACTATATTGCGACTTACCGATAGTATGATGTGCATTATGACATGGAAGGCGACGAACGCGGCCAGTATGTACACGCTCCATATCGGTAGCTCCGCTTTTTGAAGGTACACCGCCAGGAATATCGTTACAACTGAACAAACCGACAAATGTGTTAGGAAATTTATATATTAGCGCCCGACCCAGATTCATATGAGAAGTAGTATTTAGCCGGACATGTCATGTGATAAGTTTTGTGCCTTTCCACCTATTTTCAGTCTTCAAGTCAGTCGGCACTTCTTATTACTGCCTGTGTTTTTTATTAGATATTCTAACTAACGGTTTTTGAGCGGCAGCCAAAATGGCTCGCATATAGCGGATTATTTTCTTCCTTACTTGTGTGCATTGACACTTATATTTAGGACAATTCACACAATATCTTTATAATTTATAGCCTATATGTTATTCTGATGTAACCTATAATATTGTAAAGTTTCATTAAAATCCATTCAGTAGTTTTTGCATGAACGAGTAAAAAACATCCAAATATCCATACATCCATACTTACAAACTTTCTCGTTGATAATATTAAGTAGGACCTGTCGATTTTTATTGTTAGGGTGTAAAATGTCAAAATATTATATTTCATACTCACTGCCAAGGATATGCGCTGAGTTGCCAAAGAACCAGTGCAGCCAGTTGAAGATCGGCCGCTTCTTAGTGCCGGGGTGCGGCCTGAAGTATGCACCTGGTGCAAAAACATATACATTTAAATACATCAACAGACAATAATGACTGCCACTATTTCGGTAATTCATTACGGAGCACCTGTGTAGTAATATTAAGGAACTTTTTACTCCCATGTAAAATTTTCGTACACGATGTATCAACTACAGGATGTTTATACATAACCTAAACTTATGAGTGAGCTGTAATTTTTTGTACATATAATTTTCGGACACTTAGCTTATTTTGATAAACTTACTGTGGCGGTGACATATTTGCACCACTACTGCGCATGACGAAAATCATAGAGTTAAGACAATGACAGAAGGTGACATATATACACTTCACTGACAGTCGTCGACTAGTTGGCATGTAAAACACAAACTATAATAATTGTATAAAATAAATGTATATATATATACGATGAAGTTTCCTTAGTGGTGACCAACCGACGTTCAATGTGACCGGCTGATCAAGAATCGTGGATGAGACACTGCACAATTCACCGGAGTTACTACTTAACAGAAGTCGCCATCCACCGAGAGCTTCACCCACATTATCTGGAAAGGCGAAATCCAGTTGGGTTCGTTCTGCACCACGACGGAGGATTGCTGTGGGTGCGCGGTTACTCGACTAAGCTTCAACCATCTCGACTCTACTATTCGTTAAAACGCGTACTAATATCAAGAGGAGTGCGGGAGTGTAAATATTACAGTCATCCTTCACGCGAACGACTTAATCATTAGAAGTTTTTTTTTTTTCATTTTTACTTTAGCCGCCATCATCCATCTTTATGTTTTATATCATGCACAATTTCCATTGACGCTAGCGCCAGATGTTGCAGCGGCGTGCATCTTAAACTAGACCAGGAAGGAACACATCTCGAAAATACGTTTTCATTTGTAACGTCATTGTCACATAAAAACGAAGAAAATTGAACGCGTCAAAAACTTGTGAAGGACAAAGGAGGCTTTAATATTGTATACTTGCTTGACGGTTTGAAGTGATCAACGTTTGTACATATTTACATAATTAATTTGTTTACAATTCTTCTTACAAAAAAAGCAGCCTTAACGTCCCATTTCAAATATTTGCTGTTTCGTTGACAACGAATTAATATTTCGTAGTAATACCTTGTAAATAAGCATCACGCCCCTAAGGGGTAGGCAGAGTCACCTATAGATTATTTCTGGTAAATGATTTTATTTTTGTTAATATTATGACTTATTTAATACATTTATTCGTTAGTTTTGCGTAGTGGTGACAAAGTAGCATAACCCCTTACAACTCTCGAACGAATACTACCATAAAATACATCAATACATCTTTATTTTTAATTTAAATTTAGTACAATGGCAACGGCAGAGGAACAAATTGTCCTTCTACAAGAGCAATTGAAATTATTACAGGCGAATGAAAGACAAGTTATGGGTGTGGCAGTCAAATTGCCACCATTTTGGACCGATAGACCTTCCGTTTGGTTTGGGCAGGTTGAAGCACAATTTGAGATTTCTAGTGTAACACGGGAACGAACGAAGTACAACCACATAGTGACCATGTTAGATAGTAAAGTGGCGAACGAAATAGCAGACATAATTGAGAATCCACCAAAAGAGGAATGTTACCAGCACTTAAAAACGGAACTTATCAAACGTCTCTCCGCATCCAGGGAGGAAAGACTTCGCAGGCTGTTGAGCGATGAGGATATCGGGGATAGAAAACCATCACAGTTTCTCCGTCACTTACGCAGCCTAGCTGGTATTTCCTTAAAAAACGAAGATATCATCCGTCAGCTGTGGTTGCGGCGACTTCCAACCAGAATACAATCAATATTGACTACACAGGAGGACCTACCTCTAGAGAAAGCAGCGGATATACCTGACAAAATTGCTGAGGTAGCTGCTCCAATAGCCGTTCATGCTGCACAGGAGCCATCATCATCAGAATTAGCTGAACTCACTGTGCGTGTCGAAGCACTATCGAGGTCCGTTGAAGTGCTTACTACGGACTCCAGATCACGCTCAAAATTGCGAAGAGCAAATATAAGATCCCGATCAGCTTCTCGTGCTCCAACAGGGATCTGTTGGTACCACGCCAAGTTTGGTATTAATGCAAAGCGATGTACCGTTCCATGTAACTGGGAGAGCTTGGGAAACCGGACAAGCGGTCAGTAGAAGCGGCGACTGACTGCGATACAAGTGTTAGCCGCCGGTTGTTTGTAGTAAACAAAACAACAGGCAGGAGATATTTAATAGACACTGGTAGCGACCTCTGTTGTTTTCCTTACAGGTTAACCAAGGGTCGCACAGCATCCTCCTACCAATTGTCAGCTGCAAATGGAAGTCTTATCAAAACGTATGGTAGCATCTCTCTCCACCTAAACCTTGGATTACGCCGTGATTTCTCGTGGAATTTTATTATCGCTGATGTTGAAACCCCGATAATTGGCTCAGATTTTTTAGGCTTTTACAATTTACTTCCTGATATACGCAATAAACGGCTCATCGATGGAAACACAAGTCTGACTACCACCGCATCAATCGCTCAGGTAAATCAGGTCAGTGTTAAGTCAGTGTCCGTAAATGATAGCTCACATTTCTCCAGATTACTGTTAGAGTTCCCAGATTTAACTCGACCACCAGGGTTTCCACGACATGTGAAGCACACGACGGTACATCACATCATAACAACTGATGGCCCGCCTGTCTCGTGCCGCCCACGCCGCCTGGCTCCTCTCAGGTTAATCGCGGCGAAGAAGGAATTCGAAGACATGGTCAAGTGTGGTACTGCCAGACCTTCGAAGAGTCCTTGGGCTTCACCTTTGCATTTGGCAAGGAAAGGTGAGAATGGATGGAGACCATGCGGAGACTATAGAGCTCTTAACGCAAGAACCATCCCAGACCGGTACCCCGTTAGACACATTGCTGACTTTTCCCACAGCATTTCAGGCTGCTCTATTTTCACCACCATCGACTTAGTTAAAGCCTACCAGCAGGTGCCTGTCAACGAAGCTGATATTTGTAAGACGGCCATCACTACGCCATTTGGACTATTCGAGTTTCCCTTCATGACCTTCGGCCTTCGGAATGCTGGGCAAACGTTTCAACGCTTCATCGATGAGGTCGTGAGGGGGCTCGATTTCTGCTACCCCTATGTAGATGATGTGCTGGTCTTCTCAACATCCGAGGAACAGCATGTGCAACACCTACGTACATTGTTCCAACGCTTATCAGCTTATGGTGTCGTAGTTAACGCATCAAAATGTGTTTTTGGTGCCAAAGAAGTTACCTTCTTGGGCTACCGAGTCAGTAAACAGGGTACACGTCCCCCGCCTGAGCGAATCGAAGCTCTACAGAGTTTTGCTCTACCGAAGACCGTCCAAGGGCTCCGACGATTTTTGGGGATGGTCAACTTTTATCGGCGCTTTCTTCCTAATACCGCAGAGCTACAAGCTCCGCTCATCAATGTCCTGGCCAATTCGCAGCTAAAAGGGGCCAAACCAGTGCCGTGGACACCTGAATTAGAACTGGCATTTCAAAAATGTAAAGACAGCCTCTGCAATGCTACTCTTCTGGCTCACCCAGTGCAAAATCCCATGCTTGGACTTTTCACCGACGCATCTACACTGCAAGTCGGTTCATGTCTCCATCAGATGGTAAACAAACACTGGGAACCCATAGCCTTCTTTAGCAAGAAATTAACTGCCAAACAAATTCAATGGCCTGCTTATTATCGGGAACTACTTGCAGTGTACGAGAGCGTACAACATTTTCGGCATTTCTTGGAAGCTCACCGTGTCACTATTTATACCGACCATAAACCTCTAGTATATGCCTTCACTCAAAAACGGGAGAAGCTTCCCCCGGTTCAACTCAATCAATTATCCTTCATATCCCAGTTCTCCACAGACATCGTACACGTTAAAGGGGACGATAACGTCGTTGCTGATACCCTATCTAGAATTGAATCCATCTCATTCGAAGACAGTTATCGCGCACTGGCTGATGAGCAAAAGACCGATGAAGAAATTCAAAACGCTATAGCAAATTCCTCACTAAAATTAGAAAAAAATTATTTACCAAATTCCAATACGTTCCTCCTCTGCGATTCGTCTACTGGCAAACCACGTCCATTCATAACGCCCTCTTTTCGTCGCAGTTATTTCAATAAACTTCATAACTTGAGCCATCCAGGCGCACGAGCTTCCGCACAGCTGGTGGCCGATCGTTTTGTTTGGCCATCAATGAATAAAGACTGTAGGAAATGGGCCCGTGAATGTATAGCATGTCAGCGCAGCAAGGTGTCCCGGCATACCTGGACTCCCTTAGGAAAATTTTCAGTTCCTACCAACCGTTTCCGGCAGGTCCATGTGGACATAATCGGCCCCATGCCTATTAACAAGGGATATCGCTATTGCCTCACAGCAGTAGACAGATTCACCCGCTGGCCAGAGGCATGGCCAATGACAGGTATCACGGCGGAGGAGGTGGCAGAAACATTTATGACAGGATGGGTTGCTCGTTTTGGGGTTCCCACAATTGTCACTACGGATCAGGGTCGCCAATTCGAATCGGCCCTATTCAACGCTTTACTTAAGCATTGTTCAGTCAGCCGAACCCGTACCACTAGCTACCACCCCTGTGCGAACGGGATGGTAGAAAGACTACATCGTCAGCTAAAAGCGGCCCTTATGTGTCATGGAGGCACATGGTGCACGGCGTTACCCTTGGTGCTTCTCGGGATGAGAGCCGCACTCAAAGAAGATTTAGGAGTTTCCTCTGCAGATCTTGTTTACGGCGAACCGCTCCGGCTTCCTGGGGAGTTTATTGCCCCTTCACCTACAACCTACACTGAAGTAACTTCAGATTTTGCCTCAGAGCTGAGAAGGCACATGGCTGATATAAATCCTGTGCCACCCAAACACCACACGGAACGACGTCCATTTGTCTTTAAGGACCTGCAAAAAGCAAGTCACGTATTCCTGCGTGACGATACGGTCCGAGCATCCTTGAAACCACCGTATACTGGCCCCCACCCGGTTGTTGGCCGTGATGAGAAAACTATCACCATCACGATTGGAAATAAGAACACAAAAATAAGTTTAGACCGTGTTAAGCCAGCGTACGTACAGGAGTGTCCGGGATCAAACTTAAATCCAACTCTCCCGAGTGCCCAACGTAAAATAATATCGCCCCCTCCGTCAAAAGTTCCATTCCAACCATGCTTAGATTCATACGATTTATCAGATGTCCCAGTTTCACAACACTATAATACACGTTCAGGTCGCAAAGTGCGTTTCAAGATGCCCATAGATGTGTAGCATTACATATACAGTCATGTCATTTAGAAATCATAAATACAGTCATACAGGTTTTTATTCGATTTGTAATGGGTCATCTTACAGCGTGGGGGGGTGGTGTGGCGGTGACATATTTGCACCACCATTGCGCATGACGAAAATCATAGAGTTAAGACAATGACAGAAGGTGACATATATACACTTCACTGACAGTCGTCGACTAGTTGGCATGTAAAACACAAACTATAATAATTGTATAAAATAAATGTATATATATATACGATGAAGTTTCCTTACTTACCAATAGGCTGAATAAAGCAGAGGATGACGGTAATGATGCCGGTGATGGCGTGCGGGTTGCCGCCAGCCGAGGACCAGCCGCCCACCTCAATCAGGATGATGATGAAGCCGATCACGGTCAGCAGCCACGTGATTACCATCAGGATTCTATGGCACTGGATGCAGAGAAGATAGTTTACTTGCCATTACAATTGGGTTAAACTTTGTTCGAAAAGTTGTTTCAAGTTCAGCATCAATTAATATGAGATTCTAATACGAAAAGCTTAAATTAAAACTACTCAAAATAATAAATACACTTACAGCAAACCAGATGTCTTTGCCTCCTAATTGTTTTCCTACCCACGTCTGTCTGAAGTACCTGAAAAAAGCGTTAGTGTGAATTTGCACTGCCGAAAACTTTAAGGTAAGACATATAGAAAATAAGAGAATGTTTTCGGCAGTGTGAACACGGTGTTAGAATGATACATTCAAGTAATAACACGTTGTTCTGTTCCATCTATTTATGATGAAGGCACAGGCAAGAGAAGTGTCCTTCTGGTCAGGTTATTTATTTATTTGACGGTTAAATCACGTAGCTAGGGTGTATCTTTTTAAATTATCTCCTTCAACCGCGTACGCTGGCTAATATTTTAAAGGAATCCTCTCCTCTGGGAGAAAGACAGAATTATGTAGGATTTTACCCACTAAAACCCCATAGGAGAATCTTACCTAGCCAGCAGTATGCCGATGGACGCACTGCCGAGCCAAGCTATCAGCATGAAGCTGCCATGAAGCTTGATGAGCAGTTTGCTGGCAGCGGCCGGCGCACCCACGGTCGCTAACGCGAGCGGCGCCCCGGTAGACTCATACGCAAGCGAGTGGAAACCTACGCGGTCGGATTCTGGGGAAACATCGTTAGAAGCATTAAGCAAAGGACATTCATTGGTTTTTACATAATGATATAAAAACATACAAACAAAAGTAAACACAAACCTTTCATACTATCTCCAGAAACGACCATCAAATTATATTTATCATTCGCTAAATCGAAAGTCTGTCCCATCACAACGGATACAGTATCGCGTCTGAACTTGCAATACAATTTGCCATCGATTATAGAAGATTCTAGCAACTGAACGATTTCTTGAGGCGAATCAGATCTTCTTACATAGGGCTCCGCTTTAGGATACGTCCAGGAAGTGAATAAGGAAACTCGTCCATTGTCGTTTCGGATACATTCCATGGCGCTGTCGTCGCCCATTTTGTTATCTGTGCTCAAGCCAGCGGCCACGTACTTTGGATTATCTGTGCCTTGTATTTCGAATGTAAAAGTGTCGCCAGCAACAAAAACTGCGACTATAGCTTTACAATTGCCGCTTTTAACACAGTTTTGTGGCACGCCGAAGCATAGTTTCGTATCTTCACAACCTTGGTATATGACGTCAGGTTTCGCTGTCGTAGTTTTCGTCTGTAATATAGAAAGCATGTTTCCAATAGCACTCGGAGCCAAAAATAAAATAATCTAAACGATGGATTAACGGTAATGATATACTTTTTGTTTGTGATGATCCTTACACCGTGTTCGCACTTACCCTACCAGTTTTTTTTCTAATAAGGAAGGGATAAGAAAAGGTAATGACGGGGGAGGGGACGGATTGGAAAAATTGAAGCATCTACCTTTAAAGGGTCCTTCTAATAACATAGTAAGAATCAATTGTCTTATCGAGGATCTTAGAATACTTTGTAAACTTGTAAAGACCGTGGGAGGAAAATTTGTATGTGATTCAATAGATGGTAGTTTTAGTATGGCTATAAATATTGCACAAAGACCTTTGGAAAGAGACAGTCCACTACTCGTTTGCCTCCTTCAAGGGTCGAAGTGCAGTATTTATCGTCGGTTTCTGTAATAACTAATTCAGTAGATATAACATACGTTAGTTTCAGTGAAAGTGGGCGGTGCTGCCGCTGCCTTGGGCGTGGAGACCGTCGGCTGTGTGGTGGTGATCTCAGTATCCGGCGTCACCACCTCTACCACGGGTGATTCCACGTTCTTCCAGAACGTCGCGTAGTTCTGTGCGACTGTGGCTCTATTAAAAACAACGTTAATTTAGTTAATGAAAGCTTTCCAATTTTAAAATAGATGGCGTTTTACTCAATTGTATATATTTTTAAGTTTATGATCTAACCAAGACCACCAAGTTAAAAAGAAAAAAATGTATTTAATTATTTCATTTTTAGGCCCACAACAAAAAAGCGTATTGTCATAAAAGTAAGATAGTGCCACTATTATGAGTCATCAAGTCCAGAAATGCGGTATTCAACAACCCATCATACATCTTAGATGTGCGATTGTAGAAGCAAAAGAGATGCGATAAGACCACAGTTTTTATGTAAAGTTTTTACATATGTCGGCATACTGCGTTAGTACCTTGGCATTAATTAACAATATTAAAGAATAAACTCACTGACTGACGCAGCCCAAACTACTGGGGGCCTAGAGACTTGAAATTTAGCACAAAAATTTCTATTATTACGAAGGCAAGCACTAAGAAAGGATTCTTCTGAATTTATCCTCTAAAGGTCTACAGTAGGGGATGAAAGCTTGGAATAGAGAAATATTTGTTTCCAATGTAAGTTCACCTCAGACCTATATGATCAATCGCACTAAACAGGGTTCAGCTCGGACTAGACAATCGTCGGTTTAATTAAATTGTTATTAACTTACGTAAGAATAAAGGAATAACATAGGTAGACATATTGCATATTGCACGTATTAAGCAATCGTATTAAAAGTTAGTAGTTACTTGGTTCTCACCTGAAGAATATTCCACCTAGGTAGTCGGCTGGCGCCTTCCATTGGAACGTAAGTTGAGGTTTACCTTCAGGATTGGTGTGCGTCACCGAATCGTTGTTACCTCGGCAGCTGATAATCTGTGTTATTTCAGTGTTCGGGACTTTGGTGAACGTTCCCTCTATTGTGTCTGGATTCTGAAAATAAAAGAATTAAAAGAGCTAACAACTTAATGGTTTAGGCTACAAATGTAATGTTTTGTACATACACACAAAACACAGGTCATCACGACTGCCGACGGACGTGCAAACTCTAAACAGGTGGGTAAAATAATCAACAAAAATAAACCCAAAATTCATCAAGAGAAATAAATGAAAAATAGTTCGTTGAAACTGTTCCAAATTCAACTGAGCATGTTGCTGACGCATGTTACCAAATATCGTCAAACGCAACTCAAGTAGTTTCACTTCAAAAATAGAGGCTCCAAAAATTTCTTTACCAATAGATTTGGGTCCGATTCCCAATCCGGACTGTCCGAATTATTTATTCGATTACCGAAAATTATCCACAGAGAAGGTCTACCCTTTCCTTTATTGCTTTTCTTTTTAAACGCAGAGTTAGTGTAAAAGTGTCACATCACAGCATCCCACGCTTTTAGAATAGTGACATTAATTTTCTCATCAGTAATTTTATTCTTTTAAGTTTAATTATCGCTAAAAGCGTGTTTTTTAAACTATCGTTAAATTTTCGCTTTTTAGTACGATTTGCTTTAAAACAATTTGCAAGTAGCAACATCTTGTATGTCAAGTTATCGTAATATCCTAATATATGTCGCTAGTGTCAACTAAAACCAAAGAAATTTATGAATCCTGGCAAATCTAATTTAAAAATAATATATAATAAAATCAGGATTATTGGATATTTTTATCGAATTATTGCATTGCCATAAGTCTTCGACGAGCGTGCTAAGTTCGATTCAAATCTGATCGTTCAAAGTGGGGCAAAATCACGTTCAAAGATCCCGTTACGATATTCAATAGTCAGTTTTGATTCATCAATTTCTTGTTGTATTCATTTTTTTTTTAAAAAAAGCTTGGGTTCTTATTTTGCTTGTTAGCGAATGGAATAAACCGAGATGTTTTTCCCCTACCAAAATTCACTGAACGCGGCTTAAGAAGTTTTCACTTCAAAACGATTATACAGTGGTAGAGCCCGCACGAATTGGCCGGCTCGAGCTACCATAACATAAAAAGGAAATATCCTTTTTCATGTCTGTCCATCAAAGGTAGGCAACGCATCTGCAATACATTTGCCTGTTGCGGATGTCTATGGGCAGCGTTCACTTCACCAGGTGATCCGTTAGCTCGTTTGCCAACTTCTCACATAAAAAAAATACAAGCAGATGTTTTATAAATAGGTAGTTAAAATATAATTGTTATTAGAATAATAATTATCAAGTTGAATTTAAAACTTCATAAAGAATTCTGATGATTTTGGTTGGAATGTAGAGTCTTAACCCCCTTAGCTAGCTAGCCCCAGTGACGCTTTCAATTCGCTTATCGAAAGAATGAAAATGAATGACTACATCTGAATCAAGTATTTAGTGTGACATGATACATACTGTACAAAACATTCACACAGATCAGCTTTTAATAATTATTGTATTATTAGTCATGGTTTACGGTCGAACGAAACCCTCTTTATAACCAGGGTTCGCGTCAGACGGGCGGCCGTAATACTGTAGCCAAAGTCTATACAGTATGGACTTTGGTCATACTGTGACGTGGGAAAACAGCGAGATGAATCAGTCACGGGTAACGTAGTTTACTCATACATGAGATTGTACGAGTTACTTAGTCATACCGCTTCAAACACTTTGGGAGTCATATTTTAATCGCAACGAGTATGAACCAAATATTGACTAATACATTTCTTATCAATTAATAAGAAACGTAAAAGACAAGTATCAACAAACATGAGTAATATATTCCAATAATACTTCCTCTTCGTATTACACATTTCAAGTTATGTGTCATTTCCTATAGTCTAAAATTAGGACAAAAATTAAAACAGAAAATGTTGAGTTCGATATTCTGTATACCTAGTTTATGTTTCAGACCTAGATTTGATTTTTCACACATTCACACGTTACGCTTGTGTCGTGTCTGAATAAATGCGCTGTGACGTCGCACTGCAAGCGCACCATGAAAAGTATGTCCGTCTCTCTCGTGCGCGGTCAAGCTTATGAGTATAAAAGAGGCAGTTATTGTTTTGTTTTTGCTATTCTTTATAAATACAGATGGTCCGTTTTGAATTTTAATTTACGATTCTCAGTAGAAGTCAAAACACAGTAAATTATCGAACCCCAGGTATAGTCGTATGTTACTTACTTGAACTTGCCTAGCTTGTAAAATGAAACCTCCGACAGGTACGGGTGCTCCGAATGGGCTGCCGATGGTAACATTTAGGATACCGCCCTGTCGCACTTGCGAGGCTGATGTCATGACCGCGTACGGTGGAACTGAGGATTGCGCTGGAATACCCGAGTGACGCGGTGTTTGATCGAGACACGCCTGGAAGTGAAAATAGTAATTATTAAACCTTTATTTTCGTCTCTTCATTTAGTAGTCTACTCTCTTCTAAATTGAAATACAAAGCATTGGTAACTCTGGTTGAGTCGAGTTGAGGTTGAGTAGAATTGGAGTCGAGTAGACCGGAGTTTAAGTAGAGTTGAAATAAAAAGAATTGCAGTTGAATAGAATTGGGATTGAGTAAAGCGTAGGTTAAGTTGAGTTGAGATTACATCAGGTGACCTGCTTGCTCTTTTACTATAAACATAGTTTATACAGAAAAGTATAGCTCACCCCAGGAGGTGCTCCCGAACCATACTGTTCTGAGTACTGGATAAGAAGGAAGACTGTCGCAATAAGCCCCCTCATACTTCTTTTTCTTGGTAGCATTGTGGATTTTATCTGGAAAGAAAAAAATATTACAAATAAATTTCAGAAGTGATACAGAGATCTATTTAACGAATTGCAATATTTTATTATTCGATTACAAATTTATTTTATTCGTTTGCTTTAAATATCAAGGTCCAATTTAGTCATATCCTGTCAAGGTTTGTTTAATTTTTTAAACATAGGAAAGCATAGACCGATCCGATGACCTTCGGGATTAAATCAAAATTCCGGTTTAATGTGACAATTCAATGATTAGTCACATTCTTAAGTTGTTATGAAAATTTCTTTGTTGAAGTAATTATTTATGTATTAACAATACATGAAGCGTAATTTCTAAGAGGATAACGTATCTACTAGTATTGTGTAAGATCAAGGTTCCGTTAGTCTGTCTTTTAATTTATTCTTATTGCGGCAAACATTACTGAGTTGTCAGAAAATAGGGGGAGGCCTACACCTAGCAGTGGACGACAGTTGGCTGAAAATATGAAGGAGTCCAATAAAAGTACAAAGAAAAATTATTTCTGACATGTTTGGTGCGCGTTCAAAAGCGCGAACACATTGTCCGGATTAAGAAGCGTTCCAAAACATTTAGTCAAGTCAATAAAATACATACTCGTGCGCAGCCGGGTGTAAAACTCGTGCACGGAATAAGACACAAGGAAGTTGGATTACTGGTTCAAGTGAACGGGAGACATTGTAAGGTCGTGTTTAGTGACGCTGTTATTTATTGTATAGCGTCACCTCAATTCAAATATTTCATTGTGAATTGATAGCAAATGATTCATCATTTCCTTGCCATTTTCTCACTTATATCGGCGCAGTATCGCCGTAGTCTGTACTGTATAGGTTTTGGCTACAGGCTCCTGCCTGACGCCAACGCCTCCTCCGGAATTCGATAGCAAGTGATTGCTATTCGCTAATGCCACGGTAACTGTCAGGAATTATGTCGTTTTTTAGATTAAAAGAATACAGTTACAAATCAAAGAACACGCAGTTATTTTTTTAAGTAAATTCGTTTCTTAATTTTTAAATAGGTGGCGTTATCCTTAATCTTAACATGAACTTTTAAGTTACTTATGCGCCTAGTGACCTAATAAATTCTGATAGTTGGATATTAAATAATGTCTGACTGCCCGTAGTAATATGATAACAAATATTGAGTCTAATTTCTTAATCTCCAGTGTTATGAATCATTTATCAACTTGTGTGAAAAGGAACGCGTATGCTGGTATTTATATAAGAAGTACACTTAGGTACCGAAGCGTTGCGATGTATTTTTTATGGTTCATTATATTGTATGTATTACATGTTGCCGACTTAATTGGCGGGCTATTGTGTGTTCTGAAGAACGTTATCTCGTGTTTTTTGTTATGTTTACGTAGGTTTTTTTAAAAAATATGATTCTTTCTGTATATTTCCTCAGACTTATTTTCGGCTGGATATTTTTTCCTAAGAGGTTCATCGGACAATTTTATTAAAGCTTTATAGACCTGCGCATAATCGAAAACTATAATCAGAACAGTGGCAACTGTTGCATAATTGTGCCGGGTCATCACGACCTCGCATTTGGGCGAGAAGTTATGGTATTTATTAGGGATGCTTCGATGCGTCTTTAAGCCGATACGATACAGATACTCTTACTTACTGATACACAAAAATATCGGTGATGTTAGTGAATTGATAATGAAGGTAAAATAAATAAAAAATAAGATGTTTTTGTTTAAATTAATTTAATAATTACAGATTTGGAATGACAAAAGATTATAAGTACTTTACGTTTAAATTAATAAGATATTTGTTTAAGAAAAAGACAAAGTATCCTCAAATTCCATTAATTATTTATTATTATGTCGAAATTAGACTATCTTTGTATAGGCAACGAAAATAAGGTTGCTCTTTTGATATATCGGTATCGGATGTTCTCCTATTTATATAACTGTGTATCGACTGATTGGATGAGACGTTGACTACATCCCTTTTCTATTTCTTTCTCCTCTCCTATGTCTTATGTACACTCTTCTACTTATCTATATAAACGATCGCTAGGCTTACACTTAGTTGTTCCGGATGTCGATAGATGGCGTTTGTTATTACACGCAGTGGCCATTTTGCTATTTACGTTCTTCTATCTCTAATTAAATTATTAATGTAATTAAAATCTTAAGACTAAATCAACAAAAAAAAGGTTCATGAATCCAAATTTAATATTTGCCTTCAAAATTATCTACAACCTTGTAATTTTGATAATATTAATGAAGAAAAGGATATGTAACATAAATACGAAACACTTTTCACGGTCATTGTACTTCCGCTATTAGTCATTAGCGCGGGCTACAAAGGTATGTCGTTTATTCATTTTAATGGATTGATATTTGCAATTGAAATTAGGTTACAACAGTTAATTGCTAAATAGCAGTGCTATTCCGTGGTTTCGGCATTACTCGATATAGATCCAAAGGTTATGATTTACCAACGTTTCGATACGTATTCCCACTTAAATAATAGCCTACTGATAAGTATGGTAATGATGATTAATTTACAGTTGAAAACACAATTTTGTATCTCTTTTTCAACACTGACAGAGCAGCCCCTGTTACACGAATGTGCTGGCTCAAGCGGGGAAGTACTTCGAACTCACAGAATGCAGGAGTAAATAAATAAATATGCACCTACGACCGTAACTCAGAGGCGTAAGCAGAGACCACGAATTTCCATTGGGAACTACCCTGGCATACCCCGCTATATCTTCCCATACATGCTCGTCAGTTACGGGCACTCCTTATATCGCTATCCTTTAGTATATTTGATCGATATAAGTTCTCCTGGGACGTCCTGCCAACTACATTGTCTTGTTACTCTCCCTTCATTGATAATTTCAACATGGCCGAACTACCGAAGCATACTTTTCTCATTCCACAAAGATTCGCTGTTCCAATTCCATTAACGTATTAATATTGTTATTTTTGCCATTAAATATGTATTTTTATATAACGCTATTTATATGATATTTTTTATGATATGATATGATAAGATTATCATTCAAACGTCAAGTACATACGTACTTAGTGTCTCTCTTTCTGCGCTTCGTCTGATGAGTGAGGTGCTATAGGTCCTATCTGTTGCCCTTTCTTTCTCTTCATCTCCTTGTCAACTTAAAAATATTGGCGACGCATCGTTGCGTTGCGGATGTGTGTGGGTATTGTTAGCGGCACGTTACTTGGCAAGGTCATGTATACTTTCAAACACCTAAAAAATCCTCAACAAATTCTTGTCAAGTTACTTGCCGTCAAGTATAGCCAGTTATCTTATTTTTAAGCTATTGATTATTTTGAAGTATCCTAAAGTTATTAGACACAACAATTTAATAACGAAACGCTTAGAACACGGTATCAAGTCAACAAAGTCAAACCGTCACGTTATTTCCAACCGGTTTCTTTAAGGACCTCGTTAAAATTCGAGGCGTGCGAGCTGGTCGACGAAATAACCAAGTGTGGTTGGACTTAATTGTTAACCTGTCGTATGGAATGAGGTCAATGCGTGACCACAATGATCTACCGCTGGTTTGTGCTAGATTCGATGTTAGATATTTGAAGTAAATTAAATGTTGATATTAAAATTAATATTGTTTATATAAGCGCCAATAGCATAATGGTAAGGTTAAGGATCCGCCATTAGACTATTTTTGTGGAACATTTTCAACCATGGTTAAAAGAAATATTAGTAAAGACATGCCCGAGCAGGTTTGGCGTTAGTTGAACTTTGTTGCGTTTGTGAATTTATATCCGAACTAATATTAAAAATGCGAATGTGATGTATGTTTGTTTGTTAACTCTAAGGACTCAACCGATCATTATGAAATTTTCCACAGTTGTCGGGGGTACAGAACATGATATGGGGTGCTTTCCTTTTATCCCGCAAAATAAAACTGTTACCGAGGAACGTAAAACCTTCATTTACAGTTACGGTTGCGGCGTGAAAAGCAAGTATCTTACTAACCACGCCAACTGGCCCGTCGCGCATCATCAATTGTCGGACCTTGAAATAGAAATCAAAAACAATAACCTTGGCAGACAGTGTCCAAGTGTTTAAGTGATTGCATATTGAATGTGAACAAAATACAACTGTACTACAATAGAGATAGAGTCTAATATCAAACATGAATACATATGTCGCACGCTCTTGGAATTTTAACGCATTTTACACCGCCGGGTTTTCCCCGAATGTAAAGCTCAATATTCTAAATTTGAATTGCCTCGAATCTGTTTTCTCTCAAATTATATTATAAATTTACAAGGAAATACAAGTTTCAGGACCTGGTCAAGGACAGATCTTTTACAAACTACTATACGAAATCATGATTTCCGCTCGTACACGGTAAGAAATTTCACCCTGTCTGCGGCAGACAAGACTAACCGTGGGTTTCCAGAGACGTTTATAATCTTGTCGCGATACAAGGTTTTTCTCTATCTTTCCCTCTGAAAAAACTGAGACGACAATATGTTTTGTGTGAATGTTTTCGGCAGTGTAAGCCCACGAGAACAGGAACGTGTAAGACACTAGATTATTTTCATATTCGTCTAGCGCATTATTTCAATCATCAAAGTTTGACTACAGAGCTGGTTAGTTTCCAATATGCACCAACTCTGTTAACGTGGCTTAAGGTTTTAGAGATATTCAGATTGTACTGACGTCGTTCACAGTCGTCCAGTGCCGTACGTCTTTGTGCAGCCTCAAGCTGACAACAGTTTGTGGAAAATCCCTCAACATCTGTTACACGAATGGGCCGGCTCGACCGGTGTATCACCGGTCGAGCCGGCCCAGAGTATACCACGACTGGGTCGACTGGTGATATACCACGAACTCACAGAAGACTGGCGTAAAGTTGAAGTATTTCTGCATCACGTCTGATGAGTGAGATGCCGGAGGCCTTATCCTAATCCTAGTCGTTTTCCCTTCCTGTCTTTTTCTAATAAAGAAAGCATGGAACGGGGAAGTGAATTTGACGGGAGAGGGGATGGGTATAAAATATCCTTTTGTTCTCCCCTCCTCTGTCCATTAAAAATAGGCAACGTATTTGCAATTCATTACCTTGTTGCCTATGGGCACTCACTTAATATAGGGTGAACCAGTGGGGTGAACAACTACTAGCTAGCTAGCCGCCTTCTTTTGTGAAAAAAAATCATCTCCATGGGTCCCTCATGAGTCTTCCTAATGTTGATCGAAAGAGGTTGAGCATTTAACTAGTTTATCTCTTTAATATAATAAAAACACCTAGTTCCTAATGCTATGAATCATTCGAAGGCCGTGCGGGTGGAAATGTGTACTAACTAGTTTAACAGTTGATAAAACGCGCCGCCTTAAAATTCCGCAAACCTTTGTCTCGGTCGGAAATGTGTGTGAGAGACTGAAAAATAATTATTTATTATTATTAATTGATGACGTTTTAAAATGAATTATTAGCCGTCTTCGGTACTCATTAACCAAGTCCTGAGGAGGGTGGGTGAATGAATCGATTTAACCCTGGTTGGCAGGTTCACCGAGCTACATGTTGTAAGGGCTCGGTTAACCTAGTGTTACTTTTTTATGGGAGTAGGTGGCAAACGAGCAAGATCACCTGATGTTAAATGAGCGCTGCCCATAGACATTAGTAACAAGTAAATGTGTTGCAGATGAGTTGCCTACCTTTAATGGATAGGGGAGGGCATAGACAGGAAAAAGGATATTTCCTTTTCCCCGTTAACCCCTCCCCGTTCAATCATCTTCCCGTTCCCACCCTTTCCTTATGAGGAAAGGGTGAGAAGGGGGTTTTTCAGGACATATTATATGTGAAATAAATATGCATGTATGTAGCTAAAATACGCGTGATTTTATACAATACATAACTTTCATTCACAAATACACGGATAACAAGTAAATTGAGTTATCGCCAAGTATTCGAAACTCCCATTAGCGTCGTTAAAACTGATATGTACTTCCAACACAACATACGTTTGCTTTAAGGCCGCACGTTCACGAATTTTCGTTCGATTATTTCTTTAATCGATACATTGATGCTTTATTAAAATCGATTAACTTAATTTTTGTCTGACAGGAGGGCAAAGTACAGTCAGTCGGGTTTATTGGTTTTTTAGATTACCTAATGCTTGTTGTACAACGAAAGAATTGTACCAATCGCCAAAAATAAATTTTCAAACTGAGCTGCAAATAAAGCGTCCGAATCCAAATATCTTTTTCCTTTGTGTTTTTACGAAAATATCGATATAATACGCATTATTGGTGTTTTCATTAAAATCTTCATGTTTGAAAATAAATGAGGAAACTTTTATATCACTACAAAGATTAAAAAGATTAAATTCAAATCACGAAAGATAGAATTTCCGTCTGCGGAGACCCTTAGTAATGAAAGTTGTATTTACTTTAAAATCGATTTTCCTTTCGCTCTTAAAGCTATGTAACAGAAAACCGGTGACATTATTCAATTAGATTTTATTTAGAATAAAAAAATTGCACAATTACTTTGAAGGTTGTGTTAAATTAAATATAGGGCTGAATGAAAAAAAAATCAATTGTCATATAAATCCGAATGCGGCACTGCCTAAAACAATGTATATTCGTTTAACATGAAAGTACCCAAACACGGTTATTTAATAAAAGAAAAACTGTATTTATCTTGCCAAAAAATCTAATAGAAAACTTAAAAATAATGTATTAAAATCAAGACGCAGGCAACATTTTTAAACCATATTACTATGAATAAATGTTATACGCACAGTATACGCATGACAGTGACAGGAGTCAGTGACAGCAACATTCAGACATGTCGAATGGTGTAAAAGGAATACCGTAATTAAAATAATAAGAAAAAAGAGGTCAGCGTTTATTACTTAAGAGCAAAAGTAAATACATGACGTGAACTACAGAATAGAAGACGTCCCAATTTGGACGTTTTAGAGTCTTCAATTTTCGCTCGCCTCATTGGCGAACGAAAAAATGTAGCAGATATGCAGAGATCATTTCTCTGCATATCTGCTACATTTTTTGTATCAAATCATTGCTGTAAAACAACGGAATAAATGTCCGAGGATTTGGATACGTTTTCACAGTTCGCAAGAAGCGTTTTGTTTTGTTTTGCTTCGTCTTCTATTATGCTTGCGGCGTGCCAGTGACATAATCCTCCTGTCACTCCGTCACCTGTCTAGTGAACATAACAAAATATGCTTTGTACGTATTATAAAACAAACTTAAAATCCGCACGGATTTTCATACAGTTTTTTTGCACTGAAATTTCTATTGTTACGGTGTAAATTGGAATTTATAAAACGTACAAGTTATTATTTTTATATTGAATATAAATAAGATAAAAAAAGTAAAGTACTTCAAATTCTCTCTCTCTCTATCTGATTACCACATCCATAGTTTATTTATCTCATTCTATTATAAATTAACCAGAATATAATGTTTCATCTTAGTCGTCAATTGGCGACTTCATAAAATCCCGCTCAGTCATTCGTTTCCCGCCAAACGAATACAAAATGACGGTTTGTGCTATGAATTCGTGTAAAGCTAAGAAAGATATGAGTATGAATATCGCAAGTAATTAATTAATTTGATGATGTATCCTGAACATTATATACACAACTAAATATATAATATTAAAAATAACAAGGCGATGCCATAACATATAAGTGTTGTCAACTACATAACAAAATCATATTTACCCTAAAAATACAATAAACGACGATAGATTAAAAAAGTGTTGTTAATATTTATGAATCTGAAATAAGGAAACGTTTCGTCATTTAATTAAATTTTAATTAACATTGGTTTTTTTAGTATATCTTTTAAAGACAGCATTTCGTTATTTCGGATAAAATTTGAAAGTATTTTTTATACGCTGATAAACATTCGAGGCAAAAATCTCTCCTCTTTTGAGTGTTGATTTGTATGGATCGCGATATCTGGAGGTATATAAGTCTATATCTCGCCGTTTGTCGTCACAGCAGACTTGTCTTGTATTAGAGCCCATATTAAATTACTATACATCAATATTTATATTTATAAAACATTTTTTATTATTTCACAACGTAGGAAAAACCTTATCGAGAACAACAAATCTACCGAAACGAAAGACGCAAGGTGCCCTTTATAAAACGGTGTCAGACACCCTTTAAGGGTGGTCTTAGTTACCGTTGCTTTTGCCCTGACCTGGATTGGGGTACATAAATTAATTACAAAACACTCGCTAGGAACGATTCTTCGAAATGTCACACGCGATGTTAAATTCCTTTTAATTAAACAGCCAACCCTCGATATATAATTGTATTGATGCCTTGTTGTTTATAACTAGATTGTCCTTCGTCCGTATCAAATAATTACTTCGATTTATAGCACGTACTCCGACTATGGAGACGATGCAATAACGATCGCTCAGGTTAGGTTAAAACAGCTTCGCAGCAAACCAAATCGTTCTCGCCGGAGAGGACGGCCATTGTATTATCGAAATATTTTCTCCTGTCTGTTGTGCCAACGAACGTGCAATTCATTGTCCGAGCAACGACTGGTACGTTACGCAAAGTAATCAAACATTTACATAAACAATTCGCGGAGAAAGTCCAAGGCCTGCTGGATTACAACGCGTACGACGGATAGAATGCATTTAACATTTCTTCACGAACACGCAAACATATTTTGTAAATGTGGTTTAGTAAAATATTTGTTGTTGACAAACTTTTATTGGTTTGTTATCTTTGAATCAGTCAATGTGACATAACACGATGTCTTATTACTTCGAAAGTTTACACAATTATTTTTTATTCATCAATTATTAAGTTGTCCTAATTATCCTGATCATGATAAACGTACCAAAACAATAATTTTAAAATTGAAATAAACGCCACCTAGGTTAAAAATTGAGAAACTTCATTTTTGTGTTAGAATTTATTCAGCACGTTCAAATATGTAAAACGTGTGTGTTATTTAATTCCATTGGTGCATTAAAGTTTGATTCAAGGTACCATTCTTTTCAATTTTTGTCAACCCAGAAAACATTTTGCGTGGTTGTCAACCATTACACTTTTTTATGCACAGAATTACGTGGTACGTTCACAGAGTACGACGTTACAGCCGCTCAGACCAGTCCACCTTGAAGTTCCAAGGTTCGATCGTTGTGAATGGGTTGTTTCTGGCAAGCAAGGTATACCATAGAATAAAGACGTGTTGAAATTTGTTAATAAGTAATTTTTGATGGCAGGAAACCAAACGCTACAATATCGGATTTGATCGGATGTCGTCGTCGGATTGTTTTGTTTGGACAATGGGAAAACAAGTAACTACTTCCATTCAGAATTCCAGCCCGAATCGCGTCTATTACAATTATCTATAATCTATATCTATTATCCTATTACAATCGCATCTTAATAACTAAACAATTGATGAATTAGTATGTTACTAAACAATTAAGGCACAAATTACCTTATAACTTGTGTACGAACTGAGATACCCTAGGTCGTATGTGTAAATCCGCCCTTCAACTATAGCCGTGAACCATAGCTTGCTAAATAATATAAGACGAGAGCCTTGACAGGAGTCCTCGCAGAGAAACTTTCATCAGTGATAAAATGTTCGCATGGGTTTATTTTGACTTTACTATAAAACTTCCGCACGTCCTTTTGTTTGGTAATATAACAATTCCGTCCCACGGCCGCTGTCCGTGTATCACATTCATGATCTCTTCTTATAATGAATGTGTTTTTATAACTTGAGAATAACTCATTCTTGTTATTGTTAACATAATGTAAATAATTAAAATAAAACGTAGGTAACTATAGTTTGTTCCACATCAAGATGTTTTTGTAAGCAAAGGTTACACCCTACCTTTAATGTATGTTCGTAGAATTAAAAATATTTACGAAAAACATTTTTTTCTCAAATTACTTTATACTATATTATACAATTTCACTACACTTTATCTCAAGATTTCCACACACTTCCGATGAAAATATAAAGGTGTAATGCCGCCATGTATGGTAAGGTGACGTTTCTTTGTTTTTACAAAGATTCTGATGTGGAACAAACCAAACGTTAAAGCCAATCTTTGATTTCAGGGATTCGCTTTTATATACACTAATGCTGCGGCGGATGCGGTTTTACGGCAGTTTCGATATCGCTGTCCGTGCGGTTGCTACAAGCACTGCACGGATGCGGATGTGGTTAATACAGCGCGCCCTCGCGGGTGTTCGCGCGCAGCCAGCCAGGCAGCAGGTGTCAAACGAGACAAGGCGCTTTCCGCGTTAGCATCCGCTCATTGCGTAGGGGCTCTACCTTAACAGCGATAATGCCAGCAACATATATGAATAGATCGGTCAATCAAGGAAACATCACTTTTGCGTTTCGTCCAATGTATGAAATGCCAGAAGATTGAATGAAAGCGTATCATCATTATTTTGATATGTTTTAACTTTAAGTCAGTTTTAGATTGTTTTAGTTTGAGATTAAGTTAGTTTCACGTCTTAAATCTTTCATTTATTTAAAAATAAACAAGTCATTGACCTTTGTCGTGTTATAACTACGTATCTCTGTAATCTGAGAAAATAATTTCCCATGTTATTTCACATTAAAGTAATTAGAGAGCGCTCCGAGCCGTGATGTATGGGGAAAACCATGCGCAGAACGAATCGAAATGAAGGCCTCTGCTACTTACTGTACAGTCGTATACATTAATCTTCGTGTTAATATTTTGTATAGTACAATACAAAGTATTTTTATTGTATAATATACTACTCGTACAGATCAATAGAATTATGTTAAAAAGAGCCTTTACAACAAAAAAATCATACAACTAAATTTGTCAACCGCTGGTATAATTCTTGGTTGAACAGCTAAGTACAACTTACTAATATCGGTCGTATATTACGGATTAATTATATTAGTTAATCTAGCAGAGCAGCGGTCAACAAACGGTGAACCGCGGTAAGTTATCCGGACCGCCAACCTATTTATGCCGTCGACAACACAATAGACTAGCGACGGAGGGGGTGGAGGGGTTTGAAGGCGTAAGACCGCTTTCAGTTTTTTGCATATAATTATATAGTTGCAATTTTCGCCTCGCATGTCTCAAATTATATGAAATCATTTCAAAGAGTTAGCCGCGGGTGCTGACACGCTCGGCGTGCGTGTCGTGTACGCGTGGTGTGTGTTCTCTGAACACGACCTAAAAAAGTAGAAACAGATGGCGACAGTCAAATTATTTTTGGTAAGTAATTTGTGATCACTGATATGGAGCGTACAATCGTGTGACCTTGGAAATATTCCGCACTTATTATTATTTCATTATATTTTCGTGCACGACAGTACATCCATGTACCGTAACGCACAACAATGGCGCGGTGTCATCGACACCTTGATGATATCACGGTACGAAACTGACCGAGGTCTCTGTACAGATCTTACTTTAATTTTGTGTTTAACAAACCAAGGACTTGGGGTTAATTGTCTAGTCTTGTAGTCATTGGAAGCGACGCTATGCGTCACAAATAGCTTAGTGCGCAGACCTCAGGTTTAACAGGTCCTTTAATCATCATTGGGCAAGGGCCCCCTTTAAATAGGGTCTGCACAACACTTTTTCCTCTTCTACATTTTTCTAACAATTTCTCAGTCACTCCATTCCATCTTTTGCTAACCATGTAAATTAAAAAGCAAGTGATTCATCTTATGTTTAGTGACGACAAGCTAGGAGCACATCTATTTTAGCCTTTATTTATTTTCACACTAAACTATTTTTACATGTTTCCTTGTACTATTTGATTATTACAAGGAAACGTCCCCTATACTTCAGCTAAATCGGCTTTTATACAGCAGATAATGTCGATTTGGTTTTACAAATGATAGTTCCATCATGGTGGAGGTCCACTTCACTTCACAAATCATCAATATGGTACATCTTTCAATATGGTATAACTAACTAAGAAACTAAAGCAGCTAAGGTTTGTACATTCAATGAAGAACGAAGCGAAGATAGATTGCCAGTAATGCTAATCAGAAACTTGATACATCATCAAGAATTGCAAGAACTTACTGTAGAAACCAATATTACAAAAAACACGCAACTTGGGTGTAGAAATTAAATAAATTTTAATTGCACATTCATTCAAAAATTATAACCTTACACAATTTTTTTTTGTCGTCTACCGGTAAGTGATTAGTACAACAAAACAAATAGGACTTGAGTCCTATTTGTTTTGTTGACTTACTAGTGATATTTTAGGGCTGCAATAACACTGCAGCTGGGCTAGGGCAAGGGCTGATACTTTTCCATATATCATATTTTATTTTGACATCCATCCTATCCATATATTTTTATATCTATCTATCAAAACTAGTCTGTCGATTGTGAAAAAATGTGAAACCAGAAAAAAGGAACTTCCAAAAGCAGCACAAGTTTAGTTATTTACTAAGTTTTTTTAAACTACAAATTGCAGATAAAATGTCAAACTCGGCCGCCATTGTTCCCGCCAAAAAAGTGTCAGTGACGCTGACGTGTCTGCGCGCGAAATCCTTGACAACTAAACCTTCATGGTTTGCTATCGCTAGGTAGGCTACAAGTTTTTGTCTGTCCCGTCAAATAAAAAAGACACCAATTGAAGGTACAAATGAGAAACCAGTTTAGTAATTTGCTTCTTTTATAAGTTTTTTACATGTCGATAACAATGGGTCTTAGTTGTTGCCTGAAGTATGAATTTGTAAGCCTGAAAATTACTTGCAATTTGTGCAGATCGCAGTTTGGGAATTAATATTTTTCCAGATGCTCCATCACCCGGGACACAAAATCGAAGCCACCTTAAGTCGCTGAACTGAAGCCAAGTTAAATTGAAAACACAATTTACTTTATTTGGAATTATAGTTGATGAAATAAAAAAAACTTACGATCTCACTATAAAAGAACGAACACATTTCCGAACGTAAGTTCGTATCGTCAAAAACAGGTGAACGACAATTCAAGTTCGACGGAAGAGGAAGTCGAGGAGGACATTTATTTTGTAGCAAGTTTTTCCTGTCTCGAATCGATCTCTACCCAACGATGACGAAGGTATCTATGAGAAGTACCTTTATCATGTGTTTACAAATTACGCAGCAAATTATGATTCGACAGCAGGAAACAATATTGTTTTGATAACACAAGCGTTCTGGTCGAGGTAACTTCATGAAAAAAAATATTAATGGATCTTAAATATTTGAACAAGGTTTACTATAAGGCATACTTTTAGTAGCACTAAAAAAAGACAAAAAAATATCTTACTTTTAAGTTGGCAAAATTACACATAGTGACCAAATTTCAAAGTAAAGAATATTTTAGATAATTTTTTTACACATTTGGTTACATTATTGGAGTTTTAGTAAAGAACCCAATTTTTTTGAAATTATAATATAGCCTATGTCAACGGGGATAGTGTAGTTTTCCAACAGCGAAATATTTATTCAAATCGGTTCAGTATTTTCGAGGCCTATTCAATGCAAACAAACAATCAAATCTTTCTTCTTTATATTAGTATAGATGCTGTTGAAGCAAGAATATGTGCAGGTCAGTACTAAATGTTTGTTTAATTAATAACGCGATGATTTTCTAAATCAATGTCATTATAGTGACAACAAAAAATGTTTTAGAATTTATTACGTGTACTTTATAATTAATAAACAAAAATTTAAAATAAATAAATGAAAAAAGATGCCATTTACCCCACCGTTGTAATTACAACTGCATTTTTAAAGAAAAAGTTGTTCGAATTTAGCACTTTTTTAAATAGCATGAAAAAATATATTTTAATCATTAAATGGATCATTGCAGGTCTAATTAATTAAAAATTACTCCGACTTCACAATTCCAAGGCAAAACTACTACATATATATAGTATACTTACAAAAACCGGTTTAACGGGCGTAGCGTAGGTCTCAAATCCGATACAACGTGTGTAAAGTTTCTAAACACAATTCAAAACAATTACTACTAAAACATACAACTTTTCACACGACACTGCAGAAATTTTAAAAACATCAACATATATTTATGCCAAAAATATAGTAAAGAAAAGAGTCATCATGTACTTTAAAACTTAATTTTTTCGTTAGAAAGTTTATCAAACGCCGTTGTTTAGTTTTACGCTGCGATAACAGTCCTTACACTACGAAACACAAACCACAACTAAAGGTAAAAGTAGCGCGAAGCGCGAAGCAAAGCCAAAGACCAGAACCAGAGACAAACCTAGCGTCGCGCGAATAGGCCAAGCGCGGTGAGTCACCATAATAAAGTCGCCTACATACAATACGATTTATTTACTCAGATGACAAAAAAGTTGAACGATATAACGAATATTTCAATCAATACCTAATTACGAATCTTTTTTTAGAACGGAATTCTTTATTCCGCATTCAAAACCGAAAATACTGTAACAATAAAAACGGCACCAAATACCGAGATTTGTTTGTCGTGATTTTTGCACTTCCCGATCACCTGGGAAACTTAAACTTTTTTCAATCAAAGCAGCGTGTCGTATATTTATAATTTTATCGTTTAAATACCCTTTTGGGTTTAATCATTTCTTAATGTTATTGTAAACCAACATTTATGTATTCAATAATAACTTTACCGGTGTACACAGTTTTGCAATAAATTAATTAATTATTATTTTGTGGTGGTTAAAGAGTTGAGAGCAAACTATTTTTCAACATTTCGAGGTCCATTTAAGGCAAATCTCCTTTACGGTCCTTTCAGGCATTATCAGCAAAGGAAATGGGATAAATTATTAATAAACAGTACGATCCATCCCATATTGATGGTGGGCAGGCATTTCACTACTGTGGAATTTGCATAATGACCTGCCCCGCACAGCCACTCTGCAAAATGATGGGTCCCCTGTGGTTTTGCCAAACCAAGACGACTTAGGATCCTTTAAGAAGAGAGACTTTCTTAAAGGCTGCAACGCATCTAAAGTTGCTCATGGGCATAGGTAAACTTAACTATTAACTTATGTTACAACCAGCAGATCGTTTGCCCTCCTTGTGCTATAAAAAAGATATCAATAATTACGACCCGTTCAAAGGAAACATGTTTACTTTAAATATCTAAACAGAGGCTTAATAATTCCATTTTTTTACAAAGAATAGACATGACATGATATTTATTACTATAGGACGCGACTTATTGCGCCATCGATCGTCTGGTATACAGACGCCTTAAAACGGCAACGTTGAGACGAAGTGAGCAAAAGAATACGTTGACAAATTAAATTTATTGTAATGGATTTTCTATTTTAATAATTGATAAATTATCTTATTACTCAACATGAAATTACCTTCGAGGAGGTTCCTATCAGGTTATAGCTATAGTTATAGCTTGTAACAATTATTTCAAGCGCATATCGTTGAAATAATGGCTAAGAAATATGTGTGTATTTAAAAAAAATGTCCAGCACGGTATGCACGTCAGACGTGAAAAATTACACTTTTACCGATTGTTTAATAATGAAAAATCAACATAAATGTGAAGTATAATAATAAGACAGAATAGTTTAAATCAATATATTTTATTTATCATATTAATTGCAATAAGTAATATTTTCAGAATGTATATTCTGTTTGTTTTGCCGAAACAGCATACTAGTCGATTTTACTGCCAAGACGCGTCCATAGATGCTTCACTTAAATATGATGAAATAATAAATCTTAGGAATACTATTGCTAATAATGTACTATATAAATGAAACAGTTTTAAGTAGTGATGTAATTTAAGCACTATGATTTACTATTCTAATAAAGAAACATAGTATTTAATACTATATTTTTTTAATTTCTTTAAAGTATGAATATAGAATTTTTAATCCTCTGACGATTTTAAAATACTTGAGTAAATCATTGCTGTCCGAATAATAGTAGAGAGCGTTGTCACTTTATTACTGTGACGTAGAAGAGAGAAAATGACGCCGGTCTTAAAATAAAATACAGATTGTACATGCGTTGTGTGTTGCCATTCGCAGAAACTTTCCCTGTCTAAGTTAAGAAGAATGAAAACATATTCCTCAAAATCAGCAACTGTAAAATAAGATAATATTCTATAAGCCACTGAGCGATTGTCAACTTCGTTTTTTTTTCAGTTTTTTAAGTTTATAATCTTTTTTCTTTATTAAATCTCAGTGGGCTCCCGTAACCTTGACCAGATCATCGGTCCATCGTGTGGGAGCCCTACCGACGCTGCGTCGACCTGTTTGTTCCATCAATGTATCGGACAATAAATTTCTCCGAAAGTATGTTGTAAATTTGGAATTAATAAATATTGTAAAAAGTCGTTTTATTAAATGACAACACGAAAAGAATCATAACGGGATGAATTGTGTTGTCGCGTGGGTTTTTACGCGGGAAATGCACCAGAGATTTAATCAAAGTGATAATTAGTGATTCATTGGATGCGTTGATTTAATAGTTGATTGTTTGTAAATGTTATGCGTTTTTTACACATTATTAAGAAAATTAAAGAAATGATTGAAACTGATTTTATTGTTATTATGTCCTTAAGCCGTTATTAGAGGCCTTGTAAACAATATTGAGATGACATCTTCCGTTTCCGGCCGTGTTTTAGTCGTTGCAGTTCCCTTTATCGCTGAAATATGCACCTTTCCGGCCGCCATGTTCACCAGGCGACGACCCTTGGAGCTCTATTCTTTGGCGTCTTGATTTTCGTGCCGTGAAGTACTAGCGTTGTTAGCGTTCGTGAATATTTTAATCTTTAAATAAAATTTATTAGAAGTTGTAGTTTCACGTTACGTTTCATAGTAGCTCTTTGCAAGAAATACGTAATGTCTGAAAATGAAGAAAGTGTGTGCCAGTCATCTTTGTCTTCATCTACTAGCAGTGACGAAGATCTGCGAAGGTCTCGTAAGTGAAAGGGGAAGCGGAGGGACGAAGGAAACGCAAAAAGAGTAAGGTATTAGAACACCTGGCCGTACAAGTAAGTCCGATTCAAAATTATTTGGCCTGTGGTGCCTATCCACCTTCTAAAATGTAAAAGAGCCTTCGATTTCTAGAACCTCTGTAGACCATTTGAAACTCTTAAATTCATTACAACATTTCAAATCTGACGATTGGAATAATGTCCGTTTCTCAGAAATCCAGAAGGCTTACGTGGCTAGGCCGGGGTTCATTGACCTCGAGGTGAATGACGAGATTAAACAGTTCGATAAACTGAACTCTTTGTCAGGAGTAGATAGGTCTTTTGGTGAAATTACCCATGCGGTAATTATGGAAAGCGATGCCCTAAAAATAGGAGGCTCAATTATTACAGTGGGTACATAATAGTCGTGATTTTGATAAGAAACTTTGCTTACAAAAATAAAAAAAAATTCTCGGGTGACTTTCAAAAAATTTCTCTTGATTGCAATTACTTTGTGGTCGTCGAGCTGACATTATTGAACAAAGACGGGAGGTATTTTTAAATTTAATTAAATATTTGTAAAATCGTCACTCAAAAAGATTTTTTGTTTTGTAAAGAGGAATTCTCAGAAGTTTTGAAAAATAACGTAGGTATTAGTAAAAAATTTTCAAGACGCAAGAGCGCAGAGAAGTAGGGTCTTGAAACAATGTCTCGATATTTACAAGGCCTCGAATAACGGCTTAAGGACATAATAGCAGAGTTTTACCTACTATTAAAATTCATATTATGTCCGGAGCCTTATTCGAGGCCTTGAGTCATTATGCCTGGTAGTTAGTAACATACAGGTTATTGAGGTTATTGATTACATCAATGAAGAGAGCTCCAACGGTCGTCGCCTGGAGAACATGGCGGCTGGAAGGTGCATATTTCAGTGATAAAGGGAACTGCAACGACTAAAACACGGCCGGAAACGGAAGATGTTATCTCAATATTGTTTACAAGGCCTCGAATAAGGCTCCGAGCATATGGTAGGTAAAACTCTGCTATTTTATTTTAAGTGCAATTGTTAGCTCTATCAAGCAAGCAAACTATGCATATAGTTTAGAGTTTAGTAGTGTTAATTTCGGCAACGTCTCTGGAATCTAGAGTTCCTCTTGTATTGTGGAATGTTAGACGAACCGATGCTCGTTGGCCGTTTTATCCTATGCAGATAGCTGTGCCTCGCGGTTTTACTCTGTTGTCAGGTTTTACGGCATTGTTGTCAGTTACCTTAATACCGTAATTATTGGGCTGTCAAACACAAATCCTTAAAAAGATACTCTGCCTCCGCGGACAAAGACAGATTTATGTGAGGTTTTATTCTGTAAAACCCATTCAGTGTCCATGCGTGGAGTGCGAAGGGCTGGGGCTCCGGAATCGCCAATGGAACCCTGCTGTGCCGCTGTGCTGCTACTATACCCTCATTAGAGCGCTGACATTAACTAACAAACCGGTGTTAGATAATTATTCAACTTTAACATACACAATAAAATCAGAACAATGAAGAGACAATGAAATCTCGTTTCCTTATCGGGTACACAGTTAGATGCCAATTGGCAGCTAAAAGTGCTTCACAGATTAATTATGTAGATTTTAAACTATAGGTTATCTATCTATATGTTGAGCTCAACAAGGAGCTTGTCTGGTAGAGGTGTCGTAACTATTTAGCAGTGAAAGCAAAGACCTTGTTAGTTTTGTCATCTATTTATTACATGAAATACTTTTAGTAGGACTTAGAATGTACACGACCTCACATATTTAGTGATGTAGACAGCTTCCATCAGACCTCTCACCGAGACTCTGGACTCGGTAAAGTCCTAAAACTGTGACCAGAAGATAAGACCAATGGTTGAGCCAGCAGTATCAGCTATTCCACGAATGGAGCCGACTCGAGTAGGGAAATGCCCTGGCATAAAGTTTTTTTTTAATGAATGATCGAGCGCTAGACCTCGATCTCACCTGATGTTAAGTGGTGGCGTGGTCGAACGAAGGTAGGCTAGATTATTAACAGTACAAGTATACTTGTACATCTGGGTATGGTCTGAGAAAAGTGGGGACGCAATGGGTAAATACATTCACGCATGAGAGCGCGCCTTTATTTTGTGTTATAGCAATTTTACAGACCATCATTAAGAGTTACGGACAATACGTATAATGAAAATCTTTTCCATTTATTTATTTCCTTATCTCTGATATGTATACACTCACGCCCCTAAATCAGCGGCGTAGGCAGAGATTACGGATTTCATTTGTCACGGTACAGGTAAACCTCTCGCTTTTTCTACGTGCATACATCTACACATACATGCTCGTTGGTTACGACTACTCTTAATAATGTATGTCACTAATCTGGCCGGTATAAGTAGGCCCAGCCCGACCTCGACCTACACTGCCATACACTTTCACAACGTAAATTTCTCTTGCCAATCTTCTTTCAATCCTTTCAATATGCCCCAACCACCGACGCATACCTTTGTCAATTCTAGTCATGACGTCCTCTTTTAAGCCACACTTTTAACTTACAGCTATTTCTCATTCTATCATTCAGTGTCACGCCTAGCATAATTCTCCGCATGTAAGAATATGATGTGCAGTGAAATTGCTATAACACAAAGTAAAGGCGCTTTCACATGTGTACATGTTTTATGCCAAGAAAGGTAGGAAGGAAAGAAAATGTACATTTATATATATTTTACCAGATACGCTGCAGAAGTTCCTTTTCCTCGTTCTCTTTATGCATCAAAAATAAAAAAAGTAAACTTTTTAAATTCTAGTCATAACTATATCACTATTAGGTAGTTCACTGTGGAGGTCATCAAGCAGGTTTAAACATCGAGAGGCGAACTAGTGAATCCTGGACTATCCGTAAGCCAATTCTAGGTCACTAATCAAACTTCCACCACGGTCCACACGGAATGTGCTGCAAATTGATTGCTTGACATTTGGTAGTGGGCGCCCACATATGACAATACCTATATACCACACACGATGGCACCTTTGCTTTGTTTCATGCATGTGTTATCAAAGTATCATCTTTCTGCCCTTTTCTCATCTATCTGGGGTAGGCACAATATGTTCTGATCCCTATCAGTCAATCAGTTGTCCACTGAATTTACACCCTTCTTACAGATATATTCTTTCACACAATACTCTACGATTGTAACCATCCACGTTCATTCTCACATACTTTATTTATGTCCTTCATCTCTCGGCATAGCATGCCCATACCGCCCTGGCTTCTAGGCAAGTTATCAAAGCATGTCATGCGTAGAACATTACTGTTCCTTTTTACCTTCCCGCCTGTGTAATAAACAACTGACTTTGTTTTTAAATGGAAGAGGAATCGGTTTAATAATAAAATACATATTTTTTTACGTTTTATTGTTATAATTTTGTACAAATAACGGCGTATAATACATCGGACAGGTTTCACATACAAAACTAACACTAGATCAAGCTATTCGTAGATCTACGTAAGATATTTAATTAAAAAAATCATTCTATAACATCGTACGCGTCGTATAAAGATATCGCTTTATAGAGAGGCTCTTACTTAAAGCCAAAGAGTGATACAATAGTTCAATATACTTTAGAAGGTTATTAGATTGCAAGCTGATGTATGAAGTATCACAAAAGTGCATACAATTTGTTGAAAAGTTTTTAATTACGTACTCGTGGGCATAGACTTGTATACCTCCAGATGCCGCGTTCCATACAAATTCGACATTCAAAAGTGAAGTCACTTTTTTTTAATCAATCTTTTATATTTCTTTGTATTTTAGGGTTAATATAATTTTGTAATGTAGTTGATAGCACTAATAACATGTCATGGCGTCGCATTGTTAATGTTAAAATTTATATTTAGTCGTAAATAAAATTAATGAATTACTTGAGAAATGTGATATTCGTACATTTATCTTTAGTGTACTTTTTACAGAGTTTTCACAGCTCAAAAATTACGAACACGGAGTTTTTGCATTTGTGTGGCGGGAAACGAATGACTGAGGTGGATGTGACGAAGTCGCCACGAAGACTTAAGGTGGCTTCACTTTTTGGTCCCGGTTGCTCCATCTGGAGGTATGTAACATCTTTGCTCGATGTCTTACACGCTTATAACCGTCTTGACTTTTACAAATGTGAATTTAGGCAAGTTGCATTAAATAATAAAACACATTACAAATCTGCTACAAAAGTGAGTATGCATTTAAACTCAACTCATTCGAGTTGATGAATTTATTATTATTATTTTTATAAAACTTTGTTCGTAGGAGCCTTTCTATATATGTATATCTTTGCCGGGTTAAAATCAGGTAGGTACATGAAATACCTACGGATAGAGTAAATTGGTTCATCATGCACATCGTTGTTTATGTTATCTGTTTTGTTTCTTAGGAGGTTACATCCTTTTTTACGTCATAATAATAAATAATTAAACGCCTATGTATCTATTACGAAAATGGTAGATGTAATAGAAAATACAAAACATTTAAATGAAAATGATTTACCTTGTTACACTTATTGTAGCCTTAAATAAATACTGACTCAAATCACTCAACTCAAAAAGTGTTTCTTAATATTTTTTCATAAATTACAGCATGGCAACCAAAATAGGATCACTGACCTGACCAATAGGAATTGACAAAATTTAAAGTTATAAAACGCATTATAAAAAAGCAATAAAGATATGTTATTTTATAATTATAATAAAAAATTTGAAACCCTGTGAAATATTTAATTGACAGAAATTATTGGTGTAAATGAAAACCCGGTTATAGGGATTCATAAATTGGAGATCAGTTGTATTGTAATAGTTAAAATTAGGAAAGACTAGGTTATGTAAATGCAAAATCTATTTGAACAACTAAAACAATATATTCCAACTTAATCCATTTAAAAATATAGTTATTTTTATAAAGGGTTTACGTAATTTATAAGAAAAGTAAAAAATATATACTTTTTAAAATTAAATTAACAAAGTCTGAAAAAATATAAGAATTAATTATGATCAAATCAAATCAATTTTGGTCCAATAATTTATCCAAAATAATGTTTTTTATTTCCAATTGGAAAGTTTTTTCCTAACTCGTGTAAGATATAAGGATATACAGGCTTTTTTACAAGTACAATACATTAATCATAGTTTGGATAGATTTAGGAAAAAAGAATATTGGCTGGAGGAAACAATAGGTACAAAACAAAAAATATTTTATAAAAAAAGCATACAAATTTTTTAATCGAACTGAAAAACACTAATATGTATAAAGCGGTAAAAAAACATTGACTAGTTTTTTTAGTTTAAATACATACAGTTATATAAATGTTATTTAATTTTTTTATAATAAATAGTCTATTTAATGTAAAGGGCGATATTTTCAATAATTCACAACGAAATAAGTTAAGAAATTTCAAGAAGTTTGGGTACTCTTAAGTGAAAGAATACAAATATTTTATTTATTTCACTTGATATAAAGCGTTTATTCTACTGGTTTAATATACTCTATGACAATGACTAACGCTGTGCTAAGTGTTTTAGTCTGAAACGTCAAGCAAGGAAAATCAGCGGTTGGCAGAAAAACAACTTTAAAAAATGACAGTCTGAGTTGCCAGGTGATTCGGTGTATTTTAAACTGGTAGTTTTTTAAAAGTTTATTGATACGAATAGTATTTGTTTTAGTAGTTATTATTTGGCCAATTAAACCCGAATATGAATTGTTTTATTTGAATTATTCATGAATTGTTATAATTCATGCATAAAATAAAACAGTTTAAAAATAATGTGTCAATCGTGAAATACCATTTTTTTTCTTTTAAATACAATTTTAGCGTTACATTTATCGTTAACATATTCAATTCTTATTTATCGAAGTAGATATCGGCTACATGCATAATTGATGACCTAAACACAAATTTAATATTTTGCTTATTGAAAAAAACTTGTACCACTTTTTAGATGTAATATTAATAATAATTATTATGTATGTAATCACCTGGCAACGCTGTTACATCTTAATATAAAAGCTCAATTTAATACATATCCAAATTCTATTGTATTAGTGTCTAATTACGTAACTCTATACCACGTCCATATGAAAAACTTTCCCCATACAAACGCTAAGTATACTCATTAATTTTATTTATAAACACTCTTGTAACAAATTGCATCTAATCCATTAACTAATTTAGGATGCAGGGCCGGATTAAGATATACAATTTGGTAAAAAAAACTAATTTAATTGGACATTTAAGAATATAGTATTGTTAAGTTTATCTTGTAATTAAAAACTGTTTAAACTTGAAAGAATTATATTGTACATGATCTTATACCCAAAAACGTACATTTCTAAAAATAATAAATTTGCCTGCCAGCAATACATATTTTATACTATTGTATCCGACTTCTTATCAATCCAAAAAGGTTGACTCCGTCACAGTTTAAACTACTTTCTTTAGGAATGTACATTTAATCTTGAGTCAAATTATTGAAAGTTAATGGTAATTTATAAAACAAAATTTTATGAAATGCTTACAATAATTTAAAGAAGCGATCTAAACTTAAAAATATTTTATCCAGTTAGTTAATCCGGCCCTGGCCTGATGAAATGATTACGCGTGCAAACCACTTGTACGACTATAATTTAGTATAACATTACAATTAGTTCTTTTCATATTTACTAGATAGTAAAGCACTTCGAAAACTTTATCCAATTTCTTGGAGAAAATAAAAGTTAATAATCAATAAAAGATATTGAAGAAACTTTAAAAAGATCAAGAAAACGACATAAGGATATTACTTATTTTCTAAATTGACTAGATATTGGTAGTTTTAAATAGTTCATAGTTATGGCAGCACAATTTTATTACCAAACGAATGATATATTGTGGCGTTATTGCATTCGACGTTAATTACTTCATTGATATGTTATTACGGAGTTATTAAACTCGTCAAATTTAAATAATTAGTATAAAAAGTAAATGCACTTAATAAATAAAATACATCTAACATTCGCACACAAACACTACCTTCAATTTATCAATAAAATAAATTAACTAGACCTTTGCGTACAAAATGAACTTCTTGCTCCTTAATTTTTTTTTAAATGAACTCATAATCTTCATTTACATAAACTTATTTTCATGGCTTGCATCTCCCCACGTTGTTGGTGATGGTGTGGGGAAGCTTGGATAGTGAGAGCGGTATATCGAAGTCACCACTCAGTGATATCTGTGACACGCAGCCTATTAAACCGCTTTTATATTTTCCCATCGTGTTCAATTCTATTGATGGCAATCCTCCTGAAATTAAATTAAAGTACAACAGTTAGTATACGGTATATTAGTTAATAGTAAATAATGCTCTCAGCTGTAGCTATGTAGAAGTGCTCGTGCACAGATTGAGACCATTCTAACCTCATTTATTTAGTATTTATTGCAGGGAATCCAAACTTTTGTGTTTAACAGTGGTAGAGCCCGGAACAACAACATCTGTTGCACGAATGGGCCGGCTCAACCCGTGAAATACCACGACCTCACAGAAAACAGGCGTGAAGTAGAGTATTCTGCGTTTCGTCCGACGAGTGAGGTGCCGGAGGCCCAACTCTGGTTCTCTCCCCCATCCCACTTTTCTTCTTTTTCTTCTAAGGAAAAGATGGGAAGGGGAAGAAAACTTGACGGCCGAGGGATGTATAGGAATTAGAAATGACCATTTTCTGTTTGTCCTCTCCTCTGTCCATTAAAGGTGGGTAACGCATCTGCAACTCATTAGTTAGTTGGAGATGTCTTTGCAACTCATTAGTTAGTTGCAGATGTCTCTGCAACTCATCAGTTAGTTGCAGATGTCTCTGCAACTCATCAGTTAGTTGCAGATGTCTCTGCAACTCATCAGTTAGTTGCAGATGTCTCTGCAACTCATCAGTTAGTTGCAGATGTCTCTGCAACTCATCAGTTAGTTGCAGATGTCTTTGCAACTCATCAGTTAGTTGCAGATGTCTCTGCAACTCATCAGTTAGTTGCAGATGTCTCTGCAACTCATCAGTTAGTTGCAGATGTCTCTGCAACTCATCAGTTAGTTGCAGATGTCTCTGCAACTCATCAGTTAGTTGCAAATGTCTCTGCAACTCATTAGTTAGTTGCAGATGTCTCTGCAACTCATTAGTTAGTTGCAGATGTCTCTGCAACTCATCAGTTAGTTGCAGATGTCTCTGCAACTCATCAGTTAGTTGCAGATGTCTATGGGTAGCGATCACTTGACATCGGGTGAACCGCTTGCTCGTTTGCCACCTAGTACTGTAATAGTACCTTAGTTGTATTGCTTTATGTTGAACAATGTGTCCAACTTGAATTGTTGTAGCAAGAGTGGAAAGAATGACATTAATAATTGTAATGACTATTGGTCTTCTTCAATTTACTCATCGATTTTACAATTATCACCAAAGTGATATATATTAGTGGCGTTGGTAATTACAAATGAGCATTTATCGAAAACTCACCTATATAGAGGCCATTTTCAGTATTAAGTTGTTTCAATTTGCCGGGCGACATCTTGCCGACGGACCCCAGGCCGTCGACTTCTAGCACGCCCGCTTGACGGTTTCTGTTTAAACAATAGTGATATAAAGAAATCATTTCTCTTCAAATGAAAAAAATAATTAATACAACTTTATTTCCTTATTCTTATAACTTTTCTGTCATATCTTAAGATAATATGGTGTTTTACTCAACATAAACGACTTTTGGAGCAATCAGTAAAGTACCATATTTCGTTATGATTTACACTGACCTCGTGGCGCGCGCTCGGTGCCACAGGCCATCGTCGACTTTTGTATGGTTTGCAATAATGACCACTTCTCCGCTTCCCAAGTCGTATCTGTAAAATTGATTTAATCTATTAATAGATAAATTAAACATGCAAAGGCAAAGGAATTTTCTGACCATATCTTAAAAACATAATTCTGTTTTCAATAAATAAACTAAAATAAATAATGAATAACCTTCCACGAGATGGACCGACTGATCAAAGTTGCAGGAGTCTCCCGGACGAGGGCGGCTAGAGACCGGCCTTTGCGGCGATCCTTGTATGAGTCCAGGAGTGGACGTAATGAATGACGTCACGATACACCATAGAATTCAATGTACCTGAACACGAGCACGGAGTTTTCTATGGCGAGTGAGAGGAAGTCTCCGTTGTGATGGGTGTCACTGATGTCACGGGGCGTGCGGCGCGCGCGGCCGGTCCACACGAGCAGGCCGTGCGGTGCCTGCGCGCGGAACCGCACGTTGATATCCAGGCTGTAGCTCACCAGCCTGTGTGACGTCATAACATCTCATACACGTCGTAAGGGCTTCTTAATATCGTGTTAATGTCAAATCTATATGACAGATTTGGTTAGAAAAATGTAAAATCATGAGTTGCAAAAGCGTTACGATACGATTGAGTAACTAGAGCTAGATGACAGGTTGACATAAAGACTATATGTCAACCTGTCACCTGTTATAACTAATCCCACTCCACTTAACAAACTGATCCTACGCACCTTGATGCAGGACCTGCGATAGATAGGTCCGAAACTAGTCGGTGCCTACATCGGACTACGTGAACGTGAGTTTAGCCGTTTTTAAATCATTATTTACTTAATAATGTCTAATCAAAATTGTAGGACTATTATTGTCTTTATGTACTTTTATTATTTTACCTTTTCATAGTTTCGTCATCGTCCATATGAATGAAGCTGTCCTTGCCCGTGAAGCTGGGATAAGAGTTGGTGTCGCCCCAGTTTATTTCGTTGCCTTTCAAATATTTCACTTGCATGTAGGTCTGACCATCGTATGGCCCGTCCGTGCCCACATTGTTAACCGGCTCGTCGTTCTGTATGTACTGGTTTTTCTTGGCCAGCAAATACTTTTTATATTTCTCTGTATGGTGAGCGTGTTTCTTCGACTTCGTTTTGTGATATTTTAACTTGAAACCTTTTTTCGCTACGATGGAATGGTGGATTTCGTTTTCGGAACTGTTCGTTGGGTATTGGAATGGCTGTATTGATTCTTTGCATAGATTCTTGTCTCTGGAATTAGACATTTTCGAGAGTTAAAAAATTATCGTATCAGAAGCTTATTCTTCAAGCAATAGTAGAATAACAATGGTCCTACTGGCCATTCTGACAACAACTATATCTTTGTTAGCTCCGGGAATAGGACTTGGATAAGATAAAATGGCCACAGTGTAAGTCTACCTACGATTTATGAATGAAGAATTAGTTTTATACTCACAAACAGGAGTTATTCTTTGGATCCTCGCAATTATCTACGTTGACTCCGCCGAGCGCTGACGATACCACCGAGAGCTCCTCGTCATTGATGACAAGCTGAAATTACCGAAAGTAAAAATTACATATCATATACATTTTTACTTCTACCAGTAATTATATATTAATTAATTAACATTCCGGGACATCCTAGCAAGGAGGAGGGAAATCGAACTAAAACACTTCAAGAAAAACATAAATATTCTATTAAAATAATAGTAGGTATTATTATTTCACTCATGTGGCTAAGCTTCAAGTTGAAATTCTTAACTGTATCTACGTTTTGAGCAAAAAAAATTGAAAAAAGGTATGCTTGGGTAAAATCCCCAATAAAAATTAGTATTTACCTGTGCAATACATCCACTGAAGGACGACTTTAAAGCCAACCTCGGCGGCAAGGGATGCGGCGCTCCGCCTAAGAACATTGGCTGCGTAAGCGTCAGCCGTCTGGCAGCGCCGTGTGACGTCACGGATCGGGTTGTGTCCGTCACCTGGTGAGCGGTCGCCACAGACCCGAGTCGTGTCGGCCCCGACCCGAGTTGCGTCGGACCCGTCACGTCGGTGGGTCGGACCCGAAGCGACGCTCGGCGACCCGAACGACTCACGGATACCTTGTGCCACGCGTTCGGCTCCAGTGGATAAGCTGATCTGGAATGTAATGGATAAATATTAATAAATAAGGGTACAAGTCACAAGTCACTTTTAATTTATTATAATCATTAAAAGATTTATATGTATATTTCAAAAAAAATCTAAAGTAATATGTGCCGATGTTGTTGCAAATGGCAATATGTGTTTCTAACTTCCTGCATAAATTGGTCTTTGCATTTTCTTTATAAGATAAGGGGGCAATCGACCAGTGGGTCGCCACCATAACATCACCGACGCCCATGAACTTAAAAAAAGGAAAGACGCGAAACTGCGGAGTAGTGGAATGCGAACTTGATGCCAATGAGCAATGACAAACTTAGACGAATCTTCTTTATGATCAGATTTAACGCGTAGCTTCACTTTATTAACCAACAAATAAGTGTTGTGGTAGACTTCATGGCAAAGCATTTATAAAACTGACCTCACAAGTGCTATTCCCGAGCCGAGATCGAATGCGAACTCGACGAAGTAGTCCCTGAGGTGAAGGGAGAAGAAGTCACCGTCGCCGCTCGGCCGCTCCGAGTCGTACAGCACCAGCCCGGATCCGCTCGTCGGCTTTAGTGTTATCTGGGAACACGATACTACATTGAATGCTCTGGCTTCTAATAAGTGGATTGGTTACGTCATAAAACAACGACCAACAGCAGAATGTTTTCCTATAAAGAATAAATGTCTACACAAGTATATAGATATGTACATAAGCTACTGTATATAGAAGCGATAGTAAACGAGTTTTGTCTCATTTCTTCCTGTCTCAACCGTCTCGAGAAGACACGAACTTTGTTTCAAACACGAAGAAAGTATCTCCGTCGCAAACTTGCGTATTTAACAGAAATGCTCGTAAATTTTAATTGCTTTCGTTTCTTATTCCATTTGAAAGTAGAAATAGGCAGAAAGCACTTTCTGTGTTTTACCGATCTTATAAGGTTTACTTGATAATTTTATAAAAGAAATATCATGTAGGTTTTTTTTAATTCACCGTTTACCGGTGGTTCTTTAAAATATCCTGGAGTTTTGTTAGCCTCAGAAGGTTATAGAGGGTAACTTCACATAATCCAGAAGGGTCGGATATCTTCCGAAGATTCCCCTCTCCTTCGGTTCCGGATTTACAAATTAGCGTGGAATACCAGTTGCTTTAGTCCTTATTCTTAGATTGTGATGCTGTCCAAGAAATTACATGTCAATACTGGCAACAGATACTAGTGACGTGACTTCGCATTCCCTAAATATTTCCATAAAAATGTGTTTCGGCAGTGCAAAACCTGACGATATAAGACTTGAGGTTACAGTTATTGCCTGGAAATTGTCCGTAGTACGATTAATCAATGGCGTAAATTTTTTTTCTTTATCACTTCCTCATTTAAAAAGCCTAATCGTATTCATTTCAATTGTATGTTAGAATCATGTTCTGTAATTTTAAAATCAAGTAAATGTATCAATAATACGCTTGGGAGGTTCAACCAAGACATCAAAGGCAATGTATAAGCGTATGTTTTAGGATCACGTTTGCATACAAAGGGCGTTTCATTATTGATTGACCCAATTTAGTCAAATATATACCTGCAAAGGAATTTAGTCAGTTCCTTTTCGGTTTTAGTTTAATTTATCAGATAGTCCTATATATTACAATTGGTTCAACTAACTTCAAAGTTCATCCCTTATTAACAAACTACCTTTCACCTTCATTATGTAATTAATTTAATTTTGTTAAAGCTGGTATGGTACTTTATGTTTCTCCGATAGATAAATATTATTTGCACATTATTTCAATTTTAATCTATGACTAAAAAGCAAAATATATTGTATACCTGTATATCAAGCCAGGATTGTGCGGAATTACCGAGGCTGGGCAAGCGGAGATACGACGAGCCGTTGAAGCGAGGCACCTGTATAATATACATTACAAAGATACACATAATTTATTTAAACAGTAATTTACAAATATACTACGTCGTTCAGAACACTTTAAATATACAAAATGTAATTCTGCCATCTTTATAGAATCATCGGATAGTGACTAAACTCTAGCTACGTCATTTTGTTTTAGACACGGCTTGCGTACGAAGGAAACGTTACACAAACTGAGTGGAACAAATTCAGAGATGCAGCCGGCATCAGAGTTACCGTCCTATGATGACGTGGGCACTTTGAAAGTGAGACTTAAGATCAGGAGGGAAGTGTGAAGGCATTCAGGATTACATCTAGCACACTTTGTGATGACGAAATTTTATAATATCAAATAAGATATTATGTAGGACTTTGATTTTAGCTGCTCCAACTTTTATACCTGATTTTGATCAAGTAGGATTGATTGATTATCTGAATACTTAAATGTCACGAACAAACAATTAATTGTCATTCCTCCTCCAAAATAGTAGGTTGAAATAAACAGTGTATATAAAATTTACTCACCTTTAGATCCAACGTAATCTCGCATTTAATTCCAGCATATCCTAGAGGGCATAGGCAAACACCATTAACGCAGCCCCCGCCGTGGTCACATTCACATGTGTCCGCAATTTCTCCTTTAACTTCATCTTTTAAGTCATTATCGACATCAAGAACGACTTTATCTTTCAGTTGCTCAACATCACTGTAATCTTTGAATGGTTTGAAAATATCAAGTGAATTGTCCAATTTATTTTGCTCGTCCGTGATCTTTGCGTCTCTCATAACCAGATCGTTGTCTTCGAAGTGCACAATGTCGTTAATGTCGTAGACTCCGTGGCTGTCAGAATGCTTGTGCATGCTCGTTTCACTGGTAGTTGCTTCTCTATACGGTTTCCATGGTGCTAGAGCTGGCGCACACTCCGCTGTAGAAAAGAATTTTTTTTTAGAAAGTAAGAGATATTTTTAAGTATTTTGTTTTAAAACTTTGTTCTTTGTTATAAAACCTCATGAATACGTCAAAAAGCGCGACATACTTTATTTGTAAGGGCTATTTTAGTTGTTTGATTGTTCCCTGAACGGTTTTATTAATGTCTTTATGTAAAGACGTGCCAAGAATCCTTAGCACGTTTTTTTTTATATTACCAAGTGGTAAACGAGCAAGCGGCCCCTGGAAATAAGTACCGCTACCCATAGGCATCCGCAACAAGCTAATGAGTTGCAGATGCGTTGCCTACCTTCATGGACGAAGGAGGAGACAAACAGAAAAAAGGATAATTCCATTCCCTGTCCATCCCCTCCTCATCCGTCAAATCCTCTTCCTCTTCCCATCCTTTCCTTATTAGAAAAGGGTAGGAGGGGGAAGAGGACTACAATTAGGCCTCCGGCACGTCACTTATCAGACGAAACGCAGAATACTTCTACTTCAGGCCTGTCTTCTGTGACGTCGTGGTATTTCACCGGTCCAGCCGGCCCATTCGTGCAAAAGATGTTGTTATTGCGGGCTCTACCACTGTTGGAAGGATTATCAAAGATTTTGATTTAAACTATGATTACAAGAGCGTTATCTCTTCTCTTGAGAGTTCGACATATATGGTGTGACGTCAGATTAATTAGTTGGGAAGTTGCTGGCGTTCTTTAGCCATCCAAACTTGAGAAGTATATATTTAAACTATGATTACAAGAGCGTTATCTCTTCTCTTGAGAGTTCGACATATATGGTGTGACGTCAGATTAACTAGTTGGGAAGTTGCTGGCGTTCTTTAGCCATCCAAACTTGAGAAGTATATATTTAAACTATGATTACAAGAGCGTTATCTCTTCTCTTGAGAGTTCGACATATATGGTGTGACGTCAGATTAACTAGTTGGGAAGTTGCTGGCGTTCTTTAGCCATCCAAACTTGAGAAGTATATATTTAAACTATGATTACAAGAGCGTTATCTCTTCTCTTGAGAGTTCGACATATATGGTGTGACGTCAGATTAACTAGTTGGGAAGTTGCTGGCGTTCTTTAGCCATCCAAACTTGAGAAGTATATATTTAAACTATGATTACAAGAGCGTTATCTCTTCTCTTGAGAGTTCGACATATATGGTGTGACGTCAGATTAACTAGTTGGGAAGTTGCTGGCGTTCTTTAGCCATCCAAACTTGAGAAGTATATATTTAAACTATGATTACAAGAGCGTTATCTCTTCTCTTGAGAGTTCGACATATATGGTGTGACGTCAGATTAACTAGTTGGGAAGTTGCTGGCGTTCTTTAGCCATCCAAACTTGAGAAGTATATATTTAAACTATGATTACAAGAGCGTTATCTCTTCTCTTGAGAGTTCGACATATATGGTGTGACGTCAGATTAACTAGTTGGGAAGTTGCTGGCGTTCTTTAGCCATCCAAACTTGAGAAGTATATATTTAAACTATGATTACAAGAGCGTTATCTCTTCTCTTGAGAGTTCGACATATATGGTGTGACGTCAGATTAACTAGTTGGGAAGTTGCTGGCGTTCTTTAGCCATCCAAACTTGAGAAGTATATATTTAAACTATGATTACAAGAGCGTTATCTCTTCTCTTGAGAGTTCGACATATATGGTGTAACGTCAGATTAACTAGTTGGGAAGTTGCTGGCGTTCTTTAGCCATCCAAACTTGAGAAGTATATATTTAAACTATGATTACAAGAGCGTTATCTCTTCTCTTGAGAGTTCGACATATATGGTGTAACGTCAGATTAACTAGTTGGGAAGTTGCTGGCGTTCTTTAGCCATCCAAACTTGAGAAGTATATATTTAAACTATGATTACAAGAGCGTTATCTCTTCTCTTGAGAGTTCGACATATATGGTGTGACGTCAGATTAACTAGTTGGGAAGTTGCTGGCGTTCTTTAGCCATCCAAACTTGAGAAGTATATATTTAAACTATGATTACAAGAGCGTTATCTCTTCTCTTGAGAGTTCGACATATATGGTGTAACGTCAGATTAACTAGTTGGGAAGTTGCTGGCGTTCTTTAGCCATCCAAACTTGAGAAGTATATATTTAAACTATGATTACAAGAGCGTTATCTCTTCTCTTGAGAGTTCGACATATATGGTGTAACGTCAGATTAACTAGTTGGGAAGTTGCTGGCGTTCTTTAGCCATCCAAACTTGAGAAGTATATATTTAAACTATGATTACAAGAGCGTTATCTCTTCTCTTGAGAGTTCGACATATATGGTGTAACGTCAGATTAACTAGTTGGGAAGTTGCTGGCGTTCTTTAGCCATCCAAACTTGAGAAGTATATATTTAAACTATGATTACAAGAGCGTTATCTCTTCTCTTGAGAGTTCGACATATATGGTGTAACGTCAGATTAACTAGTTGGGAAGTTGCTGGCGTTCTTTAGCCATCCAAACTTGAGAAGTATATATTTAAACTATGATTACAAGAGCGTTATCTCTTCTCTTGAGAGTTCGACATATATGGTGTAACGTCAGATTAACTAGTTGGGAAGTTGCTGGCGTTCTTTAGCCATCCAAACTTGAGAAGTATATATTTAAACTATGATTACAAGAGCGTTATCTCTTCTCTTGAGAGTTCGACATATATGGTGTAACGTCAGATTAACTAGTTGGGAAGTTGCTGGCGTTCTTTAGCCATCCAAACTTGAGAAGTATATATTTAAACTATGATTACAAGAGCGTTATCTCTTCTCTTGAGAGTTCGACATATATGGTGTAACGTCAGATTAACTAGTTGGGAAGTTGCTGGCGTTCTTTAGCCATCCAAACTTGAGAAGTATATATTTAAACTATGATTACAAGAGCGTTATCTCTTCTCTTGAGAGTTCGACATATATGGTGTAACGTCAGATTAACTAGTTGGGAAGTTGCTGGCGTTCTTTAGCCATCCAAACTTGAGAAGTATATATTTAAACTATGATTACAAGAGCGTTATCTCTTCTCTTGAGAGTTCGACATATATGGTGTAACGTCAGATTAACTAGTTGGGAAGTTGCTGGCGTTCTTTAGCCATCCAAACTTGAGAAGTATATATTTAAACTATGATTACAAGAGCGTTATCTCTTCTCTTGAGAGTTCGACATATATGGTGTAACGTCAGATTAACTAGTTGGGAAGTTGCTGGCGTTCTTTAGCCATCCAAACTTGAGAAGTATATATTTAAACTATGATTACAAGAGCGTTATCTCTTCTCTTGAGAGTTCGACATATATGGTGTAACGTCAGATTAACTAGTTGGGAAGTTGCTGGCGTTCTTTAGCCATCCAAACTTGAGAAGTATATATTTAAACTATGATTACAAGAGCGTTATCTCTTCTCTTGAGAGTTCGACATATATGGTGTAACGTCAGATTAACTAGTTGGGAAGTTGCTGGCGTTCTTTAGCCATCCAAACTTGAGAAGTATATATTTAAACTATGATTACAAGAGCGTTATCTCTTCTCTTGAGAGTTCGACATATATGGTGTAACGTCAGATTAACTAGTTGGGAAGTTGCTGGCGTTCTTTAGCCATCCAAACTTGAGAAGTATATATTTAAACTATGATTACAAGAGCGTTATCTCTTCTCTTGAGAGTTCGACATATATGGTGTAACGTCAGATTAACTAGTTGGGAAGTTGCTGGCGTTCTTTAGCCATCCAAACTTGAGAAGTATATATTTAAACTATGATTACAAGAGCGTTATCTCTTCTCTTGAGAGTTCGACATATATGGTGTAACGTCAGATTAACTAGTTGGGAAGTTGCTGGCGTTCTTTAGCCATCCAAACTTGAGAAGTATATATTTAAACTATGATTACAAGAGCGTTATCTCTTCTCTTGAGAGTTCGACATATATGGTGTAACGTCAGATTAACTAGTTGGGAAGTTGCTGGCGTTCTTTAGCCATCCAAACTTGAGAAGTATATATTTAAACTATGATTACAAGAGCGTTATCTCTTCTCTTGAGAGTTCGACATATATGGTGTAACGTCAGATTAACTAGTTGGGAAGTTGCTGGCGTTCTTTAGCCATCCAAACTTGAGAAGTATATATTTAAACTATGATTACAAGAGCGTTATCTCTTCTCTTGAGAGTTCGACATATATGGTGTAACGTCAGATTAACTAGTTGGGAAGTTGCTGGCGTTCTTTAGCCATCCAAACTTGAGAAGTATATATTTAAACTATGATTACAAGAGCGTTATCTCTTCTCTTGAGAGTTCGACATATATGGTGTAACGTCAGATTAACTAGTTGGGAAGTTGCTGGCGTTCTTTAGCCATCCAAACTTGAGAAGTATATATTTAAACTATGATTACAAGAGCGTTATCTCTTCTCTTGAGAGTTCGACATATATGGTGTAACGTCAGATTAACTAGTTGGGAAGTTGCTGGCGTTCTTTAGCCATCCAAACTTGAGAAGTATATATTTAAACTATGATTACAAGAGCGTTATCTCTTCTCTTGAGAGTTCGACATATATGGTGTAACGTCAGATTAACTAGTTGGGAAGTTGCTGGCGTTCTTTAGCCATCCAAACTTGAGAAGTATATATTTAAACTATGATTACAAGAGCGTTATCTCTTCTCTTGAGAGTTCGACATATATGGTGTAACGTCAGATTAACTAGTTGGGAAGTTGCTGGCGTTCTTTAGCCATCCAAACTTGAGAAGTATATATTTAAACTATGATTACAAGAGCGTTATCTCTTCTCTTGAGAGTTCGACATATATGGTGTAACGTCAGATTAACTAGTTGGGAAGTTGCTGGCGTTCTTTAGCCATCCAAACTTGAGAAGTATATATTTAAACTATGATTACAAGAGCGTTATCTCTTCTCTTGAGAGTTCGACATATATGGTGTAACGTCAGATTAACTAGTTGGGAAGTTGCTGGCGTTCTTTAGCCATCCAAACTTGAGAAGTATATATTTAAACTATGATTACAAGAGCGTTATCTCTTCTCTTGAGAGTTCGACATATATGGTGTAACGTCAGATTAACTAGTTGGGAAGTTGCTGGCGTTCTTTAGCCATCCAAACTTGAGAAGTATATATTTAAACTATGATTACAAGAGCGTTATCTCTTCTCTTGAGAGTTCGACATATATGGTGTAACGTCAGATTAACTAGTTGGGAAGTTGCTGGCGTTCTTTAGCCATCCAAACTTGAGAAGTATATATTTAAACTATGATTACAAGAGCGTTATCTCTTCTCTTGAGAGTTCGACATATATGGTGTAACGTCAGATTAACTAGTTGGGAAGTTGCTGGCGTTCTTTAGCCATCCAAACTTGAGAAGTATATATTTAAACTATGATTACAAGAGCGTTATCTCTTCTCTTGAGAGTTCGACATATATGGTGTAACGTCAGATTAACTAGTTGGGAAGTTGCTGGCGTTCTTTAGCCATCCAAACTTGAGAAGTATATATTTAAACTATGATTACAAGAGCGTTATCTCTTCTCTTGAGAGTTCGACATATATGGTGTAACGTCAGATTAACTAGTTGGGAAGTTGCTGGCGTTCTTTAGCCATCCAAACTTGAGAAGTATATATTTAAACTATGATTACAAGAGCGTTATCTCTTCTCTTGAGAGTTCGACATATATGGTGTAACGTCAGATTAACTAGTTGGGAAGTTGCTGGCGTTCTTTAGCCATCCAAACTTGAGAAGTATATATTTAAACTATGATTACAAGAGCGTTATCTCTTCTCTTGAGAGTTCGACATATATGGTGTAACGTCAGATTAACTAGTTGGGAAGTTGCTGGCGTTCTTTAGCCATCCAAACTTGAGAAGTATATATTTAAACTATGATTACAAGAGCGTTATCTCTTCTCTTGAGAGTTCGACATATATGGTGTAACGTCAGATTAACTAGTTGGGAAGTTGCTGGCGTTCTTTAGCCATCCAAACTTGAGAAGTATATATTTAAACTATGATTACAAGAGCGTTATCTCTTCTCTTGAGAGTTCGACATATATGGTGTAACGTCAGATTAACTAGTTGGGAAGTTGCTGGCGTTCTTTAGCCATCCAAACTTGAGAAGTATATATTTAAACTATGATTACAAGAGCGTTATCTCTTCTCTTGAGAGTTCGACATATATGGTGTGACGTCAGATTAACTAGTTGGGAAGTTGCTGGCGTTCTTTAGCCATCCAAACTTGAGAAGTATATATTTAAACTATGATTACAAGAGCGTTATCTCTTCTCTTGAGAGTTCGACATATATGGTGTGACGTCAGATTAACTAGTTGGGAAGTTGCTGGCGTTCTTTAGCCATCCAAACTTGAGAAGTATATATTTAAACTATGATTACAAGAGCGTTATCTCTTCTCTTGAGAGTTCGACATATATGGTGTGACGTCAGATTAACTAGTTGGGAAGTTGCTGGCGTTCTTTAGCCATCCAAACTTGAGAAGTATATATTTAAACTATGATTACAAGAGCGTTATCTCTTCTCTTGAGAGTTCGACATATATGGTGTGACGTCAGATTAACTAGTTGGGAAGTTGCTGGCGTTCTTTAGCCATCCAAACTTGAGAAGTATATATTTAAACTATGATTACAAGAGCGTTATCTCTTCTCTTGAGAGTTCGACATATATGGTGTGACGTCAGATTAACTAGTTGGGAAGTTGCTGGCGTTCTTTAGCCATCCAAACTTGAGAAGTATATATTTAAACTATGATTACAAGAGCGTTATCTCTTCTCTTGAGAGTTCGACATATATGGTGTGACGTCAGATTAACTAGTTGGGAAGTTGCTGGCGTTCTTTAGCCATCCAAACTTGAGAAGTATATATTTAAACTATGATTACAAGAGCGTTATCTCTTCTCTTGAGAGTTCGACATATATGGTGTGACGTCAGATTAACTAGTTGGGAAGTTGCTGGCGTTCTTTAGCCATCCAAACTTGAGAAGTATATATTTAAACTATGATTACAAGAGCGTTATCTCTTCTCTTGAGAGTTCGACATATATGGTGTGACGTCAGATTAACTAGTTGGGAAGTTGCTGGCGTTCTTTAGCCATCCAAACTTGAGAAGTATATATTTAAACTATGATTACAAGAGCGTTATCTCTTCTCTTGAGAGTTCGACATATATGGTGTGACGTCAGATTAACTAGTTGGGAAGTTGCTGGCGTTCTTTAGCCATCCAAACTTGAGAAGTATATATTTAAACTATGATTACAAGAGCGTTATCTCTTCTCTTGAGAGTTCGACATATATGGTGTGACGTCAGATTAACTAGTTGGGAAGTTGCTGGCGTTCTTTAGCCATCCAAACTTGAGAAGTATATATTTAAACTATGATTACAAGAGCGTTATCTCTTCTCTTGAGAGTTCGACATATATGGTGTGACGTCAGATTAACTAGTTGGGAAGTTGCTGGCGTTCTTTAGCCATCCAAACTTGAGAAGTATATATTTAAACTATGATTACAAGAGCGTTATCTCTTCTCTTGAGAGTTCGACATATATGGTGTGACGTCAGATTAACTAGTTGGGAAGTTGCTGGCGTTCTTTAGCCATCCAAACTTGAGAAGTATATATTTAAACTATGATTACAAGAGCGTTATCTCTTCTCTTGAGAGTTCGACATATATGGTGTGACGTCAGATTAACTAGTTGGGAAGTTGCTGGCGTTCTTTAGCCATCCAAACTTGAGAAGTATATATTTAAACTATGATTACAAGAGCGTTATCTCTTCTCTTGAGAGTTCGACATATATGGTGTGACGTCAGATTAACTAGTTGGGAAGTTGCTGGCGTTCTTTAGCCATCCAAACTTGAGAAGTATATATTTAAACTATGATTACAAGAGCGTTATCTCTTCTCTTGAGAGTTCGACATATATGGTGTGACGTCAGATTAACTAGTTGGGAAGTTGCTGGCGTTCTTTAGCCATCCAAACTTGAGAAGTATATATTTAAACTATGATTACAAGAGCGTTATCTCTTCTCTTGAGAGTTCGACATATATGGTGTGACGTCAGATTAACTAGTTGGGAAGTTGCTGGCGTTCTTTAGCCATCCAAACTTGAGAAGTATATATTTAAACTATGATTACAAGAGCGTTATCTCTTCTCTTGAGAGTTCGACATATATGGTGTGACGTCAGATTAACTAGTTGGGAAGTTGCTGGCGTTCTTTAGCCATCCAAACTTGAGAAGTATATATTTAAACTATGATTACAAGAGCGTTATCTCTTCTCTTGAGAGTTCGACATATATGGTGTGACGTCAGATTAACTAGTTGGGAAGTTGCTGGCGTTCTTTAGCCATCCAAACTTGAGAAGTATATATTTAAACTATGATTACAAGAGCGTTATCTCTTCTCTTGAGAGTTCGACATATATGGTGTGACGTCAGATTAACTAGTTGGGAAGTTGCTGGCGTTCTTTAGCCATCCAAACTTGAGAAGTATATATTTAAACTATGATTACAAGAGCGTTATCTCTTCTCTTGAGAGTTCGACATATATGGTGTGACGTCAGATTAACTAGTTGGGAAGTTGCTGGCGTTCTTTAGCCATCCAAACTTGAGAAGTATATATTTAAACTATGATTACAAGAGCGTTATCTCTTCTCTTGAGAGTTCGACATATATGGTGTGACGTCAGATTAACTAGTTGGGAAGTTGCTGGCGTTCTTTAGCCATCCAAACTTGAGAAGTATATATTTAAACTATGATTACAAGAGCGTTATCTCTTCTCTTGAGAGTTCGACATATATGGTGTGACGTCAGATTAACTAGTTGGGAAGTTGCTGGCGTTCTTTAGCCATCCAAACTTGAGAAGTATATATTTAAACTATGATTACAAGAGCGTTATCTCTTCTCTTGAGAGTTCGACATATATGGTGTGACGTCAGATTAACTAGTTGGGAAGTTGCTGGCGTTCTTTAGCCATCCAAACTTGAGAAGTATATATTTAAACTATGATTACAAGAGCGTTATCTCTTCTCTTGAGAGTTCGACATATATGGTGTGACGTCAGATTAACTAGTTGGGAAGTTGCTGGCGTTCTTTAGCCATCCAAACTTGAGAAGTATATATTTAAACTATGATTACAAGAGCGTTATCTCTTCTCTTGAGAGTTCGACATATATGGTGTGACGTCAGATTAACTAGTTGGGAAGTTGCTGGCGTTCTTTAGCCATCCAAACTTGAGAAGTATATATTTAAACTATGATTACAAGAGCGTTATCTCTTCTCTTGAGAGTTCGACATATATGGTGTGACGTCAGATTAACTAGTTGGGAAGTTGCTGGCGTTCTTTAGCCATCCAAACTTGAGAAGTATATATTTAAACTATGATTACAAGAGCGTTATCTCTTCTCTTGAGAGTTCGACATATATGGTGTGACGTCAGATTAACTAGTTGGGAAGTTGCTGGCGTTCTTTAGCCATCCAAACTTGAGAAGTATATATTTAAACTATGATTACAAGAGCGTTATCTCTTCTCTTGAGAGTTCGACATATATGGTGTGACGTCAGATTAACTAGTTGGGAAGTTGCTGGCGTTCTTTAGCCATCCAAACTTGAGAAGTATATATTTAAACTATGATTACAAGAGCGTTATCTCTTCTCTTGAGAGTTCGACATATATGGTGTGACGTCAGATTAACTAGTTGGGAAGTTGCTGGCGTTCTTTAGCCATCCAAACTTGAGAAGTATATATTTAAACTATGATTACAAGAGCGTTATCTCTTCTCTTGAGAGTTCGACATATATGGTGTGACGTCAGATTAACTAGTTGGGAAGTTGCTGGCGTTCTTTAGCCATCCAAACTTGAGAAGTATATATTTAAACTATGATTACAAGAGCGTTATCTCTTCTCTTGAGAGTTCGACATATATGGTGTGACGTCAGATTAACTAGTTGGGAAGTTGCTGGCGTTCTTTAGCCATCCAAACTTGAGAAGTATATATTTAAACTATGATTACAAGAGCGTTATCTCTTCTCTTGAGAGTTCGACATATATGGTGTAACGTCAGATTAACTAGTTGGGAAGTTGCTGGCGTTCTTTAGCCATCCAAACTTGAGAAGTATATATTTAAACTATGATTACAAGAGCGTTATCTCTTCTCTTGAGAGTTCGACATATATGGTGTAACGTCAGATTAACTAGTTGGGAAGTTGCTGGCGTTCTTTAGCCATCCAAACTTGAGAAGTATATATTTAAACTATGATTACAAGAGCGTTATCTCTTCTCTTGAGAGTTCGACATATATGGTGTAACGTCAGATTAACTAGTTGGGAAGTTGCTGGCGTTCTTTAGCCATCCAAACTTGAGAAGTATATATTTAAACTATGATTACAAGAGCGTTATCTCTTCTCTTGAGAGTTCGACATATATGGTGTAACGTCAGATTAACTAGTTGGGAAGTTGCTGGCGTTCTTTAGCCATCCAAACTTGAGAAGTATATATTTAAACTATGATTACAAGAGCGTTATCTCTTCTCTTGAGAGTTCAACATATATGGTGTAACGTCAGATTAACTAGTTGGGAAGTTGCTGGCGTTCTTTAGCCATCCAAACTTGAGAAGTATATATTTAAACTATGATTACAAGAGCGTTATCTCTTCTCTTGAGAGTTCGACATATATGGTGTAACGTCAGATTAACTAGTTGGGAAGTTGCTGGCGTTCTTTAGCCATCCAAACTTGAGAAGTATATATTTAAACTATGATTACAAGAGCGTTATCTCTTCTCTTGAGAGTTCGACATATATGGTGTAACGTCAGATTAACTAGTTGGGAAGTTGCTGGCGTTCTTTAGCCATCCAAACTTGAGAAGTATATATTTAAACTATGATTACAAGAGCGTTATCTCTTCTCTTGAGAGTTCGACATATATGGTGTAACGTCAGATTAACTAGTTGGGAAGTTGCTGGCGTTCTTTAGCCATCCAAACTTGAGAAGTATATATTTAAACTATGATTACAAGAGCGTTATCTCTTCTCTTGAGAGTTCGACATATATGGTGTAACGTCAGATTAACTAGTTGGGAAGTTGCTGGCGTTCTTTAGCCATCCAAACTTGAGAAGTATATATTTAAACTATGATTACAAGAGCGTTATCTCTTCTCTTGAGAGTTCGACATATATGGTGTAACGTCAGATTAACTAGTTGGGAAGTTGCTGGCGTTCTTTAGCCATCCAAACTTGAGAAGTATATATTTAAACTATGATTACAAGAGCGTTATCTCTTCTCTTGAGAGTTCGACATATATGGTGTAACGTCAGATTAACTAGTTGGGAAGTTGCTGGCGTTCTTTAGCCATCCAAACTTGAGAAGTATATATTTAAACTATGATTACAAGAGCGTTATCTCTTCTCTTGAGAGTTCGACATATATGGTGTAACGTCAGATTAACTAGTTGGGAAGTTGCTGGCGTTCTTTAGCCATCCAAACTTGAGAAGTATATATTTAAACTATGATTACAAGAGCGTTATCTCTTCTCTTGAGAGTTCGACATATATGGTGTAACGTCAGATTAACTAGTTGGGAAGTTGCTGGCGTTCTTTAGCCATCCAAACTTGAGAAGTATATATTTAAACTATGATTACAAGAGCGTTATCTCTTCTCTTGAGAGTTCGACATATATGGTGTAACGTCAGATTAACTAGTTGGGAAGTTGCTGGCGTTCTTTAGCCATCCAAACTTGAGAAGTATATATTTAAACTATGATTACAAGAGCGTTATCTCTTCTCTTGAGAGTTCGACATATATGGTGTGACGTCAGATTAACTAGTTGGGAAGTTGCTGGCGTTCTTTAGCCATCCAAACTTGAGAAGTATATATTTAAACTATGATTACAAGAGCGTTATCTCTTCTCTTGAGAGTTCGACATATATGGTGTAACGTCAGATTAACTAGTTGGGAAGTTGCTGGCGTTCTTTAGCCATCCAAACTTGAGAAGTATATATTTAAACTATGATTACAAGAGCGTTATCTCTTCTCTTGAGAGTTCGACATATATGGTGTAACGTCAGATTAACTAGTTGGGAAGTTGCTGGCGTTCTTTAGCCATCCAAACTTGAGAAGTATATATTTAAACTATAATTACAAGAGCGTTATCTCTTCTCTTGAGAGTTCGACATATATGGTGTGACGTCAGATTAACTAGTTGGGAAGTTGCTGGCGTTCTTTAGCCATCCAAACTTGAGAAGTATATATTTAAACTATGATTACAAGAGCGTTATCTCTTCTCTTGAGAGTTCGACATATATGGTGTGACGTCAGATTAACTAGTTGGGAAGTTGCTGGCGTTCTTTAGCCATCCAAACTTGAGAAGTATATATTTAAACTATGATTACAAGAGCGTTATCTCTTCTCTTGAGAGTTCGACATATATGGTGTGACGTCAGATTAACTAGTTGGGAAGTTGCTGGCGTTCTTTAGCCATCCAAACTTGAGAAGTATATATTTAAACTATGATTACAAGAGCGTTATCTCTTCTCTTGAGAGTTCGACATATATGGTGTAACGTCAGATTAACTAGTTGGGAAGTTGCTGGCGTTCTTTAGCCATCCAAACTTGAGAAGTATATATTTAAACTATGATTACAAGAGCGTTATCTCTTCTCTTGAGAGTTCGACATATATGGTGTGACGTCAGATTAACTAGTTGGGAAGTTGCTGGCGTTCTTTAGCCATCCAAACTTGAGAAGTATATATTTAAACTATGATTACAAGAGCGTTATCTCTTCTCTTGAGAGTTCGACATATATGGTGTGACGTCAGATTAACTAGTTGGGAAGTTGCTGGCGTTCTTTAGCCATCCAAACTTGAGAAGTATATATTTAAACTATGATTACAAGAGCGTTATCTCTTCTCTTGAGAGTTCGACATATATGGTGTAACGTCAGATTAACTAGTTGGGAAGTTGCTGGCGTTCTTTAGCCATCCAAACTTGAGAAGTATATATTTAAACTATGATTACAAGAGCGTTATCTCTTCTCTTGAGAGTTCGACATATATGGTGTAACGTCAGATTAACTAGTTGGGAAGTTGCTGGCGTTCTTTAGCCATCCAAACTTGAGAAGTATATATTTTGCATGATTTTGTTTCGATTATTTGAGAGAGAGAGATAGAGATCCAACCCATCTCTGATAAGAAAGGGGAAGGAGTCCGGAATTAAGTCACCACAAGGTGCCCCACAACTCAATCATCAGACGAAACACAGAAATACATCTACTTGACGCCTTTCTTCTGTGAGGTGGTTGAGCCATACTATTCGTGCAATAGATGTTGTTTTGTGGATCTACTACTGTTAAAACTGTAGATGACATTAAATTAATATAAAGCCCAGAATGCTTGTCCCTCCAAATTCTTATATTCACACAACAAGGCCGTAATATATGCCGCCGGCGTTCCCTAACTCAGCCACATCTGATTTATACGACCATATTTCTACGTTTGCGTGTGGTTTAATTTTTAAGCGAAATACATTTAATTCTGAACGAAGTAAAAACTACTGTTTAACAATAATTTGTGATTCTATCTAATACGTTGTTAATTAAACTAACAATCCACTTGTCTATTTCATATATTGCCTACTAATTTTATTTTTTATTTAATTTACTATGTGTAAGGTATGGGTTTTGTATCTTTTGGAATTACAAGAAGATGACATATAATAATTATGACAATATAATTGTTCATAGTCTAAAGTATTGTATTCAAAACAAACTCCCGCCACGCGGCCGTAACGTTTTTCATGACAGAAAAACCCGAATACGTGGAATATTTTCTATGTAAAAGTTTCACTAGAGAATTGAACAATAGCCGTGTTTATTGTTCGTTACCGTTAATTATACGATAAGTTATCCAAACAGACGTTATTTCTCACTATCAGGTCATCGCTTGGACCACACAAAAACTCTCGCGTTTCTCTTCATTTGTTGAAAACGTGAGCGGAATCCATCAACACACTGTCGAAACGTCGAAATTAGTGGTCATTTGTTACTCGACAGGGAATAAAGTAGTTTTTTGATGTTGTTAAACAGTAAAATATAACCTCAAAAATAACACGTAAATATATCACAATAAGTAGCGTGAATAGGCTTACTTTTTTTAATACACAATACATTTACAAGAGCATTGATAAGCACGTTGCATGCTTATTATGTCGTTCACGCAAACCTATAAGATTTTCCCATATCAAATATCATCTAATGCGGCTAAAGTAGTTTGGGCTTCAAAAAAATTAAAAACAACGTAGTTTATTATTTACACTTTATTTGTTATTATACTTTAGAAGCGTGTCGCTATTCCGGGTTACTATTGTGAGATTCAGGAAACACAATGGTGGAATATCCACAGCTTTGAGGAACGTGTTTATTGCGCTACTTCTCTCGTTGTGTTATTTTCTTCGCGTTGGTAAATCCAACGGATTGTTATGATGGTATTTTTGAATGGTCTTTCGACGCCATTTATCGATTTCGGTGAAGTATTTTGATGCCTATCAAAAGGGTACAATAAAAATAGTATTCTAGAGTTATTAATATGATTAGTGGGACATTTTTTTTACAGGACAGACACTATAAATAAACAATAGCAGGTTTATGAAATCATATAATTGGGGGTCTCAAATTCTACATACTACATCAAAACTTATTTCGGGTTTGGTATAAATAAAATCCGGAAACAAAGGAAGAAACAATATACCAATAGAAGAACGTTGAGTTCGGAAAGGGCAACAACTACTTCAACGCGTCACTATGAAGTTGCTTTCCAATTTACCAGAGAAACACAAAGTTCGGTCTATTGATTTCACTGTTTACTTGCGGACGGCTCCTTCCTTTGAGAAGTGAATCATTCGTACTACGTGTTTATCTATTAGACAACGTTATCTCCAGGATCAAACGTCTAGTAATTTTGTCAGCTCAGAAAAGCGAAATTTAAATTATTTTAACTAAGAATATGTGACAGAACTTTAAATGAAATGTTTCTTAATAGGAAAACATTTTAATCGCAATTTTTGATTCCTAAAAAACGTATTATAAAATTTCCCAGCTCTTTGGTATGCATAGAATGGAACGAGTTTGTTGATATAATGCGATTTTTTAAAATGTCGTCGCCCCCGTCGCTTGACAATGCATTTCCCGCGCAAACATGGCGCTGGGCCGACATTGTTTGCCGAGTCGAATGGGGCGTTCTGAATCCTAACGCAGCAAAAGTTTTTCGTTGATTTACTGCAAAGATGTCTGGATTGGGCGTTTGATGCATTGTGCCCGGGATTAACTTTAAATGCATCAATTTAATTTCTTGCAGCTAAAATTGCTACGTCAGGTATTACAATTTAATACCGGGAGGACGGCAAAACAGCGTGGTCCTGCTTTGTCCTGGTGCTGTGAAAGCACAAGGGGATTTATATTCGCCTCTGGGTCGAGCAGAGGTTCAGTACAGAGGCGTCAGTGTGAAAAACAGAGACTTTTACACAGACAAAAATCCAAATGAATCAGATTTTACACAAAGAAAATCAAGATAATTTTTTTCTCCATATAAACGACAACTCCGGTAGGAAGGTGTAGGTATTGTTTTAAAGCCGTGACATGTTTTATCAACAATTTGTAATATATGTCACCGACCGATTGTCAGAGTAGACACTTTATAATTGGGCTAGGCAAATTCTGAACGGTCGGCACATTGTCATTTTAGCGAATTATTCAGCATGTGCCGTTTCTTTTCTAGGCACTTTACCAAGACGACGACGTAAGGCAGTCGCATATTTATCCAATAGACATGAATGTCTTTGTCCACAAAACGAACTTTGAGCGCTGATTGGTCGAAACTTGAGACCCGCTTCCTTGCCTTACTGTTTACAAGGATTTATTTTCGAATTGATAAATTTGATTATTTATTTCCCACTTGTTTTGAGTGTTCGCTTCTATTTTTTTATTTGTCGACTTTAGTATCCAATTACATTCTAAATGTTTTTTTAATGAACAGGTACAAGTTTTAATTAACAGGTATATGTTTTAAAATTCCATTGCTATAAAATGCTCTTTAAGACTTTGGGTTAGAAAACTTATTACGCGGTAAGGTGAGATGTAAATCTTAATTTAGAGTGTGTTCCCGGCGGCCTTTAGTGCCGTCTCAGACGGTGTGGGGGTTCTTTTATCTACGTTGCCTCTGTGAAAAAGCATGGTTATAAAAATGTTTTAATATTTTATTTATATAAGGAATAAAATAAAAAAGTGATTGAACTAAATATTTTTGTGCGACATATGGAACGAAGGCACAGGCTGGTTTAGATTGGTGGTAAGATGGCTTAACAGTTTTCTTTAAACCCTAATTGTAAAGATAAAAAAACGAATTGAATTTAACGAGTAATTTTATAGTAAGAGTAGCGAATTTTTGTACATAATTCGACAGAGTAAGAAATCTAGTTTACCTTATAGATTACTAACTCGTTGGAATAATCGTTGTTTTTTTTAAAATGTAATTTATCGCAGGATGAAACGTACGGGCTGGGTGTGTTTGAGTTTCCAGTGACATGACAAATGGCGTCGGTGCGGCCATGTTACTTGAGAAAATGCAATGACATGGTGCCTGTTCATTTTTATTATGTATACCCACCTCGTTTTATCTATTTAGTTACTTTAATTACGTAGTAGTAGTTTTTTAATAAATAATCTTAATTTTGCAAATATTTATTTAAATAAAATAGATTTTAAATCAAAATGGTTATTAGCTCTATTGTTACAACAATGCTGTTTTGCAATGTAAGGCAAAGAGGTATTTTTTATTCGAATATCGTGGTATTTTTTATGTCTTGCTTAGAAAAACAAACAACAAAAAAAAATTGTCTAAATAAATAACATTTTAGCTATTTATTCTATATAATTCAATGTAATAACAAAATTTGATAATTTGGCTATGTACCGCTAATAATTAACATTTAAAATAAATACATTTGAATTGTTACAAACATTTCAAGAAATTTTAAATATTTAAAAGTGCATTTCCCGCGTAAATTTTGGCGCCCAAGCCGAGACTGTTTGCCGAGTCAAATGGAACGTTTAAAACTCAATCGAAGCACAAGCTTCGCAGGTTCGCTATAAAATGATTGGACAATTTGGAAGCTTTGTACTGGAAAATAGCGCAGACCAAATATATTTGAAATTCGAACACTTTTATATTATTTTATTCATTTCTATACTAAAGTCGTCACGTACATTTTTCTCATGTGTATTAAAAAGTTTTGTACTCGAAATCGAACATAAAAACTATGCCCAAACTACTGGGCGTAGAGATTTGAAATTTTGCACAAAAATTCTGTTATTACGTAGGCTAGAATTAAGTTGACTATATCGGCAACGGAATTGCTTTTGATCTCAGTGATAAAACAAAACTTAAGTGCAGTCAATTATTCCCGAGGAGGGTTGGTGTCAGGCAGGGGGCCCAACCATAAAAACTGTAGCCAAAACTTATTATGGATTACGATCATACTGCGCCCTCTCCACATAAGTGGGAAAAGGACAGAGATGATGCTATGAAATACACGATATAAAAACAAATGAGACATTCATATTTTGTTTATAAAATAACTAGGGCAACGAATTATGATTTTCGATCACTTGAAAATATAAAAGGTAAATAATATGACGTATGTCTACATATTGTGTATAAACGTCTCGTTTACAAATTGAACCACGTGCGGTTCAGCTTGAGTCGCGCAATTTTTTGCAAAATACCCCTCGTTAAGGCAATGGCCGGCCAAACCATTTGCGATCTTATTAGACTATGAATTTTGTATATAGCATTACCTAAAATTGCCCGAAGCGATATATTATTTTGGTGGCACTAAATGGAGGTTTTATAGCGTCAAAATAACTTTTCATATAGTTTTAAGTGTAGCTTAAGAGAAGAAGGCAGTAATATTTAAATGAATGGACGGAGGTGTCACTTTAGGTGACATGAAATTTTATTCAGTCAAAAGCGTAGGTAAATTAAAAATAATAGTTTATTTTCAAAATGGATTAAGTAATGAAAGAATGTAATATTTATATAATTATTTTTGTATTTGTACGAGTTCAGGCTTTGTCTGTAAATCGATAAGACTAAAATGACAAATACGTAAGGGTTGTTTCAAACCAAGATGGAAAGTTTGTAAACACCTTACCTTTTACAGTAAATCTCTTAAATTAGATAATATTTTCGATAAATGACTATTCCTCTCATTGTTTTCATTATAACATTAAATATGAAATGAAATGAAATGAAAAGACATTTATTTAGGCATTGACAAATAATGTACTAACAAAAACAGTGAGTAAAAATATCCATGTATTATACAATTCCACTTCACTTTATCTCACGATTTCCACAAAATTACAAAGTTTCCAATGAAAAGATAAAAAAATTAAATGCTTCCATGTACGGTAAGTGACGTTTATTGTTTAAAAAAAGTCCATCTCGATTTGGAACAAACTTCAGGACGGCAGTGGCCATTGGAGGCTTAGGCGTTATATCATCCTCTAGAACTCGAAGAAAAAGTAATTGGCTTACGCAAAATGGGGCGGAGCCCTCACTTCGTTTCAACATTTATTTATTTATTATTACTTACCAATATCTTGCTTGGAAATGGCATCTTTCATCAATCTGTAGGTATCTCCATTTATTCTTAAGAAGTCGATGCATCCGAGTAGACCTTCGGAGAGACTCAGCTTGCTCTGGAGTCCGGTCGTGTTGCCAGCGCCGCCGACCCAAACCGGCTCGCGGAACGTCATCCGAGAAAATAGACCCTGATGACAAACGATACAGTTCAATTTCATTTGCCATTTTAAATTGACGAAACAGATATTGAGAGCTCAATAAATACTGGTTTATCCCCAACACAAATTAATATGCACACTTCTTTCTTTGGAGATTGGTATCGAATATACTTTTCTACAGAAAGATGAAACTGCACATTAGAGAATAGACAGGTTGAGATAAGGTTAGTCAGTATGTCTTTCTAATCATGCCGTGGGTACTTTTAGAAGAATGAATACGTTAATTCTATACTAATGCACATTTCAACCACATCATTTAATTACTATTGTGGGATCGAGCGTTAGTTTATGCATTATAAAAAAATCGCACATATAGCCGCATCTTTCAAGATCATATAGATGGAATGAACGGAATAAATGGAACTCTTTACTAATGATAGCCGAACACATGGTTATTCCATGAGTTCCACTATAATTCCGTAGGTACATATAGTTCTTTGCAACACTCAAAACTAATTATGATAGGGAATGTATACAACAGAACAAAATGACTATACATATGTATATAAAATGAAATGTATTTTTTATAGGATGAGAGGGTAAACGAACAACGGGTTGCCTGTTGCGGGTTGTTGTTAAACACCAGGGGAACTGCAGACGCGTTGCCGGACTTTTAATCATTTCTTAGGCTTCTAGATGGTTGTAGCTCATACTCTGGCAAAGATATTTTAATTATTTGTTCCTGTAATTACTGTGTTTTTAAATTAATAATAAACAGCAAGAAAATTACGATGCAGTAATAAAATGTTAATGTTGATATAGAATATAAAACTTTGACATTCACAATTTCGTCAATTCAATGGGCTGTTACTCTTCTATGGAGACATTTTATTTTAGAATGTAATTATTTGTAATAGGTATATTTAGGTCGATGTCATAAGAGATAAGCGGACACACAAATTGTTGTGTTCGTTATGTTGTTTTTATGTTTAGGTTGCAAAATAAAAGTGTTTATTTTTGATTTCCAATAATTATCATAACTCCAATAAATCGGTTTCAAGTTTTCAAGCGTCTCGTTTCTCACTTTCCTGCACTCTTACATTTATTTATGTATGTATTTATAAATTTTATTTTATAGTTTGTTCCAGACCAAGACAGAAATATTGTACATATTTCTATTTACGCCTAAAATTCGTAGATCAAGAAATATTTTTGAAAAACAACTTTTTCTCTTATTATCTTATAAGTTATAAGTGAATTTTTGAATGAATGTTAAATCCATATTAAAAAATCACTTTATCTCACGATTTTTACAAAATTGCAACATTTACGATGTATAAAAATAAAGTACAAAAAGTGTAATGGCCGCTATGTGTGGTTGGGGGACGCTGGTTTGTTTACAAAAAAATTCAACTCGATTTGGAACAAACTTCTTCATCATTCAGCATCTTCAATCTTTCGAGCATTTCTTGGCAATGAAATATTATTTTTAATGCTCACAGTAATAATAAATAAGCAAATACTAAAAAGTTATTTATTATAGCACGATAATCGCTTCCGCTACCGCTTATATTTCGGACAGCACAGTTAATAACGCCTCATTAGTTACCCTTTTAGACGTAACTCCTTTAATGAACGAGCTCTACTTAAACGTGAAACAAAACTGGTTTTCGTTGCGAATTTCACAAATAGGCACATTTTCACGCCTTTCTTTGGATCCTCAGTGTTTTTTTTCTTATTAATTCTCGCTTAGAACAATTGGCATTTTTAAAGAAAAATTTATAAATGAGCGTACCACGCCCGTAACCCGGTGGGGTACATCTGAGATTTTCATTTGACGTGATCCTAGGACACCTCGCTCGTTTCATCTACATACAAACATCTACGCATACAAGCTCGTCGGTTTAGGATACTCCTTAGGTTGCCTTTGTTTAGCATGTCACTAATTTGATTGATATAAGATCTCCTGGGACACCCCCTACCTTCGGATTTCTGCGGCCGGACTTGCTCCAATAGAAGAGAATAAATATACGTTTTCAACAATGTAGTAATACTATACAGGTAAATGTAAAGAATGTCCTCACTAAGAGCGGATTTCACAGTAATCCTATCGAGATAAATGTGACTATAATATTTTTTGGGATCGGTTTTCAGGGTTCCACAAACCATAAACAATACATGAAACAAAATAGCATTGAGCATTACTTTCTGTCTGTGGAGTTTTATAAGGTTTGGCGATCCAATCCTATTACAGTTTTATTTTTATCTCGTTCTAACTCTCTTCTCTCTCACTCTTCGACCGATCCAAAATGGGGGTTATGTATTTCGAGCGTATGTATATCTTGACGCTCAAAAGCGTAATTAGAAGAAGAAGAGTTAAGGGAGACTTCAAAGAGTGAGATGTCATTGTGTCTTTTGATATTCTTCTTTCTCACAGGTTTTATGACGAATGATGATGATCATACAGTCAGGAGGTTTTTTTAAAGTAACTGTTACTTATTGTATTTGGCAATACAATATTTTGGTTCTTGGGACTATATATAATTAATTGTATTTATCCCATTTATTATGTGCATAGGTGGATCCGGGCGAGGGGGAGGGGTTGCCAAGGGGCTCGGCCACCCATATCATCAGAATGTTTACTATTTACTTGGCTAAAATATACCTCAGGAGAATTGAAGCCTGCCTCCAAATCACAATCCTGGATCCGCTACTGGCTATTTAAATCTTACTTAAGTATATATTATACTTGACAACTTTTGCCTACGGAACTCTTTTAGATGAATTCTTTAGAACATAGTAGAGTAAATCCAAGTCTAAAATACCAGGCGCGGCTTTTTGCCGTAAAACTTACTTATGCGTTTGAAATAAGAGCAAATTCCGCTCAGAGAGCATAAGTAATTTATGTTTTCTCTGAAATTCCTTTACGTTCTTTTTCGACTTTATTTTAGAATTTGCCTGTCGCGTCGCACCTCAGACCTAATTGATCGTTAGATTTAATAATATTTATTCACACAGAAGAAATTGTTTTCTCTGCATTAAATCTACTTTATTTGGTGACGTAAATGGTGTAAGGTCCTGATGCATCATGATATGAAGAATCAAGAAAAGCGTTGGCACTAATGGACCCTGTTAAGTTAAATAAATAAAACTGAACTAAGTTTTTCCAACTACTAACTAGATGGTGTAATTCTTAATTAAAATGACGTATTTTGCTTATTCTATCAAATGTGATGTGATGTGTTTCTATCCCTCTCTACCCCAGTAGTATTTTAATAAGAGTATAAAAGATAAACGTTATGCTGCAGAGAATGTGATTAAGAATCCCTTGCTCACCTTAGAGCGGCCGCGGACCCGTTTGCCGCTGTTGAGTCGCAGCCAGGCGTCCCAACGGTGGCGGTACACCGACACCGTGTTCCATCTGCCGAGGCGCACCGGCTCAGGAGATCGTAGGATACCAGCGCCGCTGCCACAATCGAACCTGTAACAAAATTAAATTGATACTGTTACAAAAACAGCCTATCTCACACTGTGTGCGACCGCGAACTGATCTCAGTCCCGCTCACGCTGAGAAAGGGTTCGAAACTAGTCGGTCGGAGCTTTGTTTATGAAATTAATAAATTGAAAAATGATAGTAGTTTAATTAAATTAATTTTATAGTTGATTGTTGGAGAGACTGCCACGACATCACGACGGAAAATAATATATTGGCGAAGTTTATGCTAGTATAGGAGTAAAAACGGTGAACTTACAATATATTTTAAACGAATTGTCCGCAATGTAGTTAATTTATTTACTGCATTACGTAGTCGGTGACGCGTGAATGAATATTTAACGAGTAAAAACAATTTAAACGTTCTTTGCGTTAATTGAATGATGTTGTTTTAACATTAATTTTGAATGTACATTGTTTTTGTTGTTAAATCCGTCCATAGCTTAAATTGTTGTAAAATACAACAATTTAAGTAATGAGTGTCGACATTTTCGTACCCGAGTACATACATAGACGTCACAGACTCTCGTTTTCTGTCTATACAACATTATCATATTCAGAAATGATATACATTTTTGTTTCAAAAGTTGCTTACGAAATTACTTTAGACCTTCACAGGAGAACTTTACTTTTGCAGTATTTATTAAAAAACAATATGACTAAATATTAAAACTACAATTACTTGTTGGCTTCAATATTGGGGAAGCGATTGCGAGCGAGCATTTCGCATAGTAACTCTAGTACGCGAAGAGCGCGTGTAGTGCATAGTACAATGTAGGGTTGTCAGTGCTTTTGAGGGGGTTTAGTGAGTACAATGTCACATTACCCAGTCTTCCCATCAAGAATAGGGTATCTTTTGAAGATTCGTCCGAGAAGAGAGGTAAATATTTAACAGGTTAAATTTCAGTTAATGTATACTACAATGGAACTATTCTAGTCTATCTTTAGACGTATAAAAAATCAAAGTTACGTAATATAACACAAGTTAATCCTATTTCCATGCGATCTAAAATGACTTAAGGTATAATGTTATATATAACGAACCACTTAAAACAACATTTTTGTCCTTGGTTGACAACCCTACGTATTGAGCCTTGCTTCGAATAGTTAATTAATTCCGCAATGGAGTAGTACTTGTACGAGTGAGTATAGGAGCCTTTATAAGATTTAATATACACGGTAAAATATTGCAAGCCCTTCAACATCACAAGCCCATCTATACAACAGGATAAAAGTATTATATAGTCATCATATGAAGCTATTAGTTTAGTAGTCTTAACCTCTACATAGCACAACTCAAAGGATCGACTCCACAAAGATTGGTCCCTTGTCGTACTCATCCAGTGGACTCTCGCAGGCAGATCGTGGGTCCATTTTGTGGAAGTCCTAAACTGCATTATTCAAGAGACCGGTATACTGCTCCGGAACTGATGAAGGTCGTGGAATCTCGGGCACGTACAGGTCGCCACACTCCCACAAGACGGGCCGATGATCTGTTCAAAGTCGCGGGAGTCTACGGTGTCTGACTCATTGCGAGTTTAAATTATGTTTTATTATTCTCTTGTAAATGATAGTTGATCTCAAAATACACTAATGATTGTACTTTAGCTGGATAATGTGGATTACAGTACGTTATATAATATTTAATCTATGCATAAAGCCGGCTCGTGAGAGCTTATTGTTGTCGGTTAATTAGTGCAGGCTCAGTGCTGGCGCAAGATATGTATTCTGCGTATTCCACTGTACCATCAAATTGTATTTTAAGATTACAATAAACCCCTCACATTATAATAGATATAAACTGATTTATGTATTTGTAAGTATTATCACTATCTACACTAATATTATAAAGAGGCAAGATTTGTATTTTTGTATGTTTGTAACGAATAAACTCAGAAACTACTGGACTGATATCAAAAATGCTTTCATCATTAGAATGATACAACATTCCGAATAACATAGGCTATATTATTAGAAAAAATTAGGGGAAATTACAATTTTCAGCGAGGAAAATTAAAAACGAATGCTTGTGAAGCCTCCGGCAACAGCTAGTATATTATAAAACAAAATCGCCACGCAATGTGTGCATGTGGAAACGGAGTTTCATACAGTTTTCGCTAACAGAGTAATGTATTACGAAGATTTAGGTATATAATTCTATAAGTAAGAGTTAAAGAAGACAAAAGAAGTTTACGGGATTACGTTTCGAAATATTGCCCTTAACATTTACATAAACACAGGCGCTCACTTTTGTTTGTGAGTTTGTTTGTTTGTTACGCTTTAACTCCGTAACGACTCAACCAATCATCATGAAATTTTGCACACACATTGTCAGTGGTACAGAAAATGACATGAGGTACTTACCTTTTATCCTGAAAATAAAACTGTTGGTACAGGAGGTTCATAAAACCTTCATTAACAATATCGGTTGCCATGGCAATGTGTCTTGCACAGTTTACCTGTAATACGAAGGTATATGTACGTAGAATCACGGAATAATCTTACAAAAAATCCAAATGGAAGAAAGTGGAAATTGCGAAATGAATTTGCGTGTAAAGCCGCAGGCAGCAGCTAGTAATAAATAATAAATTTAACAAGTAAACGGTCGCTAGATGGAGCTGATTGCTTTTATTTGCAGTCGTAACGGCCGCTTTGTACAATTCAAACAAACATTGTTTGCTGTGCGCTGTTTAATTTTGTTGGAAACACATTGTAATAACTTTAGAATCACTTCCTTATTAGGTATAAAGGTTCTTTGTTTTTTGATTGTATTACTAAGATTAGAAGAAAAGAACGGGACTGACGAGTTCAATCGTGAGAATTCAGGAGGATTCTCTCGTAGATCGAAAGGTCTTCGATAGGTAGAAACCAAAGTCTAGCAGTGAATTTTACAAGTTAGTATATACAATTCCTAAGTCCTGTTGTGATGTAAGTAAATTGACACAAGCTGTCAGTAGGATTGTTCTCTGTCATATATCAGAGTTACATACATTGTACATAATATTTCTTTAATAATGATCCTTAAGTTCAGAGAACGGAACTGAAAACGTTTTAAGGGTATTTTAAAAAGAAAACATCTAAGAGTTGTCTGCAGAAAGCCACGCAAATTGCATTACACAACGCGTCGGCTATGCTGAGAGTACACTTGTGCGCTTCTGAAGACATGACTTTTAAAAATTAAACTTTTGCAATAAAAAATAATATTAAGGATTCTATAGCACAAGAAATCTCTATGGGTTATATAGATACTGAAGATATTGATTGGTTTATATGTATAGATTACAGCTGTGCCCTGCGGTTCATCCACCGTGATATTTGGTAGGCGAAAATTGTTTAGAAAAATATATTTTGTCGAGAACAACATGCACGACATGTACCTAATAGTCGTCAGCAACATGCTTATTACACTTTGGAACACTTTCGACGAACATTTTGTTCATTCATTTTTCTTGTATTCAATTTTGAATTTTATTATAAGGATACGAGGGCTTATTTTTAAGTATTCATTGCTGATAGCAGTCCTTATGACTGTGCCTGTGATGTCTATATATTTAGACTAATGTTAAGTGGATGAAGTGAAGCAAACTAGAACAATAACACCAGAGGAACTACAGATACGATGGCCTTAGCCAAGTTAATGAAGCACGTTACCTCAGCTCTAGGTGGCCGTTCCTCAGCAGCAAGGCCAGGTAGTCTCCGGAGAGGTCGTCGTGCTCGCCCGTGAGGAGCAGCACGCCGCGCGCGCGCTCGGGTCGCACGCGCATTCGTAACCTTACGCGCTTGTACGCGCCACGCAGCGCGTGCAGCGCCAACCATGAGCTGCCAGAGAAGCGGGGCGTCGAGATCTTCACATCTGTTAAAATGTATTTAAATTAGACAAAAAAAGTACATTGTTTTTTTTAAATAAACAAAAAACATAATATAGAAGTGATTTATTATTTCTTTAGTTAGGATTTTTAGATAAAGCTCTGTAAACAGCCAAATAAAGCAATCACGCCCGATACTCCGAGAGGTAGAAGTAGTATGGATTTTTACCTGACACGGTTGTAACACTTCGTCTACAACATTTAGGCATACATGTTAGGTTAGGTTAGTTACTCTTAATGTTTCATGAATTACATATATTAAATACTTCAAAGAAATAATGAATATCTTAGAAGTAGAAAGAGGCATCAAGAAATACTTCTTTTTTTTGCTAAGACGCCTCTTCGACTAGCGTTAATTAGTACATCATGTTTTACTTTCTTTTGCGAGGCGAGTTGGGCGGTACTCGCAACTGTGGTCCACTCTCTATTATCGCGCAGCCAAAGCTAACAGTGCACTAGTTATAACAGATGACTTGCTTTTGTGTAGGTTAGTGGAGAAGTATATTTATTATCTTCTAACCTGTATTGATATCACGGACTGATGACAATACACTTTTCACAAAATTCAATACATTTTTTATTCCTTAACAGGATTATCAGAAAAAAAATTATTTTAGGATAGAAGACAAAAAGGTACAGTAAAAAAGTTAATAAATCTGAACATTTATCTATTACAGACTTACACTACGCTCCCTTACGTAAGCGATTTTAGCTTGATGCGGATTTATTGAGTGGGATGTCGGCGCGTGTAATTTGTTGTGCGATGGATTAAGGATACAGATGTATGGCAGGTTTGTAATTACACGGGATGCCGTAGAAGCGGGTACACACTAGGGGTTTCGACGCGCGCTTTGGTAATGCACGTTCTAAGAACCACCTAGTCGCTTACTGCACGCCTGCTTGACGCGCGCTTGAGTAGTAACAAGTATGTGTATGATATTAAATAGTATGGTACCCGCTGTAAGGTATGTACGCTTTGCTTCTTGATGGCTTAAGTATCAATATATCAAAATGGTTAATACAAACAATCAAGACCCTAGAAACTCAAAGGGTAAGGCCCTGTACAGTGTTCCACATACCGATATGGTTCAATTCTAGGTATAATTGTATGGTAGAACCGAACCTGCGAGTGTATTTCGTGGCCTTAAACCTTTTTTAACACATAATGGAAACGTTACTGTAAAAGTTTACGTTAACGTTTCCATTATGCACAGTTTTACTATTTCGATTGTACCATAACCCCGTAACTTAGTAAAGTTCGTAGACACAGAACTACAATTGCAGTGAGTCTCTAGAGGCCTCTACGGAAAGAAGAGCTTCCGCGGGTTTTCTATTGCCGCTCATTTCATAGATTAGGGATGTTACTTTATAAATTATTATATTGGTACGGTAAAAACACAATTTGGTACGGAAAGAGCACAGCAATTCTTTTATGTAGCTGGAAATTCGATGATAACTTTTTATGTATATATAAAGATTTTAATAACATAATATCAAGTTGTTTTAATTAAAGTTGTAAGAGCAACAAGCTATCGTTTTCTTATTTTGAAGTTAACCAATTAAGATGAACAGTGACCGGGTATGACGATCCACTGTTATTTACTTAGTTTATTTGGTTTCAAATATGACAAGGAAAGAGTCCATAACTTTATAATGGGTCAAATAACCGATATATTTCTATCAATGTGTTATTTCTAACAAAATCCATTTTTTTATTATGTGTCTAGCTCGTTCGGTAAGACTTCAATTTTAAATAATATGTATAAAGTACCAAAACTGGCAAAGTCCGGTTTATTGAATTGAATTTAACTTAGCCGGTATATAACTATCCATCGTTGCAAACCCTAAATCGAGTTCTGGAAGAATGCAAGGTACTTGAATTATGTTAAGTGAGATCGAGGGGCCCTGAGGCTCTGAGCCACGGTCGCGGAGTGAACTCAGTTTGAGAAAAAGGAAATCAATTGAAATTTACACAGCAACTAGAATAACTTTGAGTATACAATCCATACAGGTTCTAAGACTTGTTGTGTTTGACTCTGTACTTTAAATGTATATTTGATTTTCAAGTGAAAACTTCTTTAGTCGTGTTGAGTGTGTGTGGAAAGGTTTTGGTAGGTAAAATGTTGTGGGTTCGCGTATTGGTTGACCTCGTCATCTCGGTTCATTCCATTAGCTAATAATCAACTGAAACAAGATTCAAAATTAAATACTTTTTTCAAAATTAAATGTTTTGCCAGATTGATTCATGAGTGATGACGACTGATCATTATAGATGACGATTTCTCAAGGGTTATCCTTAAGTATACATGTCGAATCCCTTACCCTTGAAGATATTAAACAGTCAAATACAGGAATAGCTCAGCTCGTATGTAATTAGTAATTTGTTCCTCTGCCACTCTGCTCTGTCACCCGAGAGTGTTTACTTAAGCAAATGAGTAAACACGAGTGTGTTGTGATTCAAGTTACGTAAGCAGATGACATATGTGTTACAAATTGTCCTTAAGTTAAATTACATAGTTGGTGCGCAGGTTGCTAAGGTTCCGTATAAGTGTCAGCTTTAAACGGGGAAATTTTATTTCCTTGTATATTTACCTTTGTTTATATTAGAACTAATTATTGGCCGCGGCTTCACACGCATTCGTATTTTATTTTCCGAATTTTAATAAGATAAAATAATTAGACGAAAATATTCAATTTGTAGTATTCAAAAAAGTAATGGAAAAAACTTTGGTGACAGCCCTAGTGTCAGGTAAATAGGAATGTACGGCACTTGTATTGTATTAAGCGAAACGAAGGGTCTCTGATAGAAAACATCCAAAGGGCATGGTTCGGAAGGGTATAAGGAAATTTATTTAGTTACAATTTACTTTTTAAACTTTTTAGAAGGATGAAATTAAAGGAAAAAAAATATACAGGCAAGTAAGAAAACTACAACTAGTGAATTGATTCCGTTCGTATGGTTTGGATTTTTTTCCGTCGTTTATTTTGACATCCCTACATCAAAGCATGCAGGATTCAATTGTATTAAAGGAATAGGGGACCCTTGATCTATGACCCATAGTAAAAGAGGGGAAGGGAAGTCAATGAATAATTGCGTAGAGGTTCAATTTAGTTGTAACATATTTGCAAGGGTCCAACATGTGTTCTTGAAGCAACCAGAACTATAGGGTGTTTAAATTACAAAGTAATATTATAGATAGTTGAATGTTGCAATTCATTTATCAAATACTTTTTATATGGTATGGTTGGTATGGAAATGCCACTGGAGATGGACCATTCCCCAAGACAGTTGTAAAATGGAATATGGAGCTCTGTTGTGCGATGACGAACTTGGCAAACGTTCAACTACTTTTGCTTGAAATTCGAGCACCTTGAATCATTATACTTAACTTTTATATTTTACACATCTACAACTACTTGTGCTCACGATTAGTCTATTGTGGTCACCTTGAGATGTCACACAGATAGAAATAGAAACAGATTAGATGTGTGTGTGGTGAAGTTTTATCAAAATGCATTCAGCAGTTTTTGCAGTTTTTGTAAGTAGAACATGATACATCAATCCGTTAAAACATAATAACTAGGAGAGTGTTCGATATTTAAACTTTATTATTGTTATTTGAATAGTTCAGTAGAAAAGTTTTTATTTCAGTAAAAAATTTGTTAACTAGATGAGACATGTTTTAATTTTAAGCCCACTTCTGATAGCCGAACGGAAAATGTTCGTTTGGCTTTGAAATGGCTTTACTTAAGTTAATTTTAATCAAGTCTTTTCATAATCTTCCCACATTTTAATAAGCTAACAAATTTATTTTCACGCTTAGTTACGTGTTTCTGTACAAGGCTACTTGACATGCTATGTTTATTGAGAGTTTTTATTCCTCAAATAATATCCTCGACTTCATCTTGCCCGGATTTCAAAAGATGGTAACTTGACTTGATCGATCTGATGGTTGGGTTGTATAGTCATTAATAAGACGGCCATTAGTCTGTAACGATGTAACACTTTACATGCGTTCACAAATTATAATGGTCCTCCAATTATCACGACGTTTCCGTACATTTAAATTTGGATACAATAATCGGAGGGAGCCGAGCACGTCTCCGAACTCTTATTATGAAAAGGGAATTATAACGAGCCAAGTAAGGCTACTATACTTTTGTAAATAACTTTTTAGAATACACCCCTATTACATTGGCCTTTGGGTAAAGATTTGCTTTACCATTATAATCAACGGATCAACGGTCCAACAAGTAGGAGGCTCATATATTACGTCGTCGGGTCCGGAGAGGCAATGGTTGGTCGTCGGAGTTAATGGTGGTGGTTGAAGTCAATGGTTGGTCGTTGGAGCCAAAGATTGTTCGTTGGACCCAACGGTTATTCGGTGGAGCCCAAAGTTTCTGCTCCACTTTTTGGCTCCATCCGCCAACCGTTCTATTTGTAACTTGCCCCGCTTATTGTGTCTTAATTTCATCATTTAAACGGTTATTAACAATGCCGGTTAATTTGGTTCTGTTGCATATCGCAACAAGCTTGATTTCATTGATTTGAATAAGATGCCTTTAGAGTATAAATAAGGTTTCATAATTAAAAAAGGAAAAGTTCTTAATGCCCCACGATACTTCGAAAAGTTCCTCGTTCACTATAAAGGTCCCTGTAGGCGAACTGGAATTGCATCGCTTTGCTGGAAACTTTTCTACACGACACAGTTGAGGTAACAGAAATCGGTTTGGAATACTCGTAAATTTCAATAAACTCGATATTGAAGTATTGCCATACTGTACTTCCATTTTACAAGAAAATCAGGTTATTGGGTGCAGTGATATTTAACAAACGTTAGCCGGGGGATCGGTGGCAAACATTTCTGTAGTGACGACCATAGGTCGACGTAGAAAGGCGAGGTAAGCCTTCCACAAGATAAGCCTAAGATATGATCAATTCGATGTTACACTAGACGAGAACCTATTGTGAATGTTGTTTGATTGATGGCGGTGACGATAGTAATGAACCAGATGCAGGTAGTCCTAAGTAATATTATAAATGCGAATGTGAGTTTGTTTGTCACGCTTTAAATCCTTAACGTCTGAACCGATCATTAAGAAATTTTACACACACACTTTCGGGGATACAGAAAATGGTACACCTTTTATCCCAAAAATTTAACTTTGTTATGGTTGCCATGGTAATGTTTCATGTTTCGACGCATGTTACCAATCCGAAGTTATTATCGTGGGATCTTACAAAAAAATCCAGTGAAAATGTGTAACGAATGCGTGTACAGCCGGGGGCAACAGCTAGTGCGTAATGCGTATTAAAATATTTTTATGAAACACTGAAATAAAATTTTGAACGTAACGGATAAGAATATTTTTCATTCATTGTTATGAAATATTATTAACAATCATCTACAAAAACTTTACAATACCGTGGTTTCGACTACCAATAATATCCAATGAAATCTGAACTTTATACAGTTAGTTTTAAAGCTGTAAATGGATTAAGTTATCATTTCGGAGAACAAAACCTATCCCTCTAATTGCTAAGGATCACTTCAAAGGTTTTTCTAGTGTCTTCGACGTGTGCTATTTCAGATTTGAGTGGAAAAATCTGCGTGGAAAAAAGCATCGTACAACGATTCTATGGGGGCCGGGCAGACTGGAATTGAGTAAAAAACACAGACAAAGGAAAATGCTCGGCTTAGTATCCGAGCGTTAGAAACGAGCCCACTTGAACGGAACTTCCTGACAAAATGTATGGCTTTGTATACTGTCGTACAACACGGTAACTTTAACAAGTGGCGTTGATCACGATATCTTCGTTTTGGCAGAGTACGCCATTCAAGATATGAATAACTAACTAGCCACCTGCTTTGTTTAGCTTAGGCTTTTTAAAATCGATTTATTTCATCACCACTGCTCAAAAAACGGTGAAGGAAAACATCTTGAGGAAACCGGCATGTTCTTAGAACCACCAAATTCGAAGACATGTGTCTCTGCAGTGGGGAACATTCTAAAGGCTTTATTATTATTATCATCATAATAAAGAAAGCATTTACTAGCTTGACCTGTATGATATGTACCTATGTATTACATTAGCGGAAATTCATTAGATATTTGAAAATATGCACACCTATTAAAGACCGAAGTGTAATTTCAAAAATATCTTATTCTATTCACGCTCGGCTTTTAAAAGACTGATCAACATAAAATTAGCTAAAAGTGCTATTATATATATTATATATTTATATTGTCACTTGAGTTGCAAGATGCATGATTATCAACTTTTTTATTTAAGTAACTAAAATCGATTTGATATGACATTAACTTGACAGGAGAGTTAGTTGAAAAACACAAACTTGTCAGAAACCGGACGTTACTTGCGTAAAGCAGTTGATGTTAGCACATCGTGAACATTTCACCGTCCTTGCAATCTGTGACCTAGCTTTCGGTTTTTTATGATCAAGTAAATCCGCAAGCAACCGGTTAGCACACAGCCGGCAAATGCTGTAGATTGAACAAAGAGCTTTGAGGAAAGCTTTTACATTCGCTCTCGCTCAATAAAATGTTAAGCCTAATGAAAGAGGTTATGTTACATACGCTATTAAAAGATTAAATTGTAAGTTAAGTTTTAACAGCAAGTAGACAAAAAACAAACATTTGTTTTTTATGGCAGAAAGTGACGAACGAGTCATCTAGTGTTAAGTGAACGCTTCGAATGCGTAGGCTAAACTATAGGACTTACATTAAAATAATATATAAAAGAATTGTAGCTCTTTAAATAGGATAAGAAAAGTCTGCCGTGACATATATACCATATCTTATATCTATCTAATAGAAACATTAATTAAAACGCATACGCAACTTACTACTATGTTATTAGCGTTCGGTATGAATCCTTATCCATTTAAATGTGTTAATTATTAAGAGTAATTAATGTAGATTATAATTGCGTTGCTTAAACTATATCATTCTGACCAATAATTTAGAAGATATCAAAAGATTAAAATACGCGAACTAAAATATGAAATAACACGTAACAAAGAACAGGACAATTTTGCTTTGAACACTTGTCCATTAAAGTTTCACTTGTACTATATGTCCCAACACACATATTGTTTTTTTATTATTTATGTAGTGATTGGACATTTGTTAGAAATTTGAAATACGTTAACATGTCCTGAATACATAATTATATTTTTGTACCTTATTCTCTTGCATTAGAGTATAGAATGGCATATGCAACCGGAATTACGGAAATGCCGCATTTCGAGAACAATCCACTCATTTCTGTAATTGCCAAGTATCACTCGGAGCGCTGTAGTCAAGCAAGAGCTAGTTCAGACTTAAAGGGGACAAAACCACGACAGAGACAGAAATGGCTGAATAGGATACAGGAGAGCATTTCGACCTCATGCCTCTTTAATGATAGATCATTTAATTTAGCTACTTGTTGTCCGCAGCTTTACCCGTTTCAAATAATAATTTCGACTCGTGTGTATCTTTTATTTATTAGCTAAAATAAGTATTTTTTGTCAATTTTTCGGGCACGGAAAACGAAACATCTATATATTGATAACAAGCGATACGACCCGGCTTCGCGTATACTTTTAGAGGATGAATGAATGAAATGAAATTAGATGAAAATAATAACAGAAATCTCTGTGCACACTCTTAAGTTTTTAGCTGTGCGTTAAAATGAGTCAGTCAGTTTCTTCTTTTATATTCAGATTGATTGCTAGAAACAATAATAGAAAATTGTATAGCAAGTTTGCTAACCATTTTAAAAGACAAGAAATACTTTATCGTGCGTAATAGATGGAGTCAAATTAGTACAATATTCGCTATCCAACATACTCGTTATTTCCAGAATCATTGTAGAATGAACGGTACGATGTATATTTTAATATCAAAGGGAAAGTTAAACGATGTGTACTTATTTGTTATTTATTGGCTCCTTTGTCCGCCCCGTCTTGTCGCTCACTTTGAATCTGGCTTTGATATTAAAATCAATATGGAGGTGGAGGATATTACGAAAGTAAGCGTTATTAGTTACTTTTTATGTTTTTTCCAAGGGCAATTAAGCAACGGGTCGCCTGCAGTTATAACTGTTAGAATTATGAACTTTTTCGATAACCTTTATCGTATTACATCTTTAAATTAAACTTAACTAGAATTAAACATCATATTGTGCGTATAACAAAGATAAAAAGCAATCGACGAAGTAACACCATGAAAATTATTTCATCACACGTGGTGGTACGAGGCAAAATTATTCGAAATCTGTGCGGTAGTGGATCGCTGTCATCGTATTGGCGTTGTGCGATGACAGTGATGTGAGGAATGTGTTTGAGTTCACTTTTGTACAAAAGCCCCAATACCGTTTCCTCTAGAATGTAAAGGGCTTATTGCTGTCACTAACACCGTAAAAAATGAGAAACGAATTCGTGCGAAGCCGCGGGCAACAGATAATCTTTTATAAAAGGACAATTTTGATTGAAGCTCTTATCATTTAGATTATCAGTGAAACTTCTATTTGGGGAGTCATTCTGGAAGTGACAGACACAGTTTACAATTTTTTTTTAAATTCTCAACAATAAACCAGGAAAAAGAAGAAGTTACCAATCACGATCTGGTAACACAACAACTGTTACGCGAATCAAACGTGTCGTGTTGTATTTGATTTTCTTTTATTAAACATTCCACGTTCCGCACACAGTATTTTGAATTCAACAGAAATGAATGTTCCCAAGAACTAGTTTCAATGAAATATCGAAAGCGATAGAATGGTACGGTTCGCCTTCGAATAAATTCAAATGGCATTCGTGAATTTTATATTACTTCAGTTCTCCGAATACAGATTCAATGAAACAAAATAGTCGTGTATTGATTCTACGATAAAATAGACTTCAGAATATTATACGTGGCGTCTTTAAATGAAGCGTCCGTCTGCACTAAAGGTATGGGTAGACTGGAGGTATATATACTATTATCATGAGAGTGTCTATGCAGTACCATTGTTCTTATTTATATCGTTAAGCAATAGCGTGTCAACATTATTGTTTTGCATGACGAGTTATACGATATCTTACTGTCTTCTATCTTAAGTTATTTCAGCAACGCGATTCTGGGTTACATTTTCCGATATCTCAAATCTTAGGTAAAAAGTTTAATGTTATTTTATTATCTACTACTCCTACTAGGTGGCGTTTTTCTCAATATTAAAATAAAATCATTTTTATATACTATTTTTTTCTCATAAAAAGTATCCTACGTTACTTCTAGTAACTCTAAGAATATGAGTACAAAGTCCCATGATGATCGATTGAGTAGTTTCCGCGTGAAAGAGTTACAAACTTACATTCACATTTATTATATTAGTAGGGATAGTCGGGATTAGATCATACCCAGAGGCGGATTATCCCTAAGGCAAAGTAGGCACGTGCCTAGGGCGCAACGCGGAAATTGAGGGCGCCAAAATACATTGTCGTCCTGAAGTCCTTGTCACATAACTGTCACTGCTGGAAGAGTTTTTATTTCCGTATGATCGAACATTGGGTAGTAAGTGTAATGATCAAGAAAACCGGTGACTTGTCCTTTTGTTCCGTAGTCAGGGTCGCCCAGAACGTCTTTGCCCACAGGCGCCTCAACAGTTAATCCGCTTCTGATCATACCTGATCACAGTCGTACATAGGTATATAACAAGCTAACCGTGGGTTTCCACTGGCGTAAAATCGTGTCACGATACAAGGTTATTCTGTAAAAAAACTGAGATGAGAATATGTTTTATGTCAATGTTCTCGGCGTTGTATACCCATGGTAATATAATCGTGTTAGAATGAAAGCGATTTTAAGAATTAAGCAACGAACTTGAATAAGAAACGGGAGAAATAATGCCAAATAGAAATCTGTAATCTTAGCTTTATTTCCTAAGATTTGTCTTCTACGGCGATAGTTTGTCTCATGGCACATTTATGAACTAATGTCTGCATAATATATATAATAATTCATATTCTTTATATAACATACTATATAACATCTGGTTTTATAATGAATACATTAGATATATCATAAAGAACGAGTTATAAGCAGTCGAATCGATTTTTAATCCCCAGGACGCTCGAATTATATAAGTTTTATGCCAAGGATTCGCTGAAGTACACCTCCGCTGGCATAATAGCATGCTGAATGTAAAATGAGATCGGGATTTTCAAATAGTTTTAGAAACGAGTTAAAGTTATTCTTCATTCGAGAAATACGTACACTTCAAGATGAGATTTCTTTCAGAATCGTATCAAATTAAAGATCTTTTTTATTTAAAAAGATGGCCATCAAACAAGCGGGTCACCCAAAGTTAAATGTTTTATGACGAACGTAACCATAAAGATCCGCCACAACTTAAAGCGTTGAATTTTTTAGGATAAAATATCTTTAGCGGCGTCAGACGATATTTGATAGGGGAAAATCTTATAGGTTCGCCACAACATGCCTCGGCAACTTAACTTAACTTAAGATTATTGAACTCTTGTCGCGCCTTCCCACCTGTTTCGAATTTAATTTTTGTCGGCAGTCCTAGTTTTTTTTACCACAAAATGAAAAAGGAGCAAGCGGTTCACCTGTATTAAGTAACCACTACCTAAGGGTATATGCAACAAGCTAATGAGTTACAGATGCGTTGCTGACTTGTCATTGATAGAGGGAAAAAAATTGAAAAAATGGAAAAAATGGAAAAAATAAATGAAAAAATGTTTCCTTTTTTATCCCTCCCCTGGAGTCAAATCCTCTGCCCTCTTCCACCCTTTCCTAATTAGAAAAGCATAAGAAGGAGACAAGGTCTATGATTTGGTTTCCGACTCAGATAGAATACACAATGTGGTAATGCCGGCCAATTCGTGTGATAGATGTTGTTGCATACTTTATCAATGTTAAATTTACTTGGAACGGTAAATATTTCTTTTAACCACCAAGCCTTTTCTACAAAAAAAAAAGATTATAAACAATTTAAAAGCAACAAAACTCGAAAATACTAGGTAATTTTTATATAACAATCCGTCGAAATGGTCCACTCATTTACCCTTCAGTGCCAATAAAGGTTCCATTAACTTAATGGATTTGAACCCTCGAGCGGAATATCGATAAAAGTTGAAACAGCAAAAGCAATTATTTGCGGCCTCTAGAATAAAGTTTCGGCCAATCGGACATCTTGTGTTAACTTATCGCTATAACTGCGAAAATAATAATTCAAGGGACGTTAATTTTAATGCCACCTCAACCTTGACCTCGTTTGTGCAATTTACTGGTTGGTTGGTTGGTTTGTCTCGTTATTTCACAGCGTAAACATTTTATCTCCTGTGCAAGAACGGCTTATGACGTCATCTGTTTACGGTCAGATGTTATTGTGCACGAGTAATACTAAACTAATAATACACTAACTAATACTACTAATAAAGTACTAAATAATTCGATCGTCACAATCAATACAATTAAAATAACATTGACAGTTTTGCACGTGACTGTACCACAATAAAATATATTCTAGTAAAAAACGTTTCACATTGCATAGTACTACTTTCGGTCCACAAAAACTTCGAGTGAATTCATATTGAATTCATTTGAAACTAAAGATTTATAAATCTTTAGTTTCAATTTAGTGGTCGCTATAAACGTGAGTTCACACTGCTGATTACATTAACATAACACATATTGTCGTCCCACTTGCTTCGGTAGTGTGAACATGGTGTTAGCATATATCGGGTTTTTTTTAAGACGCTACACTCACCTGATTTACATTTGTTTGGGAGCGGGCAGGAGCACCGCGCAACGCAGGAATCGCAGTCGCAGTTCTCCACCGCGGCGGTCCACGGTGGCGCCACTGTCGCTCCAGGCACCTGTTACATTGGTACTAGTATTCAGTATGTGGCATACAATTTTAAATACTTTGTAATTTTTCATCATTTTAAAATTTAAAAAGACATGGCACTTTCTTGGGAAACACTTATCTATGAAACGGACCACAGATTACGAAGCAACTTCTTTGATTATCCAGTATTTAGGATCCGTCTTAACAATAATTAATATGTTTTAAGGGGTTTCTAGCAACTTCAACAAACATTGAAGGTCCACTATAACCGGCTTGTGACAGGACAAGGTTAAAACTCAAATGTTAACAATGGTTCAATATTCAACAAAAACTATCTTACCTTTTGTTCCAAGCTCGGTCCGAGTGTTGTAACTTTTGCTGCGGTCACATCTAGATTGGTTTCTTTTAATCTAACCTCGGAAATAATATCTATGTCTATTTTGCTAACTCCATCTTCAATCAAACTCTTAAGCCCGTCGATTTGTTTCGATCTTTCTCCAGTGTACGTGTAATCCTTTTCTTTCTTGGTGTCGTTTTGTACAGTCGGCAATGTTGTAAGTCTTTGTTTCGTTTCACCGAAATGTTTTTCGCTTACAATAGTTTTACTAATTCTATTGGACGGGGCTATTTCTAGTTCTGCTGAGAAAGATACGTCTTTCTGATAGATGACATCTTCTTTTGTGGCCGACGATGACTCGGTAGATTTTGTTGCGTTTAACTCTATAACAAAATAATAGAATGTCAATCTTTCTATTAGTAATACAAATAATCGAACGATTTTTTTAGTATTTAATAGAAGTCTTGAACATCTGTTTGTTATAAATAAAATTAATTTTCCCTACAAACAGAACTTTTTTTAAAAATCTGAATAAGCACAAGATACTCGATTTTTATGGTCTATACTTCGTAGTAGACTTAACTTTATAAGCTCAGAGAAAGTTTACTTTCTATGAATAAAAGACTGACTGGTGAGATGATGGTCGATAGAAGGGCGTGGAAGAAGAAAACATTTTGTACCGACCCCACTTGAGTGGGGACAGGGCAGGTGAGTGATTGATTAATTTAGTAGCAATACAATTTCGTTAATTTATACGCAGTCACTAAAGTCTTACTCGACTTCCTATTGCACAACTCAAGTTAATAATCTAATAAAACTATTTTGTTATTATTCTTGTATTCTATATTGTCTATTATTACATAAATCCCTTATTAACTTTACTTCCTTTATTTGGCATGGAAAAGATTTACCGCTACAATTCCTGAATTGCTTTTATATTCTGCCTTATCTTTGGCCGAGTTCATAAAATCTCGTCCAGCGGAAGTGGAAATAAATTTTGCGCTGGCCTTAGAAATGATTCTATTTCGATACCCGTCGGCGTCCACTTGATAACATTCTGTGATAAATTTGATTTACAGGTTAACCTTATCGCAATTCCAAAATTTAATAGAACCACTGTCCCGACATGCATTTCTCGCTTCTTCTGTATCCATACATCTACGAACACATGTTCGTTGGTTCAATTGATCAATGCTGATTTGTTGCCTTTCATATAAATAATAAATTTGCCTAGTCACTTCCTTCATTTATCCTTTCTACAGAACCACCTATCTCAATCTTAGTCACAATATTTTCGTATGTTGTAATCATACATTTTTATAGCATCTCCGTGGCTGTTCAATATGTTATGGATGATTGGAGCAGTGAAATCTTTGAAAACGGCTGATTGTGGATTAAGAATGGGAGACTTATGCCTACATCTCTGGTTACATTGCCATTCATTCCCACTCAGCTTTGCAACATAATTCTTAACTTACACTAAAACTCAAATATTACAATTCGTTAACGAAATAGTAAATTTTAGAGTAACATAGTAAACCAAAGTGCACTCAACTGGTAAATGTATTTTATTAAGACGTCCCATAAAATACCGGAATTTCTAAGAAGTTTATTTCTTTTAGGTAGCATTTTCCCTGAACACCGATATGTATTGTGTTGCCATTAATTTATTATTTTTATAAAAGCAGGTATATGCAGCGTTTGCAGGAAATTCTGACATAAAGAGACTAGAAATGGAGTTTCATTAATGTTCCCAGAATTATTGAAAGAATAATCTTTCGTGTAAATGTAATTTATTTATTAACTTAATGCAGACATACAGAAAAAATAGAGTTTGAGAGAAATTAAGGAAGTAAAGGAAGAATAGTGGGAACAAATAATTATCGAACTTACATTAGTGTACTCTTTTGTTTACACATGCGGCTGGGATTTCATAACGCTGCAATAACTGCAGGTCAGATGACAGAAATATAAATTGATAAACATTGTACTTATATACCCATTATAACACGGCCTAGTTGTACACTCTTTGTAGGGTCGATGAAGCTATAGCAGGACGGAGTTAGTAAAGAAATAGAAAAATAAATTGATCAACACTAGAAATTATTAATACAACTAGTTCTAAGCTGTGTGTATGATGTTGAATGCATAGTTAATAAAAAAAATATAAAAATAAATCGATCAGTGTTCGAATGGACAAACACTTAATCTCCGACACCATCTGGTCCAATTAATCATAATTCCGCCGAGCTCGCCCGAGTCCGACGTTTTTCCAATTTATCGCGGATCGAAGCTGATTGATAACCCATTCTGACTATCCAATTAATAGGATAGCAACACCAACGCTGCAAATTACTTTTACACTAAAAACTCTAAGTAGTTAATAATAAAATCTAAGTGCTTCAGACTTATGGAACGATGATTACTTCCAATTAAATAAAATGGTTCAGTGAAATGTGGTCAAACGTTAAAAATCGGACAACCCAAGATAGATTACCTTGGCACAGGAAAGTGAGGAGAACAGACCCCAATAAATAGGAAAAGGGTAGGACAAGGAAAAAGAAAGATGGTAAATGAGCATAAGCTAAACAGAAGTCATGTGAGCACCGCTACCTATCAACAATCAAAATAATTAAAATGTAATGAAATGATGAATGTGTTATATGCCTTAATATACGAAAGAGGAATGAAAAAGACGAGAAAAGGATGGGAGTAGAGACAGATGATGGGGATCGGCAATTTACTAATCAGAAGAAACGCGAGAGTATTTCCCTTGCAGCGTCTACTTCTGCGAAGTGATGATACTTCACACTACGTCTACGTCACACCTGTGTGAGGACATCATCTTTCGTGGTCGGGGCGGCTCATTTGTACTTCATTTTATGTATGCTCTATCAATGTTCTAGCCAATGTATTAGAACGTAACAAGGACCAAAACATTATAGAAGGACATTTCAGTGTACTGATTCCAGTAGTCAGCAGCAGCTACTGTAATGTTAATAAAAGAATACTAGTCTACTCACCCAGACACCCATACCCGTTCACGTGAAGCACATAGCCTGGGCCGCAGCCGCACTCGTAAGTGCCGTCGTGCAACTCGCGGCAGAGCTGTTCGCACGGGCTGCCCTCGCCACACCGCCCTGGAACAATACAAGGATGACTGATTCTGCCGTCAACTCTATTACAATAAACAAATACTACCGTAATGCGGTAGAGTCAGCAGAAATACTGCTGCGCGTAGGAGAAAGTACACGATCTCACATAATACAGACACGAGCTAGAGATATTTACACGTTCCGTCGTTCGAATACTGCAGGTCTTTTCGTCTTCACATCTTTCTCACTCTTGTTTTCCCATCTCTTTTCTACAAAAAGGTAAGTAACATATCTGCAATTCGGATCATTGCAGAAACTGTTAGGCAGCTCACTCGCCTTTCCCACTTACGTGAGGTCGGCACAGTATGACCGTAGTCCATACTGTATATAGTTTTTACGACCTGACACCAACTCTGCTCGAGAATGAATGAAAGAAGGTAAAGAAGTTTATGCTGTGAAAGTGAGTGGCAGTATTGGTGGGGGTCGTCCTAGGCGAACTGATATCGACAGCTTGGTGATATACCGTCTATATTACCGTCGAGCTTGTATACGTGGATGTATGAATGTAGAAGTGAGAGAGCCCTCTGGGTTAAATGAAAAAAAAAAACAAAATCAATTTGACAAAAAGTGGTGCCAAGAGATTCTTGAAAACTCCATTTGAGAAAATAATAACCGTAAACAGCTCAGATATTTGCCAGCGGCAACTTAACGAATAATTCTCCTCAGACCGACGGGCGGGAGTCATTTATCATGTCGTTTAAAGCGCAGTTTATCTTCTTATTTGTGTACCTCGACCTCGCGGTTCATGACTGTAGAAATACTGGGTAAAGTGAATCGATACTCAACTATCAAACAGGATTTACTATAAACACAGCATTGGTATATACTTTAACCCCCGCAAATTGCTAATGCGCCTCGTCGCCATTTCGGTGACGTAGTTTCGTGATATTGAACATTGTTGATATTGTCGTTATTGTTGTCGTCTTTGATTTAAAATGAGCTTGAAAATACTTCACAGTCGTGGCGTGACATTATTTAAATACAAAATCTATGTCACAGTAGATCGCGGAGAGTGTAAATTTGAGAATGAGATGAAATAACCTTAATGAAAACGTTGACGATGACATCACCATCGTCGACGATATCACCATATCAAAAACATTAAACCTCATTATTATGCGTATAAATTGTTCATTACACCATCAACATCAGATGATAATAAGACACTTACCAAATTAATTAACAGACTTTTATCATAAGGAAACGGTTTCATTCTTAATAATATATCCGTACAACTATTAAATACTTAACCCCCTATCTATTGACACTAATAATTATTTAAATTAACCTAATAGTGGCATTTGTTTCATTAAAAAATCTCTATTATAATTATATTATATTCTAAGATATTATAATTTATTATTTTGTTAGCCTTACTATATAGTTACGGTTGACGTCACGTGGATGCAAATTACACTAGGTCCCAGCGCATTAAAAACTCGTGGGGGTCATAATATAAAATTTAAGATATTTTATCTATATCTTAAAGACATAAGAGGTCGCTGGTTTTATACCTTACATCATTATAACGTAGAAGAGATGTATGCTATAGGCAGCAAGCCTGCTGAGCTTGTCCGATCTTGTCGGTGGAAAACATAAGTTAAGTTGACTAAGAAGAATTACTTTTGCCAGAATTAGATTTGACAGAATTGTTTAAATGTGTCCAAATAATATCAAAGCAATCTGCAATTTTTTTACTAAGCTAATATTATTTTATCGTCAGTTTAATTATATCTAACTTATTGACGTCTTTTAAAATTAATCATAGGATTGTGCAAAAAGTTTGTTATTTATTTATTTATATAGATTTTTGGGTCACAAACCTATGCGGACCTCGAAACACCCTACTAAACTTTCACAACAATCTGATTAATCTGTTTAGGAACGCATAGAAGACAAAGATACTAACATTTATTATTTATATAGAATAAGCAACAAAATGAAAAGGATCTTCGATGTCAACATACATAGTTACACTTAGATTGTTACGTAAATGTAAAAATCTAAAGAACTAAATGGTTCTTAGTCTGAGGAAAAAATGAATAAATCCCATTGCATTTCTCGGCCAATTAGCCGGCCAGTATTCAATTCCACACAAGAACAACTTTAAAAGAATACTTCATAAAGTTTCTTTGTCTGTAGAAAGCTTTTTATTAGCTACGCTTTAATTTTTATCATAATTTAATAAAGAATATTTCAATTAATGTTGGTTTCATTTAGTTTTTAATTTTTAACTTCATAGTTTCATATAAACATAGTCGAAGTAACTACTTATTATACTTGGTGCACGTTTTCGATTCGATTCCCGGCCAAGAAAAACATTTTCTGGCGTAGACGTCACAAATTATAATAAATATTTTATAAATGCGAATGTGAGTTGTTGTTGACTTTTTGTTTGTTACCTTTTATTAACTCCTTAACAAATCTTCATGAAATGCTGCACACACATTGTCAGGTGTACAGAAAATGGTATGGGAAACCTTTTTATCCCGAAAATAAAACTGTTCCTCGCGTACATATGAGTCATCAACATTATCGGTTGTCATGGTAATGTGTCATGTTTGACATATGACCGGCTATAATTTGAGGTTATTTTACACGAAATCATATTACAAATGCAAAGTCGCGGCCAACAGCTAATATCTTAATATAGCAAATATTACTCTAAAAGAATTATGAACCTAAACTAATAAAGATCGCGTAACCCTTAATACAAACTTCAATACCCTAATTGGGGGTGCAAATATTTGTTGATGACGCACACCCCTATGCTATGCTGACATTTGCACAGCCCTACCCTCGTACGGTTTGCTCGCTTAGAATAACAAGTCGTCAACTTTACGACTTATGATAGCAAGTTGTAGCCATTAATAGACACGTATTTGTGAAACTCCTCCACTTCCCCTTCTCACCATTTTCGAATAAGAAAAAGATGGAAAATGAACAAGATTCGACAGAGGAGGGAATAGATAGAAAAGGTAATTCATATCTATTTAGTTACGGAATGCATCTGAATCTCAATAGCTTGTTGCAGATATGCTCTAAGCATGTGGTGGCTCTAAGGTAATGGACACTTCATTTTAGGTGAGCCGTTTGGTCGTTTGTCACCTACTTCTATAAAAAAAAAAACAATGTTTGTCGTTAATTGTATTTCCATACAGAAATATTGAGAAAGAACAACGATATATGTAGAAGTGATAGCAATGTTAATGTTCTAGGCAAGTGTATGTATTCACTTCACATAAACGAAGAACTGTTATTGGTAAATTAAGTTTTTTTTTTCGTTTTTTCTATTTGAATCTGCGCGTTAGCCAAAAGAAAAGTTCAGTCGATTGATGCTAAATAAAGACGAATGCGGTCAATTAGCTTTGGACTTAAACAGGGATTTCTACTCCAAAGTATAAAATAGGAACACTAATGGATAAGAACTTTTTAACTTTACAGCAAATTTCATCAATATTTCCAAGAGGTCTAATATTGCCTGGCGAAAAACGATTTAGGTTTGCTTCACTTCCGTCATTTTGTCGTTTCTTTAGAACGAATGAAGCAAACTTAAATGAGGTTCTTTAAAAGGAGTTCTTTAAACACAAAATTGATTCGAAGAAAATTAAAATGTGACCTCTTTGTACCGCAAGTTCTGCAAAAAATATTCAATGTTCGATTAATATTTTTGAAGTGACAATTTTTAGGACGATTTGTGGGAGGGGGACATCTTATAGGTTCACGTGACGTAACACGCGTCAACAAGATGCTTATTTGAAATTGGAACAGTTTCGAAGAAATTTTTTAAATTTAATTTGTATTCAATTTTGAATTTCATTAATAAGATATAACAAGGGTTTACTTTTGTTGATTATTTACTTATTTTTGAACTATTGTCGCACTTTCCCTCCTGTTTTGAGTCTGTCTCTCTCTGTCTGATGGCCTTATAGGTCGGATATGATTATGCTACAAAACCCATCTAAAATTAGGTATGGGTGTTTATAATAATTTTGTCAAGCTAACATAAATAATGTTAACTTTGTAGACATCCTAACCAATATCAAAAATGGGAATGTGAGTTTGTTTGCTTTGTTACGCTTTAACTCCTTAACGAATCAATCGATCATCTTGAAACTTTGCAAATATATTGTCAAGGACAAAGAAAATGACATCGGGTCTCTTTTATGTAAAAATAATCTTCTCAAAGGATAGGAAAATAAAATCTCATGCAGACACGAATGTTTTTTTGTTGTAATGAGTTAATATTGTAAGCAGAGAAGACGAAACAATAGTTTGTAATACATTAATGTGAAACTTTTGAGAACTAATAAGAACCTGTAAAGGTTTTACATTTAATATTATCAAGATATTTACGTTTAACTGTTGATTTTCTATAATATACGAATAAAAAAATAATTTAACATTAGTCATAAGTAATATAGGATTTATTATTATTATTGTGCAATATTATTCACCGGAGTGACGCCAGGTAGATAAACTAGTATTGTATAATTTTAGTTATAATGTAAGCAGGACTCACGAGGCGCTGTTGAATTCTGTACGCAGAGCGAACTTAAATTAGAATATAGTTTGCCCAAGATAATTCCACAAAGACCAACATGAAGTGGGTCTTAACTTAGTCAAGCTCACAAAGCCTTAAGTTCAGTTCTAGCTTAGAATGCTTACTTAAGTTAGTACAACTGTACACAAGCGTACGTGATGCTAATGACCACGTGTCCGAGAGCCTCGAAATCTATATCAGATTTAAAAAAATATAATATTTGTCATGTAATGTAAGGAAATAATCAACAACTTTGTTCTTAAAGAATTAGTGCACTGATTAAGCTACTATTACTACTATCCCCAGTAGTACTAGTACCCAAAGGTGTAGGCAGAGATTTTCATTTGGTACAAGCCTGCACACCTCTCGTTTCTTCTACATTCATACGCATGTATGTATTCATCTACGCATGTATATATGCTTGTATGACTTTATTTTATATTCGTTATGAGTTCTCTTTTTATCTCCTTTCTTTAGTATATCTTTAATTATATCTTAAGTATATCTGTAAAACACTAAGAATTTATTTTCTCTACGATAATGATGGAGGTGTGGGCGTTTTTAACAAGGCTAGTGAGACGTTAGTCTAATTGACGGGAGCTCCCTAGGGACCTCGTCGACCCGGTCATGTTTGCAACGTATTTAACCCGGACACATTTTATCACACCTACATTGTAAGACCAAAATTTTAAATGTGAAAATACAAGCGTAAAAGAGTTGGCTTTAAGTTTTTCTGGAGACGGATTTTTATTAAAATAAACGTACAATTTATTTCACTTTCAATGGATATAGAACATAAATGAAACATCCCACGATACCTTTGTGTTGCAAGATTTTGTTGCAAGCATAAGTATATATCAAAGTCAAAAATAGTTCTTTTTAGGCGACCAATCTCTGTCAGTCATAGGCCTTCGTCAAGCAGTAGACGAATATCGTCTGAAAGAAGAAGAATTTTTGCTGTCATATAAGTACGTATAGAATATTTTTTATATCGGGCTTAAACGAGCACCGGCTCGCTTAACGGTAAGGTAATAACGACCGCCCATGAACAGACAAACTGTAGATGCGTTGTTTAAGGTCTTCAAAGAAGAAGTACGCTCACTTCTTGAAGGACTGCGAACTTAAGTCATATTGGTTTGAAAATACCGTTAAAGACAGATTCTTCATTCATTCTAAACCAATTTTTGTGTTGTCAATTTAATGTCATGTGATACTATGAAGCGCTATTAGTTGGTTATTACTACTCTTTACTCTTTTTTTATTTATTTATACATGTAATAGTTTCGCTTTAATTGCACTAATAAAAACAAGGCTTTTAGGTATATATAATTAATTGATTGATTTATTACCTATCAGTGGGCGTTCGCGCCTTTGCTTTGCTCGCCATTCGGTTCTGTGTCTTTTCGCGTATAACTTGAAATTGTAAGTTTAATAACTCAAAAGTTGTAATTGTCAAAAGTAAGTAGTAACATTGTAACCAAATAACATTACTATAGTAACCGATATTACAAATGTCGGTGAGATTTTTTAAACCGATTTTTTTACTTCTGCCTTTGAGTTTTCCACTTTCAATTACACAAGCCTTGTCCCTACATGACAAACGGACTAAAAATATTAGCCACATATGCAGTGGTAGAGCCCGCAACATCTGTTGCACGAATTCGCCGGCTCGACCGGTGAAATACCACGACCACACAGAAAACAGGCGTGAAGTAGAAGTAGTCTGCGTTTCGTCTGATGAGTGAGGTGCCGGAGGCGTAATTTGAATTCTCTTCCCCTCCCCACCCTTTCCATATAAGGATAGGATGGGAACGGGAAGAGGATTGGACGGGTAGGGGGTTAACGGGGAAAAGGAAATATCCTTTTTCCTGTATATCCTCTGTCCTTTAAAGGTAGGCAACGCATCTGCAACACATTTGCTTGTTGCGGATGTATATGGGTAGCGCTAACTTAATATCAGGTGATCCGCTTGCTCGTTTGCCTTTTTATTCCATAAAAAAATTGATTCTAAAGTTATGTTCGAACAAACATTCGGCATTTGATTTTTATACATATATAGAATAATAATAAAGTCACCGTGAGTCGTTCATCGCGGGTGATAAAGGTCATTATCGGATGTACGATGAACACACGAAACTAACGTGTAAATTACGAGCAATAATTAGCAATGAAGTGCTGCTCTTCACAGTTTCGGAACTTCGCAAACAAAGTCATGTGTATAATTAAGTAACGGATGTCTACTTATTTGTTCTTGAACTTACTTAAGTACTTCTAATTATTGACTTCGCTTCTTTGGCAAAGTTTCCATTATGTATATACTAGCTGTAACCATGGCTTTGCTTTCGTTTGTCATCTTCCTTGCTGGAGGTTTTTGTTACTTGATTTCGCGAACTTTAAGTAAACGTCAAAAGATGTTATTGTCGTGTCATACATTACCATGGCAACCACTGCACTATTGACAATGTGTGTGCAAAATTTCATGATGGTCGGCTGAGTCGTTACGGAGTTAAAGGCGTAACAAAAAAACAAGCTCACATTCGCATTCATGATATAAGTTAGGATTTAGTTCTCTCTCCTATTTTCTATTATATCATTCCTTGAGATTCATCTTCATTCTTATACACTGGCTGGGAACTGTCTCATTACAAATACAACGGAGACGTACCGACAAATATTGATAGTAATACGACAGACGATACGACGGTTGAAATATTTATGTAATATGGAATTCCTTCCACTTTTAGTAAAGTAAAAAGAAAGCATATATTTGTAACTAGGTGTTGTTCGTGGCTTGACACGCATTCGTTTTTCATTGTCCACGTCTAAAAAAAATTACCTTACTTTAAATTATGTAGGTAACATATGTCAAAAAGTTGTTATTGTCAAACATGAAACATTACACCGACACATCCGCCTCACTCAAACAAACAAACAAACTCACATTCGCCTTTATATTAGGTAGGATTAGAATTGGCATTGAATACCTTCAATTACTTTTAGTGAACCAAAAAATAATCATACATTTGTAATAAAATCTGTGTCTAATTAAGATAAGAAAAACATTAAAGGTTGTCTATCAAACAAAAAACCGTATCGATTCCGAGAAGTTAGCAATGGTTCGTCCAATTTCGGTAATGAGCGACCTGATTATACCTTACCGCGCATTATTCACAATTCCTTTAATTAAACTCGCTGGGAGTAGACGACCTTCGTTCAAAGACTTCGTTAACGTCTCACGCCGGATCCAATAAAGTAATTATATTGATGTGACATCACTCAACAGTAACGATATCAAATTTACTATCAGATAGAAAAGGCGTGTAGGGAGTGCAGCAGACGAGGTTATCACATTCAAAAACAAAAACTTCTTGGATCTATATTCTAAAATACCATCACAGTAACTACTAAGAAAATAACATGTTCAAAAACATGATAATAAGAACCATTATTACATGCGTCAATTCCTGAAGATATGCCTCCTCGGAGAGTCGCTATAAACATCGTTCTCTTTTCAGTGCCTATATTGAGGCCAAATGACTAAAAAACAAGTGGTATCGGAATTGGAGATATTGAAGGAATGAATAATGACAGAGTAACAAGACAAATTAATGTCAGAATAAAGATGCAGCAATGCTGGGGCCCTTTTAGACGAAGTTATACCGACCAGACCAATCTGGTACATTGTAAGGAAATACGATTTAGAAGTATCCGTAACGGACGAACATGTGCCATACATGCTCGTCCGTGCGTACTTAGATATATATGTAGATGTAATGAAGAGATTTGTACCGGAAACGAGCGAAATTTAAATCAGTAATTTCTGCATATCCCTGCGAGTTACGTGCTTAAGTATTTATATATACAGCTGTGTAATACCGCGACTTAAGAGTTTACCAACCGCCGCAGTAGGTTACTGAAAGCGTATGTTTTTTTTAATTCCTTTGCATTACATTTTTTCTGTTACGACTTTAGAAGAAGCAAGGGTTGCGTCGAAAACAATTTTAAATCGTCAGTTGCATAAAGGCAGACGGCAGATAACTCCTTCTTACACCAAGCGCCTTAAATATAACTGAATTTCTTGAGCTTTATTAAATTTAATGGAAGTCATCAGACTCCGGTGATTCAGAAAATGTATAAACAGTTTATTTTATTATTACTGACTCTTAAATAAGAAAAAATATTTAGTGTTGCGGTACTGAATATTTTCTTTTATGCTTAAAATAATATACTAAAAAAAACTAGTTTTGAAGTGAAAACTTAGTTACTTGAGTCGCGAGAACAACACGCGTCAGCTGCGTGCTCTTATTTCAATTTGAAACAGTTACGAAGATTCTTTTTAATTTTTTTTTCTTGTATTCCGTTTTGAATTTTAGTGTTAAGAAACAAGGATGAAGAACCCTAAAACGTATTGGTTTGTTAACTATTAACAACTCTACCAGTCATCGTGAAATTTCCACCAATCTCCAGAAACCTATTGCTTTATAAAGCTTTGGCGCTTTGTGGAGTAATAGGTTTATCATATTTAGTTTAAACGAGGAATGAATTCATAGAGCCTAGATTCGATAGATAGTCGACGCAGCGTTGATAGGTTTTGCACAAGATGGGTCGATGATCTGGTCAAGGTTGCGGGAGTTCACTGGATCGGCAGCAGGGGCCGACCTTTGCAAAAAAAATCAAAAGGCCTCCGTCCGGCATTGGACAACATTGCTTTAGAAGAAGAGAAATAACAATTTTATGCCGTATAAGCACGTATTAAATGTTTTTGTTGTTTGCTTATATTATATATAATAACAAACACATATGTTAAGACTCTTGTGGGTCTCAGCTGCTTGCGACGAATCAGACTTAGTTTTATCATTGTTTAATATCTCCCCTTGTTGAGAATTTGACCTGGTTGCGATGAATTTGCCCCCCTACCCCTGTTACTCCCGTCCCTCGATCTTTGTCTTAAGAATTTGATCGTAAGTAGGACATCGGAATATTATATGCTTACGTATTTAATAAAGGACTTTAGGGTTGAGTTATTTTACAAAAGTAATTACACGAATTGTTGGGAACAATAATATTATATAGTGAAGTAGAAGTGACGTAACGACATTAGAGCGTGATCCGTAGAGGCGACAGACACGCATGTTGTTTTAACAGTAGCAGAGTCAGCAACAATAAGATCTGTTCCACGAATAGACCACAACCACACAGAAGCTTGTAACCTCCTATGTCCTTTAAAATTAAGGCATCAACAACTCATTACCTCGTTGCAGATACCTATTAAATGTAGCGGTCACTTAATACCAGGTGAACCGTTTGCTCGTTTGCCACCGTCTTCTATAAATAAAATAATACAAACAGTCATAAGAACTGCCCACAGAAATGACTACTCTAGACAGACGCGACAATATATAAAAAAAAACAAATGATGAAGAAAAATAAACCTTTGCCTCTGTCGAACAATGAAATACAAAATTGAATACGAGAGAAATGAATCGCCGAAACTGTTACGAATTCAAATAAGCATGTTGCTGACGAGTGTGTGTGTCTATTGTGTATCGATGGTTACTCATCTGATAATACCAGGGGAATCCCTTGCCCTTAAACCCTCCTTACATAAAGAAACCTCCAAGCGTTGTATCAAATAAACTAAGAAGACTTTTGTGTGTTAGAAGTAATAAATGGAGTGCCAGGATTTGTGTAGAATTGCTAAGTCACTATTTTAAATTGAGGATTCCTTTATACGCGCCTTACAAAGCGGTCTCATGTCAACGACTCGCAGAGAAATTGTGCCGCGGATACGGGTGGCAACATTTGTAATAGCGTTCGCGTGATTCCGAGCTTTTAGTTGAGAAAGCTCTGTTCTGTATAATGTAGGAATTTACAGGCTTTCTCGATATTCGCCGTTGGATGTTTCCGAATATAGATTCCATTTTGTTTCCAAGATATAGGAATAACAAATGATAGCAAATACCTTTTTTATATATGAGAACACAATAAAATCATTAAAGACGTTAAACAAAGAATGATATAAAGGAAAGTAATCGACGTGAAAACCCATGAATGTTTCTTTTGATACTTTTTGGAAATTCCAACAACATTTTTAACGCTCTGTTTTTTAGTTTGCTTATATACATACACACAATGTGCTTCTTGTGTAGGACTAACTGTGACTTAAAAGTGGATGTAGTAACTAGAATTGAGAAATTTATGGTTCGCGTATGTTGAAAGGATAAATGAAGAGAGAATAACAAGACAAATTTAGTGTAAGTAGATTAGTGCCATACTAAGGAAAGGCGATATAAGAAGTACCCGTAACCGACGATCATGAGTACGTAGATGTATGGATGTAGAAGAAGCGAGAGATTTAGTAGAATTTCACCCCTCTGAGTTGCGAGCGTCACTAAATCTTGATATTGGCAAAAATTTCCTCGTGTCCTTATATCCTATCATAGTTGAATTAAGCTTATATCATGTTTTTATAGTAGAATTGGCAAACAAGCAAGCGTTTCACATATTATGCGACCGCTACCCATAAGCATCCACCACCAGCAAATGAGTTGCAGATGCCTTGCCTTCATTTAATGGACAGTGAAGGTGATAGATGAGGAGCGAGGTTCACAAACAGAAAAATTACATTTTCCTATTTATCCCCACCCCCCTTTAAATCCCGCTCCCCTTCATATATGTTCCTAATTAGAATTAGATGGGAAAGGGAGGAGAAGTAGAATTATTTATTAAAACAATATACGTTTACTGTCATCAGTTTATTTTAATTCCGCGGCGCTAAACAAACTTTTGTATATCATCAAAAATCCTTGTTAAAAAACAGAGAATTAGAGCTACAAGGTACATCAGCATCATATTGTGGTAATGAAGAAATATGATCGTATCTTCGCAATATCTTAGTGCCGTCATCCCGCACTGAAGTGATTAATGGTCCCTGAGAACCTTCAGAGGTGAAGCCGTGTTTCAACTATGAATAATTGTTCCAAACAGAATTTATTACATTTATTTGTTTTTACGTAGTACGTTAGACGGTTGACATAAAAATATTTGTGGTATTTGGCGGATCGCTAATTCGTATATGTATATTAATTCCAACTAATATTATAAATGCTAATGTCAGTTTGTTTGTTCCTCTTTCACACGCAAACTACACAACCGATCATCATTAAATTTTGTTAAAATCGGTTGCCATAGTAAGTCGACATGACAATAACGACTTCTAGACATTTCAAGAATATCAAAACATTACCATGGCGACCGATAACAATTTTTTTCACATTTATCCTTAAAACCAAGTTATAATATGCAAAATCAAGTGACAAAAATTTCCAAAAAGTAACATAAGAAATGAATGTATGTCGCAGGTAACCGAATATTTGTTGATCGAAAAATAAAGTATGTTAAATGATTTCTTGTAGCTATTATTTGTTTATATCAATGATATGTATATAAAAAAATAGAAGAAATACGTAGAATGTTCAAATCTTATAAAAAATAAATTGATTTTAATCACTTGACGACATTTGTAAATGAGTTTTTAAAATATAAGTCGACGTAGCCTGCCCAGCATGCTGTATTAAAGACTTCTGCAATTTCATTTCAGTTATTTATTGAAAAGTTTAGGAAATATCTTCATAATATAAAAAAAATATTCCAATCGCAGTGTGAGGTAAAAGCTCAACTTGTAGATTGAACCATTCAGGAACCTACTCAAAAGGCAATAGTTAATTAAAAAAATCAAAAACTGTACTGACTGTATTATCATATAATATATCAAAATTTTACAATAAAAATATAAATTAGGCTACAGGAGGTCTAATGCAACGGACAAACATACATAGACATCATGCACGTGAATAACATTACCTACACAGGTCAGTGACATAAAAAGATAAAAAGTCTCAACGAAATTGGTCTAAACGTATAGGAATAGTTCAATGACATATACATACAAACAATAGAATTATGTATAAAGATGAGAAGAGATGAATAGAGTAGAGATAAGTATTAAATTCCTCAAACCTTTCTCTTAAAGTTTCAGTTACGTGTCAAAGTGATATAGAAATAGTACTAAACGTCTATTTTTAATTTCGCTTTAAGAAACTACGACGGCAACCTTAAAGAGGTCGTGGGAAGTGAAATTAAAAGCCACCGACCTCCTTCCGGGGAGATATAAAAGACTTCTTTCACTTCGCAGCTACTATCTTCTAAGCGCTAGAGGAAGTTAAAGTCTAAAGTAACGTCAATTGTTTTTAATAAAATTTGAAAGCAAAGTTTTTTTTATGAAACAAGGTGGCAAACGAGCATGCACGGAACTGAGTCTGTCTTCTGTGAGGTCGTATTTCACTGGTCGAGCTGGTCAATTCGGGCAACAGTTGTTTTTGAGTGCTCTACCACTGTTACTTTAATTTACTAAACTATTCTTTTTGTTGGTTTGTTGTGTTTCCATTTGCAATAATAAAATATTTCTTTTACTCAAACTGTTTCACAGCCCAAGCCACTGAGACTATAGAGTTTATTTTTGCACAGAGATTTATGTTATAATATTAAATAAGTTTTTTATTCATTTAAATCCATCTCCTAATGGACTAAAATAGGCGATGCAAGTTTGCATGGAGAAATAATAATTATAAAAATATAATTACAATCCGATATAAAATGACACCAGATTTTTTAATTTAAATAGGGTTCAGCTTAGGCCGGTAAAGGCGGGGGAGAGTACGGGGCTCCGCTTGTGTATACACAGGTGTCCCACTGAAACGAAACTTTATTTCATTTATTAAAATAATTTTTATGTTCACATTTCGCGGGCCCATTTTCCGTTCAAATAAGAGATTGCTTAACAAACTTTGAATGCAGTTCAAATTATGTTTAAAATCAAAATTCAGTCAAACTTTCAATCTGTGGGACACCTGTATATATACATTGTATTGTCCATGTTTATAATCATATTCTCGTACCCATGGCGTTGTCCGATACGGATTTAAGTATTGAAATTGGAGTTTATTGAGTTTCATAAGGGCACTCCCGACATGGGGCGAGCGTTTTATAAGAGCCGGGAGGATGTGCCGAACGCAAATTTGCGCAAAGCGGCTTTTCTATTCATGCCTTTTTGAAATAGCACCATGCTGACTAAATCAATAACTTCATCCATAAATAATACTGCAAATTTTAATAAAGCTTCCGTGATACATTACTAAATAATTAATTAAAAACGGCTAAGCTCTCGTCCAGGTAGTGAAGTGTAGGTACAAAATACCTTTTACGGATTTTAAATTAATTATTTCGTTACATATAACTTACTTAAACAGTATTAATTAGTTAGTTAATACTTTTTAAATTAGTTATATTTCTAAACTAACTAAATCCCAAATATTACAATACCTACAAAACAAACGTTGCTATTTAAGAACATTGTATGTATAAATGTTAGTTATTTGGTTTTTTGGTCCCCTGAGGTTGTTATTACGTTCATTATCATAAGCTTGCCCAGCCCACTGCTGGATATCGGCCTTTCCCAATGCCTTCCATAGTATGCGGTCCTCCGCGCACCGCATTTAGCAACTCCTAGCTATCCTCAAGAAGTCATGAATCCATCTGGAAGGAGGGCGCCCTACACTTCTGGTCCCATTCCAAGTGGCCTTCATTTTCTTCCCCCATCTGACGTCACTAACTCGACAGATGTGACCGGCACATTGCCACTTCAGCCTACTGACTTTAAGTACTATGTCGTACACTTTAGTCCCCCGTCGAATTTCTTCTTTCCGGATTCTATCCCAGAGAAACACCGATCATAGCTTTCTCCATCGCTCACTGTACATTTAACATATGGGCCAAACCAACCGCCTGAGTCCAACTCTGCGCTGTAGGTCATTGTGGGTAGGATGAACGTTTGTATGGAGAAACTATCTGTGCGAAGCCGGGGCGGGTCGCTTGTACAGTAGATAAAACTATTTGACATCAGTGAAGCGTAAGTAGCACAGGGACGGAATGAAATCAGCCCACGGCGGCAGGATGTCCAATAACTCAATGAAATAAAAAATCACCCGACTGGAAAACTTGATCTGAAACATTCCATAGCTTCGTAGATAACTCGCTTTACTTAGGAAAATATAACAGAAATTATTAGATAAGTTCTAGGTCGATTGTTTTTGTTCTGAACTTCGTCCGTAACAAAAGGTGTCAAATATAAATGTATACAGACTACATCTATGGATGGTAGACCTTTATGTTGTATACAATATATAGTGAAGAAACTGCCTGACTGATGTATCAACGCAAAGCTCAAACGATCGGGCCTAGAGACTCCAAATTTTGGACAAAGATTTATCAAATCTTTATTTGAGGAACTTATACGATTTTACACAATTTCATCAACACAAGCCGTCATTTTTTTTAAATACAAACACGTAGACTTTGCATTTGTGTGGCGGAAAACGAATGGCTGAGTGGGACTTTACGAAGTCGCCAATCGTAACAACTTTGGATTACATATTATAATTATAAATTTAAAAAGCAAATTGTTTAAATAATTTTCCTTTAGAATCGCTCAAAAAAAGAATTCTAACTAAATTTCGAATTTCAATTTATCACGGAGGCTTGGAACGCGAAAGTAATAAAAAAGAAATATCGTTCTCAAATCGAGACCGTCCGCCAAACATTCAGTCCAGTCACAAAAGAGTTCCATTCCGTTTAAATACAAACAAGCTGAGGCAGAATTTGTCTAGGTCGTCGAGGTCGACTGACGGCGGAGACACAGTTCAGTTATCCCACCGATATATTAATGTACATATACAATTACTCTGCTGTCTTTGTGATGACGAAAAAAGACAATAAATAAACAAAAATCAGTAGTCAAGAGGACTGCCGACAGAAGTGAAAACTCAAAAAACGACATTAGTTGGAACAGTTTCAACGAACCTTTACTCATTTATTTTTCTTGTATTCAAGTTTTAATTTTATTGTTAAGGCACAAGGGTTTATTTCTGTTGGTTAATAGAAAATGGAATGAGCCGAGGTGTCGAGGCCAACCGTGACGCGAACCCATACATTTTTTTCCTACCAAAAATCACTGAGCGCAGATAAAGAATTTTACTTCAAAAAACATATGACGGAACGTATATTAACCAGTCATTGTACGCAGCTGTCACGCGCTATGAAGCGGTCGCTTTATGTTCGCGTCGCGTTTTTAGTCGATCACCTACGACAAGGAAAACCAAAATTTTAACTTGAAGTAAAATTGTCAATAATCAAAATAAGCAACAAATGAATGTAACACATTTAAATGTGATATTTCTCTTTCTAGTTCTACGTCGAATATAATTTTGCGCTCTAAATTATTCTTGGCTTCATTATATCACCTCAAACTGAATGCTCCATTAATCAGTTCAAAGCAGCATCCAATGGATTTAATTCGGGCCCCTTTCGTGCCAGCCAATTAGTCAATTTGGAAGTGTTCACAAATCATTGCCGGCAAACGGCTTACCAGCTCACTATGTTTGTTTTCTATTGCGAATTCAAGATGATTTGCTGAATATAAGATAATAGATTCACCTAAGCAGATGAGCAAAGGAATTATAGTTTATTTTAATTGTTTTATTTTTAAATAAACAATTCGTCTTACAATGTTTCAAAGGTAACATTGAATAAAGTGAAAACAAAGTAACCTTTCAGAAACGGTGCGTTTCTTCATTTCTGGCAACATTTTTTGTTGTACGAACGAACGAACAAGCTGTTTACCTGATGTTAAGTTACTACTACTACTGCCTGCCTTTACCCATAGATGTCTCCAATATCCATCAAGAAAATGATTTGCAGATATGTTACCTTCATTCATTAAGGACAAAGAACGGGTTAGACAGAACAAATAAAATGAAAACTTGAACAATATACAAGCTACAATATAAAGCATCTTCATAGAAAATATTCATGTAGCGGCCAAAGCAACAAAGCACATTTAATTATTCATTCAATTTTGTTAGATAATGGGTTTATTGTTCTGAACAATGGGAGGATGGTAAAGGCCGGCACGAACACTTTTTGTTCGATGCTCTGTTGTTTAGCCTCTGGAAGAATACAGGAGAGAGATACATTTTCATGTTGACCCGATCTTTGTCCTTCTATGTAGATTATAATAAAAGTAGCAGACTTTTGATAACTGCTTACATTTACGAGAATGCTACACATTGAAATAAATATTATTTTATCGTTTTTTTGCAACATTACTCAACGCATATCTTTGATTTCGCATAGTATCAATCACACAATGAATACTTTGATTCGTTCTTCTAGTTAAGAACTAGAAGTCACTCGGTTGTTTATTAATAATTAATTAAACTGCGTTTTAAGAAACACACAAAGTATCTGTTACGTAAAGCGCCTATTGTTATTTCATTTTTAACTATTTCAATTATTTGTAGATTTAATAATCTATCTTAATATATATTCTATAATTGAGCAGGATTATTACATTAAAAAAATGTATTGTCAACGGTCCTGCTCATTTATATAAATGCAAATTATCAAGTCGATCATACGTTTACAAGTTAGGAAAAATTACATCTTAAGATTTCGTTACGTAGAAAGGACCGAGCTAATAATATCGTGTTAAAAATAACGTTCAACGATAGTGTCTTCTCCGCGTGTTCTATCTCACTTTTTAACGAGACCATGAAAACAAACTATTTAAATATGTCTACGTGTCCAAATACATAAATTAAAATTTAATTCAAAATCCCAAACGGTTGGGCTATTTTATTAAAACTAAGCCTTACCTTACTGGTACTAATAAAAACTAATGTCTTACCGCGTCAACAAAGGATTCGACCCTATTAGTGCAGGCGGGCGGCAATAACGCGCGAATTTCCACCGCTGTTGCCGAGGAAGCGGCAGTTAAGGAAAAGAAGACACATTACAACTCCCACGCCTATTCCCAAAGCTGTTTCTCTCTAACTTTTGTTACAGACCGGAGAATTTATCGTTACGATTTTATTAGGCGACCATTCGCCTGACTACACCTAGGAAACATGATAAGGACATTTAATTAGAACAAAATCAAGCTACTTATTGAAGATTATAGAACTCATCGCCTATCAGAATATCTACCCTACAATATAGTCCTCCTTTCTATGTTTTTACTCCATATTGAACTTGCATATGTTTTAATAATTCAATGACAACGACGATAAATTTAACGATTTTATAAATAAATAAGAGCCAGGTCCCAGCAATGTAAATTATTTGAACCTCTATTGATTGAATTCTACCCGAATTAATCGTCATTCGTTTTTGAACAGGACTACTTTTTTCTAACATAAACAACCGTTAGAGAGAGTTTTGATGCTATGGTCTAAAATACGACATAAGAAATTTATACACTGGTCTGCTATTTGATCATTACCTAGACTATATATTACGTACATTGACAAATCACAAGTGGGTTGCCGTGCTAAATCTGGAACCAGCACTGTCAAATCATAATAACCAAATAAGATTAAACCCTGTGTTCGTTCCAGTGTTCGCCCTAGTTTCAGCCAACTTGTGATTTACCAATGTACATAAAATCTATCTAATGATCAAGTAACAGATTGGGGTATAATTTTTTTATGACGTTTCTTATACTATTCTCGCCGTTCGATCGCCCACGACGTCCTCTAAACAATAATAATACTTACTTCAATATAGTTAAGTAATTTGCCGGCTACCTTCAACTTAGTACTAAGTTTATTATAAGTAATGGCCAATTTACTAGCTTAGAAAGTTAAAGTTCGTATGAAGCCAGCTGTACCAGTCACGGTTCATAAACCGTACATATTTCGAGGGACTTATGTGCTGATGAAGTTGAGAAACACTTACTTAGCTGCTGTTTAAGTATTGTTCACTTAAGTTCACTTAAATACAGCAACAAGTGCAGGTAATTGTCTCATAACATATAATAGGATAACAAATAATAGGTAATTTATAAAAACCAGAAAGCTCCACTGATTTAATAACTGGACGAGAATGAAGCTTGCATTTTCAAGGACGCGTCACATTTACGCAACAAAATTTGCAAAGATCATGAGATAGATTCGTCGCTATTGTCGTTTGGCAAACACCAATTGTACCGACCGTCTATCCGTTGAAATTTAATTGAGGACAAATGGACGCTTAGGAGCAAGTCGTGTCAGTTTGAGTGTTAAATGTAGTTAATTTAGCTATCTCTATGTGTACGGTTTAAAGTATACTCAAGTACATGTTATAAAAATTGGTTAAATTACCTAATGTAGGAAAAATACAAAGATTGATGTACAGATGCATATCAATGACATGCAAATAGCAATATAATAGCTTCATGCCTTACCTACGAATGCCATATCGTCTTGTAATGGTCGTATAGGTATGGATTTTATTGAAAACATCTTTTAGCGGTAAACATTATATAAAATAATGAAGTCAAGTAGGGATTTCTTCAAACGTTGTAAGCCAGAAAGATGTTTCACCGGGAAACTGCTATTATGTACGTTTAACGAATTTCCTCGAACAGCAGAAGTATTATTAAGTTCAAGAAGTTTAGTATCAAAAGCGCCGACAGTAGTCTAATGTTTGAGGGTGCGGACTGCAAAATATATATAACGTGGTCGTGGATTTGAATCCGACATTCGACTATTGTGGTGAACCATCCTGAAAGAGGTTTAAGCTAGGGTGGGAATGGTTAAAAGAAATATTAGTAAATTATTGTGACAATATAGTAATATTTCATTTACATGCCCAAGGAGGATTGGCGTGAAAAACTAAAACTATACCTAAAATCTATTACAGTATAGACTACTTTTGGAGTGTGCCGACCCCACATAAAAACGTAGGGGAAGGACAAGAAGTTTATTACCAAAATTAAGAACAACAAAATGACAAAAAAACACAAAATGAGTTTTAAATATTTTTTTGAGAATATTTTTTTTTATATATAGAGATGGTAGTCGTAAAGAGTCGTCGAAACGCTCGGGGCGTTCACATAAAGGGACGATTTCGAACACGCATAACGCGTAGCTCCTGTCCCACAAGGCACGGGAAGGAAAGACGTTGTTAAAACAGCTAGGATATACGATCGATGTAAACATCTTACGTGTCAATTAATTTAAAATCCAACCTCAGAAATAACTGGAGCCGCTAACAATTCGCTTTTATTTATATTGCACGTACTTTGACATTGCTACAGTTTGTTTTCAATTTACATTTGAATGTTTTTCAATAAAAAAACAACTAAAAAACTTTTTAAGAGCGTAATAAAAGTTTAATGTTTGCATCTCTCTTGAGATGTTTTTTAATATCGAAAACTCGAAAGACATTTTTATCGCGTCTATATTTTAAGACGATTCTCTATGACTGAGGTAATATAGTTTCGGGGTTGCCACATCAAAACAAAATTTATGTTATTACCAACTAAATCTACTAATATTATAAAGACGAAGATTTTTTTATGTTTATAAACAATAAACTAAAAAACTTCTGAACCGATTTCAATAATTATTTCACCATTAGAATGCTAAATTATCCATGAATGTCATAAACTAGATTTTTTAGTACAAATAATTAGGAGAAGTCACAAAAAAAAACCTGGCAATATCTAGTATTTCATTAGTATTATGTCTACAATCCATACTCTACGCACAGAGGCTCGTCGGTTACGGTTACTCCTTTTATTACCTTTCGTTAACTAACCACAGAGAGGTGTGTCGAGATCGCGCCACATGGAAATCCGCAATCTCTATCTACCCTTTGGGTTACGGGCATATTTTATTTTATCTCTATTATCCAAAGATAATTCGATATTCGAGCGCTTGTTCAGTCCGTCGTCCAGTATTCGCTAAAGTCTAAAGCAAGTCTATCGCGGCTATAAAACCTTGTCGTATAATCAAATAAAATAGCTATCAATATTTCGTCAACACAATATTATAGCGTAGCCGTAATGAAAGCTCCATAATCGAATCACTACGGGAATAACGAGCAATTTCGTTTCGGAAAGGAAATAAAGTTCCTTCATACAGCTAATAAAAGGAAGATACGGTAGGCGGGGACGCTAAACATTTACGACAAATCGAAGCGGACTTTGCTATCCTCGGAATGATTCTGAGATCTCGGTATTTCATCGCCTTCGAGTGCCATACACATTTACGGTATTAGTAAACGGATTCAATAAGCGAACGTACTTCCTATTGAATTCTGATGGGATACAAAATATTGCTTGGAAATGTTTGTTTTATTCTGGTTTCAAAGATGTATTATTAAAGAAACATTAAATCGGTTTAACCGTTTGTAGTGAAATCATTGACACACGATTATATTAGCAGAATTGGTACCTAACTGTATATTTACAATTATTAGTTATTAAAAATTGCATGTACAATTCGGGAGTGAAAACTTAAATATTTTATTTTTTGACCTTCCTCGCTTCGCCTCTTTTGCCTTTTAGCTATGCAAAACCAATATGTTCACGTAATGTTAGGTTCGTTAGTTTCAACTTAGGCCAAAAGCGACTCTAAGAGGTTCGAAATAATGACATTATGTTTACGAAATTTCTTGTATAAGTTTCTCAGGTACAGTGAGTTTCCATGGGAGTGGTCCGGAGAGGAAGCAGGAATTCCCCGTTCCAATCCCTCTCCCCCCTCCCCCGCATACTCCCAAAACTAGTACCCGATATAAAAGTGCATATAAAACGTCACGTCGGTCATTATAGAGTAACATAAAACCTACACATCAGCTACAGACACTTGGATTCTTTTGGCAAACGTAGGAAGTAAAATGTCCTACAATGCAAAGAAATATGTTACCTTGAAAAGCTGCCTCGAAACGCACCGGCTCGAGCGTCGGCGCTCGGCAAGCGACCGACGCCAGCAGCGCGACGAACAGCGCGGCGAGCGGCTCGGCGAGCGGCGCAGCCATCGCGACACTACGCCATGCCATCTCCGCCCATACTCGAGCTGGCGCACCGTCACTCTGCGAACAACGAACAACAAAATGAACACACTAACCAGCAAAAAGGCAACCAGTGCCGGACCTAGGTTGTCTCCACGAATCGCCACGCTATTTATATGGCAGAAGGTGACAAACGAGCAAGCGGTTGGACAAGTATCAAGTGACCGCTGGCCATAGATATCAGCAACAAGCAAACGAGTTGCAGATGCGTTGCAGGATACTTCCACTTCATGCCTGTCTTCTGTGTGGTCCTGTTATTCACCGGTTGAGCCGGCTCTATCGTGCGACAGATTTTGATGTTGCGGGCTCGACCACTGTAAACATTGATGGAGCGATTGAACATTGGACTAAAGTTCTACTTATCCCGGCTCTAGGGACATGAAATTCTATAACATATCTCTATAACTCTTTAACCACTTGTCTATGATATCCTAAGCAGATTTCGCTGGCTTTCAACGGAGCCTTTACATTACATAAAGAAAGAAATCAACAATAATCGCTTATGTGAAATACCATGACATAGTATTCTGCGTTAAGTGCTAGGAGTGAGGTGCGTGAGTCCTAATTTTAGTCCTCTTTCTCCTTCTCTTTTTGTTATAAGGATGGGATGGAAGGGGGAAAGGATTTTATGCGATGAATGTTTGCCGCCTTGTTTCATAAAAAAAGATGCCATCTCGTGACTCGAATCCAATCAAGTTCAGGATTTTTCGTAAGCTATTCGATTGAGTGCAAAAATTTGTTGTTAAAGATCCGCTTACTTGTTGTGTAATGGAAAGAAATAGAATAGACAACCTTAGGCTCGGACCGTTATGTCACCGGTTGAAAGAGATGCAATTGTCCAATACCAATCTCGTACTAGATGAATAAGTCCTTAAGCCATGAATGAAATTCTGATGAGATGGAAGTTATAACTACTACCAGTTTTATCAGGATCATTTATTTTACGATTCAACGTTAAATGTTTTGTTCGCTAGATAATGTTATAAATCTCAAACAAGCAATCAGTTACAAAGGTACATAAAAGAAAGCTGATTTAATTCAAAGGAAACGAACCTTAGGTAGCTAAGACATTCATATAACCCTCCAGTCTTATTCCGTCCGATTTTCTTTGTAACTGTTACAGTAAAGGCCATGACGTCGTTTTGCCGACCCTTCGCTTAAATCGTCTGAATCGATTCGTCCTAGGGCTGTCGCTGGATAGGCGTTTATCTCATTTCTTTTTCCGTTATTAACTCCGAACGGTTTTATTTTTGGACCATTTATAATTTCATGTCGTATATATAATCATCTTGATAAAATATTTACATATGACATTTAATTTTTCGGCGTTTTGACTGCTAGCATTAGGTATTGAAAGATAAATCGAATTCCATTTTGTAATAAAAAACCCCTTCTATATAAAGTTAAATAGGTCATCAAACCTAATAGGTTGTAAGCAATTATGTCATCCAAACCAAAGAACAATATTTATTTGGGGCTATCCGACTTCTAAAAGTCGGTCAATCATAATCTGATCAGTTTCTTCGATATCATTATATACATAATATTAATTTATATACATAATGACATAAATGTTAATCAAAACATCATTTTATTTAAACACATAATTGACTCAAATAAATTTGCCAACCCTGACATCTTTTATTTACTTAGAAAATGCCGAGTGTACGAGAATACGTGACGTCTTGCATTTGATGTGTCACAGACCTAACATTTAAAACGAAATACTTTTTCGGAATTTACAAGGAATTATTTTTGTGTACATAAATTCATTTTTCACCAGTGTTGTTTGAGGATGAACAACACCAAGTGGTCTGGTACCATTAGTAAAGGTAATAATAAAATAATAATAATTCTCTAGATTGTATATATACATTTGCACACGTCCTGCTATAAAACAAGCAACGACTCATATCGTATTATACGTCACGGTACAATTTCACTTCACTTTATCTTACGATTTCCACAAAAGGCAAATGATCGTTCGGAAAGGAAATTTAGAAACGTTTACAGTATAATTTTGTAAGGATGGGAGGGTAGTGTTTTTGGCGGATCGTAATGTGTAATATATGACGATTCGTAAATATAATATCGTATAGTGTGTTTCATATAACATAAGAATGTGTACAAAGATGACCCCCCGACCTGTCAAAGATCACTAGGAAAGTACAGATAGCAACAAAAACTGTTTGCGTAAATATTTTTTTTAGTTAAATAAAAATATATGAATTATTAATACCTACATAATATTTTGCGAATTTATAGTTCTGTAAGAGTAGCGGGTTAACGAGATTAATAGAATACGAATAGCTTGTTATGAACAAAGGTAATACAATAAATAATTTTTCTTTTAAAATATTAATTAGTGGAATATTTTAATGACCTAAATATTTTTTATACGAGAAAGCAGCAGTAAGGCTGATGTCTGCGACGTTGAAGATGACTACACGAGCAGTAGAATTTGCGGAATCTGTGAAGTTGTAGACTTAGATTAAAAATAAATATTATTTTAAAAGTATCTGTTTTACTGACGCTACCTATTTTTTTTTAAATATTATTGTTGAATTTAAAACATTATATTTTAATTTTAAACTAAACAAGCTATAAGCAAGGTATTATAATAGAATCTCAGAATATTTCATAAATTATGCACTTAAAGAAATAGACAGTCTCCTTCAACACGTAATTTTTGACAGTGACATTCTAACCAAGCAAAATGTAAACATTACTGTTTTCTCGCCAAGCTTATAAAGTTTAATTGGATTGTTCTTTTAAAACTGTGTGAACCTTATTTACTTTATTTAGTATACAAATCTACTTCGTAATTTTGAGTGATTGTGAGCGGTTATTCGAATATGAACAGTTTAAAAATATTGTTTGTTATTGCGTTTTTTATTTGTTTTCTTGATAGAGTAAAGCTTTTAAATAATGGATTGGCTAGAACTCCCCCTATGGGATGGATGTCGTGGGGTTATTATATGTGTGGTGATCTGTGCGAGGAGCGTCCCCAAAAATGTCTTGAGTAAGCAAACAACTTAATTGACATCTTTATTAACATAAACAAAAACAAAGTGCTATCGACAAGAAGTTGTAATGTACCATTTTTTTAATTACGGATACTGTATTAAAAAAGCTTCCTTTATTGCTATTTTACTTATAACAATGTCTTCTGTAAAAAGCTAGGAGACAAATTATGACAAAGAATTAAGGAACCCATAGAATTTATATCCTTTAGATGTATTAAATGAGAAAAATCCTATGCAGCAAGCACAGGTTTGTGTTTGTCTTCTTAGATTAGTAGTATTAGGTGGCTTCTTTTCTGCAACTCCACCACTAGTGCATATTTTGTGTGCAGTGGTCTTCTTTGGTTATATTGTGGTATTTTAATATTGGTGTACAACTATAAGTGTAATTCAGTTTTAATTGAATCACAATGACATTGCTTGCAAAGATTCAGATATGTTTGAGACCTCTTTCTTTAGTCAGTTAACTTTATAAATACATGCATAAAAAATAAAGAGAATGGATGGATGTTCATTGAAAAAAAAAGGTTTAATTACAGGATTTATTATTAATATTTAAGAGATCAGCGTTTTTTCGATTTTTTCCCACGGAAGGTACACAGGCCTTCTCTCCAAGTGAGGGAATGAGCTATAATCCACCACACTGGCCCAGTGCGGGTTGGCGGATGACACATGTCTTTGAATTTGGTGGTTCTAAGAACATGCCAGTTTCCCTTAAGATGTTTTCTTACACCGTTTTTGGAGCGGTGGTGATGATATAAATTACACTAAGTAAAGTGCCTGCCTGGATTCGAACCCGCAACCTACAGTACGTAAGTTGGGGACTAAACCGCTGAGTCACCACTGCTCCTATTCCTATTACTATTCATATTTAATATGCTAGAAATGAAGGTTACAAGAAATATGTTACGATTAGAAATAATCAGATAATACATTTAGTAGTGGATTCCTGCAAGAACTTATAGAATTATATGCCACCAAATTAACAACATATCCAAGACTATATTTAGAGTACCAGAGATGTCAGCCATGTTAAATGATAATCTTTAACCACCGCCTAATGGTCTCCCTACTTATTCATTTTTCCTTTATTTGAATATTTTAGCTCTACTTAAAATTATATACTGGTTTTGTTGTAATTAGTTTTAAGGTTTAGTAGTATTAAAATGAAATATAAAACAAACCAAAACACAATAATAAATAAATAAAAAATGAACTCTCATTAAGTTTATACCGCAGGACCCAGGGAGTGATAACAAATGGACTGGAAGGTTGAACTCTGGACCCCTTAATGTTTTTAAATATACCAGCACATTAATTTAAATGATATTTTCACACAACTATCCCTATTTTTATATGTTTTAAAGCCTCAATAAAATCGACACTTTTTTGACTTCGATTTTTTTTTCAACTGTATCCGGACCTCACCTGAAAATACCCGCTGATTTTTGTAGAGGGCAAATATACAAACTTGTCCCAACAGATTAGTGATATGCTAAAGAAAAGTATAGTTAAGGGACAAAACATGTGACTGTTATTATATTACTTAATAGGCTGATATGAATTTTTCAGTGAAGAATTAATATTGTCAGTAGCAGATTCATTCTACAATGATGGTTACCAAGAAGCGGGCTATGAGTACATAGTAATTGATGATTGCTGGTCAGAACGTAAACGAGACAATGACGGTAGGCTTGTGGCTGACAAGAAGAGGTTTCCGCACGGAATGAAATACATTTCTGATTATGTTAGTACGTAATTCCACGTGTATCATCTTTATATATATCATTAAATCATTGTGGACTTCAGTTTATGATTTCACTAGACATATTATAACCTGTCAGCAAATTGTGAATTGATGAATCATGATAATTTTCCATATTCATGTCTAGTTCCAAAAAAAAACTACTTTTTAAGATATTTTCCATTAGTCCAACCTAACTTATCTTAATGTTCTATTCTAACTTAGACTTAAAGCCAATAACACGAGTAAAGTATCAGTTCACAATTTGATTTCGGCAGTTTATAAACTGTCTTGACAATAATTATACAAGCAAATTGTCATTGATTTATTATATGTATATAATTATAATATGAATATATAAAGCATATATCTTATTAAGTTATTTAGGTTAATCTAAATTAATTTCCACCTACAGAGATATTACATTTTTTTTGTAAACATGTACATGTATGTAAAGAAAAACGAGCAAGCGATTCGCCTAATATTAAGTGACAGCTTCCCATAGGCATCTGCAACAAGATAATGAGCTGCAGATGCATTGCCTACCATTAATGGACAGAGGGGATAATCAGCAAAAAGGATATTTCCTTTACCTATCCACCCTCACCTCCGTGAAATCCTCTTCTCCATCCCATCCTCTTCTTATTAGAAAAAGTCGGGAAGGTGAAGAAGAAGAGAAGAAGGCCAGAGGAAGGCCTCAAGCACCTCACTCATCAGACGTAACGCAGAAATACTTCTACTTGACGCCTGTCTTCTGTGAGGTCATTGTATTACACCGGTCGAGCCGCCCATTCGTGCAAAGGATGTTATTGCGGGCTCTACTGTCCTTCCGTCCATTCCCTTGTGACCTTCCCTTATATATAGTAGCTTGAACGGTTATGAATAATGAGGTGACATACGATTCGAATTATTCCCCGGATTGTTATATGACAACAGCACAAAACCCAAAAAGAATATTAGTACAGTAGTTTCGTCTGACGAATGAGGTTCCGGATGCCTAATTTTAATCCTCTTCCCCTGCCCACTCCAATTTATTTCTTTGATTTGACGAGGCAGGGGATAAACAGAAAAAGGAAATACCTTTTTTCTGTTTATGCTTTCCTCTGTCCATTAAAAGCACAACGCATCACAATTTATAGTTTAAATAGTTTTATTATCTGTATTTTTCTTTTTTTTAGATTCATGCTAAGGGTTTAAAATTTGGTATGTACACAAATGTAGCTAATAAAACGTGCATGGAATATCCGGGTTCGAGAGGTTATTTCGGAATCGACGCTATGACATTTGCCGATTGGGGCGTTGATTATATCAAAGTTGATGGCTGCTTCACTGAGAAAAGCTTTTTGGATACTGGTAAGATATATTATGTAAAATATCAATATAGATCAGAATGAAAGTTAGATATGCAACAAAATATAAGGTTGATAGGATATGAATACTGCATGTAAATAGTTGACAAAAAAGGCGATACAGAACGAAAAAGGTTAAACAAAAATAATGAGTGTGTTTGTTTAAAAAAATGTGTGTAGTGTGTTTATTTTATGTGAGAAGGTGGCAAATGAGCAAGCGGATTATCTGTAGTAAAGTGAGCGCTACCCATAGACATCCGCAACAAGGAAATGTGTTGCAGATGCCTGGGCTAAAGAAAACGCGCGCAGGAGTATTCCCCGCCGCCGCACCCTTTACGCCCCGCTGATACATAAAATTGTATATTGCGCAGCGACACGTGCGATATCCTAAACCGCCATTAAGTTTGGTTCAGAGAATACGTCAACAGTCTAAAGTATTTTAAAAGGCAATACCTCCAACTTCATCAATCCGTTTCAAAGCAAAATCCTGGAACCTCGCCTTGAAGAGAAGAGTGAATATAATTTTGTGTGTGGGCATGCATCAATAGCCACTATAATTTATTACGTACAATATAGAAAGTTACTAGGCGCTATCACTTTCCAGCGTATATACAGCTAGGACGTTACCTGAACAAGACTGAGCGGCCGATGGTCTACTCGTGTAGTTGGCCGTATTATATAGAATTTACTCATAAAGATAAGGTAGGTGATATCTGATGATTTTATTCAGTCTACAAAGAACATTTAATTGTGGTAGAGCCCGCAACAACAACATCTGTTGTACGAATGGGCCGCCTCGAGCGGTGAAATACCACGACCTCACAGAAAACAGGCGTGAAGTATTCTTATATGAGTGAGATGCCAGAAGCTTAATTCTAAATTTCCCATTCGCACTTTTTTCTTATAAGGAAATTGGAAAGAGGGACGAGGATTAGATGGGGGAGTGGATAGAAAGGAAAAGGAAATGTCCTTTTTCTGTTAATTCTTTCCCCTGTACATTAAAAGGAGGCAACGCATCTGCAACTCATTAGCTTGTTGCAAATGCCTATCGAGGTGGCAATAAATGAAATCAACTGTCACACACACCTCACATTTATTAATTAGTTACATAGTAGAATGGCTAACGTAATAATAATAAATAAAATACGATTTAATACACAAATCATTACATTACAGTAATCAACGTATATAGGTTTAAAATTTCGATTTCGTACTTTCACAAATCGATTTAATTTTGCAAATCAAATATCATCAATAAATCAGGCAGAATCTGACGTGCATAAGTTTGTATTCGTTTTTTTAAAATTGACTTCCGAAATTGAAATGAACAAGCTACACAACTATTAGCAATATATAAATTTATTTAAATAGCAATGATTGCCATGAGCAGTCAAGAGACAGGACTGGAATTTGCTAAATTGATCTTCCAAGAATCGTCACAGAAAATTGCCCTTATCGCTCTAATCCAAATAAATCCATCATCATCATATGAAAGAAACGCATGCTTATAAATTATAATAGTAGATTTTTTATATTAATCTACTTCCCATTCATTATCGGCGAGTGGACAGATTTAAGGGACATCTAAATTTATGACTGACACTAATCGAATTGCGGTGGAAGCCTGACTAAATCTGTCATTTCAAATTCCGACTAAAATGGCGGATCGCAATTACCGGCTTGAATTTAAATTGTGTTAATTGTACAACACTAGAGTATAATTAGGACACTTAGCTTGAGTAATGTGAAACTTTAAATTTTTTGTGAACTGATCTTAAAATATAAGGAAAACTGTCACTGCTATTCACATTGGAAATATTTTGTCTTCTACCATGTTCGAGATAAAACTGTGTATTTAAAATAATCCTTTATTACCCACAGTGTTATAAAATTCGTAACTCCCTAGTGAAATATTATAAAGCTCACCGATGGAGCATAATTAACCTTGCCCTGTTTCTTGGCACTTAAATTTATGCAGCGATATTACGTCCCCGAGAACGGGCCGCTCAGTAATAACACGAAATAATAAAGGCTGTCCGTGGTGACGTAAAAATTATCGTTTTCTTTCTCATTTAATAAATTATGTCCTGGTACACTAGCCGCTGGCACCCGGCGTCGCCCGGGTGAACTTCAATATTGTTTTTAAATCGAAATTCAATTCAGTTCGGTCATCGCTCAACACGACAGAACTCCAACTACACCATGTTGTTGTCATCCCTATACAGTTACGGTTTTCGCAAAATTCCCGACCTCGCATAACCGCGTTGTTGAATGATTTGTCGCCAGCGGTTTTTCCAAACCAATACGACTTAGGGTCCTTCAAGAAGCGAGTGTACTCCTTTCTTAAAGGCCGGTAACGCGTCCATCTGTTAGAATCTTCCATTACATAGTTTTTACGACAACACGAGAAAAAGACGTTCATATTTTATTATTTTCCTGTCCAGCCGGATTACTCAAAGGTCTCAGCTCAATGCAACCTATGGCGTAATTTTCACGACGTCAGGACATCCTGGAGTGCGGTTAAAAGCATTATAAACCACTACGAGGACGAATACTCTTCACTATCTAAGTACCACGGTCCTGGAGGATGGAATGATCCCGATATGGTGAGATTAACCTATCTTATTAATTATTATTATCAACGCAAAGCCAAACTACTGGCTCTAGAGACTTGAAATTGTGCACAGACTCCTGATATTATGTACGCCAGCAATAAGAAAGGATTTTTCCAAATTCATTCTCTAAAGGTCTAAATAAGAGGATGAAAGTTTGTATGGAGAATATCCAATGTAGGTAAGTTGATGTCAGATGTATATCAATCATCTTAAACTGGGTTCAGCTTAGGCTGCTTCAGTTAAATTAGGTTGCACGGCGGGTAAAACCCCAGGTTTTCGTATTGTATAAAGCAAGACATTCTTGTATACATGTAAAAGGCTTCAACGATTCGGATAAAATTTTAGATTTAGATACGGTCTTTATTTTTAGATTTATGTATATAGGTCGGCCGCAAACGAGCCACCGACGGCTGTTGCGCGCTACCGCCACATTTGTACCAGTATCAGAAGCGATATAGAAGTATCAACTTCCATTGAGGTGTCGTGGTCCATAGTGACCTTCGCAATGCGTAAGACGCTTGACGGTTAACTGGTTGTAGTTGGGGTAGCGCGTCAGTGGTGCGTGTTGGAGTCTTGTGTGGCTCGTAGCGACCACAAGCAGCAAGTCACGGACACTGCTGTAGCGAGAGGCCGCCATCAGCCACACATGTGCGTCGAGTTCTAACAAAATGGAAAAATCGTGAGAACTGCTCGTCTCTGGTCACCAGCGGCTGTGGTCGGTCGATGTCTATTATAACAAACTCCTTGTTTTCATACTTTTCAGATAATCCTGGGCACGGGAGTACTAACAGAGAGTCAGAGCCGGGTGCAGATGGCAGTGTACGTAATGCTGTCCGCCCCGCTGATGCTCAGCTGCGATATGTCCATGATAACAGATTACGAGAAGACGCTGTTGCAGAACTTGGACCTTATAGCTATAGGTCAAGACCCACTAGGTATTATGGCACACCCTTACAAGGTAAATCTGTACGAGATGCTTAAGTTAATACACTTTCAAGGTATAGATTTAGATAAAGGTAAACAAATCATATAATGGAGCCCGCAACAACAATATCTGTTGCACGAGTGGCTCGACCAGTGAAATGCCACGACCTCGCCTGATAAGTTCGGCGGGTTATGCCGGAGGCCTAATTCTACTCAGCTTCCCATTGTTACTCCTTTCTAATAAGGAAAGGATGGGAAAAGAAAGAGGATTTGACGGGAAGGGAATGGAGAGGATAAGGAAATATCCTTTTTCTGTTTATCCCCTCCTCTGTCCATCAAAGGTAGGCAACGCACGCACATTTGCTACCTTGTTGCAGATGGTGTGACGGAGCAGAGAGATACGTCAGCAACATGCTTATTTAAAAAAGCAACAGTTCCGACGAACATTTTTTTTATTTTTTTGTAAACCTTTTTTTTTAGTTATAGTTTTTGTACTATTGTCGCGCCTTCCCACCTGTTTTGATTTTTAACTTCTGTCGGCAATCTTTATACCTGTCTTATAGTTACATAGTTCACGAAAAACAGTGATTTTGCAATCTATAGGCAGACAATGGGCGAGTTTTTTTTTATTTTATAAAAAAATTAGTTTCACCGTATGCCAGGCCTTGGTTAGCTTACTGTATTGAACCCTGAACGGAATAAGACGGAAATAGCGCGCTTTGATGTCGCCGTCGCTAGGTTAATGTGATGGAATACACTTCACCGCCTCCATATACATGCACAATGCAGTTCTCAGGAGAAATTGACCTTTATGTCTTGTATATTTACTTGAGGTTAGTTGCAGTAAAGTGGTTATTATGCATCATTCGGTGGAATCACCAGCTAACTTGTGTAAATCGATTTCTTGTTTTGGCGTTTTAGGATTACGTAATTATTTACTTAATATATACGTGGTATTTATTTATATACTTCACAATTGGATACTACATATAAAGTGTATACATTGTGTACTTCGAGAGTTTATAATCTTTCTAGGAATATTATAAACAACAAGACCATTTGAAGTATCATGACAAACGCAACAAATCAATTTTTTTTGATAAACAAAACTTCTTTGATTACATTTGTGTGAATGACAGCCTAAAACCGACTGTACATACAAACAAAGTCGTATATATTCATAGAGACACGAAAGTTGAAACAATTGTCCTGCACAATACCATTCTCACGTTATGTTTGCCATTTTGTTTCAGCTTCCAGATTTTATAACTCTCTGGGTGAAGCGACACTTGCCCATGAAAGGTGATAAATATCACTCTTTCTCTTTCGCACTAGTGAACTTTCACAAGAGCAATTGGATTGCCTCTTTCACTCCTAGCAGTTACGGTTTGAAATCCAAAGACGGATATAGCGTTATGGTATGTATAACATTTATTAAATCAATTTTATTTATAATTTATTAGCATTTAATTCTATAATTTTTATAGAATTGTAAATGTGAAGCCTATTTTAGTAATTCTTCCTCCATTAAGAAGCTATACATGTCCGTAAAGTAACGCCTAAACGATATTTGGTAGGGGATTTTTTTTTTATTTTTTGGTGTATGGTATTTTTGTTTTAATATTTTATATTGAATTTACAGGCACTAAGTTAGTATTAGTTTGTTTTAATTAAGTAAATATGTTGTTTTAGGATGTATTCACAGGGAAGTACTTAAGGAATATTACTTTATATGATAGCATCGAAGTTACCATACCTTCAGAGGGTAAGTTATTATGATTTTGACCGTAAAAGACCATGTACTATGCTTTGTCGTCGCATCGAAATTGTGGTAGGAAAAGAATGGTCCCGTGCTGTTCTCATCCAGTGGACTCCGGCAACCTTGACCTGATTTACCTATTTGACGTAAAATGATTAAATCAAAATTTGTTTCAGATGTCGTTTTATATACTCTTTACGCACTGTAAAACATAAACAACACTCTCTATCACTGGATTGAAGATCTTAGGTTTACTTACGTAGGAATATCAGTATTTATTAAATTAATAAATGTATTAATATGATACAATTATTTTTTTCATTTGCCCAGCGCTATCTTGGCTTGAATAGCAGCACTCCAGATCCAGGCTAAAGTGATCAGCGCCTTGAGTTTAACAAGGCTCACCCGGCACCGGACATAGCATCCACAAAGAAACACCACACGTCCCGTTTCCATCCACTCCTCTATCCCATTTTACCTATGGTCTAAGATCCGGCAAAAGAAATGTATACCCCTCATCTGTTATTTGATCATGACCTATAGGACATACATTTCTTAAGCCGTATCCTATACTACAACTGTCCTGAAGTTACGGATGAAGTCAACTCTGATTTGCGTTTGTTGATGGATATGAGTGCTCATTGAATTAGGGCGAGCCGCTTGCTCGTTTCGCTCCTCTCAGCTACACGAAAAAAGAATCATGAAGCATTTCATGGTCGCATTAGTTTCCACATATATGTCTAACCTCAATTTTTATGAACGATACTAACTATAATTTCTAGTGTTATGTTTTGTTTTAATAAAAAGAGCTATTGTACAATATATTGGGATGGATCCTTTTGTTTTGGAGTGGAGCCAGTGGAAGGCTCTGCTGGCGTGCACAATTTTTATTACCTTTCATTTTATGGTATATGTACACATGGTTTATTCAGAACGTAGTTTAATGTTGCGATACTGCACACTGTGTACAACAAAGAAAACAATATGGCCGTACGAATTTTATAATATATTGCTATTTTATTGCTTGAAATTGTGGTCCTTTATTTATGCCCAAACATACTCAGTTGTTTTGAACTCATGTATTTTATGTGATGTGGTTATGAAAGATAATGCTACAATCTAGAACAAAACCGGCCAAAATCACCATCTAAAGGCTGCTGCTTAAAATAGCAGGTCTATTACGACTCCTTTCACACAAGTAAAAGACAATGGAATTGATTACAGTCACGTAACTTCGGTATATCTGGGCCTATTTATTGCGCTTCACAATCAACAAAATATGTTAAATTGTTTCATCAAAAATTAATTCCTGAAAGATAACATTTTATAAAATATTACAACAAAGTCATCTTAACAGCTTAAGAGTTACTTGTTACATTATTATTCCTTTTTGTTAAATCGTTTTATTGTTTCCTTCTTTTTTTGAGTTTTCCTTTTTAAAAGTGCTCAGTTAGCCTGTAATTATGTTATGTAAGTTTATGTTTAAGAATATGTACGCGATGTAAGCTCAGCAACATGTTGGCTTAATATTGAATAAATAAATAAACTTCAACCCTAAATTATAATAATGTTTTGGATAAACGTTGAACAATATATTGCAACGTGTATAAATCAAAGTAATCTCATGGTCTACTGAAATACTTCAGTAGTCGATCCTTTAGATAAGTATTTCAGTACATAAATCCTTATTAAAAGAAGATAAAACCTTTGGAGAAAGTTATATTTTCCATCATCATCCAATTTATTTTACTTAATTTTAATGTTTTCGACACTAGAATATCTTTAACTTCTTACCACTTTTCTTGAAAATATGTATCTACCTAATATCTTGACATTCACGTTCATTAATTAGCTCAAGAAAATATAAAGAAAAAATAATTGCGTCTTGTGAATGACGCATTAATTAACAATTTTAACATCTCAAAGAGAACAAGGCTGTCTATTCACTGAAATAATTCTCTGGCATTAGTTGCAAATATCAGGGCGTTGATTAAAATGTGTAAATGCGCGTAGTCTGATATTATAATTAAATGAACACGAGACGGCACTTGAATAGGTCGCTTTATGAAATCGCACACGTAATTGCGTTAGCGAAGGCTTTGAATGGGTAGCGGTGCGGAGCTACTAAAAGGCTTCAGTGTGCGCTAGACGAGATATTTTGAAAAACTTTTTTCACACATGTTTTTTTATCGTGCAATTACCTATTTTACAAGAGTCGTGTCTGCGAAGTCTAACTTTCAATCCTCAGTTTCAAAGATATCAATAACTTGCTACAGTCTGGAAGTATCGTATGATACATAAACTAAGAAGCAATTGGTTGCCATGACTTGAGTTTGTCACGAGGAGAAGAGTTTTAGATATGAATGTGGAGAGATCTGTTACACGTTTGGGCCGGCTCGACCGTTCAAATACCACGACCTCATCGAAGTCGGGCGTGAAGTAGAAGTATTATGCGTTTCGTCTGATGAGTGAGGTGGCGGAGGCCTAATTTCCGGCATCTTCCTCTTCCCATCGTTTCCTAATAAAGATAGGATGAGGTGGTGAAGAGGTTTGGATGGGGACGGGATGTATGGAGAAAAAAATATCCTTTTTCCCGTCTATCCCCTCCTCTGCCCATTAAAGGTAGGCAACATCTGCTACTACCTATTTGCCTGTTACTGGGCCTCCTAATATCATAGACCCGATAGAAGGTGGCACCTTCTTCCATAAAAGAAAACTATATATAACGATGTAAGTCAGGAATGAGTTTGGTAAAGTGGATCCCATTTGATTATTAAATCCACGATGCGAAGTGCCGGCACTTGAATGGCTCGCTTTATAATATCGCTACTAATTACGTCAGCGAAGAATGTGAAGGAGCGAGCTGTGCGTCTAATGGGGCTTGTAATTAAGCATACTTTAATATAGAAAATTACAAAATGTAACCCCTGGCACAATATAAATATTATGGTGAACAGTACGGAAAATCTACAAACGCAGGAAACGGCACACTCACGTGCATCTACTCAACACGGCCCCTAAGCGGTTCTCGCGGTGCTGTGAGTAGCGCGTGCCGCCTCCAGACGACTGGTCAAGTAAAAGTGGAGCTAACTCCACGATCTTTAAACTAAACGGAACGCATAGATGCAAATTAGCTGAAATAATTTATAGAGAAATAAACAAAATCGGTGTCATAGTACCCTGTAGTTGTTTCCCAACAGTTTATTTAAAAAACTGTTCATTAGCATGAGATTTTTTTTAAATAATAAAATTCAATATTCAAGAATTCCAAAGGTGTCGCCACACGAACGACTTCGTAGTATTTCTCTGTAAATAATTTGCAATAATGAATTATCTTAATTTTTGAAAAAAAAGGATTTTTGATTTTTGGATGTAATGGTTCTATAACTACAAGGTCACGGCAATTTTCGTATTGAAATGCGGTAAAACGTGAGTAATAAATAGATAAAAAATGAAACGCCCCTACAGAAACCTGTAAAAGCTTTCGCCGTAATGACAAAGATGTCTACAAGTTTTTGTGTGTCAACTGTTTTCTGTGTTTTAAACTTTCGTCTCTTACTGAGATTAACCGACGCTATGGGGTTACCAATTTAAATTGTATTCGTAAGCAATTTCAATTCGATTGATTGATCACTACAGAACGAAAAGGTTTTAATAAAATAAAAAAAAACATTAAAAGTTACAAGTCTATATATATTGCTTCAATGAAGTGTACGTATTAATTTTGTCAGTTGTGCTTAGTTCACGCGACTTCGTTTGCATATAATAATTATTTCAAATAGTATTTAACTTTTTTAAGGAGTCGTATATATCCATCCTGTATCAGTTTTAATGAAATCTCGGCCCTACAGGTGACATCAGGACCTTACCGAAGACAGACGTGAAGTAGAAGTATGCCTTTCGTTTTACGAGTGAGGTGCAGAAAAAATTATTATAGCCTACCCTTATGAGTATAAAATACCATTGTCTAACATATGACTAGGTCCAGATGAAATGACAGATTATAAGAAAAGAAATTGCTTTTGCCGTATCCTAAACCATATCCAAATATCAAAATTAACAAAGAAAATGCAGGCTTTTAAACTTAAAACAATCCGTTTATCCTTTTAAAACCGGCGATCAAATATTAAATTTTAATAGAAGCGTCCAGTGCAGCAGTGCATTAGTTTTATTTAATAATAACAAAGTACTTGCTCTTAGTTAAAGTCGGGCGGAGTGTTCGAAAGCGACCGCAAGAATGGCTGTTTTATCCAGTTCGTTATTTTTGCTGCGGTTAACGTTGCGAGTTAAGTAGTTAATTTAAAAATTAACGATTTCAGCAGACAGTGAAATAACTAACACTTCTTTATCGATATTTTAATATTAAAGCGGTTAGCAAGAAATAGCGTTATCACTGAAATGTACAGAACTTTTATCGAAATTGCTGGAGAGTTACAAAACATCGGGACGTCATACAACTCAGTCCGTCCCGTAACCATGAGCACTGTAAAGCACTCGAAACTTCGGGAACAAAATCGTAAAATAAACGCTGTAGAATCCGTTAACATAATTTTGTTTCATTGTAAATATTATTATAACTACTATACGTTTAATGTCAACCTTCATGAAAAGAATGAAGCAGCTAATTAAAATATTTGAAATATGCGAATATGTTTGCATTTATACCTGAGAAACAAAGATGACGCGACGCTGTCTGCATTTGATAACTGAGAGACACATCCAGTCAACGCGCGTCGCGTGCTCGTATGGACTCGTTAGTGCTAAATTTTTCTACTTTATCTACATACAACTTCAATAGGGACTTGATAATATCTTCACATTTGTTTTCTTTTTTAAGGAATTGCGCTTTATTCACGTTCCTAAAACTTACATCATACATACATTGTGTTCGTACAATTTTTCATTTTCTAATAATGACGATTGAATGTGTAGTTGATGATGTCTTTCAGATCCTAGACTGAAAGGTTATGTATATATATATATATATATATCTTTTGTAGCCAATGACAATGATTTAAAAATATTTAAATAATGATTTTAAAATGTCATTATTATAAAATTTTAGGTCTAGAGGGTACAATAAAAAAAAACACAAACTAAGATGTTCTGAGATTCTGTCAAATTTGGGAAGTCAGACAACGATCTTAGTTCATCGAGTCGATGTCAATATCGATTGTGTTAAGTCGGGAGAGCTCACTTATTGTGTATTACATTACTTAAAAACTTGAGCTCCTTGTGATTATATCTATTATCCGAGGAAAATCTGCTTGTTTTTTGTTTATATTTACCGGCACCCTCATCCCCTCAACGTCACGCACAATCGCTCTTAGCTCGCACTTGTTTTGTAAAACGGACCTATTCGAGAACTCTAGTGTCAACTGAGATATACTTTTTATATATCGCATATAAAATAAATTTATTTTTTTAGTTCTTTAAATTCATAGAACGAACAGAGTGAAATTCTGTTTTTATATATTAACTAAAACAAAAAATATATTTTACGTTCGTCACATATTTAAATACATACTTAATGTACTCGTTTTAATATTGAGGGATGAACAAAAGATGGCGCCGTCTGTACTCGACGAGGCGCTCTTGAGGAGCTTTCAGATCGAACTTTTGCTGTTTCAGGGCTGTCAACACTCGCTTATTATAACGCGTCTGTTATATTAAGACATTTTAATCGTCTTCTATCGTCAAGGACTTTCCTATTAACTTACATTTGCAACGAAAATTTGTCTCGCCAATATTTTTTCAGTCGTCGTTTCAACGTGCCCGAACCAACGCAGATCTATATCATTTTTTTCCTTTTATAGACTACGCTTTACTTATGTTAAAATATTTAGTTTAAAATTAAATTTGGTCACTATTATTCATTTATTTTTACACCGGCATTCGTTATGTAGCCATCGTGGAATTAATTAAAATGAAAGGCTTATATTGCAATGTTTCGAATAAAATATTTTAAGGCCGACATCCCGACGTTACATCATTGCGGGAATTACAAAATTAATATAACATTTATTTATCGGTAAGTACGGTACAGAAATATTAAACTAGTCAAATAATTTGTTTGAAATTTGTACCCATCTGAAATTAGTGAGGGTATTTCAATTTGATGCTTTGAGAATGTAACATTAATTAGTTTTACTTAATTCATAATAACTATGCGGATTAATATGGTGTACGACTAAAATGTTTTATTCATATTATGTTACATAAAATGAACTCTGCTGTAACTCTATCTACACACGCTGCCACTGCAAGTTGGCAACGATTTCAGCCATATTACACTATTTAATTGAAATGTGCGCCGGCGGAGGGACGGCTCGTGAATGGCGCGCTTTAGACGACAGACTAATTGCGTTAGTAGTGTTAGTGGGGTGCTTTTGAATGGACTCATGTGTGTTAGATCGTTCAGTCTGGCTGAGGATGTATATACATACATATACATATTATATTTAATTTAAATTTTGTCTTATAATAATAATCTTATATATAACTAGGCGCGCCTCGTGGTTTCGCCCGTCGTCCTATTTAATTTAACCAATGATAGTCCAGCCTTAGCTAAACCCTATTTAGTATGATTGAACACATAGATCTAAGGTCAATTTACATTAGTTAGATTACAAATATTCAATACGAAATTTCATCCTCTACTTTAGACCGTAAGGGGATGAATTTAACAAAATTATTTTTTAGTGCTCACCGACGTTATAAAAGAAATTTGAAGATGTGGGCTGTGTGCTGGATACGTCAATCAGTTCAAAGCAGATGTCGCAATACTTGAGTGTTCCTTCTATTCGCCATTGTTTTCTGGTTTTTTTTTGAGTGGCGATGATATTTCTTCATATTATTAACAGACCACGTATTCAACGTACCCGAGCTAAAAGCCGCATTAAGAAAAAAGATGCCTCTTCCAGTTTTCCTTCGAACCGCCTTTGTTTCTTCGCAAAGTATCTTTAAGAAATATATTAATTCCTACATTTTTGCAGTTGATAAATACACAGCGTATTATCGTAAGACAATGAGGAATAAAATACTTTCGGTGTTAATATTTTGTATGAAGTTTGACAGATAGTTGGGTACAGCCAATAGTAGTGACATCTGAAGTGAGTAAAAGGAAGTTTTATCCCTATTGTTTTATGTGATATCTCTTGAAAAATAATATTGACCGAAAATACTCCAGTATAGGTGGTACCAACCAGTGAACGCGAGTATATCATTTGTTCACTGGTTGGTACTCATGTGTACATAAATCTAATATGACATTGACGTTAACATTGAAAGTTCAATTAAATTCGTGCGCAGACTTATTGATTAGCGCTTTACAATAAATTTACAGCTTTGTGAAGGTTATCGCCACGTACGTTAACCAACTGAGCGATCCCAATTAATAGGTTTCATTCGATCAGTAAAATTGTAAACTAGCTATTGCCCCCGGCTACGCCCGCCGAAACATTAGCCTGATGATAGATACTGGAAGGTAGTTGAAAATATAGTTCAAATATAATTGTGATAATATATTTACCATGTGGTATGATTATTTGAAAGTTGTTGTTACAATTACCAGTACTTTCCTGTGCCTCTGACAATCTGTGTCGAAATTTCATGGCGATCGGTTGATTCGAGAAGGTGTAATAATGATACGTTCGCATTTATTTTAGGGTAGGTTTAGGCTCACGCTCCTTAGCCTCTACCCCTGCTAGATCCGCCAATGACTTAAATTAATTATTTATTAAAATAAAAACATCAAAAATCTTCAACACGGCCGCAAACTTCCTACTAAAACAAGGTGTTGACTATAGATTACTGGTAAGCGACCACTTAACTGAGTTTGTAAACGAAGTTTCGTGTAGTGCCGCACCACAGCGGCCGCATCCGATATACAAAGCTGTTTATCATGTATGCAAAATGTCCTTAATGTTTTACTGTTTATGTTGAAGATAAAAGCGAAGCTTCACCATATATACTGTAAAACACGTGTATGTTACAAGGATGAATTAATGAAGAGTGACAAGTGACTTTTTAATAGGCAGTATTGTTAGGGGATGACCTACACTAACTTATAAAGACCAGACTGGTAACATGTTTAAAAATGCGATGTTAAAAGTGTCCGTAACTAAGGAAGACAGATGCGTAGATGTGTGAATGTAGATGAAGCAGCAGTCAACAGTAGTGGACCAAAAACAACATCTGTTGCAGGAAAGGGTATGTGAAATACCACGTACGAACGTAATCGAGTACAAGTATCTATGTTTATGGGTTTCATCCGATATGTGAGTCCAAATTTCAGTCCTCTTCCCTTTCCTATCCTTTCCTAATGAATGAATGAATAGAATGCGAAGGGAAAGAAGATTTGACGGGGGAGGGGATGGATAGGAAAAGGAATCCTTTTTCTGTTCCTCTCCTATATCCAATAAGGGTAGGCAACGCATCTGAGACTCATTTGCTTGTTGCGAATGCCTACGGGTAGCGGTCACTTAACATCACGTGACCCGCTTGCTCGTTTGCCACCTTCTTCCATAAAAAAGGAAAGATTTTTTTTGAGATTTTTCTTTTAACAATTTGCTCTAATAGTAATTGTACCGATGTTTTACATGAAAGCTTTCATCTAAAGGTTTCTATTATCTTCAAAATAATCTTTGATTTGAAACGTGAGGTAATGAGAAAAGTAAATCGTCCAAAAATGAAACAAATTGGTTTTCCCTCGGTTATAGAATTCTGTCTTTCCTTTTCAATTGTCTTTCCGCTATTAGTATAAAAGAAATCAGTTTACCTAATTTTAATCAACTTTAAAAATAATATAGTGTAAACCAACATTGACGTGAGACAAATTAAATATATTTATTTGACAAATGTCGAACTTTTTTTCAAAAACCGTAGGATTACTGTAAGTGTATTATTAAAGACTTATAAAAATGGATGGCTGCATCTCTGTATTCCGTTTAGGTTATATGATATCTGGGATGGCAATTAGATGATCCGAATCAAGCATATATAAATGCAACTGAGCCAAGAGCAGTGAGAAACGGGGGCGTACAAACAATATGTAAAGTAAATGGGACGGCGTTAATGTGCCGAGAGCCGGCGCAGCGCTGTAAATCAAAGCGAGCTACTAGTTTCAGCTAGCATTTCGCGAGATACGCTTGACGTACGAGGCTAAGACGAATTGGCAAATTCACAGATACTATTAAATGTGTGTACACAACACCTTGTACATACCATATAAGACAAAATAGCCGCGTCTGTACTAAGACACTAGTGATCCACGTCGGCTTCGTCCGGGTAGCTAATTATATTGATCCGATCAGTACCGATCACCCGCTAGATTAATCTATAGATTTCCTGAATTTTTTATAGAGATTTGTCAAGCCGTTTCGGAGTCTATACGTAACATACATATGCACAGTCACACATCGCATTTTACTTATATATAGAAGATTTAGGTTTTGTTTATTTGCTGAAATATTACGATAAAAACAAAACACAAATCAGTAGTTGTAGTAGTTGGTCATGGGATCGCGGAATGAAATAGGCTTAGAAAAAGTCGACGACCATACAATAAATTATGTCGCCGACAAGTTCATAACCAAAAGTCGCTTCATTTTAAGATATACATAAGATTAGCAATCGTCTCCGACTTGCGCCTAAGACAAGAACATAATCCATATCTCGAATAACTTATCCACTTATCTCGAACCGTAACAAGAAAACAAACTAGGCACGTACTTCCAAACCGTGTTCTCTAATCCGACCGTACGTGTCAGCTAGTAACGTTGCCGAATTTTCGTCTTAATACCCATCTCAAACTTGATACGGTAGTCCAGCTATATTTCCCTTTGTTTACCCCTATATTTCCCAATTCTTCAACAGTTTTCCACTGTGTTTCCCGTTTATGTTTTCCATGATATTTCCAACATTGCACGCACCGGTATTTTACGAGCTTGTCCTAAATTGCGAGCCTTTGTTCAGTGGAAGAGAATGTCTGGAGCGTAATCTCGAAGTACCTCGGCCGTGCCTCTTTCAATCACAAGACATTTTATATCATAGGGATTTTAATTTCGCAGAAATTCCACAAATAGTTCTAGTCTCTTTATTTATTGATTACAAAGTCCCACACTTTCATTTCGTGGGTAAATTGAATTAATGTTATTAGGAATTTCGGGTTAAAATGCAATTATGTATCATTTTTTTGAGTTTGTGACTGCGGGTGGTTGTAACCTTTTTACTAAAAGCAATCTCTCCGAGACAACCATCGTAGCGGGATACTTACGCTATATATTTTTTTATAAATTACTCTTTAAATATTACAAAATAATGGCATACGCCTATAAAACACTGATATCAAATAATTCAATTTCCTGTTCCCATAGAACAAGTAAACTGTCAGACACGTAGCCCCTTTAATAAACCTCCCTGGGAGTAAACACGCGTGACATTATCCCGCGGGAACATGACAGATGGCCGCTTGATGTATGGGCCGAGTTTCACCGGGCGCGCCTCTATGTCCGGGTGACCTGTCTTCGCCTTTGTGCGTGTATTATTGTGAGCAGAATGTTCGGCATTTAACAGCATAAGTTTATTACTATTTTGTTAGTATTTAAGATTTCTTGTTGTTGAAATACAAATGATAAAAAGGTAAGTTTTTAGCATATTCAAATTATTTTTTAGTGCTTTATTATTCAAAGAAAATAACGTCTAAGAATACATCTTGTATTAATCTTATGGCGTTTTATATAAAAAGAGATTTATAGTCATTAGAATAGGATACATTATTACGCAAATCGATCGGTAATGGTACACCACGACTTCTAAGACTGCTACGCTAAGAGTCTTAAGAATTGCATTTAGCATTAGTAGACTAAAATTCTTAATTCTACTCCTTTTCCTCTCTCCATCCATGTCTTATAAGGAAAGGATGGAGGAAAAGAATAAAGAATCTTAAGGATATATAATTTTGTCTATTTAAGGTAGGCAGCGCATTGCAACTCAGTAACTCGTGGCGGTCGCTTGAAGTCAGATGGACCGCTTGGTTGTTTGCCAGCTTCTATTATATACAAAAACATAAAAATGACGAGTAGGTGACGTCACTTTTACTTACATAACAATTGCAACGTGCTGATAGACACGTTTATATAAAATTTTCATTTGAAAAATACAAGAATTTTACATCGAACTGAAAGCGAATAAATACCAATAAAGAAATATACACTTGCAGATATAAAAATCGATTCTTTCCTATTTCAAATCGTAAAATTGTTTGTAAAATGGCAACACTGTACAGATGTTAGTGCGCCAACAGTGCGGTGTTAGGTCATAAATCTGCCACCGAGCGCTGCTGTAGCACTGGAGTTATCGCTGAATGTAACTTTGTGTATTACCGATACCACACGACTTCAAACTTCAGCTAAAATATGGTTAATTCAAATTGGTTTGGGTTAATTTCCATGTTTATATTTGGTAAGATTTTCTTAACCTAGACTAGACTCGGTAGTAGAACATGTACGTGAAACCAATTTTATTGCGGTAAAAAAATGTATACATTCGTAGTGAACGCCATTTATTGATGAAAACTATATGAAAATCCTTTAAACAGTTTTAAAGTTTACCGCGTACGTCAGTAAAATAAGTTCAGTAAATCAGTAAGTTGAGACAAGGGTAGGAATACACGAACTTTGTCAAACAAGTTTAGCCGAGGTGCAGTGCGAGCGGGCTCTCTCGCGTCATGACTGACAACACCAGTAATTGGTTATCGAAGCGCTACAAGTTCGATCCATTTTAATATGGGAAAATCATGTTGGCTGTTTTTTGATTCACTTCTTCGATTTTCTTATGTTGTTTTTTTACTTATAAACGACTCGCAACCACGTGGTCTACTGTTTAATGTATCTTTCCCGGTGTGACGACCAGATTCATATCTCAGCTAGGTTGAAATTTCACGTTTACTTTGTGTTGAACGGTAATCTCATCTCAAACAGTGTAGTTTAAGTAGTAGAGCCCGGAACAATGTGAGTTACCCGAAAGTGCGGGCTGCCTAATACTAGTTTTTCCCCCTTCTTATTCTTTTCTTAGACGGAAAGGATGGGAAGGAAAACGATAAGGATTTGACATGGAGGGGGGAGATTTTTTATAATAAATATACTAGCGCTTGACCACAATCCCCGGCCTGTTATTAAGTGGTGATGTGGTCGAAAGATGGCAGGCACTAGTTGAGTAACTATCTTCATCCCACATCATAATCTGGCAACTTTTTGAATCCTTTGCCATACGCATGGTGAACAAAGATACAAATCACTTTGTTCGAATGTGCAGATCTATGCTGTGATAGGTGTCCACCCTGCTGTATGTCTAAGCGTCCGATAGTACAATGGAGACGGGGGAATTAATTCATGTAACTCCTGCGCACTAAAGTGACATACTAATAAAGGCGATATAAGGAGTATCCGTAATTCACGAGCATGTACGCGAAAGAGGTGTACCAGGATCGGATGAAATGGAAATGCGTCACTGCGCGTGACACCATAAATATTTCAGTCCAATCCCTATCCCGCACTCCAAAACCAGTACCCATTTTACAAACAAAATACACAAATATGTACATATTTCTTTACATACGAACGTACGGATAGAAAACAAAATAAAAACCCTCAAGCCACGCCCTGTTCACCGGAGCCCGTACAAGTGTATACACTTCGGGTTCAACGCACCGTAATAACTCGAGCCGCATCTAACGGAAATTCAATGGAATTAGCTTACCCAGGGCTGCCATCGTTATTGATTTGATAACTAGTTGTAGCCCGCGGATTTCCGCACATTCGTTTCTAATCTTCCTCACTAGAACTTGATTTTTTGTAAAAGTCATAAATATATTTTTGTTTGTAATGAATTACCATGAAATAGTACCATGTTGCTTTCTGTACCCCCAAAAAGGTGTGTGCAAAATTTCATGATGATCCCTTGAGTCGTTAAGGACTTAAAGCGTAACAAACAAACTCATATTCGCATTTATAATATTACGATTAACAAAACGGACGAAAATATCGATAATTTATGCTATTTATATAGAAACCAGATACTATATAGATCTCTAGCTGTTTCTTAGCTTTGCATTTGTTTCTCATTTTAAGCGCTCGATTTTTTTGTGAGATCCTTCCGCATATAATAACTTCGAATGATAGGAACACGTGTCAAAAAGTTGTTATTGTCTAAACATGTAACATTATCGTGACAACCGATATTATTAATGAACGGTTTTCCGACGAAAGTCAGGTTAAGGAGTTTAATATTTTTTTCTGTAGCAACCCTGTTATTCAGCAGGATAATCTGATCTCTGGACATCTTGACTTAGCAGGCCACGCTATTAGACGCGGCGTCAACGAAGCCTCTCCAATTATCCTTGAAGTACTGTTGGAAAACCGAAAATGCAAAAAGACACAATACATTTGGATTTATTAAGTTCTTTTTCTTTAATTTCTTTAAGAAATATTATTACATGTAGACTTTGAGTTTTATTAATTTGTTAAATACATAAATGAGCCATAAACAGACTAAAAGTAAATCGAGCAATTATAATTATTTTTATTCTCTTATTTCTATTTTTGTGTGATTCTAAATAATTACTAAAATAATAACCACAAAATAAAAATGTTATAATACATAAGTGAGAAGTAGGGTTTTAAAGACACGTTAATTATTTTTGTATTTAAATCCGTCAAGCGGAAGTTGATAAAAATGTACTTTAAAAAAGCCCCCTCCTCAGACGGCCAGATAATAATTTTGTTGGAATTAATCATCACTCACAGCGAAAGCATTATCATGATAAGGCATCATTCTTCTTAAATCTATCTACCTATTGGATTTGTCCAATATATCAGAACTAAGTGCCAGTCGTGTAACTATTTTCTTAAAAATCACAATAAACAACACAGTCGATCACTAAACAGTTCCAACTGTGTAGATACGATCTCAAACTCGTTTCTCAAATCGATACGTCAATGTCACAATATTGTCAATAGTACCAATAATGCACACAATCGAGAAAGCAATTTCAATTAGTTACTTAAAATTCCACTGCCACGGAGTCAAATCGTGCGCTAGTGTAGCATTCAAGTCTAGCAGTCAGTAAGTTCCATTGGGATCGGGTGTCAAGAGTTATCCTGTTTTGAATTTTCACTTCTGTCAGCAGTACTTATTGTATATTATTGTGTTTTTTTAATTAATCGGTATTTATTTCCAATTTATATACAACTATAATGTCATTCGTAGGATATATAATTTTTTCAGTGACAACCCTATGAACTACAATATAAAAAGCCCTTGTAAATCGATAGAGTGGCCGCAGGATAATTACAAGATAGACGATAAGCCACGACATGTGCGGCAAAGTGGACGGAGCCACTCTAATTATTATTTAAAGTATCTACTGTTTGACAACTGAAAACTAACGGGCGATTAGTTAGTAGCGTGTTAGAATTAATTAAATTCCTTGGAAACTTAATATTAAATGGATTAACACGAACGAGTGACTTCGAATATAGGTTTGCCTTGTATTTTGTAGAAAAAAATTACTATTTTTATTTATTGTTGTAAAAACTACCGTATATTTTATTTAATTTTTTTGCGTAAAATCATGTGATTTCTTTTCAAGCAAATACTAGTATAGCTGATGTATTATTATAGTATTTGAAATGTGTAATAGATGGCGATGGCTTACAGATCGCTGCGTACTGTAAAACAATTCTAATTTGCATATCGAGTCATTAAATGGTTTAAAATTAAAATTCGAATAAACTTCGCTTTAGATATTTACTAATGAAAAACGCATCGTAACCCTAAAATTAATTTGAAAATCCTAGGATAGAGACAGTATAAGTCTTTTTTCCAAAGTTTTTAGTTTGCACTTCTGTCGTCAATATTTACTGAGTTTATTGACTGCTGATTAAATAATTATGGAGTATATGGGTCAAAGCAAAATGCAATGTACTTATTTTTGCATATGCATCAATTAACTTTAAATATTTTAACAAACTTATTAGGTACTCCTTACAGTGTATACAGACTACAAAGTATAAGTATGTATTTAAAAAATAAATTATCACTATTCAAATCAAAAGTGGTACCAGCTACGTAAGAACGACGTACACAAACCGCAAGGATACAGAACCATAACAGATATACCGTACATCATAAAAAAATATCATCATGTTTGAACATTCAAAATACAAATAGGTTTTGAACGAAATTTCGCGTGTACAAAGAAAGGAAAGGCAACGATAAAAGAATAAACAACGCTTCTTTGCTCATTTACGGTAGAATGTTCTCGAGCGTGTCGGCAACGGCGGCGGGGTTTGCTCGCCATTTCGCCAGCCATATTAATTATCATTTTTATTAAAAGCAAACTTAATTTATTTTTCTCCTTACTCAACAGGTAACTGAGCTATTTTCGGCTAAGTTTTATTAAGACGTTCAATTAAAGCAATTGCAAAATACCTTCTTTATAGTGTCTACTACTTGTAAAATAAAAATGAAACTTCGATAGACAGACCTGGTCAAGGTTGCGGGAGTCTACTGGACAGGACGGCACCGATTTTTGTAGAGATTTCTGAGGGGGAGGGTGTTTGTCCAGCAGTGGACTCAGGAATCTGTTGGTCTGATCTGATAATAATATATATTTTGAAGTAAAAACGTCTTTAACGGCGTTATACTATACTTTTTTGGATACCATTTCACTTCTGTAGGCAGTCCTTGGTAGGTTAGTAATTAATTTACATATAACAACAGTGTTTTAACATCGAACGAATAGGGCAGAGTTTCCTTCTATCTTTTGAATAAAAGCCGTGTCTGAGTAAACAGAAATGCTTTTACAGTGAAATCGATGAGGCGTACGCGAAGACCGACAGCTGTTAGGTAGTCGGAGACTTACAATATTTTTCTCTAAGAATCGCGTGAGCTTGTGACATTGGATATTTGTGAAGAAAATGAAATGTTTCAAGTCGAAATTCAAAGTCATACATATTGTTACCGAAATGTTAACATATTATGGGCGTGTTATGAGGAAGGAAGAATGGCACGTGACAAGGAGAGTTTAGATATGAATGAATGTGGACAGATATGTATGTCGGCAGGGGTAGGCCTGAGAAAAGATGGATGTATTGCGTGAAAGGCGACATGATAAAGAATGGAGTGACGAGTGAAAAGCCTGATGATAGATCAATATGTGATATCTCCACACAGGTTGTAGCCTAATATTTCCACGACACAATATACTGTTCACACTATATACGATTACTTATAACAATCAGTCATGGCTCGGGCCTCAAGAGATGTTGTCACGACCGGACATAACAGGAGTAAAAACTGAGTCTCCTGCCTTTGGCAAGTGCTTATAAACATTATTGCTGTCTAAAGTCATCTACGCAACTTCACGTTTCAGTACCGTATTCATATATTTCCAGCAAACCGGAAATGTAAGCGACAACATATGAAAGTCGAAAACCTGTTCTGCCAACCCCACATAACCAAACCAAAGTTCCGAGCTGCGCCTGTTTGTTTGAACGGAGCCGATTTTTGTATAAAGATCTGTTTGCGCTCAGAGACGTAGAGCTATTCATGAGGAAGATTTTAGTTATATAAAAAGTAAATTAATTAGGGTTTTGTAAATGACCATGACCACACATATATTCGTGAGACGTAGAGGAGCCACAGGTCCGCATCTGTAACCAAGGACGAACTTAGGAGGGGGGGGTTTCTAATTGGCTTAAGCAGAGGTTAAGTTTTATTACTAGTAACAAATATGGGTGTAAAAATGTCTGATATAAATATTTATTTATTAATATTTCATACCTACCCTACAGAATATGATACGTTGATGTTGGCGTTTGCACAAAACATTCGGTAAATCGATGGTTGCTGTCTTCTAAAAAAGTATATTATAACCTTAATTCAAGGCGAAGAGGTCGCGAATTTCGCTCGTCACTCTATAAATGGTTGGATTCGATACGACGCCTTGTCATTCCCCCGAATTAGATCTTATGCGAAGTTTTGTGATACGCCGTGTAAGTTTGCCCGCTTGCCATGCAAATTATATGCTATCGGGTAATGAGGGAGCAGGCGATCATCGCGAAATACATCAACATGCTTCAATTACTTATCGAAGCTTTGTGAATTACCTACATTCAAATTGTGTTGTAATTTGATAATTGTGGCATATTTGTGATCCAATTTGGTACCTCAAAAGAGGGTCAAAAAAAATGACTTGAGACCTAATATTAAATTGGCTGATCCGCACATGATTTCTTGTATGTTACCACTTCATTAATTAATTTATAATTAACTAAATTATAATCTTTAATGGTTTCGATAAACAATATTTTTTTTAGATGATGGCAAACGAGCAAGCGGTTCACCCGATATCAATCGCTACCAATAGGTATCTGAAAAATGCTAATGAGTATGCGTTGCCTAACTTCAATTTACAGAGGAGGGGATTAACAAGAAAATGGTTATTTCCTTTCCCTGTCCATACTCTCCCCCGTCAAATCCATTTCCCCTCCCTTCCCATCCGTTTTAGATGAGAATATGAGGACTACAATTAGGCTTTCGGCACCTGACTCATCATAGTTCAATTAAATTTAACTGAAAATTGAATAAAACAAAAGGAGCGTATACAAAAGGGATTGAAGTTCCTTGTAATCTTAATTTTAAAATTCCAAACGAAATTGCACCTAAACATGTCGTGAACATGGATGATAACGGCGTGTCAGAACACGGGGCGGTGTATGACAGGATATTAACTGTCAGCAAGCTTGCGTCATATCCGGTGCCGTGACTACTTCCGTTTCCGCTGCGAAGCTTCGTGGGCGACTGTCGGAATGATTTATGCGATTCAGATTTACATCGTTCGAAATTATCCCTGTTTTATGATGATATTTTTGAATCTTTAAAACGAGTCAGAGATTAGGGATCGATAGGGAGTTGATGTAGATCGAGGAACATTTTAAATGTCTCACTTTAAAATAGACTAACTTTTGCAAAAGTTAAAAAGTTTTGATTAATGGCTATCTCTATTTTTTATCATTTATATGTGAATAGTAAAGATAATGAGGCGAAATAGATTTATCTATTCTACACTAATATTACACATAGGAAACATTTAGATTTTTGTATGTTTGTAATGAAAGAACTCAAAAACTACTGGGTCTATTTTAAAAATGCTTTCACCATTAGGATGCTGTGTTATCTCTTAATAAAATAGGATATAATTATTATTAACGAAATTAGAAGCCACTACAAAAAAAATCAGAGAGGAGTATGAGAAACAAATGCGTGCTGTACATACACCTGAAGAATTCAAACCCGTCGACTACAAGACCTGGACGTAGAAAACAAATTCATCAGATCAGTTTTACTCTGCGCCGTGTGATCGAACTTTTAACAAAGTTGGTATTGGCCGTTTCCATACACATTTTGAAACAAGCCATGTTGGCCGTTGACGGGTACGTCAAGGAGGTCATCGTCGTCATCTTATGTTAATCAATCCGGCGTGAGTGTTTCGCTTGTATATAAATTCATGAAGCGACCGACAATAAGGTGTTATGATTATTGAGGCTTCAGTAAGGCGACTACGGGCTTATGCTAATTGTATTAACAAATCTACTTACTTAGCATAAACTGCTTATGACAGAACCTGTTTACTGAGATCCTATTAGCGCGCTACAGGCTATGTCAATAGCCTATAAGCCTAATTCAATTATTATTATAATTATACAACGTCGCGGCATGAAATATTGTGTCATTTCGCTTAAGAAAAAAAATCTGACGTCGTTTAACCCATTTGTAGACATTACCTTTATTGCACGTCCAAATTAGATATGGGGTAGATTTTATCTCGGATATAAGTCTGTTTCCGACGGATAAGAAAATACCTAAAACCTACATTTACAATATCGGTTGCCATGGTACTGTTACATGTTTAGACAATACAATATTTTAGACATATGTTACCTATAATTCTTAAGTAAGTTATTGTACGCGGCATTTTTCCAGCGTGGAAAGAAGAAATTATTAACTATGAACCCCAAGTACTCATATCTTAAAATCTTCGTAATTTAAACTCTTATTTCAAATCTCTTCATGCACTTGAACATTAGGTAATTTCAACTCAGAAATGCACGTTTAGTAAAATTGAATGCGTTTTCGACGCGATGTTTAATAAAGCTGGATAAAGTTCCCGCTAACGAAGCGGGGGTGATGCCTGAGGGGGGAAGGGGAGCGATTGGACGAACTGAATTTAATTTAACTTTACGTCGAATGAATAGAGTTCCCGCCATTGTGTTCAACTAATTAGATAGCATTGTAAACTGATGCAGTATCTTCGACGTTTTCATTTGTTTTTTATCGTCGCGAACAGAATGCATTCCTCAGTAAGTGTTTTTTTTGTGATGTAAATTTATGTAAAATGTTTTGACAAGACACTAAGTTTAATTAAATAAACCATCATAAATTATTATTCTTTTATAAATAGACTAATTAATAAATAATGATCGAATTACGACCACTAGGCGATCGCTAGTGAAGATAAAAATAGGAATTCATCTCCAACGTAATTTCATTAAATTTCGAGATGAAATGACTAAAGTTACAGAGAAGGTTTACTGAGTGACACTTAACAATTTACGAGATGAATTTCATTAAACAAGATGGTAGATAACGTCTCAAAGATGTCAAGTAGAATTTTGTTATTTTTCTGTGGATTACTTGAGAGTACTTAAGTGGAGACAGGCAGGCGACTACTCGAACATTCGTAATTACTTCATACTTACATATGAATGTTTGTTTTATGACATAATGGAGTAACGACACTACACTTGAAGGAATAATTATTTTGCAATGCAAAGATTGGACTTGCACGGAATTAAACATCTGAATTAAACATCTGAATTATCTCAGATCTACAATATCCTTTTTCTCTTTTATTCGATCTGTAAATTACCTTCAGAGAGTACATTTAGTGACTGCGATAAGTTGCAAGAATTACGGTAGAGCTATAAAAGTGTTCGCACGCCGGATTTATAGCAATGTCGGTGTGTTAATACTCACGTCAAAACGTAGAACTCACCAATAATCTGGAAAGGAATAATATTAATGTTAGTTATTTTATCCAACAAGCGGTTCATCTGATATTAAGTGATCATTACCCATAGACAAATGAGTTGCAGATGCGTTGTCTACCTTTAATGGACAGAGGAAGGGATAAACAGAAAAAAGGATATTGCGTTTCCTTATCCATACCCACCCACGTCAAATTCTCTTACTCTCCCATGCTTTCCTTATTAAAAAAGGATGGGAAGAAGAAGAGGACCTTAATTCGGCCTCCGGCACCGCACTCGTCAGACAAAACGTCATAGTGAAACTGTATTTTTTATGTTAAGTAAGGCAAGTAGCTTTCTCCACGTTGTGTGAATGAATGAATGAAATATGACGAATACATGCAGAAGAATTACAGAAGCGCTACCAGTCTTTGTGAAGAAAAGAAGAGGAGTGATTACGGACGAAACGGAAGTTCTCCGTTTCGTCCGTATTCACTCCTCTTCTTTATTTTCTCTTTAAAATTCTTTGTAGTCGTGGTGCACTCCAATTGAATTGTCACCAATCTTAAGGGTCATAAGGACAGAAGAAAACAGTTGATAAAGGTAGAAGGAAAATGTTAAGACACATGATACGATACTACGATTTATAAACACATACAAACAAAAGGGAAGAGAAAAGAAACCGAGGTCATTTCGATATCGTCGTACTAAGAAGTCAAGAGGAAGGCACAATGCAGGGAGGATGATAACGAGTTAAAATTAATGTTTATAAATTTTTTAAAAAATGTCTATGTCAATCTAAAGTCAGGCTTAAGATATTCGTTTAACAATGAAGAAAATTTAATTTTTGTTTATATTACAAAAGTGTATTACTGAATCAACAATCAAAAATGCTGTATTCTATTTTGAAACAGATTATTTGATTTTAAAATGGGTTTATTGTATTTCAATTTGTAGTTTAAATGCATATTAGCGTCGGTTTGGCGCTAGTATCGCTTGGCGCTAGCTCGCCACGCTCGCGGTCATTTGCACTTGCATAATAAGCCAAAACGCCGCCATTTTGTTACTGTATATTGGTTAAATTATAGTCTAAAAGGATCTTTAATTCAATGCTAATCTCTAATGTTAATTAGTTGTATACAATTTCGCTTCAAGCTCTATGTCTTACTTATTATATTTATACTAATTATCTTTGCCTTTGCAACTTTGACCAGATCGTCGGTCCGTCTTGTGGGAGGCCTACCTGCGATGCGTAGACCTGTACCCCGCCGCCATTGTAGTACCTTACGGCTCCCTCGGCCATCAGTTCTGCTAGTTCTTCGGCCCATTGCTACTTAAGAGGAGAGAATCCGAGCATTGCTCTCTCCAGGGCCCTTTGCGTGGCCTTGTGTCGTCTAAATGTGCTCGAAGTAAGTGGCCACATCTCGGTTCCGTAAGTCAACGCTGTTCATAGACTTTTGTATTTTCAAAGGCGTTCGCTTATTTCAAATATTTCAAAGGCTTATCGTTAATAACTAGCCTATCTTAAGATAAATTATATACAATGTAATTCCTGTAAACGACATGGGCTGTAAGTTTACGACCCTTTGTACACAACGCTGCGCAATTCTTCAATACAAATGTTGAATGGTGAATTGGCTTATTGTCTTCACCGGAAGCAAAGAAAACGTTGTCGCAATAGTAGATTTTTTTTATGTTAGAAGGTGGCAAACGAGCAAGCAGATCACCTGATGTCAAGTGAGCGCCGCCCATGAACGCAACAGACAAACGCGTTGCAGATTCGTTGCCTACCTTTAAAGGACAAAGGAGGGCATAGACAGGAAAAAGGATAATTCCTTTCCCCCGTTAACCCCCTCCCCATCCTATCCTATTCCCCTTCCCGTCCTATCCTTATGAGGAAAGAGTGGGAAGGGGAAGAGGACTAAAATTAGGCCTCCGACACCTCATTCATCAGACGAAACGCAGAGTACTTCTACTTCACGCCTGTTTTCTGTGAGGTTGTGGTATTTCGCCGGTCGAGCCGGCCAATTCGTGCAACAGATGTTGTTGTTGCGGGCTCTACCACTTTTAAGATGCTGGGTTCATTCATATATAAAGAAAGAAATATAATAAAGTGCAGTGTTTGTTGCTGTAAAAGAATTACAAGCAACAGATGCTGAATTCTTGACACTGTACAGAATGTCCAAAGCAAGGTGCAATAGGTAGTGGATTTAAATGCTCCAATTTCACTTCAAAATGTTTATTTTCTATTATTACGCCATTCGTGTTTTGAAATGGGAACTGCCAAAAGTAAATATTCGGATATATATAATATTCGGAAGTAAATTCGATAAGAATAAACGGATCTCGACTCTGCTGCTCCTTAACCGAACAAATTAAATTATTTTCAAATGCGACGACTTTTCTTAGAACTGTTTATCGATGTTTCAAACACTCATGTGACATATCACTCGGACAATAGTGTTGTATTGATTATGTATTGCAAACAAAAAGTTAAATACCTCAAAAATTTGTGATGATCGGTTGAGTCGTTATGGAGTGAAAGCGTATAATCAAACTAACTCATCTATAATATTAGTACGTAAGGATAGTACGTATGTAGAAGGGGTTTTTGAACACTAAATGACCAAATAGGCATACATCAAGAAGTAATTGAATTCGTTCTAATCACAGTTGATCTATTTCGACACGGTTTTCGTTTGTTGTGTTAGGTATTTCTGCTGAATTAACTAAACATGCATACGGAGGCTCATTGCTGACGCTATCTAGTACGTAAGCAGATTTATCAATAGGATTAGTTAATGCTCGGCGTATTTAGACTACATACACTGTGAGAATAAGTAAGTCGTATCAACGAAGGGGGGAGGTTTAGAGGTTCAAGCACAAGACTCAAATCCAAGTCTCGCCTCCTCCATAAATTTAGAACCATAAGAAGACTTGATACTTGGTAAAATCCTTTTTTCTATCAAGCGTTTGTTTAACTTGGTCCGACCACCTAGGTACGTTTGCGATGTCACTTATTTATGTGCAGCATTCCGTCCTTTACCCTGACTTTTCAAAGGCCGTAGCTTTGAATTTAATTAATATTCGCTCCCTATCAAAGCTGCGGGTCTGTTCTGAGACCCCTAGCATTATTTCCTATGGAATCAGTGAAATTATTTCAATTAAGCAAAAAATTACATATTTTATAACAATCCCATCAATTATCCCACAGCTTGGATAGCTGAATTCACTTTCTCTCTATTAAATTGTAACTTAAATTTAGGGAATCTTTGTGGCTTCTCTCATAGTGTGATCAATGTGGGAGGCTTGTGGACGACTAATAGCTGAGTCTATAACAAGTATATTACCAAAATAAAGAATGAACCTCTTTAAACTTTTACCTTATTCCCTTGACCGATCGATGAGGATTATTGCACAAGTTAAATAATGGTTCACGTCTAAACTGGTACCCAAGTCAGAAGACCTCCCCCACTCCTCGCAAACATAACGAAATCAAGAGAGCTAGAGAAATACGACTAATAGGTATTTATAGCAGGGGACCGAGGACGTTGCTAAGTTAGATATGCTGCCTCAACTATTATAAAATATGGGCGTTATGTATGTTATTGCATATTCAAATGCATCTCGCAAAAATCTTACCCAAAAATTATTACCTTATAATATACAGTTGTTTATTCAATTAAATAATCAACAATTAATTATTTTAGTCTTCCAACTTCTGTTTGTTTCGTGTTTGACAATAACAATTTTTGACAGATACGTATGCATTGTGTAAACACTGTAGCGCGGTGTAGAACATTGTAGTACGGCGTAGAACGTTGTAGCGCAGTGTAGAATATTGTAGTACGGCATAGTCCATTGTAGCGCGGTGTAGAACATTGTAGAGGAGCGTAGAACATTGCAGCATGTTTATGTACAAGACGTAGCGCTTCTTCATCTGTGAACTGTTTTGTGTTCATTATCACAGTTCTTCTATCTTCCGTTTAAACAATATGTGACGTATTTCTTGATATGTATTACTACACTGATCAGTACATATACTTTTAGATGGTAGTCTACCAATATCTATCGTCGATATCATAGCTTGTTAACGGCCGCAGGATAATGAGATATAAGTACATATTGACTTAGCAGGCCACGCGGTTAGACGCGGCGTCAACACAGCCGTATCTTCTTATATTATCCTTGAAGTTACTGTTCGAAAACCGAAAATGCAAAAAGATACAATACATTTGGATTTATTGGGTTTTTTCAATTTGTTTAAAAAATATTATTATTACATGTAGGCTTGGAGTTTCATTAATTTGTTAAATACATAAATGGGCCAAAACAAGAAAAAAGTTTTTAATAGTACAATGAACACGAGCAGTAGCAACCCTAGCAGATCTAAGCTCAGATATAAAGGTATATATTATCTGGATACAGCTAATGGCGGCCACGTTCAATCCTTTGACAATGTTGAATAAATAAACTATTTCCGTCGCAGTGAAACAGTTTAACAGTTTTTCATTTAAAATATAATCTACATAAATTCCAATTTGTATTTAATTCAATATTTGTGTCAGTCATTTTATTCTACACAAAAAAGTTTTTAGTTAATGGCTGCTAGGCAAATAAGACAAGACCCTTCATACCCGTTTCCGACCCCCGATACCCGACTTATGTACTAAACAAAGGTGATCTTACGATATATCGTATAGTTTGTTCCACATCAAGACGAATTTTTGGTAAGCATTTTACATCTTTTTGTTGTTAAAATTCGTTGGTACCAAGGTATTCGTATATTTTCGAAAAATAACCTTTTCTCACATTAAATTTATCTTACAAATTCCACAACATTAAAACATTTTCTATGAAAGTATCAAAAGTGTAACGGCCGCCATGTTCTCGTATAGTGACGTTTTTTGTTTACAAAATTTTTATCTTAATGTGGAACATACTAGATTTATTTTAATTACATTAATACGAGTAATAAATACCTATTTTCCATTAAACAAAAACCTATCTTAGTTTAGTTATAACGAATGGTGTAATAGTGAATGTTGAGTGAACTGCGATGGATAATTCTCTCGAATCCATGCTTCTCCATTACATGTTGCAGCCACAACGTCGGAACACATTTGTCTGCATAGGATTCGCTCCGATTATTTTTTGGCGTGTTCCGAGTGCAATTCGCAGCTACTAAATATATTTTCAAATGTAAACTTGCACTGGATAAGTCTGTTTATCAAATTTGACTGCACATATCAAGCTATAAGTTAGGTACCAGGTATCGCTGAAGAGATGAGAAAGACTTGGTTAATCTAGTCTAAGGAAATAGGAGGCTCTTCTTATCGGAGGCCTACCTTTGTATCACTGCGTCACTCTAGGTAATTAGTAATATGTAGAGTTTATAACAAACCTCAAACACTTTTTGTTTTTGAATATACATATATTTTAAGTCGGTCTTGTTGTTGTTTTAATGCTGCCAGTCATAAGTCTATAACCGGTTGTCCTAGGTTAGCGACAGACGCGGCGATGCTACTGGTCTAAAATACGACATAAGACAATTCTACCTTCATCTTTTATTTGATCAGGACCTAGATTGTATGTTAGATATAATGTACTTTGATAAATTACAACTGGGTTGCCGAAGTAAGTCTGACCAAATAGCCGTTGACGATTCTAGGGGACAAGTTTATGTTGACGTATAACGGAATGTAAGATTCAAGTTGGATTTAATGTCCATATAATCTAGGTCCTGATCTGACGAATTTCTTATTGTTGTATCTTACATCGGACCAAACAATAGTATCGAACGGAGTCACGTCACGTTCGTCGCTCACCTAAGACAAGAGGTTACAAAACGTAATTCACAGCATCGACGAACCTAAACTAAATATAATAGCACACAGAAGTTTTATCCTTGCAATTACTTTAAATACATCGGAGAGCCAATCGATATGTCCGAAAATTCACCTCGTGCTAATCGAGTCGAGTCAGTCTACAACGTCGAGTCGCCGCTACAACCGCACGTCTGCGAGTAAGTGCAGCATGGAAATCACGTTTGAGATAGGCTATTCCATCGATGAATTTTTAATGAAAATTTAACAAATACCTGCGACTTCGTTGGCTTTCAGTTCGAGCGAGCATTGCCGTTGGTCAGCACGTTTTGTTTGTAGAAATATGGAAGAATGAAAAAGGAAAAGAAGATATGTAAATGGGAATGGAATGGGATCTACTTGAACCGATACATTCGTATGTAGTACAGATGTTGTGGTTTGACCAAGATATACCATAACTTCACGTAAGCAGCTACTGCAGCAGACTATATTTCCGTAGCTCTACGCAGATCCCATAAACCTGGCCTAACTTCTATTATAAATGAGTACGTTCGTTTGTTTGTAATTTTGCATACACATTGTCAGGACCAGGTACATAAAACCTTCATTAACAATGTGGGTTGCCATGGTAATGTTTCATGTTTTGACTGTAACAACTTTTTGATGCTTTTTTACTTAATTGAAAGTTATTATACACAAAATATTATAAAAAAATCAGCGTGGAAAATGAGAAGGGAATGCGTGCGACGCCGCGGGCAACTGCTAGTATTATCATATATTCTGTCTGGTATCAAATAACAAAAACACAAAAAGGCACATTCATACATCAGAACTGTGTGCAAGTTAATCAGAAACCATTACCACAACGTCGCGATTGTTCCTACCCTCGGTAAAAAAGCCTCGTCTTGAACACGAGGGTTGAAACTTTAAGGGTGGGTTTTCAGACCCCTTTTGTTTAAACAGAGATCCCGAGGGATAGTTCCCGTACGCACCAAAAAGGCTATCGCGAGTACATAACGTACGACTGAATGCGACAACTTGTTTTAAGCCTTCTTCGTTGTAATACCTCGGTTATATTATGCTTTTTTTTCTTATGTAAAACAAAAATAGTGAATGACATTTAATGTATTATATTATACTCAACATTTATCACTATAACAAATTAAGTAGATGAATCAAGTCGACAAAAAGCGGACCGCGGACGGTCGACACTTGGACTGCCAGAAATAGTTATAAATAAAATATTGTTATTTGATTTATACATATTCAAAATAATATTTACACTCGCGTTAAATGTAGCACTAACTCCATTTTACATTTAAAACCCCTTTATGTTTTTTTCTGGACATTCGCAAAACAATTCAACAATAATTGTACCTCTTTTAAAACTACTCGCGGACCCCTAGTATACATGGATACATATATAACTTACTCAGTACTAATCGTATGAATTCGAATAGAATTAGAACTACATTCGGGCATGTTGAAAGGATGAATGAAGAGAGAATACCGAAACAAATTTAATTCTGCAGAAGTTAGTGGCAGTATGGTATGGGACGCCCTAGGAAAATTTATATCGATCAGATTAGCGGCTTACTAAGAAAGGGCGATATAATGAACATCCATAACTGATGGAAACTGCGCCAAATGGAAATCCATGATCTCTGCCTACCCCTCTGGGTTACGGGCGTGAGCGCATATTTATTTATTATTTTTTTATTTATTATTTATTTAAAACTACACTTATTTTGTGTATTGTCTGCAATGCGCTTTAATACTAAAATGTATAGAAATATAGGTTAATTATAGTCTGCGACAAACGGCAATATAATGCAAAATAATAGCTGTCGCTAAAAATAATTGCGTAGAAAGGACAGAGGTTACGGTTGGGTTAAAGCCCCACTTGTAAGGGTTTTATTTGAATTACAAGTTCATTGTTATAATGAACCTTGTAAATTATTTTGGGAGCTCATCTAAAAAATGGGGTTTTCATACTGTCGGTGGCGTGGGTTGTTCAGATTTCAAAAAGGGCGATTATTATGAGAACGTTTGTTTTATATTACATGTGGATGAGTTTAATTGAATTAAAGATTATATTACCCGTATACGTAATACAATTTTTTTCATAGGATAAAGAGGCCAAACGAGCATAGGGTCACGTACAGTCAAGTATATCTCCATCGACAATATCAGAGCAACTGTAGATGCGTTACCGGTCTTTAAGGAAGGACGCTCTTTCCTCGAAGGACCCTAATTCGTATTATAAGCTCATGAAAAATTCTTAAACACATGTATCAATATTGAAGCTGTCATGGCTTCAATAATCTGATCGTGCTTATAATCAATTCAAATGAGTATATATGTGTATCTATTACCAGCATATCTCACGTGATAAATCTTCCAGAGCAAAGTTATCCTTACTTCATTTAATATACAGGGATGTTTCGGGAAACGTAAACATATTCTAAGCCGGAATATCGTGTTCCGGAATCCTTTTGAGTTAGTGAAGCGAGCGTGTCGCTACCTGTACATTGTTGTGTATTAAGAAAAATAAGCTAAATCCACAATATATCAGAAAACGGTTGGACATCGATAGAGATCGTCCACGATGTAATTATTCAAATATATTTAGAGGAAAATGAAACAATAAAACTAAAAACCTATTTTGAACCGAAGCTCGAAAAAAGATAATGTTCATTAAAAGGAATATGTAACCAACGAACAAACTATAAAAAATTACATAATGTAAATGTTCTTGAATTTTAAATGCTCTAAAACTTTTATTTAAAACGTGGTTAGTGAAACATTTAATTAGTTCGCCTAATTAGTATTTAATTTATTTACATTTAATTTACTAATCGACTAGTAGAGCTCATATTATGTAATGTAATCATAAAATAACTAGCGATCCGTCCCGGCTTCGAACGGGTACTTTCTCCATACAAACTTTCATCCCCTACTTAAGCCTTTAGGGGATGATTTTAGAAAAATCCTCTTTTAGTGCTCGCCTACGTAATAACACAGATCTCATCATTATAACATGTAGTAAAGATATTAACAAAAAATCCCAGGTGTCTGGGCGCAAGACGCTTACGCTTAAATTCGTGATAACGTTTCCTAAAACAATGAGCAATACTCTCGGCTCAAGCGCTGCGGGACCCAACCGTAACGCTACATTTTCACGTCAAAATACTCAACACAGCTGTCATAAAAAATATTGCCCGATGTCTTTATAGAATGCTTACATTTTAAAAGAAATACATACATTGAATCACGCTCACGTAGCGTGTTACACACGTCTAGTTGAAATGTTCCAAAAGATATTAAACGAGTGCCTTTGTCTCCGCCATTTGCAGTCAAACAACAAAAGTCGCACGCACACACTCCAACTGTGTAGTGACGGCAAATCCAACTGAATCGTGACGATCGGTTCGTAATAAGCGAAAGCTTTGTTTGTACACGTGACTCGGATTCCGTTCAACGGACCGGATTTATTGAACCATATGGAGCTTGGGGTGTACTCCTCGTACACCCCAAGCTCGATATGGTTTAAAGATATTATATTAGAAGTTTTAAAATTCACTCGTCTAATAATTTGGCAATATGCTAATATAAGAAATTCGAATTCGATTTTAGTTGTTTGCTTGTTACGTTTTACCTTCTTAACGACTCAACCGGTACGTAATTTTGCGCTCATACTGCAGAAAATTACCTGTTCACGAGATACATAAAACCTTCACTTCACTACCGGTTGAAGTGGTATGTTTCATGTTTTGACAAATACAACTATTTGACACATGTTACCTATAATACGAAGTTACTATACGTGGAATAATCTTACAATATCCAGCATGAAAAAAAGAAACGCATACGTTCGCAGCCGCGGGCAACAAGTAACATTATAAATGCGAATGTTAGTTTCCGACTACACAACCGATCATCATTGTATGCACATTGTCAGGGGTACAAGAGAATACCATTTCCCTACTTATATAAAATATATTATTAAAATTTTAACAATTACTTTTATCAAGAAAAAAAAGAAAAAAAGGGGAAAATGAAATCTATTTAGATTGCCATGCAATGTAGGACATGACAACCTATGATTTTTTGATATTTATTTAATTTTTAAGAAATCTGGTTTGAAAAAAAAAAGAATTCGTGCGAAGCCGTGTGCGAGAGCTAGTTTAACATATTTGTCTCTTATTTCACGTAGATATCTCAGGCATATTCTTACTTTCCAGGTCAGTGATGACGGCATCTTTACAGACGAAAGAACTTTTCCGATATACATTGCGATTGCATTGCATCCATATTACATAGCGAATTCAGTGCGTAATTAAATTGAAAATCATAAAAAAACCTGTTTTGTTACATTTTTTATAGCAGAAGATGGTGAATGAGCAAGTGTTTCACCTGATGAGAGAGCTACGCTGCTTCAACCTGTATGTCTGAACTCATATTGCTAGGAATCCAATCACATCTAGCAACAGATGAAAGAGTATCGAATTATTATTTTTTTCTCTTTAAATATCACAAGTTTTGTAGCTGGCCGCAAAGAAATGTCAAAAAACGAATAAAAAATTACATCTCAATCGGCCAACGATTTACGTCAGAAAAAATGTCCCTTTTTAATTTTCAACTAAACGACGGCTGGCGAATTCGGAGCGTGATTTGATTGAATTTTTTTCACAAGCTTGTAACGTTTCCATTGGGCGTTGAATACTGTTGCGATTGCTCGTTGTTTGTCGGCTTGCGAAAGTCAATTCTGGACAAATTGGAGCGTCGAGCCTCGTTTACTGTGTCGAACAAGGCGACAATATAATTAAGCTTTGGCGCCGAAAAAAATATTTTTATGAATATTAAATAACTAATCATACAGACAGACATATTTATTGTTGGGGTTTGATGGTGTGGTGCACTGTAGTTTTGTGATAGGCAGGCACTGGACCAGTGATAGGTCGTTCCTGGCGATATATCCTAATCAAATACTTGTTTTATTTGGTTGAGCACACGTTACAGGCGGGTTACTTTGCGGTAGTAGGAAGCAGATTCAAAACTGTATTAAAATGTTACCAACATACAAAAATGGTATATTAGTGGGTGATCATAACATATATTAATCAATAATCCTTCGATTCCATATCAGTTCAGTAGAAATCTAAATACATTTAGGTTGTTACCAGAATTTCGGAACCAATACGAATTACCTTAATACAAAGTACCTTTTTCACCATACATGTTTTTTTTTGAGAAAATCGTCTAAATTTATAAAAGAAACTGACTGACAGGTATATCAACGTCCATCCCAAACTACTGGGACTGAAATTTTGCAGAAATTTCTGTTACTACACAGGCAAGCTAAGAAAGGATTTCTAAATTCATTCCCGAAAGTAAAGGATAAAAGCTACCACTACCACAGCTAGTATGTGTATGAAATTATTATCTAATCTATCTATCATTTAACAAGTATTCGCTACGCAGTTATTACAATTGTCAATCAAAAACATAGCTATAGACAAACTACGATCAGTTAAACCTAAGAAATGTCACTATAAATTACAGCTTGTCCGAGACAGACCTAAGACCGTTTAATCCAATTATGCATAAGCGAAGCTTGTACCTTGCCATAGAGTTTACGAGCCGACCGTAAAGCGCTGCCGTTCAGCAAATTGTTTGAACTTTGAAGACTTACTTACACTGTATCGCTGAATTAAAGTTTGATTACTGGCGCAATGCAACTAACCTTGCCAAAGGCTTTTTATATAAAGACGCACCACTGTTCGCGCGCATTCATTATTAACTTCCTCGCTGGAAATTTGTGTGTCGTTTGTAATTATAGGTAAATGTCAAAATATGTTAGTGTCATGCCGTACATTACCCTGGCCTTTATTAAGTTTTATTTCCCTATCCTTCAGGAATTGCTTTTATCAGGATAAAAGGTAAGATAGCAAATGGTTAAAGGTATATGCTATTTTCTATACCCCTGACAATGTGTGTGCAAAATTCAATGATGATCGGTTGAGTTGTTTAGAAGTTATATTCTAACAAACAAACAAACTCACATTCGCATTTCTAATATTAGTTAGTTATTTTTCAATTTAGCATGTCGGAGATATGACTAAATTTCACCCTCACAAAAATCGAGTAAATGGTCTCGTCCACGTACAGTTTACTTATATTGTTCATTTCATATTACTCATATCTACATAGTATTGCATTAAAGTACTTTTATAAAAATAGTCTAAGATGCTGGATCTTGTACTAAAAGAGATCTCGTGCAATTTACATCTAAGTCAGAGTGACATCGAGACGTCTCGTCGTTGCATTTTATTGCACAAAATATCAAAGAGTTCATCCAAGTGCAACATTTGACTGTAGCAAGACATATTTTATTTTACTAACGCGTTTCAGTGCTCTGCGAGACATATGTACATTCAATATTGAAAATTAAAGTAGCGAATGCTTTTTATACCTACACCTTGCATTTTTAAGGTTATACATACTAATTGAAGTAACAATAATTAAAAAGATCCTAAATATGTAAGTTCTATTTAAAATTTACAACAGAAATGACTACAACAGAAAAAGGACGGGGTTCTCAATTCGCTTGTATTTTTTTAGTTTTTTACCTCAGAGCTTCGACATTTATGAAGCGATTTTTTTGCAATCTATTGCGCTTTTGTTTCCAGATTGGTCCCATTTTAATTTTTTCCCGATCCGATAATTGGTTCTACAGTTATTCAGGGTTTTCGCGAATTGAAGTCGGTTTCTTGTAGTTTTACTATTTTTTACTCCTGTATTCTTTACCGCTATTACCATTCCTTATACAATTGTTCAGCAAAGTTTACAAGCTAACATAGAGTCATGGTAAGTCAAAGTGCGTGTTCTATGCCCATTTGCTTGTAATATCATGGAATGGAAACGAATCCATTTTACCGAAACGACTACCGTTATTGTTAAATCATGAAGCAAATATCCTCACTAATATTAAGAATGCGAATATAAATTTGTTACGTTTTCACGCCTTAGCAATTCGACTGTCTGTTGTGAAATTTTGCAAACACATTGTCAGAGGTACAGGAATGGAAAAAGGTGACTTACTTAAAAAATACTGTCATCAATATACATAAAAATATAACCTTGCAACGGCTGTCTTTGGGACGTGTCGTTTGAAATGAGACTTTGAAAATGCCAAAGTTTTATTACGCGCACAGAATAGAGTACAAGTTAGCACCAATACTAACGAGAGACGTGCAACTGATCAGTCCCACAAAGAAGGAAGTAGTAGTTAGTTGTCGACAATGAGTATTTCCTTGAAACCAAGGAGCAGTCCCACAAAGGTGAAAGAACAAAACTTATCTAAGAACTTATCCTAACTCACAAAGTACTTATATAGCGCGTTTTAAAACACTAAATGTTGGTGTGTGTACACTATACGTTTCCGCCGTTACAACCTACATTAACAATATTTACCTAGTTACACGCGGAATCAAGAAGTAACAAGAATTTCCAGCAAGGAAAATGAGAAAATAATGCGTTTGAAGTCGTGGGCAACGGCTCTAGTATAAAATTAGGTATTACTATTATTTTTTATATTTATTCTTAATTGAAAATAATAAGAAGAAAACCTCCTTGAAGTGAAACGAACAAACCGAACAAGAGGGTAATTTATTTCATCTTAAACTTTTAAATTTTATACAAACTTCAAACAGTTCGTAATTACTTTTTGCAGGAAAACAAGCAATTAATAAGAAAGTAATTAAAAAACTTTACATCAGAATCCCACCACCAACAACCACTTAAAACCGGCTCCGATTGGCTTAACATAATTTAAATTGGCTTTGCATGTTTAAAAAAAACGGAAACAATATGCACAAAAGTATTACCTACCACCAATCAGTTTCATTTATCACACAGACAGACTCCAATGTTCATTATTAGTTAATATGTGATATTACGATTCTATCTTTAAAGTATTTTCTTTTTTTTACCAGCGAAGAAAAAATATTCTTAAACTAAACAGAGGGGAATAATTTTTCATATCAGCGCGAGTGTAAATAATTTTTCATCCCCCAAAAGCAAACCTACAGATGAATAAGCTCCGTGTAACGGTAAAGGACAAGGGATGAAACGAATAATATTTCAGGCGAGGGACTATGCATGGAACGAATCGTTTGATTTCGCGAAACTATGTTTTGGTCGATCTGAAGGGTTATAATTGTTATTAATTTGCTTTGTATTCGAAAATAAACCAACTCCTAACGATTCTTTAGGCTTTGTCACAATTCAAAAACCATAAAACGGATGGTAGACAAAACCAACCACCTTTATTTAAATCTCATTTACACTAAAGACAATAAATTCATTGTTTTTTTTATAAAAATTTAAAAAACCTTCTTAAGACAAACAGATAAATGATAGATAGAAATAGAGAATAAAAACGATTTCAAATGTATGTATATTATAGAATACCGAGCCAATGTACGAATATCTATAGAGGCAATTTTGCCACGAATGTTTCCCAGCGTATACATTTATACACTAGTGATCCGCCGGCTTCGCCCGGGTTGCCGTGTCGAACACAATAGGAAAAATTGCCTTTTATATACGTGAAAAAAACCCACCCACGGGAACCGTACATTTTACCAGGATAAAAAGTAGCCTATATGCTAGTCCAGACTGTAAGCTATCTCTGTGGCAAATTTCATCCATATCTAACAGACCTGCCATTTTTGCGTGAAAAAACAACAAACATCCATACTTACAAACTTTCACATTTATAATATTAGTAGAAAGTAGGATTAGAAACAACACCTTTTTGAATCTATTGTTTTTTGTAACATCTTTGCTATCAGCAAATAATAGACACTTTTAGGCAAAGTAATACTCATACCTGAGTATTGTATACAGACCCAATGCAAACAGATGAATGTGTATAAAGTCCTATTCAACGTGGACGAATAAGAAATCTTTTATTAAAATTTGGGACCGAAATTCTTCATACCTGCGAAGGGGAAAAAGTTATACTTTATCTAAAAATCCTTTTTTATTAAAGAAGATTTGAATGTGGAAAGTCGGGCCGGCGAATAGTGACTGCGTTTAATTTTGTACATTTAGTATTAAGTAGCTGAACCCCGCGGTTTCACCCGACCTGCAATTTTACTTAATCGAAATGATATTACTACTACAGGGAGCTAGTTTATAAGAGCTGTATGCATTGTCATAACATATGACAAGTTAAATTTAACTCGAAAATGCAGAGTTATTTTAATTCTAATCATAAATTAATGAATGTACACAATCACACTGTCATCAGCCAAAAGCTCAATTATAATTGAATAATTAAATTCGCTTAGAGCAAACAATAGAGCTCGATGACGGCTTCGTTTTTGGAACCCGTCGGTTGGTTTTAATCAATTTTTAATTAATTAATTAGTATGCTTACACTAAATTAATGTGTTGATTAAACACTGTTTGTCCTGTACTCATTTCGACCTTACAATTGAAAGAGGTTCATGGGTTATTGGTTTAACTTTTTTTCTGGTCTGTCTATAACTTAAAATCTGGACGCTATAACTGCACTTATTTTCGCAACACACAAAAAGGGAATTACCCTTTTTTTATTGTTAAGTGAGGCGACATAAAAACGTAAAAAGAATTATTAGAAATTAAATCAGCGATACTTCGGAAAAAATTACAAACATCCAGTCGTACATTACTAAATTGCTTCCATTTAAGCAATTTAAACTTTTTTGCTAAATACAAATTTGTACGATACGATAAATGACATGTAATTTGTCCAACCGTATAAAGGTAGGTTTCCACTGGTGTAGAGGATACGTATGGGAACACATAAATCAAATATTTTATTTATGATACGAGATACTTTATCCGTTATTAAAGGAAACCTTCTTGTAAATAGCATTCCCGGCGTCTTTTCGCAAATAAACATGTACTAATTTCAAAGCAAATACCGTATTAATAAAGGTGCCCATAGCACATAATTATGTCTTCCAGGTGAAATCATTATCCTTAACAAATGTCGAGGAGTTCAATGACTCTATAGAGCAAAGTTTCTTAACGGGGGCTGCTACCGCCCCCTAGTGGCTGGTGTTTTTCTTAGGGCGGCTAGCTATAACGAAAGGGGACCTTGGAATTTTTCCCTTGTAAGGGGTAGTCCTTAAAAAATTGTGAACCTATGACATATAGCAAAAAAATATTCAAAAGTGGTCTCAGACATAATTTGATTTCCGATTTAAAAATCTTTCGACCACAAACTTCCACCGAAGAAACGCTTGAGATAGGAATCAAAATAAAACGCACAAAAAATGTGAGTCTGAATAAATAGACTGGAAAATCGAGCAATGCAGTCGTCGCTACAAAAACAAGCAAAGGACAAAAACACTATAACGGACGGAGCGCCTCATTAACGGTACGGGGGAAAAGTAAAGTAGAATAAAAACGAATAAAATAAAGAAAAATGACGTCATAATGGAAAACTGCCGGAAAATGGAGATGTTTTGACGGCTTACGAAGTAATAAGGACATTGTTTTCTTTTAATTACCTTTGACTGGGGACAATTTGAATATATGAACGCTGATGTTGATTTATGTTTTCTATTTAGTGTATTTCTCGCGTGTTCTTCATGAGAATTATGAAGAAGGAATAAGGAAACAGTAGAGATTACATTACTAGATGGCGTATGGAATAAAAGATCGATCAATCCTCCTTAATAATAATCAAAGTCCATTCCAAATTGCGAGTTTTACTGAGACCGGTGACCGCATGGCTCTCACGAATATATTGTAAATTGGATAGCAGCCCTTTACTTAGATTCGTTTGGTATAAGTAGTCAGTAAGGGTCAATGTAGTAAAACTAATAGAAATCCACCAAAATACAAGAAAGATAAATCAATGGAAGCAACAAAAAAGTTGCGACTCTAGTAGTTTCAATCTTTTCTTTTTATTAGGGTCAGTTTTAAAAATATTTAATATTGCAGAGGCCTTTCAAACTGAGGTAAATACTGCGTGTAATCTGAGTGTAAATACGTTAATAATAATCAAATCGATACATTACTTATTCGGTATCCAATAGAACGACAGTTTGTAGGCTCTCCGCAAATTTATTCATTGGACGAGCTCAACTCTCACGAATATACGAATTACCCGTGCATCGGAGAGAGGATAGTGCGGTAAACAAGAGCTCAATATCTAGTTAAATATGCGGTAAAATCTATCAAGAAATTGAGCTATAAGCAGGAACTGTGAGCGATAACCGAAACAATAAAACATATAGTAAAACTGGCCATAGACTATATTATATGCCCATACATGCTGCAATGCTATAAAGATATTTCAAGAACTAACACGACACAATATAAAAATATAATTCAATAAGATCTTCATCATACAAACTGTATCTTTCCCAAGGGTTTAGGCACTAGCATTACTGCTAATAGTTGAACATCAACAAAATCATTGAACGACCATGAACAAAAACTGGATCAAACTGGAAAATCCCGGTTTTATCCGGTTAATAAGGTGGTGGTCTACTAAATCTAACTGCATTTTCTTCCAAAAAGATATTTCCCAGCTCTGATCGGATCTCGACTTTAACGAATGCACAAAAGCGGATCGGTTGTGATCATATTAACATGACAATTGGTCACGTTTAGGTATCGCGGGAACCAAGCGACCTAAAATATCATTACAACACCGACTACATTTGCATGGTTTTGAATAGCTCTCGTATATATAATACTCGTCTAGACCATACATCCAGTCCATCATATACAAGACTTTAATATATAAAGCTTATATAAAACCTGACGTATGTCAGTATGTATTGCAATCAATGAACAGAAATGTAACAAATTTATGAAGACATAATTTTTGTAGATGTATGTATCTGATCACGCACTTGTAATGAGAACATGAGCGGGGAACCTCTTGGAATGAATGCCACGCTTGGTAAGACGAAAAGTTTCCATTGGGCGCGTCGAACGGATTCTCAGCCGATGATAATATTGTAAGTGCTTTTTTTAAATAGAAAAGTTAAAAGCTAAATAAAATAAGTGTTGTCATTCAATAAGGCTACTACATGATTATACCCATCTTTTATTTAAATCAGATCTGTAATGTAAATATTTTCTGAAATCTAATTATGAACCATCTCTTTCAGGTCATTCCATAAGCTTTAGAAAGTATTAACTCCTAATTAAATAATCATTTATATCATTTAAAATATAATATAATCCAAATGAGGAGGCCTATAAATGAGAGTTCGTGCCAAAGTGCTAGTAACTTTTTCCGAATTTGTCACACCTTAATCACGTACGTTCGGTGTAATTGCTCAATTTTCCAGTTCCTTACTTGGAACTCGTCCAAGTGAGGCGATGACTTTAACTGTTATAATTACATTGTGAACTATATAACATTCAAATTAAGTAATTTGATAAGAAAGAACGCAGAGACAACTCTTCTCTTTTCTGTTCCGTCCAGTGCTGGACGTATGCCTCATCCATTTATCGCCACAAACATCAGTCCCCTCCCCCCCCCCCCACTGCCCACATTCAGTGGTCATTCGCAACTCTGATGGTTGGTGATAGACATCTGTCCATCTTCTGGGAGGCCTACCTACGCTGCGTCGACCTGTAAGCCATGGTGGCTTCCAAAACTCTTCGGCCCAATCGATGCGGCCCAGTAATGTGTATGACCCTTACCGTAACACATTTGCAAGTAACTATTATAAGCAGGAACTTATGTTTGTATGTTATATAATCATCGTTGATGAGTGTTCCATTCCGGACATTATTGGGCAATCCATGTTAGTAAAGAGTTGTTATATTGCAAATCAAGCTATCAGGTTATCATTATGTTCATCGTTACTACATGAATGTAAAAGAAAAAGAAAAATACGTTGGCCTGGTTTTAATGATAACAAGTTAATAAAAAAATTAAGACTTGTAACCCACAAAGCCCTATGTCTTAGGAAGGCAGAGATTACGAACTTTTTATTGGGCGTTGTCCTGGTACACCTCTCTCGCTTCTACATCCATGCGTCTACATACATGTTCCTGCGCTAGGAATATATGCTCTTGGCCAGTATGTTTATTTTGTTTTGGTCTTAATATGGATTATTAGAAGAAAAAATAATTTTATTATCAGATTGCGACTAGCGCCACCAAGAAGTAGTAGAAGAAAATGCAATAACAATAGACGGTTTACATAACGGGACCTTTGCGTGTTTTTAAACGCAGTGTAATCGATTATTTAAGCCGGAATTTTCCCTTATAACGCCATTTCCTATTCTATCATTCAGTAGCATGGCATATTTCTCAAAGTCCAAAGAATACAATGAATGGGAGTATTATAAGGATGGGAAGAAACAGAGTCTGTAAAGGGATCCAAGAAAATGATGTACTAAGGCCCAATTTAAAAGGCCCTTTGTTTTGTGAGAGCGAGGACTGCTTAAGGCATGATAGTGAAATAAATTCTGAAGAAACGCATTTTTTAAAAAAAGACTTAGTCATCAGCTACAATCCTACAGCAAATCCTGGAATGGCGGCCACGTATATATCGACGCAGCGTATGTAGGCACACAAGATGGATCGGTGATCTGCACAACGTGGGATCGATCTTTGTGGCGAAAAAGAGAGAGAGAGGAGAATCCAAGGTATGCGTAGACCTTAGATGTATGGATAGAGGTGAAGCGAAAGAGGTGTGCCAGAATCGCGACAAATGGAGATCCGATCTCTGCATACCCCTCTAGGTTACGGGTTAGGGAGTCGATTCAAATTTAAAGTGGCAGAACCCGCAACAATAACATCTGTTGCACGAATGGGCCGACTCGACGAAATGACCGGTGAAATACCACGACGTCACAGAAGACAGGCGTGAAGTAGTAGTATTCTGCGTTTCGTCTGATGAGTGACGTGCCGGAGGCCTAATTGTAGTCCTCTTCCCCCTCCTACCCTTTTTTAATAAGGAAAGGATGGGAAGTGGAAGAGGATTTGACGGATGAGGAGGGGATGGACAGGGAATAGAATTATCCTTTTTTCTGTTTGTCCCCTCCTTCGTCCATGAAGGTAGGCAACGCATCTGCAACTCATTAGCTTGTTGCGGATGCCTATGGGTAGCGGTACTTATTTCCAGGGGCCGCTTGCTCGTTTGCCACTTTGTAATATAAAAAAAAAAAAAAAAAAAATGCTATAACCTCACAGAAGACTTAACGTCTGTAAGTATGGATATGTTATACTTCTACGCTTCTTCTGATGAGTGTAGTGCCAGAGGCCCGGTGTCAGTCCTCATCCCTTTCCCATCATTTCCTGTAAAGGATAGAATGGGAAAGAGAAGAGGATAAGACATCCTCTGTATGTCTGTGGATGAATAGGAGCAGAAAATATCCTTTTTTCTGTCTATCCCTTCCTCTGTCCATTAAAGGATAGCAAGACATATTTGCTGCAACAACTCATTTGCTGGTTGCGAATGTCAACGGGAATTAGTTGCTCGTTTGCCACCTTCTTCTATATAAAAAAAACAATACGTGGACAACCCAGCAGTCAAGTCATATATTACAAGCGTAGAGTTTACCTTATTGACAAAAACCGGCGATATATACGAGTTATCGTATCGTTGGTAGTACTTTCAATACACTTTCAGTTTTTATAACATAAATATTCAAATGTTTTGCCAAGAACTTTTAAGTTTGTAATATTTGTGTAGTTGGAAAAATCCACAATTTTTGTCTTGAAGTCTAAGCAATGACTTTTCTTTGTACAGCAATAGTCTTAATTCCTTAGTTGCTATCACATTTATGACCTAAAAAGGGGGGTGCTGTCACTCCATTCCCGTTTTAAAAAAGTTTTTTTTTATTTTTACACTATATGTTTTAAATTTTTCTAAATCAAAGTTAAAATTCGATTTGTTTATGTAATACTATAAATAATTCTAATATTTGAAATAAATATCATGACAAAAGTGAATAAATAACAAAAAAACAACACTATAGGGGCTACGCCACCCCTGTGAAACCAATGAGGCGTATACGAAAGCCTTAAAAGTTTCCAGAATCGATATAATTGCTAAAAAATAGAGGTTATGTTACCTACCAAACTTAAACATACATCCTACTCCGTAAACGCGTGTTACAGAAAACTGGCATCTTGCCTCGTTATATTGTACAAGGAAGCATTATAGAGTTATTTTTTTGACTACTTACATCTGGTTCGGAGTGGTGATATCAGGTTAAATCCGGTTTACCCGATGTCAACCCGTCTGTAGAGTAACCTTACTAAATGTCACGTGGGACACTTATCACAAACACTGTATTGATATTATTCAGTTATTTCTCGCACGCTTTGTAATTATATTTCTAACCCCGTAGTAATATACGCTCGACGTCGCGGCGTCAATACGCGGACTGAGCGGCCATGACAGTTCTCGCCGGGGGTGGAATACGCATGCGCGTAGCGCGTACCTACCTTAAGGTCATTCCCCATTGTTCAAGAAAGGCTGGGGTAGAAAAATATCTCAAGAAGAAACTGGGAACCTTTCCAATTTCACAAAATTTGAAGACTTACTTAAAAAGGTCCCGCGTTTATATACTTACATGAAACTTAAAAGATTCTTTAATAGTGCTTTTATTTCTCATTTATTCCATAAACTATTGTGAAGTATTCCTTACAATGAATTAAATAAATATGTATTTATAACTTGTTTTAAAGCGGTAAAATTCGTAAATACCAAAAATATTTTCGAAAAACAACTTTTTTCACATTACCTTATAACACCTATATTATACAACTTATTTTCACGATTTCATCAAAATTACAACATTTCCGATACCATGTATGGTAAATAACGTTTGTTTGTTTACAAGATTATTACTCGCCGTGAAATAAGATATATATTATAAAATTTAATATTAGCTTAAAACGAAATGCGTAATATAAAAAAATTAATGTTAATACCATTTGTGATTACACACCACATACCATTACTACACCACGTTTCATTCGTCAATTAATAAAACCTTAAACTAACATACGAGTTAAAACTGTACGTCTTTCGTAATTTTTTCCAAATGTCAAACACCCTTTTACGTTTTATATATACCATTGACATCACAATTTACTTTGAAATCTATTCTGGGATTATTATTAGTATTTTTTTCTTCCTTTTTTAACTCAAGTAATCCCTTGTGGTAATTACAAATAATTTTCCACAGTGTAACCACACCTTTACTCGTAGGCTGGTAGTGACGCCCTCCCTCGTAAACCATAGTACACTACGGAAGTACTACACCAGAAGACGGATCAAATTTTGTCCTTTGACTACACGATCCCGGACTAGGATTAATAATGTCAGTAACAAATAACTAGGTAGCTAATATTTGTTTTATTACCCTCGTATGAAATGTATTATTCATCCTCCTCATCTGAGCATCATTGAGCCCCGCGGTTTTACACGTCATGCAATTTAATTGAGCCTACGATACGATATACCACCCTAAGCTGAACCCTAGATAGATCTGAGGTCAACTTACATTGAATTTCTTTTTATTAACTATCATCCCCTACTTTAAACTTTTACAGATTAATAAACACGGCGTAACAAATGAGTAAGCTAATCCAACTCTTCTCTCGGAGTAAAAGTTAAACCTGCCGGCTACCTAGCATAAGAACCGACTAAGGATGGAGTAGTGTCGTCTATGGCGGAACGTTGAGTAGCAAGTGATAGCAGATATTTATATGTAAATAGTAAATTTATTTACTTTAGTTAGGTACCTACAATCTGTCTGTTTAGACTGTGCGTTGTATTCATTTAAAGTCGTCAGTAGTTGATAGCAAACTGTCTGACATTTACATTGCCTACAGCGTTCTTCGGTCCCTTTCAACGCATCAATTTTATGCTTTTCTATACAACGTGAGCTGTCAAATTGTATTATGATGGCTGTCGACACGTGTGGCGCTCGTGACGTCATTTTAGTGATACTCAAATCATAGATCAATCAATCAATTCAATACGTGAAACGCCGTTTCACGACAACTACCTGTTGTCAAAGGTGTCGGAGAGCTAGATGAGGACGCCAGAGGGCCGATCTTTGTGGTGAATCAAGATCTACGCCCATCAGAGACTGTCTGTTAGCTGACGATGATGAATTGAAAACCGGCTTAGATTCTAATTCCTTGTCGAAAGATTTCAAGTAGAATTTACAGCCTTTTACGTAAATACGTCTTAAAACGTCGTAAAGCCGACATCAAGCTCTTTTATTCAAGTGAAAGGAATAGATATACCTTACCGCTTTCCACCGATAGACTCTTAAAGTAATTGTCATGTATAAAAATATTGTATGTAAAATAATCACACAGTGTTTACAAATCATTATTAGTAAATGAGGGTACGGCGCGTAACCGCCACTTCCATGCGGCAAACAACTCAGTACCAAGGGAACTCTTTGCAATATAAACATAAGGCCCTATAAGAAATTCATAATGTCATTCATGGTTAATACATCATATTGTTGGATATAATAGTTTAAAGTATGCATTGATTTTAAATTTATTTTTGAATTTCATGAGGCGACTATTACAAAAATTATGTCTTTATAAAAGAATAGATGAACGTTTGTGAGTATTGTATTTCGCCTTTAGTTGAAGTTACCTACAGAAACGCTAGCTTGGTTCAGTCCTTTGCTATCGGACGTATCGGTTCATTGAATAATAATAGATACGTTTGTAGTTTAAACAGGTTTTTAAAATTACCTCTTTTATATTTTTCCAAGCGTTATTTTTTTTTAATTCCTGACAGTATTTTATATATTTCAGCCCACTGCGATAAAGACGCAAATTCAACACCAACCATTATATCTGTGTACTTATATTTTGTAGCACATATAAATTATAATTTTTAAATCTAAATTTATTGTGTAACATATCAAGATGTTATCGCACAACCCGTCCCTTGAGATAAGGGCCGTTGAAGGGATGAATAATATACAGCTAGAATACATGTACATTTTGTGAAACATTTTAGCTTTTTATTTCATTTATACAATAGCTTATTGAAATTTTATCATTAAAATATTCTTAAAGTTCTATTAGTTATATTTAGTTATTTTTAAAACCAGTAGTAACTGTTGCTTGAATAGGCGAAGAAAGATGTCTGATGATGAGTGCGACAGCGCGTTCAAACATACTGATATCTACTGAATGGGCCTATTGAAGATCGCGGATCGGATCACACGCGATCCGATCAAAGTGTCTAATTTTCACGCGACCATCGACGCATCGTATAGATCGGACGATCGTCCAAACAATTGATCAGTATCCTGAATGACTTAATGGAGCTCGCGCAACCAACTGGAAAGTTGAAAATCAAATGCTTCTGTTGACATAAAAAAATATTTGTAAAAATACTCTCCTTGTTTCAGTACGTCGAAATACTGGTTTTAATATTCACCTCGCTGAATACTATTTACGATTAAATAATTATTGCCCGACCAGCAAAGGGTACGCGTGCTCCAAAATGCACACGATTTGCTATCGCGCGGCCATGGAACTAAGAAACGGCATCGAATCATCGGCCAAGCAATGGCGAGGAATCGACGATGGTGCTTTAGTACCCTAGTAATTTTAATTGAACAAGAGTAACAATAAAAACATAACAATTGCGACATTCATTTCAAAAGTTTCGCTTCCGGTTCCGGTGGAGCTACGAACTGTTTGCGATTAATTAGCGAGCTTGTTCATTGTCCGAGAGTAAACGTGGAATTCAACCAACTATATAACGTTATGCCGAAGAAACTTTTAACTGTAGCAAGCATACTTAGCATTTGAACAAAAACCAACTAAACGTGCTGTCTTCTGTCACAAACATTATATATGCTTATTTTATACAGCGAACACTTATTTAATTGGAACCAAAACGACAGATAGAAAAAACGCAGACTTGCGATAGGTATGCTTTCATAGTTCTGACATGTTCAAGGAATGAGTGATATAGGGAACGTCCTAGACGAATAAGGAATGGTAAATAATGTCGATATATATCTTGTATGAACTTATCCATTAATGCAGAAGTGAGATAGATGCCCGTAATATTTGCATAATCCTATTGCAAAATTAAACGCATGCTGTGGAAGGCATTGGGGAAGGAATGATATGTCCAGGAATAATGTGCTACACCCTGACGATGACGATAAGATAATTGTATCCAAGTTTCTACTGAATCTATCTACACTGTCTATCGCGGCTAAACTTTTACAATAGGCAATGTTAAGTATGAACTCATTACATTTGTTGGCGACTTCGGGATATCGGCGCGGCTTAAGAAGCGCTGTGAACTTTCCCCTTTTGTTTCCACACAATCTGACGCGTTTTAGAACTTTTATCCAGCAGTAGTCTATCTACGCTAGACTGTACACTTTGACAACTTCAGCTCTTGTTACTTCTTCGAATGACATAATTTATTAGTTCAGATGTTACTTCTTTTACTTTGGTTTTCTCACCGAGGATTAAAGATCATAAGTAGTTTCATAATAAATGTTAATTGTAACTCATTTATTGATTCCTTCATTCGTTCGTTCATACAAACTATTGTCGGTTCCGCATTCGTATCTCATTTTCCACGCTGGGTACTTTTGTAACTGATTTTCGGTTGAGACGTTACGGAGTTAAAGCGCAAAACACGCAAGCGCAAATCAAATTGAGCCATGATGGCTTAGTAACCCCTCACCACATCGTGTTACAAGTTTCATGCTATCATATAGCGTGGCGGCGGTCTGACCCGCCGAATTAGACGTTCACATCAAAAAGTTAAGTAGAGACGCAATGGAAGTCGTTATACTACACAGAGAAGTGTATAAGAAGAAGTGAAGAGAGGAGTGGAAAGGCGTAATCAAAAAGATATATTGAAACAAACCTGAGTCACTTTATACAAGAATTTATAGTACTATGCATATTGCATACTAATAATGAAGCCAGCAGCCGTAATCCTAGATTACAGCGCTGAATGAGGTATTAACGCCCGGTCTAGACGCAGGCCGGATAAAACTTTGCCGTACGCGACAGATTGTACGGAGACAAAGGACTCATTGTCGGCTCATTCTCTAAGACATGCTGATAACGAATAAAGACGCGCGTAGCTCTATATTATTCTTCTTTGGCAGAGATCTACTGATATTGTACACAAAATAAAGCAAAATATATTCGTGTTTATCAAAATCAAAAGACGAGAAATGACCTACTCAGTTAACAAATATTATCGCTTTGAACTTGCGTTAACAATTTTATGTTGCAACTATATTAGCGATAAATTCAGAAATATTTATTGCTATTTAAATGTAACAGGCGCTTAGTGCAAATCACAAGTGATTTTTCACATCGTCTGAATAAGGTAACAAGGTCAAATATTAATTTACGACGCTGAGAGATCCCAGTGACATTTTTACTATCTCAATTACTGGTTCTAACTACCAAATAAAGGTCTGCATTCGCACACATGTTCATACAAAACACGTACATATACATAAACAATTAAACTAGGTCCCATTGCAAATTATTAAAAAAAACGATTGCAAAATGTATTACAAGCAATGGAACCAAATGCATTGCAAAAGATCCCTTCATAAAGGCCCGTAGCATCATTGAGTTCGCTCACTGACGCTTCAAATCAAGAACATAAATACCGCACTCGCGTCAAGCGCGTTGCATTGCTTTGTGCAAGTCTTCAGCACCTCATGGCACTTATTCGCACCTATATTGCACTGTTTCAAATAGAAGTCGCGTTTCAAAAAAGCGTGACTTTATGCTACATTAAAATAGTATAACAATAATACATTTTATAGGACTATTTTTAGTTAACTTTATGGCTCCACATTTAAAAAGATTAGGATTGGAACAATAACTCTACGCCAACGTTCTAAATGTTTTTTTGTTTGTCATCTGTCCGTTATTTACAAAATTGCAACGTAAGATTCGGTTACATAAATACATAACAAGCTAATAAGACCATGGTTCAAAACTGTAATTTATCACCAATACAAGTTATTTTTATTTTTCACATGTTTAATACATGCAGCGTTCCATCCAGCACATGAGCGGCCTTGTGTAATGTCATAGACTCGTCATTACCTCGTATAATGCACAGCCACTTTACTCCACTCGCGCGGGTTAAAATTTAATGCAAGCATTTAAGTGCAGACCTAAGTGTTCAGAAGCAGAGATTAAGTTCCTACTTTTAGTGTTTTATAGTACTTTTCTAGTCTTTAGAGCAAGAAATTGATTTGACCAAACTTAATCCAAATTAAGTAAAGTGTATGTAATCAAATTCATAGCATACGCCTCGTACGTACAGACATTACCATCTTTACTATACACACACGAGGCCCGCGCACCCAAGGGTCCCCATAAGACCGATATATTCCCTTGTACATACACAATAATTCCCAACATGGCCCAACATTGCAATATGCCTTAGGGCCCTGCAATAGGCTAAGACAGCCCTACTTGTAGATATAATAATAATAGACTTTTTTTTCTTTTTTTTGACGATTCTTGATTGATTTCACGATTTGTGAGATGATTATTAGATAAAACTCTAATATACTGAAGTCTGAAGCCTTTACATTAATTATCATTGTTGTTCTTTCAAATGAATTTCAACAAACGCCACATTCAAACTAATAAGTTTTCAATAAAGTACCTTTAAATTATTACACATAACAGTTCCGTGTTCGGCCGCAATATCCAGTGTGGCCGCACCTTTATCGCGGTCATCCTTGACCGTTAAGTTCCACTAGCCACTATTATCTCTTAACGAAATTAACTTAATGCAACCAATAAATCTACGCGTGCACTCGTATAGCGAGGGCGTTGAACTTCGCGTGTTTCTAAGTGCAATAAATTCTTCCTTTATACAAGACCCCTTATTTATTTCTGCACCCCTGGTAGATTAGCACTTCCCCATATTGAAAATATACCGGATAGGCAATTTTTATAAGAATTCAGTCCGGAGCGTTTCTCATTTCCAATAGGAAACATTTATTGTGATGAGTAATGGTATTCATTATTCTTAATAATTGACTACAATATCATTCTATTGATTCCTACAAATGTTTGCAAAAGTATGAATGTAGAAATAATAAACGGGTCAGTTGGCGTGGTTTGTAAGATACTTACTTTTCACGCCGTAGGTCGTGGGTTCGATTCCCACCCAGGACAGACATTTGTGTGCATGAACATGTCTGTTTGTCCTGAGTCTGGGTGTAATTATCTATTTAAGTATGTATTTACAAAATAAAAAATAGTATATGTAGTATATCAGTTACACAGAGGCCTTCTCTCCGACAGAGGGAGGGGCCGTAATCCACCACGCTGGGCCAGTGCGGGTTAGTGGATGTCATATGTCTTCGAATTTGGTGGTTCTAAGACATGCCGGATTCCTCACGATGTTTTTCTTTACCATTCGCTTAACTGTCAATTACAAGCAAATCTTTCTTCGTTAGAAAAATTTAAGAAAATAGAGAGAATTAAGTGATGATTAAATAAAAACAAAATGGTGCTTAATCAAATTAATTTAAACTTGGAGTTTTCATCTACTTGCAATAAGACAAACTTTTCAAACCTATCAGAAGTAAGCCTCAGCAGTATCTTTTTTTTTATAAGAGAAGGGGGCAAACGAGCGGCGGGAACACCCAGGTGATCAACGACGCCCATGGACACCCGCAACACCAGAGGAACTGCAGATGCGTTGCCGGCCTTTTAGAAAAAGAAAGGCTCGCTTCTTGAAGGACCCCAAGTCGTACTGGTTTGGAAATACCGCCGAGGATAGACCATTCCACAACGCGGCTGAGCGTGGCAGGAAATGTCGAGAGAACCGCACTGTGGAGGAATGCCAGCCATCCAGATGGTGTGGATGGTACCTGGCGGTCTGTCGTGTCGTACGATGACGAAACTCGGCGGCAGGAATCTATACCTAGTGTCACTGAAAAATGGAATTGTAATGCGGTTACTTTAAAATTCGTAAATTCCAACAACCTTTTCCAATTTCGCTTCACTTTATATCACGATTTCCACAATTACAATGAAAGTCCAAAAAGTGTAATGGCGGCCATGTATGTAAATGACGTTTGTTTATAAAAATTCTATCTTGCTGTAAATCAAGTTATAGCGTCAAATTCTCCAAATTTCTCTAGACTATTAAATAGTACTTATGCATTATAAATCAATTCCCAAGTCACTAAGTAACCCGGCATCTACGCAAACCGTTTGATCGATACTCAACGGTGGCGTAGACCTCGTGATATACGAATATATCTCCGACATATTTTTTAATAAATTAACTCGCATTTAACTTAAAAGCAATCAATCATGGTCGGCCAGACGAAACACAAAGTCAAACAGTGCTCCGTTTATTTTGGCCATCCGTTTCAGTTTTGGAAAGTGAGTTTCATAATGTTATTTTGTTTGTTCGTTGGCCGTTTTATGTTTGTTCAAAATGGTCGGTGTTTGTGAATTTATTTCAATTCGACGTGCGGTTTGTGTTAACAGTTTAACTAATTAAACTATTTTGTGCTGTAGTTTTGGTTGCCGCAATTGCCCGATTTAACCACAAAGCGTTGTAAATTTGTTAATGTAAACGAGAAGTCATTGAATCATGACAAAGTTTTGATGACCATAGTTCAAATGATTGATGACTTTATGAACACAGTCCGTAAAGTTTGGATTTATGGTTGCGAATATTAGAAGAGGTTATAAATCAGCGAACTAAAGACCGAAAAAGGATTGTAAATGGATATTACTGATTGCAATAAATATCCGGCGGTGTACACAATACTTGTTTCCGTCAATGAAGCTTATTATGAGTTATTTTGATAATGGCTTTTGTAATTCGTCAAATTAAAATTTTAGAAATATATCTTATGATCATATTAGTGAATCTAAACCATCCCAATGCCCACTCCAACGCATATAAGAAGTTTGAAGGGAATCGTTTTAGGAGTTCAGTCTTTACACTTATATAATGTAAAAGTACTTACTTTCTCATACAAGTTTTAAAATAAACAAACTTTATATGATGTGTGATGACCACCGTCATCAATATCCGCAACAATCTTTAAAGATAGGGATATGTCGTCAGCCTTTTAAAAGGGGTAAAAGTGGGTAGGTGCAGTTGTACCTACTCTACTAGTTACTCGAACCTACTACCACAGCTTAACAATCAGATATGATCAGATATGATTTTAAACTGTACTACTAATAACCGTGGGTTCGCACTAAAGAAAACACATAAAACGTGTTTTTGTCTCTCTCTCTAATTGAGATGATGTTATGTAATATGTTTTATGTAAAAGTTTCGGTAGTGCGAGCTCTCGGTAATATGATGACAGTATACTCACACTTCCAGTTACGACAGCATTGCGATATCACCACTTCTATAAATGTTGAAGACATGAAGAAATTATCAGATATAGTCGACTACGATACTATCCATCTACAGAAGTAAGTAAATGTATATCTGACATTATCATTGTGCTAATACATAATTGACATACCTATATTTACAAGTTTAAAATATTATATGCCCCCGTTTCCTGAAAATTTCGTTAATTTTTATTCAACAAGCTAAATGTCATGTTACATCGATTTCAGTTTTTCTTAAAGAAAAGTTGATGGTTTAGCTTCTTACAACTCAAATGACATTTGTTCGGACATTTGACAGCTAGTAAGCTAATTTTTCCGTTAATCAGCCTTACAGAAATCTAGCGATACAGAGGAGTATTTACCACCATAGACATGTAGGTATAACAATCCTAGTAACAATATATTTAGCACTAAAATGTACTATTTTCTAAAGTACGTTGTAGTACTTCATGTTGTTAGCAGGAAGTCTCAAAAGAGCGCGAGGCTGCAGCCCATTTGCGTTGATCTGTTGATCTTAAGGTCCGCATCCACCGTCTAAGATGCTCTTCGTGAAGCCGAAGCTATGACGTTAGGACGAAATGGTACACCATCATAACAATGAGCTTTAACGTTATCGATTGCTACAGTGATGTTGCATTCCATGCATCCATCCATCCATGCAACCGTCGAATAAAATTTTTCGAAAAAGAGAAACAAATGCATGCGAAGCCGCAGATAACAGCTAGTACTAATAATATTATTTATTACGTTTGTATGTAATAATATATATAAACCTAATAAATTAAAGAAACAGAGTTGTTTTACATAATATATCTATTATTTATTACAGAGCCATAGTGAATCGAGTTGAAGAGAGAGTAAGAGAAAAGTTAACACAAGAAGAAACACGTTTATGACAGAGACGAGAAAAACTAAAACTTCTACTAGAACGAGAAGAAGAATCTTTGCTACAAGAGCTAACAAGAAAACAATCATTAGCAGATTGTGATTATTGCAAAGAAAGAAAAAGTAAATTGGAAAAATACGAAGAAGAAATAGAAAAGGAAAAGGTTATAGCATGTAAAAAGGCATTAGAAAGAGAAAAAATGTAAGTATGCTCATTAATATAATATACGAGCTGGCCCGGCAAACTTCGCTCCGCCATATAATCAATAGATGGTTCACTATTTTGGCTATAATGGCTTAGACATAAAAGATTTTTGTAGGACTATTTACGGTAAATATTTTCATGATACATATCCTTTATGTTTACTTGTTACAGTGCAAACGGTATGCGGTGCTCTAGGGTGGACAACATACAGTTGCGAGCAATGCAGAAGCTACAAATGGATGAGAAGAAGTATATAGAAAAAGAAGCAGAAGAAATAGAAAACATTTGGCACCAAGTTCTACTAAGCGACGTTCAAAGAAAGGTAACACAGACATATGTGAGAAATAGACAAATTAGTAGAAATTTTGTTTGACTGTTAAGATTATCAAATACAAATCATTAATATTAGAAACAAATGTGTAACCTAATGTCCTGAATTGTTTAGAGATGTCTATCCAATGGGGGATAATTAATTATTTTCGCAAATTCTAGGAAGAGAACGAAAGAAAAGTAGCGATGAGATTAAAAGAAGAAATGCGTGAACGCAGAAGAGCGTACGATGAACAGATATCTAGTGCAAATAGAGAGCGGCGGGAAACTTTCCAGAAGGAAAGAGAACATGAGAACAGGAGGCTAGAAAAGATGAAGCAGAAGATGGAACAAGAATATTATAATGGTACAATAATTTAACTATGTATGGCTAGGGAATGTTGTGGTTGAAATTGAGGAAGGTGTTGTTAGGAAAAAACGACACTTAAGTCACAAAAGTAAGCATTAACTGTTTCTTAGACTTACTTTTGTGACTTAATCAGAGTGTAGGAGAGTAGTCGATCAGATTGGTCACTAATTTTATGTAACCCATATTGAATTTTTTTCTCTGTTGTAGCTATAAAACAAAAGAAAGAACAGCAAATGGCTAACAGATTGAACTTTATAAAGGGCCATGAGTTAAAAGTGTTACAACAAAGAATTGAAAATCAAGAAGAAAGGGCAATTGATTTAAATACCATACGAATGGCAGAAGAAGGTTTAAGGAAAGAGAAGCAAGAAAAGATAAAACAGATGGTAAGCCCATTACAACCAGCAATAGTTATTTACAAAAAGACAATACACCCGTTTGTACGACTATTATACACGAAGAATACGAATCGAATGACACCGCTACAGGCTACGGGATACAGATAGATTCACAATTGAAAGGACATGCATACATACACACATACTCGCGAAAAACATTATTCTATTGTCAGTCGAGCAATAAATATATATTTTTATTAAAACTCCCGATATTGTTTGTAAACTTTCTTTTAAATTATTTGGGCTAATTTAATTTTACATGCTATTTTTTATATTATTCATCTATGTTTATAACTCTTATGTACGTGTATGTTATTTGTAGCGTAAATACTTCTGCATTTCTTCTATATTGCTCTACCGTTACCGAGAGGTGTCTTCTGTAAATAGAAAGAAGAAGTAGTAGATGTTAAGAATACTGGGCTTTAGGACACTTCACTCTATAGAACTTGCGTCGAAGTGTACTAAATACATTTATACTTCGCAAACAAAACAACAATTTAATTCTGCTGTAACAACACTGTATAGCGGTCTATATTTCAGAGATATTTACAAGAACAAAGTTCCATATTCGTTGACCATCATCATCGAGAAAGAAGAATGGCAACTGAATTGGAACAAGAAGCTGACAGAATATTACGCGATATGAAAACGGTAGAAGACAACAGAAATGAAGAACAAAAAAGACAAGAAGATTTAGATAACAAAAACAAAAAGGAAGTAAGTATAATATTTTTGTATAAAAGTACTCAACGCCAAAACGGATCGATCGGTATTAATCCGTACCCAGCCCGAAGAAAAATAACTTAAACTACAAAAAACCGAATTATATTAGCGAAAATCCTAAATAACTGAGGAAACACTTATAGGGTCGGGAATAAAGCGAATCGAGAACCTAATCCTTTCTTTATGTCGGTTACTAACACGTTACTCGTTCATTTTAAACCAATGGAATGGTTGTAGGATAATAAAAAGTATAAATATAATTCTTATGTGAGTATACAATTAAGTTTCAGTAACATAGTAATTTCGCACGTATACACAAAATATATTTGTGGTATACGAGCCGATTCGAAGGAATTTTAACCCCTTCACAATCTTGGATCCTCCGCTGCTGTAGACCTGTCGCAATAGTAAGTAAAATACATAAATCTCGTGTTAATGATATTAGCTATGTGATATATGGTATTAAATTTGCTCATAAACTTTGCAAATTTAGGTCGATGCTTCTAGCGGCATCGCGTTAACTAGAAAATGTATATATACCTCTTATATTTTGCGTAACATCAGCACACTCATTATAAGAGGTCGTGGAGAGCTAGCCTGCGGAAATTTGCATGTGACTTTTTAGATCTGAGGTCAACTTACATTGGAATAATAATAAACTATTTCTACATACAAACTTTCATCCCTAGTTTACTCATTTACGGGATTACTATATCAGAAATCTTAGCTTAGGCTGTACGTTGATATATCAATCAGTCAATTTCTTCCTTTATATAGACATACCTCAAGACTCTGACCTTGAGGGTTAGGCAGAGATTATAATTCATTTGGTATGGTTCTAGCACAACTCTCGCATCTACATCATTGGTCTAGGATTTTTCACCAACACTGCAAATCATTTTCGCAATCAAAATATGCCTTGTCTTATAAAATAAATAAATAAATATGCACTCCGCCCGTAACCCAGAGGGGTAGGCAGAGATAATGGATTTCCATTTGACGCGATCCTGGCATACCTCTGTCGCTTCTTCTGCATCCATACATCTACACATACATGCTCGTCGATTACGGGTACTCCTTATATCGCCCTTCTTTAGTATATCATTAATCTGGTCGATATAAGTTCTCCTTGGGCGTCTTGTCTTATCTCCGTTTATCCCTTTTTATAAGATGCCTGAACCACCTAACCTCTCTCAATGTTAGTCATAACGTTCTCTTTTAAGCTACACTTTCCTTTCCAATGCTACATTATGTTCTATCATGTAAATAGTTTTTACTAAATTTTCAGATAGCTCTACAGGAATACATGCGACATTTGGAAAGCGTAAATAAACAAACTTTAGAAGCAAAGCAAGAAAGAAATGAACAAATGGAGAACGTTAAAAGAACTGCGTACACAGAGTTACAGAGAAAACTAAACAGCGCGAACGAAGAACTAAAAAAACAATTAGAGTACAGACAGTGCCTCACGGAGCAGATAAAATATAATCATATGGTTTTGGTAAGCTTCATCATCGGCGTATATCAATCCACTCTTCGACATAGACCTTTCCATTCCCCACCTGGAGCCACTTGCTCAAAAGATGTGCCTTCAACTTCACTTTAGTTCTTCCGCCTTTGTCTTTGTGTAGCTATCCATTGACTGGTATATTTATGGACTATTCGTCTTTTTAGCAAACAAAATTGAAAGATATTGAAAATAAACAACATCCTTTTACGAAAAAAGCTATTATGTTCAAAGATGCCATGAGGAGCAGAGTTAACACACTTTCAGCCGGAGAAAGGTAATATAACTACAATAATTTCGAAACCTCGTACTCGTAGAACAATGTCTTCAAATATTATTGAATTTATACTGCAATAAAAATTTTGGATTCGCTTTAAGATTAGTCAGCAAAAAATAAGTTAAGGTTTTTTCTCTTTTGACTTTGCAAATATTGTTATGGCCCAAATGCCATGAGCCCGTGTAAGGAGTTGAAATAGGGGATCAAAGATTGTATAGAAATATGAAGGTTTATGTGAATGTTTCATAAATTTGCGACAGGAGATAAAATATTAGAGAAGAATTAAAGTAGATAGTGTTGTTGTGTTGTATAGAAGTTACGCTATGATTACAAAATGTGTAACTGAAATTACCGCAAGTAATAATGAATGCTGCCCTGTACCCATCTTTTCAAATACTACATATATTTTTTAAACTAGATAAAATGATAATCACAATCTCGTCATTACAAACTATATTTAGGTTAAGGAAATTATCGGGCATGAAGAAATACTTACTTAAATGTTTGCTGCTTTTAAAGAAATCCTCGCGGCCTTGACTCACACTTTTTGCACACAACAACACTAATATTTTTCCACATTATCACTTCAAATGTTTAATGAGTCAATAAAGAGTATAGACACAGTATTTCGATGACTAAACAGAAGTTATATTTCAAACAATTAACTACGCAATAACGCAATTCAAATGAAGCGGGCTCGCGACGCTACCAATTGGTTGATTCCAGAACGTACAAACCAGTGACCGTATAACTAAACTAACTATATCATTCACTGTGCTATTGCCAATCGTAAAGGTAAAATTCAAACAATTATATCAATCTGTAAATCTTTAGATATAGATTTTTTATGGCTCCAAAAGTCGTAATCTGTAACTGCTCACTCATTTTTAAGCCTTATTTAATTTAGCCGCATAATGTCCAACATTATAAACACGTAAGTATTGAAAAACAATATGGCGAACAGTGAACATCGTAAATACTACTTAATTGATTGTCAAAAACCTAATGCAATCAAAATTTGTATAACGTACTGCGATTGACAGTCTAACTATTCAAAATCATTGCAGACATAGTTTTAGTCAAAGGGAGATTATTAAATTGAATTTTATGTTTTAATTTCAGCACTAATCCGGTTCATCCATTTAGAAAAGTGATACAAAAGCATCAGAAGTACGGGCAACCATTGCTACCGCAGATAATAAGATAATAAATCTTATTGGATGTTACGTGTGTGTTAAAATAAATAAAAAATAAGACTATCATGACTGATTTTCAATAATATACACTTTCCTTTTTAAAGTCACACCTTCGATCAACAACATAAATAATTAAGTGTACCTACGAACTACGAACCGTTTTTTTTTCTTTATTTTGACGTAAGAACATCGTTATTGATACAAAACAGAAGAGCTGTGATATATTTAATATTTGATTTGTATATTTAATAATTTTGTAACTTAGTAAATTTATATTTGAATTATTGGTCTTGATCATTTTAATGTATAACAGTATAACAATAAACCTCAAGCTATCTTTAAATGCATAGTTGTTAGTTAAAAGAAATATATTTATTGTATTTTGCGTTAGTAAATCGAAGTTTTTACTATTATTTAAATTACTGTTAGCACTGATATTAAGAATCAGTTATTAATTTTAAGCATACGTTGCTGATGAAGTTATTTTTTTAAATAATAATCACACGATACGTACAAACTGTCTTTGAAAACTACATGGATAAACGACAAAAAAAGAAATATATAGCTGATAATTAAAACTATCTGAACAGTATAAATTCTATCTCTTTTCCTCTTTTCAATAGTACAAACATTATGGTTTAGGGAAAAGAACAGGTGACAAAATTATTTTTTATTACCGACCAAAGAGGCGTGTACGAATGCGTTAGAAATTGTTTTAGGCATTGCGATTAAAATAACGAATATAACTGCGTTTGTTTCCTGCAAATTCAAATTTGCTTTTGCTAATTCGTTGTTCGTTTTTAAATCATATATTATACCGCTTTTATTTGTGGCAGTTTAATTTGATTGAAATTAGGGTCCTTTTCTAAATTGATTTTTTCTTTATTAACAGTAATCTTAATTTTTGTAACAATTATCTACTGATTTTTAATTAAGTAATACATGTACTTTGGAATATAATTTTTGTGTTGTTGTGTTCATAAAAGTTAAAAATGTTCATAGTCAGAGATTTAAGGCTATATATACAAAGAAATAAGGGCTGATCTTATTTTCTGATCTTTTCAGTCGATAGGAGAATGTTGCTCCGCCTCAAAAGCATTACGAAAGATGGCGCTCAGAACTAGATAATTTATTGAATGTTAAAGAGTTATTATTAGTTGTGCTAAATAGCCGTTTTTTAAACCATGACAAGAACTAAATATTGGCTATCTTATTGATGAAGTTGCGCGTAAAATATCTTGTGGGGGTAAACGTTGCATTGCATTTGCGAATAAGATTTTGGTGATGATTCTCTAAAGAAGTCTTAACAGTTTAGTAAAATACAGAATACAAGAAATATGGAGGAGAAAACGAAATACTCCAGTGAATATTTAGAACAATGTTCTTACAGAGCGTTGCAACAAATTGCCAAATCCTTGTGTTTGCCATGCATCTTTAAAGTAAGTGGAATTGCTTCTTACATTAGGAACACTCAAGTTAGCGTCTTTCTAATAACTAAAAATGTTAAATGCCCAAAATAAAACACTTTATCATGTTGAGTTACAATAATATTATTTTTTGTTTTGACGAATATCTGTGCATCTTGTAAGCGCTCGGAATAGTGCGTAAAAGGCTTTCTGAGACCTCACTCACCTTACCCTCATTAAAGACAAAGCGAATATGCAATTTGCGTAAAAGTCATGTCTTTTTAAATATATATACAACATACCTAGTATTTTTTGACGCGGAAATTAGATTTTAATTAGAATGCACACTATATGCATCTATTGTGCAGTAAAGAACCTCGATCATCGTACCTAATAATCCTTTTCTACTCTTAAGATTTTTAGTTTAATGATTGGTACCTATAATATTTAAACAGAAAATGTATTCAATCCTTTATTTTTATAATCAATCATGCACTAGTCAATTGCTTCTAAGTCATTAAAATGGTTTCATGTGAAATAAATGTAGTATAGTATAGTATAAAAATAAAATAATTTGTAATATGACCATGAAATTAAGAAATAGCAAGAGTTTTTGTTTGCTTATTAAAGTTACAAATTTATTTAAAATTAGATAGTACCTTGAGACTTGCTCATTATTTCTTTTTTAATCAATCAAATACTTAATAAATAATTAATTTATTAGCTTATTAATAATATTAAGTACTTTCCATCATGTGCTTATAATTTTTCAGAGAATATATTTAATAGAATTAATCCTTGCCAAATATGTAAAAAATGAGAAAGAATTGAGGGAAAGGATTAATTTCATTCGATTGGAACGTACACATCATTCTTCACGAAGGAAGACCACTTCAGAAAGTTCATATTTTACGGTAAATTTAAATGTTACATTTATACATATTTTATAAAATATAGCAACATGTTATGGTAACACCGTGTAAACCAGTAGTGTTCAATAGTCATACAATCTTCTGAAATAAGTCATTTTAATGCAAAAATAAGGACAAGGAGCATTTAAATAAATGATCTTGTTCCACAACAAATTTCTGTTAAATTAATTGACTTCAATATGTTATAGATAAACAATAAAAAAATATATATTATAACAAAGTGTAGTAAAATTTATTTTAAATATGGCTATAAATCTACTTCTCACTGCTTTGGAGCTTTGAAAATTTAAACCAATATGTGTACCATATTTTTCTAATTATAACTGCCAAAAGTTTTTTAAGATACAAAACATTTGTGATGCAGTTCACCTGTTACCTAAGTACCTTTACTAGCACTTACTAGGGTTTCAGATCAGTTACTAGCTTTGTAGAGTAGTGTTACATGAGAAAAATAAAAAAAAGATAGTTTATAGGATGGGGTCCTATAAACAATCCTTTTTTCTTTCCCCTAACAAAATGCAGAATTATAAATACTGCTCTCTCATTCTTTTGTTTTGTTCTTATCATTCTTTTTAATATATAAGGTGGCAAATGAGTAAGCAGCACCAAACAGTAAGTACCGCTATCCATAGGCATCTGCAACAAGCTAATGAGTTGCAGATGTGCACCTGTTGTATTTTGACTTTGTATAGTTGAGTCTATTTATGCATTTAACACCTGGTGCTTAACCCTTTCACTGCTTAGACACCTTTGCTACTTTTTTTGTTATTTTCCCAAGATATAAAAAATGATATTTCTATTAAAATGATGGTGGATAAAGTATTGACAAGGATGAATTTCAATTTTAGGATAAAAACACAAGAGGGATGCTATCCCCACCTATAACTAGTACACCAAAACGGATTTATGTGCCAAGACGTTCCAGCCCACGTTTTAAAAATTTATTTATCAAATATAGACCAAAAACTCTTATCCGTAGAAGCACCTCACCACCTAAAACATATTTCTCACCAAAGATGGATAATAAAAAGGAGAGAGTACCAAAGAAAAGGAATGAGAACATTATAAATTATGAAAGCAATGAATCACTCAACAATAATAATTGTGCAAACAACGATGTCACCCCTAAAGGCCTTCTCAAGGAATATGATTTTGAAGAAGAAAAAGGTGTAGTCAATGTTTGCGAAGTGGTAAGAAACATTTTGTTCTTTTTAATATTAAATAGCACTTGACCACATTATTGGTCGAAAGGTGGTATGAGGTATAAATAAAACAGGGACACATGCTTGTAGCCCATAGATAGAGATCACGGATTTTCATTGGCCATGGAATCTCTCTTGCTTCCTCTTATTCATACATCTACAGAGATGTGCTGGCCGTTTATGGAAATTTTTATTGTATGATACCACCTTTTCTTTTTGCAGTATAGTCAGTATATATGTTCGCCTTGGATGACCCCTACCTCTACCTCTCACTTTGGCAACATCTTTTTTTCTGTCATGGTTCTTTCCTTCTTTCAACATGCCATGTTTGGGTATAAAATTAATGTAGATTTATGTTCAAAATATGATGATGGTGTATGACATAACAAAAATTGTTCTTGTATATGATCTAGTATGCATGTGCAGCTAGGGTCAGGCACTAGTAATTGTTTCGTTTTAACATCAATTTTTAGATACCTCCTCCAGTAAATTCAAAAACAAAAAACCAAATCTATTCCTCAACCAGTACTCCAGGTTCACATTCACGTGAGGGACATATCAAGAATGTATCAGGAATGTGTGAAGCGTTGCATTCAGGTGTTAAGGAAGAAGAAGAATATCCCACCAAAACAAAATCCGAAGCAAACAATGACGAGGGCAGTTCAAACATTGAAAATTTAACACAACCAAGGGACGAAAACAATAATGTAGACAGTCTGCAGCAAACGCAACCAAACATCAAGGACCAGATAAAAACTGAAAATGATAAGGCTGGTAAGGAGCATGATATTAATACAAACAATAGTTTACCGAAATTTGCCGACGCATTTGCAAGCATTTGCAGTTTGCCATGGGTAGCCCAGATGCAAGCGAACAATGAATATCAAGACGGTAAGTATTCCGAAATTATGCCTCAATACCCAGTCCATTCCTCAGTCCTTCGAAATGCCTTCAACTCAGTTTTATTTGTTATGTAAGGAAGACATCATTTGTTAATCCGTTAAGAAGTTTTTAGTAGGCAATTTCTTTCTCTCCCCTCCATTACCGCCTTTCTGTTGTTTCATCGCCATTCCTTACAGGACACCTTGCATTAAATTCTGATTGGATTGCATTAAATTATTTTTTTTCATGGAACTAGAGTTGAATTTAATTTGTAATATTTGCCGGGTTTTGAGGTGATTGTGTATTATAAAATAATTGTGTGTTTAATAAAATAATTGTGTTTTCAGTTGAAGAGACAAACGTAAATAACAGCCAAGAATCCATTTTCGACTTCCCAGATCAGTTTGGATTTCAAAATAGTTACGCCAATACCGAAGGTAGATCAAAAAAAAATAATTATAATTCCTATTTTACAAGTTTTGATTTGTCTATTATCTGATTATTACTTTTTATGTTTGTGATTATGGCATTTGTCAATTTAAGCTTCCCCTTGAAGGTACAAGTCCGACACGAGCTGCGGTCTGCAGCGGCTGGCGGCATTGCGATCTGCGACTGCAAACGACACGTTTTTATAATAATTCCGGAGCAGGGTGACATTGCAGCGTGAGGCCGCTGCCCGCAGTGCTGACACACCGCCCCAGTGAATATAAACGGCGGAGACCGGCGACCGCAGGAACCAATGCGGTCGAGTGCAACTCTAAGCTAAAACCATCGCCTGCGAGTGCAGACTGCAGCTCATCTCGGACTTATTATAGCTTGATTCTGCTAACGCAATCGTGTCAATAATTTAGCAACTGTTTTCTGTTGATTTGAAGTTTTTCTATCATATTGTGTGTAGATTTGACATTAGTACGCAACATTACACCGTGTTCACACTGCTGAAAAAATACATTTTTATAACGAATAAACTAGCGCTTGATCGCAATCTCACCGGATATTAGTGGTGACTTGTCGAAAGATACAATACACTAGTTTAGCAACAGTCTATTCAAGGGACTTGTTTCAATCCTTTGCCGAAGATGGGGAAATTAATTAACATAAATGTTGTTATCTCTCTCTTTCTCTGTGAAAAAATTGAGATGAGAATATGTTGAATATATATGAACAGTGGTAGTGCCCGCAACAACAACATCTGTTGCCGAATTGGCCGGCTCGACCGGTGAAATACCACGACCTCACAGAAAACAGGCGTGAATAGAAGTACTCTGCGTTTCGTCTGATGAGTGAGATGCCGGAAGCCTAATTTCAGTCCTCTTCCCCTTCCCAGCCTATCCTCATAAGGATAGGACGGGAAAGTGAAGAGGATTGGACGAGGAGGAGGTTAGCAGGAAAGGGAAATGTCCTTTTTCCTGTCTGTGCCCTCCTTTGTCCATTAAAGGTAGGCAACGCATCTGCAATACATTTGCCTGTTGCGGATGTCTATGGGCAGCGCTCACTTAACATCAGGTGATCCGTTTGCTCGTTTGCCACCTTATCATATAAAAAAAATGTTTTGAATGTTTTCAGCAGTGTGAACTCACGGTGACACAACCATTGAAGGTATATACACCTTTGCACTTGCAAAGGTCTAATGCGTCGACGGTCCTACGTTCGCTAGCCGTCTTAAAAGTTCAACGCACGTCGTCAGCGCTCACAAAAGTTGTGTGCAATGTCCCTACATCTTGTATTCTTCTTTTCCAGAGAATTACAGCGCAGTGGAGCTATTGGAATCGTTTTTGGAGTCGCCAGAAGAAGTAGGTGCTTCTATGAATATATCTGAATTGGTTGACCAACTTCTGGGGCAAATCAATGAAAATAGCGTGGGTATTTTACCACCTACTTCAACAGGGGGAAAGGATTGTTTGAAGTACTTAGTATAAGGTCTTCGCACATTATGCAAACTCTACTTCGACTCAGAAATGTGAATTTTATCTCTTGTTTCTTACTGTTCAATTTTCAATATTCAATGAAAGGGTCTACATGTCGAAAACTTTTAAAACCACATTAGTTCGACAACTGTTACCGATCAAGCCAAGGCTCGGCCCTCAGGCACCCCTTCGAATCGGAAAGCTAAACGCGTAATAAGTGACAATCCAAGCCGAAGTCCTCTCTATGGGTCCCTTGAGCCCAGTCACTCCATGGAGCGATTGCCGAACCGACTGAAGAGCTATATATACAGTGACGGCCCAAGCTAAGACCCCCGGCTGCATCGTAAGGACATAAAGCTCACATTTTTATGCGTCGGAGTAGTTTATTTAGTTTGCGAAGACATTTATAGTTAGTACTTATTGAGTAAAAATAAAGCTATCACTTGTTCTTATCTATTTGTTGGTCGGAGGTAGTTTGAATGTTTTTATCAACCATAATGGTGGTGGTTTCAATGGTCAAACTAATAACATGATAATTTAGTCTGAAGCTAGTATCTAGGACATGGTCCCAGGTAATACTTTATCAACGTGTTATACAGAAGGTGAAATACTTAATTTTAAATGCATGTAATAATTATTATTTTACCTTGTACCAGACATATTTTCATGCTAATAGTATTAGTAGTAGTGTTATTTTCAATTACAGGACACATTTTTTAAATTCATTTATTAAATCATTATTATGTGGATTAAAAATTTGTATGTTGCAAGGGAAAATAATCATTTTATTGGGTAGCATATATTTATGCACGAAGTAATGATTTTTTGATAAATAGCAGATATTTATTTAAGGCACGCAATAATGATTATTTTACCTCACAGAAGACAGGCGCGAAGTAAAAGTATACTTGCCTCCGTGTCATCTAATGAGTAAGGTCCCGGAGTCCTCATTCTGATCCTTTTCCCCTTCCTATCCTTTTGTTATAAGTAAATTATGGGAAGAGGAGGTTATTAAGAAATACGTTGTGTATTTCTTTTCATTAATGAGTAATTTTTTTTTAATTCAGAATATTAAAAATCTAATGGAGGATCTAGAAACTGTACAATGTGTCATATGTTCTCGGACTGGAACCAAGAATGTACTGGAAGGGCACATTAAGGAGGTAAGATATAATTATAAATATCTTCTCTGTGTTTATAATTGTTCTGTAGGCATTTGCCTCATTGGAATCCAACGCAACTGTGCCAATTTTGATGAGTGCACCCTGGTCAGGCATTGCGGGTTTACGGATGTTTTTTTTTAAGATTTAGTTTATTCAAATGATATACGGTTAAAATATTTTAAAAACATTTTCAGAAACACTCCACCAGAATTCATAAGGATTGTGGAGGCGAATGGGCCTTGAAATTCAACCTGGGCAATCTGACTTGCCTTCAAATCTGGTGCAGTGAGGTGCTTGAACATGACTCCGTGCTTTATCTGGTCAGCGTCCTGTATCAAGACCCTGATTACTGCATGGCGACCATGTCGGTAAGTGTCATATAATTGTTTTATCTTCTGTATGTCTTATAGCATGTGGGTAGTCTAAATAATACTAAGAATTTTATGCGGCCATTTCATTACGGTATATAATGTAATATATTACATCTTGGGATATAAATAAATATCGTCCCCTGTACTTTAAAATGGAACCATTTACACTGACATGTAATATTTATTACATCTCAAGCTATTAATATGTTTCTGGTATTCTGCGATATTTTCAAACTACTTCCGTCTCCAGCCCTCTCCCTCAATGATATGACTCAGTGACGAATATAAGCTATGATAATTTTTTTAGCTAATAGTTATATTATCTCACAAAGTAAGACCACTCTCGGGGTAGAATTTATTTTCGGGATATAACGTGTATTATAGAAAGAGCTTTACTGTTCTTTTTTTAAAATAAATATGTGCTCACGCCCGTTACCCAGAGGGGTAGGAAGAGATCATGGATTTCCATTTGGCACGATCCTGGCACACCTCTCGCTTCTATATCCATACATCTACGCATACATGTTAGTCAGTTACGAGTACTTCTTATATCACTTTTTTTTTGAAACTGCATAGTATTCTTAATTTACATAAAATAGTAATAAGAGAGTGCTCAATACTTATAATATATAAATACCTATCGTAGATGTGCGGAATCATGTATAGGGTGCGTGCATGTACTGATATCAGTATAACTCGGTTCTTGACTTCGATGACTGAACATTTTTCATAACTTTATCCCGATATAAGGATCATCAGCGTTAAAATGATAAATTCTTTTTAAAATTAATAATTACGCCATCTAGTGAAAGATTGAAAAACGTTAGTGTACTCTAAAGCTTTGCGTGTTTTATTTTAACTGTTTATCATGAAAGAAATATCTGAAGTGGAATAATATACTTGAGTTAAGTTTGATATCATCAATATATTTTTAATTTTCAGAAATTATCCTCCAAACCAACCATACAAAAGATTGGTTCAATAACTTTGTACAACAGCTTAACAGGAGAGCCACATACTTGGAAGGGGCCCATTCAATCATTCTCTACTAATCTCCCCTACTACAATGATAATATGGGCTTGAAGATTAAATTAGAAAAGTTAAATTTATTGCCTAATAGTGCTAATCTTAAACTTATAAATAGAGAGCTAGTCAATAGTTCCCTCAGCAAAGTAATCGTCGGTCAACCAGAATTACAAAATATCTATTTGACTGTATTTGTTAAGATTTTGTAAACTATTAATTTAAAAGAAATGCAATACTTTTGGTATTGTGTAAGGACCAATTTTGGCAATACAAATAAAAAGTATTGATTTTAAGCTTACATGTAATGCAACTAACATCAACTAAACCTAGTACAAAGTTATACGGTTAAGTAAATAAGTTGAGAAGAAATAAAGTTCAAAACGAGAAATCTACTGAAATGTAGGTTATGTTTGGAGAAATTTATAATAAGTATGTTTTGAACCGTCACTTTCATATTAACAGAAAATCTGTCTTTATTTTACATGTTTTTTTTTCCTAAAAGCCTTCATATACAACAAAGTGTATCATAATATTTGCAACAAATAGCTGTAGCATTGTGTCCTTTTTACAATAAGTCCGTAGCACAGTAATCTTACCAGAAAGTTCATACTAATTGTAGTTCTTTGGACTGCTAGTAAGCAATAAAAGGCGAATCAAAATATGCCAAGCACGGATAATAAACAATTTAAAGAGCTACATATGATTAATTAATTAAATTATAGTAAATAATAATTATTCTACGTTTTCAGAATTAAATTAGTACATTTTGACGTACATTGAAGTTATTTCATAATTTCTACATGTTGGTTGTTGATCAGTGAAGTGAGATTTAACAATAAGCCTGATATACGCCTTTGCCTTTAACCAAAATCCATATTTAACTAGTGCTACGAGATTCTGGTAAGTCTACTAAGTTGAAAAAATGTATTGATATTTTGTGGCCATTCATATAAAAAAAAGATAATGTCTTAATTTAATAGAACGTATACCGTAAGATGTAAGTAGATTTTAAGTTTTGTCGATACAAAAACAGCAAAACGGTTCCTTCATGTGGTAAATGACTATCGAATAGTCAAATAAATTAATCGCAACTAAAATAGGTTACTATGCAAAAAAGTGTAGGATACACAAAAACGGTACGACGTACTGACTTGTCTGTATAATCTACACTGAAGGGTGAAGTACCTTTCAGTACTTCAACTAAACACTCAAAGGTATTTCTAAGTACAGTTACTGTACAGTACCTGTAAGTACTGATGGTACTGAGGTGATAAAGTTTTACAATATTAAAATGTTATTAACTTAATTACATTAAGCTATCCATCTTAAAATTGTAGTTATGTTTATTAAGTTTTTTGTTAGAGTTTATTAATTTTCTTTCACGTTGATTACTCCAGTGTAATCATCTAAGTTGATCGTAAACGTTTGTTTTTTCCTTTTACTTGATACGTAGATGAATGAAAAACAGTGCGCATACAGTACACACGTAATTAGCTAACAAAATCACTTATGCGATTTATGTTAAATATTTTCTACGATTATTTGTTACTATTATTATTTTCTCGTAAACAAGTTTGGCCCTAGTGTCCGGCGATTGAATGTAGTTTAACTGCTTATTGCACGATTATTATCAAATTGTTTTGAAACTCAAACTTTTCATCGCCGGTACACTTACTTTTATGTTATTTGTTGGTGACTGTACCTAGTGGTAGTATGCTAGGTATTACTTAAATACTTATTCGCAAGTTTGTATTACAATTTTTCGCTTATAAAAAACTGATTTCAGCACTCCAGTGTGTATGGTTTATCTTTTTTGTGTTGGAATATGAATTAACGGTTACTTGATCTCAGCTGTACTAACCGCATCATATCCAACATTACTATTCTATCGTATTTGTATATGAGCCGTACAATACACAGGCAGATTAATTTTAGCTTCAATACAATTACGATTAACCAAGACAATTGTGTTATGATTAATAATTGCCTGGATAATTAATTAATTGTCGAGTAAAATTTAAACGTATTTTTCACGGTATTACGTTTCGCCAAATACTCATCAGTAATCTTCGGTCATTTATTTATTCAAAGCATTCTTTTTGGTTTCATATGTTAGGAGAAAATTACCTTTTATTTTGGTTTCGGGGGGGAAATCTTAAGAAAATTACCTAACTTTCTATAATTTTGTTTGTAAATATTAAGACCAGTTAATGTCAATGTCATCTTAATACAATTAAAAACTAAATTTAATAAAAGTAGTGATAGCAAAAAGCATAATACACTTTAAGCTGCGGTCCTCAATTTTTCGATGTTAATCAAATTGTGTAATGGACGGCTCCCAATTTATAGATCGCACATTTGACCAGGCGGTGCCATGTTCGTTCGTAAGTGGTTTCGATACATCAGGCATGAAAGCTGTTGTTTTTTTTATCTCTTTTCATATTTTATTAGGATGATTAAATAAAAATTCAAATCACGAATTCTTTTATTTTCCCACTAAACTACAGTTATATCCGGAATCCACGACACGTACCTCACGAAGCTAAATTGATTCGTGGATTGTAAGTACAGTTACAATTGGAACTGATTACTAGGATAAGGATAAAGATAGGACTTTCCGTGCAATTATGACGTGTGTATGTGGATAATTTGGCCAAGCTCCGAATTTCAAGGTACGTTATAATTTCTTTTAAATAGGTATTAAATAAATCAGTAAAGTTAACGATGTATGTTTTAGGAGGATCTTACTATTTAAACAGGGACTTTTAAAACTGTCTCCATAATGATGCAAAAGTCAAAAATTAAGTGAATTGGTGAGCGAGCGTTGTTTAAAATCTGTACATATTGTTAATTTTTATTACATTAATAAAGTGAACAAGATCTGAAAGCCTTTTGCATAATAGAATAAAAATAAATCATCGGAATTTAAAAAGTTATCTGGCTGTCAGCTTTGTTATGGCCAAAGACATATTCCTGAAATTAAAACAAATTAACTTGACACATGTCAAAAAATATTTACAATTATTAATATACAAATATTTTTTAATTTATGTAACAAAAAATGTGTGAAGTGAATATACCACGACAAAAAGTGCCCAAAGATGGCGTCGGACCAAGAGGAGTACCGGAATGTTATTATGTAAGTACTTCATGTATTTTGTGTTGGCCAGGCGCCCACTTATGTTTTTCGGCGTGCGTCGAAATAAGGCAAGTTTTGTTAACAAAGGATTTTCGATGGTGTTGCTAGGTACGCTAACGACCAACCACCGCAGCGGTGAATCGCCTGTGCTAAGTCGCAGCTTGTTTGCCCTGAGACTATTATTCGTCTTTATGTAACGCATTAAAAAGTATCAATTTAGTTAGTTTTGTTTTAGTTTTTTATGATGCATGGATGACATGCCCCGAGACGTCTGGCCATATCATGTTTCTAGGACATATAGTAAGGCGAAAAATGTATATCGCAATAGCCAAGTACTCAGACTTCTTGGGTGTAAGTTTATTTAATCTTTCCGCATTGTCAGACGTCACGCGTGTTGAATTCGACGTTTCGCTACGTGAAGTTCGTGCGCAAGCTTCGGGCTTTAGAGGAGGAGCAACGTAAGGGCGCAGAGAACAAGGCCAAAGAGGCCAAGGATCAAACCATCAATGAGTTCTTTATGAAATGCGATCGCAAGTATTGATACGTTATCTCTTTGAATAGAAGGGGGGAAACGAGCAACGGGTGCCTTTTTATATAGAATAAAGTGGCAAACGAGCAAGCGGCTCCTGAAAATAAGTACCGCTACCCATAGGCGTTTGCAACAAGCTAATCAGTTGCAGATGCGTTACCTACCTTTAATGGACAAACGGGGGCCAACGGAAAAAAAGTATATTTCCATTGCCTGACCATCCCCTCCTCAGCCGTCAAATCCTCTTTCCCTTCCCATCTTTTCCTTATTAGAAAAGTGTGGGAAGGGAAAAAGAACTACAATTAAGCCCCCGGCACGTCACTCATCAGACGAAACGCAGAATACTTCTATTTCACGCCTGTGACGTCTTGGAATTTCACCGATAATGCCGGCACATTCATGCAAAAGCTGATTTTGTTGTGGGCTCTACCACTGTTTAAGTGATCCTAGGCATAAGGTGATCACCGCTGCCCAAGAACATTTTTACCGTTAGCCTATTAAATCTTAGCTTGAAAGTGTATTTTACGGAAAAAGATGCTTGGTGGAAAGGTGGTTCGCCTGATATAGGTACAGTCACTACCAATAGACATCCGCAAAAATCAGGTGGCTTACTAATGTTTTGCCGTTCGATACGGCAAAGGAAACGATGGGAAATGGCTTCGTCAAAAGTATATGACACTTCTACTTCACATATGTATTCTGTGCGGTGTTGTTTTCTATACCTTGTTTCATAGCGAGATGGGATTTTTGTAAACAATCGTTAAAATACAAAATGTTTTTGAAAAAATTTTCTTTTATAACATTAGCATTATTACACAATTTCACATCACTTTATCACACGATTTTTACAAAATTACATTTCCGATGAAAGTATAAAACATGTAATGGCCGCCATGTATGGTAAATGAGCGTTTGTTTGTTGACAACAATCAATGGATTGTTCAAATGGACCTGGACAAACGACAAAATGGGAGACTGTCCTATGACTCCAATGCTAGAATGGAGATGGCGAAATAAACTCATGCGTCACCTGCGAACTCTCAGAAAGTAATTTGTAAAGCTTTTTATACAGATCTCTCATCAATGACGTAGCTCGCCGCGTCGATCTCTGTTTGGCATCGTACCAGAAGGATTTGGAAATAAAGAAAGAAAGGTTACAATTATATATTACCTCTTTTAACTTTCTATTCTATTTCAATCAATTCGTCTTGACATGTTCAAAATGTAAGTAAAATAAAATAAAAACCTTTCAATCATCCGAAACTCTTAATTGAGATCAAAATCTGCTCTCTTCTCGGAGCCGGTTTGTACGAACGGTCCCTTATAGTACGTACACGCCGCCGAGTCACTTATCAGTCAATACCACCGAACGTTGTTAAACATTACTTAGCCTAAAGGACGTCGCAGTAAAGTTACTGCACTGGAATAAGCCTTAAAATTAAAATTATAACTTGTCTTTAGATAAGAATGAGATGGAATGTTACCCTAGCTTAAAAATAAATAAAATTTATCATTTTGTCTATGACTAGCCAACACACTCGTGTTGGCTAGTACTACTCAGTAATGCATATAGTTTTTTACCGAGACCACACAAGCCTATTATGTCTTAAATAAAAACCCGAGCTGACGATATAATGTGAATCTTTTTTGCACTGTGACAGACATTTACGGTAACAGTAGTAGAAAGTAGAAGATGGTAGATAGCTTTTAAGCTTTTACTACGTGTAGATTTTCAATAAAGTAGCTAATTATAGAAGAAATGACCTTGTTGATTCAGGTTACAGAGACTATTCGCGCATGAAGAAGAGGAGAACACGCGGATGTTTGTGGCACAAGCACAAGCGGGCGCGGAAGCGGTTTGGCAGGACAAGAAGGAGAGACTCAGATATCTACTGGAAAAAAGGAAGAAAGAACACGCAGATAAATACAAAGATACACCGCTGTAAGATTTCCTTGTCTATTTACACTTTTATTTTAATGTATGGATGAAGGAGGCAAACTAACAAGCTGTTCACATCATCTGAAGTGACCACCCCTTGAACACTCGCAACAACCAAATAAACTACAGCGCGTTGTCAGTTAATGGAGAGCAGAAGGAGGGAGGGCTTGGTGTTATGGTGCGCCGTTTTGGAGGAGGATTGGGGAGGAGACGGAGCTGTCTCGGCGGCTAGAGAAGGCGGGGCCGCGGACGACGTATGCGAGAGCGTACCCACGTCAAGAGGCGCGAAAGGAACATTGATGAGGTTTTGATTAACTTACTTAAAAGAGGAGTTTGTTTTGTAGTAACGTATAGTGATAAAAGAATTTGTCAATAGATCTAAATGCGTCCACGTCTTGCCGTGTATCGTCAAGTTGCGCGCGATGGAAGCTCAACAGATACAGTTGTACCAGATGAAGGAGAAGCAGGCGCGCAAGATGGCGGCGATGGAGTTCGACAAGATGTGGCATGAAGTCGCCATGAAAGAGGCTGACGCTTTAGTACACGTCTATTTTATATCAAACTACATGGATGTATGACTGGATGGTAGCATCTGCATTCGAACTGGAACTGAAGTAACATCTTGAGGGAGTCATCGTTTCTCATTTTCCTCTTTGGAAATGTTTGTAAGATGATTCCGCGTATACACTTTGAATTATAGGTAACATGTGGAAAAAAGTTATTAGTGTCAAAACATTACCATGGCAACCGGTATTATTAATGAGGGTTGTATGTACTCCGGTAACAGTTTTATTTTCAGGATAAAAGGTAAGTACCCCGTGTCATTTTCTCTACCCATGACAATGTGTGTGTGCAAAATTTCTAACTATAAAACTCACATACACATTTATAACATTAATTAGGATACAAGAAAGAATAGGAACATAATATCTGCGTCACGTTCTTCATGACGTGGCCATCTTTAAGAGTGAATAGGCTGATGTTAAACTAGTGCTTATCTTTAGACCACATAATGTCAAGGTTATTGACATATGCTAGTTCTGATTGTACTTAGGCGGCACGTATGGAACACGACGCGATAGAGCGGTACAGAAGAGACATGGAGTGCAAGCAGTACTCCGACTACCAGCTGGAGCAGAGACGCAGACAGAGGGAGAACGAGAGGGAACTCCTGCGGCAGGAGACTTTGCGCTTCAAGTCCATTTGGGACGCGGAGAATAAGAAGGAAGAAGAAGGTGAGTTAGCAAGCGAAATCATCTAAAAATATAAAAGTGATTTACTACTCACTGACTGGCAAGTTTCCTTAGTACCTACGTCACCAATCTAGTTAATAAAGTATTAGATCGTCCCCTAAAACACTGCTACTCAATTTTGATATATAAGTGCTTAGAGAGAAGTAAAGTAACTATGATGGGACGGTCAAAGGTTTGATTTCCATCCTGTTTGTATCTATATCGACTCAGTTTATCGGATTCATGTGTATTATAGCGAAAGGCGATTAATCATAATATATCTCACATTTTCTACTTTAAATAATTTATAAAGCAAGAACCGATTTTTTTTAATGAAACCCTGAGGTGTAATTTCAATATACTCTTTTCTCACCATAGACCTTTCTTATTCTTTAGAGAATTTTTTATTTATGAATTTACAAATAATTAACTAGCGGAACGAGCGCGCCGAGAGAAAGCAAAAGAAGTAGCAGAAGATAGTAAGAAATTTCTACAAATGAATCAGGAGAGGCTGGCGAGAGAGAGAGACGAAGAGAAGATGGTGTCCGAGGCTTGGAACTCGCTCGCCAAGCAGGGACTGGCCAACGATATGGCGATGATTGAACTTAGAAAGAGAAAAGAGGTATGTTGTAAATGGTGCTCGGTTTCGATTTGTTGCAACGCCTACAGTTATCTTATTGGATGACTATTATTAGTTTTTATAACGATTTTATCGCAGTTTATTTTACAATCTTGTGCCCGACGTTTTGAGTACTTTACAGCGCTCATGGTCTCGGGGGACGGAATTGTCTGACGTCACAACGTCAAAAGTTGATAACGAAGTAGTCTTCAATTATTATTTCTGGTCCGATCTACGCATGGCTAACAGTATCTTAAGATCTTGCAGTTGTATTCTTCCTAACGTTTCAACCTAAGGTTGTCTACGCTTTCTAGTTTCTTTTTACTTTCACTCTGCCGAAGACCTCCTCATTTATTACTCTCTCCTCTGATAAAGGTTGTAATGTTGCCGTAGGCCCCGTTCTCTTCTTCCTCTTTTCGTTTCACTATCTACTCCCCTTTAAAAACACTGGCAAATAAACTGTAATGTTTCGGATGTCGTGTGATACACTAAAAATATACTTGTTTATGTTATGCGTACTTGATATTTATGTATATGTATGTTCATTGTGTATATTTTAGCGTGAACTAGATGAATGCAATAGAAAGCTTCTAGAATTGAAGAAGCAGTTCGTTCAGATGGATGTAGAGGATGACGTCATAAGAAGAGAGGACGCCCGAAGAGTTCAAGAGGCCAAAGATCAAATCCGTTGCAAATATCTCAAGTGGGCAAAGGAAACCTCACAGGTAATTTGATGCCCACAAATATTTACTAATAAAATAATCACCACGCACATACCATACACTAACATAAATGAATAAAATAAATAATGCATGCATTCATTTTATTGTGTGGGCCAGACGGGGCAAAGAGGTATTACGGGTTTCGACGTGGCACACCTCTCGTGCTTCTTTTACATCCATAAATTTACGTGTATCGTTGGTCGGGTACTCTTAATATTGCTATTTTTTAATTCAAATATTACTTAATAAACAAGGTGTAACTGGGAATTCGTACAACATGTAGGTTAACTAAAGCTGGCGTGTTCACAGTACTCACACTCGTGCATTTCACTATGTACACACAATACAGTATTAGTGGTGGAGTGGTATTGCTACCAGCATTCATTTTGCCAGTTTATTGGCCAGAATTTACCAAAACCATAGACTAAGATTTCCGCTCGCTTTATTTCGATAATGTTACTGTCATTTTTGGGACATCACTCCGATTCCCACCTCAAATATAGGTTAAATGACGAACATTTTTGTTCAATTAATATCATTTTAGGAAGTACGTCAAGGTATGAAAGAACAGATAAAAGAACGAGAGGAAGCGAAGAAGCTTCTGAAAAAGAAGATAGAAAAAGAAGATGAGTACCATAGACAGTTGTATGCACAACTACAGCAATTGGTCGACCATAAGAATAAGGTGGACGCTAAAGCAAGAAAAGATCACCAGCAGAACTTGTTGAAGCAGATAGAATATAATAACGTATTGAAGGTAACGAGACTAAATATGAGTTTCTAACATTTTCATGGAATTAGAAATACAGGGTTATTCCATTAAAATTACTATTAAGTTTAAACTTTGTTGGAAATTGCACACGACAATAGTGGAATGGGGGAGTCGAACCCACAACCATGTTGTACATGTTTCGCGGTTCGTACTCATAACCATTGCTATGTTCCATGTTACAGTAAAATATGAGAGATGTCTAAAAGAGACAACAAAAACGTAAATAGTGTATCACGTAATTTTTTTTACATCCCAGACATGTTTATGATTGGTTAAAACAACAATTTCGAAATAAGCGAGTGTTTCCTGTTATTATATCAATTATATTTTATTATCTTCATTGGATTGTTCACGTTCTTTTTACATCTGTCGAGCTAGCGAAGTCAGATGGGGGAGGAAAATCTTGGAAACCAGGGATGGGGACCAGAAGTGTGAGGAGAGGTGCTGTGGGAGACATTGTGGAAGGGTTATGCCCAGCAGAGGACTAATATATAATAGGATGATGATGATGGATATTTAAGTTTTTTGTATTTCCACAAAGTTTTCCATTATGACAGAATCCAAATATTAATTGTTTTTATTATACTTCCCTCTTAATTGAATAGCAAATCGGCTCAGGTATAATTACGTTTTGTAGGAACGAGCAAAACAAGAAGAGCTGGACCAGATAAAGAAATACACGATCGCGACGAAGGAGTACGAAGAGGAGATAGCCAAGATGCTGTGTCGGTGAGTTCACACGTTTATCACACAAACTTCACGCATTTCTTCGACTTTTTCTTCTTCTTTTCATTCTTCCCTTTGCCATAATTTCAAGTTGTAGAATAAATTGCAACTATTTATGGTAATACTTATTCACGTTGAGAAATAAAAATTAATGCACAAATCGAAACAACAACGAGAAAAAATAATTGGCTTATAACATCTGTTGCAAGAATGGGCCGGTTTGGTGTAATGCCACGATATAATGCAGAAGACAGGCGTCAAGTAGAAGTATTCTGTGTTTCGTCTAATGAGTGAGGAGGCCTAATTCTACTCCCGTTCCCTTTCCAATCCATTTGTAGTAAGGAAAGGATGGTGAGAGGAGGATGATTGAAGGCAACTTATTGGCAATTGATTAGTTAGTTGCAGACAGCTTTCTCGTTTTCCACCATCTATTATAAAAAAAAACAAATTGTCATTTTCATCGGCGGTTGCGGTGAGATCACCAGCACCTGCATCGAGAATAATGTGCTTATAAACAATTGACGTTACCGATGAGTATTGACCATTGTAGTGTGACCTCTATGTGACTGGAATTGTAATACAAAACTACCTGTACGATATTAAACTATTATGGTTCCGTATACAATGAAAAAGGAATACTTTGACTGTTAATTTATTGTTAAGATACAAAGGCTTTTTGTTTATTATTTATCATTAAATTGTCTAACCTGTTGTGAGTTTTCAGTACTTATGTTGTGTCTGTGTTTTTTATCTTTGTATAAGACTTAGGTTTTTTGCCATTGACATGTGAAACTCTAAATATTACGCATTCTATTTCAGTTGGTACCAGTAACCGTGGTGTTATAAAAATTGACGTCATGTTACGAATTAATGATATAATTCCATGTGGTAAAGCCTGAAGGTGTTTATATATTCAGTCACAATTGACTTTAAATAAAAATAGATGTTGGCATTTATTTAAATTTCTAGGGATTTAATATATTTATGGCTAATGACTTATGATGAATTATTTATAATAGAAGCGAGGCTTTTGGTCACCTAATATTAAGTGACCACTAGCCATAGGCATCTGCAACAAGCGAATGATGAGTTGTATTGATGGACAGAGGAGAGGGTAAACAGAAAAAGGATAATTACTCTTTCCTATCCATTCTCTTCTCTGTCCAACCGAAATCCAAACACCAGAATTATGCCTTCGGCACCTCACTCATCAGAAAAAAACGCAGAAATACTTATTTTTCACGCCTGTCTTCTGTGAGGTTGAGGTATTTCACCGGTGGAGCCGGCCCTGCAGTGCAATAGATGGTGTTGCGGGCTCCAACACTTTTAATAATCGTATACGTGCCATTTGAAAAAAATAACATCTTCGTGAGTAGTTCTTATTATAACTAAATTATGTCGTAGATAAACTTTGGATAAGAAATCATGACAGTCGTGACCCTCTTATCTTCTAAATATCAAGAAGGTCGGAAGTTTAAGGTTTTTGTGTGGGATTAAATTGACTAGATGTTCATTGAATCATGTTTTTTTTTAAATAAAATTATTTATTTTTACTTCGCAGAGTTAAACTAGTTAATTAATAGACTACGGATACAAGCTTCTAAACTAATAAAAAATAGCAACGCAAAAAAGGGTCTAACCCCATCTCTATCTATCTATCATGAGTACCTCACCCCTGATAACCTTCTTATATATGTACATGGTTCCTGGAATGTACTATTTTACTAACCCAACGCTCATAGTGTAATCATTTCAAACTATAGGTACATATTGTAAACATAAAACATTGTAATAAAGTTTTTACATATAATTTAACTGTATTAAATTCTCGTATTTTCGTCATTACCAATATCATTTTCACGTACCCCCGGGACCCAGGGGTGCGCGTACCACAGGTTGGGAATCGTGTATAAACAACTTGTTTTTGGTCCTGTATATTCCTATCCAAAAAATACCAAGAAAAAAGTTTTGTGGTATATTTAAATATTAAATGTTTTTTCTAACTGGTTAGCAAGCTATTTGCATGACAGGTTATGGAATACTATTATTACGTTTAATCGTAGTTATCCATCATAATTGAAAAGTGAAAAAAATACAATTGTTTTTGTTTATGGTAAGAATAGACACGCCTTGCTCAATATTTTAATGGTCAGCTGTTTACCTTGTTTTGTTAATAAAATGTCTCTTGCGACCTCTGACAATAACAAGGCGAATAGTGTTGCTGATTACAAACAAAATTTAACTTTGTTTAACATTTATACGAAACAAGCAACTCGCCCCGGCTTCGGTCGACATATATATATATATATATTTATATATATATATATATAAATATATTCACATATACTTACATATATTTTGATCTATAAAATATTTTTTCAAATGGGTCCGTGTTTCTAGTTAATATTTAAGTTGATCCGGAACAAACAATCAAATTACGAAACAATCCTTTATTTAAGTAAGTCAATTCTAAAAATATGATGTTTTAAATATATTATAGCTCCATGAAGAGCGCAATTTTATTTTAATGATTGACATGTCGATAGATTCTGACTCCCCGCGTAATATTTAGAAGTATTTACATTGAATTAAATTGTCCAAACCAACGATCTCTAAGTTATATGCATCCAGTCAACGACAAAGATCTTATAATGGCAAATATATGATTTAGTTAATCACAAGGTTTTATTAATTGAATTATAACTTTATAAGAATTGGCAAAGATAGTAATTAATGTGTTCGGTCTTAATAATTAGCTAAGTCTACTGTGAAATAAGTCGTTTGTGTAACATATATCTTAACCAACGCTGTCCCCGTTTCATAGACATTATCGGATCCTAAAAATGTCAGAGGAGAAACCGGCTTACAAAAGAATCTCAAAAAACTAAATTCATCTCATTCATACAGACTTTGGAATAAAAATATATATAAACAGAGATAAGGAATTATTAAAGTTGTGGCAACATTGCAACATGCGGCGATCTTGTGAGTCAACGTAATATCTGAGAGTCTTGAACTGTTCCGGTTTGCAAAACAAGCCGACCTCAGCGTGTTCCGGCATCGAGCAGATGATTCAAGATAATGCGACGAGGAAATTATGTTTGTCATCGAGATATTGTAAGGATCAAGGCTGCTAAAGGTTCCCTAATGTATTTAAAAATCGGTGTATCATGTGCACATGTATGTTATCACTATGGACTCCAAACGGCTGATCGCATTTTGATGGAATTTTGGGGTTTTTTTCAGAATAGTCTAACGGGTGATACTGAAAAGTTTGATAGCGAATTTAATAGTGCTCCCCGTGCGAAGCCGGGACGTGTAGCTAGTATATTATATTGGTTTAGTTAAGATTTTATCCTCTGTGATGTAGTTGCCAAATTTATTGTAATTGCTGAACTTAAATTATTTTTCGCAGACCATTCTTCAGCGATGAAATTCATCCGTTCATGAAGCAGATGGCAAAGGGCATTAAAATGCCTGAGAAATGCCCGTGCTCCAAGAAAGACCACTGTAAATGATAATGATTCATAACTTTGAAAAATTCAATTATATATTTTGTTTTGCAAGATTAATATTTTCGTTAAGCATTTATTAAGATAAATTAATTGATAAGGTATCTCAAAGCGTACCTGTCTTAATTCCTATCATCATTTGGAATGAAATAAACCCATTGAAAATAGAATAAAGTGGGGCAAACGAGCAAGCGACACCTGACAATTATTTTTAAAATTATTCTTTTTTTGGCACCCTTAGGTGGTAACTTCAAAGCGAGAGACGTACTATCAGTTTTATTCCATCAATGTAGTAAACTAAACTATGACTAAAATTAACCCACGTTAAAAATATTAAATAAAGAAGATTGGCGAGAGAAACTTCATGCGAAAGTGAGATGCATTGTTGGTAGGGGTCGTCCTAGACTTAATTATGCCCACCCAAATTGGTGACGTACTAAAGAAAGGTGTAACCGAAGAGAGAGAGATGTATACGTATTTATACAAAGATGTGCATATAGTGCCATTTAATTTGGCTTAAATATAACAAAAAAAATGTATCGTCTTCCAAGGACCTACCAACTTCGTCTACGTGACTGATTGTAATTGTTACGCTAGACGCGTGCGGCTGCGGAAGATTTACATGTCGATCTCTAACATGCGCCTCATTGTTAAGGATAACTTATCTAAAAAATATATTGTTATAGCTAGGAAAATTGTTGAGGTACAAATATTCAAGCCCGCGTCTCAAAGGGCTAGGCAAGTAAAGGTAAATGTATGAATGGCGTTGTTATGATCCCTTCTTCAACGCTAGGGGAAAATAATTTGTAAAAAATACATGATAGCTAAAATATATTTTTGCATAGCGTTGGGCAGAAGTTTAGATAAAAATGCTAGTTTGTTGTGCATTCATAATAATTTAGATAACGAATAAATACCGACAGCAACTTATTCATTTAGTGGTACAAAAAAAATGTTGCGATCAAATGAAAACGTCAAAGATTAATGATGACATTTTAAATAATATGGTGAAACATGAATTAGAGTTACGACAATGTTGTGTTCCAATTCTAGGGTTAATAAAATTAATATCAATTTTACAAACTGTTAATGAGGTTATCTATTAACAAATTATGAGTTTTAGTACAAGACGCAGCATAAGAAATTTATCCTTCATATGTTATTCGATTAGGACCTTGATTATAAAGGGTAAAGTTTACGTGGGCGTCAAATCGAACTCAAGTCCAACATTCTGTTGTGCGTCGACATAAAACTGTTACTATAATTTGGTTTTTATGATTTAACAGTATCGGCTCCACATTTAACTAGGCAACCCACTTGTGATTTATCAATATTTTATTATTTAACATATAATCTATGTCCTGATCAAATACCAGATGAAGGTATGCCGTATCTTGACCATGCATGCATACGTGTAAAAATAGTCCAGGCGTCGGGTAGGGGTCTGTGAACATGAGCGATGTAAAGTACTCGAAACGTCGTGAACTTAAATAAACGCGATAAAATTCGTAAAATTAGTTTTATTCCAACAAAAATAAGAGCTTTATAAAACATAAATTAGTATGTTTGTTAGTCTTGTTAAAAAGCACTGTTAAAATCTCTTGAAAATACGATTAAAACTTAACTTTATTGTGCTGTGTTTTTTGATAATATTATACTCATTTGTAATAAATAGTACATAACTCCTACTACACATTCTAATATACTTCCATCGGAATTCGGGATTGTAACAAACTTTAAAAAAAATTACTCGCCATAACAATGCGTTACTCACGTTTTACAATGACAATATTTAAATGCCACAATTTTCCTGTAGGAAGAGGTTAACTCAAGCTTATAAAAAAAATATTACAAAGGCAGCTCGTAATGTGATTTAATTCCAAATATTTTCCTCAATCTGTTTTCGTATAAAAGCTTTGAATTTTCCATACTCAGCACAGTCTCAGTCCGACACCATGGATACTAAGACATGGTTTGTACTCGCTATTGTGACAATAGTTCACTCAAGGGATTTATCCGAAGGTTCACAAAATGGTGGAAATAAAATATTTAGCGAAAATAAAAAAGCAAATCCAGCGATATGGCGTCAGATAGAGAATATCACCATAAGTGGAGATGAAGGCGCAAAAATCAACAGGATTCTTGTTACAGATTTAAGGGAAGAAAAAGATGGAGAGGCTCGAATAGTCGAAGGTGGCATAGGCCAGCGAAATGTAACCATAGAGTTAAAAAGTCCAACAGCACTGAGGGGATATGATTTTCACATTGAAGTTTATGCAAATTCAGACAATGAACAAGGCCAATCTACTGGTCATGACTTAAAACAAAAAACAAATCCTGCAACGTCCTTGATGGAAGAGACCACTATTAAATCGAGTCCAAGTTTACCTGTAAGCTTAAGCAAACAAGAAACATCATCGCTAACTTCAAAACAAGTTCATGAGGAGTCTATAAACGGAGAAGGCGGTAAGAGACTAAACCGAGATACTGAAGACAAAGATAAATCTAATAAGCAACTTAATCATTCACAATTGTTTACTGAAGTAACCACCGAAGTGACCGAATTAAAAGCAACAAGCAACCCAACGAATAAGGATAAGAGACAAGATAGTAATCGTACCTTTCCACTACTGAATAAAGTACCTGAACAAGGTATCACGAATCAACCAAGCATACACGTACACGAAACGAATAAAATGCCAGAATCGACGGCAAGAAGTATTGTTACAAGAGATTTCAAAATAACTGAAGAAGGGCACCAACATGATGAAAGTCATGATAATTTCAAGGAAAAAAATAAACAAACAAATGTTGATATGAACGAGAAACGCACGAATATTAACTATGCTCAATTTAATGTTCGCGAAGTCACCCCCGACATGCCTGTTGTTAATGCGCCGTTACCTACTGTTGAAGACGGCCACAAGAGACAAACCCGCGATGTTAATAAGCATAATTCTCCTGAAGTGGAAATTACAGAGCATACATTACCTTCTTCTGGCCCATTTAGAAACCAACGTCATATTCAATCTTCTACTGAAACCGAAGTTCCAATTGATCAAGCACAGAGGGATCATCGAGAAAATGGTCATGCGATCCCCAGTGACATTGAATTAAAAACATTTGGAAACAATCAGGAGGAAGAGAACGTACACACCGATAAAGGTGAAGAAAAAAGAATTCCAAGTGATCACCAAACCCATAATGCACCTGAAGGACGTTATGTTCCGGATAGATTTGCACGCAACCCAGCTAAAACAGGATCTGCCAATAGTGAAACATCTACAGAAACAAACAAAATTTCAACACTACCACAAACAATTGCTCGATCAAAACCTGTCAACTTTAATGTTAATTTAGCACAATCTAGTACCCCAAATATTCCAGAAATAATTTCAAACGGTCCGACTACAAACAAGCCAGGAACTATCACTGGTAAGCAAGTTAATCCTGAAGTTAATTCAAAGCATCATATTAGTACTAATAAGAGAAGCACTTCTTCTGAAGAAATCACAGCACATAAAATAGTTACACGGGATACAGGTAATAACAAAGAACAAGCCTCCGTATTGTTTGATAAACTCACAAAGTCTCCGGCTTCACAAACGGCATTAAAACCTGAAATAAATGGAAAAAGCGCATTTCATATTAATGGAAGTACAGTTAAAAATTCTGATGACTTGAAAACACCAGTTAAAATTTCCTCTGACAAGGAAAATACAAACAAGCATGGTACTCCTACAGCAGTCCTTGTAGAAACTGAAGACAAGCAAAGAAATGCTCGAGGCACCGATACCACTAAAGAAGATGGTAAATTAAAAAGTAATTTGAGTAGTTCACCAAAACCCGAGCATGAAGAAAGCCATGAAGAAAAGGTATCTACTGACCGAGTGCCTATTGAAATTAAATCTACAACAATTGCGGCAAACATCAAACGAGAGCCTATTGATGCTGATAAAGAGAAAGCAAGAATCTCTCGTGATGTCAACAACAACCAGAAATCAAATGATAACGAGAAAATTTCTTCGTCTACAGAAGCTGCAATCGAGAAGGGGGCGGTGAAATTAGATGAAAAGGCTGTTAAAGATGATAAAGCTTTTAGTAAAGGCGAAAAAGATCCAAAAGGAATAGCTACTACAGTACCCCGTAACATTGAAAGTACCTTGAAAAGTGAGATTATCCCAAAAAATAGTGAAAACCCCATACATGATGTTAAAAATAGTCAACCTGGAAAATTCCCAAGGGAAATCAAGAAGACCGACCTGGAGGGATCTACAACTACGATTGAAGAGAAAAATATTACGTCGAACAGTGACACACACTTAAGTACCACAAATAAACCTTCTTCAACCGTAATACCAAATGATGACAAAATTGAAGAACCTAAACAGCCTGAAAAATCAGTGGTACCTCGTCATTGATTGTATTTAAATAGCGTTAAGTGTTTAGTGCTTTTGCACTTCTTTTATTTTATTTTTTAATTTAAGTGCTAATAACTCAAACAATACACCACATATTTATTGATTAAAATTTTGTGAGTAATAAAACAAGTTTATTTGTTTAATTTCCTTTATTACCAATGAAAAGGTTCATTCTTAAAAATCATTTGGAATGGTGAATATTGTATTGAATTTAAATCAGTTTTTAAAATATAAGTAAATTGAGCATTTGTCAAAATTGTACATTTTCGAAATATTAAAAAAAACAGATATTTATTCAGTAGAATATAAAGTAAATAATTTACTAATTATTAAATACAACTATCAAAAATGTTAATATCATACGTTCAGTATTAATATAAATTGAAATTGATGTCACATATAATTTGTTTAAAAATACTTATATCTCTGAGATAGAATTGATATAATGCACAACTGTATGATTGTCAAAAAAGGTTTCCATCATCTCGAAACTGCATTCGCGATGCATCAAAGCAATTTAGGAAGTTTTGTTTTATAAAATCATGTTAAACATATAATTTTGCGAATATTGTACGAGATATACAACAATTAACAATTCCTGATGAGGGTTGGCGTCAGGCAGGCGGCCGGCCTCAAAAACTAGCCAAAACCTGTACAGTATGTACTACAATCTTACTGTGCATACCCCACATGAGTAGGAAGAGGGCAGGGAGCTAATATGTATGAATAAAAAATTCGATTGTGAGTCCATTGTTATTCATAAAATTAAATAGCCGGGCCAAATTTGTTCAACATTGTCTTTTTGCTATTGTTAGTTACAAAACTTAAAATTAAATTTTGTTAGAAAAATCCTAACTCTCAAATTAGTTGCCATCATCAAAATTTTGTACATGTATTTGTAAACTGGGAGAGTTTAATTATGACTTACAAAAATACTTTTGTTAAGGCCTTCACATAATTTATAATTCAGAATTTCAGATCATTGAATAATTGTTAATTATTTTAATTTAGACAACAACATATAAGTCATATGGCAAAAACCTTTATAAATTGTGATGTAAATGTACATAATAATTCTGTTTTAAAATTATTCCATGTTTTCGCATTGTACCGTCTAGGTATTGATATATGGCCTTCAAAGTGAAATTAATGTCATTAGTACAACACAAAAATTCTAGGCAAAAACTATGTTGATGCAATCTTACAACAAAATAATATATTTAATTGGTGTCGATTGTAAGAATGTATTGTCTTATCATTGAAGATAGTTAATTATTTTTTTTACAGCAGCATAATATCTCCATAAATTTTATTAGTCATATTTTATTAATGAACAAACAGGTATACCATCAGGTATATTATTCCGTCCGTTAAGTGTAGCTAGTTCCATAACAACTATGCAACCTATAACCTGTGCACCACAACTCTCTAGTAAATTGGCTGTGGCTCTTATTGATCCACCAGTTGCTATCAAATCATCCACAATAAGGCACTTTAGACCAGGACGGACAGCATTCTTCTGAATTTCTAGAACATCCTGCAATTAAGAATATTTTGAGGATATTAAATTGGAGTCACACAACATGCTGGCAATTTCACTTTTGAGTTTTTTACATACAAGAGGGCTAACAGTAGTTGTCTACTGTAAAAAGATCATTATAGTAAAGGATCTGTGGCCAAACAACTAATGACAAAGAATATGTTATTCCAGTATTCTATAGTTTAACTTTAAGGATAGTGTGGCCATTTTTAATTCTCATTCTATAATATTGTAAATTCTTAATGTAAAACTTACCGAACCATATTCCAAATCATATTTATTTTCTATAACTTCACCGGGTAGCTTCCCTTTTTTCCTAACAGGTAGACATCCTATACCCAGCTCAGCCGCCAGAGAAAATGAGAAGAGGAAACCTCTCGCTTCTAGGCCAATCACAGCTTCTACCTCTGGAAAGTTCTTTTTTATGATTTGTATGAGTAGACTCTGCAAAAGTTTGCATGTTGATCCATCTGATATAGCTGAAAATATATCCCTGCAAACAAGATTTTTTTCTTATTTTATACAAATAAACATTTATGGTACAGGTGGTATTTACCATTGATATTGGATGTACAGTAATGGGCAAGAGGGCGTTAATTTTTAAAACTAATTTTATGAATATCGTATTTACGTACGTTACTTACCAAAATAAAATTCCTGGTCTTGGAAAATCAGGATAGCTTTTAATTTTGTTTTTTAACTCTTTTACATTGTTTTCAAAATCATTATCCATGACGAGGAAGAAGGTTGTATAAACACAAAAAGTTAAAAGTAAAAATTTGCCGCCTCTATGTCAATATTCGATATGTAACGGGTTTAAATTAGGAAACTTTGTTTCTGATAAAGCATATTGTTGCAAGCGTGAAGGTGTAGCAACTTTTAATTCAGATTCGAAGAATATTTCGCTTAAGACTTTAGATTTAAATTATCATAACTCATAACCTATCCTATACTATAAAAGTGACAGGGACAGACAATCTTATCGCTTTTATAACGTCATTGATAAGATAAGGGAAAAGTTTTTTCCTTTAAAATTACAATAGCACTGTGAGCCATCCAGCCCTAGACATTTTTCTTAGAAATTGATATAACATTTTTACGAATTTTCGTTTATTATAATAATTGTGGAAAATAACTTTGTGACTTTTCAAACATGAACATATCCAGTATTGTTCATCGGCATGACATGGCATCAACCAATTATATAAATTGTGACAATAAATTTTAAAAGATGGTTATAACTAATACTCATTAAATGCTCAGGAGACATCATTAGGTTAACACGTATTTAAAATATAAAATAATTTCATGAATGTAAACTTTTACACAAGATTTTAAAGAATGATACAAAATTGCCTTTGCTTCTAAGGTTATATAAAAACATAAAATCATAGACTGCAAAAATTGTCAAACGTCAAGTCAAATTCAAAATGTTTCAATTCAACGGGTAATATTTAATTTAAATTCAAAATAATACGTCATTTAATAAGATTATGTCAAATTTATATTCATGAATGATTATATTTCGAGATAAGAAAACTGTATGATGGGAATATAAACTTATAAGTTTCTACGTTAATTTCCCGCCATTGTAAAACTTTCGCCGATCAACAATGTTATCACCAACTGATATTGAAAGGTTAATTGCAGAGAAAAGACATCAGCTAGAGAAGGAGAAAATTGATTTGGGGCTGTCACGATCACCGCATAACGTAAGTAAAAGTAACTTGTTGCATTTTAGCGCCATTTGTGATAGTATCGATTTTTTAACGACGTCTCAGTCAGCCGGTTCAGCAGACGTTCGCTTCGCTTCAGTTCAGTACAGCAGAGAACGTTCTTTCGATGTAGTCGCGCATTTCATTTTCAACTAGCCGCGTTGTTGTTTGTTTTGTGAATATCCCAGTGCATCTCAAGTATTCTTATTACAATAGTCGAAATAAGTGTATACTGATTTAATAAAATAAGGTATGTATCGCTTATTTATTTGTAATTGACAGTAAAGTTATATGAAAAATAATAAATGAGTAAATAAATATTATGTACAAACTGTTTGTACTATTGTTTTCCATATATTGGGGTTTTTAAAGAATACATATTTATTAAGAGCCTTCATTTTAATATTTTGAATTTACTTTAGGTCCATCTTTCAAAAATTAACTCTTCTTATAATTTAAAATTCAGACAAAAAATGTTAATGAAATAAATTAATTTTATAGATTATACTTTGAATATAAAGATGTAATATTTTAGATAACAGAGAAACAATATTGGTAAAAAGAATTTGGTATATTATACTGTTTTTGTATGATTTTTTAATATATTGTAAATGTCTAGTGGTAAGTTTATTCAGCAAGTTGATAATTATTTCAAGTTCCAATCCTATGTCCCATATCTTAATGTACTAAAAAGCTATGGCCGTACAAAAAATCCCACAGTTTTTGTTCAATCTACTAAATATTTGGTTTGTCTGAGAGATTAAATTCAGGATGAGAATATTCCCCAGAATGCACCATGAATATTTCTAATTTGGCATATAGCATTAGACTACTGCTAGTTAAAGTGGCAACACATGTCTGATGGGGGTACATGGGGACCAGAAGAAGGGAATATATGGAACAATATCCAGATGGATGACCTCTTAGGAACGGGAGGCATATAGTGATAAGATAATTTTCTTATCTTTCAATCCTGAGTCAAATATACAACATCTTTTCTTCTTCAACATCTGTAACTTGAATGTAATTTGGTTTCCCTTGCTAACTAGGAATGGTACTTAATAATGATAGAAAAGGGTTGGAGGGTACTTGACACTTTTAACCAGAGGTCAAATAAAGAAGTTACTTTGACTGGTATGCTATTTGATAAGAATCAGACATTTTAAATAAAATAAATAAACACCCATAATCCAAAGGGGTAGGCAGATATTTAGGTTTTGCATATGGCATGGCTATGGCACACTTCTTTCTTTTAAATCCATACTTATGTGCACACATGGTTGTTATGGCTACTTCTTATCGCCTTTAGTATCTCACTGATCAAATCAATATAAGTTCTTCGGGATATCACCTACCAAAATCAAACATCTTGTTTAATGTTTGTTAGTACGCAATGTTATGCATGCTCGTTCAACAATGAGCGCGTCTGACTGCTTGATTCAGAAGATAGATAGATTAGAATGGTTATGAAGGGCTATATTTGGTATATAGGTTTTAAATTTCGAATTCGGACTTTTACAAATCAATTTTAGCAATTGGCAAATCAAATTAGTGGAAAATAAATTACTCATCTAATTCGTAATATTCATGTTAATTTGAAAGATTGAAGGATAGAATTTGATGTGCAAAATCCCAAATTTCATTTGCAAATCGTATCGTAAACCACATTGAGATATTAGCCTACTGACTCCCCTCGCTGCTGAATCCGTAATTCTTACATTGGCGTTTAGTTGCATTCCATTATGAATGAATAACAGAAACCTCAATGTACTTCTATCAAAAAGTTATTAAGCATTTATGTTACGGGATATCCACCAGCACACGTGTTCTACAAAAGTAAATGTCAAGACATATTGATTAAGCATTAAATGGTCATTATTCCCTTTCTGTAGTAACACAGAGTTATGAAATCATAACGTGCCCCTATTTTTAGGTTGTTCGTGTCGTTTAAATATCTAGATAAAATCCTACAGACAAAAAAAAATGGTTTTAACTAACCTAGACTCTTATAATACGAATATTGCATACGTGTTTTTGTTGTAGAATGTAGAAGAGAACAAAGAAAACAGCAGTAAAGAAAAGAGAGTACAGATCTCCAATGAAAGAGTATTGTTGGAAAATAACTATGTAAAAGCCGAAGAGAACTTACAGGAGAAGGAACGAAGAAGTTCGCTCGAAGAAGATATACCGGCAGATTTGGAAAGATATATAAGGGTAAGTGGTAATATTCTATTGAATAAAATAACAACAATAGCTAAACTTATGTTGACCATACTTCGATCACTCAACTGTATGTATAGTAGGTATCTATCGAAACAGAGCTTTTTTTGAAAAAAAAATATAGTAGGAGAGATTTTAATAGTGTTATTTAAAAACCTGAGGAGGAGTTATCGCCATTACATAACGTGTACAACATGAGAGTCGCGAGGAATGAGACGACATCGTGCACGTCTCACCTCTCCGCGCGCTCCTTAGTTTGTACAGGAATCGACAAAGCTATATTATATGTACCTAGTGTTGTTAGTTTTTCATGATGTAAACTTTTTTGTGTACTGTCGTTATGACGTCATCGGATTAAAGCCGCATTGTACTGTGCACGAGTGTAGTTGTTTGCTAGGAAGTCTTCTGTCACCGGTAAAATTAACTATTAAGGCGTACTCTGTTCTGTAGGTAGGTTTGTTCGCTCTATACATATAGGTATTATTGTTATTCAAACCTCAATGGTCTACCAATTGAGTTGAAATAACTTACAATTTATTATTATGTATGTAGTCTTGTACATGGTAGACGAATTTTTTTTACGCGTAGTATTAGCACTGGGCCCCGACTCGTCGCCCTCCCACATCCGATGTGATAAGATATGAATTATGTATGATTTACGTCATCACGTCAATACGACTACCTAGCGACACGCTTGGTAGCATCACACGGGGACTGTACATTTCAGATGAATTTGTAGCATTTCTACTATACATCAATATACAGCCCCTTTCACGCAATATTAATCCACACTTGGTGAGTCCATAGTTATTTCGTTTCTTTGCCTATAATCAATAAAAATATAGATAAATGGCACAATCGAAGCATAGATAACATTTTGGTAAGGTTCTGGTATTTTCATTAATCAACCGACTCATCCAACGGCTAATGTAATGGTGATCCCAGTAGGCCTCTGCCTTTTCTTTTCCTGTTCATTCGCTCTCCCGTAAAATCCTCTTCCCTTTTACGTTATTTCTTTTTTAGAAAAGAATGAGGAGAAGATTAGGGGATTCCTGCACATTTCTCCTAACTCTTAGTGCATCCGCACCCTTTACTAATCAATGTGAAGGCATCGTAGCTCGCTTCGCGAACATTAGCCCGTCTTCATTGTACGAAGCATGAAGTAATTTACCTTGGGTTCGCGTGCCGGTAAACACCTGCAATCGACTCGCGCTGTTACTGTCTGTCTACCACATAGTCTGGTGACACACCGGGTATACGATATGCCGAAGCGAAAACTTCGAGAACTTAAAGCTATTATAGAGATATTAAAGCTCAATTGAGAAGGAGTTAAAAGTTAAAATTAACATAAAATGGATTACAAATATACTAAATTATTTGCACCTAGATGACGTGATAAATAAAATATTTTTACCTAATAAACCTGAACATGACCAAAACATTATGAAAAATGTATTGTCATCGATTCTTCATACGAGTGCCAATTTTAAAGTCAATCGCACGTTTACGATTGAGTGAAAAGTATAACCCGTTACATACAAACTAACGGACATACAGACCAAGCTTCAGCTCAAAACCGATTATTCGGTTTACTGTGGAATTGAAGTCACGCACTCTATAATACATACAAATAAAAACAAATAAACAAACATTACATTAGAAACTCTATCGATTTTGACTGTTGATGCTTTCTAATAGGAAGTTTGTATAACTTAGGGGGAATTTCTTTCTGTTTTCTTCCATTCGTACCTCAACAGGCAACTCATTAAACAACAAAGGGATACGATACCTGTGGGTTCTTCCCACAAAATAATTATTTATATGTGAATTGATATTTGCCACCAGTGACACTTCTCGTGCCCTGGTCGTGTTGAACAAGGGTTCTTTGCTTAGGATTGCTAAGTTTATCAAGTGCTTGTAAGTATTTGTGTTTTAAATGTCCCGGTAATATTTTGCAGATTTTGAACAATTCTTTATAATTATTTTTACATTTTTTTAAACTTTTATAGCCTACGAGAAGTTTTAGAAATCATATTTGTAGAGCCTTCCTATCTAAATGTGTTTGAAATGTAAGGCCGTAGCAATCCGAAGCATAGCTCACAATAGGTTCAACTAGGGCCATACATAAGTTTTTTAATAGATTCGCTTATAAGAGCGTGTTAAAATAATGTCAATCGCTTTTAATGACTATTATCTCTACTGTAATTATTATTTATATTGGTATTAAAAACTACATGACGTCATGCTTTGTGCGACAAAGTGTAATTTTCTTATTATCTGCTATGAATATCACATCATATTATATGTAATTATAATTAGTAAAATAGGATTTGGTAGAGTTCGCGCCAGACGGCAGACGCAGACGTCTGAATCCGATTAATATTAAGCCAATTTACGACGCCGCTTATAGCTCTCGAGTGGCTTCGTGTGGGAAAGTCTCGCACTCGCTGTGTCACAATGCCGCGCCGTCCTTTGTCCGATCTTCGCACTGTAACTTTAACGTAATAATATAGCGTTGATGTAAAAAATATTAAAAAATATCTAATGTACGAAAGCGAGAGGTGGTTTTGGCAGGAAAAAATAAAATTAATGCCGGTGAGATGCGATCCTTGAGATTCGAAATAAACAGATAGGAGTAGATTTTAGTGGTAGAGCCCTCAATATTTCTGATCCAAGAATATGATTCACCGGCCTGATCGGTGAAATACCACGACCTCACAGAAGAATCATACGCGTGAAATAGAAGTATTTAGCGTTTCGTCTAATGAATATGAGTGAGTGAAATATCGTGGGCCTTATTCTGGTCTTCTTCCCATCCTCATCCTTTGCTGTAAACGTTGTGATGGAGATGAGTATTTGACAGAAGGGGAATGGGTAGGAAAAATATCCTTGGTTCCGTGTATTCCTTTCTCTACCCATTAAAGGTAGGCAGCGGTCACTTGATACCAGGTCAATCGTTTCCTCGTTAACTATCTGCTTCTGTAAAAAATAGCGTTGAAAGACGAACGTATGCTTACCTTGTTCGGATATGTTAATAGCATGAATAGAAGAGTGACAAAGCAATATATTGCCAAAGTGAGTGGCAGTACTGGTAAGGGACGTTACACATAAAATAAATAGAAATTTACTCTGGTGAAGTTCGAGAGGGGGGTGGGCGTCAGGCAGGCTGACGGCCGTAAGAACTTTAGCCAAAACCTATACAGTATAGACTACGTTTACACTGTGCCAACCCCACATAAGTGGGAAAAGGGTATAGAGATGATGGTTATTTTAGTGAAATAATGGATATATTAGTTTATCTACATTATGTTACATAGTTGACAAGTCTTCAAGCATGTTCAACGTATAAGTATATAGTGGAAATAGTTTTATTGTTCGACAAGTGTACACGGTTCGTATGACGATGTTTTTTGTGCGCGTTGACGACGCTCGTTAAGCGCAGTCAGGACGCCTAGCGAACGTAAGACCGTCGACACGTTGTGACCTTTATCTTACACGCTTACAATTCACAATTCTCGCGCTTTTGTATCTAGCTACAAACGCGCATATAGGGCGCAGAGGACGCGCTCATAAAAACGAAAACGTCGTGTGCAAAGGCCCGTAATGTACTGACGTCTACGCAACGTTACGTTACGTGCAATTACGCAGTTGGCGGAAATACACGGGAGTGTGATAGTAACTTCATTTTATAATAGCCTGTGACCAACTTCTAAAGTAATGTTTCATTTAATTAGATATAAAAAAATCGTATAACATTAAACGATATGAATTAACGTCATTGTATTGAATATTTATTTTTTAGGGTTGATGGCTTCTAGTAAATTGTGTACGTAAGTGAACTAGATAAGGGTGCCAAAAGACTAATCTAAGAAACGCTCTGTTATGAATGTCTTTTTGGCGGAAACTGAGCAATACATAATTTTAAAAAAATATATACAAGAACAAGCCAAGAATACGAATCGAATTAGACAGCTCACTTTTAGAAATCGGTCTAGCCATTTAGGCTACGTCTCACAATTGAACCGATATACATTCATACCGCCAAAAACATTACACTCTTCTGCCGGGCAAAAATGGTTAAACTATATTGCATACCTTCATTCCACTACATCCCTGCTCAACATCTGATGGCATTGTGGTCAAGCGCTAGTTAGTAAATGAATAATAGTTCCTCGAAACTTCCAAATTCAAATAAACATGTTGCTGATGCATGCTAGGCAGGTCGACCTCGCGAACCTATAAAGTTTTTCCTTACTAAATATCGTCTAATGCGGCTACAGAAGTTACTTTAGAAATCCAGCCACACTATGTGGTATGATTGGGAGCTTTGTACGCATAAATTCTCAGTTATTTTTTGGCAACAAGAATGGTGTTAAAACGTATGTTAGCAGATTTTAATGGCCGCCTGTAATTAGTCACCCCCCGCTGCGTTTTCAGGTTGCAATTACATTTTGTTGTGTTTATAATTACATCATGTGTGTTGCGTTACAATATAGCAATGCGGCTTAGTAATATTATATATAGCGATATTATACCAACTGATAGGACTACAGTATGACCGTTATCAAGATGCCTTTAAATTTAATAGTTTAAAACCACATTGGTAGGTACGTAGTCCTCCGGACGGTCTATTAAAGCCCATGTCGAAGGCCTTATTGAAGCCTAATTCTTACTCTTTGACGCTCTATGACATCTGTAACAAACAGAACCGATACGGGCGCATCGCCAGCTTTAATGTAAAGGATGGGAGTAGGTAAAAAAGGAAAGTTTAATATGGGAGGGCGCCACCGCACTTATCAGACGAATCGTATATACTTCTAGCCGTGCTATTAGAGTCATAAATCGTGATATATTTTTCATTATGTCACACGGACGACACTGTACCAGATATTATTATTGCGAGTGCATAATAATCCACACGCACCCTTCCTTTTTCTACAACGTGCGAATTACAAAACAAGATTGTTAAGTGTGTTGAGTGACTACTCTAATCGTGCGGAATAACATGATACCTGACTAGGTATCATGTTATTCTGCACGATTAGTACTTAGGTTACATGTAAGTTCAGCGATTTCGTCCACGACTGTACTTGAGTGTAGCGTAGGATTCGACAAATTGTAACAGCCGCTCGGCGGAGTCGTAATCGATGCAAATTCTCGCGCGTGGTTTATCGTTGCAACACATTTTATAACATCGAGCAGTTGAAAAATATTACGAAGTATTGTTTTTGTAAGACAATGAGATGCGTCTATTATACGCACTTATTGTTCATCATTTGCTTACAGACATAACTTTTTGACGTGGAAATACCTTACGTGGAGAACCGATGCTTGTACGAGAACGGAAAGTGAAATTTCCAGGTCTAGTCACGTTTTTCCGCTGTATCGTCTTTTCTCTCTCCTCTCTCTTATTCTCTTTATCTTTTTTCTATCTCTCCCTCTTTGTACTACATTTTGTAGAAAAATTTAACTCCTATCAGCAGTTGGTATAGTTAAACCGGCATTTCCTTACATTCTTGTATATGTAATATTTCATTTATTCCGTGGTGCTAAGCCCACCAGCCGCTAAACCAATTGGCACTCATTACATCCATGACCTTTGATAAGCTCATAATACATTGGGCGTGCAGTTTGTATGAGTCATGCGTCGGATTGGTCGGACACTGCAGCCGTCCTCATTTACTGAATAACGGACGGTTATTTGATTTCATATGCTGGCATCTCATGTTCTGACCCGGCAAGCTTCATTCCGCCTTAGAATTATTTATTTATGTCGTGTTACCTTATCAGAAACTTATATCGATTAAATTAGTGGCTTACGAAAAACGAAACAAATGTATGTTGCAAAAGTGAGTGGCGGCGTTGGCAGGGGACGCCCAAGGAGAACTTAACTTACTTAAACGTCGACCAGATTAGTGACATACTAAAGAAAGGAGTACCCATAACCGACGAGCATGTATGCGAGATGTATGGATGTAGAAGAAGCGACAGAGGTATGCCAGGATCGCGCCAAATGGAAATCCATTGTCTCTGCCTACCCCTCTGGGTTACGGGCGTGAGTGCATATTTATTTATTTATTTAGTGGCTTATTAAAAAAGGGCGATATAGGGAACACCTATAACCGACTAGCATGTGTGCGTAGATGTATGATTGTAGAAGAAGCGAGAGGTGTGTGAGGATCGCACCAAATGGATATCCATGATCTCTGCCTACCCCTCTAGGTAACGGTCTTGGGCGCATATTTATTTATTTGTTGTATTAATTGCTGGATGAGTTATTCCCGGGGCGATCGCTTTATTGAAAGGACATTGAAAATTTTAACACAGTGGGCGCGGCGCAGGGGTGGCCGCATAACGCGAACAGACCCGCGCTTGATTTTATTTTGTCGCGCATTCGGCGATAACTCCTAAGATGGTCATTTAAATTATATCATGATATTATTAATATATACGATTCCGTATTACATAAGGTTTTGCAATAACAGCTACTACATTACATTGCTTATAATTTATGCAACCTAGTATTCAACATATTACAACTCCCGTGGTTGACTCGCTTCTTAAACGTTGTACAACAAAGACTAAATTATTTTTCTCTTAATATTTTTTATATCATTTTAGATTTACATTTATTACAAGTTTTACATTTATGTTGCTCGGTGCCATTAAACATGGGCTGTCTCTTATGGCACAGAACAGTTCACTTTCTTATGTATCACAGAAAGAGAAAAGAGAGACAAAAAATAAATTATAACTAATTATAAGCTAGCGTGGTATTGTTGTTACCTTGTTCCTTCAATAGGAGACGGGTAGTATATTTTTAAGATGCTTTTAGCATTGTTAGGCCGCGAACACACGGGTGCATTTAATAAGACATTAACTGTGTATTAATATAAAAGTAAATCTGTGTACACCTTTTTTTTATTTTACATATTTATCTTTATTGAACCTTCATCTTTACGCATATCCTTTGCATACCGTTAACGTTTGTTTTATTTCTAATTTATTTTCTAGAGGTATAGGCAGTTAAGACTTTTAGGTATGAAATATTACACATCCTACTGTGACAGTATTTGTTAATTTTAATTAACGGATATAATTCCTATGTCTTGGATCTCGTCTTGTACTTGTACTGTTGCTTAATCTATTTTTACGAATCGCTCTGTGAGTAACAGAACCTTTAATTTTTCGTCTAATGGCACAACGTTACAAATTTTTCCTTTGTGTGGTGAGCTAAACCATATGATGATTGACTCCCCGATGGCAGGATATAGGCTCAAACGTATCTTATACGGAATCTTATCTCGGATGATATATATTTCAATCGTTAGTCCTACGTTGTGACTTTTACTACGGCAATCGCTTCACACGTACATCTCACTTGCTTATGGAACAAGGTAATGGGTTACTGATGCGTGGCGGCCTACGTTTGATTAACAGAAATAAGGACATTATTATTAGTAAAGGACAGGAACTGGAAAAGGTCTAGGATTAGGCCTCCGGGACCTCACTCATCAGGCTTAACGCAGAAATACTTATACCTCATGCCTGTTTTTTTCTGAGGTGGTGTGCTATTTCACAGGTCGAGCCGGCCAATTCGTGCAACAGTTGTTGCGGGCTCTACTAAATTGTCTTTTGATAAAATCATGTGATCGGTTTTTTAAAATAGACGTTAACGGGTTAATACGACTGATTTTTGTAAAAAAGGTCTACCTTTGCTCATCCCTCATAATGACATTACATGTTGGGGAACAATCTATTGCTTCAATGTAGACATGACAGTTATTTATTCTACCAAAGATCCATTTGGTCGTTAAGAAAGAATTTTGCGTGATAGACAGTAATATCACAAGACCGCAGCCCATTTGTTTAATGAGTCGCATTTCCCCGCCCCCGCGCACTACTCCGCTACCCCGGCGCGCCCTAACCTCTACCGCTCCCAGATCTGACGTAATTGAAATTATCAAAAAAAATAAATTATAATTTATAAAGCAAGTGCACATGTTTAGTGGGAATAACCGAATGGCTTGGGTCCCGTCTTGAAGCCCTAACACTTCTTTTAATTTCCATAGACCCGGCGGCAGCATTACAGCTGTTGCAGAAAAATGTGACAACTGAACTGTGAACCCATAAGTTTTTCCCCTACCAAAAATCACTTACGCGGCTAAAGCAGTTATCACTTCAAAAAATATTAATTGGTCCATACGTCTCGTGTGATGTATTGAAAACCAATTAAAAATGACAGCATCATTCATAATGGTTTTATCTTATTTACATTTTTTTAATAAGCGTCTACAATGACATTTTCTATTATAGATATGTTATGCGCCTACAAAATCACCGGTTCCCAATAACGCAAATCTCATGTCAAATAGTGTAAAAAGGATGGCGTAATTAAAATAATAAAAAAGAGGACAGCTAGTGTTTGTCACTGTGTTGCTTGTAAAAGACGTAATCTAGAGAAAAACATCCCAATTAGGACGGTTTCGAGTCTTCACTTGTCGACCGCTAATGGCATATCTACCACATTTTTGTATTATATAATCGAGCGTCTCACAAAATTACAAAAACATCGAAAATAAATTAAATGAAATTCCGATACTAATCAAATTAGCGGGTCACCTAGTAAATAAACAATTTCGCAGCTCTTTTTAGAACACACCCTGTTGTAATATCAAGGAGCGGCAACCGGCTTGGCTCAGTGCGGGCAGACGGACAGACGTCGTCGGTAGGCGCGGCTAGTGCACACTGCCGGCTGGTCTGTGTAGCTTGCGATTGTTTTTATACAAAAAACAATGGGATATTAGTTACAGCGAACGAAAAGTAAATGCTAAAGAAGTAATTGGATTGTTGTTTACGTGTAAGTTGATTTTTATATAGAAAACAAAGGAGCTATAGAATATCTGAAATTTGTTTAACGAAAAGTTTATTTATTATATTGATAGATTTTATTAGATTCCCTAAGATTCCCTGCTTTCGTATAATCTCATCTCATAAAAATAGTAAAATAATAAATATACGCTCACGCGTGTAGCCCAGGGGGGTAGGCGGATTACGGATTTACATTTGTCGCGATCCTGGGATACATCTCTCGCTTCTACATCAATACCGTACATGCTCGTCGGTTACGGGTACGCCTTATATCGCCTTTCTGTTAGTATGTCGATCGATATAAGTTCGCCTACAAGACTCTTGGCGCCCTAATCCAGTAGACTCACGCAACCTTGAAGACACCAATGCTAGAATCCGCCTGAAATATTGATGCCACCCCTTTGGTATACACAAATAATGAAGGAATATATAACGAAAGAATAGTGATTCTTTCGTTACTATCTGACAGTACAATGGGGATCATATATTCTTCCCTTATAGCAAAAATATGGTGCTTGGTGTAAGGCAGGCGACCGGTCGTAAAAGTGTAGGCAAAACGTATACGTTTTGTGGGATGTGAACTACTTCACTGGACTACGTCCATACTTTGCACGTCCCCATAACCTATAGGTAAAGGGAGAAATAAAGCACTTTTCAAATTTAGGTTGAATTATAATGCATTTGTCATATACATTAAGTGACGTGACGTAAGATCTGACGTGATACGTGTGCAATTAAAAACAATTCTGGCACAAAATAATTCTAGTTCTCTATAAACTTTGTGCAGCGAACAATGAAACTTGAAATGACGTGCTTTTGGCATACCGTATCGTGAGCTTTAGCCAAGTATAAAGATTTCAAAACGGATATTTTTATTCGTTGCCAAATATTATTACGACTCTGACTCAAAAGAGGGGTAATGTTCGTTCCCTCGTGACTATGTACATAGAACTGCTTAACATATTTTGTAAAGTAAGGTGTCATTATATTTGTTTTCTTCTTCGGAGTGTCAAAATTATATGAACTATGATAATCACACAGCCCGACTGTATCCTAAATTAACTATTAGATTACAACAACAGTGGTAGAGTCCGTAACATCTGTTGCACCAATGGGCCGGATCGAACGGTGAAATCCAAGACCTCACAGAAGACAAGCGTAAAGTAGAATTTCTGTCTGCGTGTCATCTGGTGAGTGGGGAGACCTTTTCTAATAAGGGAAGGATGGTTAGGAAAAGGAAATATACTTCTGTCAAGTAACGGTAGGCAACTCACCTGCAATTCATTAGCTTGTCGCAGATACGTGTGGGTAGCGGTCGCATATTATCAAGTGAATGCTTGCTCGTTTGCCATCTTCTTGCATTAAAAAAAGGTTATTTCACGTTCAAAAAAATCACTCGTTACCTTGTTAATTTTCGAGTTAATGTTTCGATTGTGTATATGCGATACGATAATGTGTCGATTCCATTCTCATTTAATAATTTATAATCATTTAACTAGTGCTGTGAGAATAACGGAAGCTATAACCATCTCCGACCTGAATAAAAAACAGATTAAACGTTCTCGTAACTAGTACATCGCATTAAATCTTTAAAGAGTTATATTATATTAATTAAGTATTTCAAGGCAGCCTGCCCACTGCAAGGATTTGTTTCAGTTTTATTAACTGGCTTAAATTTTTTGCTAATAAAATCTATTGCTGTTTTCGTCGGTAGCGACAAACTGAGACCCAATGTAAATATTACACTATGGCTTACAGTTGCTAATTAAAAAAAATATGGTCTTTTATGGGCCAAAATATCAGTAATAATATAATAATATCTCAGAGTTTTGTGAACGAGATGACGTGACTAAGATAAAAATCAAATGCGACTTTAAACGTCAGGTAAAAAAATACATTGTAATCTGATAGCAACATAATAAGATAGAAAACGAAACTAAAAATTGTTGTTCTGTTCGACTGACACAACTCTCACATTTTTTATGAGGCCCCAGTAGCATAACAACTTAGAATACGGAATGCGAAGCGTAAGATCGTGGGTTCGAATTCGCATTTCGACTGTATAACACAAAGCTTCAATTTAGTTGGAATAGCTAAAAATATTGTTTAATTATTTACTCGACTAACAGCATAGAAATGTGAACTTTTAACTGTGTTCCTTACGGGAGGGAATTTATAATATTTCATTTAAATACCACTCTTGTGAAAACTCGTGATCCACGCGTCGTAGACTTTTGTATTGTCTTTGGTATTTGTACTCTCACTGCACTTCCATCATCCTTCATTTTAATTATCTATTTCCTGTTTTGAAAGCTAATTAAAATAGTTTAGTTAGTGTTGAAAAGCGACCGTTATAGATGAATTAGTTTTGCCAAATAGCCGAATTGCTGGACGACAGGGATACTGCAACATGCGCTGCGCATGTCGTAAAATGCACCAGCAAATCAATAAACTTTCAAGCTAATAGTTTTGACCAGGAGTCTTAGAACTCTTGCTAAGGGTAAGGGTATGTAATGACTCTCGACTCTTTTGATGCTTCATATCTATATAAAAATCAATATTTGTATGTTTGTTTGCTTGATCTTAAGTAACAACTAATCTGAAACTCTAAAAATAAACTTATAATTTGTGTCCTTCTAAGTACATTCTATCGAATTCTTTTTATCTCAAATTTCTTTAGAAATAGACTCAAGTTTTTGGAAGTAGAGATACGAGGACTTCTTAGCGCAATTATTATTTCCAGTGTTTGACATACAATGTAAATACTTGCACCATTTAAACGCTACTACTACCTTATAGAGAATTGCAGGCGTGAAAATTGCAAATAACAATTATGTTGCTCTATTTGCGCGCGTAATTACGCTGTCAATCGGAACATGACATGGAGTTGTAACTACAATAGAGTGATTCGCTGTCACCGATTTTAATAACAAATTGATTCGTATGGATTTATTATTAGTATTACAAATTACGAGATAAAACTGGTTTATTCCAGTTTGATCACTGGGGCGATATTACCTGGATGATTTTATTTTAAAATCTGTGTGATGTAGATATAAATTAACAACTGACAATAAGAAAGAGCCCTCTCTGCACTCGGGTGATTGAATTCCACTAAATAAATTTAGTGGACAACTATTCCAAATCGTACAACCGGGTCACGTGAATCGTAAAGTGATTTAAATTTTAGGTGATCAAAGTGGAATTAACCAACATTTTAGGTTTGTTGGAGAAACCGTGAAGTTTTTTTAAAAAAATGCAAACTATTACACATATATACATATGTAATATGTACATTACATTAGAAAATATTTCCAGGGTCGGCCATCGTCTTGGTAACCTGGATGATTTGTACCGCGGTGTTGAAGAGAAAATGGTTCATACTAGACCCCAGTGGTTTGGTACGAGCAACCATTTGCTATTCATTCGTGTACACTTTTTATTTTGCTGTCTTATACTATCCGTAACTATTGCTTCCTACCTCTAGTAGCTACGTTGATCACTCCACGATCTAAGCTACTGATTGAGGCATTTGATGGCGTGTCCCGTCAATCCACCCGGCCACCACACTGTATGGTATGCTCTGTGATTTGCATATTACAACTTCGAGGTGTCTGGCCTTACAGTCGCACGGCACATGTAAACGTTGCATGCTCTTTAAAGGTTTTGTAAAAGCTAAATATAATCTGTTATTTGCTATATATAAAAGCTATTTATAAATTCTGAAGAAGCGAGCGAGGTGTGCCAGAATCGCGTCAAATGGAAATCCATGATCTTTGCCTACCGGGTTACTCTGGGTTATGGGCGTGAGCGTACATCCATACTAATAATATAAATGTGAATGTGAGCTTGTAACGCTTTCACGCGAAATTACTCAACCAATCATCATGAAACTTTGTACACATACATATTCTTGGAGTAACATAGGAACTTTTTATGAAAAAAAATTGTATATAAAAAGCGAAGTATGTGAGAGAAGAGATGACTTCACACGGCGCAACACACGCTTGCAGAGTGTGCAGGGTGGGCCGGACTACGCCGGGACCCCGCCGCAGTGGTTGGAGATGACCTCTCGCTCCCAGCCTTTGTCAGGGCTATTGTCGCTAGCGAGAGGTCGTGGAGCGCCGGTGTTACCTTCTGCTAAGAGGTGATGTCGTGGAAGGAGACTGCGGAAAGAGACAGGGAGAGAAACTCCAATGTCTCGATTCGCAGCCGGAGACCTGGGCGCCGAAGGAGAGTGTTTGCTCTCCTCCAACCCCCATAAGAGAGGCCTGGGCGGCGATTCTGATATTAGCCGCCCAGTATTTAGCAAGTAGTAATCCTGCTCGTCTTAATCCAAAGAGGGAATTGGGAATATACTTCAGAACTCTCAGCGAGTCAACGCCGTCAGGACACGGTAGTGTGCGAAAGTGTTCCCGTGTTCCTGACAAAAGGTGTCAAGAGGGCAATCGTGGGGTTTTAGTCGGTGCAAGTCCGACATAACCACCCTTGTCCCCGCAAGGGTGGTATGCGTAGGCATTTCCCCACGGGGAAAAAAAGGTCCAGCCTGTACACGTATAACATGACTTTGGTGATCGGCTTAACTTATGTTAAGTATCACCACACCACAGTAGCAAGGTGCAGTGATTTTCGGTTTAATCACACGTCAACATCAGACTGTGTCTATAATTTGTAATAGTCTAAGATAAGGCATAAGAAATGTATACCCTCATCTGTGCTCACAGTGGTAGAGCCCGCAATAACAACATCTTTTGCACGAATGGGCCGGCTCGACCGGTGAAATACCACGACGTCACAGAAGACTGGCGTGAAGTAGAAGTATTCTGCGTTTCGTCTGATGAGTGACGTGCCGGAGGCCTAATTGTAGTCCTCTTCCCCCTCCTACCCTTTTCTAATAAGGAAGGGGGTTTTCTAATAAAAAAACTTATTTCCAGGGGCCGCTTGCTCGTTTGCCACTTTGTAATATAAAAAAAAATCTGTTATTCGATCAGGACTTAGAATAATATGTCAATTGATAAATCAAAAGTGGGTAGCCGAGCTAAGTCTGGGGCCGACACTGTTAAATCGTAAAAACAAATTGTACGTCAACTTGACTCTTGGGATCTCCGACGGCGAGTTACGCAAGGGTTCAATCTGATTTGATTTTTACGATTTAACAGTATCGCCCCAGATTTAACTTAACCTCTTGTGTTTTATCAATGTACATATTATTTAACATAATACTGATCTACTAACAGATGAGGGTGTACATTTCTTATGCCATGTCTTATACTATGTTTGACGTATGGATTACGTTTAAATCTGTTAGACGCGTTCGAGCGCGACACTGTACTACGCCTCTAATTTCTACTATTTATTACCGCCGGCTAGAAACGCAATGTCGCCTAAAATTAAGCGTTATCTCTCATTTCAAATCTGAATATTTATTGTTTTTTCTTTTTAATTGTTCATATCATCCGCAACAAGCTAATGAGTAGCGCATGTGTTGCCTACCTTTAATAGACAGAAGAGGGAATTGACAGGAAAAGGAATATTTCCTTTTCCTTATTTGAAGAAGGACGAGAAGGAGAAGAGGTCTACATTTTGGCCTCCGGTACCTCACTCACCTGACGGAACGGAGACCGCTAGAGCCCGCAACACCAGCATCTACTGCACAAATGGGTCGGTGAAACACCACGACCTCACAGAAGACAGGCGTCAAGTAGAAGTATTCTGCGTTTCGTCTGATGGTGTCCGCCACGTAACTCTAGTCCTCTTACCGTATTCATTTTTAACAGTGGTAGAGCCCGCAACAACAACATCTGTTGCACGAATTGGCCGGCTCGACCGGTGAAATACCACGACCTCACAGAAAACAGACGTGAAGCAGAAGTACTCTGCGTTTCGTCGTGATGAGTGAGGTGACGGAGGCCTAATTTTAGTCCTCTTCCCCTTCCCACCCTTTCCTCATAAGGATAGGACGGGAAGGGGAAGAGGGTAGGATGGGGACGGGGTTAACGTGGAAAAGGAATTATCCTTTTTCCTGTCTATGTCCTCCTGTGTCCTTTAAAGGTAGGCAACGCATCTGCAACGCATTTGTCTGTTGCGGATGTTCATGGGCGGCGCTCACTTGACATCAGGTGATCCGCTTGCTCGTTTGCCACCTTCTCACATAAAAAAAATATTTCTAATATTGAAAGGATGAAAAGGGGAGATGGATTAGAGCGGGGAAGGGATAAATAGGGCAAGGAAAAATTATTTTTTGCTGCCACTCATTACCTTGTTACAAATGACTATGGGCCGCAGCCGCTGTATATCGGGTCGGGTAATGCTTACTCGTTTGCCGCATTTTATTATAAAAAAATGATCTCTAAATATTAAGTAGTTAGTAAGTTTGCTCGTTTTCTTTTTAATACTATCATAATACCATAACAAAACGTCTACATTTTCTCTAATAATCTAAGAACACCATTAAACTTAAGTTATAAACCTTCCAGCGGTGCACCGGACTTCCAGTCATGTTAAAGGCGGGAGAGTATTCGCCGAACAACCCTCTAGTCCGCGGTGAGCGGCCGACAGGGGACGTCCTGCTCGGCCTGGGGGAGTACGAGCGCAGGAGGAATACACTGCGCAAGATACGACAACAACAGTACAGGGAGTACCTGGACCAGGTAGGGGTAAACCCGCTGCGATGTGGTCATCTGGGGTTTGCTTGGAACATAAGATAATAAAATCGTTTTCCAAAAATTATCTTGACTTGAAATTAGCTCATTAATCCAGATCCAATGAAAAATACAAAAATGTAGCAGATATTTCATGTGGACCAAAAGTGAAAGGACTACGATTGGGCCTCCGGCACCTCACTCGTCGGACGTATCGTTGAAATACTTTTGGCGCCTGTATTTTGTGAGGTCGTGGTATTTCACCGCTCGAGCCGACCCATTCGTGCAACAGATGTTGTTGCGGGCTCTACCACTGTTGTATAGTGCTTACATATCAGGGACGCAAGCTCATAATTGTTTTTTTATATTCGTATAATTATATACTGTAAGTTTTAATTCAAAAGCAACATAAATATTTAACCTGATTTTTAGATTTTTATTTATTTTGAATCTATGACATTGTCATAAAATTATTTACAGCAAGCGAAACTGAAACAAGAAGCTAAGGAGAAAGCGGAACGCGAACGTCGCGAGCGAGAGGAGAAGGAAAGAGCGAGAGAAGAAGAAGTAAGAGAACGGGAGAGAAGAGAGATAGAAGAGAGCCCCAGTCCGGTTAGAAGAAGAGCGAGTTTGAATTACGGTCATAACGTATCTAGTGGCAGCAACAATACGTATATCACGTAAGTTATATAATGCCCACAATAATCGAATTGTCAATAACACCCATACCTCTCTCTAAATTGTTTATCTTAATACTTATACCCTTTGAATCAGGATTGACTTAACATTAAAATTGTATATCATATGTACATTAGGGAAATACGCATAAAGTGAAATATTAAAAACAAAATATCAAACGAAACGCAGATTACTCCTCCTTGCGCCTGTGTTCCCATTCGTGCACAGCTGATGTTGTTGCGGGCTCTACCACCGTTGAAACAAAACGCTGTTTAACAAAAACATGAGACTTCGAATCCGCCATTTCAACTATCTTCTAGCACAATTTTAGGTGAAATATTTAAGAATTATTCGTAAGTTATTTACATAAGAAATAAATAATTGCAGGAAAGTGGATACCGGTGTTCAAGTGGACAACGCCGCGCGCCCCCTCTCCGTCGCCGTACAGACCGATGATGTCGGGTTATATGCGGTGAGTGTAGTACACCATTCCACGGTTTCACGACTGACAGTTATCAAGCTCGATGGCTCCCTCGGGACCTTCTGCTTCTGTCGGTACCTTAATACCGGTTTAAGAGGCTGCTGAGCTATAAAGTCCGTACCTTGGACTGTTACTCAGAGTGCACTTGGCGTACCTATTCAACACTTCCCGAGAGGGCTGACTAAAATTATAAGTAAGCTGTTATCGGGTGACCATTACGTTTATTTTCACGACTTGTCCACTTTCGAAAAAGGAAATTAAATATTATTACTGTTATTTTTTATTTAATTTTTAATAGTTATAATTCCAAGGGAAGGTCCTACCATTATCAACAATAATAAAGCTATTCCAGGTGCCGCAGGTCCACCAGCAGCTGACACAAGCGGAGAGAGAACTCTCCCCGCGCGTAGCTGGCGAGCAGTCGCCACAGAAATGGACAGACGACTGGAGTCAATGGAAGACACCAGATAGAAGGAGGAGTTATGGAGATTTCGACGGTCTGTAGGTCTACAAAATATAAACATAAGGCTATAATTGAGGACTAGATTGAAGTGACATGTTAAAATAACTGTACTTTATTAATTAAAACTATTTATAGGTCTTTAAACTCTAATTTTTAATTTGGAGTTGGACAAAACATTAAGAGAAGCCAGCGCCATCTGTTACAATAAAAATAAACTACTAAAATTAACATAGGGATGCAAACTCATAAGATTTGACCTAAGTAAAGTATATCATGTAAGTTATAATTAAAAAATAACAGTTTTATTAAAAATATGGTATTGAATAACTAAAAAAATAAAACTTGCAGAACAAACTTCGAGTGCACTGAGAAAGAGTAACAAGGAGAAATTGATAGGAGATCTGCGGCACACCTACATGCCGTCTATATTCGACGCGGACGCGATACAGCTGCGCAACTTGCAGGCGGAGAAGGTGGACATTACATGCATACAATAGACCTAAGAAGAAGGAGCCTTAGCTAAATTATTTGTGAAAAATAATCTAAGTGACTTGCATCAAACCATTTATCTTTTACTTTCGAAATGAGGCGTTTTATAAAGAAAATGTATTCCTTTTTACATTTAACTTAAGCTCCAATAATACAAAATAGACATAAAATTAAAGAAAACTGTAATGTATTGTCACCGGTGCTTGATACTTCTTCAAATTTTCAAGTCAGTTAGACCGAAAGTGATGAGTAAAGATTCTTTTACATACATACAAACAAACATACAGACCAAGCTAATTAAGTGACGTAAGAATTTTTTTTAGATATCTAAAGCTGTTTTTTTTGATATTCATTATCGTTTGACTTCTCAGGAGGCGACGGAAAGACGGCAGTTCTACCAGCAAGAATTAAAGAATCAAATCCTGGAGCAGCAGAGGATAAGAGAGGAGAGGAAGACTAGAGAGAAGTCAGTTCTAATTATTTAATACCATATCATTTTAAACTGTTAAAAGAAGTTTATAACTTTAACTATAGTACTTTAGTGTAACTGGGAATTAATAAAAGTGGATGTTGTGACTTGAGAAAGGTATGCTTCCGTGGGTCGGTCATGTCGAAAGGATGAATGAAGAGAGAATAACAAGACGAATTTATGTTGTATGTGAGTGGCAGCGTTGGTAGGAGAGCCAATGAGAACTTATATCGGTCAGACTGGCATACTAATGAAGGGCGATTTAAGGAGTACCCGTAACCGACGAGCATTCATGCGTAGATGTATGGATGTAAAAGAAGCGAGAGAGGTGTTCCAGGATCGTTGTAAATGAAAATCCTCGATCTCTGCTTACCTCTTTAGGTTACAAGAGTGAGGCAATATTTATTTATCCATTCCAGGATGCTGGAGCAGGCGGAGATGCGTCGCCTAGAGGAGCAGTTGCGAGCGCTGCGCACTGCGCAGATACATGAGACGTACAGGCAGGCGGAGGACAATACATACGTGAGTCAAGATATTGTCATCTCAGTTTTTTTTTAGAGAGAAAGCTTGTATTGCGATACAGTTTTACACCAGTGGATACCTAACGGGTGATTTTCTATTCAATGTGTTTACATTGAATAGAAAATCACCCGTTTCTCTTCCGTTTTCTTTTTAACTGCGGCCGTTTTCTCTCTACATTTAATTGACCATTTAGTCTTGTATTATCTCCCTTCTCATCTTTACCTAATTACGTAGGATCGGCACAATATGACAGTAGTTTATACTGTTTTTGGCTGCAGTTTATATAGAATGTTCCCCATTGCAGGGACACAGGCCTCCTCTCTGAAAGAGGAATTTTTATTGTATTTATGTAAACCTATGTATGGTTTCAAAAAGCGCTCTATATGTTACTAAATTAGTGAAAATATAAGATGCCCTGAGTCCTTCCGAGGAAAGTTATAAAATGCCTCAATTTTTTCTGAAACATGTATATTAATAAAATATTCATTTTAAACTGTTTCAGATGAAAGAGCAATTATCGGAATATGAAAAAAAACGTACGATGCTCCAGAATGAAATAGAAAAAGAGAAGAGAACTCTTCTTCGATCGACGTCACAATACAAACCTGTCATCAATGTGCCGCGTGACTTGACAAAAACCTCCCAAAGCGAGAAAACATCCAAACCACCGTCTTACTATCAAAACAACAAAAACAATCCTTCCAAGCCACCATACTCTATTAACATTCCAGAAACTTCCATATTTTCAGCAAACTACGATATCGAAAGTTATCTGAGAAAAAATCTTAATCCAAGTCGAGAGAGTTTGATTTCCAATAACCTAAGGGATGCAAGAACTGAAAATGCAGATAACGCAAACGTCAAAACTGACAAAGTCACAGATAATAAAAAGACCAGAGAGAATGATTACATAGATAACAAAAATAATAACATAATAATAGAAAAGGCTTTAGTGCACGCTCAGCCAAAACGTAATTCTAAAGAAGACTCCCTACCCATACCGGTATTAAAACATTCACCAATAAAAGTAACAAATGATTTGTGTCATAATACGGAATTGAGCGAAGCCATGCAAAAGGTGGACGATAAATGGAGAGTGCCCGCAGTTCAGAAGAATATATTAAAAACATTGCCGAAAGAAAATGGGAAGAGTGTCAATATACTAACCCAATTGGGATCTATAAGGCGGCAACTCCAACTGGAACAATTAAAACTGGATAATATGATACCAAAGGACGATGGTGTTTGACTATTCTGCTGTTTGGGTCATTTCCGTAAAGGAAATGGGGTCTTGAAGACATAAAGGATCATTTGGGATGATAATGAAGAGTTCGCAGCTTCATTTACTGAGGAAACTATAACTAAACAGTAATATTTTTAATTTACTCTCGAATTGTGTTGTGATTTTTATAAATATTAGTGTTTTTAACATACTGAATTGGGATTGTATATAAAAATATAATTAATAGACACATAAATACGTTGTACAACAAATTATAAACAGCACATTAATAGGCTTATGTTTTCTTCATTTCTTTACAATTTAACACTGGTGTTAGATAAGGTAAAATTTGAAACAGATTCGTCCAAAAACCAATTAAATTTATGGAAGATGTGTTAAAGTCTAGCGAAATGACGGAAAAAAAAATAATTAATATAAAATATTCCTTCCAAAATTGGCCTAATGAATTGCTTCTAGGAATAAAAAGAATATTTTTAAAATTGTAATTGTTGCCTTATTGTTACAATAAAAAGTTTCATTTCTATGATACGCACTTTCTTAAAATAAAATTACCAGTAACTTAAAACTTCCTGTATTCCATAATTGTCAATAAAAATGTTATGTATTCAATATAGTCATAATAAATGATGTAGCGAAAATGATATTAAAGTACGGAATTTAATATCTCAGTTTAAAAAAAAACAAATACCATTGTCTGTTAGTAATTAATTCTTATTTAAGTGCGCAAAATGTATGTATGTATGGACATAAATTGTAGAAAAAAAAACTTCCCTGCAGGCAAAAAAAAATCCGGGCAAATTTAAACCTTTTTTTACGATTAAAAATAAAACAGAAAATCCTGTTTTTGGAAATATTTATTGTACAGATTTTAAATTTTTATTGTGTAAAAATTTATCTATCTGTCTAAAATATATTTCCTGTTTTAATTTTTTTTAACATTATTTTGTATGCGCCATTGAATAGTTAAAAACTTAATAACAAAAATAAAATAATTTTATTAATGAGAATTCAAAATGTTCTATTAATCTTTTTTTCGTAGTAAATTTAATTCATAATTGAATTTAAAGAACGTATTTATAAATTCTGCACTCGGTCTGTTATTTTTTAATTTTAGTACAATGTATATAATAATTTTGTCTTCACAAATGTGAAGCAATGTTAAAATGTTGCCAAAGTCACGATGTTCACTATTAGTTGTTATTTTTTTAATTATTTTATCGCACGTTACCAATATGTTTCAATTGCGTAATAATAAATAAGCATGTTGTGATGATAATATTTTTATGTCTTGTATGTTATTTTGTATGATTTATTTAAATATTTGAATTGATAGTAAATACAATTATAGTTTCGCATTTTATTTATTTTTCCTTATTTTATGCACAGATAAAAAAAATATTTTGACAATTAAAAAGTACATTGTCTAACGAGAGCTAGGCAAGGCGTACAATGCGTCGTTATTTGATTCTAAATATTCAGTAAGAGGGAGATACAAACTATTTTGATGAAAAATCGTTTTGTTGTTATCACTCCCTTACAGATAATACTTTTTTTAATCTATATAATGACGAATAATGTTGTAATTCGGGAGATTTGTCTACGCCCACAGTTACTTTTTGTAAAAAAAACTAAGAAAATTTATGATTGATATTGTTCACTGAAACAACAAAGATGTTTATAACGAAAAAAATATTTTAACCTCAATAAAGTTAATTAAATGGTTACGTAATAAATATATATATTTTAAATAGAGTTTTACACAAACTTTATACTTCCAGGGAGCGGAAAGGTTAGTAATATTTCGCTTATCCATAGATATTTAAAAAATGGTTCTCTGGAATATCTTAACGCTCATTAATTTTGTTAATTCGTAGATCGTTCATTACTTATCCTATTCTAGCTTGACTACCATTTATAATTACATGAAATAAGCCGATAAATAGGCTGCTATTTCCTTAGGATTTTTCCATTCATAAAATAACGAAAGATTTAACTAAGTACTTAAGTAATGCTTTTTATACTATATGTGGAATTGACAAGTTCGTGAGATAATGAAAAGACTGTGAGTAGGGTAAGAGAAAGAGCTTGGAAAAGGGAAAGTGAGATTTTTAATAGTTATTGTTTACAATGGCAATTATATTTTTACACGCTTTTCATCTGGATTTATGCCAAATTATATGATAAGAAATAAAATATTCTGTATAACGTACATCGCTTGTAATGTACGTTTTAAATGTTCAATCATAAGGATTTATAGAAATCTGTGTTTCCTTATTATTTTACTTTTTGAAAGTTTCATATTAAATTATAATTTCAATTTTATAGCAAAATACTAATAGAGTAGATGTAACTTTTTGATTACGCTTAGATTTAGTACTTATGTAGAATTTTTAAAGTTAAATAGTTGGTCTTGATGTCTAAATAATTGACAATCTTTAACATTGGAATTGTTGATCTTATTACCTAGAAAACATAATGTAGAATCGAAGTTATACATAATTTTAATTGTATTCGTTCGTAGTCAAAAGAATATTATTATTCGTCCATTTGGATGAATATCTAATCCGACGTTAGTGGTAATCATGTCATTCCAATAAACTTTTAAACATAATTGTTTTTTTTTACGTCGTCCTACGAGAAGTGAGGTATTATCATTTATATGGACTATTGGTGTAATTTCTTGGCAGGCGCATCCAAATACCAACTCGGGCATTGGATGGGCCAGGACTGACCGGTAGCAAAGACCTTAGTTTTTAAAAAAACGCGAGTTATATATTACCAGACCCGCGCCGATCCGATCGCTACCTAACTTCACAGGAAAACTCGCTGGGCCAATCTGAACATGCCATGTAAATTTCATCGATTTTTGTAAGTTCAACACTGCTCTAAATATGGTGATACCATACGGTAATACCATATTCGAACAAATGTTACATCCACCAACCCATACTGGGCCATTGGTGGTTTACGGCCCCTTGCTTCTCGCGGAGAGGTCTATGTCCCTGTAGTGGGGAAACTTAAAAAAGGCTGAAGGAACTCCATGCCAAAAATAGTAAATAGGCATAAAAGGTTGGTTACTAGGAATAATGCATGTCAGTGTCAGGTCACTATATGTGGCTTATTTATTAATTCAAGATCTAGCTTAGCGTCATATACTACAATAGGTAGATATAGTAGGTAACTTATTATAAAATGAAAATACAATCACAAATTGAGCAACATTTATATTAAATCACATTTTTCATGTAAACAATCCTAGAAACTTTAATATCTATATTATGTACCCACTGGGTATATTTACATTCACCCCACTAGTGCTATTTAATACATAGCGTATCATAGTCTCGTTCAAACGAAATTTATTTAATATTTTAGTACAAATGGAAGAAAAAATTAAAGACTCAATTGAAATTATTCCAGATATTTGTTACATCATTCAATCATTGACAAAAAATGTTTTGAATTAACTCATTTGAAAACTTTAAATGTTAAAAGCAAGTTCTTTGGTACCAAATATTTATTATGAAATGTCCGCTAAATACATTTACGATGATTATTTTGTGTATTATTGCATTTCTAACCTCAAAATCCTGACCGATTTTGGCGCAAAGCATTCGCGTCGTCGTTAATTATATTCCCGAAAGTGTTCGTTTAATTTTGTAATTATACACTAATCAAATCCTTCTTAATGTATGTTCATCCTTTACAATTTATTAGTTATTTGGTTTCAAAATTCAAAAAACTCAGTTTTAAACATTGAAAATAATCAAAAACTATGAATGGATTTATTCAACGTACAAGACTTGGCTTCGCCTTTATGTGAGAAAATTTAAATACTAAAGTAAAAATTGTTTGCTAATTATTAATTTGACACAAAAATAGGCCATAGTTTTGGGTTTATGGTTAAGTAATGAAATGTACAGAAACTGATTTTGTAAATTTCAGATTAAATGTTGCAAGATATTATTTTTTTAATACACAAATATATCGTATATATTAAAAATATCTCTTGTTGGTCAAAAAAGTCTGTCCATACATTTTAATAAGGACGCCAATACAGTGCCGCATCGACTTCAGATGAACCAATTTCTATAAAAATATTTATTATGAAATATATATTTTTTTATTTCTTTTATTACGACAATGGTAACAATTTCCAAAATGGTAATAATAGACAAATATTCTATATTACGCGCGTAGTTACTAGGTAGGTAATATACCTTACGCTTTGAAATATTATACTTTCATTTAATGTTTTAAAAACGTCTCCAGCGTGGGACCGTTCCTGCCTAAGGGGTCTTTCGGGAACATGATCATGTCACCAACCCAAGTAAACGGGAGCAATCTATTCTCTATAACGAATCGCCACCTCGGATTCTCAGAGAGCAAGTCCCTGTAGTTATCACCAGACACTATGACGCCGTCAAATTCAGCCGCGCACTGCACTATATATCTGAGGACAATATGGGGCATAGTAATATATTTATTAACAAAAGTAACGTAAGAAAAGTTGTGATTAGCAACTTAAAGTACACCCTGAAAGCAAAGGTGTACCGAGGGAGAAATTAGTTGATCACACCCCCCACCCCCATCCCGAAATCAACGATCGTAAGGATTTTTGGTACATACATAAATATTTACATTTTCTCACATGACAAAATGTAAATACTATACTTTATTTCATTGTAAGATATGATAAACAAGCAAACGTCAAGGGAAATGTTGTAATTTAGTCGTCGTGAGATAAAGTGAATTGAAATTGTTTAAAACGGATAGCTAATGTTGTAAGGTAATGGAAGGAAAAGTTGTTTCTTAAAAGTATTTTGGAATTTACGAATTTTATCGTAAAAGCCTTTATTTACTACAACCACGTCTTGCTGTGAAACAAAGTACAGTATCCTTTACCTGTCAATGTCAATACATCAAATTCAAAGTTTACCTATCGTCATATGATGCAATCATTTTTCCCTGTATCTCTCTGGATGGAGTGTACACCACAAAACCCTGTCGCTCCAAGCTGTCCAACACCCTTGGTTCTGTACTTTTGCCAAATTTACACCTGAAACATATATGGTGTTATTAATATATATAGTTTAACAGTGGTAGAGCTTGTATCAACATCTGTTGCACAAATCAACCGGTGAAATACCTCAACCTCACAGAAAGCAGATGTGAAGTAGAAGTACTCTGCGTTTCTTCTGGTGAGTGAGGTGCCGGAGCCTTAATTTCAGCCCTCTTCCCTTCCCACCCTTTCCTCATAAGGATAGGACGGGAATGGGAAGAAGATTGGACAGGGACAGGGACAGGGTTAATGGGGAAATGCAAATATACTTTTTCCTGTATGCACTATGACCATTAATGGTGAGCAACGATGTGTATGAGTAGGGCTCGCTTAACATTAGGTGATTCGCTTGTTCGTTTTTTTAAAGAAGTGTGTAATGTAGTGTAGTTTAAAGGGGTTTATAGAAGAAGTCTCTCTTAATGCGCTGGCAAGGTACCTCCAGATCAGGCACACCATTGCTTGTTTGCTCCCTTAAATATTTTTATATAAAAATATGGCGGAATTCAAGCTCACGACCTAATGTTTTGCAACACCTATTAAGCCCAATATATATATATATATATATCACTTTTAACTAAAAATTATTTATACAATTGCTATAATTGTGTAATTTACCTGAACCGTGGCACAAAAGCCTTAACAACGTGTCCCCGATTTCTAAAATAGTCTATGCAAATCTGTAGACCTTTCACCGAAAATATTCTGCCCTTGGTATGCCTACAAATTAAAACAATGTATACAATTCATAATAAAAGCCAAGAATGGCTACTTCATGTTTTCTTAATGATTTCAATAATCGGGAAGGAATTAAAAGAAAAGGACTTATTTCTTTTCTTCCATCACACATTAACTTTTCGAATAAAAGCCAATATTTTCACTCACAACATAGGTTTTTTCTATTTAAAAATAAAGATAATTCAAGACAATCATTGAGCAGTAACAATAATTTCCAACAGGGCTCTATATTCCAGCATGCCCTATAGTCTTGTGGTGCCCCACAGCTCCATAGTGTGCTGTGGGGCACCACAAGATGGCTAAGACAACCCTGGGATCACATTATGTTGCCTAGCACATGAAATGGCTTGACACATTAAAATCAAATTTCCAGGCAATTTATTGGTAAGCCTAGCAGGTGATTTTGCGAGGTTTTGGTAGCGATAGGATCAACATATTTTTTTTACTATTAGATTAAATATACAGCAAATATTGTATACACTCACTGCATAGCCACATTACTTCCGTCAATAACAATCATTCTTAGACCAATTCTGTTGTTTCTATCCCTCTCAGGGTTGTATATGTTGCTACCAATACTATTTCTTGATTTTGACTGACCGAGGATTACTTCTTTGATATACACATCCTCTACAGTTTCTGTTGCCCTGGTACTTTGTGCCTGAAATATGAAAAAATGAAATTTATTAATCACTGATGGTAGTGAAATTGGCCATTGCTGGTTTTACTTCTATATGGGATATATTATGATAAGAAGTGTTAAGTGAGGTCCAGATATAGTTGAAATAAAAATTATTGAGTTTCTACTGCACATCACATAGAAGTGTGTATATAGACTGATATATTGCTAAAAGTTAGAAAGAAATCCACGCAAAATATGCGCTAATTGTGGAGTTGCGGAAAAGTAGTAACTAGGAACCCAGAAGGAGATAGAAATCATGACAAAATAACCTAACTGCAATTTGGTGGCTTAACCAATGAACAATTTATAGATTTTTTCATATACTTGGGTCACATCTGTTTAAACATACCTTAATATTAAGACTTTGTTTACTTTGTTGCACATCGCATCCATTAAATACAGTATGCATGATCATTTCCAGTAATTTTCCCCTGTCTTGATTATTCATCTTTGATATCCCTTTTACATATTTCTGCATTTGTCTACTTCGTTTATTCTTTTGCATATTAATTACCGTTACATCTGAATCATCACTCATAGACAGACTTACATTACTTATCGATGTTAACTCCCTTTTATCTGTGTTAACTAAATCTATGACGGTGTTTGTACTGCAATTCTGTTGAGTGCTTTCTTCCGTTAAATCTATTGTTAAGTAGGAATTTTGATTTATATCTCTTGTTAAGTTAACAATATCTGCATTTATGTTTTGTAAGGTCTCAGCGTTGTTGCAATTGGTCTTTGATTGTGCTAAATTTACTGTTGTGTTACGAATGGGTGTAGAACAATGTTTGGGTGGACTTATGTTGGATACATTTGATACATTCTTTGGTATTGGATTTGGATCTTCTTCATCACATATCACTATTAGACTGTCCTTTATATCTGCACTACTCTTTCTTGGTGTAATCATTGTCTCTAAATCTATTACAGTATTGGTGCAAGAGCCACTGGAGCCGGACGAACTATTCAGTGAGTTATTTTCAGCTTTTAATAGTTCATACACTTTAAAAACATTGTTGAGAGTTTTTTTATTATTTTTCCTCTTCTTGTTTCCAAATTTCTTTCTCTTAATTGAATTGTTCATTGTATGTGTTAAACTTGAAGCTACAAGTTGTTCTGAATCTTGCTGTAATATTTTTTAACAAATGTTTCATTAAAAATGTTTCAATGAAAAATGTTTTGTATATAGACCATTTTCATTGATACATTCAGTCCCTGAAGTAATAAAAGCAATGAATAAGAATAACAGTTTCTTATTTTGTTTTTTATATTATAAGGCAATTAACCTTTTATATAAGAACATTACAAACAATAATAAATAAAAATATCAGTAACCTCTCTTATGCTTGAAATATGATTATTTACAGAGCAATTCACTAATTGAACTTTATAAGAATGAGCTGAAAGCATATCGTGCTCTATGAAAACATCCAAGTCACATTATGTTGAGAGCGTAATTAGTAGGTTGACCACAAGAGGAAACATAAATGGTGCTAAATGTTCAGTTACCCTGTACACATTAATGTTATTTTATTGTAGCATGTGCAGGGAGATGTTTAAAATTCTCGTAAATATTATACAAGTTGGCATTAATGAATAAAAATTAGGAAATAAACTTGTGAATGTTTGGATTTGTAAATCTATTCAGTGGAGGATAAACAAGATAGTAAATTTCTATAAATCACTTAGGTGGCAAATTTTACAAGGTGAAAACCAAATATTTAGCAGCATTTGCTGATCACATAAAGAACTGTTTTCAAAATATTAACTAACAGATAGACGGGTCGATGAAGGTTTTCCCATGTTGCGGTGGAAATACTGTTATAACTTTTTAATTAGAAGAAATTAAACGAAAATATAAAAAAATCTAATATTTTCAAAAACAAGCAATTAATCCAAAATGGTCGTGTTTTGAAACGTTAAATACAACTTGCTAATCAAATGTTACTACAGATAATTTATTTCACTTGACTAGACTGACATAGTCAACACAGTAACACAGATAAGAAAAAAATGCTTAGTAACAAAATTTTAAACAAAAACAAAATAGACTTCAAAAACCACTAATGCACTTTAGTGCTTTAAAGGTATAGATATTTACGCAAGTAAACATAAGAATAAATTCTTAATCGTATTTATCTTTGGAGTCGGTGTCAGCCAAGGTATCTGTCAATAGGTGCGGGGCACTGTCGACGCGAGTTCACGGAAGTTTCCGGTCAGAGGGTAGGAGGTAAGAGGGAGCAGTCTAGTGAGATTTTCATATATTCTGTGTATAAAGTATATGAAGTGATATGTAGTGTGATTAGATTATTTTGTTTATTTCAATATTGTTTTGTACACATGCTAATAAATTATATTTAGCAGCCATACTGGCCAGATGTAGGTGAAGAAAGAGAGAGGAAACTTATTTTTTGTTAGAGCGATGAGGATGCGATAGGTTATCCGGTATCACATGGCACGAGGAAGGTATTGAAGTGCAACCATTGGAATTATAGCTATTTCTTTCACCCGCCTGCGTATTCGTATCTATGTTCTTAACTTACAGATGAAACCTTTCAATGTTGCAGTTTTATACTACGCAGAACGAGGCGGAACAGATTTCAACGCAAATTACTATTTACACTATTAAATATCATTTGGTTATATGGAAAAATTGAGGTTTAATCATTAAGTATTTTGAGATAGTTATTTCATGACATGAAAGGATTGGGAAATTAAAATAAAAAATAGGCTTTGGTATCAGTTTCAGTTTGCTATATTTTATTGAGCGCTTATCACAATCTAAATTTAAAACAAATACAGGAATATAATATTTTACAATCTGATCATTTTCTATTTATACTGGAGTAATAAATTAGTTTTGTTATAAAATAAATTAGCCTCTCTAGTAACACTATAAACTAAAATCAAGTATTTACAATTAAATAGTAAACATAAGTAGGTGGGAGCATTTTCCAACACACAACCAGACCTCAATAATATAAATATACCTAAAGTTAAGACAATATGTGACTAAGAATATTTTAAATCGAAATGCATTTGACTACTAGATTTGAAAAAGCTATATTGGGAAAAAAATGCAAAAATGCTTGAGATAGATAATTTGGGGTTTTACGAAGATTTTACGGTTGTTTAGATTTACGAAGTCGATAATTGATGATCGAACGATTTTACCGACTGTCATTAGTTTCCCGGCCACATAAATACAAGTCTTCTTGTTTGTAATTTAAAAAATGACGAATGCAAAAAAACGTGTAAGAATTATACTTCAAAGAAAGTGTACGAACATCTCATTTCACAAGTAATTAATTTTATCTAGTATCCTGAATACACACACAACTAGTGACTTGTAGCACGGGTATATTTTTTGCAACGAAAATTGTAATGCGTTTCTTTACCCTATTTTCTCATCTTTTCCATGTAAGTAGTTAGAACACCGCTTATATAAGTAAATATAAATATACGTATTACTTAACAGAAATATAGTAAATATAGGTCAATGGGCATATTTATATGCCGAGTCGCGAGTACAGCGCCGCGTCTGGGGGACTGAAAAGGACTATATCACTGATTATGTTGATTCGATCGCTACCATACTTCACAGAAACCACCACCAAGTCTCGGAGTCTATAAGTAAGGGAACATACACACATACATCGCCTTTTATGTATACACACAACTAAATACGTAATTAAATAATTTTAACACTAACAATGCAACGTCATAACATGATATAAGTGTTGTCAGCTACATTACATAATTATATTTTAAAAAACCAATCAAATATAAAGGACGATAGAATACAAAACTTTTTGTAAATTATTATAATTTTGATTATTTTGTATTTTAGTACCTACATCTTTTAGTTATTAGTTATTTGAAATTTAAATTATTATTTGCTTTGTGATCTTTTTTCTAATATCTTTGTATATATTTTATGAACACTGTTTAAAGTTACAAATATTGCGACCAATGATATTATAATACAAAAAGGTATGTTATACTCATTCAAAATCCCCGGTCCAAAGTGTTTCAAAGACAGTATACCAGTGAAAGCTATATTCACTCTTGTCAAATGGCGTAAAAAGGATAGCGTAAAAATGATATAACAGGAATAAATGGATAAAACACATGGCATATACTATAGAAAACTTCACTTCACTTTTCAGCCGCTAATGGCATATATGCTACTTTTATACTGTAATATAATCGGGCAGCACCGATGTGGACAAGTCTCTCTCACCAAACAAATTGTTCGATTCCATTAAATAATTAATTTAATTTCGGAGTTTTACAATTTTATCATTTTGCTTCCACATAATAAAATCAGATTGTACAACAAATTATGCCTGTTGAATTGCTTTCAAAAGTCAAATACGGACGTTTCCATAACAATTAAGTCGACGATATTTACAATGCGACCGAATTTGATTTGCGAAATGCTAAAATTGATTTTCAAAAGTCCGAATTTAACTTTAAGAACCGTTCAAAAATATCTATAGGCCGCGTATATTTGTGTGGTCGGGATACTTCCCCTGTCCAGTAAGCCCATACTACAGCTTTTTTTTGGGACATGTGTTTCAGTTTTCCATACAAGCCACATTTGTTTGGATTGGACTACAATGCCAAAGATTATATAGCTTTATTCCCATGACGTATGTTACTAATACAGACAGATCTAATGCATGATGCAGGTGTGACAAGTACCATAGATCAAATATCTCTAATATCTACTAATACATGTTATAAAATCTATGGCACTTATTATTTACAGGTATACATTTCGACAGTGCGGACGCACGTGTTGCAGTCGACGCGGCAGCACCAGTGGAACTTGCACTCGCAGCGCTCCCTGATCACCATCTTCTTGGTGTTGTAGCCGCGACCGCAGCACAGAAGAGAACAGCCGTCCATGCCCGCTGATGTCCTGTTACACTCCCGTCCCGTTGTACCAGGGGAACCCTGCAACATTGCTAAGCTATATAATAACCATTTTTTATATCAAATAATTTGAATGATTTGCTGCATGCAATTGCAGAATGCTAGTGCGTGTCATATTTCGATCTTACATCTTGGTTTCACATCAAGTGGGACCACGTTCATGAAACTAACAGCGGACCATAGGTAAACCGTGTGGTAAGTGCAGATAAAGAAAATTCGAACATTCTTAGCATCGTTACATTTGAGACAATCACACCTGTTTCTTATAGGCAAATTTAGAAGTCAGGACAATTTAACGTCTGTAACATCGACACTCTTATGAAGCAATTCCACAATCCTTGTTCTTAAAAGTTAACTGTACTTACCAGTGTTTCGTTCTTGATGCAATAGTTGGGTGATTCCTCCAAATATACCAAATCGTTGGCAGTCGGCAAACTGTAGTGTGGGTTGCCTACGCGCAGTTTGCCGCGTCTGGACACCTTCACCTCTGTGGCACCTTCATACTTGTCTCTGAGGTAATCCCCTAAAAAGAGATTTTTTTATTTTCGTCCAACAAATGAAATAAACATAATGAACAAACATAATGAAAATATATATTTTTTTATTAAAATAAGGCAAACGAGTGTGAGATTCATCGTCTATTAACTGACTTACTGATCCATAATCATCTGTGCCAACCATAGAGTTGAAAAATCATTAAAGATTGGTATTTTTTTTAAATACTAACTATCAATGCTAAACAGAAATCGTGTTATAATAAAGATTTCGTTATCGTAAAATATTGCTATATATCTTAGATAGAACAACAAAAAACGAAACAAAATAAATAACTGGACCACCCAAAGATACCTTAAATAATATGCCTGTAATTAAACCATTGACAATAAAAAGCAAAATCGAAATAGTGATGGCACCAGAAACCATTTTCGGCCAATCGTCTTTTGTCGGTGCGTCGTAAACTCAACATTGATACGTTGTAGAATGTTCAGTTAAAAGCATTTAGGGGCCCATAAATATATTTATTTATACCACAACTTAATTAACACAAGTATGTTGTAACAGACAGATTCTTTGGTAACAATAAATTTATAGTCTGTGAAGGATTTACCGCAAAGGCCGAATGGAAATGGCTTCAACTCATTTAAGAAATATGTCTTGTTGTCTTTTAAATAGGCGTATTTTACTGGCGTAGTTCATCGTTTTAAATTAAGGTTATATGGTAGGTAGGTACGTAATTAATTAATAATATATCTTTGTATTTGCTCACTCACTTCATCGCGTTAATAATTAACGAAATATTAATCGCGATTATAGGCATTGACCTTTCCCGTTAGTGTAGCCACAGCATCCCCGTTAGGTTTTCTAATAGATATTGACTGAAAGATAATCATGTTGTCATTTTGTATAAAAATAAAAGATTACAGAAGTACTATCGAGGGAAAAAGATATCTAATATTTTTTATAGTAAAAATTCGCTAACGACCAAGCTTTTCACCCTCACCGCTACCCACAGGCACCGCAACAAGCTAATGAGTTGGAGTGAAGCCCCTATAATGGATAGAGGAAGAGATAAACAGAAAAAAAAGATATTTCCTTTTCCTATCCATGCCTTCCCCATCCCATCCTTGTCTAATAATTCTTAAAGAAAATGATGGGGAGGGGAAGAAGATTATACTTAGGCCTCCGGCACCTCACTTGAGAAACGAGCCTATCTTTTTCTCAAAGGCCGGCAACGCATCTGCAGTTCCTCTGGTGTTGCGGGTGTCCATGGGCGTCGTTGATCACCTCGGCGTTCCCTAATTATAATTATCTCGCATTTTCACAAAAGTACACAATTTAATTTGACCCACATAATTAATTGAGCCACAAAAAAACGAACCTAAAATTAAAACCAAACCAAAGGATAATTTAAATGTATATATACAGGGCTATTATATCTATAAATTAAATGAATTATAGTAATAAAAACCGTATTAATTATAAGTTAATTATAAAGTTTACGCTAAAGATACACTATATTGCGGGTGGGCCCGTTTATCATACGCCCACTAATAGAATGTCTACGGGCAAAAACGTTTTGTGTAGTGCTACCATCACGTACAAATGTTGTGGACAATCCGGTGTTCAAATATTGCAAGCTGAAAATAAATTATAGATCTAACATGATTGCCCTAATGAGGTAGTCAATAATTTAAAATATAGTACGCACTTTTCAATGGGACGTAGTCAAGTTGACGATATTTAATTAGTGTACTACGCAGGAAAACTGTAAGGAAGCCATTAGACAAACTATATTACTTTTCTAGAATATCTTCTTATAATAAAGAAAAAAAAAGCAATTTAAGCTCTCCTACCTCTTCCTTCTTTTACAAAAGAAAGGTGACAAAGTTTGATATTAAATAAAAAGTTAAATCATCTTGCCCAGCCTTTCCTTATTTGAAAAGGGAAGAAGATTAGAATGAGGCATCCGCTACCTTACTTTTCAAACGAAGCGCAGAAATACTTTTACTTGACGCCTGTCTTCTGTGAGGTAGTGGTATTTCAGCTGTCGAGCCGGCTCATTCGTGCAACAGATGTCGTTTCTTATAGAAAGCCACTCCCTAGACTGGTCTCAAATATATATTACTGATAAATTGCAAGGAAGAATACTTAAAGAAATATTACAGGTAAAAGCTACATAGGAATAAAAAGCCAGCCGTTAGCTAGCATTTAAAATCACTAGTTGATGCCTTTCGATTATTTAATAACAATTTTTCACACGTTATACATAACACATTGAAAATTGTTGCCTACAAACAATCAATAATTTACCCGATAAAGTCTAGCTGACTAACAGGTTTCAGTCGTAAAATGGGATTTATTTAATGTCAACATTTATAACATCGTAAGTTTTGTAAGCATTAATATGTGGTTACCCTATTCTAAGAAGTGTGTTGTATATTCCATGTTCCATAATATTTTAAGGATACGCTTAATTTGCTAAAGGCCCTATAATTACATTAATAAATGTGTTACGATGGCTTGAGGTCCGAAACATTATGGATGCGTAATGTGGCGATCTCGAAGTTGGTCGATTCTTAATGGGATTCCAGCAACAAAACAAATGAGATAAATTATTGTAAACCTGGGGTATTTGGTATCAATTATTATATAAAATGGATATATTTTTTACAGAACTCAAAATACGCGTAATACTTACTTTAATTACGCTTTTGATAGCAATTCGATCACAGATTTTTAATCAAAAAAGATAAAGATAGTGCGTGTAAAAATAATTTTTAGTTAAATAATTTTATTAAGAACTAGTCTCTTTTGTACTCCATAATGAACCTCAAATTACATTCATTACAAAATGATAATCGCTTGAACTGACAGCATCATTAATGAATAACGGCCATCATTAAACACTATCCCGGGAACAATAAAAGCGATTTCATTTAATAGAGAAATTAATTATAATGTACCAGGGCAGCATGGGGCGACAGGAGGACTGATTGGCTCATTAACTTTCGCCAAAGCTAGCCCGTGAATACAATAGAGGTGATTTGAAAGACAATCGGTTCAATTCTCTGTTATGAAATCGTTGTACAAGAAAGATCGCAGTTCATTTAACTCGAGGTGTTACCATTATCATGATAGTACGACGAGTGTTCTGAAAACTGTTTGGAATAATTTGAGGCGCTTAGCTTCGTTGTGTTTTATGGGAATAGAACTTGTATTTCTAATATCACGTTCGGTCGATCTGTATTCTTCAACGGCAACTTTGTACCTCGGAGAACTGCCTTGCATAATCTGTCGTCTGTGGTATTTTCAAAAGGATAGGATAAGGCTCTTCAAGAAGAGACCGTACGTAGAGCTTTTACACTCCTACACATTCTCTTATGACGCAAACTTCCTTTCGCACAAAAAGCAAACCAACTTACCAATCTCTCTGAACGACGGAAGCTGTTGCCAGCATGTAATGAGACTGCAAGATCCGGATACGCCGTGGCATTTACACGTCACCCTTGACTTCTTTATGATTGCCTGGTACATAAATAATTGAAATAAGAATTAATACAAAAAAAAAACAAATTAAATTCCTCCTCCTGCGTTTTCTCTCCCATTTTTAAATTATTTGGTACAGATGATACGTTTTCTAAAGCCAGACAAGACAAGACAGATCGTTATGTTGTCACAAATACATTAATTGATACTAAAAATGAACAAAAATAAATGAAAAAAAGTGTTGAAGAAAGAAATGTTCCAAATTTAAATAAGCGTATATACAAGATTTTCCCCCACCATATCGGCTAACGCGGCTAAAGAAGTTTTCACTTCACAAATTATGTATAATAATTAATAGTGCCGCGAATAAAGCGGTTTTTTAATAATCTCACCCTTCTGCCCGCTTCGTTGTTGTGCCGATTCATCAGCTGCCGGCCTTGCTCGCGGCTGCCTCTCTTGACCTTCCTCTCGCGCTCCCTTATGTCCACAAAGCCTTCGGTGAACCTAAAGGGCAATTTTATTAGCTACACTTGATTTTTGTACATTGTGTACCGTTTGGATAAAGAAAAGTTTGTTACCGTAAAGTCTATATTTGATTGCACCAGGAACATTTACATACACTAACACACTTCCTAGTAGTGTTTACTATTTTGAACCTTGTTGTCATAAAAACTAAGTATAATTTTGTATGGAGCTTACTGCTTGTGGCTTAGTTTGAAATGTACAAAGTACTTGATACAGGAATGAATTCTAAAAATTCATAGTAAGCTTACTCTATTACCATTTAATTAACATAAACATTACGTTTACCAGACAACACACAAATAAAATTTAATATAGGGATATAATAGAAGTAAGAGTTAAAACTGGTTATGTCCATCGATTTTCGAATTTTTTACGTTCATTTAATTCCGAGAAACCAGTTGGCTCAGTTGCTATTTATTTTATAGGTTTCAAATACATTTTCGAGGTTAAATGGACTACATTTAAAATGTAAATGCTGCCGTCTAATGAACACTTTCTCTATAAAAAAATCTTATTTATTTACTTGTCATATTTGTAATATATTTAAATAGTTGGTGCTTACTTGAATAATTATAATAATTAAATGTATTAAATACTTTTCATTTATCCATAAGTCGGTTGTAAGCTTTGGAAAATAATCAGCCAAAGTAAAACTGAAAACTTCTAAAGCTTCAGTTTTCCTTGACTTTGCTCCTGGTACATTGCTACGTCATGAAAAAGGATATCTGTTGGAAAGGGATAGTTACTTTTCGTAGGTCTACCGTCTACGCCTCTTGCTATGAGGGTAAAAGAAATTATTGATTCATAGCACCACTATATTTTAGTTAAAAATCAACCTTATGTTGTGGAGCAAAAAGTTTTAAATACAATCATCATTTTAAAATCGAGAGAGTAGATATGTGGATCTCGCTTTATCTAATAGAGTTGAAAATACACACAAAAAGTTTTCTAAATGTTTTTGTTCCTGATACTTAGTTGTTAGTGTGGAGATTAAAAAATATTTAAGCTGTGTCTTAAACAGGCAGGCAAAGAAAATCACTCACTGCTGCGTCTAGCTTCTCCGATCCGTACATCTACGCACACAATACGTTAACTGATCATAGTTGGTGCCATTTTAATTGTGTAAAGAAAACCAATATGCTTATGATATCAGATAAATTAATTTACCATTGATTATATATTTAGTATCCTTTAAAGTAACTTAAGATTCTGCACATTATGAAGTCATATCATTACTTGCATTTAAAAAAATAATCTACGGTCTCCATATCTTGTAATAATACAATAAATAATATTGTAATGTAACTTATTATTAGCATTAGATAAATAAAAATTAACCTAAAACAGCTATGGGTAAGCAAATATAATATTTTCAGTGCGACCGGATTACCAACCCTCTTCATTTTATGTTCGCCTAGTAGTTTTTCGCGGATAATCAGCGTTAATGCGGGGTTATCCGGGCTCAAGTTAGAAAGAGAAGGTAGGTAAAATAACGCTTAGTGAAAATAAATGAACGGATGATTCAATTGTTTTATGTATACTCTACGCCATACAAGGTTTTTTGTTAAATATCTCTCATCAGCCAAACGTTGTCCACTGCTCGACGTAAGCCTTGCCCATTGATCGCTACAAAGATCGGCCCCCTGCCGTCTTCATCCAGTGGACTCCCGCAACCTTGTCCAGATCATAGGTCTATCTTGTGGGGTCGTCAACCTGTACGTGGCCGCCATTCTAGGACTTTACGGAATCATCGGGCAGCCGGTCTTCGAGCAATGTGTCGAGCGCAGAATCAACACGAGACCAGCAGTAGCGTCTCTCTGTACGGTACTGTATTTAAACAATATAAATATACTATATACAAACAAAACAAAAACAATACATCTATAAATCGAATCCACCTTAGCCGTTCTTTCAAGACATATTTATTCTAAGCATAATTTTACAATAAGCCCTACTGAAAAGTAAAAGGTAATTTCATTTTTCTCACCTAGACAATCGATACACAAATCTACAAGCATCGATTTTCATATCAAATTAAACTTGTAGAAATCGTTTGAGTAAGTTATAACTTTGCTAAACAAAAATACTTCGCGGTCCGGCATCTCAAATATTTAAGGAATGCTTTTCAAACTCTTAGCGGTTTCTTGTGCCCTAGTAAGAAAAATACCCAAATGCGGGAAAATTCCTTCTGTGGAGAGAAAGGGTACGTTTTTCTTTTGTAGAGGGGATTCCGGCTTATGTTACATACCTCACATTTTTGAACCGCACAAGTCTATGCTCTCCTAATGAAGAAAATTAAAATGGACAAAATATTGAAAGAAAAGCTTTATTTATTTATTTTATTTTTAATGAATTTGACAAAATACAAAAAATGATATTACGTTTGATTTTTATGACCTCCTAATGAAATAAGATTTTTTATTTAAAACCTTGCTTTTCCTTCATTGTATGTGTTGTTTTCTCTTTTCTTCCTTTGAAAATATACTGAAACAGGGAATTATCACACCCATCTGTTAGTTACGTATCTCCTTATATTCATGCTGTCCTGGTAATAAAACCTCGAAGGGGAATTTTCAGCGCTAACTCTGCTGACTCGTTGCTAACCAAAAATGCATACACGATTTTGTTCCGTATGTTTTACGATATAAAATTGAAACTACATTAGATCAGGACTGCGACAGGATATTTTTGGATGGAAAAGCTTCCTCGTGAAAATGAACAAACGACGAAGTGAAAGTAAGTAGTAAAGGCACCGCACGCCAATAAAATTCTTTAGGCAAATTATAAGCAATTTAATTTGCTATCCATAAATATTTTACGGTATGTACATATATAGTTCACCATTCAAATATCAAACCTCCTTGTCATATATATTGCATGCAAGAAACATACATAAATTAATGTAACTTGAATTTTAGGGAAATCCTATCTAATTCTCCGTAGATTTTCTCTTATTGATATGGTATTATCAGTTCGTTATTTGATATCTATGCATCACTTTTAGTGCCTACGCTTGTGATTAGAACGATTAATTTAAAGAAAATGAAATCGTTTCTTTGAGTGGCTTTCACCGTTTTCAAAAGTTTCAGCCGATAACCCTTCCAGTACGTGAAAACCTACCAGGCGCGTAGCGCACCATAGGAGGTTGTCTACGTTGCTACGGTTACTACGTAACAAAGACAACTCAGTCAAATAATTTCGTACGTTTCGAATACAAAACTTTAAGCTTTCGTTTTTTTACTAATAAAGTTAGGTTTGTAAAAGACGGGATACTTAACAGGATTAGCCTTTTTTAGATCCCGATGTTTCGGCACAGCTGCATGTTCCATGGTCACGAGCTTACGGGCTGATTCAGGTAATCGTCGTAAGAATTCCGACTCTTACAACAAACAAATCAGAAATTCGTACAGTTGGCACTGGAAAAACGAATATATCTAATATTAATTTTATCGAATAATATAAAATTGTTATTTAATCACCTGCTGTGTTCAAACTTAATGTGGGGTCGGTATAACAGGTTTTTAACTTCCACATCGATTATTTAACTCGTCACTCCCTTCTTAATCATGTCACCTTACACTGTCCTTGTCGCATGCCATTCTTCCCTCGTCATAACATGCCCCAGCCATGCTAACCTTCAGCTCCTCAACTTTTCTACTATCGGTGCTACTTTCAGGTCTTTCATCATACACTCGTTTCGTACCTTATCGATTAATTTTACTTCACACATTCATCTCACCATTCTCATTTCTGCCGTTTTTATACAATTAAACATAAATATTAATTAAATCTACAATTTAGAATATGTCAAAAAATGTATTCTGTAATCAATGAATTAATTTCTTTCTTGTTTGGTTAATAATATTGTTTTAAATTATATCGGATTTTTTTTAATCTTAAAAATGTCTAAAACTTGACGTAAAGCCGGATATTTAAATTTGCCAAAATGTCATGACAGTTTTTATAAAATTATGAATAGAATTATCCTTTATATAAGTGGATACTTGTATCCGTTTTATTAACAGTAACATCGGTCCGATAAAAATGTATAAATAAGAAAGCTAAATGAAATGCGTATTGACTTAAAAAAACATAAAAATAATTAAATTTCAATAAATCTAATTGATAGAAAGTCAACAAATTCCCATATTTAGAATTTCTGGAACTCAATGTGTTTCATCGAGGGTGGATAATAACATAATAAATACATCAGCACTTAAATATCACTCGATTTTTGAACCTCATTGCATTCTGAAAGCAGTATTCATGGAAGTTTATGTATGCCTGGTAGAAAACTTGTCTTTCGCCATGTTTGATAGGCGTGAAGTTCCCTTGACAGCTGAGGTGTTAGATTTATATTAGGAAAAACATACTTTTTAATATATTTCATTGTATATCAGAGGATGGCTATACTTACTACTTTTATAAATATATATTTTATGTATTATACTTGCCTACTTTTATAAGCAGTGCCTTAAAAATCTGATTTCAATTTACTCATTTAATTATATTTTAATAATACTTTAAATGGGTATTGTCAAGTGTCAAGTAAAAGATGCGCAGGTACACCTTACCTGTCTAACATTTTACCAGAGTACTAGGAAACAATAAAACACGGGAAGTCGCTTTTCTACGTGAAAAGTTATTTCAGGTAAATACATGCATACAAGAATATTTCAGTACGCACACACATACGTAAAAACAAGAGATAGAAATAAATACCAGTCTCTTTTCCTCACATTAATCGATCGTCACGTACGAACGTATTTACGGGAATGTGAAGGCGCAGTTGTGTGGGTCATAAGCTGACAGGTAAATGTTACTCTATTGGGTCTTTGATATCCTGGTACGCCAGGTAAGAAGAGAGCAGGTTAATGGTCACCTGAAACTTTGTAAAGAATATAAAAAAAACGAGTAGGAGTAAAATAAATGTGAAAATTAGAAAGGAAAAGAAAGTCGAAATAATGTTTCTGTGCTTTAATTACTATTTCTTCTTTTTTTCCACTGAGACAACTTAGAAAGTCATTTTAATTCCCAATCTCTAATTTTCGTCTAATCGCGAGTTATAGAAGAGCTATCAAATCGCAGATGAGGGTATAAATTTCTTATTGCTTTTCTTGTACTATCAATTAGGAAAGAAATAATTTTGAAGTGAAAACTTCTGTACCCGTGTTAGACGATATTTGGTAGGGATCTTATAGGTTAGCGTAAATAACATGTTCAAAATGCGTCAGCAGCACGCGTCAGCAACATACTTATTTGAATTTTATTGAAATAGTTTCGACGTCCCTTTTTTCATTTATTTTTCTTGTATTCAATTTTGAATTTTATTGTTAAGAAGCAAGGATACCTTATTTCCCATTATTTGTTTATTTTTGAACTATTGTCGCGTCTTCCTATCGTATTTGAATATTCACTTCTATTGGCAGTCCTTGTGTTTTAGTTACGACTCGTAAACCATCTCTTTAACATTCCTGTTTCCCTAGTAAAACAACCTCCAACGGGAATTTTCAGCGTAACCCCAACGGCTCGTTGCTAACCAAATTGTATGACGCAATTTTGAACACTATTCCTTATACAGTAAGACTTAAATTAAATAGCGCTTATTTAAGGGATGCTTTATGTTTACATGAATGGAAATTCGCCAGATACGTTCGTATCTCTTTGGTTATGATGTCCTAATACCTTTCTACAAAATATGCAGAAAATTTCATGTTTTTGGCAAATTTATGAGGGGGTGGGTGGTGGTGGTGTGTTTTCGGGGCAAGCATTGTCTAATTAAAATAACAAAGGGAGAAAAAGAAAAAAGAAAGGAGATGGGAACACTGTCTTCTTCTTATATTTGTCATCAATGAATGAACTTTGGTAAATTCCTAGGAATGAATGTCGAAATAGAGATAAACACCAAAAAAGAGACAGGTGTGTTTGTCTTGTTAGAACGGAGTAACTTTCGCTGCATCCTTTGTACTTTACTGTCTAACTAACTATCTTTAACTTCTTATTACTTGCTTTAACTAGTTTTCGTTAACGAAAAAGTTATATAATACACAATTATAATTATAAAATAATTTAAAATTAATGTGCTTTTAATATCATTAATAAAACAAGAAAAAGTCGGTTAATGAGCTGTATTTTGTAAAGTCTGATCCTTCTGTTACGCTTACACGTCATATAACCTTTTTTTATTTTTACCATCTGATCTTCAAAATCCAATAGGTCCGCATGACGCTCGAGGATGTTTACATTCATCTGCTCTCCTGCTATCATATATGTATGTGAATACACGTTCCAAGAACATGAAATTGATAAAAAATGGATATTTCCTTTTCCCCATTCATCCCCTCCCCGTCCAATACTCTACCCTTTGCCTTTGCCTTTTCCATCCTATCCTTATAAGGAAAATATGCTAAAGGAAGAGGACTAAAGTGGGCCTCCATCACCCCACTTTAAACACAAATAATTTAAGATAAAAATTGTAAAGAATAAAGACGTACACAAACAAACAAACTCACGTTAACATTTATAATATTAGGATTCGGAAAATCTTGCTTCACGTTTCGCTTGGGATAGCGGATAAAGTGGAGGAGAGAGAGAGCGAAAGAGAGATATATTTCTTGCGAGCGCCATTTTTCACCTAACATGATCCGAGAACGTCGATTAGGACACCATAAGTTAAAAATCCTACGCGAATACATAAATGCGACCCATGCACGTACAAAATGGATTTATCTCTGTCTACCTCGGAATCTTTGAACTAACTTTGTTTTTATGGAAGAAGGTGGCAAACTAGCAAGCGGTTCGGTCACCCGATGTTAAGTGACCACTACCATTAAATGAGTTGCAGATGCGTTTCCTAGCTTGGACATATGACATAATGGACAGAAGAAGAGTCAGACAGGAAAAATGATATTTTCTTCTCATATTCCTCCTCCATCCAATCCTCTTCTTCCAAATATTTTCTTCCTTTATGGCATTTTCCACCTGACGTAAAATACTAGGAAGTACTAGGGCGCAAGAAACTGTTAGAGCTAATACAACCAGTTCTTGGAATACGACGTAGTGAGATATAGCTTCAATGAACAGGCAGAAAAAGCTTTAGGTGCTTTCGATATTGGCTCGCTGAAGCACAAATAGCAACAGACAATCATTACGCTATCCTGTTTTTCGTTCGTCTGTATGTTTTTATTTTATGTTTGTTACCTCAGAACTCCGCTCCTGGTGAACTTATTTCGACGATTATTTTTTTGTTCGACAGGTAGTCATGTGGTCTGTCTGACTACAAAACTTAACTATGCTTAAAACTTGATTTTTATGTTTAATTGCGTTAAATTATTTTTAAAACAAAACTCTACTTACTTGTACCCGTACTGCAGGTTATCTCCACAGCCGCCCCACACCCAGTCATCATGAAGGTTCTTAGGTCTGGCGGCGCGGCTACATCCGCAGCTGGTGAGGCGGCCGTCGCGGCACGCGCGCGATATCGCCAGTGATACCCCCGCTGAAGTTATCGCGTTTGTAAACGCTGTTTCCCTTGACGCTGCGGTTAAAATATATAGGAATACAATAAGCAGTTTAGACATGTAATTGATATCTCGCACAGGTTGTGGCCTAATATTTCCATGACACAATATACTGTACACACTATATACGAAAACTTATAACAATCAGTAAAGGCTCGGGCCTCAAGAGATGTTGTCAAAACGGAAATATGAGCGACAACACAAGTCAATTACACTTAATGGTTCTAATAGAAATAGAATAAAAACTAGAAATAGACAAAAATAATCCTTAAATTTTATTTCTATATCACGAAAAATGCCAACGTTTCGTGAATATTGCAATAGTCATGTTCGCAAGAAGGCTAATTAGATTTAATTAAATTAAAAAACGAACAAGTACAGAACAGGAATAAAATAGGGTACCATTCTATGTATATAAAACATTAATTTTAATTTTAGTGTAACATCTTGGTATTGTTACAACTAGCACAAGGATAACATAAAATAAATGTAAGCGTTAGCGCGAGAAATGACGCAATTTGTAGCGCAATTACAACACATGTTCTATGTTGTATGCTATCCTGGTATCGTTTATCCAAAACATAAAGTTTCTAAAGAAATAATTGTATTTCTTTTTAATGAAAAGAATCGAAAGATTTTAAACGTTCCATTTACGACATAAAACAAAATCTTTTTACTGTCTGTCTGTCTGTCTATCTGAACGTGATAAACTCAAAAGATACTTTTTTCAAAACAGTTTTGTATATAGAGGACGCTGTTCCGACTCGCGCGCAAATCGCCACAAAATAACGTAATAAATAAAAATAGTATTAGAGATAAAATAATCTGTAGCGAAATATTATCTAAGCTAATTCCATTATCCTTTCTTTCTTCAAGCGCCCGGGCGTATGTGTTGGTATGAGAAAAAAACATTTTCGGTAATTAACTTGAAAGTTAATGGAGTATGATGCTGGTGAATACCAAAATAAACATGATAATGACAATATTGTATTTATAGATTAGCTAACATACCATCAATTACAGTGTTAATGACTGAAAAACTCCGTAAATAAATTTAAATGATCATCAATCACAACGTGGATACATGACTAACTGATTACAATGCATCTTGTCATCACAGATAAAATAAAAAAAAAACAAATCACTTTATTTATACCTCTCCCTGGAAATATTTATACACCACATATTTACAGCATATATTTGGATGTTTGTTTATTGTTTATGGAAACAATGGCACACAAGCAAGCGGTTCGTCTGATATTAAGTGATCGCTACCCATAACAATCTAATGTGTTGCCGTTATTGTAATGCACTGGAGAAGAAATAAGCATATTTTCTTCTCCTGTCCATCCCCCAATCCATCAAATCCCCTCTATTCCTTCTCCCTTCCCACACATTTATAATAAGGACAAAGGGAAAACAGGATAAGAATTAGGCTTCCGGCACCTGACTCATGAGACGGACCGCAGAATGGACCCTACTAGACGCCTGTCTTCTGTGAGGTCATGGTATTTCACCGGTAAAATCAGAAATTCGTGCAATAGATGTTGTTGCGGGCTCTACTGTTGTCAGATTTTTTTTCTCATATTAATCCAAATAGTCTTGAAATAACTCCCTAAACCTCGAGATTAAATTGTAAACTTTTAACTGCTAAATAGATTTTCTCTTACGCCGGGAAATATATGTCTCTCGTAGTACTCGTATGTGTAAAAGATTTGTGGCTGAGGAGGTAAGGTGCTATAAATCTGTCAGATGTCCTGTCCGGGGACCGAGCACGTTGGAAGCGAAGATTTAGAGCGTTCGCGGTGGCGACTTTATGAAAAATTACACTACTGCAAAAGGAAAGCTTACAACGAATATAATTAATCTGTTTTTATGTACAGATAGAAAAAAAAATCATTACAGCTAAAATAAATCCAAGAGCAACACAATAAAATAAATAACGAATAAAAATAAAATATCCAAGCAGTTTGTGTCGTAAAGATGAGGCGAGTATCTTGTCCATGTTTACGACACAGTTATTAAGTTTTATACGCAGTTGTTCCGGCCCAGTAATTCCTTCAGTCAATTTATTGAGCCTTCTCTGCGATATGTATTTGTTATTTCAGGCTCCAAATGTGATTTTATTTGGAATAATTTTTATACGTGGTATAATTTGAGAGACGGAATTTTTTTAATTCCATTACGTCATACTTCATATTATACTCATTTGAGTATAGACAGTAGAGTGAAAGAATAAATCTTGTAATAGTAAATTAAATATTTTAATTATTTACTTCCACTATATAAATATATGTGTGTGTTTTAAACTAACGTCATATGCCTATGATGCTCCGGGCTAATCGAATCTAATGACACCATAGTCTTCAAAGTCGGTCAAGCTGTTAAGGCTAGAGGAGGTCACAATGGATGTCTGATGATAAAAATGGATGGTAGTACTTTTGTCAGTTTGAAACTGAACCTTGGTTTAAGAACATCCAAAAAAAAACGAAAATGCTCTTTTGAACTTATTACGCCTTCAAACCTGTTTTGAGTTTTCATTTCTGTCGGCAGTCCTTGTGTCTGCCTGTGCTTTTTAGGGTTCCGTACTCAAAGGTCTGTGTTTTTTTTATTTTATTAATTACTTTGATGCACAAGACTATCCAAAAATACTAAGGGCTAATAGTGTAATATCAGATTATGTACAACTCACCTATTAAAGTCAACGGTCCGAAGACAGTCTCGTCCCCTGTGACCGTGCAGTTCCATCTTCGAGTCCTGAACTGGTGCTGGCACTCGGTGATGCCTTGCCTGGCGCCGGCACCCACCGCGGGCATATGGTCCTTATAGCGCCGGCAGACGCGTCTCTGACCAGGGGTTAGACCGTGGAGCTTGGAGCACATGCGCGATCTGTCGGAGAACAGGTCCAGGTTGGACCATTCTTCGAACTCCAAGAGGCCCATGTTGCTGAAACAAGACAAGCAGATCAATAATTAGCTTCCATAAAAGCCGAAAATGCATCCGCAATTCTTGTGGTGTTATGGGTGCTCATGGGCGTTGTGATCACTTTATATTAGGAGACCCGCTGCTTTAGAATTTCCCCAAAGTAAATAATGTCTTAACTTTATTTTATAAATATTATTCAGGAGCTTAAAAATAAGCTCCTGAATAATATCAGCTGACGAACGGAAAAAATACAAAATTTCAACACTCTAACTATCACAGTTCATGAAAACAGACAGACAGACGGACAGCGGAGTCTTAGGTCCCGTTTTACCATTAGGGTATGGAACCATAAAAAGCACAGGTAGACATAAGGACTACCGACAGAAGTGAAATCCGAAAACAGGTGGGAAGGCGCGATAAAAGTTCAAAAGTAAATAAATAACCAACATGTATTTTGCATTGCAGCTGATTTTGTCTCGGTAAGGAATACGAAAAGTCTTAATGAACCGTGAAATGTGTTTTCCTTTTTCAGAAGAAAGCTTTATACAAGACTAATTAAATTGTAAATCTTTTTATTAAATCCTTAACATGAATGTAATATAAACGTTATCGTGAGTGCACTATGACTCCATTTACTACAAACGTGTTAACATTAACAAACATTTGCGCAACAAAACGTTAAGTATTATTAAATAAATGAGATAATTATTGTCGTCCATAGCTCACTGAGAAGAGACAATACCGGGGAGTAACCAGAGATAAGATGTGATGTTTTGTATTAAATAAATACCGTGTAAACATTTAAACAGATAAGTGACGTTAAGCACCAATATTGATCTTAGAAACAGTTAAGAAAGAATAATGTGCAACTATCACACTATCCCATCATCGTCGTCCCCAACGTAATAACATGCCACTAGTCATTAAAACTAAGTCGTATCCCGTCCCTACCTCACTCCCGCCGCCGTATTTGTGGCGATGCAGGCGCTCTTTTACCCGTGTTGGTGCCTGCTTAGAACGATATCTTAATTTTCGTGCCACCATTTTTTCCAATTTTATTGTAACTTTTTTTATGGTACAAGATGGCAAACGAGCAAGCGGATCACCTGATGTTAAGTGAGCGCCACCCATAAACAACTGCAACAATAGAAAGGCCGCGGAGCTCATAGGTCGCTTCGGCGGACGCTGCATGGAGTGACTCGGCTCAAGGGCCCCCGATAGTGAACCTCGGCTTAGACTCATAACGCGTTTAGCACTCCGATTCAAGGGTGCCCGAGGGGGCCGAGCCTCTGCTCGATCGGTAGCTATTATCGGATAATATTCGCAACAAGCAAACGAGTTGTAGAAACATTGCCTACCTTTAATGAATAGAGGGGGGCATAGACAGGAAAAAGGATATTTCCTTTTTCCTGTTAACCCCCTCCCCGATTAATCTTATTCCCGTTCCCATCCTATCGTTATGAGGAAAGGTTGGGAAGAAGAGGACTGAAATTAGGCCACCGGCACCTCACTCATCAGACGAAATGCAGAGTACTTCTACTTCACACCTGTTTTCTGTGTGGTAACTCAATAGTTGAGCCGGCCCATTCGTGCAACTGATGTTGTTATTGAGAGCTCTACCACTGTTAAACTAAACCTCTTCTAATATTCCAGTACCAACTTTCGTCAGAAAATGTTCTTGTGTTAAGGCATACCACCGTAACAAATAGACAAACTTGGACTCTTTTAAATACAATAATATACAAAGTACCTACGTGTTGGGCAATATGTTTTACATTTAAATAAACGTTTAGCTTTCCAGTTTGCAACGCAATGCAAATGGTTTGTCCTCTATGTTTTAATTGTGAATTCTTTGTAACAAAAGGTATTCTTTACCTTTCATCGTTTTTACCAGTTCTTTCGTTATATTTGTGACAAAATTAACCAATATATTTTATTCAATTTTTATATGTGCGCTACACTTTTTATGACATATCTAAATGACAGCCAGCTCAGTTGACGCAAGTGTGGTATTACCCAGGATTTCATAAATATAAAATATCTCTTTAATATACGATAAGCATTGCGTGAGATAACTGTACACACGGAAAAGGAAATAAAGGACATTTCTCTGAATGATTTATGAAAATGTGGTATATTAGAAACTGGCAAGTTCTTTTTTATATATATTAGAGGTTTGAGGAAGATGACTTGGGAGACGCCAAAGAGATGCGAAGTCAAGTATATTCAGATGTGTTTGAAATCTTAATAAAGTATTAAGTTTTCATCCGGAAAAGTACAATTAAAAGATTCCGAATTCCCGTTGGTCGCAGGCTTTTAAAAATATGGTGCACGCACCAGTGCACTGTGTTCATTGACATCCGTTCACTCGTTGCAAAACGCAAAATGTCAATATTGTTACAATGGTACTTTATTGCTTCTTGAAGTTTGTAAATCTGTCTGTTTAAGTGTGTATAATGTTGACTATTACATCATATTTTATTTTATTGGCACTTCTAAATAGAAATCTCTAATAAATGACATAGTTTTGTGATGTATCTAATAAAATAAGAAACTGACAAACCGATCACAGCCCAAACTACTGGGACCATAGACTTAAAATGTTGCACACAGATGTCATTACGTAGGCGAGCATAAAGGTTCTAAGTTCATTTGAAAGGTGAATGATTGTTTGTGGGAAGAAATAATAATAATCCAAAGCAATTTGACCTCAAATCAATAAGATTAATCATGTTACAGAGAATCTAGATTAGGCTGGATAATCGACGACATTAAATTGCACGGTGTGAGACCTAGGAGTGTAACTCCTAATTAATATTTAAAGCTCAAAGCCTTAAGTTATATGAACAAAAAGAGTTAGGACGAGAGAACGACATCGCAGTATTCTTGATATTGATGTTGTAGAAGCAATCAATTTAAGCGTACTTGGTTTAAAACTGAAGATGTTAAGTTAGTTAAGATGTCTGTGTGTGTGTCTTCAACGGTTTTAGTTTAATAAATAACTAGTTACTAGTTGTAGTAAGAGACATGTAATTAACAATTGATAAAGCCTTTTAATTAAATTAAATAATTAACAACAATGTGGCACAAGGACATTTCGCTTAGTGTCAATATCTTCCGTACATCGTGACTGTGAAATTCAGACCGTAGCCTCTTTGGCTTTTTAATTTGAACTTGACGAATCTCGGATCGTTTTAACAAAACTTGGATAAAACAATTAGTTTTTTAATAGTAAATACATTATTAACAACGATATAATACATTTGGCACAAGAACTTCCATCAGACTCAATATCTTCCGTAAATAGTGACGGTGAAATTAAGGCCGTAACCTCTTTGGCTCTTCAATTTGATCTTGACGAATCTCTGACCCACACCACCAGCTGAGACAGTCGGCCAGCCTCCAGTACCATCTCTGTCGTTATCCTTGATGTAGATGGATTTGATATACGCGAAGTTAGTCTGCCCAGGTTCAGGATACTCGAGTATACTGGTCCTCACGAAGAACGGGAATCCATATTTGTATTCGTTGACTTTGTAGATGACGACGTCGCCGTAGGTCGCCTGACCGAGCACTAAATCATGGCTCTGGCCATACCCGGCGGCGAAGACGCAGAGGAGAGTACAAATGGTCAGCAGCCGCATCGTCGTTTCGTTCGGTACAGTTTCACACTGATGTGATAATGAGGATGGCTTTGTTTTATATATTAAATGGACGGTGTTATGCTAAAGTGAAAGAAGTTTTGAGATCTTTTTTTCACTTTAACTTATAAAAGTAAAATAGTTGGGTATCAATAGGAAAATTCAAGGAATAAGGGGGACTATCCACTGTTTTTACTAATGAATCAATTTATCAACAATCTACAATCACACAACACAGACCACAACACAGAAAACCTGATGTTAAGTTGTGATGTAGTCAAAATTCAATCTTCTCTTGAAGTATGTCGTAACTGGACCAAACCACTGACGTTGGCAACATGTTCCAATCCATTGTAGTACGCATAACGATCGAAGATTTAAATCGAAATATATATCTTTGAAATATCTACAACAGAGGGATGTATTGTTTTAAAATTTTGTTGGTTACCACTTCATTTTTCAATAAATTTTCTCAATATTTAAATCGCTTGCTATTTAATTAATAAACTTATCCAAGATAGCGTGTACAAACAAAAGTACAAAAGAACCATCCTATATCCATCACGATCTTGACGTGTCACATGACGTACGGCTTACGTCGTGACGAACAAACAAACAAACTGATTAATACATACCTGTATATGTACATACACTAGAAACTTCCTTTGAATCAACGTAAACAAGAAACACTATTTTTTTTTACGAAAATGATATAAAAATGGATTCTTATCACCATCTTGTGAGAGACCTGCGCCGCTTTGTCCTTAACAATGCTGCCATTCCAGGATATTTTTGACTCATCACGCAAATTTTTAAAACACATACGGCGTATCAATTACGGGGAGGGGCTTGACAATAATGTTACTTACAATAATAAATAACGAAATGGATTTTAGGCGTCTACTATCCTTAAACGTCCTCCAAACCAGAGGAATTGCAAACAATGCAGTTGCAGATAGTTAAAGATATGGCCTTTCCATATCTTTAACTATCTGCAACTGCATTGTTTGCAATCAAAATAAATATCTCCTTAGATAGGAACGAAGTTGGGTCCCAGCATCTACTTCCCGTTAGGTTAATATGAGGTCGTGGTAAAGGTATATGGACCCTATCCGACGCGGCTCTATCACTATATGTAATAAATAGAATAATTTATAAGGTGATATAGCGAAATGTTTTATAGTAATAAAATACACACTTACTTTAAAACAATTTTAATAAATTAACAAATAAAGTTAAAATAATTAAATATATATAATCACATAGTCACTTTTTTCCATGATTGTACATGAAATAGCTGGTCTCAATAGCGTACACTTCCACCCAGAAATTGTAACCGCGGAATACACTGGGACTGTCAAGTTCGATCTTCACAAATTTCTCCCCAATTCCACCCCCTTTTATGTAACATTCGCCCCATTTGTCGTTCCTCAGATCCACTATTTTAATAGCATTGATGATTTCATTCCTTGAACAGTTCACCGCGAAGGTTTCTGATCTGACCCATATCGCTGGATTTTCTTGATGTATTTTACTGTAAATTAATTTCGATGAAATGTCTGGATAGCCGAGAAATAAATCATGGGAATTTGTCAAGGATAAAAATAACAACACTACAAACATGAGAATTCCCGCCATCTTTGTACCAATGCGACCATTACGTACCGTGGCGTGGATCTAAATGGATCTGATAAAAACATGGATCATTCTTTTGGTTTGTGTATTTTTACATTTAACATGTCCATGTGAATATGTCACTTCTGTGAATGGAGCAATATAGTGTGTAGTGGGTAATAAACAGGGTGTAGTAAAATTGCTGATTTATTTATAATGCATATATAAAATATACTTCTTTCTATATTTAAAAACAGTGTTTCTGTCGGTGTGGTATTAAATTAAAACCTTTAAATAAAGTAACATGTTTTCGTTCTTAAATCATTTTGTGGCATCTGACTTGGTATTTAAAATTCTCAGCCATCTCCAGTACCTTTTGAACAACCTTGAGCCGTCTTAAAGTAATATTCGTTATTAAAAAAGGCGCACCCATACCCGACGAGAATGCATACGTAGATGTATGAATGTAGAAGAAGCGAGAGAGGTGCGCCAGGATCGCGTTAAATAGAATTCGATGATCTCTGCCTACCCCTCTGGGTGAGCAAATATTTATCTATAAATTAAAATCATATATATTATTCATTTTTTATATTCTTTTATAATCGATTTCAAATACCGCGCCACGTAACGTCGGGTTATTTACCTAGTCTTACGCGATATGATTCAACGCTCGCATACGATGTGATTTCTAAAGAAAATTAGCCGGTGCGGTATAATTGAAAATTTAAGCTTAGTCTACAATAGATGCTACGAACACGGAAATGATAAAGACTTCATAGTCTTTCAGCCACCGTATCAGAACTCAGAAGTTATATTTTTAAATAATTTTGTCATTACGTTTTAGGTGAATGTTTTCGGCAGTGTAAGCCCATGTAAGCTTTGCGCTAGGGTTTTTTTAATTTACTTGTTATTTGATATTTACTATTCTGTAATTATTATGCTATTGGACAACATAAAAGAAAACATGGCGGACGTGTATTCATCACTTTAACCGTCAGTCATATTTTCAACATATTAACATGAAGCGATACTTAAATGGTATCTATGATATCACGGCTTACGTGTTTGCTTGCTCCCCTATTATATAAGTCAGAAGATCTATTCTGGGATGATCAGTCGCACAACGATTTTTGTATATTACTACAAAAATGTACGCGAAATTCTGCCAAGCGATTATCATCCTTCTTTACGTCATTACCAATGTAAATTGCAACGATATTCGCCTGGGATACACTTCATCCCAGTCGAAGAAGGTGTACAGTGAGATTAAAGAAGCAGATCCTGCGTTGTGGAAGAGGACCGATGACGTCATAATTAACGCGCCTATAAACGAGGTGATATCTGCCATCTTTGTCACTGATTTGCGGGATGACAAGGATGGAGAAGCTTATATAGAGAGTGGTGGGGTTGGAGAGAAGAGTGTCACGATTGGCTTGAAGAGTCCGTCGATTCTTAGAGGTTATAAATTCGAAATCGAAGTGTTTACCACCAATCCCAATGCTCAGTATTACAGTAAGGGCGCAGCTGTTTATTACCCAGAAGTATACCCTAGAAAATATTAGATAACCTGACCGTTGTATTTATTTTTGTCATTTGTTTTTTTTTATTTGAAAACTAATATGCACAGATGATATAAACTGTGGTGTTTTTTATTTAAAAATATTCGACGTGTTGTTTTTTAAATAATGAAATATATGCTTAATTTAATCGGAAGAGAATGTGAAGATTAAAGTTATTCAAGTCAAGTAGGAAAAACTTTAGAAACGGTCCTTAACGGACCGTACTGTTGCGTCTTTAAAAGGCAATAATAATGGATAAGCAAGATTTAATCTCATTCTAAATAAAAATAACAATACGAAAGAAATTTAATAACATATAACTTGATCATTTATAAATGTACTATATATGCATATAATTAATCAATAAATACTGTATAGTGTATTCATGTTTAAAGAAAATAGGTGCCTATTCTTATTTTCCAGTTAAGTTCGATACAAATGTCACAAACCAAATAAAAACACAAAACTACAAATATAAATAAACAATAAAAATGAACATGACCTTATTTTATTTATTTATACTAAGAATTAAAACTTTATCTTAGTGTTCGTGTACGGATGCATTAAAATTCTTAGTACCCGATTACATTTCGACTGTCGGTGATTCCGGTGCTAAGGAAATTAATAGTTGAAAAATCACAATTGAACGTTTAAACTCGTCTTGATAAAGCAATGCTTCATTGAACTGTTTTTTTTAATTTCTTATAAAGTTTCAAGTTTCTTTTTAGAAGGAAAGAGAAGGACAAAAAGACCATTTATGCAACAAGTGAACGAGCAATAAAGTCCTTCAAGAGGGCGTACTCCTAAAACACCAGTAACGCATCTTCAGTTCCTCTGGTGCTTCCTCTTAAGCTATCATATAATAATTTCTTCACAGAACGTCTAAGAAGTAGGTGATGAATAAGTTTGTCAGTTCCCACTGGCGACTAGTGTGCGGTCTTGGAAAGTTTAATTCCTAGAAGGGACTCAAAATCTTCTTGAGAAGGCTTAAGTGCGTTAAGTAATGGAATACTGTATAAGCTCATATGTAAATTCTTGAAATTGTTGCAGTCTTTAGGAAGTGGTTGTTAATAACAGCTTGCCGCTTGCTTGCTCCTTGTATTCTACTATAAAAGGAAAAAACAATTTGTCGTTGCATTATGTTTGTAACACTGATCACAGATTGTCTTTAGAGATGTGTCAACGCTTATAAGGACAGAGGAAAATTGATCTGCAAAGGTTATTCCAGCGTGTGACATCATGTTCTGAACGACATATACATATGTTGACTTATAAAGTCAGTTTTGTTTTAAAATTTGTTTATCTAATTTAGGAGTACACGGCATATTTTTCTGTATATGTTCCAGATAATAAAGACTTTTTAGGATGTGGGTTTGTAGAGTACGTGTTCGTAATCACAATTGGTGTCCGACGACTTTGAACCGAAACCTAAACCGAAAATTCGGTCCGTCAGTAATGACGATTTTAATACCTGCTAGTAGGCGTATATGCACATTTTGTCATACACACGTCATCCATAAAAGTAAACGTAAACAACTTGTTACAAAAGAATATTTCCACCACCTTGTTGATTTAATAATAATAATAAAGCCTTTTATTCTAAAACGGCTTTATTTTAGTAGTAATATAATAAATTATATAATTATGTAATGAAAAGTTTAAAAGCAATATTTTTTTCTAAATAATGAGTAAAGTTAATAAAACAAAGAATAGGAAAAAACAGTCTGTTTTAATTACATACAAGAATAACACACACACTGTATAACTTCACTAGCTCACGCGTAGATTTCAATCAGGAATTTGTAACCCGAGCCACGTTCACTCTTTAACTTGATGTTGACAAAGTTAAATCCCAAACCGCCTCTATTGATCGAAGGTTCCGCGAGTCCATTCTCTAAATCCTTGATAGCGATCCCTTTTATCTTCTGATCTCCCAGTGGATATTCGAAGTACACTTCTTGTTCCCTCTTTATTAACGGTATACCGGATGATTCAATAACTTTGTCGTAAACCTTTCTGACTATACCATTATGATCGTAAATCTGTCCGACTATCACACTTTTGCAATTTACAATTGATAATATAGCAAAAAATGCTAGTAGGATTTTGTAATCCATTGCGATACGTGTGTTTTGTAGGGAGCGAAATGAAGACTGATTTGTATGAACAATCGCAGAGGCCGGCCAGGAGGTCAGATGACTCGATTCACAAGCTATGCTGATTAATGCATGTTTACATGGAGCGTGTTAGGTTTTTTTCCTCGTAGAATGTTTACGGCCACATTTAATGTATGTAGCAGTATGACTTACAAGATAATAATAATCATAAATGCAATTAAAGTATATTCAACTACATGATTGGTACTAATCCTACGAGAATTATAAAATGTCAAATATAACTGTCATTCAAGATTTTACCGACCATATTTAATTATATCTGATTGTTATCATTCAATTGTGTTCTTGTTTTTTATATAAAGTAAAATAAAGTCCATAATTTTGATGTGGAAACAAAAGAAAAATAAGTACGATAAATAACACAATAACACAATAGCTATGTTACGTCACAGGTTATTTATAGAATAATTATAAATAGGAAATATTTGTTTATATAAAGTGATAGCAACGTTATGTAAAAGTGAAATAAGCTATGTATTGTATATAATACATTATTATTATAATATCCAAGGAATTTTCGGCAAAAATACTTTTTTATAAAATCATGAAGGTATTAAAGAACAATGACATTAATTAAGGTATATTATGTATATATTATAAAGTACAAATACATCTAAACGACATATTATACAAATATTTCAATCAGGTAATTGAGGCCCGAGCTCCTTTCGCTCTTTAACTTGATGTTAACGAACTTAAATCCGAGACCGCCCAACGTTATTGAAGGTTGCGCCAAACCGTTATCCAAGTCAGTTATAACTATTCCTTTTATTTTCTCATTTCCATACGCAGGAGGTAATTCATACACCTTTTCGGTCACTCGTTTAAAAAACGGTATAGCATTCGCTGTCACAGTTTCTTCGACGAATTTAACCAGTTGGTTATTTTCCTTATAAGTTTGACCAACTAGTACACTATTGCAATTTACAATTGATATTAATGCACAAATTAATAACAGATTTCTTAACGACATATTTTTATAAACGATTAATGTGAATACGGTAGAATAAATACGTCAAACGCGTGCTAAAAGATGGCGACTAATGTTGATGTAAGAGGTCAAATGTTTTCGAATACTCGAAATCTAAATGTATTTAGAACAATAAATAATACGCGTATTTATAAGCTTTATAAAGCTACGTTTACATATAAACCTGATTTATATTTAAAATTATTAGACATTTCGTGAGGTTACTAAATGTATATAAAACATATTTATTCACTTTCGCGTATTGGTATTCGTACCGACAGGTTTTGTACCTGTCCTGTCATTCCCGATAATTTTCAAAGCTATGTTTTATCAAAAAGATGACGAGGAAACAATCATTCATCAATGTGTACGGAAAATACGGAAACTGCTGCTCGTATCTCTTCACGATAAGAATAGCTGCAATCTCTCAACAAGGAAGTCAGACCTTGCAACTTGGTTGCAAGGGATATCTACCATTAGCAAAATCAAGTTAAGATGTTAATACAATATGTGAATCTAAATACACAAGTATACTAAATAAACAGTATTTTTATGCAGAATATATTCTTTACAGATATTAAACAATATGCAAATAATAAAAAGTTACTATTCACAGAAGGATACATAAGAATTATTATGTGACAATTTGTTTTTAAAATATAATAATAAAAACCCACAAGTTGCATGTAAACTGAGCAGATACATTTTAATACACTTAACTCAATATCAGTGGTATCAACAAGGATAGCGAGAGGACAGAGGTCACTACTATCGACGGCCAGTCCATTTACAATGTTGCCAGTCTATTTTAAACTCTACTACCTTGAATTAAGAAAGTATTTGTGTATTATGCTTTGACAATTAATTAAAATAATGCTCTACTGTGGCTAGGCGGCTAGACTGAATGGTTTGTGCAAACGTTTAGCTGTCTCTATTAATTACTCGGTCTGGAAAATTAACATTATATGTATTTTTAGTAGGTTTACCCGCGCAATGTCTAGTAAGGAAAAAAGTCAAGGTTTCTTTGGTTTTTTATAAGTATAATAGGGAAAAATAAATAAAAGTCTCCGGAGCCGTACACAAAACAACTCACAAAAGTTTCAACACTATCAGATAGATGTTTTCTGAATACATAGAGAACAAACAAAATTTATGTTTATATTTATGAGATTACGTTCTATGCGCTTAAAACCGATGGCGCATGGGGTCAAAGTGTTCTAGAATAGCAGCCACGCACAGATACCTACAAGATTGTTAAGTTTGAAAGAGTCTATAGGTTAGGGCGGCAAGAGATCTTGGGGGATCCCTACAAATCTCGACGATTAGGTCAGTCAGGTTCCTCTTTTATATGTTTATACTAGATAGAGGATATTAGAGACGTGTATTAAGGTTCCCAAGCACAAACATTTATTGCAATCGTTTATTCACACACATTAATACATATCTTATGCATAGACATCAACAGAGAATTTAAATCCATGACCTTTGTCACTTTTCAATTTTAGAGTGACGCTGTTCATACCAACACCGCCACGCTTGATGTAGCTCTCTCCGTTACCTTTAAGGTCCTTTACAACCACAGCTTGTATTGTTTTGTTATTGGGCGCTTTTATTTCGACTTCTTCAACCCTCTTCTGTAGAGGTAAGCCCTTTTTGGTGTAAATCTCATGATGTATCCTTTGAGCGCCATGCGTGTAGCCAACTGTCAGATCACCGTTTCCTTGCACCGATGTTGCCAGGTAAAAAATACAAATGGTGGCGAGTAGTATTTCTTTTGACACCATTTTGATGTTTGATAGTATGTAAAATTATATTTCGAATTTTATATACACATAATTGTTTGTTAATCGGGTTGTGGTTTTGAATTGTCTATAATTGACTTTTAATTATTACTCTAATTGCCTCTACTCCCTTATCATATTATCAATATAAACGATTATAGATAATGTAGTAATTTTTTAAATGAAATTAAACTATTTTTTCTTTTTATTATTTCTATTAGTTCGAAACGATTTTAATACTCGGAAATGATTATATTCCATTAACAAAAGTGTTTGACTTTGTCGGATAGTCGCTTAGAACATATATTTTCTATTTTAACGGTATCGTTTGGATATTTCTTTCAAATTGTCTCTCGACTGACTGGGACTCCTAAACTTTGATTGTAAACCACCATGTAATATTTATATTAATGTGAAAGGACCTTTATAGCGCCAATATCTAATGGTTAATTCGTTTCAAATCCACCATTCGACTATTGTAAAATCAAATATTAGTAAATTATTTCGTTAATCTACTAAATACATGTACGAGTAGGGTTGCCGTCAGGCAGACTGCCGGCCATACAAAACTATAGCCAAAAGTTACAGTAAAGTAAAGTACACTATGGAATACTCTCATACAGTTCCCATCCCGCTTAAGAAAAAAGTGGTAAAAGAACAAGAAGAAGTGTGAAAGGACCTCTTAGCATGCTGTACACTATTTTTGCGATTGAGATAGATGCCGGTTTTGATATTGTCTGGTAATTTTTGAGATTCGAGAAGATCTTATTGGTTACCGGGAATTCCGCTTAATAGACAAATCTATTAACTCGACAGATAAATAAATACAACAAGTACTTAATCAACTATTAAGTTGACAATAAAAACGAAATCGAGCATCAAATTAAACAGTTGCTGTCATGTGAGTGAATTAAAATGGTGGCCAAAATTTTATTTCTATTTGTCGTTGCTCTTTTCGCTTTATCGGAGCAAGCCGAACGAGGTAATATAAAACAGGGAAACATGTCAGCCGATTACCCTATTCATCATGAAATCCACGACAAAGTCAGGGTACCGTTTGTGAAGAGGGATGAAGATTTCGAAGTACGGGCGTTGGGTAACGAACTGATCCGTGGGGTACAAGTATCAGACCTGATTGGGAACGGTGAGAGTTCCATAACCGGTGGTGGAGTCGATTTGAACTATGTGAAGATCCATCTGGCTGGAGCGAGAGGCGATCCGTATAGATTCCTTGTGGAAGTCAGAGCGTCGTAAAGGTGACGTAGACATATTGGTTACTTAATGTTGTATCCTTCTTATCTCAATAGGATAATTACAACAGATGAAAAAATACAAAACTATCTGTATGGTCTGTTTGTAATTTTGGTGATTTTGTAGGAGTATAAAATATCATTGATTCAAGCTTATTAATACTTCCAAATACACATCAACAATAAAGCCTATATCTTATTCGCATAGTCAAACTTTAACTCTGGGTAATATTAAGACCTTAGTAATGTTATAAAATAAAATTAATAGAAGTATGTCTTGCCTTATAATATAAATGTTAATTTTTCTTATTGTTTTTTATTTTTTTATAGTTTAATGGAAGACTCTAAGCTAAGCATAGTAAGGGCATGTTATGAGGAGAGAGGAGGAGATATAAAGGTGGAAGATGTGGATATGTCGGTGGGGGGAAGTCTAAGAAAAGATCCCTCCTTATAGGATTGTGTGAAAAGTGACATGATTAAGAAGGGACTGACGATGGTAATGACGGAAGATAGACCGATACGGAAGGCGAAAACCTGTTGCGCCAAGCTCACATAAAGTGGGAAAAGGGCAAGAAGATATAGTTTAATGGAAGGCTCCTCAAAACAGCTAATTAAATATTAGGGCTGTAAATCTATAATTTCCTGGTATCAGCTATAAAATTTTTTTTAGCGTCGCTGTGGCCATGGCTATATCATTCTAAGGTCTGATGGGTGGCAGTAAATTAAAGGACATAGTCATTATATTATTCTTTTGAGCGTAAGAAACAACTAATGATTTATTTACGACATCCAGCTTTTTGCGGCTTCTTTGACTTAATCATTTGTGAGATTTTTATCAGTTTTTATGTTCCAGTATATTATGATTATGTGTATCTTATCATATTTTATCTATAACCTGATATCAAATAATGATAAAGTATTTTGAACGCATCAGTAACGTTGGATATACGTCTGCAAATTATGTAAAAAAACAAATTACTATTGTGCACGAAATATTAAAAAGGAATACTAGTGTTGTGACAGATAAACGTCAAAAATTATTATTGGAAATGTCAATACGAACATTTTGGCTCCTTTTCACTGTCATAATTATGACGACGGATAAAATAATATCCGAAAGTGTTTTCGAAGGTTCCCGCTTTGTGAATGACAGATTGTTACACCGAAGTAATCACGTTAAAAAACCTTATTATTTTATAAGAAGTGAAGACATTGCGTTCCCGAAGTACAACGAAGAAAGCGGCAATTTAATTACCTCTATTAATATCATAGACAATTTAGACAATGGCGCCTCGGCGGAGATTGATTATGGTGGAGTGGGATACACTTATTCAAATGTGCATCTAAGAAGTGCTCTATGGAACGGCTACAACTTTACCGTAGAGTTGTACGGCATAAAAATAGATGAAGTTTTACAATAATGTGAGCATTTAAATTAAAATCTATCGCATTATACATAACTTTTACTGCATATTTCTCATATACATCTTTTAGCGTTGGAACATTTTGGTCACTTTTTGACTTCAAAATTTCATTCTTGTTTAATTATATATAATTGTCTGTCTTACATATCCTACATGCCGCAACTATGCCCTAGTTACTTATCATATATCAAGAATTTCATTGAAAAATGTTTCATTATGTTGAAATGTAACAGACTTACATGTTATTAATAAATAAATATTTCAGTTTCATTTAATTTTCAATTGTTAAATGTATTTGGTTCAGCTTTATACGAACTACTATAAACGAATTTCGACATGACACATTCAAGTCGAAATAGTCGTGTAAGCAGCCTACAAAAATGAGATCGTATCGAATCTTCTCCCGGCACCTATGTTACGTTCTTGACTGGGCCTTTGCTTTAAGGTATAAATAAATAACCTGAAGTTGTAACATGTCAAATAACCTCTAGAAAAAGGTGTATTGGACCCAAACTTAGTTATGTATTTTCACACACTCCAAACTCTTCAGCTAGATTAGCAGTTAGTACCGTCCGTAATATTTGTTGTTTTATAAAAATAATATTAAAAATAACTCCTGCCATAAAATAATAGCAAAATAACATGAATGCTAAATTTTGCAGAAACGGTTAACGAGGAGCTTTCTAATATAACACCTTAAAACGCAACCGTGGGCTTCCACTGGCCCAAAAACTTGTCGCCATACAAGGTTTTGACACCCCGTGACCTCGCACTGCGTGTCGACAAACATAAGATTTCCTATGTAATTTTAAATATAAAAAAAAATATAGTTTTATTAAAGAAATAATTAAGTCGTTTTTTGTTTTATTATAAACTAATTAAGATATTGGATGCCGCAGCAATAAATAATGATAACGCACCGCGGCACAGATAAATTAAACGCTGGAATTAAAAGAAAATACAAAAAGCAAAAAAGGCATATATAATATATTCTTTATATCACTTACTCGAAATAAAACTTTCGACTGTTTATGGAGGTCTTGTAACTATGAGGGTTGGATATCAGAAGAGCTGTTTACCACCAATTTTCTTTACACAAAGTTATGGCTACACTTTATATACCATATAATTTTTAGCATGATATTAAGCACTTAGATACGTTGTTTTAATTGTTGTTACTAAATATACGAAATATTTACCTACTAGGCAACTACCCTAAGCTCTTGGTATGATGACTAGGGGCTTAATCGTAAAAAGAATAACTATTAGATAAGTGTCAGAGAGAGTAACTTAGATTTTCTTGTTGTATTCAAAAGCCAGCCAGCGTATAAAAGTGTATATTCATTTTAAAAACATGGTGTATGGCAATACACAGATCACCTAAACACTGGACTTAAGTATACATACAGTTTAAATAGTTCATAGGAGAACACTATCTACAAATATCAACTAATAACTCGCTAGAAATAAAATGCCGCTAAATTCCACCTCTTCATCTGAAAATATTTGGGAGTTTTCTTAAGAAAATCTTGAACGCCCATAACAAATATAGTTGGTTAATTAATAGTACCTACAACATATACATTTGCGATGCAAAAAAAACATGACCGTAATAACATCTCTTTATATATCCCTACGTCGTTCACCGGGAGGCGCGAACATAATGGGCCTGTAATAATGTTTAAGTAGCCCTAATGAGAGGCTGGGGCTCGCACTAGTATCGGGATTCTTTTGTTCGAAACCTGTTCGGGTGGTGCCTATTAATTTTGTCCGGGTCCACCCTACCCCAATTAAGTACGACTTCATTGTAAAATCTTTAATAGATACTTATTAATCAAGGTTAAATTATGTTTAAAGTTTGAGCTTTGATTAATGTTGTGTTGTTTGCAAGTGTGGCTTAACAAAAATATGTTTTTTTACTTTTTTATACGTGGCAAACGAGCGAGCGCCTGATATTAAGTGACCGTATGCCAATCGAATGAGTTGCCTACCTTTAATGGACAGATTATGTAAACAGAAAAAATATATTTCCTTTCCTATTTATACCTTCTCTTCTAGGGTACGTAAAATAAATTTGAGATGCGATCCTCAAGAAGTTTGCTGAATATGACTTTGATAGAGAAATACATAGTTCGCCGATGCGGGAAAGGATAACAGTAAAAATGATAGGGCAAATTTATTATACTATATAATTACGCTTACACAAACCATTTGTGTATTGAGTATACAACTCAACTATAAAATAACGTCAGTGTGTCAATGTTTGTCATACTTGGCATGTTTTCGAAATGATGTCCATTGTCTGCCTAGAAAAGGCCTGCCTGCCTTTTCTAGGATGAGTTTCACCAAATTACGAAACATGGCTTCCATTGTTTTATATTACGTAGTTTCGTCTGAGCAGCGACATTCTATGTCGCTTTCACTTGCCTTATAAACTTTTGTAAACTGACTTGACAGATTATAAATTTATTATTAGCTTTCGTCACCAAAAAATAGCATCTACACAGTTATCGCAGACAAAGGACTAGTTTATTGTGAACAAAATTAACAATAATAATAATAAATCAGCCTTTTTTAGAATGTTCCCCACTGCAGGGACACAGGCCTCCTCTCCGAGAGAGGGAATGAGCCGTAATCCTGGTCCAGTGCGTGTTGGTGGATGTCACATGTCTTCGAATTTGGTGGTTCTAAGAACATGCCGGTTTCCTCACGATATTTTCATTCACCGTTTTTGGAGCAGTGGTGATGAAGTAAATTACACAAAGTAAAGCGCCTGCCTGGGCTCGAACCCGCAACCTACAGTACGTAAGTCGGGGCCTAAACCGCTGAGCACCACTGCTCGATATATAAATATAACAATATTACTTTTTTAATATTTGTATGTATACAGACCAATGTAGTTTCATAAATTTATTGTTAAAGTAGGCGTTGTATATTAAATGTTATTAAATTTTGTTTTTATCATGACCTGTGTTTTATATTTTTTTGGCGTTGTTCCTATCGTGATCGGCAATCAAACCCGTGTCATATAACCGACTTGCAAGACTCGCATAATTACTTATACAGAAAACGGAATGAAAACTAGAATTTTTTTTGACTGCGTGTAGCACATCTAAGTCAGATATCTTGTATTTGTCCGAGAAATGCCTCCAAAAGGCAAACAGTGGGAGCAAGTGCCTCTTAACTTCACGAGACCCAACCACTTAAACCAATAGCCAGGCGCTCACCTGTCAGTCATCGCCTCCTTATTCTTTGTTCTTATCCACAATTCTAAGCCTCACGTTCGGATCAAAATTCTGGGTGTTCCCAAAACAGGATGTAAGCTTTGTGTCATATCCTGACAAAAACGTTACTAGATTTCTTTTAAAAGCAAGCAATAGGCTTGACCACAATCCCACTATCTTTTCCCAAAGGAACATTTTTCACAGACTCCTGCTGAATCTCTACGCTACTTATGGTTCTTAAGGATAAAGTCTCAGTTATCGCTGGAAAGATATAGAAAGATATAGTAGATATAGTTGATTGACTGATTCGACATCAAGTTCGAAACCACCGGGAGATGGAGCGGGAGCTTAGAAAGTGGATATTCTTGTTGTCGGGCCCAAGGCCCACTTTGGGACACCACGCCACTCTAGTTAGTTAATTGTAAGCTTGGTTTGATAATGAAGAATAAACCTAGAAACTTACACATAGTTGTTTAAAAAAAATTAAAATGAAATTTGTTTTGAAAAAATTGAAACGTTTCTAGATTATTTCATATCGTAAAAAGGAACGGAGCAGCACCTGGACACAATATTAAATTCACCAATTCTTAGTACAGAATAGGTTCGTTTATTATCAATGGACGGAGCCACCTGTGCCCGCTTTCAGTCTAGACGTGTCTAGTGTTACAGAGCTATATGCATTGGAACGCTATGTATACAAAGTTTTGTTACATTAAAAATGATTGTTACTTCTTGTTTACATTGCAATATACATGTCAGAATATAATATTTACCCATTCAAAGTTTTTTAAAGATGATATAAAAAAGAGTGGTCGTTTTGTTTTCGAATGTATTTCATGACTTTTTAGGCACATTACGTAATTTTCACTTGGGTAAAAATTTTTAGGAGTTAGCGAGTACGTAAGACTATCAACTGTGTGACGAAAGTTCGCAGGAATCTACGATAAATGTGCTAAATATAATCTCACTAACGATACGAAACGATACTCCAGATTTAAGATTGCAGTGCGTGTTTTTAAGTTATATGTAACTGGTATCTACTTATTAATGCGAAGTGAACCTTTTTAAGTGTAACTTTGCCAACGGCCCTTCTGCACAGAGTAAGGGAGAGCACCAACACCATTCGAAAAAATAGTGAAAAACCTACATGCCCTACCCATTCTGCGGGCACATGTTCAAGAAGACGGCATGATGAGATATATAAATTTATATTAATTGTAGTATTTTTATTATTATATACGCCTTGAAATTCATACCACGTCCATGGCGATAGCCAATCCAGAATGCAAAACTCTAGAATTGGCACAGCCGGGCAAACCCTATAACTTTGACGAACATGTTATTGACATGTACTACATCAGTGGAATAACACGTGTGCAATATTCCAAGAGGACATAACCTCAAACCTCTGTGAATACATTATTAAATGAATATTTTAGATTGTATGCGATTCAAAGTCGAAATGTCAGACGTCAATTTTGTTGGTGAAATAAACAGATGCGTCCACAAGGGTTGATCGAGTTAGGGGGGGTCTTATAAATATACGAGTGGGGAAAACTTCAAATTCCCTCATCTGAATGGGTGTAGACTGCAATGGACTATCCATTGAATGTCATTAAATTCTTTGAATTTATATCTTTAGCCATGAGCATATAATTTCTTTAATACATAAATAACTTGTCGTAATCCGATAATAGCCAGAAAATGAGCGAGCGGATCATCGCCTGATCTCAAGTGAACGCTACCAATGGCCATCCGCAACAAAAAAAACAAACAACAAGCAAATGTATTGCAGATGCGTTGCATACCTTTTATGGACAGAGGAGGGCACAGACAGGAAATAGGATATTTCCTATTCCCCGCTTGACGCCTCCCCGAGCAATCATCTGCCCGTTCCCGCCTCATCCTTATAAGGAAAGGGCGAGAAGGGGAAGAGGACTTAAATTAGGCCTCCGTCACCTCACTCATCAGACGTAACGCAGAGTACTTCTACTTCACGCCTGTTTTCTGTGAGGTCGTGGTATTTCACCGGTTGTGCCGGCCAACTCGTGCAACAGATGTTGTTGTTGCGGGCTCTACCATTGTTACAAATAGACATAAGAAAAGTTTTACTATTCTGATGTCCATTTTCTGTACGAAAGTGAATTGCACATGTTAAAACCCAAATAATCGAGCTACTTGCCTCCACCAGTCGTGGCTATTAGTCCTACCAAAGGTTCACGGTTTTTAAAATCGAGGGCTATTACAAACTGGATGCAAGAACAAAGCTTCAGTCACTGTAGAATAATAATAGGATACTTTTGGGGACGTAGTTTAAGGTTATGTTTGAAACCAAATTATTAATACTATAAAACATCCTGTAATTCCGTTATTGATTTAAAAAACTAATACTAATTAATATTATTAACATGTAAAAGAAACTTACAACCAACTGCCATTAGTCCAAGGTTCCCGCCTCTTCCTAGTCGAGTTGTGGGCAGCTGCCGAGAGCCAGACCAGCGACAACAGCACGAGGAACCGAAAAACCGAACTCGACGCCATCTTGTTCACTCACGTCACACAAACTGGCTGTTTCTCTCACATCATAGATTGTACTCAATTCCTTTTTTACTTCTAAGTCTTTACATATCAAAAAGATTAGTTGCTGATGATTACGTTAAGGGATTTAATTGCATCCATATAGAAACAATATTTAAAAAATAAATCGGCGTATGATTATAATGTTATTTTAATCGATTCTTAATTAATTCTAATTTCATTAAATGCAAGTTGCGGTCGTATCAAAAGGTTTTAATACTCATATTTAACAAAGGAAACTAAGATTTCCGTATTTTTATTAATTCCAAACATTTACTTTTTTTTTGTTAAATCGTTTTGAAGGTTCATTTATTTTTTAATTAACCAAACATAAAATGACGCTTGTGCTAAAAGATAATTCAGGTGTATTATCAAATAGCTAATGAACTTGATACAAATCAGACATTGAGTACTTGACCGTCGGTATATTTTTATTTAATACAAAGATATAGAACTTGTTTTATAGCAAAATGTGATTTTTGTAAACAAAGTACGTAAATATTTTGGAATTTACGAATTTTAACGTAAAACCAAAAATCTCATCTTGCTGAGAAACAAGTCGTCGTCTCGTTATTTTTTTATATTATTAATTAAACCTACTAGTATGTGAATTATTTATTTTTGATGTTTACACTTTAAATACACGCAATAATAATATTGTTGCGCGACATATATAGGTCGCGATTTTATCTGGAAACTTTATTTCGAACATCTACATTTGTACAGACTAAAAAAATACCAAGTGATACAGACAGATTAGTATTCTAGATTTTTATTCGAGTCACAAATACATATCAATTATGAAATATTTTGTACGATATTTTACAGAGCTATTTTTACTAGCTACCGGTAGAGCGATTGTAAAGCTGGGAAACAGTAAAACATAACTGTTATAACATGTTTACGACAAAACGCAACTATATTTTATAGTACTGTCTACCTTATATGGAATAAATAGCATGCATAACCTTTTTAATGATAATGATAGGTCTAAAAATTATAGTTATAATTTTGCCTGGATATTAGTGGTATTAAATTCAGACTATTTATATTTTTAATTAGAGTTTTTACGAGTCCTATAGATTTGTAATAGTCCTAAAATATCAACTATGCTTTTGCAGTTATTAGTACAACGTAATTATGAAAGCGGCCAATGAAACCAAAAACCAGATCACCCAATACCGCAAGAAACTTTTGTATCAAATTTTCCAATTAAACTAAAAATTCAACTGATTTTCGATGACATATTATTAATGGAATAAAATTATTTTTACGGATTATTGCGTTTATTGTACTGTATTTGTTCCCGACGTTCGAATACTTTACAGCGCTCATGGTCACGGGGGGGGGGGACTGAGGTGTCAGACGCTTTATTAACAGAATTATTTTATTATTAACTTGAACACGAAGTTGTCTTTCATATCCAAACGGCCTATTGCGATAAATTTTGATTTCCCGATAGCTAATAAATACCTGCCTGAAGTATGATTGGATCAATTACATTTGACTAGTTTAAATGTCTTTTAAATCTATTAATTTTTACCTTTTACCAAACAAGAATACTTATGCATAATGTGTGGATGTGTGAATAAAGAAAACGGAATTAGAAATCCGCAATCTCCGCCTAACGTTACTGATTACGCGTTATGCTTTTGCATTTTTTTATATTTATATAATTAGACACGGACACGAGCGACTTCGTATACAATAAAATTCCCGACCACTCCTCGTCGACCATCCCTTATAATTTTCAATTTATTGTTCACAATAGCAGCGCAAAAGCGTAACTAATTCCTTTGTGGGAACGGAATAATGCCATTTTAGGTTAACGACACGACAAAAAGTTAAGATTGAATACAATCAAATTATGGAGAGGTAAATTCTCCTGATTTTACAACCTCTCTTGTACAAAAGTGTGTAGTTTTTTAATCTATAATGTGCATATTTATTTTTCAAGTTAGGTAGCTTCTTTAGGTACGTTGATTTGAGTGTTGAATTGGGAGCTGCACGCGAACACCGTTTCAGGTAAATCCAACAGCATGCAGTCAAAAAAAATATATACTTAAAAAATTAACCCATACACAGACTAAACACTAAGTATCACAGTACAGAATTAATAATGTATATTTTACTCTTCACTGCATAAAAATAAACTTTATTTTAATCTATGTATTAAACATCTTTTAAATATTTTTTTTCGATAATTTTCTCATTTTTTCTACCTTATGTTTTCTTAGTGATGCCGAAGAAGTATAACTCTTAAATATAATAAATAAAACTTTATTCAGGTATTAAATATTAAGTGTAGATGTGTGACATTTAATAAGGGAAGTATTTATTCCCTTCATACACTTCAAAGACACACAAATAACTTTATATTTATTATTTAAATATGAAATTAATATTATCTCAGATCATTGGAATAACATTTTGCCGGCTCATTAGTCTCCGGAAATGCGAACCACTTACTATACGTATATACGATACGACATCGTTACGATTTTAATAATCGTTACGTGTAAATGCATGTCATTCATTATCATAGCCGACTTATTCTTTATTGTTATATTAATAACTTTGTTCCTTATATTTAGGTAGGGTTCGTTTTTAATTCATTTTAATTAAATCTCCGTTTTGATTCTGAGTATTATGTTATTTAGTTTATTATATTTTAATATTTCTATGACAATTTCTATTTAAAAAACGGATACAGAAAAACTTCCATTCTACCTAAAGATAAATAAGTGAACTCACAACCGAGGAGCATGTTATATGCGTCGCTGCTATTGTGAATAAATATACACTTTCGCTCGTAACCCAGACGTACATATAGGCAGATATTATGGACTTCCATTTGGAGCGATCCTAGCACAACTCTCTCGCTTCTTTTACATCCATACATGTACGTATACATGGTCGTCGGTTACGAGTACTCCTGTTCTTGCCAGCGCTGCCACTCACTTTTTCAAGATAAGTTTTTTGCGTTACTCTCACTTCATTCATCTATTCAACATGGCTGAACCACCGAAGCATACCCTTCTCAATTCTAGTCACAACATCCACTTTTAAGCCACACTCTTCCATTTTAATGCTTTGTTTAATTCTATTATTCAACGTCACGCCTAACACTTCTTAGGGATCGCGTCTCAACGGCATTAACTCTACTACCATGCTTTTCCTATCAAACCCAGCTCTCACTTCCATACATAAAGTCGGGACTAGTACAGCATTGTGTATTGCCAGACGACCCTTCATAGACATGCAGAATTCTACAGCCCCATCAATGCCAACATGTGGAAAATAAAAACTACTCAGAATCTTATCAAATGAAAATTCGTAATCTGGTAAGTATTCGTAAGTCGTAGTAATTAGTAAGTCTGCCTACCCCTCTGTGTTATGTGCTCCAGCGGTTTTATATTTATTTATTTAGATTTAAGATTACTTTGTCTGATAACTAATAATAAAAGTGGTCCTCGTAGTCCAGTATAGTAACTCTGTTCATTTGATTTTATAGTAACAATAAGAAAGCAAATTCAATTACCAGGTCACATAAAACTGTTAATTGCAAATTTAAGAGCCCATTTTCTACGTGCTTTGGGTAAAATAAACGGTATAGTAAATAAACGGGGAAAATAGCTAATTAAACTTCAAATAAAAATATAAATTCTTGTCTGTTCACCTCAAAATTAAATGAGAATAATCATTAAATGCTAGTTCCTTTAAGTATAAACGTCTTGTTAAGTATTATGTTGCCTGAAAACCGGACCCATGGGAAGCGTTAGTATAAATTGTGAAGTTATAATACGTACATTTCTTTGACATCAACACTTACGTAAATATATACGTAAATACTAGCTCGCAACTTCCCACGGACGCGTTATTTATTTTCCGCACATAAGAACTTCCATAACTTGTGTCAAAAGGTTGTTATTGTCAAAACATATAACATCACTACGGCAATCGATATTGCACTTGAGATGTTAATTTTAGGATAATACGCGTGTACGAAACATTATGGTTATCTGTTGAGGCGTTAAAGCGTAACAAACAAACTTACATTCGAACTATCTTCGTAATATAATTTAAAGGGTTATATTTTAAAATTCACAAGAAAACATTTTAGCGTCCTGTCACGTTTAAGATCTCAAGGCTCATTGAATCACGAATTGCACATGTTATTTCTCGTTATAGGTTATTTATAATATTAGGTCCGTTTCGATAAGGAAAGAAATCCGCAAGGACGAAAAAAGTGAAATAAAAACGTCAGAAGAACAAGCTTCATAATATTACCAACAAATAAATATACAATAAGCCTTTACTACCTAATCTAATCAATTTATAAATAACATATATAACTTGTTTTTGCCATTCACTCTTATTCTTTTTTTTTGGTTTTCTGTAGTCATTAAATGGCTTGTCTTTTCACAAAGGCGTTTATTACTAACAATTATAAAGGGTTGATAGATATTATTCTTAAAACCGTTTTAAGAATTTATTCTCATAAAGACATACGTCACTTACATGAGAAAATCACTTATTACATTTGTATGTAAATACATTTCGAGAATCTTAGATTAGATTTGGATCTTTTATTACAGTTTTGCTGCGTATACAATTTAAATATAGTAAACAAGAAACTTGAACTTGAATTCGCGAAGATGCTGAGTAACTCTATACCCAATTATCAGATCGGAATAGAAATTAAATGGGACCAATCTGGAATAAAATTATCTATCGCAAAAAGAATTTTCGAAATCTATTCATAAATGTCGGTGTCGATGCAAAAATTACTGGAGGGATTTTCATTGAGTTATCACAATTAGACAGAGTGAATAATGAATGTTTTATATATGTTATAAACTGTCAGCCAATTGTGAACTACTAATAAAATTAATCATTTACAAAGTCAAATTATAATCTGACGAATTTCACAATAGGTAGGTGACATAGAGTTGTACATAGTGCAAAACATTTTACCTGTTAATTATGAAGGTGCTTTACTTATCGGCCAGATTGGTAACGTTACTAAAGTCTGATATTAAAAGTACCCGCAACTGACGAGCGTGTTTTCATACTTATATGACACAAGAGATGCACTTTGGAAAATGGAAATGCGTGACCTTTCTACCTTTTGAATCACGGGATTGACCCGATATGTTTGACATGAGACAAAGAGAGTAACGCCTAGTTTCTGAAAGGTCTGTCACCCTGTCAAGTAAATGTTATTTACTAAAATAAAAAAGTTGACAATTATAATTCTAGCAACTCTGAAATTTGATCGGACATTTGACAGCTTCCTAACAATTTTTTTGTTTGAACAGCATTTCAAAAGCCGAATGTCAGTTTATACTTTTTATTGAAGCTCTTTGAGATATTTAAATGCTTTACTTATGTACGTCTCTTCATTTAATATTTTTATAACTTTTATTTGTAAAGTACATACATAATAATTTGTATGAGAAACACTAGTATACTTAAAATGCTGTCACTACATCTGTTGTAATGTTTTATGTGTATATTTTACGAAACAAATAAACTATTTTCTAAGTACGTATGATTACAAACAAATACCTCAATTTATAATTAAGATCACAATAATTTAAGCTATAAGCTTATGAGTCTATGAGCGGGCGCTTTATAGCGTAAAAGAGCTTTTAACTTGTACATTACGTATCATTTGTTGGTTTTAATCACCGACTTATATTTGAAATAATATAATTTTTATTTGCACGGTCTTATCTTGTGTTTATTATTATATTTGTTAATTCGTAATACTTAATTTATCAGTAATTACTAAATTACCAATAAATCTTTGTTATTGAATAGCACGGAGCTAAATCTGCAATGTGACATCAGTCACCTTTTTCTGATTGATAAGTAATTGACTGAATAATAATTTGACACATCTCTCTGTCATAAGTTAAATACACAGTTAATTAAGAGCTAGGTGAATTACTTCTATATGGCAACCTTATTCGGGTTATTGAACATGAGAACTTAGTTTTAATTGTTAATTTAAAGTTTAAATGTTGGTTTTGCGCTGTTATATTTGTGCAACATATTAGAATTTAAAAGCATTTGCAATTGATCGATCATATGCTATTTGTATGAGTGAAAGTTCAAAGCTAGTAAAGCACTATGTTGTATAATAGCTTTATAAAATAATTCTGTAAGTCCTAATCCACTTCTAATCAAAACATATAACACGGAACCTTTCATATATAGATCACTTCACTTCACCTAAGTTCGAGTTAAGTTACGAGTAAGTTGGCTCTAAGCGAACACGCGCCCGATCCCCACGGGGGTCAAAGTCAGACTGAATCCGAGTTAAGCTACAAGTTGGATTCCTCAGTTAGAACCTGATAGAGCTCTGTGGCGCGTTTTTATTTTTAATTTTTGGTAGGGCACTGATTTCTGTAATGCCAGCATTCTTAGGTCGGTCTTACTTTTTATATGTTTTTTACATTTATTTATTTACTTCAAATTCATTGTAAATAAATGTAAACAAAGTTTACAATATAGGTGAATGGTATCTTAAATGCTTTCTATCCCAATCAAGAAGCTGACTTCATTTAATAGTTTGGTAAATGATATTAAAATAAATGTTAAGGAAGTCGAAATAGAAATAGATAAAATTGTGAATATATCAATCCGCGAGTTCAATATTAATGTTTTTGATATAAAATAAAGTCATCGATAACTTCCTCGATATTAATTGAGAATAAAGAGAAGAATTTTATGACAGTTGTTGTTGGTATGGTAGTGGATGGTATTTGAAAAATAAAATAGGCTGCTAGCAGTAATTGTACATAAACGATGTTGCAAGCGTCTTTTGTCAGTAGTGAATGAAGCGAACAGAACATTCGGACTTGTTGAAAGGACCGCGGTCCTCCATTTCTTAACCCCTGGTCTGGGTTACCAATACTGGCAATGTCGGCCAGAACTTTGTCGTGCCGAATAAATCTTAGTGACATGACAAATTAGTGACCTGGGTCAGTTGTAGGACCCTGTCCGGATCCGGACCTCCAAACTATTCTGTGCAGACCTTAAGTATGTAGTACAATAAAAAATGTTATTATATGTTATACAAATAGTGTTAATCTCCGTACTTCAGGTTTATAACAGAAGTAAATTTATCTCGCGCTCTTGTCCTTGCTGTTATTGCACTTCACAATGGACAGCGATGTAACGAGATGCGAGATCGTCAAATGTATTGTAATAATGGAGGGGGGGGGGCTGGCATTAAGGTATCGTAAGTATCGACTATGCCACGTGGAAATCCGTATGTGGTTGAGGGGTTATTTTATTTATTGCGAACGTTGTCTATAACTTTTTATCAGTTTTAAAAGCCGTAAAATCTAGTAAACCTAATGACCACAAATCACAATAAGAGTGAATGCGCAGCTAATGTAATCAGCCAGATCTCAACCGGTAAGGTGTGGATCGTCCAGGGGTGATCAAATCCGGCCCGCGTCAGGTAATGTCTTACTGGTGTTATTGTACCTTGTAAGAACGTAAAGACTGAACGTAAAGACTGTAGCCAAAACACAGTATGGAATACGCCATACTGTGTCAACCCCATATAACTTACAAAAACGTGGGAAAAGGGCAGAGAGACGACCATGGTCCTCAGAACTTGCTGACTTACTCCGTCACGCTGCACGGAGTGAGTAACACGCTACACCGAAACGACATCGCATTACACATCTTTGAAACCCTCTACTATAATACGAATGTATTATATTAATTCACTTTTACTCTTGAATCACTCTGTGTATTGATGAAAGACACATTAAAATCCGTTGCGTAATTTGAAAGATCTAAAGGAACGGACAGAAAAACCGATGTCGTTCGGCGTAGTGCACTCTTAATTGCAACATCTTGCAACCAGTATTGCTCTAACACTGGATAGTTTGGAGACCCCTGGTCCTGTGCTAACGTTAGCACAGCGTATAAATCAACGCGAACAGACGCTCGCCCGTGAAATATTGAATCCCACATGCAATACTAAAGGGCGTGTACATGAGTTAAAACTTTAGTAGTGTTATATATTTAGTATAAGTTTTGTATCGTTCGTCCATTCGTTCATAGACTAAGAATGAATGGACGAACACCTTCGTCAGTCTGCAATACACGTTACATTGGACACACGCCTTTTATTTAACACTATCCAATCCTTGTCGCCAGTGTGCACCCAGTAATCTTTGTGCGAATGTCGAATCATTAAAAAGAGATGAATTAAAAGACGCGAAACCAAGAGAAGCAGGCAGGGATTAGGGATTTCGATTTGGCACGGTCTTGGCATACCTCTCTCGCTTATATATTATACGTAGCATATCTATCTTTATACCGTTATTCTTCAATATGCCTGATACAGGCGATATCGTTCGGTCGTCTAGAGCGCCCCCTACCAATCAATGCGTCACTGTGGAGACTAGACCAGGTACCAGGATAACATAAAAAGGGGAAGGTTTGAATTGGTTAACTAAAGTTTTTTATTGTTCTACTAATACACCTATTCTACTACAACCTTTGGCAGTATTGTTAATCCCAACATTTAATAATAGGTGGCGCTACATTAAAAAAGTGAAAACATTTTTTTAATGAATAACATAACGGTACCAGGTTACCATAAAAGCGAAAGTGTAATTAAAATGTAAGTTCATGGGATTCGTGATTTGACCAGCGTAAATACGTTTTTATAGTCTTAAAAATACGCTGTCGTCGCGTCATTGTATCGGGAAATATAAGCATTGCTCGTTGCTTGCGTTTTTTCTTTTTTCTCTCACGCTAACCAATCGAGGTGAGAACAAGTGGGCATAAAAGTATTTGATTTTTTTTTATATAAAGTTGGCAAACGAGTAAGCGGGCCTGACGTTGAGTGACCGCTACCCATAGGCATCCGCAACAAGTAAATGAGTCGCATCGCAGATTCGTTGCCTACCTTTATTGAACAGAGGACAGGAAAAAAGATATTTTTCTCCAATCATTCCTTCCCCGTTTTATCCCTCTTCCCCTTCCCATCCTATACTTAAAAGGAAAGAATGGGAAAGGGTACAGAACTGAAATTGGGCCGTGATTAGAAGAAAACTTTTTGTTTAGAAGCATTAATGTATTTCAACCTTATCAAGATGACCGGATAAACGATGTGTTTTAACAGAACTAAGTATATCGTACTGATTATCTGTTAGTTCATATTTTCTTCGACTAATTTTTCTATACTCATGTAATTCTTCAAATGTAAGACATTAATGGTATGTATATGTGTACATACGTCTACACGATTAGATCCGGAATTATGACACAATGGCAACGCTTTGTCCCCTTTTGACCCATTTGTTCAATTAGCCACGCTTCAATACAAAACGGGAAGACGAATAAATGATTCGTAGACAGACAAACGTGTCTCATTTATGTATGCATTTATTATTGAGCAATCTACCGTGTAGATCTGTATTGGGTACAGTTAAACATATATAATTATATATTATATAACGATTCATTCTTTCGCAATCTTGATAAACCTTCCTCCCTTGTTCTATAGCCTTAAGCCATGTTTACACCAAACCGATTGTAGCAGCAGACTTTTTATGCCATAAGGGGCCAAAGGAGCAGCGAGTCGCCTAATATATTAGTGATCACATGGTCTATATGGCAGTTGGAGCTCTGTCGAGTTGAACGAAAACGAAACTGAGCGGCAGGAATTATTCCAAACAATTCTTCGGAACACTCCCCGATGGTACTACTTACTCCGGCATCTTATTCATCAGATGACACGCAGAAGCAAACTCCTAATTCACGCCTTTCTTCTGTTAGATCGTGGTATATCACCGGTCGGCCGACCCATTCAGTGCAACAAATGTTGTTATTGCGGGCTCTACAACCGTTAAAATCATCGGTTCAAGTGTATACAATAGTTCTAAATATTGAATTGAAAAATTATACACAGCGTTACACTGGCTTACAGTCGGCAGGTAACATATGTTTGGTGTGAATTTATTGAGAACAACGCCACCTAGTGAAAAATGTAAAAAAGGTTTACTCAAGTTTCATAAAGATTATCAATTTAAAGCATAAGTTGATCATATTAAATGTTACAAAATCAGGTTCTTATTCTATACGCTTATTATATAGTAAATCTATGTATTTCATAATAAATTTAATTGCGATGGGACAAAATGGAAACGTATCTTTACCATTTATAATTCAGATATACCAGATAAGAAATACTATGTAGTTATTTCTGCAAGTAGGTTTCCACTGCGCGGGAAGTCACAAGTAAAACAAGTATTTTGTCTTATCTTGATTTTAATTAAAATTGTTATTGCTTATTTTATAATTGTAAATGAACCCTCTTGTACTGCTTTGTATGGTAGAAGGAACCAACCACAACAGCTATCCAAGATTTGTAACAATTAGAAGTTTTAGGCTGCCTGTCCATTGACACGGAGAAACAGAGTGGGACTAATGCGTAGCAGAGTTGGGGAATGTGTCTGTCCTCGTGGAACGAGGAGACGGAGAGGAGCAGAAATGCGGGGCGGAGTTGCTGAGTGCGACCTAGAGGCTGAGACCGAAGACTGATTCGTGCGGACAGTTTCGTTTCCATTTCTCAGCTCCGTGTTGCAAAAAAGTATGCCTCGATGTACGTTACGCTCGGTGTCTTGTTACGTTCGAGCCGTGAGTAACCGAATCAAGCCGAGTGTGCTTATGACTCATCGCTGTATTAGGAAACGTTGTCATGATTTTTTTATATATCTTATAGCGTAGATATCCCTGTCAATTGAACCGGAACAGACTGGAGCTTTGATTTTATTGGTTAATATTGGTATAGCTCCGCTCCGCTCCAACAGACAGGCAGCCTTATGAATGCATAGCCAATAGCCTGACGTCGTCTAAAAAACTGGGAAAGGAACATAGTTGTGAAACGAAATGGAGAAATGCAAAAAGTTCAATGAATTATTCTTCATTCAAGAAACAGTATTTATCTGTAATCCGATGTCGAAATTTTTTATCTTGTTTGATATCTACCATTAGTTCACGTCATGTCTTAAAAACTTTATATCAACGCCATCTAGCGATTATACCAATAAATATCGCGATTAAGAACACTTAGACCATGTTTTACGCTATTGGATACTAGATGGCAATAAATAAACATGAATGTTCATTATCTTTAATAGCAAATATAAACAATGAACCACAGATGGCACTGATGCTTCTATTCTAGGATATATTGAAATTTAATTAATAATTGTATTTCTGTATTCATTTCTGAATTAATGTAATAATGGAATAGATTTACCCTAACTAACTCCTTTTTTTTATAAGCTTGATTTGCCATTATATAACTTACAAATAATATATACATATATATTGTAATTATATCTACTGTCTTCTACAAATTCAATTTTGACTTGGGACGGCATTGCGGTGTTTTCGAGTCGCGTTCCCTTTTTTCCACCGTCATGTCTGATCTGAGGCGGACTGTCAGCCGGTTACGCGTCGTTTTTTGTTCTTTTTCTCCGCCTACCTGAGACCATATGTTACGTCGCTCTGGGTATGCGATGTGATATTGTGAACTTTAGTAAATACAATTTTTTATCAAACGTCTACATCCTGCTTAATTTTAAATTTATATGGAAGTTTTTTATTAGATGAAAGTCGACGAGCATAGCAAGAGGTCACATGTCGTTGTATAATGTATGCGTTACAATTTTTTTTTAATCCAAAAATTTATGTTTGTTATTCTTTCACGCAAAAACGGCTGAACGGATCCGGATGGCACAGAGATAGACTAAAGTTAGGAATAGCATATAGTCTACTTTTTATCCCGGAATAATGTGTGGTTCCCGTGGGATGATTTTTTAATTCTTTTGTCTACTTATTTATTCCGAAACGGCTACCCGGACGAAGCCGGGCGGATCACTAGTTTTTAATAAAAAATGATACTGACACCGCCAGGGACAGCAGCTTTTGAATGCAATTCGAACGGGGAAGTGCCACGACTTCACAAAATACTGGCAGGAAGTAAAAGTAAATTTATCGACTTTATAGTTCTTATTGTTATATCTCTTCTTAAATGAGTTAGATGGTACACGCCCCTTCCCCTTCCTCTTTACCCGACTGACCGAAGCAGAAGTTGTGACCCCTTGTAGCCTAAGCAGCTTCACCGATTTTGATGAGTGACGTGTCATCCGAATCGTATTTAATAATATTTTTTATCATAGTACCATGTCACAAGAAAAGTAGACTTAGAAGCAGATAAAATTCAGAACCGTTTTCCCAATCACAAGCGAAATGAAAACGCCAATAAAATGCTTTGCCACTAAATTTGGCTAGAACGTAATCGTGTATAACAACCTAGTCACACAAGAAAACTTCATTGAAATTGTGTGAATTGTTTATGGTCGTTGAGTTCATTTACCCCGGTATTATCACTGGCTGGTACAAAGGAAACAAGTTTTTTTTTGTTCAAGAAAATAAATGTCAGCTGTCATAAAAAACGCGCCGAAATGTCAAAAAATTAAATTCGATTTTTTAAAGAAGGAACTTCAAATCTTATATTTTGCAAAGCGAATATGTGTATTGACATTGCACACATGTAAAAGCAAACTCATTCGTAATTCGTAATTGTTTTAATTATCAATCGTGCACAAAAGAAAATGTGTCTTGTTGTTTTTAGATAGAATATATATTAGTAGTTTTATATTTTCTTGTGCTTTGAGCTTATCTTTTGTATTTGTAATAGTTTTTTTGTTTTCGTTTTATGACTAATTTTATGATTAATGTTGGAAAAAGAAAAAATCTTTTAAGATAAGGTACAGGTGTTTATCGGTCGTTCGTTTTGGATAACTTTGTGGCACGTGTTTTTATAAAAAAAATCACATTACGTACCATAAATTAAAAATATGTAAGTTAAATGTTTCATTTACAATGGGATCGATGGCCAGCAACAATAACGAAGAAGGTGTAATAACTTTCCATCGGAATGATGATGGAGACTGCCAAAGAATCAGTAATCAGTCTGTATCGGTCAGGTAATATAGGTAATAATAGAACAAAATATTTAATATATGTCTAAATGTCTTATGCTTGTCCGATTGAACCATTCTTTCCCGCCGAAGCTACTTACACTTCGAGGATACCAAAACTTAGAACATAATACTAGTCCGATTATAAACTTCACAATCAGTCGGTAACATACATACGTTTGTCCGTTCCAATGTGACCTCGTGTAGCCTAGGCAATTTGACCGATTTTGAAGAATGAGGTTGAATTAGATTAGGAAACTTCTGAGTGTTATAGATAATTTTTTTTTATTAATTACTGGGCAAATTTCACTCTGCCTTAGAATTAATTTATGCTGTGATACCTCAATATCGCTATTAATTGCTGGACGGGTTACGCCAAAGTTTCCTGCTTTTCTGTACTATAATACGTACATGTTATACATATTAATCTTCCTCCTTAACAACTCTGACTATCCATGAACACCGCATTGAAACCCGTTGTGTGTTTTGAACAAATTAAGAGAACAGACAGCGAAAGCGACTTTGTTTTATATTATGTAAAAGATTACTTGTTTAAGCTATGTAGAAGATTTCAAGCTATTATACTAAGCTAAGTATTGTACTTAAAACGTTAGCTTAAAAACCTATGCGCAAAATGTTAATCATACAAAATCACCGGTTAAAAGTGTTCCTAAGACAGTGGACAACAAATTCACACATGTCAAATGGTGTAAAAAGTATAGCGTAATTAAAATAATAAGAAACAAGACGACAGCTAGTGTTTGTCACCTAACCGTTAATATAATCACATGACGTAAGCTAAAGAAAAACCGTCCCAATTGTACGCTTTCCAGTCTTCACTTTTAGAACGCTAGTGGCATATCTGCTCCTTTTTGTACTATAATATCATTGCCTATGAGAGTAACGATAATACACGAAATTTTTAATGCATTTCAAAAAAATAAAATGATAAATTAAGTTTCGCAACGTATTCAAACTGGCTGGCAAGACCCCGTCGCGATTGAATTCGAATATCATATTTGGAACGCTCGTAACCGGTTGCCCTTGTAATAGTTGGCCGATGTTATCATTCGACCAACCAAATAGACCTATGTCACAGGGCTAGACATTCTTTATTCATCACTAGTTAAAGTCGGAGACTGAAGTTTTGTGGTTCATCTTAAGTTGGCCATAAGTCGTCGGCAAGTGCAGCGCGAACGAAAATATACGACGCGCCGAGTTGTTTTGCTGCCTTATCACTGAGGTCAAAGATTAAAATCGTTATGATTACTCGGTGAGGACTTTAGGTAAAATATCATTTGCTTGACAAAACAAAAAGGGTGTTGAATAATCTTATTTTGGAACAAAGTTTGTAGTATTTATTCAATAATTCTTATTTATTTTTTTCTGTAAAGTATTGCTTCTATTACGTATACAGCATTGTACGTTTACAATTGTGTTACAGTACAGTTACAACAATTATTTTCTTTTAATTGAAATATAAATAATATAAATACTTGATGTTCAAATAATTGTGTTGCGACCGTGAAACTCATGGTTATTTAATGTTATAAGCAGATTGGAAGACGCAATAAAATACTTACTTTGTGGCGTTTTTTTATGACTATAAATCTTTTTTTGTCTTGAAGAGGAACCTTCTGTTACCTATATATGAATATTTTATACATTTATTTACTAGTTTAGGACATTAAGGAATCGTCGCTACTCGTCATAACATTTTTAATAAATATTTGTATTTTTGTACTTGGCTTATAACAAACGGTTTATCATGTTAGTTTCATATTTTTTTCGAGAAAAAGCATATATTAATATTAAAAATGAAAATCGAGTAAAGATTCTTGTATGATAGTCTATGTCGTGGGTGTCGCGGGCGGCGCGGGGCGAAGGCGGGCTCTCGGGCGGCCAACTTAAAAATGCCGCCGCAGAGCCTCCGAATCGATACGGCGCGCGTCACGTGCCGTCGAGCGCGACCAATAGCGTGCTCCGGCGGGTCGGCGAGCGCAGGGTAAGGCAGGGGGGGGTACAGAATCCGCGCGGGGGGCGACGACCGCCTCCCCCGTCCATTAGTCCACGAGGAACCACCGAGAAGTGTGGACGCGTGTCGGTCGCCACTCGCGAATACGATTTCACCCGAAAACCGGTCCGATGCGTCGCGTTGTGTTTTAGTTGAGTGACGCTATGAGTGCGTGGACCGAGGACGTTCTTTCCTGGCGGGAAGAGAGGCTTGGCCTTACCGAGCTACATGGATCGGCAAGGAGGAAGCAGCGCACGGCACCGTACAGATTGCATCGGCCGCATTTACCCGTTGCTCATACCGAGCTCGTGCCCGAGCCTGTGGGAACGCATATATCGAGACTATACCCAGAACTGTTGGCTCTTATATTCCAGCGACTGCCCGTGAGAGACAGAGGACGGGCGGCTCAAGTGTGCCGAGCGTGGAGAGACGCTGCGGACCGTCGGTCTGTTTGGCGAGGAGTGGAGGCGGCTCTACATCTGCGAAGACCGGCTCCGGTGTTGTTTGCATCTCTTGCGAGGCGCGGCGTAAGAAGACTACAAGTTCTATCGCTCAGGCGAGGATTGCGAGACGCGGTCTCTGCGCTACCCGGTTTAGAATCGCTGTCGCTAAGCGGTTGCTATAGTGTCACTGATGCGGCGCTGGCGAGCGCTTTCGCGGCAGAGTTGCCAGCGCTGAAACGGTTAGACCTCTCACTGTGCAAGCAAGTGACGGATTCCTCCCTTGGAAGGATTGCGCAGTCGTTGAAAAACTTAGAGGAACTAGAATTAGGTGGCTGCTGTAACGTGACAGACACTGGGTTACTATTGATAGCATGGGGGCTGCGGAAATTGCGCCGTTTGAACTTGCGGTCATGTTGGCACGTCAACGATGCCGGAATCGCACACCTATGCGGCGGCGGGGAAGCGAGAGGTACTCCGGATCTAGAATATCTGGGACTACAAGACTGTCAGAGGTTGACCGATGAAGCACTGAAGCACGCGGCAACCGGTCTTCCAAAATTAAAGTCGATCAATCTATCGTTTTGTGTCGCAGTCACAGACGCTGGCCTGAAGCATCTGGCGAGGCTTCCACATCTAGAGGACATCAATTTAAGAGCCTGCGAAGGAGTTTCCGACACGGGTGTAGCGCATTTAGCGGAGAGTGGACGATTACGGTCGCTGGACGTCTCGTTTTGCGACAAAGTGGGTGACGAGGCGCTGTTGCATGCGACTTTGGGCCTATCTGGATTGCGTTCCTTGTCACTCAGCGCGTGCAGGATATCCGATGAGGGTTTGGAACGAGTGGCAAGGCTAACGCAGCTAGAAACGCTGAACATAGGCCAGTGCCATAGAGTTACCGATAGAGGACTCCGGGCGCTAGGCGATGGACTACAGAACCTTAAGGCCATAGACCTGTACGGCTGCACGTGTATAACGCCCCAAGGATTGGACCATATCGTAAAACTACCGTGTCTCAGTGTACTTAACCTCGGTCTATGGCATGTGCGGTGACCACATACACGCTAGTCTGTGTTATTAAACGTTCGTCTGTAAGTGTGTCCGCCATGTTGGAAGTGAAGGAGCCGCCAAGGTTGTATATTAGACAGCGAATAAATGAATTAACCAATTTTTAAGATATTAACTATCGAATTATATTTAGGAAACGGGGTTACTTTCTTTTTTCGATTCGACTTTTGTTATGCATCTGAAGTTGTTAATTTGATATTCCAGTCTGTGATTTTTGACTGTCCGTGTTTTTTTTTATTTGTTGTGTTTGAGGAAAGTCGCCCCAAGGCCTAGTCGCTACGTTAATTCAGACCTTTTTGATTTGTATTGTTTAACAACATAATGTATTAACATGTAAGTAATAATGATACCACAGCTATTACAAAAGGTCTGGTTTTAGACGTCATTGCTCCATTAGTTAGATATTTAGCCATTCTTCTAATTGGTTTTAATTTGACCCCTTGCAAACAATTGTTAAGTTACATTTTTGGATGTTCTTTACATGTTTTTGTTGTTTTGTTAAACTGAAAAGATTGAAGGTGTCTACTTTAAGCTATCTTTTATTATTTACTAAACCATTAATTTGTAAGGACTGTATTTACGGTTTACAGGAAATGTAGCCAGTTCAAACATTTCCAGGCAGTCAATTCTTACATTTCTCATACATTATTATCCAAAAACATTTTGTTCAAATGAAACTATGATAGAAAAGTCCGAATTTTTGCCATTGCACAAATCGAGACTATTTTGTAAACGATGACGTAATTTTGTTTAAGTTTTATTAATAATTTATCTTAAAATACCTGAAATATGTCCATAAAGCAGTGGCACTTCAATCTTTAGATTACTCTAGATCTCTATGATACGTAATTTTATATTATACTTAGTTTCTAAAATACAATTTAGGTATTTTTATTGATTTACAAACTCTTTGTTAAGGGGTCGAATTAAAAAATAAACGCTTGAATTATCTGTGGATATGTCAAATGTGACGTAACGTTACTGGCACATTATTTTCAATTGAAAAAATTAAACTTGTTTTGAGCTTGAAAGTATGTTTAGTTAATTTTGTTATCAGTGTGTTGGAACAAAAATAGATAGTGTGTTCATTGTTTCCGTCTCTTTTTGCCGCTCTACTATCTCCTTCTACGGCATTCCAGGCGGTTAGTCTACATATACAGATAATTCGAGACGTTGAAATACGAAACGTTGTATACTTTACCAATACGTTGTTCTTGTACAAAACGAATGTAATATAGGACAAAGAATGTATTAAAAGTCATTGTTTAAGTTACAAATTAAATATGAAATTTTATTTATACCCTCCAACCTAAAAAATAGAATAATACAACATACGACGATATATAACTTTGTGAAAGACATTCACACATTAAATCCATTGCATTCATGTAAACTGCGAAAGAAGTCGGAGAAGCCAAGCCAAGCCTACAAGAAAAATAGTTGCTTAGATAAGATTGTACACACCATCTGTGACATTTCAATATTTACTACAACAGTTGCCATTGTTAGCCCAGTATAATATATACGGTAATATATATATACGGTATATATACGGTAACTCAAGGGACCAGTTATTATTTTCGATATATTAGTAATTGTCATATATAGTAAAGGAAACAAACAACCAAATCCAAAATATTTTTGTTAGGTTAGGTTTAGGTATTAAAAATTATTTGTTTTGTTAATATAAAGGTAGAGCCAGAAATATAACGCGCATTATGAAGATTTATTCTCTACACATTTGAAACTTAATGTACTGTCGGGTTTCATCTTTTATAGGTAGCAACTGAGACCATTCTTTTCTAGCGACAATCAAATCCAAGAATTTGCATTGAAAGCAATAACAAAACCAAGGCGTCAGATTTCAGATCGCAGGAAATTGGGCATGACAAACATTTAGTCGGAGTCTTTTGTAAAGTGATATCAAACAATAATATTCGTAATTGGGAATGGCTGTAACTCTACAATGAGCATGAATGTGTTTCAACCAATTTGTGCTCCTTTATAAGTTTTAATTGGGTTGCTTTTCCTGTAGCTACGTCATGTGTTTACATTTACACTTAAATGCAAACAAAATTACACTATCCCTTTTACACCATTTGACATGTGTGAATTACTGTCACTGCCTTTGAAATACTTTCGGCCTGTAATATTTTATAACATATCTTTAGTATAAAATATCATTGGTGATAACCAAACGTTGCAGCTTTGTTACAACTTCGCTAGGAAAAGCCTATGCTATTCTTATTTCACCAAAGGTTATACTATTATCTGTTTTTCAAACTTGTGTACTCTGCCATGTCAATCGCGTCATACGTATTGAGTTAAATAACTATTACTAGCTAAAACTAGTTATTAATTGGTAACTTTCTACCCTACTAGAAGAATGTGACTCACTGAGACACAGATAGATATTTATTTCATTCCTAAGAAAAGATATTATTTTTATTAAATCAATGGTCACAATATTGAAATTTATTTTCATATAATATTACTTAAGGTCCATGATATATGTATCGTATCAAAACGTTTTATCAATGGTAGTATGAAGATCTGATTCAACGCTGTGGACGAGAACTCCGTAAACTTGGTACGTGCACATTCATGTAGGTCACTTTACTGGTTACTAGCTAAATAGATTCTTAGTGACCGACGGAGCGAGATATGGAGAGGAATGCTACTTCTAAGCAATTGAAGGGAGACTGAGATGCTATAGCTCTTAAAATCACGAATGAGGACACATCTGACCAGTAAGAGTAAAGCTGGTAGAAAAAAAAGGTTACTTCTCTACTCTCTATCCCTGTCTCCCCGAACATCTATTTTGTATTAATAAATAACTAGACTTCAGCTAATAAACGTTAGCTCAGAGGCTTGTAGAAGCACAATATTTTTAAAACCGCTAAAATGTTTCAAAAAGATCTTAGTTCGAATAAATTAATTAGATATAGCCGATACAGCTACATTTCTTTCATGTTCAACGTAACGGAAAGTGTAAAGAAATTTTATACATCTTACTAATATTATAAATGCGAAAGTTTGTAAGTATGGATGTTTGTTACCCTTTCACGCGAAAACTACTGGATGGATTGTAATGAAACCTTACAATAACATAGCTTATACATGAGAATAACATATAGGCTATAATTTATAAAGATATTGTGTGAATTGTCCCAAATAAAAAGATAAGTGTCAAGTAAGGAGGACAAACTTCCGCCATATGCGAGCTTTTCTGGTGTGCGCCGGACAAACCGTTAGAGTTACACGTATATAATGTTCGAAGGAAATTTTTAACTTAAATAGTCGTAGAAAAAGCGGCGACAGCATTTATCTATATTTTATGTGTAAACCATTATCGCCAAAATATTGAACCATCTATTACCTAACGTTATCTTCAAATATTTCTACGTGTTGCAAAAGAGAACACGTCTAGTCTGCTAACCTATTAATCACCAAAAACTGGAACAAATTTTCATAAATTTGCTACCAATCGATGGAATGACTTATAAGTAAGGTTAGGTTATTAAGAATTTGTGTATTTTTGTAAATACGACGATACGTGTAGAAAATTGTAACAAATAAATAACAGTCCACATATTTCAATACGTCAACGATTCTAGAAAACGTAACGTTTCTCAAGGCTTGACTTTGCATGCGACAAAACAACTTCAATTTTCTTGGAACTTGTATAACGGATTGAAAAATGACGTAAAATTCCTTGAAGAAATATAAAGTGAACATTTTATTAATAATAAAATAACTAATCGTGTTGTAAACGTCGGAATTTAACTTGTGAATACGTTGAAAATGTATTAGATTTGTTATTAATTATCCTTGTTTACAGAACGAAAACAACACAAACAAAGTATGACGTAACTAGTAAATTACAGTTACAATACCTTTTCTAGAACTCCGCGATCACGATGTTACATTATTTTCTCAGACAAACGTCTTGGTATGTTTTCTAACACTCTTTTTTAATTGTATGTTTATTAGTGAAATGTAAAAGATCATGCAATACTAATGACAATAGTCTTTGCGTATTTATTTTATAGTATCATAGATAATAATATATGAGACGTATAAATGTATTTAATTTAACAAAGCACAAATTCGACTTCTTTATCAGCTTGACATTTCGCTATGTCAAATAAATCGCGCGCGGGGCATTAAATTGTTGACAGTTAGTGTCAAACTGTTGCTATATTAATGGGTTTTACAGCGGAATCCTATTATTTATCACGTTGTAGTAGGGAATTTTTAACACTATTTTATGGCATTGCATTAATTTAATTATTATTTTACTAGGTTTTATTATCTAATATCTATACTTATAAATAGTATATGTTGCAATAAACATAAATCGGAAAAATAGTAATAAAATAATAAGTATAGTCCGATTACAAAAACTCATTTTTTCCAAATTAATTCCTTTTTTGTTGTAGGTAGACACTTAGTGCCTTCAATTAAAGCACCAAGCACACAAATGTATATAAAATTATACTTACTAGATGACCACGAAGGTCAATATAGTAAACACGTTTTTAGTGGCCTAGTAATTACGAAGTTCGAATACAATATGTTCTATTTAATTGTCAGAGTCCCCGGTGTAAGCTAATGTCGACTTGTAATATCTATAAATTAGAAAGTCTTTAAGACTATTCAGTTATTGGCTGGCGGAACTGGCTAGTACTTAACAAAGGAATGTGAATCTTATCCTTATTCCAATAGTTCACATAACATCTGTTAATGTTAGTCACAACACACACTTTTTCAGTTCATTGCCGTCAGGTTTTAAGCGATTGATGAAATAAAATAAAAAAATATTCTCCTTGATTTGTTTTTAAATTGAGTGGATATTAAGTGTTATAGATAAAGGTCTGTCTATATATAACAGATAATCATTACGGCTTATTAGGCACTCTATTTAAAACCCTTTTGTATTATAATGTTATAAAATGTAATTATTTTTGTAATCTTGTTTTAAACAGGTATTGAACAAAAGTGCTACACTATAGACGATTCTAAATATTATGTAACAATGCTAAGAATTCCTTTCTTTTAATTTCTAATTACTTGTGATGTATGGTGCATATTTAATTCTTATAGATTGTTTGTAATACCAAATGCAGAGAAAAATAAGCAATAGTATTTCTATAGTATTCATTTGCTTTAGGCACTGGAATCTGCTTAAGAACTTGAAAACAAGTATGATAAACCGTTAAGAAAGATATTTTACTGCTTAAAGAACTGGAAAGTTGTAAATATGTTCTTAGTGCACTTTATTTGAAACAAACAGTATTAGTGATGTTCCTATTGTTTCGGAATTAGCCGTTCGGAAACTTTTAAATACGTTTATTGCTGCTTATTACTTGACTATGGTTTTAGAATGTTATTGTGAAATTTTTGAACGAAACAAAAGGTAATGGCGGATGACAGTTAAAATTTTAAGTCATAAAGTCCGTTATATATTATTCTTTTATTTAGACATTTTAAAATAACTTTTAACAACAAGTTGTTAAATTTTATAATCGTCTCCATAGATACTATAAATAAGTTATGAATATTTTATAGAAGCGAAAATAATGACTTGGATGGTATCGTATTTATTTATGGTCCTTTCGACCCTGTCATTTTAGAATCTTCTGATTTAATCAGCCCTCTGTTTAAGAGCAACGTGCCCTGCCCGTTGCTACTCGGGTTTAGCAATTTTAGGGGCATTAAAAACAGCGTAAAATACATGTTTTCCATTTATCCCAGGGTTTTTTTCCAAAATGAGCTTTTGTCCCTAACAGGATCAAAGAAAATCTGGCAACCCTAGTTACCTTGCTGGGTCGGTTACCTTAGTTCTACTGAGACTCAACGAATCATCATGGAATTTTACACACACATTGTTAGGGTTACAGAAAATGACTTGGGGGTTACTTTTTATCCCCAAAAGGATAGCTAAATAAAACCTAATAGATATATAATGTTGACACGACAATAACATCTTTTTACATTTTGTTGCATGACATTTAACCTGGCAACTATTAAGAACTTTTAGATATTACGTTACATATGGTTACATAAGTTACAAAAATATCTAGCGAGGAACATAAAGGAATGCGTGCGAAGGCGCGGGTAACGTCTAACTTGAAAATAAAATCTATGAGTCAGAAACGATGAGTCGTCGTCATTCTCATTCAACCTCGTATTTTTTTATAGAATTATATTCTTCACACCGAATTTAAATCAAAAGATTCATATTTCGAAGCAGATTTCTATCACACAAGTTGATTAGTCAACTTTTTCTAAGTTAACTTTCGATACCTCAATTATTTCTATTGCGAATGTATCTGTACACTAAAAACAATTTTTTCATCTGTTTTATAGAAATATACAAGGTTCCACGCTGTAAAGTAGTCGAAGGTCGTAGAGTACTCGGGTTTGACCTCACTGTCCGTGTTCTCTGTACATTGTCTGCCGAGGTCGAACCCTTATTACCAACAATGTAAAATTATTGTAATTAAACCTACGAGTGTCAAAAAGAAAAAAGATGGGAATATCAATTCATGTTATGGCTCCACACGAGAGCATTATACGCCAACATTTTTTCCTGTCGTAATGATGTATTCGGCTTTTACGTCATGTTTTTGCAGCAGAAGGTGGCAAATTAGCAAGCGGTTCACCTCATGACCGCTACCCATATGCATGTGTAAAAAACTTATGAGTTACAGATAGATGCTCTGCCTACCTTAAATGGACGGAGGAGGGAATAAATAAAAAAAGAATATTTCCTTTTCCTATCCATAACCTCACCCCTCAAATCCTCTTCCCCTACCCATCCTTTTCATATTAGTAAAGCATAAGAACGAAAAAAAAATGGATTAGGCGTCCGGCATCTCACTCTCAGACGAAACTCATAATACTTCTTCACGCCTGTCTTCTGTGAGGTTGTTGTATTTACCGGTCGAACCGGCTCGTTCGTGCAACGCATGTTGTTGCAGGCTCTACCACTATTAAAAGATAATGCATAGACATTGTGTGAAGGAAAGAAAGTAAATAAGTAAGCAACAAGTGACCACAGCAACCCGCAACTAACAAAAGAGTTACGTTTCCTTTGTTCAGAAGTGGGAGTAGATAATTAAAAGGGCTCAATAAATGGTAGTTCTAGGTATCTCTTATAACTACCAGTGATATTTTCGGTAGGTTCAAAGGAAAACTCACCAATGTTCAGCTAAATAACAATTTTTTTTATGTGAGTTGGTGGCAAACGAGCTAGCGGATCACCTGATGTTAAGTGAACGCTGCCCATAGACATCCGCAACAGCCAAATGTGTTGCAGATGCGTTGCCTACCTTTAATGGACAGAGGAGGGCATAGACAGGAAAAAGGATATCTCCTTTTCCCCATAAACCCCCTCCCCGTGCAATCCTCTTCTTCTCATCATCCTATCCTTATGTGGAAAGAGTGGAAAGGGGAATAGGACTGAAATTAGGCCTCCGGCACCTCACTCATCGGACGAAACGATAGAGTACTTCTACTTTACGCCTGTTTTCTGTGAGGTCGTGGTATTCCACCGGTCGAGCCGGCCAATTCGTGCAACAGATGTTGTTGTTGCGGGCTCTACCACTGTAAAATATTAACATAATTATTAGATAGCTTTTAAGTGATTACGTTTAAGTATATTATCTCGGAACAGTGCAGAAATGTATTGAGATTAAATCTACGATCGTGGGTAAAACCAACCGTAAGCGTCGGCGTTATTTCAATCAAGATTAAACAAGTATGCGAAGGAATCGCGTTGCATAAAATTAAAGAGTTAGTTGATATTCAGTTGCCTAAGGATTTTGGGAACAGCTGTAATAGTTTTAATTTACTATGGTTCAAGCCAGGATGGTTCACAGTTGTCGAATCGAACCTACCTATGTGGTGAAATGTATGTTACATTTGACCTTACTTTGAAACGACTAGGCTATAAGTGATTTACGCTTCTAAGTCACTTAAAGATTTGAACTCGAATTTAAAATATTTACTCCGATGATTTATGACAGAAATAAATTTTCTTAATAGAATTTAAGAGTGTTTTGCAAACAGGAAGATGTTATAAAGATCCAACCGCTGCATCCGGCGAGCGAGGCGAATGTTGCTCAATCATGTTGTAGGACAGTGGTTCCCAAAGTGTACTGAGCTCCGACACATCTAACAAAAAATTCCATTCTTAGACTTGTTGACTGTCTTAGAAAAAGGAGTAGGTATTCTCACAACTTAGAATGTCCTAACGCCAACATTATCGTCAGTGACCGTCCGTCTGTTAGCTCGTCGGTCGCATCCTACATTAGGGTCCTCTCAATATTCGTTCACGATCCATTGGTGGGTTGCAACCCGTGGTTTGAGAAACACTGTAGTACAGTGCAATACATAGAAGAGCATGTTTGGACATGTTGATACTTGTTACAGTAAATGTGATTAATCCGAGAGAACTTAAAGGGCTTATAAGTTAATGGGTACGTATCCTTTATTCGATAATTGTCGTGTATCTATATGACCAAGCGAAAGGTTGATTTAAATAAGTATAAGTAAAGTTTGATTACAAAATGTCTATTGCTAACTTGTTAAGAAAAGGACAGAGTTGCAGAAAAGTACAACTAGGGAACAAGACAACAAGGCCGCGTCCACGTATTCCCTGTGATCGGACGGCTATCTCCCAATTGTTTGATATATTTAAATGTCTCAGAGTTCATAAATATTTATCTTAGTACGTTGATGTATGCGTGTCGATGAAGCGAATTCGTAATTCCTGCCTACTTCCGTGGACTACGGGTGTAAAGACTTTAATAAGTATAATATGTACGAACGTTACGCATAAAAAGGTAAGGATAAAATATGCACAAAAACCTAATGGAATGATCTGTGTCCAATTATTAAAAAGAATTACACATATGAGTCTCCACCTGTCTTGTAACAAATCTGAGTTAGTTATGTTATTGTACTATATAGCTGTTAAGCTAAAAATATAAAACAAAAATTAAAATAATTCTCAGCACGATAGTCATTTAAATATTTAAACATATTAAAAACAAAACTTAAATTTAACTTTATGGTCTTCTCAATACAGTTTAAAATCCTTTAACGATTGCAAATTGCACCAATGTCGGAATAGATGTCTCCGCCTCCTATAGACAAATCCATACATTTATTAATCCAAGCACACATTATTGATTCAAATAGCATATTATTACACTGGGAATGTGTTACCCTGGTACACAATCCCAAAAAACTGAACCTGATTGGTGCGAGTTAGATTTTTTTGCTTTTATAGAATCTATAATGAGGTCCAGTACAGTACAGAAAATTTAAAAACTATAAATAGGAATTTTATAATTGTTATGGAAACCGACGTTAAGATTTGGCTGCTACTCACATCACTGTACATGGCGGACAACAGAATGTGAAACTTGAGATCGATTCGACGTCCACATAAACTTGAAGCCTAGAATCGCAAACGGCAATATACGCACGGGTTTACCTAATTTGGTTTTTACGATAAGTATGACCTGAATTAAATAACTATTCATGGGGTAGACCAACCTGTGTTCCGTGTTCGTAATCTTTGAACGGTGGGAGTGACTAAAATTGAATTGTCAGTGAAAACTAAAATCTTACTGAAACTAAAATCAATTTATCTTTTGTGTAAAATAACACTATAGATAGACTTACGGACGGTTGTACGGATATGACGATCTTTTAAGGGTCTCTTCTCTTCCCTCCCCCCCTCTTTTCTCAAAATCATAAAATATCGATTTTTTTAAAAAAGGAATAGGTTCTCAATTTGATTGTATTTTAAAATTTTATACCGATCCTATTGTAGTCTTATCTTTTAATGGGTTAAATTATGGTAACATCACGTTTGTGATTGCAGCCGTTGTTCTAGGAATAACTGTTCATGCGATGGTCGTTAATAAAAAAAACAATATCGCATTTGATCTAGCCTACCAGAATATGCATGTGTATCAAGAAATCTACGAATTAATTACAGAGTTGCTATCATGTGCAAAAGGCATTTCTAATTATTATAATTAATATTCCGTTTCTTGTCCGCCATTTTTATTATTCCGCAAATGTCAACAGCGAGCTTTCAAATATTTTATTGTCATAAAGAGTTCTGTTCAGTGTAAGCGATAAAAAAGGGGCGATATTTTGGCTAAAGTAAGCTATGGAAAGTCGGTCACTTGACCGTAATATCTGTACAACAGTTAAGAGTTCAAAGATATTCGATTGTCGAAAAAAAGGACAAAACATGGCATTGTTGAACCGTACAATTCTAGCGCAATTTTCTTAGGCATCCACGACTAACAAATGAGTCGCAGATGCGTTGCCTACCTTTGGACAGAGGAAAGAATAGACTGGAAAAAGGGTATTCCCTTCTCCGATTCATCAACTCTCTTCAATCCTCTTCCCCTACCTACGTCTTATCCTTAAGAAACGATGAGAAAATGATACGTACGAAAGTTACAGATACGTCCTACCGCAGTCGTAAGTAAATTTAAAGTGTACTACAGAATATACTATAATAGATTAAACACATAGTGGCTTACCGGATTAAAAAGCTTTTGATGGTAATGCATAGTTTAGCTTCTCTACTGGAGTCAATACTTTATATTAATAAAGAGGTTTTGAAGAAAAAAGGTACTACTTATAACTGTCAGTATCTACCGCGCAAATGTTATTTGTGTTCAAAACAGCGATATCATCTGTGGTATACAGTTGTCTTTTTCATCCATAATTAACAAGTACGTGAGTAAAATGAAAAATTCTCCAATTTAAAGAAAAACAATTGGTAATATTTGAATAAAAAGCAAATTATTATTGTTAATTTGTAGATATTAGAAGTACTAGGATTTCATAGAATACGGGTGTAAAATATATTATAGGCTATATATTTATGATTCTGCGTTCAGTCTGTCTGTAGAGGCATATCTTTCAAAGCTGACAAGATTCATGCTAAGTAATTTTCGAGAATTGTTTTAAAAATGCGATTGAACGATGTCTTTAGCGGCGCCTTGCTAAAATCAGTAAAACGCTGCGATCGAAACGAAAAATTACGCATTATGTGTTTTTAAACCTTAGATCTGTGGTCCAAGACTTTGTTAATTAAAAACACACAGACAGAAGTGAAAACTCAAAGGTTGGAGGGCGCGACAATAATTCAAAAATAAATTAGTCAAAAAAAATTAAGCCTTGTGTCTTGTTCGCGCGAACCTTTAAGATTGTCCCCTGACAAATATCGTAATCTTAAAATTAATAGGGATAATAAGAGATTTGTAATGCAACTAACACGTAAACCCATATGGGCGCGTGTAAGCAACATTGTTTTCTAATGTCAGTCAGCTAGCGCATACGATCTGAACTGAGAGCTAGCTCTCACAATTCACGTACCTACTTGATTATAGACTCCATCCTTTTGTTGTTGATCTACTTCCCGTTAAACGAAGCGATTTGAATTGTTCATTGTGCGTACAGCAAAAGATTGCAAACGTTGCTGCTTCAAGAGAAGTGAAGAGTTCAAAGTTTACTACCAAACCATGCACTCTGCTTTTAGCTTTTAATTTCCCTAGTACTTTTAATTTAGTATCATAGTGTTTTTGTCCCTAACAAGTGTGTCAATTTTCAAATTAATTTGTACCTAAGATACAAACAGAAAATGTCTTACAATCATTGTGTTTACTCGTTTCTTGCGAGACATTTATAAAAAAAAATAATCTGTTATATAAAAGCACCTACCTGCAACTAATATCTACAACTATATAACATTTGTTTCTACTTATAAATTAAATGGTCAAAACTCAAACAAAACTGAGTGAAAGTTACGGTTTCGGTACCTTTGTAGTTTCTTTCGGCATCGCTTTAATAACAGGCGTAAAACTGCGAAACTATCCGAAGACCTTCAGAATTTTACTTCGATATGACGAAAAGGTGGCTTTGTACGCGCCGAAACAATTCCAGCCTATTGTTGTGTTGACATGGAAAAAATCCCTAATTCATTTTCATATTTGACAGCGTTTCTGTAGGGTTGCCACAAATTTTATTTTTACGGGTATAATGACTTTTATTTGCGGCAATAGTGATACTTTTCTGTACAGTTTGTCTTATATTTGTAGATTTTGAAAGTATGCGAAAAGTATAAGAAAGCGCTGTCTTATGGCATTCCACTCGCCTCGTGATCTTACTGTGACACTTTTTTCGGTATAGCCCCTCAGCCCGCAAACAAATGGTAAAGTGCGATGAAGAATTCCGTTCTCATATTTAAACCTTTATCATGTAATTTTTACTTTCAAGTAGAAGGTGCCGTTAATTTTAATGGTATCATAACACAACGTCCGCGATATTACGTAGATATGGCGACCCTGTCTAGCGACCGGACGTCGAAAAAGGCCTGAGCGGCGCACATAAAAGCGGTTCTCGGATTTATCGTTCGAACGGGACGCCTCATGAATATTGACCGACCACCGTTATGCAGACGGTTTGGGCTTTTTCATTGTCATTCGTCACCCGACGGCCCTTATACCGACGCTTCTCCGAAAGTGATCGGTCGACAGAACGATGGCTAGGCTCACTTTAACTGGGTTAAGTTTCAAGGTGAACATTTAATATTGTTAATTAAATAAATACACAATTATACACGCCCATTACCTAGGGAGCTATGCAAAATGGAAGGTACTAAATAAAATTCAGATAATACGCCTTAATCCTTATCATTTGAATTCCAATCGTACAATAATACCGCATACGATGATATGTTTAGTAAATAACAATGCAGAGCAGTCCATGTCAATGGACAGTTCGCAATACCAAGTAAGTTTTCTATTAAGATGCATATAACAACCGTTTCTATGCGTTGTACTCAGTTGTGGATCCATGAATGTCATTTGGGCTACAAGGAGAGGGGGTAAAATGTTAGAACAATAATTATCACGTTCAGAATTTGACACGGAAGAATTATGATGATTTGGGGGACTTAAGATTGTAGAAGCTAGAAGACCGCCGAAGATGGTAGTAGTTAGTGTAGATTTTTGACTACGACTGTATCCCGATATAATTAGCCCTATCCCATACTAATTTTCCCTACCTTCATTTTACGAGTACTTACTCATTGTTCTTTTGTCTATTTTTTAATTGTTCTTTGCTCTAATTGTTTGTTCGTTTGACTCTTGCTACCACAAAAACATAACAGGATTGCACAATGTCAAAAAAAACAAGATCAAACTTAATTGGGGTCTCGAAAGTTTGGCAACACTGCAAAAAAGCAATAAACCAAAAATGTGTAAGTATAGCTTGAATTAGGTCACATTTAACATTCTCTTCCAATATGGCTGGTCGTTTGACGTGAGACAATTTCAACTAGACAATGCACCTATGTAAAAAGCCAGGTCGATAGCTTTTTAAGGGTTAAATTACAATATTCTCCTTTGCATTCATTATACACCTTATTTCCTAAGTCATAAGAAACAAAATCTCTGAAATAATTAATTCCATAGTACAATGTAATATTTGCATTTCCTTTAGATCTTATTTCTTCTTTATTTAAGATTTCAAATCGAGTGTAGACGATACTGTTATATTTGTCTCTATCAATGGACTTAAATGCTGTTAAATTAAAGACCAGTTTCGAAAATTCGAAATTAGAATATCCATTGACGCGACTGTTATCGTACCAAATTAAATATGCGCTTAAAAGTGAAATAGTAGACCTTATTCTAATACACCTGAGGTTGAAATTTTGCAAATAAAGGTTATCAATATCTTTGTGATGTGACACGACAGCGGGAACTCGTGTGCGACGGAATGCAACGACAGGTTCGCGATAAATGAGGTTTGAAACGTGAGTTATATCTTCTTAGTTGATCGAAAGTTAAAAATATAATTTACCGCGTTTATTCGATATTATTTACGAATTTGTTTCCATATAGTTTTTAGGCGCTTCGTATACCAACACAGCCAGCCCTATACTAAATCGATTTAGGTATATTGTAATAATAAAATGAAATATACTGTTAATCATGTGTACATGAGAATCCAATAGCATGTGACCTTTTCCCCGCGAGTGCCATTCCGTCTTACACGAACAGTTAATCTATTATATTCGTTTATCACATTAGATAACTTTGACATAAACTTTTTAGAAATATCTTACAAGAACGCACAACAGAGGTATTTTATTCTTCTAGCTTTTGTATGAAGTCCCTATGTCTTGATTGTCGGAGGTCTATGAACTGTTAGCTCTCCTGCCTCTTTCTTTGATTAAATTAAAAAAAAAGTTTTAATCTCGTGATTTGTATCCCTTGTGCACCCGCGTCGCTCGCCTGACATGAGACAGGCGGTATCGGCTGGCCAGTTTTTTCCCGCGTTGATATTTTTTCCGTCAAGAAATCTGTATTGCACGATATCAGACCTTCTTTGATGTATTTATAATATAAAAATGTACTTTTAATTTTTAATCTCATAACAATATTAGGTATATAGTAAAGCTGTACCTAAGTCAAAACAAAATAAAAAGTAAATGAAATGAATGTCAAGTAAATTAAATAACGCCTTTGTGACCTATTTACTGAATAATTACAATAGTTGAGAGTTAACGCCTGCATTTGCATATAATAGTTGTTCAAGCATACTATTGGACAATTCTTTAAATGCAAAGGTTCTTGAATTTTTAATTTAGAACAAATATATACGTATGAAGTCAAATATTTTATACGTAAGTGACACCTCACCTGCCTATCAGAACAACCGCATCAATTAAAAGACTTACCGTGAGCTCACACTACTAAAAACATTCACTTAAACCATATTGTCATCTCATTTTTTTTCAATAGAAAGAGAAAGATAGCAATAAGGTTTATGTGAATAATTTCGGCAGTGTGAACACAGTGTTATAAGAACATGTTATATCCAAATTGTCAAACTAAACTCTAATCTTATTGATATCTTGAAGAAGATTTTCTACCTTAATATCCATCTTAATTTTGAGTTTTTCGATGAATTGTCTTCAAAATGTACTTTTACATATCTTCTAATGTTGTCGAAGACAAAGAAAATTCGGCCAAATCACTCGAACCGTGTTCAAGTGATGATTTGTATTTATGTAAGAAGGGAGGCGTAGCTGTTTTAGTATAAATCGATATAACACTGGCCTCTTACAATGAATCCTTTACAACAAACCAGTTTTAAAAATATGAATCGTCTTATGAGTTAAGAAAAAAAACTGTCACTTTGATTTTTAATCTGTAAATTATACGGTTCTGAAATAAGGTCCGAATATTTAACAATACCTTTTGCTACTTATTGAGCTTTATGGTAATGCGATAAGATTGATATTTCAATGATTAGTGTTTAGATTTAAATTTGTCGTAATAGTCCACAGATGAAATATATGACAAAGATCTACCCCAACGAAACAGGTTCTTTTAAATTATGGCTTGTCAATTTTTTTCGTAGTTGCGCATGTGTGTTAGCTCGCTTGCCAAACACGGCGGGGGGCGATGCAAGGGGTGTGATCAAAGTTGCGTAGGGTTGTCACAATATTATTGAAAAACTTCAATTTTAATCGCGTAAGTACATTTTAATTGATTAGTTCCACATTTTGTAAAAATCTTTTAGCGCGTAATGCTTACGTAAAAAAAACAATAGTTATTTAATAGACACGTAAAGCAGTTAACTTAGACCGTAACGTTTGCACTTGTGCTTTCTTTCATCTTTTATGGTGATGGAGTTATAGTATATTGACCCATTGCCAAATGACCATTGGCAGTTGAGCTGTCATTCAGAGAAGTAACTATCTCAATGACAGCTCAAATGCAAATGGTTATTAGCGCTCGCTCTAGCTCTCATTCATTCTCAATTACGTCAAATATCGTTGTTAACATACGATCTATGTTAGTCCTTAATGGTTGTCACTTACTCTTTAATTAATCCTGCATTCTTTTACTATGAGATAAACTATTACTCATATTATTTTTTTAAATGAATGCTAACATTAGAATAGATATTTTGTTCAACCCTATATTTGAAATAGCTATACACCGACTATCCGCACTGCAGGGGTCGCCACCATACAATACCGCGCACACAAACATATAATTTGTGTTTAATATATACGTGAAAAACATTATACAGCTGTGTGCGTAAATTCCCAGACACATAGCGCCTTGGTTTGGCACTTTACATACATGAATCATTAGAAATATAGTGATTATTATCGCTTTTTTTCAATTAGTTTAACAAACTTACGAATTTCATATAAAATAGTAAATAATATACTAAAATTATAAAGCACCAATGTCACTAAACCCAAAGTGTAGGCAGAGATTACGGATTTTCATTTGGCATGGCCCTGTCCTGTACTGTACAACTCACTCTCTTTTTCTACATTCATACATATACGTAAGCTCATCGGCTTAGGCCCTTTTAGTAGTGCCTTTCTTTAGTAGGTATGGTACAAATCTAGTCGATATAAGTTTGTCAGGGACGCTAGCTGCCATCACTACCACAATATTGATGTCGTGGTCAGAGGCCCAGTTTGTACCAAAACTAGTGCCTTCTGTTGAAGTTGCAAATTGTTATTTTACCTGATTTTAAGCATGGATGTGATGAAAAGGTAGTAGGAACTAGTTTATTTTGGCTTATTGCATTTTTCGCATATTTCCCTTTTAGCCTGTTCTTTCTTTTCAAGTAAGGACCGTCAGTGTTTCCTGCAGGCAATCCAATCCTTCGATGTATGCGCAATAAACAGATTACAATACAAAATCGTATATATGTTCGACATTAGAACGAAGCTGGGGGAATTAAAACAAGTAATCCTTGCTCAGACTTCCCAGAATGGAATCTATAAAACAGTGACGTTTATTTGTTTGGTGTAAATCAATAAGATAAGAGAGTGCATGAAACAGAAATGCGACTGTTGACATAAACGTGGAGAATAACACTAATGGATAAGATACGAAAAGACTATATTAGGAACGAACTGAAAGAAACACTAGTGGTGTTATAGTTAAGAGGCAAAAGGTTTACATCGTACGGGCATGTTATGATGAATGACATGTGGAAAGAGAAATATGGATGGATTGCGTAAAAGGTGACATAATCAAAAAGAGAAGGACTGAAAGATCGATTTGGGAGATAAAAACTGTTGTGAAGACTCCAATTAAAGCGATAACAGGGCAGGGAAATGATGATGTAAATTATTAAGCTGATATCTCATTAGGAACCTTGTTCTATAAAGAGCAGATAATGACTGCTGAGTATCTAACCCAATTAGGTTAATAGATGATACTAATTAAATATATTTTAATAATAAATATGACCAAATTTTAATAAGCATGGCACATGGCAGAATACTGTAATTATGTAAATTGCTGACGCCACGCTGACGATTAGGGTTCAATAAAACAGATGTAAAATCTATCGATACCAGATACACCTTTGAATTACCTCACAAGAAAGAAAATACATTCAGACAACTGTTATTTATTTATTTAAGGACAGAGTATACAAATATAGAAATAAATACTAATGTTTCCTATAAGCTTTATTGGCGGATGTTGTCGTCACTGGGTCGAAGCATTCATTGATTACTTACAAAGTATAATAGCCTTACAAGTATTCCAAAACACACGAAAAGATCGTAAAAATTCACGTGAATCGAGGTGCGTTCGAAAACTATCCTTTGTCGATTGTTTTCTTGGAGACCGTGAGTTGCAAACAATTGCCGGTTTTGTACGGAACTCCTCACAATTGAACAATGCCCCCGCCTCGCTGTACAACCGATACTATATGTTAATGTGAACGTAGGTTCAGATTGGACTTTGGGTATGTCTTTATTAAAATACTCTAAAATATAAAGGCATTCACGCCCTTATCTCACAGGTATCAGCAGCGAAGAAGTACTTTTTGTACGTTCTTCGTAAACTTACACAGCTTCGCGCTCAAATTCTGTTAGGTCTCGTACACAAGTCGAGCTACAGTAATCGTTTTCATTTCCCTTGCGACGAAATGACCATTGCGTACACTTATTGGCAGATCCAGGGCTTGAGGGCCCTTTAACTTAAATCATAAAAAAAATTACTGTGTGGACTAGATGGTAAGCACGCAATGCTCTTTTCCTTAAAAACAGCATTTAACTGTATTCCGAACGTTACTTAGATAATAATAAATCAGCTTTTTTAAAATGTTTCCCAATGCAAGGACACAGGCCTCCTCTCCGAGAGAGGGAATGAGACGTAATCCACCACGCTGGCCCGGTGCGGGTTGATGGATGTCACATGTCTTCGAATTTGGTGGTTACTTACTTAGATAAGTTAGATAATAACACCACGTGTTTGCCCTTGACAAGATTCTTGACAATAACCACATAAATAAATTATGAACTTTATTGGAAAATTATGTTATGAATCTTCTCTTTAACAGATGTTTTGATTAAATAAAAAAAAATGAACGACGAAAATTTGGTATTTGATGAATCACTAAGCAAAATCTCATTTCTGTTCCGTTACGGAGGATTATCTTTGGAAAGCAGAGCGAGGACAACAATGCAGACAGCAAAAACACGCCTCTTGTATCTTTTCAACTCCCTCTGGCTGAATTTCGACTTGGCAGGTGGAATATATTGGTTTATAGACGGTTTGCAGAACGGAAAAAGCTTCATTAAACTAACATACATTGCTCCTTGCATAGCGCTAGGCTTGATGGCAAATATAAAATCTGTGTTCATGATAGTGAATGAAGAGCGCATCGACCAAATGATCGACAGTCTGAGATCTTTAGAGATAACAGGTGTGAATAGTAAAAGAGATGGAAAGAAGAACGAAATGGTTGCAGATGAGAGGAGATTCTTGAATTTCGTCATCAATATGCTGAATGTTCTGAATGTCATAGTGGTGCTGACCTTCTCAACCAGCCCGTTCGTATTGATGCTGCTTAAATATTTGAAGACCAAGGAACTGGAGCTAGTTCTTCCTTTTTTCATAATGTACCCATTTGATTCTTATGACATTCGATATTGGCCTTTCGCCTATTTACACCAATTTTGGTCTGGTAAGTTTACACCTGAGTTTAATCTGTTTAAAGCTGATGATGATGCAGTTTTAAGTTGTATGTAATAAATAAATAATTATTTAAATTTAATAATTAATTTTAAGAATAATATTTAATGTTTTTGAGAAATATTTTTGCCCTCCTACCAGATTGGAATCAATGTAATGGAATGCGAGCCTATCTTTTTCTTAAAGGCCGGCAACGCGTCTGCAGTTCCTCTGGTGTTGCGGGTGTTCATGGGCGTCGTTGATCACCTGGGTGTTCCCGCCGCTGGTTTGCCCCTTGTCTTATAAAAAAAATGTGGAAGGCTTGCCTGGCCTACATGGATACAGAGCGACGAAATTTAAAATTTAAGTTTTCTTTGAAAAATTTATAATATTAGTAAACGTTTATAATCTGTGTAGTTGTTGCTTATCAAGAATAGTAATAGTAATGTCTTCAAATATACCTAAAAAAAAAAGAATTTTCTCAGAATGGGTGGTAATCGTGGACATCTGCAGTGCGGACTATTTCTTCTTCACTTGCTGCAGCCACATCAGAGCCCAATTCATGCTTCTCGCGTGTGACCTTGAGAACATCATCCCTGACCTTGGTAACAATAGACAAACAACGGACAAAGCCTTCAAAAATAAATTCGAAGAAGTTATTCGAAGGCATCAAACGATAATACGGTAATGATAACAAAAAAATTGTTCGTACTTATGGTCCATCCTATATGGGGATTTCGATTAAGATTGGTACGTGTATTTTGATAAATAAAAGTGGATGTGTTCTCCTGCTTCGCAACGGTCTCACTAATCAAGTGTATCAGATCGCTACCATGCTTCACACTTCATATAAAAGACGATGTATGTTCCCCGTAGACACTGAGCGATTTCGATTAAATTTTCAATGAAATTAAGTGTTCGATAACATAATTAGTGCTGCCTAGCCGGGGCAAGTCACTAGTTACAAAGAAACATGTATCTTTGAACAAGAAAGTAAATAAATTAAAGTATAAAAACTAAAAGATCACACAACGTTCCAGTTAAGGCATCGAAATTTTTAAATTTCAATTTTTTTTTAATTTCATCGAAATCGGTCCAGCCGTTTCGGAGTCTATATGTCTATACATACATACTTCGCTTTTTATATACAATTTTTTTCATAAAAAGTATACTATGTTACTTCTAATACCTCCAAGAATATGTGTCCAAAGTTTCATGATGATCGGTTGAGTAGTTTTCGCGTGAAAGCGTAACAAACAAACATACATTCACATTTATAAAATTTGTAGGGATTGTATTCCCATAGTAATAAGCGTTTAAATTTTAAAATTAACTAAACACATACGTGTATGTAATGTTTATGACGACGATATTGACTCCGATTGCTATGTATCTTAACACTCTGTTTTTTCCCACACAGTGCTGCTGGGCTTTTAGAAGCAATCTATTCAAAGTCCACACTGTACAACTTCGCGTCGAGTTCCATTCTCATCTGCCTCACTGGATTTAATGTTTTGGTAAATAATTTATCATTAAAATTTATCACTTGAGTAGATAGATAGATGTAAAAATATAACCTAGATTACTCGGTGATTGAAGAACTTTCTGTCATATAATTTTTTAAATCGGGTCAGTAGTTTTTGAGTAAATCCAGAACAAACAATCAAATCTTTTATTTTTATTATATTAGCCAATAAAATGGCGGACGAGTAAGCGGTTCTCCTGAATTTTATGCTATGCTACTGTACTTCACATCAAGATCCAAAACAAAAAAAAAGACTTTTAGTTCCGTTAAAAATTGCAAAACAAAAACAACAATGGCGCCAAAATCATAAGTCTTCTAATGACTATACAGATATTAAGACGAGATCAAGTTTCTTAATTCGGAGAAATAACTAACGAACTTTGGACTTCACACTCATTACATATCCATTTCTCATAGTAATAACGTATTTCATTAGGCCATAGATGATGTAGCGCTCATCCTGACATTCCTGGTGTTCCTCTCCTTGTGTCTGCTCCAGGTGTTCTTCTTCTGCTTTTTCGGGGACATGATTATGAGCTCGGTAAGCATACTTTTATGGAAGAATGTGGCAAACGTGCAAGCAGGTCACTTGGTGTTAAGTGACTGCCCCCCATATGCATCTGCAAGAAGCTAGCTTACCTTTAATGAGGAAGACAGAAAAACGGATATTACCTTGTCCTATTCGTCCTCTTCCCTTTTCTATCCTATCCTAATTAAGGAAGAATGAAAGGGGGACGAGGATTTAAACTAGGCCTTCGCCAACTTATTCATCAGACGAAACACAGAAGCAAGCTTCCTTCACCGGTCGAGCTGGCCCATTCGTGCAACAGATTGTTGCGCGCTCTACCACTGTTGGTTACAATAAAAGGTAATATAAAATGACATTTACGTATCGCACAGGAGATGCATCTAGAAGGACTGACTAATCGGTGTTCCTGTTGAATATCCTCATAGTTTAAGCTTAAGAAAAGATATAGGTGGAAGGACCATTTGTGTAATTCAATGGATTTGCTTTTTTGTAATTTGATGTAAATTTTGTCATCTTTTTAATTTATTTTGTTTTTTTGGTTTGTTACTTAACCTGAGAATTTAATTGCCAATAAATCTGTATTTTTGGATCTGCCCAACATGTTTTGTCGCGGGTATGTATGTATGTAAATGTGTATGTCCGCTCCGTTGTGACCACAATCGTATTCTTCCCGGAAGTGTAAGCAGGGTATACAGTAAGCCGCGCTTATTGAATTTTTAAATTAGCTCTTGTTTGTTGCTACATAAAATCTGTCCTTATACTTTTTTGCACATCAAAATGGAATTTTCTTTTTATTTAGAATTACAATTTCCACAAAAGATAAATAATCAAGAAAACAAATGTCACTACCATACATGGCGGCCATTGCACATTTTATACTTTCATTACATTAATTCATGTTATTTCTTTCACTTTCGGAAATGTCAATAAGTAATGTGTAATAGGGATAGCTAATGTTATAAGGTAAGGTGAGAACAAGTTGAAATTTATGAATTTTAACATAAAAGATAAGGTGTAACCTTTGTTTACAAGAATTCCATCTTTACGTGGAATAAACTATAAGTTTCACTATCAGATAAAAGTCAAGTCACGTTTTGTTTTTTATCTCTATGAACAGAGCATGACTGCCAGCAACGCGGTGTACAACAGCCGCTGGTACTCCGCCGACCCGGTCATAGGAAAGAGTTTACTCATCGTACTTACCAGGTCAGTATTATAATACACTAGGAGAGAGTGACGGGAGGGTGGAGCATACGGCCCGCACGAACCGATCCATAATATAGCTACTGTTTCTGGCTTTAATATGATTAACAATTACTAATTAATTAAATAAAATCAAAGGCTGTAATACGGACTGCCGAGAGACTGACAACAGGTAGAAAGGCGCGACAATGGTTCAAAAATATTCAACAGTGGTATGACCCGTAACCACAATATCTGTAGCACGAATAGGCCGGATCGACCGATGAAACACGTCACAAAGGACAGGAGTCAAGTAGAAGAAGTCGCTTCGTCTGATATGTGAGTTGCCAGACGCCTAAACCTTGTCTTTTTCATCTTCCAATTCTATTCAAATATGGAAAGGATGGGAAGGCGAATATGTCTTTACGGAAAATACGAAACTACGTCTTTATTCGACTCGAATGACGTCAATCGAAACGACAAATTAAAAAGTTATTGTATTGAAATTACAAAAATGGCAGCTGTATTTGTATCTGGCCAAGGTTTTGAAACTTTGGTGGTAAATAAAAAAGTGCGCTATTGTCTAAGAATATGACAAAGTAAAAAAGTATTACTTATACTTTACAAAATACAACAAAAAACTTAAATGTTTAATTTCGTATTTCCGAACGCATAATCTTGTTGAGAGTCGTTCATACAACATCTGTTTTAACATTTAATCATATAATTTGGCTTTTGTCGGGGAAGAGATGAATAGGAAAAAAGATTTTTTTTCTGTTTGTCACCTCCTATGTCCAGTGAAGGCTGGCAACGCATCTCATGAGCTTGGTCTATGGTTAGCGGTCGCTTGAAGCCAGAGGGAGCGCTTGCCATTTTGCCAACGGCGCTTGGGTAAATTTTATTGCTGCACGTTAATTATAAAAAAAAATATATCCCCATATTATTTCCGCATAAATATTTGTAAGTGTAAACAAACATTTCAATTTACACATTACAGAGTACATTTACAAAATTTGTACCATTCGAACCCTGATCTTAGAGGTCCGTGAAATTGAGGAAGAAGTAATTTATGAATGAAGAAGAAGTATGTGAATAGTGAAGGAAGTAAATTAATTTGATTGCTAAGTAGTGATCCTCCCGGCGTCGCACAGGTAACGCTCCGATCGCTACCAAAATTCACAGGGTCACCAGCGGGCAAATCTGAAGATTTCCTGGAAATTACTTTCGAGTTTATCTCAAATTTGAATACAAAAAAAAATCTTACAACATAGTCACCAATATGAATGCACCCTAGTTCTTAAACTGCGTCATTCTGTAACGAACAATGTTCATCTCAATTTATTTCCAGAAGTCAGAAGCCTTGCAAGTTGACTGCTATGGGTTTCGCAGACGTCAACCTTATGGCGTTCACAAGGGTAAGTTAGTGTCGTCAATAGGTAATTATTTAAAAAACAAGTAAATTAAGCTTTGGTATAGTTATTCTATTGGAGTAGTTAGGAGATAGCACAGAGTTTGTTGTACCTCATATAATCGTTGCAATCACCAATTATATTTCTTGGAGTCAAGTATGACTCGTCTGTTTTTACTATATACCATATCTTTCTTTCAGGTACTAAGCACTTCCTGGTCGTACTTTTGTCTTTTGAACACCATGTATACACCATCCACTGTTTAAAATATTGAATATAAGAATTGTAGACAATGTGTAACTTGCTTACTTTGTAGAAACTTTTACGTTCACATAGCATAACTTAGATTTCGGTATGCAACCAGCTTAACGATAGATCTTATGTATTACAAGGGTTACTTTATAAGTTATTTTAATTGAATAGTATTGTAAACAATTTGTATTTTAATTTATAGATAAACTAATATTTATATCTGAACCTAATAAAATTTAATAATATAGTTAAGTGTAAACCTGAAACTATCCTTATGCTGTAAATACATCGACAGATAACTAATAATTTGCTGTAAAGAATATCGGTAATTACTTCGTCAGCTCGAACACTAAGCGCTTCAGTATCCCAGGTGTTTATTTTCATTTTTGTAACATTTATGAAGTTATATAGGATGTTTAAAATTTAACAAAGAAAACAAATGATATCATGCTTGCTAGCTCTTGACTGTGATATCGTCTGCGTAGAGATATTCTGTACAAACTATCAGAGTGAGAGCAAAGAGCGATCAGACCTTCGTCATTTTATGAACCTGAAATCACGTCAACAATTGTCCGACACCGTGAACGTTTGCAACTCCCTGTCTGACGCCATTACTATGATAAATAACTTTCGTTATAGTATGAAATCTGAATTTTGTAAATGTGAAAAGAGACTATCAAAAGATGTTTTCTCATTTATCAGACAGTTTCGATGGTAACTACACCTTGTCAGATCAGACAAATTAAAGGTAAAAGACCATAGTCCGGTCAGAAAGGTAATTTAAATTTGCAGTGATTAGCATAGGGCTGAAAATTTGTACAGATCTTGGGAACACTATTTTAAATAAAACATTAAAAGTCCACATCGATACCTTGGCTGCTCAAGAAGATAGATTAGTTTGTTCGTAATGGTAAACTCTGAATCAGCTGAATCGATTTTAATATAATTATTTCATCGTCAAGCTCAAAGTGTCATACCTACCTCTCTTGATCAATCCACTTTAAATTCGAAGCACAATGTTTCATGTAACACCACGTATATTAACATTCGTAATCAATAATTCAATAATTAAACCTTTCCCAGGTGTTAACTAACTGAATCATTATGCTGTCTATTAAGTTATTAAAGACAATACGAACTATAAAAATGGCCGCCATTTTGTATCATTACTCAATATCATCAAAATGGCAGACAAATCGCCTTTTGATATTGCATTGGACCGCTTAAGATTAATTCTAACTCTTACAGGTTTGAATTTAGAAAAGTGTAGTTTGAGGAAAAAAAAACAAAGATGCGTTTATATTTTTAGTTTTCTTTGGTTGACCAGTGATGTAGGGTGGGGTACACTTGATATTTTTAATGGTGTTCTGAATGGTAAAGATATGACCCAAATTACGTATCTTCTGCCGTTAGGAATGCTAGCCGCTGTTGCAATTTGCAAATCCTTTTCTTTAATTATTTATAATAAACACGTCATCATTTTAACCGATGAATTGAAAACACTCGATGTAAACTCGACTTTTTATGATACCAACAGAAAGAAAAAAATAGAAAAGGAAGAAACACGCTTGTTGAACATCGTTATAAATGTATTGAATTTATTTAACATTGGTATGGTGGTCAATTTTACTTTTAGCCCCTTGATACTAATAGCTATTAATTACATAAGAACCAATGAAGTAAAGTTAATACTGCCCTTTCTTGACGTGTATCCATTTGATTCGCTCAACATAAAATACTGGCCGATGGTATTTGTCAAACAAATAGGAACAGGTAATATCCATATTTTATGTTTCACTGTTAATTGTGTTTGAGTTGAGGTGTGTTCCTTGGTGACGCTGCACCTACGGCAGTGAATATCTGTTACAGAATTATTTTACACGTCCAGCATTGACCTAATTGATTATTTCAGAATGCATAGTCCTTCTAGAGCTCTGCGTGGCTGACTATTTCTTCTACACTTGCTGCACATTTATTCGAATCCAGTTTCAGCTGCTCAGCTATCAGTTGGAGAACTTAATATCTCCGCAGCAGTTGGCAGATGATCACAATGACGTCAGAGAAAGACTTTTGAAATTGATAAAATGGCACCAACAGCTTATATGGTTAGTGTTTAATTTTATGCAAGTCATTGGCAAAACGATTAACAATATAGCTTTCAGTATTTTACATTTTTTTACTTGAATCCATGCCCAAGACATTGTTTTCTCATGGAACAAGCAAACAAACGAAGGAATGGTCGAAAATTTATAACCTCATAGGTTATTTGATCAGGATCTAGATAATATGTACATTGATAAATCACAGGCGGGTCACCGAGCTAAATCTGGGACCAGCGCTGTTAAATTGTAAAAATTAAGGTTGAACCCTTGCGTAACTCGCCGTTGGCGATTCTAGGCGGACGACTAATACTCCCAAACTCGCCAACGGCAAGTTACTCAAGGGTTCAACGGTTTTTGTTCAAGTGGTTTTTACTATTACACACTAACACTGTTATCCCCAGATTTAGCTCGGCAAACCACTTGTGATTGGTGTACATATTATGTAACATATAATATAGGTCCTGATTTAACAACAAATGAGTATGTATATAAATTTCTTATGCCGTACTTTATGTTGAAGGACTGTCATAGTTGGGTTGAAACCCCGTCAAACGAAAATTTGCTGGACACCGCAAACTAACGTAAAAAATTTTTTCTTAAATATCTCATGATCCTTCGATGAACTTCTTAGTATGTTTTTGTCTACTAATTTAAACATTACATTTATTTGTTTTACAGCTTGACAAATACTCTAGAACTGATTTATACAAAGTCGACTTTATTTAACTTTTTCTCAAGCTCGCTTATTTTATGTCTTACCGGTTTCAACGTTACGGTTGGTATATTTGAGTAGGTAACGGTAGGGTCTCTGCATTTTTAAAAATACAAACCACCGGTTTTCTTTTCAGGTCATACACGATTTGGCACTTTCAATGACATTTCTAACGTTTCTATTAATGAGTCTTCTACAAATATTCTTTCTGTGTGTCTTTTCTGACATGATTATGAGGTCGGTAAGTATTTACTTTTAATATAATTTTATTATTTAGAGGCTTGTAGACGTCCTGTTTTCGCCGGACATCGGACCGTGCTTTTTGCCGGATTTTCGGTGTATAGTTGACAATGAATGCACCGCAGCCTATTATTGGCGGTATGTCGTACGGTGAAACAAACGGACGAAAAAACAAACGCTCTAATAACGCTATAGTTAAAAGATTAGGTGACCTCAAAAATAGGTTCTTTAGGTTACAAAATAGGAACACCCGTCCGAATATTTTGACGTTTTATTAGTACCGTATATTTTTTTTTCTGATTTCACAGAGTCTGGAGGTGGCCGATGCGGTGTATAATTGTCTATGGTACGTAGCGGATCGAAGGCTCATTAAAGATCTGATGGTCGTACAAATTAGGTTTGTATAATTTACTGGAATGCTTTTCCGTGAATATAATAAATAGTTATACTACAAATTCGAAAGCAAATTTAACAGACTGACTGTTTTATTTTCACACCTCAAACACTAGGCCAGTTTTGGGTTAATTTTGGTAGTTTTAGATAACATTTACTTAACTATAAGGACGGATTAAAGGTTGGTTGGAACCTATTAATTTTAAAGTTACATTTAGAAATATGTTCCTAGATTAAATATAATTTGTTGACTTGAAAACAGTAGATATTTGCTCTAGTTTAAATGCAACATTATTTATTTGTAGAGCGCACAAGCCCTGCACGTTAACGGCGATGGGATTCGCAGACGTCAATCTAAGGGCGTTCACACGGGTGAGTTTTATTTGTTTTCGTCCGACTGACTCCTGTAATAATATCGCGGGTAAATTTTCAGACGCCATCTTGAAAGAAATCGTCACATTTCATGTCACTTTGGAGCGCGGTCACACCGCCGTGCTTGTTTACCAAAATGACATACTAGATAAGGACTGACGTATAAAGAAATGTTTTAGTAAAGTGACTTATTCAAATTCATGTAAATAAATAAAATAAATATCCGCTCACGCCCGTAACCCAGAGGGGTAGGCAGAGATCATGGATTTCCATTTGGCGCGATCCTGACACACCTCTCTCGCTTCTTCCACATTCATACATCTACGCATGCATGCTCGTCGGTTATGGGTGCTCCTTATAGTAATTATTAATAGTAAAAGTGAGAGTAGTAATTATTTGTTGTCAGAATTTGAAAAAATAACGGCCATCTTGGACTCTTTAGTTGCTTGACCGATTGCCTTACAAATCGATATCTGTGAGACCGCGTGCTTCCTGAATTTATTTTGTTTGTCAGAATTTAAGAAAATAGTAACTGGTCCAATTGTCCTCAAATGTCGATGTCGATCGGTCGATGTCAAGCAGACAGCGGTTTTCGAATGTATTTCTACTGTCAGAATTTGCTTTTAAAACTGTTTTGAATATAATAAAAATACTAGAATAGTTTCGATGTTTTATGTTAGACATACGCACGTGTCAGTATGAATTTTATGTTTGTTACTTTTCTTTTTTGTACTCTTTCCGGTTCTGTTTTACTCTGTTCCATGTTTATTCGACAAGTAATAAAACTGTTTTCTTACAGGTGCTGAGCACTTCCTGGTCTTACTTCTGTCTTCTGAATACGATTTATGCAGCTAAGGAAATTTAAAGATCACCGCAATTGGTTTATTTCTCTGTCACATTGTCACTCTGTCATATATCTGCTATTTTCATATTAGCATTAATGCTTTATATTATATTTCTCTTTATTTAAAATAAATTGTAAAATCTAAAGTGTAACAATTATTATAGATTCCCGAGACGTCTATCACGGATATCCGAGTCAAACTAAAAGATGTTTCATAACTCTGCATAGTCTTGGCGTGAATAAAGCTGGACTGGAATGGACCGGATGGGATATAAGCTGTTGTATTTAAAACGCGTGGAACCGAGTTATCTCATGTTCTGATACGATTGTATCTCCTCTTGTTGGAATTTTAAAGTGCCTGGATGTTAGCTAACGTGCAGTTCGTGCCTAAAAAGATGCAAATTACCGACCCACCTCAATAACCTCTGTACTATTTAAGACAATAGAGCATATACTCCCGCCTCATTGTCTACCTACAACAAAATGATGTCATCAGCGACGGACAATACACATAATATTTTCAAGTTAATTAATATTAGAAAGATAATATATCTTTTTAATATCAATTAACTTGAAAATACAATAACATATGTAAGTGTATCTGTACATTTGTTTGTACATACAACATTTAAAGCAAGATGCCATTCAGACGGACACAGTATTAGGTGTGAGAGCGTAAAATGAGTTACTTTCCCTTTTAGCAGGGATATTTATATTTGAAAACAATAAAATGAAATAAATCGACCCTTACCTATTTATTTGCAGTAACAAATATCGGTTATTTCACTACGAAACACTTCTAGCACAACTCATAATTACACAAATACTTAAATGCCTCGATACCAAATGTGTTTGTTTTCACAAACACCTTTGTTACTTAATTACATAGGGTAACATTTATTATGTTATACAGGAGGTTTAATGCTTAAATCGAAATAATAAAGCAACAAATGATGTACCTACCTTACTTGGCCGTTCCTTACTTATCTGCGTAGAGTAATTTATTTTACTTTTATTCTGTACATACTAAACTAACTACTAAATTAAAAACAGTCTTCTGTTTGTATGGACTGCAGATACAAAGTTAAAAAACAATTGAAATCACCTCTAGTGTAACTAGTATCGAATAGAGATATGGTCTAGAAATATCAATTCTCAGAATAAATTAATATTATAACTAGCTTTCCGCCCCGGCTTCACGCGAGTAGCAAAGCATATACAACAGCATTTTTATCGTAATATACTAACCTATTACGTCTTGTCAAAAAATCATATTTGAGCCAATTTAAACAATGATTTCAATAAATTATATAGTTACTTTTTTAGGAATCACTTGTCCATTGCTGAAAAGCCCTGTGAGTTTAGTGTTTCGACACACAGACGACATGTGGGCATTTTGTACTAAGTATAATTATAGAGTGAAGAGGAAAACCTGCTGGACTGATTTTAATAACATTTTCTCCATGAAATAGCTGCTTTGTCCCTAAATAACAGATTTCTGCTTCTTTTTCACGGAAGAATAGACATATCTACAAAGACTAAACAAAAAAAAACAATACAATGACCAGGTTTATTCTCTTCTTTATAAATTGTACGAAAAAGCGAGCAATTAATATTCAATTGTTATTTTTTTCTTTTCGATGATTCGATAGTCACAGAGATAAATATCGGTAATGAAATATCAGAACGATATTCGGAAACTATGCATATACATTTGAAAAACATTTATTTGTAACTAATATAAGTGTTTTTTTTTGTATACAAGACTCAAGACGTTATTTTGTTACTTACCATAAATGCATAATTTGTAACAGTGCAAGTGGGTCACGTGATATTAAAAGACCGCTGCCTACCCATAGGCAACAAGCAGTCGCATGCCGTTGCCAACCTTTAATGGACAGAGGATGGCTAAGACTCTAGATATAAAAAAGATATTTCTTTTCCCCAGTTATCCCCGTCTCATTCAATCAAGGAAATGATGGAATAGGGAAGAAGACTGACATCTGACGAAACGCAGAAATACTTCTACTCCACGCCTGTCTTCTGTGAGGTCGTGGTATTTCATCGGTTGAGCCCGCCGGTGCACGAATGGTGCAACAGATGTTGTTGCTAGCTCTACCTCTGTAGTGTATACAAACTGTCGTACATTCAAACAAACATGGATAAACATTAAGCTAATAATACCGGGTTAAAAACAATAAACATTTAAAAGAATACAAAATGCAAACAAGTCCTTGTATAGCATACAGTTAGAACGACAGTCGGTCGACAGTTTTTTGCGTCTTATTCGCATCAGAAGCATAAATCGCGTAAAGCCTTTCATCACGTTAGAGCGGCTCCGGAATTTGAATGTCGGGTTTGCGTTTCCTTTTTAATCTGTGCACGGAGATAAATTACTAACAGCGCTCGTGTCTTGTTAGGAATCTGCGGGAAAATTGCTAATCGAAAAACCATTTCGTTTTTTAATTCATCGTTGAAAAAATAAGACTGGGTTTTTTGATTAGTTTTAATATTTCCGAGCACTTCTTGTGAAAAACATCAGATTTTGTTTAAACGTAACATCTTAAATATACTACCGGCCTGCCCCGACTTCGCTTTTATGATTGAAAGTGTATAGGTGTATAATTTATGGTGAAACCCGATTACTGTTAGACTTTTATCTATAAAATGAATAAATACATTTTCAGTAAGTCTAGTCTTTTATTACACTGTATAATATAATATGTAATGATACTGTATCTATATTACAATATCCCTTCTCTCTATAAATTCATCAAATCCTCTCGATTTTTTTGACTTTATCTTGATAAGTTTGATTTTGTTAGATAGTGAAATTTACATTTAATGTACATATATTTTCTAGATGCTTAATATTTTTTTGAAGTATTAAAATCTTTTTTTTTTCTTTTTTTCGTATTTTTTTCCTAATTCATCGTTGAATATATTGTTTCCTTCATTACCTATTTTTTTTCTGATAGAATCTTTTCTACGTTTTGCTGTTTTCTAGGAGAGATTTAGTCGATTTCTCGCGGGGGACTAGGGGTACAGGGAGATTGGTATGGAGTGGAGGCCCCAACCTTTGTTTGGGTGAAGGTTAATTTTTGTTTTTGTAATCGAAAATCTTAAATGGTTTTAGCTTTTTTATTCTTCGATCGCTACTTATTATTATGGTGAGCTTTTCGTCACTAGGATGCGATGCCTCTGGGGGCGCAGACAGACAAAGTCACTTCACTGCTATTTAAAACAATAGGCCACAAGATTTCGCAATCAATCGTATATAAGTTAAGATTTTGGGAAATTCCACATAGAAACCCCAATGATACGATGTAGAGAACCCAAGCATTTATCATAAGTGTGCGCTTGTCTGTGTTTTCATTCATTCGGTGGTCCTATAACGTCCGAAGCGTCGTCTGTTTTTATTCGCTCACTTCACAGCAACAAGTTGTATTGCACAAAATTCGTTCCATGGCTCGGATGGTAGTTTCGTAGGTTGTCTCTACAGGCTATCATTTGTTTTATTGTTGTTTAACAGTTGCTTATCCTCGTATTATAATCGCGAATATGAGTTTGATTTTTTTGTATGTTTAATACGCTTACACGTGAAAACTACTCAACCAATCATCACGAAATTTTGGACAGTGTCTTAGTTTTTGTCAGGGATAAACAAAAAGGCATAGTGTACCTTTTATTCCCATTAAAAACTTCCCGAAGGATGGGCATCTTTTTGACATTTTGTTACATGACATGACATACCATGGCAACTTTTTGAGATTTACCTTTAATTTAAGAATACCATATGACGGAAGACAGCTTCGAAAGAAGCGCCCTTCTTCGCGTGTATTAATCTTCAAATTTGAAATAGATTAGATTAGCAAGTAGATCAATTACATGTTTAAATATATCATAACATATGCATACAATATCGTTTTTTAACCACCATGTATGCCAACATCTCGAATCAATAATTCATTAATTAAACCCCTTCGAAGTGCTAACAAACGAAATAGCCTTATTACGCTGTCTAATAAGTTATTTAAGACAACACGAACTATAAGAACAGACGCCATTTTGTATCATTACCCAATATCGACAAAATGGCAGACGAGTCGCTATTTAACATTGCATTGAAACGTTTAAAATTAATTCTAGTTTTTACAGGTTTAAATTTGGAAAAATGTAATCGTCAACAAAAAATTAAAAGGAGATGCGTTTATATGTTTAATTTCATATGGTTGAACAGTGATATAATTGGGGCTGTATTTTATTTTATTGACGGTGTAAAGAATGGCACAGACATGACCGAAATAACGTACCTAGCGCCATGTGCAATGCTGAGCGCGGTTGCTAATTTAAAATCGCTTTATTTAATAACGTATAATAATTACGTCAGTAAATTAATCGATGAATTGAGAACAATCGATGTAAATTCGATTTATTATAATACCAAAGTAAAGAATCAAATAGAAAAAGAAGAAACACGCTTGTTGAATATCGTTATAAATGTATTGAATTTATTTAACATTGGTATGGTGGTCAATTTTACTTTTAGCCCCTTGATACTAATAGCTATTAATTACATAAGAACCAATGAAGTAAAGTTAATGCTGCCATTCCTTGACGTTTATCCATTTGATCCACTAAACATAAAATATTGGCCACTCGTATACGTCAAGCAAATATGGTCAGGTAACATTTATTTTGATTCATTCATATTATGTAATATATGATGATGATATTATGTATGTAAAGCTGATGTTTTAATCGGTCCGTCTTTAATGTAGGCGATATTGACTACTTGGACAACTCAGCAGTGGGCTCCTAAAAACTTCTTAAGAAATTTCAGAATGCATAGTCCTGTTAGAAATCTGCGCGGCTGACTATTTCTACTACACTTGTTGTACCTACATCCGAATCCAGTTTCGTCTGCTGAGCTACGAGGTCGAGAACTTAATTCCTTCACGGCAGTTGAGAGAGGATGATGAGGATGGCGTTAGATGTAGACTATTGAAATTGATAAAGTGGCACCAACAACTTATAAGGTAAGTCCGCAAAGAATTGCTTAACTGAAGCAAGCCTAAGGCTATTTAGGCCTTTAGAATAGTTTTGGTCTTATCAATGTTGCAATTGAAATCATACCTTCGAATACTTTTTACTTTCTTATAACCGAAATGAATGTAATTTTTTTTTCAGCTTGACAGATACTCTAGAATTGATTTATTCCAAGTCGACTTTATTTAACTTTGTCTCAAGCTCTGTGATTATATGCCTCACCGGTTTCAACGTTACGGTTCGTACTTTTTAGTATTTAATGAGTAATTTTCGGGAATTATAAAAACGCAAACCGCCATTTTTTTTCAGGCGATCGACAACTTGGCGTTTGCGGTGACATTTCTGACGTTTCTATTCATGAGTCTACTGCAAATATTTTTTCTGTGTTTCTTTGGCGACATGATAATGAGATCGGTAAGTAAGTGTGTACTTTACTTACACCACACATAAGTGTGCTAAGAGAACGGAACGCAAATATTTGACATAAATTTCGGTGAAATCAAAAAGACATTAAAACACATTTTTATAATTACCCAAATGTTATTATATTAATCATAGGAGCAAAGATGTTAAATGTACACACCTCCAGATGGAGCACCCGGGACCCAAAAGTGAAGCCACTTAAGTCGCCAATTGGCGACCTCGTAAATGTCAACAATTATACCTCAAAAAAAGATAATTGTACGAGCATCACGTGTCAAATTCGCGGCAAAATAGAGCTTCACTTATGAATGTTTAATTTGCATGGAACGCGGTATCTGCAGGTATATAAATCTATGCATAAGAGTTAATTAGGTGGAAAATAAAATTACATAACAATTTTTATGTATTTCAAAGAAAATGTTATAATATATTACGTAACATCAAAAATTTTTGTATATTACATAAGTGTATATCACAAATATATATATATATATATATATATATATATATATATATATATATATATATATATGATGTTATATATATATATATATATTACATAAAAAAGTAACATGGTAATCGTAAATATTTCTTACGGAGTCTTATGGAGAGTGTAAATTGCAATAGATTAGACCTTAACCCATTTGGTCCCAAATAAACTAACTGTTGTGTCCATTTCACTATCAGTATTAAAGACGTGAAACTTTTCCTATTAAGGATTTCAATTTATAATTCTTTTTTTTTCTCTTTTAATTTCTCAGAGTCTGGAAGTCAGCGATGCTGCCTATAATTGTCTATGGTATGCAGCTGATTGTAAATTTAGAAAAGACCTGATGCTCGTACAAATCAGGTTTGTGAAAACCAATTTGTCTTAAAAATAAAACTTACGAGTTGAAAATCTCATGTATAAAAGGAAATAATTAAAAAATAGACAAATATAGTTAGTAATTCTCTAAATTTTTTTGCAGAGCTCAGAAACCGTGTAAGTTGACGGCAATGGGATTCGCAGACGTCAATCTTATGGCGTTCACACGGGTGAGTTCAATCTTGTTTATCCTTTCACGTATTTATAACCATCTGGTATTAGCAGCGAAGACAATAAATATCCTGTTTTTATCAATCATTTTACATCTTAATCCTGATTGGGAATGAAATAACAATTTATATTGTGTATATCTTTGCATAGTACAAAACAACGTTGACGCCGAAGGAGAACTTATATCGATCAGATTAGTAATATACTAAAGAAGGGCGATACAAGATGTACCCTTAAGCGACGAGCTTATATGCATAGGTGTATAGATGTCGAAGAAACGAGAGGTATACCAGTATCGTGCCAAATGGAAATCCATAATCTCTCTGGGTAGGGGCGTGAGCGTATATTTATTTATTTTAGTATAATACAAAGTCGGTTTTGCTGTCTGTTCCCTTAGATTTTTCAAGTTACGCAACGGATTTTAATGCAGTTTTCATCAATAGACAGACTCATTCAAAGGGAAGGTTAATATGTACATATAATACATGCATATTAAAGATCAGAAAAACGGAGAGATTCAAAGATTTGTAATGTGATTTCGTAAAAATATCTAACGAGATAAGTCAAATTAATGTACTACGGAATTGTACATCTTAAATTAACATCTATATTAACTTATATAATATATATGATAAATGATCACTTACGATGCGGTAATTGGAAAGCTACTTAGACGGATACAGCATTAATCCTTATTAACTGAAAAAGTCTTAGAAATTTTCGCAAAATAAAAATGAACGCGTTTATCTTGCAGGTGCTGAGCAGTTCGTGGTCGTACTTCTGTCTTTTGAACACCATGTACACGCCGTCAGCTGACGACATTTGAAAAGCATCGTCGCCTCTCTTATTATCATCTGTGAATTTCTTTTTACGATTTAATCATTCATATGTTCATTCTATGAAACATTCAATTATATATACATGTTTAAATTGATAACATATTATATATACATGTTTAAATTGATAACATTTTTCGATTATGAAAATAATTGAGTCGGCAATAAAACAATAATTAAAGAAAAATAACCGCTAATTTCTAGTAACAACAACAATTATGACATCATGAATCCCCTCAATCGTAACCGATAATTACACAATAACACGTAAATACTTTAGTATTGAGTCTATATGGGCTCTAGCATTTGTCTTTGCAATATTAATTAACCTATATAAGGATGTTCAAAAATACTAAGCGATATAGGAACTTTGAGTGTAAGTATATATATTATACTAGCTGGTTCCCTCGTTCCGGGTGGAATTTCGTAAAAACAATAATATTCCTTCCACATTTCAAGTCTCTAGGCCATATGGGTCCAGAGATATCGTGATGACTCAATAGATACCTGAAAATTTCTTATATGTATTCCTCGATACCACGTTCCGTACAAATGATACTCGATTTTTTTCTTTAGTTGCACAATTACTTATCTACTTCCGATACTTGAATATTTACTTTTGAAATGGGACTTTACACGATTCAACAACACAAACCGTAACTTTTAAAAATTACAAATACAGTATATTCGTGTAGTGGGAAACTACTGACAGCTAGATTTTGTAAAGTCGACTTTTAACTGGCTTTATTTTGACACACCGATTAGATATCTCGGGGAATGTAACATCTTTGGTAGCATTGATAAGAAAGAAAGATATATTATACAGACTCCAGGAAGTACTAGATATTTTTGTTTTTTTTTTTTATTTTGTATATAAGTTTGCTTTCTACTGTGTGAGCTCCTAAGCTTGCAAGTTACTTTTGTTAGGCAAAGGGGGACAAAAAAATATAGTATATGTATAATGATGGCAAAACAATTTTTGTGTTAAACAAAAGTTTTTGGGTTGACCAATAATGAGTGAGGCGTGGAGGCATTATTCTAGTTCTTTTTCCCTTTCCCAATAAGAAAAGAGTGGGAAGGAGAAGAGGATTTGACGTGGGAGGGGTTGGATAGAAAATAAATTATCCTTTTTGTGTTTATCCTTGCTTCAGATGTCTACGGGTAGCGGTATATTAAGTATATCACATGACGCGCATGCTCGCTAGCCACCTTCCGCCATGAAGAAAAAAGCTTGACAATAGTTCTCTTTCCTGTTGTAATAAAACTAAACAATAAAAATATATAGTAACTAACATACCTAACAACACCTTCTACATAAACACGCGTAATGAATGATAGATTAATTAAGCCAGTACTAGTTAACAAGGAAAACAAACCATATTGTGTTGTCTGTTAATTTATTTAAGGAAGAGTATAGTTAACAATGTGTATAAAACACCGCCATTTTGCATTACATTTCTGCATTGCTCCAAAGATGGCGACTGAAGTTCTATTCTCGACATTTCTTAAGAAAACATTGACTCGTTTGAATGTTATTTTTCATGCTATCGGCATAGATTTAGAACATAAGAAAAGTAATCGACGGACAAAAGTTAGAACAAGATGCATTTATATTGTTAATTTCATTTGGCTGAATAGTGATCTAGTTGCGGCAACATTTCATTTTGTTAAGGATTTAAAATCTGGAACTGATATGAAAGAGATGACGTATCTAGCGCCATGGGCTATGTTGGCCTTTGTTGGTATTTTTAAAGCGATCCTTTTAATTATTTATGAAGATTATATAAATGACTTAATCGACAATTTAAGAGTACTAGATGAAAAATCGAACAAGTACACCGTTGACGTGAAGAATAAAATTGAAAAATATGAAGAAAAATTTGTAAGCCGAGTAATAACATTGCTAAATATTTTCAATATTGGTGTCGTAGTTAATTTTACGATTACGCCTATAATAAAAATAGCTAAAACCTATATATCCACGGGAGAAATCGAGCTGGTTTTACCACATAAGGTCGTCTATCCATTTGATCCGTTTAACATCAAGTATTGGCCCTTTGCGTTCTTCAAACAGACTTGGTCAGGTAATGTTGATTATTAATATTAGATTCATTTTTATATTATTTAAGCTAATTTTATTTTTAAAATTAAAGAATTGATAAACTTGTAACAAATATTGGCAGTCACAGAACGGCCGGCAGATGTCAAATGAAGTGAATATAACAATTTCCACTAAATAAAAAAATATGGTGTAAACTAATAAAAATATGGTGTAAACTAATAAAAATATGGTGTAAATTAATAAAACAGAATACGTTTTCGTAATCAAAATCGGTATATTTTACTCATCACTTTTATTATAATAAGTAAAAATAAATAAAACTGTAAATAGAAAGGATTCTGTAAGTTAAATTGGTGAGTGCCTTTTTATCATCTGATGTTAATTCCCACGCTGTGATAAAGAATATAATATCAGTTGTGACTTTGACTGGTTTTTCATATTTCAAATTTCAATTCATATGTAAATTTCCCGACCACGACTGTGAAGTATTTTTATACCCATTATAAAACAAAGATGACAACACTAACAAGGCAGCGTCGCTAACGATACGGACCGTTCAATGTCACGACTAACGTCAACAAAATGGACGCTAGGCGCATTATCAATTTGCAGGATCATAACTGACCTGACATCCTGTTTCATCTACTATATGTCATATTTGTAATAAAATATGCCTTAGTGCAGGCATGCTTTGAAAATTCGAGTAAGTTGAAAGTATTTTAGGTAAAAGTTTATTAGTAAAATATGTACTTTTGGTAAGATGGACACCTTATACAAAATTAATCGAAAAAAGTTACGTACTAGAGAATATCTGTGAATATAATAACATGTATTTCAGAATGCATCGTCCTTCTGGAAATGTGTGGAGCAGATTATTTCTACTACATTTGTTGTACATTTCTTCGAATTCAGTTCCGTCTGCTTTGCTACGAGTTTGAAAACTTAATTCCCTCTCAGCACTCGAGAGAGAAAGATCAAAACGTGGTTAGAAAAAGACTTGTAAAATTAACAAAATGGCATCAAGATCTTATCAGGTAAGCCAGTCCTTTGAAAACGTCGTTTCTTATAGTACACAGTACAGTAATTGTATAATTGTTTTTAATTAAACTATACTTAAAAACATTTAAATTTTCCAGGTCTGCAGGTACCCTAGAATTAATTTATTCGAAGTCTACGTTATTCAATTTTGTGTCCAGTTCAGTGATTTTATGTCTAGCTGGATTCAATGTTAAAGTAAGTACTATATAGTTGTGTCATTTGGCGATGTATTGTTCTTAATACCATCAAGTTAAACTAAAAAGATCTAGTTAAATGAAATCGATTTATCCTGAATTCTATGAATAAATATTAGACTGTGACAAACCTTGTCAGTGCTCTGCGTTGCGGATTGCGGCCTCCCTTTCAACAAGCTTCGGCTGTAGCAATATCGTTGGTTAATTAAATAAAATAATAATACTGGCTGATATTGTTTTATGTACCACAACAAACTTAAGTGAATTAAAAAAACCCGACAGACTACCCCTTTGACACAGCGCAGAAGAATGGGAATCGAATGACAACTCACTCTTCAAAGCCTGTTAAGCCGTTTAGGCTATAGTAGGTCACAATGTAACTGATATATAAACATACATCATACCCGCTAAAAAAATCTGCTCCTCCTATGGGGCAATAAAATTAGAAACAGTTTAATTTTTTTTTTATATTACAAAGTGGCAAACGAGCAAGCGGACCCTGGAAATAAGTACCGCCGCTACCCATAGGCATCCGCAACAAGCTAATGAGTTGCAGATGCGTTGTCTACCTTCATGGACGAAGGAGGGGACAAACAGAAAAAAGGATAATTCCATTCCCTGTCCATCCCCTCCTCATCCGTCAAATCCTCTTCCTCTTCCCATCCTTTCCTTATTAGAAAAGGGTAGGAGGGGGAAGAGGACTACAATTAGGTCTCCGGCACGTCACTCATCAGACGAAACGCAGAATACTTCTACTTCACGCCTGTCTTCTGTGACGTCGTGGTATTTCACCGGTCGAGCCGGCCCATTCGTGCAAAAGATGTTGTTATTGCGGGCTCTACCACTGTTAAAGTTTTATAAGCAAACTATCAATTGCTCGCGGTTGCGCACGCTTTGGTTTCTACCCGTCATTTTCCTCGTTGGAACTTGTTTTCGCGTATAATAAATTGATTTTACACATAAATTTCAAAAGTTGTTGGCGATCGCCATGGTATGACATGACAGAACCAACTTCGGTTATTGTCATGTCCATATTGACTTAGGTACTATGGCAACGGATAGTACGCTATATTTTTCTATTCCCTGGGAATGTTTTACTCCCGGATAAAAGGTACCCTATGTAATAAATAAATTCGTTTACTTATTCGTGATTCAAAAAAGTGTTGCCTTATTTCACATTAGCAGACCCGGCAAACTTCGTTTCACCTTTGAATTAATTTATGTTGTAGTATTAATTGCTGGATGGGTTTTATACACGGGTCGATGCCTTTATTGAAAGCACGTTGAGCACAGTGGTGACAGAAAGAGGCGCGGCGCGGCGCTGTGGACCCGCGCTTGATTTTATTTTCGCGCGTAGGTTTTATTTTGCGGTAACTCTCAAGATAAATATTGAAATTAGATGGCGTATAGGTTTATCATAATATACATGTAATGCTTAAAGTAACTAAAGTATTTACGTCGATAAGGATTAATATTGTATAAGTCTCAATAAATGTTCAATTACCGAATTGTAAGTGACCATTTTTGTTTCGAGTTGAAATGGGTAGAGTAAGATCGCAGATTTTTTGTAGATCTTTTTAAGATTGTATATTATTTAGGATTGCAAAGTAATCGCACAAAAAATATTATACGACATAATTTTTAAATTGCCTATTTTTCGTCTTCTTGAATCACTCTATCGATTAATAAAAATCGCATTGGAACTCGTTAAGTAGTTTAAAAGATCGGATAAAGAAGAACAGACAGCGGAAGCGACTTTGTTCTATATTATGTAAAATATATTGTTTACATTTATTTTAAAATTGAACAACCATTCCGTTTTTAGGCGACAGACAACATAGCGATGGCCGTTGCATTTCTAACGTTTCTAACATTGAACCTTCTTCAAATATTCTTTCTGTGCCTCTTCGGCGACATGATAATGAGGTCGGTAAGTAAGATCGTTAAATACCGGTTTTGTTAAATACCATTTAAACGGTTGCATCGGGTAATAACGGAAGTTGGACTCGGACTTCGAACCGGTTGTTATGTTCTTTTTGTTTTAATTTCATAGAGTTTGGAGGTGAGCGATGCTGCGTATAACTGTCTATGGTATGCAGCTGATCGCAGTATTACCAGAGATGTGCTGTTAGTGCAAATAAGGTTGGTGTAGAAATGAATCGTATGTCACAATCAGCGGCTCAATCCTCTTTCTCCACTGACATTCCTGTCTCTTTTTGCCACTGACAGGAGGGTAATGTATACGTATATTTTTACTAGCAATCCACCCCGGCTTCGCTCGGGTAGCGCTAATTATGTTGATCCGATCGCTACCAATCTTCACAGGATCCATCAATCAACCGCTGGGCCAATCTGAATATTTCCTAAAATTCATCGAAATCTATCCAGCCGTTTCAGGGTCTATAGGCAGCATACATACAAACATCGCTTGGCCTTGGTTCAGTCGTCACACCTTCTCAATCATGTCACCTTTCACGTAATTCATCTTTTCTTAGGCTTATTCTACTGTCTACCGAGATATCCCTTCTATCATCATTCATATCCAACACTCTCCTCGTTACATGCCTTACTTCCCTCTTCATAGCATGCTTTTGCTCCTTATTGTTTCTTTAACCGGTGCTACTTTCAGGCTTTCTCTAATAGACTTGTTTCGTACCTTATCCGTTCGTGTTACTTCACACATCCAAACATGCTAGGCTCTGTTATATTTTATATACTGATAGTATTTCGATGAAATACAACTTTTATTATTTTTTATAATGAATATACCACCGCTTGACCACAATTCCACCTGATGTTAAGTGGTGGTCGAAAGATGGTACGCGCTAGTTTATCAACAACGTATTCACTCTTCTTTTGTCATAATCGGACGGAAATACTGAGTCATAAAGACGTCTACAATTTCATTTGTTTCCCTAAAATTGTAAGGCCCACTGTTGTGTGTGTTTAAATTAAAATTGTTTCCAGAAGTCAAAACCCTTGCAAGCTGACTGCATTTGGTTTCGCGGACGTCAATTTTATATCGTTCAGTAAGGTAAGAGTTTACCAAGCTATTCGTTTTGTTTACCGGCACCAGTGTTTAACGTTTTTAATTATTTTCAGATAATGAGCACGACGTGGTCGTATTTTGCGCTTCTCAATACAATGTACAGCGAGAATCAAGATCATTAAGTCATCCCTCATTAATTTAACATATTTAATTTATTGATTTATTACAAAACTTAAACCAGATATCTTAGTACTTAAGCCCTTACATATTTTAACATTAGGTTACACAGAGCTAAGCACTTATAACGACTTTCCAGTCATATACCCGTCACAAATACAATCAATACTTTCTCATTTGTAAGTCCTTTACTCTTTGAAGAGAAGAAGTTTGGCCGGGGAGGGGAATGAATAGAAAAAGGAAATATCTTTTACCCCGTTTTTCCCCTCATCTATCCATTAAAGGTCACACCTGCAACACATTTCCTTGTTCCGGATGCCTATGGGTGAGGGAAGGTAGTTTGCCTATCTCAATATTTATCTGATAAACAGAAATTTACAAGTAAGACCTTTGGATTTGCGGCAAAAAAAGTTAATTGTTATAAAAGATAAAATAGCACAATAATTTAATTTTATTTAATTATATTGAAAACTATTGGCCAAAAAGTTGAACATCAAACCAATAAGGCAATAAGCATAACAAACGGGCAAAAACGAAACCGACTTTTATTTACGCATGAATACGATAAAACACGGACTTGCATTGTCTATGACTCACGCCGGCCGCTCTCGAAAAATGACCAGGATTTATCGTCACCAATTGAACTCCGCATCCGGTTTATTCGGTGATATTTCAGCATAGAATAAAAAAGATTCGAAGAGAAATTTGTTTTATTTTTGAGGTACTGTTTCCTTGAAAATTCTGCAGTTATATAGGTATATTACAATAGGTTAAGGACCAATCATAAAAAAGTAAATACAAAAGTTAAACCTACGCCAGCTACTTTTAATATGTGATAAAATTATTCGTTTGAATAATAAATGCTAATAAACGTTGCTTTTTTAATCTATTCTCAGACATTGCTAAAACAGAAAACTTGTCAATCAAATAATTTGCGAAACCGGTTAATTTTCTTCACCGTCTCAAAATTGCAAACTCCATTCGCTAGTCTGGCTAAATATTACAAGAATACTCGGAGTTTTACAAGAACCGAAATATTTTAGAAAACTAACCTTAAATTAATCCAACAACAAAAACTGCGGTCCCAGGTAGTCCCGAACAAATTCACATAGGCCCGTTCGACACAAAAAAAAGATCGACATTTCCAAGAATTTTGCTTCAATAAACCTTTGTAAGAATTTTTTTGCTCCTCTAGTTACATTTCTCCTAAATACTGGCAACAGATAACTTTAAACCTTATCCTAATACCAGCAGAGTATATTACGTCTTATAAAAACAAACATTTATCTATCTTTTTATGGTTTACTTTGGTATGTCAAAATTATTTGAAGTTTTTACTTCAGCATACGTATCCTATCCATCTCTTACGAAACATTTAACGTTACAAGTGTTTAAGTTTCTCTTAGTCTTAGAACATGCTATTTTATCTTCTATTTGCGGCAGACCAGTGACTTTTCAAATGTTTAATATGTCTTCTTCTGTCCTTTAAAGGTAGGCAATGCATCTGCAACTCATCAGCTTGTTGCAGTTATATATGTCTATGGTTAGTAGTAACTTAATATCAGGTAAACCGCTTTCTTGTTTGCCACCTTCTTTCGTAAAAAAAATAGTTTGTAAAAGTGACGCTAGATTAGAACATGGCTACATTCATTACAAATATTATATATAAGAACTTATATTCATCAGATTACTGACATACTAAAGAAGTCAGATGAGTATGTACATGCGTAGAAGAAGCGTTGTATGTAGATATGTATGGATGTAGAAGCGAAAGAGGGCAGGATCGCCCCAAATAGAATTCCATGATCTCTGCCTACACATATTTTCACACACGCAGGTTTCGAACGTGAGCACATTTAAAAAAAATTAATTGTACATGTTTATCCAATTATACATATAATATATATAAATATTGTATAAAACAACGTTGGGTTTATCGTTAAGGCTTTTCATTTCTCTTTCTGCCGACCTAATATCAGTTTTCATGGCATGACAGAAATTGGGAATGTTGATATTAAATTTCGACTGAGGTTTCGCGGTAAAATATTGTTCCAGTACACAACTGTAAAAATTATCACCATTAAACTATGTTGTTACATAAAAACGTTTTGTTTCTATGTCAGACGCTAAATATAGTTACGTTGATATAGTCACGCAAGCTAAAATTAATAAAATATTTTACCAATTGCGGCCAACGGTAGCTTGTATAGTAAACTAGATTGAATATAATACTAAAATCTTTCTACGACAGTTGTACAAGTATAATTATATATACTCCTATAAAGTGAAAACGGAAACATTATTTATATATAACTACGCATAAAGGATAGCACAAGCTCATTCTATAATACTACTTACAGTACACATACATTGATACTTTGGACTACTAATATTCGACGTTACAAATGCACTGCTATACTTACTTGTAACAAAAATCTAATCGTGACACACATTTTTGAAGTTACATTTCTTTTGGCGCGTGTGAGAGCGTTTTTACGAAGCGCGACACCACATTTTTAGCGTTTCCGTGGCAGCCAACCTATACATCATTCCAAGTTATTTAACTAAAACGTTATCTAAGACCGTTATCAATTGCACTTAATGTCTGTTTTCACAAACAAAGAACACTGGTACACGGGTTACAAATTTAGTTAATTTTGTTTTGTTAAGAAATATTTTTATCGTAATAATGTACCGAACATTAGAACACACACACGTTTATATTAAAAATTATATAGACTAAAGATTAAGCTCACGAAAGTAATGAAATAATAACAAACATTTACAATTATTTAAAATATAAAAAAAAATTGAAACATGTAATTTTGTCTGTGGTTAAGTCGATAAGTCGGTATGAAAGCAAGTGGCAGCCGTGCTGTTTTATCTACGCGGCACTGACTAGCTGTCATGGCGTATTGTGGTGTACGTTTCTGTGCACAGTAAAACATAAATAATGATTCTTAGACGGAAAATATGTAACATGTGCTTAAAAAATTACTGTGGCTATTCTAAAGTATCATGATTAATGTGTATTAGTGTAAATAAACGTGAAAATGGACAAGAAAAATGCTATTCGTAGGGCAAAGAGGCCTTCGAAGGCGTTAGAAGAAAATTATTGGGATTGTAGCGTTTGCACGTATAGAAATAACGCGGAAGCCTTTAAATGCTCAATGTGCGACGTTAGAAAAGGTAACTTTATTAATTTTACTATAAAATAACCTCTTATGCCCTCTAGTTTAGTACAAGACATTGTCCGAAAGTCCTTCACAAATTTAGGTCGTTTCAAGGGCTATTGAGCTGGTTGTCAGACAAGTAATGTAAATTTATGATGAAAACATCGGTAAAAGATTAATTTAATTACTAGTATTAAGCAGTTTGTTTAGCACTTACCTATAAAATGAGACTACTTGCATTATCAGAAGTATTTAATTAAACTATAAGAATGCTTTTATTCCTTGAAATTAATCACAAAATATATATTAGATTTTAATGTGAGGAGAAAAAGTAACATTTTCGTTTATACTTGAGGAATGAGAATTTAAATTAGACCATTAATGACGGTTATTTGAGGCAGAAACAGATAAAATAATATGATTTTTGCGATAAAAGTAGAAAAATTTCTTACCGAAATAGATTGCTTTCACCTGGAACAAATTCCAAACATGCGTGCTAGTAAACAAATTAAAATTACTTACTCTAATAAAATTAGTTTCTGTAAAATTCACACGGCTGATGAGCGCTAGTGTTGCGTAAAAGCCCACCAATTTGTGTAGTCAAATACAACGTCTGTCGTACTTCAGCGGTTACTACTTCTAAAATAGTTCGAGTTATAGTCGTTGACCTCCATGTTTAACGTATGCATCTGTTCGTATAGCATCAATATTGCAATATGAAGTTGTGTATATTACAAATTAGTCATGATAGCTAAATAGTTGGATGGTCAGACTGTTTAGAGACGCCGGATACAATACGCTTCTAAATTGACCTGAGGTTCTACCAGGTTAGCGAAAAGCATTCAACATAAGTTCCGATGAAAACCGTGGGCAGTAAATGTCTGTTCTGTGACCTACAGAATTATCACTTCTATAAGCCCCCTCTGTTAAGTACGTTCGGTTACTAGGCTAATGATATGGATAAAGGATTAGTATTGCTTATTTAATACCTAAATAAGCTACTTACGGTACCAATGTTTTAAGGTAGAATAAGCAAAGCAAGAGGCTCAGAGGATGTTAATTTGTGTATCCACTATGTTCGCGTATCAACTGTGCGCCGCGCATCTGCAAGCCCTCTGATGGAGACGGTACGCGCATCCCCACAAGAAACACACACGCTATATAGTCCCTTGCGAAAATTGACTGAACATGTTGTCACCATTAATGGCTAGTGCAGCATATATTTTATTATATTTTATTTTCGAAGACTACAGACATTTACAAGAAAAGAATTAATTGTTGTTGGAACTCAAATCTCTGAAATAAAGTGGCCTTTATAAAAACTCCATTTATCCGAGCGTGGAGTGTGATGACACGACACACTAATAGTTGTATTTTGCTCGGGTCCACGAACAGATGACAGAATGGGCTCCCCTTTGTGTTGGCCCAACAACCACTAGCGATTGGAGCGCGTACAGCGAACCTATCCACTATGTTGAGCAGTTACAGGAGGGCGAGCGCAATTTTTCGTATAATGTCAAACGCAACAATCATATTTTTACTTTAATAAACGTTACATATTTTTTATATATAATGTATAATGTTTTAGACATTATTCATTATTCCATTAACCTAATTCTTATAAATCTTCCATTCTACGTTCAACTTCCCTAATAACGCAAACAAAACATCCGTTCCCAATTTGACTTCCATAGTTCATAAACAATCGAAAATTGACACGTAAAAATGTGAATGATTCATTCAACAATTTGGCGGCTGTTCATAATATTCCTATTTCGATTATAAACTTACGATATACACAATCAGCCGGTGACATAGATAGAACGAGGATAAAGTTGTGAGTTATTCTAAAGTCGAGTTCTGATCTCATCTTGTGTAACAGTGCCATCACTACGTCCTATTTAGGCAATACAGTCCATTGTTTTAAATTACTCGTAATCCAATACTGCCCTAAAAGATAACTATATTTTTAAACAGTAGACTGAAGTCATTTAAATTGTAACATGCTTACAGTATGGTTAGCAAAACAAAGTCATGGTCAAGTCAACTTACAATAAATTTAAATAAATGTAAATGGGTAACAATATTATGATTATATATTGATAAATGAACAAACCAGATTCCGTATGCTCGTATTAATTGAAAATGTTGCACACATTTTGAATTTTTTATGGAACTTTGTTAAAATTTGTTTTTATCTAGTATTTTCCACTGACAAAGAAATTTTCGAGGTTTATTGATACCGTTAACATCTTCATAAAATCAGATGAATTGCTTGCTTGGGCTTCCGGTTACGTCATACAACGAGCGAAACACAGAAGCAAACCTTTGTTGTGTTAGATATACTTCACCGATAGAAGTGACCGGAGTTTTAAAATCATATTAATCCATTGGCTGCACTATCCTCTGATATCGAGACCTAAGCATAAGCATCGACTAATAGTTTCAACAAGAAAATTTGCTATTAAACTAACTTTACCATTTCTTTTGTTTTTTTTTGAAGGTCAAATATAAAATATTTTGATAACATTTTGTAAACCTTTCCAACTAAGTTTAAGCTTGGATGGAGGAGATGGTGAACAAAAATAGGCGAATGGCGGTTTTCAGCCAAGAACCTCGTTTCCTAGCTATATTAATTAAGCTGTTGCGAACATTAAAACTCTTTTGTTGCTTGCTTTCTTTTAAAAAAACGTATCTCTAATATAGAAAACCGCCACGGAGGCAGATCGATCCATAATTTCACCAACTCAATTTGTTGGTAAATCCAATGTATCTATTTACTAAGCTATCCATTGGTGTAGGCACTTCGACCCGTAAGCCGCGCATCAACCCCGCGCTGGTGGCGGCGCAGGCGGCGGGCAGCGCCAGCTCGCAGAAGCGGCCGCGCTCCGCCTCGCTTAAGAAGAAGCGACGCCATCCGCCGCGGCTCAGCAACGTCGACAGAAGTTCCGCGCAAACTAGAGAAGTAAATGCTTTATAATATACTAGTAAACGCTCCGTCTTCGCACGGGTACCACAAATTGTGTTGATCCGATCGCTACAGGATCACAGGATCACCCGCTAGGCCAACTCATTACTTTGTTGCAGATGCCTATGTGTAGCGGTCACGTAATATCAGGTCAAAACCGCATGCGGTAGCAAACGAGCACCTTCCTATAAAAATGGCTCATTTGAATAACCATTTTCCTAGGTAACAGTGAGCGGCGTCACAGTAGTGATAACAGAATACAAGCCGAAGAAATCAGTCTCCACCAGCTCCAGCGATGTGGAATCTTCTAATGACGCGAGGACCTGACGACCTGCTTCACCTCAGCTGGATACAGGGCAACAACTTTAAACTCGAAGTGTTTTACCTTAGTCATCTGTCATAAGTATCAAGAATTGTTATGGCTTGAACACGATCTTGGCAGGACTGATTATTACGCGGCACGCCTTTTAACTTCTGTCGTGTAAAGAAAAACAAAACATGTAAACAAAACAACTAGGACCTTATAGCGCGCTTATAACGATACCCCAAGCAGTTTTCCGTTTGCTTCAACTAATTATTATAACATTTACACCACTCGAAAGTGACAGTAAATATGGTGATACTTCCCTCTTTTAACAGTACAACTGTCAAACGCGATCGTTGCAACACGACTGGCTTAGCCACGATATTCTTGCAAGTGCTTTGAAAGCAAACAACTTTAATGGATCTCACTGGTCTTGGAAGGCCCTCTTGTTGTACGGAATCAGCAAGACAGGAATAATTCCAAGAATCTTAATATACTGATGATGTAGATGTAATTTGATTCCATATCATTTCGAGTCGCCTTATAATCGGTCGAAAAGAAAATGTGGTACCTGGCAAACTGGCTTTCTCACAACAAGCGCCACGTGCAAGATCTTTGGTGTGATTGTCCATGAGATGCCACCTCTATCTCCCAATATGTCACATGATACTCTTCAAGAGTTAGTCGTCTTACAGCATCGATGTAAACTTGAGTTTTACGAGGAATTTGGACGTCTTTCACGAAATTTGCCACTGAGGGCATGTTCGCGCTTTAACTCGTAATCCCAGCGTTGGACAGCCCGTGGAGTTACAGCGTGCAACGCATACATTGAAATCGTGTTATTCCTTTTCGAAAGTTATACAAAGCTATTACTAACGAATATTGTTTTTAGGCAAATTAATTTCTTACCCGACCTGACAGGTTCAAAATAATTTCAAACTTTTGCGTTGTTACTAATTCATTTATTCATATCCTAAATTAATTCAAGGCCACATATAGCATATAAACGACAGAACTTAAAAGGCTTATAATAGTATATTAATTGGTCAAAACGACGAGAATTCTTCTTCGTCTTGTGCCCCCAAGTTAAAACGGATATTGAAAAATGTTTTTTTTTTTCAGTTAAAACACCGTATACATTCTGCCAAAAATATTAGTAACAAAATTTTCAGAGAAGTACTGTCAAGTTTGTGCCCTGTTTTGCTGACCGTACTTATATTAAACGAAATATTACGGCCAATGTTGATACTGTGATGTTCGATAAATTGTCAAATGTTAAGTCACTAACTAATGAACCATCTTAAGTAACCATCGTCTAAGAATCATTATTTTTCTAATATATCCATACAAAAGAAAGTAAAGAATACGTAGCCTTAATAAATATTATAGCAAAGAAGTGATGTAGATAGTTTTTGTAACGGATATGGATATTTGAATTTCGAATGTTATGTTGGTACTGTTTGTAAATGGCCATTGGCTTGTTTTTTATTTATTTTGTCACTGACAATTCGATATTGTATGTTTTACTTTAATTTATTTATTATTTATATTTCGATTTATAATTAATTTTCTTATTGTTTTTTTAAATGTGATGTAAATAGGAAAGGATAGACCAGCTGGTCACTGCCACGTAGAGAATTGTAAATATAAATGCTTGAATTAATATCAAATTTATTGATATTTTAAAAAAGTGTAATTAAAAAAACGTTGTTATGAAGAAATGTTTCGGAGATGTTTTAAAGGTCAACTAAGAAAATAATAGATTGAATTATATGAATTGCAAGTAAGATGTCGGTAAAATATAAGAAAACTAATGACCCGCTCCGGCTTCGCCAGGGTACCACTATACAATCCCTGTAAATTTTATCGAAATCGGTCCAGCCGTTTCGGAGTTTATAGGTTTATAGGGAACATACATACTTCGCTTTTTATATACTATTTTTTTTCTCATAAAAAGTATTCTACGTTACTTTTAGTACCTCCAAGAATATGTGTACAAAGTTTCATGATGATCGGTTGAGCAGTTTTCGTGTAAAAGCGTAACAAACAAACTTACATTCACATTTATAATATTAGTAAGGATAATTCCCATAACTGTTTGACTTGATGGTGTTTGATTAAGAATTTTTGATACAAATACAAATAAAGCTTTTAAAAAACAATCTATTTCGTACACAAATCTAGGAATAACCAACAAATACAATTGGTTGACTTGTAGGAAGGTTACACAACATGGAAAATGTACTTGTACTCAAGTTATATTGGCAAATATTATTCATAGATAGGCTATGATACACAAAATTCATTGGTTCTATGATATCTCAGTTGATCTGCTTGATAAACTATTATGGTATAACTGTTTTAGAATAACATGACATTTCAGTCCTATGACGTCCATGCTTGTACATGGTACAAAAATTTAACAAGACTAACATCGTGACCACACTGCCGAAAACATTCACGTAAAACATCTTGTTATCTCTCTTTCTATCATATAAACTGAGATGATACTAAGTTTTATTTGAATGTTTCCGGCACGGACGCACGCAGCAGATGACACGAGAATGGGAGGGGAGAGGACGTCGCTTATCGAGCGATTGTCATGATATTGTATACTCATAGTAACAGTATATATGTGTTTCAATGGATGATCAAAATCGATTTCAAATATTGACAAAAAATTATCGAATTTGGTGAATATAAATTCCAGAACGCACAAACTAAAATGTACGTGTACACATTTATACAATTTATAAAGCCGATTTAAAAGACACCTTGACACCATTTTTAGATATGTGTAAATAATGTGACAAATTAGGCCTTTGTTACAGACGTATTTAGTTCTTTTTGACAAAACATAAAATTCAAACACCATACGAACATAGAACATTATTTATTTATGTTTATAACTCTATCTAAACTGTTTGTACAGTACGTGAAATGCGAAAGTTGATATGAAAAATTTATAAGAATAAACAGACAAAATTTTATCTATTCTTTATTATGTAATTTAATTTTCTGACACTAACATTTTTATACACTTAATGTACAGTTAATAATCCTTCTCAACTACAGGTATTCACTGCACATGTATGTGACTGTACCTAAAATAACACGGTTTTATATTATGGTACGCGGTAATTTTTTGACACATATAAAGCAAGTTTGTCGTTAAACTGCCCGTTGGAGCCCTAAATGGTAATGTATGTTTATAATTAAGATTGTATATAAACACTTTGTTACCAAAAACTTTCCAAGCGATCGTGACGTCTGTGTTCTAAGCAGTAACTAAGTATTTATTCTAGCTTTAAGTTTCTAAGTTATTAATCGAGCATCTCTTAATTTGAAATTCTTAAATCAATAAATATTTGTAATCATTTTCAAACATTACATTATTCAAGACGTACTGTCGTAATGTACGTACTGTCGACGTACGTATAAGAAACTTCATTTGCTGAATACAAGAGGGACCAAGAATATATCTTCTTCGTTGTCTACTCTCATTAACTAATGAGTGTCATTTGTTGTGATAATGAAGTGCAAAGTAATTGCTGCCGATTTTAATATAATTACTTTCTAAGGTCCAAGGCCAAAATATTGCCCTCCTTCCTTTCCTTTCCTAATAAGGATAGGGTTGTAAGGGGAAGAGGAGTGGACGGAGGGGATGAATAAGAAAAAGCATCCCTTTTCCTGTCTAGGGCGGTGTGTCGGGCGAGGCATCTGCCACTTATTTGCTTGTTGCGGATGCCTATAGGTCGTGATTGCATTAAATCAGGTGAACCGCTTGCTCGTTTGCGACCATCTTTCACAAAAACAATTCAGCCACGCTTCTTTGTTGTCACAACGTGCCTATTGTGAAGACAATTTTTTAGGCGTGAGTCATGACTATAGTGGACTAATAGTTGTAGTGGGGCACACGTCGATTTTGACTTCGGATTAGGATCGGTAAAAAGAAATATTTTTATACTGACAATTAATATGCTATAAGCGTGCATAAAAGCAGCTCCTTATTGAATTGATGAATTAGTAAGGCCGTAATAATATGGCTTTGTTATTATGAAATAAGATGTGTTTCTACCTTTGGTGGAATTATACCTCAAATACCAAAACAATGCAAAAGGTTACACAACCTTTCCGTAGACAATAACTATCAAATAACAAAGCACCTATGCCTTGTTTTACAGCAAGATATAATTTTTGTAAACAAACAAATGTCATTCTCCATACATGACGACCATTACACTTTTTATACTTTAATCGGAAATGTTCCAATTGTGTCGAAATCGTGAGATTTATAATATAGATAGCTAATGTTATAAGGTAATGCGAGAAAAAGTTGTTTTTCGAAAAAACATAAAAGTCTTTGTTTACAAAAATTCCACCTTGCTGCTGAACAAGGTATCTAGCCTTTCGGCTTAGGGTTCATTTTTATTTTTATATAATAAACAATAAGTAATTTGTTATCAGTGAAACCCAATTGGACTTATGACTTGTACATTTTATTTTCATATTCAATTTACTTTGCAACAAACTGATCATAAAACATTTTATTATATTTTTTAAGCGCCAATAGTCTTCATACTTTGGACATCTTCGAAACAAAGATAGATGGTATGCTTAATGCATTGTTAAAATAAAAAATTTGATAAAAATGTGATAGTAAAAAAATCACATCAGTTTTTAAACTAATTTATCCCTTCTACCTATCCCCATTTTATTAAAATGACATGGCATATAACAGTTTCTAGGAACTAGGTTTTTCGATTTTTGTGATATGAAGTTTGTGTTTACGTAAATATGAAGTTTGTGTGTACGTGAATATTAAACTGTCATTTTTTAATATAAACACAAAAACCTATGTAATGATGATGATAAACAAATTTCCTACAACTTCAAAATGCGTTGACTGTTAAGTGGCCATCAGAAACATCACAAATTGTTGATATCAGATGATGTTAAAAATTCACGAGTTATTGTAATCATTTCTTTTATGATGTTTGATTTCATATGAATCATTTAGAGCATAGATTATACTTCTGAAAAAATATAAAATGCTACGATGAAATTCGTGTAATTTCCGATTTGTGTAATATCAATTATATTTTGTTGGGTATAGTGTACGTCTAAAAATTAAATTTTTATCATTTTTTTTGTATTGGTTTAAAAAAATATCCGCCATCTTGGTTTTTATGACTTTCTCGTAATTTTGCCGGGAATGACCAGACTTGTTCGATTGGATTTTAGTGTATGTTAACTTATTGTAATTGTATGATTAAAAGTTAATTATTTTTAAGTTTAATAATGATGTACTGTATATAAAGGATGTGGAATGATATATCTGCTTTGTTTTATTTTTGACCTGCTTTTATTATAGTTATACCGAGCACTCTTGTGGTCGGAAACTAACAACTTCTTGCTATTTTCGCAAGTAAAAAAAGATCTTTAAATGACATGTCCAGCCATAGACAATTAAAAAATTGTTTGATTGAAATGTAAACAAAGAAACGTCATTTACCATACTTGGCGGCCATTACACTTTCATTGAAAATGTATTTTTGTGGAAGTAATATAAAGTGACGTGAAATTGTATATGGATGTCTAAAGTTATAAGTGATATGAGAAAAAGTTGTGTTTAGAAAATATTTTGGAATTGCAAATTTAAGCGTAAAAGGTAATAAGTAAATTAAGGTGTACCCTTTGTTCACAGTATCCCAGTTGTAGTATCCCAGTTAAAACAATTTTAAAAATTAAACATGGAATCTTCGTGCATTGTATTTCCCACGGCGCAGACTAAACAGAGAGATTCTTCGCCAGGGACTTGACAGGACAGAGTAAAACAACGTAATTGAACATGTAAATTCGCACGAATTGACAGCATAGCAAGTCAATCCTCTCTAACGCAATGCTTTTATTTTTACATACACTTATAATGGAAATCTACATTGTCAAACAGAGATTATTCCGTAGAATTTAATGTACACACTCGTTAAATAATTAAAGAAAAATTATCGGCTAGTAATTTTATTAACTGTACCAAAATGATTCAAAAAATTGCCGATTTAACTGCAAGTTCCTATTACACTATAGTACTACATACAATTTACATATAGAAGCCTATATATGTACTATTATTTAACTGTAGGCATAGTTGAATAAGAATCGCAAGTTTTTGTGGCCATATTGCAACAAACTTACCAGGATTACGTCATTTAACGACAGAATTTGCTCCAAATAAAGTCTTCCGCTGTCATAAGACAATATTTTATCTTTTTTAGTTTGTTCTTTCGAATGTAAGTTTTTAAGCTTATAACGAACATTGCCAAATGATTTGATTACACGATTTATATGTTTGTCTTTATGTCTGTAGTGTTGTATGTTGAACCGATTAAATGGATTATTATTATAAACAGTAGTAGAGTTATAACGAGTAGTAGTTGTTGCACGGATGGGTCGGCTAGAGCGGGGAGCCACGACCTCAAAGAAGTCAAGCGTGAAGTAGAGTTAAATACTCTACTCTTCACGCTTGACTTCTACTTTCATCTGTATTTCGCGTGACGACGAAATTATTATGTATCTCTCTCCTGTATGATTAGACTGTAGACTGTAGGATCCAGATTGGAATTTGCGGCTTGACTATCCTGAGATTAGATTAAAAGTATATAATTCATATAGGCAGTTGCGCTCCTTTGCCCCCTCCCCCGCTCCGTTCTTGATTCGCCAATGGCTAGACACACGCAACGCATTCGAAACTACAGTGTCGGATGTCGATTGGTAGCAATGGTCGATGACATCCGTTAATTGACAAGTTATACAATAAGACATTATCGTCGTAGGTGTTATTGAATAAATATCTGATACCGGACCCTTTAATTAGTAACATGTTTAGTACGTTAGAATCAACACTCGAACGTTGTAATTATATCAAAGCGTTTGTGAACTAACTTGGTTAGAAACCAGAGGGAATGATGTCCGGGCGGATGGGTCGAAGTGTATGCCGGCGTTTTTAGCGTATTTTATAATGTATCATTCAGTAGCGACATCTCTCGGTTGACAACTAGAGATCGCACGATACATTAGATAACGTCTTTCAAGCAAGACACATACGCTCGTGAGTTACATGCGTTATAACGTAATGATGTAACACATTATATTCAAGTAACTTATATTCGATCAACACCACCTTGACGGTTGGATTGTGGATTGATCCATCTCCTGCGATGTTTCCAAACCAATACAACTTAGAGTCCTTCAAGACGATCGTACACTTTACGTAGAGACCATCGGCAGTTCATCTGGTGTTGCAGAAGTTAATGGGCAACGGTGATCATTTAACTTTAGGCAAACCGTTGCTCGTTTGTCCACATCTCCCTTAAAAAAGAATTTCTAATTTGTACCTGGGCAAGTAAGTTAAGTTAATTTTTTAAATATAAAATCCAGTGTTATTTATTTATTTTTAAAAACATTTAAGGACAGAAATAAAAGATAAAAATAGGGTGCATTAAATATAAAAATAAATTCTAATGTTTTCTACTCACTGAGAACAATAAGGATTAAATGTTTTCGTTTTATCGGCATTGGGATTGAACTATGGGCGTATCCTCCCCTGAATCTCGTATACTGGTCTGCTGTATACAGAACCAAGCCTGTTACACCGAGATAGAAGTAGACGAGAGATGCAACAATATTTTGGTTTGTAATAAATGTCATATGCTTGCATTTATTATATGATAAAAATACAATAAATACTCGTTGGTTATACAGTAATAATCTAGCCTATCTAAATCATTCTGTATCAAACCCGGGTCCCGTAAACTAAAATTAAATTTGTCTCCTATAATAAAAAAATAATAAAACGAGTAGCTCTTTTAGAAACGAAATCATCGCGTCTGATTTTAGTGCCTGTTATAATGTTCCTAGTATATAGACTTGTTAGCGCCAGATGTTTCCACCGAGTACCTAAGACGCGTTCGCGAGAGAAATTCCTTCCCACCGACGCGGCAGTTCACCGGTTGTGACGTGTCGTGGGAGAAATTCTTTTAGGATAACGTTTTACGTCAAAAAAAGATCAGTGTCCTGTAAAATTATACAAAAACAACAGGTATGCAGCATAATTAATGTTATATGAACCATTTTTTTATGGAATTATGATTTTTATTAATTATTTATTTATCTTTTCAATTTATTATTTGTACGTTCAGACGCTGCTTACCGTTCGTATTTATATGCGGAATCGTTATTTAACTTTATATCTATACTAATATTTTAAAAGAGAAAATTTGTTTGAAATAGGTAAACTCTAACGCGCCCTGAGAACGTTAAAATAAATAAATTTTGCTCACGCCCGTAACCTTGAGGGATAGGCAGAGATCATGGATTTCCATTTGGCGCGATCGTTAAAATACGTTTGTCAAATTTTACAGGCTTGATAACAAATAGCTTATATTATTGATTTTATATAGAATTGTATCAGCAATAGAAAGATACATGAGAAGTAACGTACAATTTTTAATATGCATAATTAAAATAACCCAGACGATGCCGGGTACATACCATGTTATAGATTACAAGGTATATAATTTTCCGAGAGATTTTTGCCACAACATAAACGGTGCCTCATAAAATGACGGTATGTAAAACACATTCATTTTAGGAGTGTCTCGTTAAAGCAGGTAAGGTTCATAAATAAATTTATTGCTACCTCACAGCCGGGGCTGATGTTCAAAAACAACTAAACTGAAAACTTCGTAGGTCATTAATTTTTTTATTATGGAGGTATAGTGAGGAGGCAAACCTCAGATTTGTATCCAGTAAATATCTTGTATGCAGATATTTATGGGCTTTTTGATATAAAAAGTAGGACAAAGTTGTAAGCTGTTCATCTAATGTTAATTAAAATAATAATATAGCGCCATGCTGCATCTGTTGCACGAATGGGTGGGCTCAACCGGAGGCCTTATCCTCTAGTCCTCTTCCCTTTCCCGTCCATTGCTAAATAAGGAGAGGATGTGAAGGGGAAAAGGACTTGACAATGGAGGGGATGAATAGAAAACGTAAATACCATTTTCTATTTACCTCTTTCTCTGTCTATTAAATGTAGGCAACGCATCTGCTACTCATTAGCTTAGTATTGGGTGAACCGCTTGCTCATTTGCCACCTTCTAATTAAAAAATATATCTCCACCTCGTGTAGCTCCATATTACTAGATTAACTAAAACGTGGGCATCAGAACATTTTTACATTCAATCATTAAAGATAGCATAAAAAAGGAGATATATGTATTTCGCGTAACGTATCGGGTCAGATTTTTCTTGACCGACATAACGAAGTGATTGTGTGATAAAACTTTGACGAGTCCGGCCCACCCGCGGTAGGGTTGCCATACTACTTTTTGCAAAATTATTATAGGAACTTTTTGAACAATTACCTACCACCTAGAATTACCTATTATTAGAAACCTACAACATTTGTACATATTGCTTATATTGTATGAGTTAATATCATATGCTGCGTCCTAAAAAATATTGCGTAACCTATTAATAATAATGAGTTAGCCACCTACAAAGTGTATGAATAGAGAAGAAGCGGGAGAGGTGTGCCAGGACCGAGTTAGATGGATTCTTAACCTATGAGTGTTTCATTATTTATATTTATTCGACAGTAGATACGTTGGAAAGAAATGTATCCCGCACTGACGCCAACGCGTGGTGAACGAACTTCGACCGTCGTTTCGCGTATTTTTAGTGACCACTTTACACCCGGTAGTTTATTATGTACGAAATATGACACCACGCCCGTCGTATTTTACGTTTTGCCGACCAAGTGAAAATATTACACATGGCGTCCGGCGAACGTAAAACAAGACCATTATCAATTCTTACGACTCATAACACGGATGAGACCGAATAGGTCAGCAGATCATCTTTTGTTATTTTTAATACTTTTATGTATTAACATTATTGAATAATCTTTTTATAAAAAGTAATTTGGACCACCGAAACATGTTAGCTACTCGTAGATCTTTTTTGCTAGTATCTAGCACTAGCTCGCTGAAATTATAGCCGATGGGACCGAAAGGGTCTGAAATGGCGGCCATTTGCAGGTCGATGTGTGGACTGACGATCTGGTCAAAGTTGAGGGAGTCAACTGAATGAGGGCAGGAGGCTGATCGTTTTAGCGACCCATGGAGGGGCCTACATCCAGCAGTGGACGACTGTCGTCTGAAAAAAAGACGACGAAATTTCCCAACTTATAAAAAGTTAATAAAAGATTTAAATTCACAATGATGAATGAATTTAAATGCCTTTTTTGTTTAATTAAGCCTTTTAAATTTCAAAGCATCTTCGACTAAAGCAATTTAAGACAGTTTAATTTTCTTTAGAGCGCTTATGAGATGTTAAAATTGCAGTTAGTGGCGCCAACCAATACCACAATACTATTTTTTTCTTCAGCTCAGTACATAACCTAGGACTTTGGATAAAAATCTTCGCTTTGGTTGCTTAAAAGAAATAGCTGTAATTTATCCGATCCAGCTAAGGTGGGTGTCCGGAATATATACGTCAATGATAAATAGTTCGGGGGCGTAATGGCGGATAAAATATATCAAATTATTAAGAAATACAAATTTATAACGAAAATTTGTGGGAATAAATTGAAACACGAAAATATATTGCACTCAAACGAAACTGTATTACACTTTACTCGCAATATTTTATTATAATGTGAGAGTATTATAGATGTCTTTCAAGTTTTTCTTTATTTTTTTTTCTATTTAACAAATTTATTACCTGCCAGTTTTATACGAAAATACTTTTTGAAGTGCGGATCAGAAACGCCAGATTTATGTTTCAGCGATCGGATACATAAACACATTTTTGTACTTTGCGTACAATTTAACCCATGAAGTACATTTGCGTTGCTATATAACGCGTGTTGATAAACGCGTTAGCAACATGCTTTTTTGAATTTCCAACAGTTTCGACGATTTCGTGATTTTTTCTTGCATTGACATTTTTTTACGAATTTAAACGTAATAACATTTGCCTACAAAAACTCCATCTTACTGTGAAACAAGTTTGAAATTGAATAGAATTTGGTATTTTATATATAGATATAAGATATAGTATATTCTTAGTGTGCTATAAGTCAGCATATATTTATATATAAGATATAATCTTCGTGTAAACGCCTACACGTACATATAACATAGCATGTGGCGATCTACAAATGTGGCACGGACAGATAAATGTCTGTTTCTTTCGCGTTGATGCCGCAACTGTCACGCGGAATTCAGGGCGGGCCGTTATTTTGATATATATTCCATCCTAATACCTCTATATTATTTGCAGTTTTTTTACAAAGTAGTAGAAGTAAGGGGCCTTAAATCCTGCTTTTGCTAAAACATTATATGGGGACTACAATCAAAGTTTAAATGTTTATTTGTTATTTAACTTAAATATACATATATTTCATTTATAATCACGACCACGTCTTTACAAAAAAATACGGAGAAAATTGAATTTTGACAACATAAATAAATTTACATTACATACATTGTTTTTACCTTTGCGTGAATTATTAAGCAAAGGAATTCATTAAGTACGGAAAAACCTTAGAAATAGATAACAAAGATATTTAATCTGTGCGACTTATAGACAAGGTAGGTTATGTTGGCAGTACTGACAATAGTTGCAATATGCAGGTCTCGTATATTAGCGGCGGCGGGTGGATTTAATCAAGCCGGGATGAAAAATGCCTGCGGGACCCTACCGGGGCGCAGAAAACGGGCACGGATAGCAAAAAACTTTCTTCACACGCAACTTTGACGTTACTTAATCTTCCTCCCGCTCATGTAGGCGGACTACTGGTACGCCCGGCCCCGCCAAGGCAGCTTCATCCCTGGGGAGGACGACCCTCCCCACTTCACCTCAGGCCCTTAGTAATGTGTGATGGCTTCCCTCGAACCCGAACCTCAAGGCCATGGGGACCAGAAAAGCGGGAGCTCCTGCCTTCCGCTCCCTCAGCGGCGGATCTGGTCTCAGGTTCCGTCGCCAATCACAAACGGCTGCAAAGGTAGAAGTAGAGTTTACGGCATGAGAGAAAACATCTCCTATTCTCCCCTCGAAGCTCCACCACGGTCGCAATTGCGGTGCGCTTACCCCGCTTAGTCGCGGATGAGTGACGCACCGCAATACCATCACTCCCCTCCCTCCGACTCCTCGACTACTACTCTTATTATTTAATTGTCTTAAAAGGTACGCATGTAACGTATTTGTAATTTCTGTAAAAGTATATGGCAGTGAGTATAAAAGTATAAAGAGGACTTTGTGCATGAAATTTAAAAAGGTAAGTTTCGGTGGCGCGTCTACGTTGGAAGTATGAATGGAGAGAAGGCTTGCAAAAGTCTCTCTGCAAGGTAGATCATTTCGAAAATTTTGATAATAAGTAAATATAAGTAATTTACTAATTATATAAATAATAATAAAAATGTAATTTTTTTGCTAACGCTACAAGGGTGGAATCGAAAAGGGTTGCGCGTAATGAGCGAAATGAAAAATGGCCGAGCTCCGCGAGGGAAAGTATTAATGCTTGTAGCTGGCTGCGGGACCGAGGCAATGTGTGACTATAGTCACAGGCAGGTAATTAAAAACTACACTTAGCAGCTAATTCTCTCGTTTTAGTTCTACACGTTACATTTACAAGCAAACGCACGCACACACGGGTCACCTGTAATTCATCATGCCTATCACATTCAACACTAGTTTTGGAACAAAAAAGAAATAGGTTAGACTTTTTACCTTTTATGTTAAAATTCGTAAAATACTAAAATATTTTTTTTTAAAAAATCTTTTTTCACATTGCTTTAAAAATATTAGATATTTTAAATAAATATAAAAATATATGAAATTGTACAATTTCATCTCACGATTTTCTCAACATTCCCTATGAAAGTATAAAAAGTGTAATGGCCGCCACGTATGGTCAGGTTATGAGATTTCTATCTTACTATGGAAAACCCAAGGACATCTTTATTTATTCCTACATTTTGTTTTTAAATAATTTGTATGTGTATGAGCCAGATATGTAGAAGGCAATGTTTTTCGTGCTCTTGTACGAAGTATGCATATATAAATTATGCATTTTCCGGTTCCTCTCGATACATGCGTAGCCTACTTGGATCAAGGACACTGTCAATAATGATAACATTACTGTTATTCCCATTATTAATAGAATATTTAAAACACTTAAAACTAACCTTACTTTTAGCTTATATTTTATTACGAATTGAATTTTTTTTGGTATTATTTTGTACTAGATGTTATTATGTGTTGTTTTTTAATGCGTGCTTAGCCGTCAAAACAAAAGCGGTGGTTTCTAACCAGTCATGCGATCCCCGTCCTCGAAAAATGGTCTAAAATGTAAAAAAACCACACGAAACGAAGCGAACCCTTTCCGTGAATGTAATTACGCCTAGTCAGGTATCGCTTAAAATCGGCATTATAATGACTACGGTCGGTGCACACAACCAATTAATCTAGCCCTCCAAACCCCTGCTTAAACGTAAACCAACTATCGAAGTTTTAGAATCGAAGAGGACCAGTGTACATTGGGCAACGAATAGCGTGTTAAGATCGCGCGATAGGGACATATTATAAATTACCCTGTCCGTCTGTCTGTCTGTCGCGCGGCACGCGATGCAAAAAAGTTGGTTCGTTGTGGAAACAATGATGTCCGAAGCGTTGTGATAGGAAAAGAATGGAGGGGGCATTACAAAGTATCTTTCAAAGACGGGCATTACACAGCGCTAAGACTCTACGTCTTCGAAAGACACTTTTTACAATGAAATTGTCATGAAAACTCCAAACGAAAAATCACCAATTATTTTTTATATAAAGGGGAAGGTCGCGTGGTTAGAAAACTGGTGTACAGTTAAAATTCGCTTTGTTAATAAGACGTATTCCTAATTGTAATGAATAACTCAATTACATAGAGATAATAAAGAGAGAAAACGTAAAAGAATATTACCTTTCCCCCTATTCATCTCTTCCCCGTCCAAGCCTCTTCCAGTTCTCACTCTATACTTATAAAGAAATGATGGGAAGGAGAAGAGAAATGGAATTGGTCCTCTGATGCCTCACTCATCAGACGAAACGCATCTACTTCACGCCTGTCTTCTGTGAGGTCGTCATATTTCACCTGTCGAGCCAGTCCATTCGTGCAACAGATGTTATTGCTAGCTCTACCACAGTAAAAAAATGTTTAGAAACACAAACTTCTCGCTGGCAATCAATTAAAATCAGTCATCTAACTCTCAATAAATGTAATGCCGCATCCACGTGTCGTTTATCTTTTGTAAGTCCATAAAATAATGTCCATGTAACCGATAATTTTGATTTGCATCCGATGAGTGAGGGAAAACCGTTCAACTGCGGAATACGTAATACTACGGTTTTACACGAAAGCGAATGTTAAATAATACTTTCCAGCGCTTTCGTTTCTACTTTACTTGGTAATTATCTAGATTTTGCTAGAAAATAAAGTAAGTTGATTTTCAATTTTTATTTTTACTTTAATTACTACTTACTTACTTTGCTCTGCACTACAGTACCCCGCAAGCGGTATTTCTAAACCAATACAACAGGTCCTTCAAGAAGCGAATGTGCTCCTTCCTTAAAGGCCGACAACCCATCCGTAGTTCGTCTGGCGTTATAGATATTCATAGGCGGCGGTGATCACTTAGCTTTAGCTGCTCGTTTGCGTCCTACGCGTATAAGAAAAGACGTGCCAAAGGAACGGATGCCTACTTATTCTCAAAGCGTTTTGTCTTATTTTCAAACCGTCGTCTTAGCTCCGGTGTGTATGATGCCAAATAGTCAAACAGACTTAATAAAAGTTTGGTTTGGTCGCTTATGTTCCTGGATCACGATGTAAAATTTAAATCCATAAGAAATAGTTTAAACGATACCCATAATGGGCCTCAACTAAATACTTGGCCCTATTAGAGATCTTGTAACCTTTTAAGAGAAAAATCTTTACTTCATACCTTTCCCTTGTCCGCTCTGGTCTTTCCTACAAAAAGGCTGGCTACAGATCTATAATCTCTTGTATTTTTTGCAGTCTTTGGTGTTTACCTCCTTTCAAGTTTACGTCATTTTAACATTTAAAAAATTGTAACAGACTCATTAAATATCGGCTTAACTCACTTGTAGTCTGGCGCATGTATCGACTAGTTTCGAACCCGTCCTAACTAATCCCAGTCCCACTCACCCCAAGGAAGGGCCCCCGACGTTGTTTATTAAAAATGTTCAGTTTCAACAATTTTATTCATGTAACAGATACATTGCTTATTAATGTCACCGACTGATTGCAAATTTCGTCAGTCTGCAATCGGACTAGGAATATAAAAGAAATCGAGTATTTAATTTAATATTTAAACATGCATGGATATAATAAATAATAATAAATCGGCCTTTTTTAGAATGTTCCCCACTGCAGGGACACAGGCCTTCTCTCCGAGAGAGGGAATGAGCCGTAATCCACCACGCTGGCCCAGTGCGGGTTGGTGGATGTCACATGTCTTCGAATTTGGTGATTCTAAGAACATGCCGGTTTCCTCACGATGTTTTCCTTCACCGTTTTTGGAGCAGTGGTGATGAAATAAATTACACAAAGTAAAGCGCCTGCCTGGGTTCGAACCCGCGACCTACAGTACGTATAAGTCGGGGCCTAAACCGCTGAGCCACCACTGCTCCTATATACATATGCATGGATACCTATATACATATGTGCCTACATAATATATACAGTACTATATTATAGCATGGCTGTGTTCGCATCAAGGGCTACATTCAGCCTCGGGCGTGTTTGCTTTAAACACAGCGGGTGTACTTACTATATGTACGTATATAAATGTTGGTAGGTACTCCTAATTGTACACTGGCGGAGAAAATTCGCTAATGAATATTCAATTACGTTTTAACTGTTTTATTGAGCTCTTAAAACAGAAGCTTCGTATTCTGCCAATGAGTTGGTGTTTATTGGTTATCGGTGTCAGCGTATATGAGGGGATGATTCAACATTTTTTTGTAGGCAAGGGGGGGAAACGACTTCAAAGTGATCAGTTTTCTTTCCTTGAATCTTGAATTATTTCTGATGATGGTACCCGGGCGAAGCCGGGGCGGGTCACTAGTATAATTATATAACTGACGATAATGATCGCAATGATGTGACATTATAGAAAATCTACCGTAGAATAGCGTACTGGGAGCCAAGCTACTTAGATGATTCGATAACTGATCACATAGGGGTAATCAGAAAAGAACTGCGATTAGCAATAGCTCTCTAAAAGGTTATTGAATTACTTGAAAGTCTTAGAATAATCTTAGCACTTTTGAGCGGGACATTACTTGACGTGTATGTAAACAGAATGTTTACCTGTCGGACCCTGCGTGGATTCCGCTGCGCAATATTTTATACATCAACTTTTTAATTAATTCACAAAGTGACCGCGTCCACAGTAGGGTGTCCTTAGCCCCACTAAAACACATGTATAAGTAATATCCACTGCTAAGGTGGATCTTAGTTCACCTATTTATCACTTAGTACACTGCTCGCTGATATTTCATATGGTGCAACAACAGGTGTTGTGGACGATACATATATGCTCAAATAACAGGCTTGATTATTTGTTTTTTTTTAATAATTAATTTAGTCGTCTTAGCCAATCTATCCATGTCTATGGTTATAAAAGACGATGTGTGAATGTAAGTATTCACAAAACAGCTTGAGAGATACCGATGAAAGTTCAGGAAATCTTCAGATTGGCTTACCAATTGTTTAATTACTTTGCCAATCTAACCCAGCATTTGAGTGATGATAACAGATGTGATAAGGTGAGAACATTGATAAATCTAGTTAATGGAAAGGGCGTGATGTATTCTAACTGCTCCGTTCCTTTTAATAACCGGGTCCTACTTTACAACCGGTTTTGTTTGGTTTTTATATTACTGCGCAAGTTCGTAGTTGATATCAAGTTACAAAAAGTCTAGCGAGTGAAATAAGAAAGAAATGCGTGCGAAGTCCGGAGTTATCAATATTTTATATTCCAGTCGAGTCAAGGCTTTCGACCCTAAATCGTTTGAATTGACACTTCCTACAATATTCATCATCTAAGAGCCTTTTGTTTGTTTAGCATTACGACACAAAGCTGTCACAGACGGCATCTCTCATCCGCAGTACGGCCCACTTTAGATTCAAACCACTAGTATTCCAAAAATAAATAGTGTAACAATCATAACATCAGTTCTGGATCTATTTTTAACAATTCCGGCGTCTGTGTTAGAACGTATACGCGTCTGATTAATTCTTCGCACGACACGACAGGAATGTTTTCAAACGGCGGCCAATCGTCGAGGTCGTTAACCTATTTGCCTACTTATTGCATGAACCATAGACGGCCTAAACTTTTTTTATCATAGACCTTGAAAACAGATCTCAACAGCTGACATTTTGGCCATTATTTATTAACTGTCAGTTTGAGTTAAAAAAGAAATTTGGAATAATACTTCTTTTATGTATTCGACTTAAATTACTAAAAGTGGTCCTTGGTAAAAGCTCAGACGCGTCCAAAAATGTGTAGTTTTTGCTGTTTTCTTTATGTAATTGTTATTGTATTGTTTGTAGGAAAAAATCAGTAAATTTCCTAACATTAGATATTGACACAATAAGCTATAATATAATATAGTAATATAAATTCATAACATTAAATAAAACTGTACCTACACACATCGTAATGTTAAGCACGTCGTAAGAAGTTTGATTTCGCCTAAGGCGAATTTTCAAACGATGAAGGTAATAAACAAGTAAACAATATCAAATAAAATACTTTATCAATTATTTCTTTGATTAAAGCTACAAAGATAACATGTAGTTCTCTTAATTACTCAATTAAATGTCATTGTGTTAGAGTGTAAATACGGTTTTTTTTAAGCTATTCTGCACATCATAGGTGGTCTTGTCACTTTTACAAATTCACAATAAACCTCTATGATACAGGCAGTTCGATCAAGTTTCCTCTGCCACACACACAGCTCGTAAAAAAATTGCCTGCCGTTCATTCTCTGAATTCCCGCCGATTGACAACATGACAGTTGACATTCCACACGCAACGGCGAAAACGCGCGAAAACCGTAAAAGATATAGAAACAATAAATGGGTTCGGGAGAACGGCGATATGCAAAATTTTAACGAAAATAAAATACAGAAATATAGGGGAATAAATAAAATAATAAAAAAATAAATCCAGTCTTTTTGTTTTCCGCTCCTCGGATGGGTTGTGGATGTAAAAAAAGCGCCCGCTTCTAGACAGCCCGTCAGCCGCTGGTATCAAAAGGAAGTAAATGAAATTTATGTGAAGGAAATAATTTTTATTTTTAATATCGATCCTTTTGTTTTTTTTTTAATTGTTACGAAAACATCTATGTGAATCTTTCAAATCCATTACCGTTAAAAATAAGACACAGAAGAAAGATACTCCCGCTTTTCCAAAGAAAACTGTCAAAAACTACAAAAGTTGACGTCTACATAAACTTGGGCCCTAAAATCGCCAACGGAGAGTTTGACCCTAGTTTGGTTTCCGATTTAATAGTGTTGGTCCCAGATTTAGCTCGTCTACCCACCCACTTGTAATTTATCAATGTTGATCAAATTACAGATGAAGGTATAAATTTCTAATCGTATCGTATCTTAGACCAATATAATTATACCTGTAGATCCCAAGCTTAATGCAAGCAATAAATACGTCAGAATGGCTTTCATTAAGTGGCACGCATTTCAATTCGCGTGGAAATCCACACAAGATATCATATTGACAATGCATTTAACATTGGTAGAACCCGTAACAACAACATCTGTTGCATGAATGGGCCGGCTCGACCGGTGAAATACCACGACCTCACAGAAGACAGGCGTGAAGTAGAGTTTTCTGCGTTTCGTCTGTTGTATGAGGTGCTGGAGGCCTAATTCTAGTTTTCTCCCCCGCCCCACCCTTTTCTTATAAGTAAAGGATGGGAAGGAGAAGAAAACTTGACGGTGGAGAGGATGTATAGGAATTGGAAATAACCATTTTCTGTTTATCCCCTCCTCCGTCCATTAAAGGTGGCCAACGCATCTGCAAATTATTAGTCAGTTGCAGATGATGCAAAAAAATGATACTTTGATAGTAAAAAATAGTCACACGCCGTAACTCTACTTGAACTATTGAAAGTATCTTCAATAGTTTAACTTTAGGTCGAACTCAGCCTTAAGAACAAAGAACTTTATTTATATTTATACTTTGAGTTGATATAAAAAGAGCTTTCTGTTTCCCTTGTACTCAAATGCGTAATATCTAATAATTATATTTTGCCTATATTATTTCACCAACACATTTATTTCAGTCGCTGGAGGTAAACCGCTTTTGCTAGTTGCCACCTTCTGCCGGGCGCGCGCGATATTTCAAAGTGGGCAAAGTACATTCCCGCTATAGCTACGTAGCGCGGCGGCGGGACGGCGCGGGGCTTAAGGCCACAACACCACTAAAAGATGGAAACTATAAGAAACATTTTTTTAAATCGTATTTTATCTTAAAAGATAAAACTTAATTTTGTTCTGGCGTACGTAGATGTAGGCAGGGAACATTTGAATGTTAATAAAGGCTTCAATTGGTATGGTCATTGGCGATCTACTTTGATCGACTTTAAACTGATGAAGTGGCCACTAAATAATGAGTTTCGACCATTTGCGGTTCTTGATTACTTTTGAGCGACTGTCAAGAGTTGACATGATAATTTAAAATACAAATTCGTCTTGGTTTTTTCTTCGTTGACTCATTCATTATTATCCGACCCTGGTGATACCTAAGTGTATTTTTTTCGTTAAATTTATACCTCGTTGTGTGTTATAAAATAATGATATTATGACAAAGTTCGTATCTTAGGCGAGGGAATGGGGCGTTACTTTTCTCGAAGCGTTTCCTCGTATTTTCGAACAGTCATACCTCCGGTCTGGATAAAAAAATATCCTCGATAAACTTATCAAACATAACAAGTATCAGTTATCGAATTTCAAATTTATAGACATCTGAAATACGCTGTTTTCGTCATGTACTGACTGACTCACTTACATCATACGATTATCATCAAAATTCTAAGATACTGAGGTAAGAAGGCCTAGAAGGCTAAAATTTGCTATGTGAGCTTGGAATAGCGTTCTTGGCAGACTTATCAAATCTATCAGACTGAAACTGTCTGATAAAAAGAAAAATGAAAAAAAAATCAAGTAAAATTGGTTGCCAAGACTCGCAAGTTCATAATGCTTTATCTTTAAAAAGTTACGAGATGTCTAGACATAGCCGTACTAGGTACGGCCAAGCCCCAAGCTGAACTCAGTCTAGTGCCAAAAAGTTTGATTTGGTTTTTATCTTCCTGTAAAATGATTTCACATTTTACATAAGGAAAAGCTTAAACGAGGATCACGTAACGGCTAATCTGTACTTTGTAGCACAAAACGGAGCTTAGCTGTAGGTAGATACAGTAGTATTCTAATATAAAATTTATATCTTTAGCTGTAACACCAGCTTAATTCAGAGGAGCGCAACCAACCGTCGCGTAAGACAAGGACGGGGAGTAAGACGAAGGGATTGCTCCGAGCCTCGGGTCCCTCAAGTACCGAGTTTGCCCCGTCTCTCCCGAACGAACCCGCTCCAACATGGACGTGCACGCCCATAAAGTGTCGCATTTAAAATACACGCCAGAGAGATAAGGAATTTATATAAGAGACCGTCATTTTTCTAGTTTCCAGCCATGCTTGTCCATGGTTGTCTTACCAAAAAATCCGCCATTTTTTCTTCTATATATACCAATAAGGACTGTTGCAACATTTTGGTTTTTAGGCGAGTTATAAGCGATATAAATTCAAGCCAGAGGTGGAATAATTCTCCACCTCTAATGTGATACTTTATGGGAACTTCGTAACAATAGCAGCGAGAGGGGAGCGGCCCGCACATCAAGTACGAGAATTATTTCGTTTGGACGATGTGAGATAATAAATCGCGTCCTTTATAGACGTTTCGCCTAGAGAGGATATGCCAAGATAACAGTAACTTTCGTACGGCCCTATACGTATAGATACTCGTACGTAAACAGTTAAGTAGGTATATGCTTTTTGGCCGTCCGTCTTGGACTCGATCTCGTTTGTTTTAAAAAAGGTAATGTTCCAATGTTGATTTTGGAAATGGAACGTTTTTAATATAAAACCTTGGACGAAATTTTGCTGGAAGGTAAGAAAAAAAATCATTTGGCATATTTTTAAAAATAGAACGAGGAACGTCTTCATTATGGTCTCTAACATTATTACTTGGCAATTTTTGTATTATTTTTAATCTGTAACAAGGGAGTGAGAACATTATTTGTTGTACAAGAATTTTATTTTAAAAATATATATCAGGATTGATATATTAAGATCAAATACGGAGTGTATATCATAAAATTAATAAACTCTACGTGTATACATGTTTAACAATGTCGTTTGAGTGATAGTGAGTGAAGCAAAAAACGTTGTTGTACTTTGGAAAGAGCTATGGAGGCGTTTTGGTTATATTTATAGACGGACTCGTTGGATAGACGAACAGGTTTGATTTTAAATATTATTAATACCACATTTTATATTTTCTGAACGGTGATATTTTGAACAGCAGTTACATACGCGACAGTTCTACCGGAGTAGCATGACCTCACAGAAAACAGACGTGAAGGAGAGGTCATGTACCACATGTATACCAAGTTCCATAGGGCCTTCGTACACGTTTCGACGCGTTTTGAATAGGATCCCTAGCTAACGCAAGGCCGTCAACGTGAACAAACGTCAGCGCGCATATAAAATGTATGCCTTTGCCCTTAGTATCGACGTTTTACGACGTTAACGTTTTTGCACATTGTACAAGAACGTGACGTCATCAGACTCAAGTGTCATGTTTTTCTGCAAGTTACCGTGAGCTCGCAACTCACAAATCGAAAACAGTCACAAAAATCATATTGTCATCACCTTGTATTGCGACATTATTTTACGCCAATGAAAACGCACGGTTACGTTGGACTGTTATAATGCAAGTGATAGTTCCTATCATGTTACGCCTTTCATATGTATAATACAAAACGCATTGCGTATCAAGAATATCAATATTATTCCCATATAAATATAGTATATAGCATATAGTTGAATGGCCAGTATGTATTGAATATTGGACCTTATTAATATAGCAGTAAGGTCATCTTGTTAATGATAAAATTTTCTGTGGTCTACAGTTGAATAATTTACATATGCGTGTGCTATGAGCCGGGATGTATATTCACGCAATGGTATAGTACGTGTGAGTACGTGTAACTAGGAGTGACAGGTCTTGATATAATTTTGTAATGTTATATTTTTAAATATTTCGAAAACTTCGAAGGCTTTACAAGAGTCAGTCACAACTGTGACTTTAGTGACTTTAGTTCTATTAGGACCTAGACGCCTATTACAAAAGTGAAAATACGTGCCAAGTGACTCGTATTTGAGTCACACGACTCGCGCGCCTTTAACATATCTGTACGTATTTTATAAAATATCATTGAGCGAAGGTGATTTGGAGTAATTAATAAAATATTAATATTAAACACATGCGGATCCAGTAAAGATCTTGAATGAACGCTGATTTCTTTGAGTGATTTCAGTAAACTTTTTGCGTATTATTTCTCTATACGTCAAAAATCTCTACCTCTGTTCAGCGCCATCTATCGGAACCAATTCTGAACCTAAGCCGTGCCAAGACCCATTTAATTAGACAAAATATTTAATTTAAATTGGTTTAGCGGTTCAGAGGGAGTTTAATGACTTGCGTGCGACAGAAAAATTGTATAAAGTATCAATATGTTTAATTTCTTCTATAGTAAAACCGTCCGCGGTCCACTCCACATTATGAGATGGTCAACAAAGCGACCGGCGTGCATTATAAAAAATGCATACGATTACAACCTTATGGACCAGTCATAAAGCTTAAAATAGCGTGCTTTAAACAAGTATGACTTATACAAACTTTTTGGTTCAGTGTATGCTTTTCACATATCGGCCATCTCTTGCATTCACTCACACAATTGTCCGATACTATTGCTGTGTGCGTTATATATGAGTCGATTAAATGTTCCTGGTCGCCATATATTTTGCAGTGTACTGCTAAAGTGGACGATGATGTCAACCAAGTGTTCTATAGGTAGTCTATTTACATAATAAAGTTAGACGCATTCCTTTATAGGACGATACTGGCACACCTTTCGGGTCTACAAACATATCTATACATCTAGTCGGCATGAGTTTATCTACCACTCACATAAAAAAAACCTAAAGACGGTGGCAAACGAGCAAGTGGTTGGCCCTGGATTGACCTCTCACCACAGGCATTTGCAACAAGCTAATGAGTTATAATAGCGTTGCGTACCATTATTGGAAAGAGAAGGTAATAGAAAAGGTATATTTTCTTTTTCTATCCATCCCCTCCCCCGTAAAATCCTCTTCCTCTTCATATGTCATTAATAATAATAATACATATACGAGTATGTTGCAGGCTCTTCCACTGATGTTGCCCGCTTTGCCATTGTTTACTGTTACTATGACATTCTTTCGACATGACCTAGAAGGAAAAGAGATATATAATCGTACCCTCTTACTCTTATGGGAATGTAGAAAAACCAATATCTTGAAACTCTATGTGGGTAGGTAGGTAGATGGACGTAGAAGAAGCGAGAGAAGTGTGTCAGGTTCGCGGCAAATGGAATCCATGATCTGTGACTGGTATTTGCTTTCCTTTCCCTTTTTTTCTTTCAAGAATAAAAAAATAGTAAATCGGAGTATGGTATCAAATCCAGACTTAAATTTAAAGACCTATTGGTCTAAGAGCCGCTACACGGCTGTGGTTAGTCTAATTGGTGTATAGCCCTCGACGGACGGATGCCTCAGGCGCTATGAAACCCGGCGGATTACTACAGAAAACACGTAAATGTAGCGTCGTTTAACCCTCTTACTAAATCCTTTTAATTTACATGAATACAATCTTTGTTAATTTTGTAATAGAAATAAGATTAAACGTTGGTAATATTATATACTACCAAATTAAATATCTTTGGACGTCCCCTACCAACGCTGCTAACTTTTGCAACAAGAATTGGTAAGAAATAAAAAGGCGGCAAACGTAAAAGCGGTTAGCCCGATATTGAGTGACCGCTACCCAACAACAGCTTTGCAACAAGCTAATGAGTTGCAGATACGTCGTCCTTTCCCCGTCAAATCCTCTTCTCCTTCCCCACTTATTAGAAAAGCATAATAAGCGTAAGCGAATAAAAATTAGGCCTCCGACACCTCACTTTATGCCTGTCTTTTGTGAGGTCGTGGTATTTCACTGAATGAAATATAGCTTATAGCTTAGGTTCGTTAGCTTGGATATAATAGTTATTTATAAAAAATTAAGATCTTAAGATGCATATAAAATGAACAATAGATTTGTTGCGTTTGAATCAACTTACCTGAAATGGTTAATGATTCGTTCCCAATTTTCTGACAGTTTAGGATACACTTAAGTTCACAATCGCTCGGTATAACAGATATAAAATGAAAGTTGTAACGAACTTTGCCAATAGATTCTTATACTTTAGTATCGAATGATGAGTCCGTACCGTGAATGCTTCCTCACCGAAGCTAGCGGATTAAAAAGCGATTACAGAGATTTTTTGTAAGTTATTTTTGTACATTTTGAGGCGTCGTTAATTTCGACGGATTGCATAATAACAGGTTCGCTCCCGCGCCGACCTCACTTAATATACCCAATGGTCAGTTTCTGAGGAATCCTTTGATTATAGCATTTTTCATATTTTTTTAAATATTAAACCTACCTATTCTTTCGTCTTAACTTATGAACGCGATAAAGGGGGACAATTAAATTTTATATCGCACTAGCTGCAAACAGCTTCACCAGATTGTTTATTTTTTCTCCTAATTATACAATCATCGATAACATATTATGTATCCTTTGACACCCCTCCAACAATCCACCTGCAACCATCATAGTGACACATGGGAAAATTGAAGCTGCAACCACCCACAATTACCATTGCTCTGTGATGTGTAGTTTTGGCTAAAAATTAGAATATAGGGACGCTATTAAGTCCTAAGACTCCGCTGTCCGTCCGTCATAGAAATCAGGCGTGACGAAGACAATTTTTTTATAGAAGAATGTGGCAAACGAGTAAGCGGTTCAAGTAACTAACCGCTACCCATACGCATCTGCAGCAAGCTAATGAGTTGCAGATGAGTTGCCTACCTTTAATGAACAGAGGAAGGGATACGCTGGAAAACGAGGAAACGAAACGAGGTCGTGGTATTTCACCGGTCAAGCCGGTTCGTTTGTGCGACAGATGTTGCGAGCTCTACCACTGCTAATAAAGTTCTAAATTAAACCACTATTCCTCTAGTAAGTGAGTTTTTACTTGTCGTCTCTTCTCCCCATCCCTTACTGCGATTATTTTTATAGTATCTCTCTTCCTCTTAAAAAGGCAGCGCATCCGTAACTCTTCTGATTGTTGCAGAAGTTGGTGGGCAGTGGAGGTCACTCAAGATCAGGGGAACAGCTTGATAGTTTACTTTTTCTCTCGTTATTTTTTGTTAAATGACAATTTCCGTTGGGAAGCGGCCAAGAGTGGGGATGGGCTCAATGTTTGCGTTGTGCGACTCAACTTTTTAAGCTTCTTATTTCTTTTTTATATTTTTTATGAATATTTTAATGAAATTATTTAGTCCTGTTTAAATATTAATATAATATGTCTACGTGCGTGTGTCTGTGTGCACAGGAAGTCGCACGCACCTGCTTCCGTTCGCGTACTCGCTTCCGCCAGTTAATTGTAGCGCTATGTGCTCAGTGATAAGCGTTAAAGGGTCAAACAAACTACTTATTAGAATAGAAAAATGATTTTTAATTTAGTGTCTTTATTCATGAATACATTTTTATAAATGATAGTCGTCCAAAAAAATTATTAAGATTTATTTTAATTAAGAAACAAAAAATTGGTGATATGATGAAGAAAGAAAGAGAAATTTATGTTGCTGATAAGTCACAGATATAACCCAAATTATAATTCGCCAAATTAATTACAATTAAAATACAATTCATGGGTAATACCAGCAATGTGAATTAGAATACCAACAATTGAATGAACAAGACCGACCTTAATCTTTGTAACCGCTACCCGCTCGCTACTGTCATCACATCCTAACGTAGTGACAGCGCGTCTCCTTGTATTGTTAGACGCGCTGATAACTGCCGCGAAATGTTCCGAACATGCTAATTGTTTTAACGTACCTTTATAATTGTCTGTTTTGGCAATGTGTTCAATTTAACAACTCTACGTTTACCACCTGACGTTTTTTGTTATTTTATTAAGTGACGAAACGTTCACCTGATGGGTAACGGTGGTGACAATTTGCTGTTTTATTTAAGTCTCTTTAGATTTCAGAGGGTATAAATTGTCTTAGAAATTTGGTCCGCATTGTTATATTATCAAAACTTTTGGGCTCACAACCGGCCGACAACGTAAAAACGTTGTAGAAATACTGACGAGGTGTTTGCTCACATCCCTAACTTGTACAATAACAATTTTCAAAATGTACTTTTTAATTTGTTTAAGTTTTACAAGCCGTATAAGATATTTAAAAACCAGTAATATGTCCACGGCAAGGCATGGCTCGAGTCACAGAAAACAAAGCCGATTCATCGATTATTTAGCCTCAAGTAAGAAATAAAGAACAAACGTCTGGGACTGTCAACAGAAGGCATGCATGGTTTTTCATGATCAAAACGCCAGACCACACGCATCTTTAGCCACTCAGCTGTTGGTATTTTTCTGTCTCTTCTGATTCTTCAGGTAGTGTTAGGCTAACATCAAGAGAGGACTGTTAAAACTCCTGGTTAGAGGTCCCAAAGTTTCTATAGCAATGGGATTGTCAAAGTGGCGTAATCGCATATAAATTCATTCATTCATTCAGATGAATGATGGGAAGAACACGCGTCTGTAGAGAGCCTGGGCCTCTGGTCAAGTAAAGTTCTCCATGTAGGTCTTTGGGCTTTTTGTCTCCAGCCCTTGCCGCCGATATTTTTTAGATCTCGTTCGACGTCAACCAGTTTCTTCGATCTACGACTTAGTCTGGCTGCCAGTTACTTGTAATACTATTAATAAATATTCACTAATATTATATAATATGTATATGTTTATAATATGTAGTATTTGTATACGAAATACGGAAAATCTTTTGTCCCCGACCTATTGGTATATTATCTTTTTGTCATGCGTATTAAGTTTTTATAATAAAAAAATAGATCCAAATTGCTAATAGATAGAGGAAGTTGCCTGCTGCCATCTAGTGTCGAGTAGTAAGTTGAGTTTCAAAGTGAATACGTAAACATTTATTTGTCCGCCATTTACTAGATGGCAGTAAAGAAATGTTAAAAATATAGCAATTGATTAATACTTCAAATTATTGATTTTTTTATATAACAGTTACTGTCGTAGTTCGAGAACAGCAGCGAATGGCAATTTATAAAGTCAAAGAAGAAACAATAATTTGCGGGTTTCGTATTTTATCGTTTTCGATATCTCAATGTGTTAAAATAACAAGGTTCTATGATATCTATACAAAGATACTCGAACTTTTTCTTGCATTAACGGGATTGAAAGTAAATTAGCGTACATACCATTTTTATGTAAAAAGTCAGAGAAAATAATAATTTGAGAATTTCATATTATTTCAAGCGCCATCTGTACGTGGTTTTATTCGCCACCAATGATGAATGAATAAGTAATAGGTAGTTTCGCTGCTGCGCCAGCCAGTTAATAAAATAAAATAAGCCTTTATTCCTGTTTTGAGTTACAAATAAGTGCCTTGAGATATAGATTTATGAGAACTTTCATCCTAATCCTAAATGAAGTTATACAATACTACTACAATTTAAAAATTTCTAAGGTTTCATGTTTTAATAACAATTTTTTAAAAATATATATCTATCGTCGTCAAGCGGCATCTCCCTGGCCAAAAAGTTTGTCTATCGGCAAAGGCCTCCTCTAAAAAAATTGTCTCCTTTCTATTTTTCGCGATGCGGATCTATTCCGGACCCGCTACTCTTAAAAATCATCATCCCATAGTTTAAATTGTCTTCCCCTACTTCTATTGCTCTCTCTTGGATACGATTCTGTGATTAGTTTTGTTCATTTTTCCTTTCTCTCTCTTAGCATATGTCCTGTCCATCGCCACTTTAATGTTCTAATAGTTTTGCAAGTATTTTTCTAACATTATTCAGAACAAGTACTAAAAAGAAGGAGAGAAGAGATGGAGAAAGGAAAGGGAAAGAAGAAGAGATAGAATAATTTATTCTTGAGATAGATAAAATTTGTTAATTCCGTAATATTTTCAAAAAAAAATCTCATATTGCCTTATAACCTTAGCTATCCATATGACACAATTTCACTTCACTATATCTCACGATTTCCAAAAAATTACATTTCCGATGAAAGTATAAAAAGTGTAATTTCCAACAATCATATCTTGCAATGATACAAGGTATTACGATGAAAATTTCGACGATTTATTAATTTGCAAAATACAGCGGTATATTTTTATAGACTATCTGATCTACCACTATCTTTTCGATATCGTCATGGCCGTTAGGAGATTCCAGGGTATGGTACCAGCGCATAAGAAGGTTTCTATTAAGTATTGAACTTTGCCTATTGAAGGAAAGGATAGTACGAAAACAACATCATTTCATATATGAAGATATTATATTTTCAAAGAACATGTATTTTTATTATCAGCATAATTTCGGTCAATACAACGTGTTAAACAATAAGACCAACAGTATATACCGTTGATTATATAACAAGTAACTAATATTGATTCACATTATACCATAATAATTATTGTGACGTCATACAATTAGCTAAAGTCAATACAAAATGTCGGCTGCAACGCTTAGTCGACCATAGACAATAAAAAATAAATCGAAAATATAGAGGACTTTCGAAGAAGGTGATACAAAACTTTTAAAATGTGACATCTTCAACAAAACATTGCAGCGCTCTCTACATATCCCACCTACCATACAAATACATTCTACTTGCGTCATGTGTATAAAAAGCCATATTTTTCAACACTAACATTAACCCAGACAGTTGTTACAAGGAAATAAGTTTATTTAGAGGATGTATGAATGAAAGTTAAAAAGGACAATGGTCATTTTGGACCCAAAACAGATTAAAATACATTTATTTGACACTGTCAACTTTATTTTTTTAATCTACTAACGTTTATTTCAAATGATAATTTGGCGGGAGACTATACTATTTTATTTAATTAAAATCGGCCATTGTCCTCGTTCAGAAAGGGAATTTACAGAAAATAGTTAAAATTTCGATGTTATATTTCAATTTAGAGATGATCCAATTTATAAAATCAATTCTATTTAAAAGATAAAACTAATAATGTAACAATAATAAAATCTGATATAACGTAACTCAATGTATATTTTTTTAATAAATAGGATGTAGTGACTATTTTCAACTTTGGTTTTTAAAAATTGAATATCGCTTTAGTCTGTAATGTTTATCACATATGAAATTCTGTTGTAAAGATCTTACAAAAAGCTCGCGATTCATACCCACGGAACATTTGATTAAATGTGGGTATTTATAAAAATAGCTGTCACCAAATAAGTTTGTCCCTTCGTCACTTTAACGCTAGATGTCGAACTGAGTGGACGTTTATTCGATGCGCGTAAAGCTGCAAAGACTAGACGAAAATAAATAATAACTTTACTTAGTATTTAAGGCAGTGCTTTATAGACTTTATTTAAGCATCACTTATCGACTGGTCTTAACACCAGTAAGTCTTCTGCTCTGATAGCTAATTTAAATACAGAACAGAATGATATGATGTCTGTACGCATTATAGACATTAGGCAGTGCATGATATGTATATAAATAACAAAACACTTATATAATTCGTGAATAACCTATAATTGATTTTATGCGATTAAATTATTTGTGATTTTGTGTCCTATATTTAATACATAGGTTTATGCAATGAAATAAGTAAATAAATATTAAAGCTAAATAATTTTGCATAGTCAAAATACTTTGACAGATTAGAAAGTTCTTGCTAAAAGTTTATTTTCTATATTAGAAATGTCCACTATTTCCAAATAAATTTTCGACAGTTCAAAATAGACATCAATTGAGAAAATTCCTATAATTTAATACGAATATTATTGCTTATATTAGGTATACAGGTTTAACATCAATGTTGCTATTATACTTTAGTACTCAGAACATCGCTATAGATAAAATAATTAAGTTTTTAATACCATCAATTGTTTCATAAATTGTGTTTATAACTAAATTAGTACACAACGATATATTTTTGTCTTATGAAATGTTAGGCAATGGTATCAAAAGTTTCTTCTAAGGCGAGTTTCAGAAAAAGTTATTGTTTAAGTGAGTTACAAATAAAAATTTCACAATGTTTTTAAAAATATAAACTACTGTAAATAAATACAATGATAACTTTATCCAAATTACTATGAAAGTCGTTTGATTGACAACATTTTAAAAAATGTCTCAGATTTTTTTGGTACTTCGACGTTAGTTCATTCAGTAATTAAGATTTATTAATGCCCTTTACCTTAGTTTGGAACGTTTTATTATAAAAAAATTAAAAGTTAAAAAAACAAATATTACATAAAATAAAACAAAAAGTTTCAACTAAAAAGATTTTTATTTACAAAAAAAACAGAAAACTTCTTTGGTATAAATTTGACAGTTCTAAACACGTTCGGATATATTAAGCGAACATTTTGACACCGAGTTTCGATTGTACTTTATGCTGGTGAAAAGCAGATGATGATTGGTAAGGTAGCGGGTGATGGTGACAAATGCGGTGATGGGGCTAAGGCCACAACATAATTACGTTAAGACTTAGCTTTCTGTTGTCATAGCACTGTCGCTGGGATGTCCTCCTCCTGTAATTAGTAGTATAAAACTGCTAAATATGATGTTTATTCCATCAACACTTCCTGGCATTTAGTCTTTGATCGCCATTATTCAACCCAAATTGTATTTTGTGTATTTCGAATGTAGGTCTTAGAATTAATTATATTTCAGCAATGTGTGTCCAGATCGTTTAGTAAATAGTGGTTATGTACAGACATTTATTTCTCTCTCAATAGTTAGACTTCTTTTGGTTGGATAACTATTTCGAGTTTAATAAACAGTAGATAATCTGTGAAAATTAATAAATGTGATTGTTCTACCACTATTTCGTCTTTACGTCATTAGTCTGTGACAGCCGGCCTCATCCTTCCGACCTAATGTCTAATCTTATAGAATAACCAAGCATAACTCATATAATTTAAAGTTACTTTTTCGTTTTTCTAAGATACTGAACACAAGACCTTAAATATGACTCCTCAAGTACTCAAGAATTGTTAGAAGGTATTCAATACAATGTGCCTTTTGACAGCTTTTACGAACTCTTGATACCTTTTATCTACTCTTTGTAGTCGATATCAAAGATGATGTACCTTAGTATAGAAACTTCTAAAAAAAAATGATTATAGCGTAGCGTACACACAAATTATCTAATTGAACACTAAATATTTGTTATCTTCACATTTACTGAACACATTTTGCATCTAATTTAATGTAAATAAGTGCCATTCGTTTATTAGTGTCCTAAAATAATTAAACAAAACAAGGTATTTTTTTTTAATATTTGATGTGTATATATTTATATGTATTTTTTGTAATGTTGATCGGAAACACAAATATTATTATTGATATAAAAATCCGTAAAAGCACAAAAATATTTTTTTTTATCACGGAATTCCCTAATATTGTTCTGAAAGAAAAACCTTTTTAGTATATTGTTGTAGACAGAAAACCCAAATTGTGTTTTAAGCCGAATTGTAATTGAATAAATAAATAAATTTGCGCTCACGCCCGTAACCCAGAGGGGTAGGCAGAGATCATGGATTTCCATTTGGCGCGATCCTGACACACCTCTCTCGCTTCTTCCACATTTCATACATCTACGCATGCATGCTCGTCGGTTATGGGTGCTCCTTACATCGCCATTTTTAGTAAGTCATTAATCTGATCGATATAAGTTCTCCTAGGGCGTCCCCTACCAACACTGCCACTCACTTTTGCAACATAAATTTGTTTTGTTATTGATTTGAATTGTAATTGATAGTACAATTTTATATCTACATATAATTGATTTAAAGAAAAAAATGTATACATCGCCACGTATATATTTCCGTAAAATATCTGGTTTTATTTTACAGGTCAGTATTGTAATCCATTAAATAAAGAAAACTATGAAACTTTTAAAAAAATAGTTTGACACACGTGATCACGTAATAATATCAAAAAGTTGAACACATTATTCGTAGATACTTAGGCCCTTACTAATTAGGATGCAATATTAAAGTTAAATCTTAAAATTAGCGTTACGTCACTATATATAAAGTCAATTTAATCATTTATTGCTACCGCACTGGAGAATAATATTTTTTATTCTTTATCCAGCATACTCATTCAAATTCCCCCAAATAGTCGTGTACCATTTCTTTAGAGTAAGAAGACATTCATTCGAATGTTTTTGATGCAAGTTTCAATTTTATTCTTGTTCTTGTTACACACCATATTAAAGCGAAAAGCTTTACTTTTCCTAATCTATCTTTATTTCAACCACAAGAAGATGAAAATTTAAGGTTAAATGAAAAAAAACACATTCTAAGCGAAAAACTGACATTACTAACCCTAGAATGAATTTAATTATGGGAACATTTATAAAACTAGAAACAGATTTAAATGTTGCTTCGACATATTCAGATCAATTGTAAAACAAAATGAAATCCGAAAGCTAAAAAAAATACACAAAAAGATTAATATTTATTTTTAAATGGCAGCACTCGAACATGCGTACAATTAACGAAGACATAAACAGAATCCTATTGAAAACGATTTTAGCCAGCAGGAAAGAAAAATACTAAATGAAAGCAAAACAAAAAAGTAGGATTAAACGAACATAAAAAATATTTTAGAAGGGTTTAAAAAAGGCAGTTCTTGGTTTAAAATCAGCTGACATGACAGTTCAAATGACAGCTATCCCATTTCGTTCTAAAATAGGGCAACACAAAAAAAAATCACCCGCATTCTCAATAGATCCTCCTTTTACGATACCCAGACGATGGCATTGTCCTCGCAGACGGCTATGAGACCGTCAGCTAGAGTGAGGTCTACCGGCAAAGAGACATCCTGTGATGCTTCTTCTAACGGCATCTCCCGTTGAGAATCAACTATCCATTCATTCTGAAAAGAATAAGTTAATTAATTAAATCGATTTGATATTTTTAATTCACACGATCTTCGCGTTTATATGTACATTCATAAATCTACGCGTGCTCGTCGGTTATGGGTACTATTAATATCCGCTTTGTTTAATATGTCACTTATCCGACCGATATATACCGATTATAATCTTAATTATTATACAGATTATAATGGTAATATACAAAACCACTGACATTTGCAACATAAAATTAATATGTCACACTGTCTTAAATCTCCCTTTCAACAAGCCCGAATCACCGAAACACACCATCCTTAATTTCAGTTACAACTTACTCTTTTAAGCCAGACTTTTCCGTTACGGCATACTAATAAGTATATCAATGTGTTTTAAAGTTTTGTTTTTTAACGTGAGTAATGGATCATATCATTCAGAAAGAAATAATTCGATTCAGATTTCTCAAGGACCACTTTTAACATGCTTGTCCTGTCAAACCTAGTCTTTACTTCCAACATTACAGCACTTTATTAAATGTTTATTTATAAGAGTATGAGTACCAAAGAAAAATAGTTATCAATTATCTGCTATTGAGTATTTGTTATATTACCTCATTCTTAAGTCTGTGCAGCAATCTGTCTCGCTCGCTCTTCAGCGCGTCGCAAGCTTTTGTCTCGCTCTCATCCAGGACACCCTTCATCTCAAGCTCCGCTATCTTGGAATCCTTACCACTGATTGCCTCTTCCAATATGTCCTGACTGAAAATATACAACATGTTTCATCAATAAAAATCAATTAAAGAGATTTTTTTGTCTTGTCAGTAGATCGATCACCATTCCACACTGCATTGGATACAGACAAACGCGGGGAGGGGACTATGTTTTGTTATATGATACGTGTCGAATAGGTAGATAGAAATTTGTTGTCGAAAAGTCGTAATACCGTGGGTTTCCACTGGCGTAAAATCGTATCGCGATACTAGCTTTATCTCTATCTTTCTCCCTTTTTCGCGATTTTATTTGTTAGACACAATAATAATGGTTCAATAGGAACGAGGAAAATTACTTACACTACATGCGACGAATGTCGTAGCAACTCTTGCTTCTTACTCTGGCAACACTGAAGCTGATCTTCCAGCAGCTTTAGCCGCTTTAGTACCAACGAGCACGTCTCGCAATTCAGCGCTGATGCGTTCTGCAGCGACCTTATGCGTTGTTCCATTTTCCGCATCTACAATAACATTATGACTGTTACAAAATGACAGATATTTTTTATGAGGAAATAAATTTAAAGAAAATTGGAATAATAGAATTATAATTATTGGATTTATGAACAAAAGGAGTTGAATCTTCGTTCATTATGTACGGCAAAGGATTGAAATAAGTTGCCGGTGTCAGTGTTTCTGTAGATGTGGGCGAGAGAAAGATAACAGGCTAAAGCTAAACCAGCATCCCAAATTTCAACCATATATCTATTCAACAAAAAGTGGGATTGTAGTCAAGCGCTTGTTTATTTATTAAAAAAACCAGTAGAACCTTGAATAATTTTCACAAAGGAAATTCGACGCAACATCGACATTGCGCTCACCTTCAAATGTTATAAAAAGCAGAATTACAACAAATAGTGCGTACTGTTAGTCCGCTTGTTCTTACAACTTCGACTACTATGTTAACACGCTGTTTTATCTTGTCTTAAGGGAGCATTTTAATTTGTGTTTATAAGTAATTCAACTAACCTTTTGTAAGGTTTCAATTCTTCTCTGTTCTTCTTCGTTGAATACTTTCTCTCTCTCTGCTGCTATCATGATGGATTCCTTGAGTGCATCTTCTAATTCTAAAATCCTCGAGTCTTTGTAATCCGAAGAAACATTAATAGCTTTGTAATTAATCATTTGTTCTAGTTCACTAACTCTTTCGTCCTTACTTCGTACAACTGCTAAAAGTTGTTCAAATTCAGCTATGTTATTATTTTCTCTTAACGCGTCTTCTAAAATAGAAATACATCTCTGCTGTTCTATAATTTTTGAATTCTTTATTTCCATTTCTGTTGTTAGATCTGAAATTTTTCGTGTTAATTTGTGCACGTTTGGTGGTGCCCGTAGTTTTGTTTCTGTCCTATGTCTTACGTTTAAGTCGTTTGCACTTTGACTAAATTTACATTTGTCCAATCTATCCACTACCTTACCACTCTTCTGTAGTTCAAGGAAACTTCTGCTTTTCTTTATATTGCTGAGCTGTCCGTCCGATATTTTTAATACTTCAGACAGTATCAGTGATGATTGGTTCAGTTCTATTTCCAAATCGATAGTCTCCAATCTGCTATCTTTTAATTTAGATTTGAGACGGTCTCTTTCTTTTAATGCTTTAGTTAGATCACCGAAAGCTGCTAGCTCGTTAGTTTTCGCTCGCGACAGTTCCTAATTTAAGGGCGAATAGATGAAAGAAAAAAAGAAAACAAAAAGTAAATAAATAAAAAAAGAATTATTATTATTAAGTTCGATAACAAAGAAAAAATCAACAATATAAACTTAAAAAATGACTCGATAGAGGTCAACGTTGATTTTATTTTATTTATATAGTCAATTGATAATTCGCATAACAAGTTTGAAAGCTGATTAACATCGACTAATGGACAACTTACTTGCTCTACCTAGATACATGAGTACTTAACAGTTTTACAATATTGTTATATATTTTTTATTTATACTTAAAAAATAATTCCCGATGAACACGATTATTCAATTGTTTTTTTTAATAAACATCACTTAGAAATTATTGCTAAACTAACATTTATATTACTTGTGTGCAGTTTACAAACAATTTTACTGAAGTCACGAAACCTGTATATACGGTTTACGGTTTCACAACAAGAGATGAAAGTTTATTATTATCTGAACACTTTGTTATATTCAATATAAATATTGATAACATTATACTTAATAAGAATTGCGACTGTTAAGCTTAATTGTGATGCTATGAAAGACATGAAGAGATGGAGAAGTCGCTTATTGTACTGAATGCGACAGTCAAAGAAAACAAAAGTGTAAAAAGTAAATGAGAACATAACCGAACGACAGTCTTGGCGTGAAGGATTAACTTAGAAAAAGCTTTTGAGGAAGCCTGCGGGTCCGGCCTGTAGCGTGCAAAAGAAAAGTTAGTTGGTTAGTAATTAATAATAGGTTGATCAAAAATTAATAATAGTCGAGTTAGTAATGACCAATAGTTTGATCAAGAATTAATAATAGTCAAGTTGTAATTACTAATTGTTTGATCAATACTTAATACTCATTTGGTTAGGTAATGTTTTTAACAAATGAAAATTTTGCTAACAGAATGTTTCACAATTGTTGATTGTTATTCTACTAACCGATTGAGGCAATAATTAGTTATTGTTGCAACTGTATGACACAATTAAAATATGAGAATTAAGGAACCGATCACAGAAAACAATATAATTACAACATTAAATTGAATAATTTAAAAATATTAAAAGATTTAAACTAAATACTTGTTAGTTCCTTTAATCTGCGTTTTTATTAATATTTTGTACAAATTCCTTATTTAAGTATGTGAAACTTGTCATTAAACAATGATATTGAATGGTTAAAATTAGCGAAGATTGTTAGACAGAAATATGTAAAATTGAGTTTTTCTTTACGAAAATTGCAAAGATAAAATTTTAGTCATATTAGTTAGGGATGAATTAATTAATTTAACAATATATAGAGAACGTACCTCTTCTTTTTGTGCTTGTGCTTGTTGCTGACTTTTCAGTTTGGCTTGAAGGTTTCGGATCGATCTGAAATTTAAGATAATACTTATTCTATGTCCACTTCTTCGATCAGTTATTACAGTTATTACACTTTTTCTTCTTTCATTGGAAATGTCGAAATCGTTAAATAGAGTTAGGCGGAATTGCGTAACATGGATAGCTAATGTTAAAATGTAATGTAAAAAAGTTGTTTTTCGAAAATATTTTGGAATTTACGAATTTGAACGTAAACTCTTTTGTTTACAAAAATTACATCTTGCTGTAAAACAAGATTTAATTGAAAAATATTTCTTACTGCTGCAGATCCATTATTTGCTTTTCCTTCTGCGCCTGTTCTTCTTGCGACATCTGCACCAGCTGCAAGAGTCGCTCTGTTTCCGCGGTGAGCCGTTTAGATTCTTCTTCGCTCTGCTTTAGCTGTTGCTTGATCTGATCTGCTTCTTTCTGCGTGTCCGTCAACTTGCGATTCATTTCCGTCACCGCCGCTGCGCTACCGCCCGCCTTTAACAAATGTTTTGTGGTTTTAGAGTAGTAAAAAATACCACTTAATGTACCTATGAGATCAGCACGCCATCACACTCCTATCCATCTCCCCCTGGCGTCATTCATTCATGTGGCACGCTCTCTCCCTTCTTAATAAGTTCTCATTTAGGTATATTTAATTCAACAAATTATTCTGAAATACGGGGATCTTAAATCGTTATCAGTTAAATTTCTTTTGTAAATCTTATGTTATTATCACATATAATGTTATGTTATTGCTCACACAACAATTTTTTTGCAAGTTGTCAACTAATCGTGAAGACCTGTTATTGGCTGTCTGATGACTTGTTATTTAATACTTATTATGTAAAATTTGCTGTTGGTCTTCCCAAAATAAAGTACACATCAACGCACAGGATTTTTCGAATACCTTAAAGGTCTAAAGTAGGTGACGAAGGTTTGTATGGAGAAATAATTTTATTCCAATGTAAGATCACCTCAGGTCAGCTTGATCAATCATTTTAAATAGGGATGCGCTTACGCTGGGCTATCGTCGGTTAATTTATATATAAATCGGTTAAGTAAAGCTGGCATCTTCACAGTACTTACACTGCACCTAATATTAAGTGACCGCTACTTAAAGGCATTTGCAACAAGCAAACGTTGCAGATACGATGCCCACTTTAATGAACAGGGATGGGAATAGACATAAAAAAGGATATTTCTTTAACAATGTATGTAGCCGGAGTATTCATCTTCTCCATACTTGAGATCATGGCGGAGACAAAGAAAATAAATTGAATGTGTTGTTTCAAGTGGCGCTGAGGTGTAATATATTATTATATTATATCATATAAGGTTTCGTCTACATAACAAGTGATTCAGTACTTGAATTACCTTCCTCAAAGATGCTTCCATTTGGTCCATTTGTTCTTTTCTCTTCTTTAACTGTCGATCCAGTTCTATTAGGGATTTTTCCTTCTCATCGACATCTTTCCTCTTATTCTCTACAGATCTTCTTTGCTCGTCGAACTGTCTCTTCATGTCTTCCAACTTCTTCATTTCTTCTTGTAGTTGCTTTCTAGCTTGCGCTGAATCTTCCCCAGCTTTGGCGCTCTGAGCGCCAACCGTTTGTAATTTCTTGTTCGCTTCGCGTAGATCGAGCTGTTATCAAAATATCTTTGTTAAATTATATGCATAAATAGATATTTGTTATACAGGCGAATTCACTCGACATTACTATTTTATAGTTTACAGCATAGCACAGTTATTTTTATTTAAAGTAGCATATCAAATGCTTAAGGTAAATGCAATAAAACAGCAAATTGTGAATACATTGCTCCATGTCTCAAATATTTCATTATTTTCGTAGCAAATATGTTACGTTTTGTGAAAAGCTTGAGATATTTGCAAGTACCATTATATTATTAAAATATTCAAGCTCAAGATAAGCATAACTTTATACATGTAAATCTGCAAACTATATTTTGCGCAGCAAATTTAATGACAAAAATAATATTTTTTTATTTCAATATTTTTAATTTGCACGATGGACAGTATCGCATAAACACATTAAAACATAGCATGTACGGCTGAAAGAGACAAATACAAATTAATAAAAGTCGAAAGTCAAGCACCTTGCAATGCACCGAACATTTTACTCGACACCGATCGGGTTTGGATTCAGAGTGCACTGTAATGTGAAATGTCTGGTGCAAAAACGTCTTTTGCAATATCATATGATACTCGACGTCCATTACTTTTGCGATGGTGAAACTAATAAAACAAATACGAATATTTATAATGAGGGGTTGGAGGATGCCCAGCGGGCTGTGGGGGACATGCTACTATGCAACAACAATGTACATGACGACCGGCGATGATAAAAAAAAATACGAACATCGAAACCAAGATCTACTCGACACCGGTGCAATGACTGAAGCAGACAACGAACGCGACTGGGGTGCGGTTCAATCGAGTTTGTCTTTGCATAGATGTACCAATTAAATAAGTAAATTCATTAAATTTAGTTAAATAAACTCGATTCAACCACGCAATGCCGTCCCGACAGCCGCTCGTCGCCGGGCGATCCTCCAACTGACCTGGCTCTTTTCCAATTCTTGAACGAGCATCTCCAGCTGCGACTGGCAACGTTCCCTCTCCACAGCGAGTGAGCGCGCCTCCGCTTGCGCCGCTTCAAGCTGCTTCTGAACCTCGCGCACGTCGGACGGTCCCCGCGCCTGCAGCTGCTGGAGTTGTTGCTGTTGCGTCTGGAACTGTTTCTCCAGGGACTGAAGCCGCTGGTGGCATTCCGAGTACGCTTTCTCCGCTGCGATCGCTTTAGTCTTTTCCGCTTCCACGGCCGCTCGCCATTTCTCAATCTCGCCCACTTTTTGAGCCTCCCTCTCCGCTTTCTCAGCTCTCTGTTTGAATGTTTCTCTTTCTTTATTAACTGCCTGCATTTGCTGTTGGAGTTTCGCAATTTCTTTATCACGACTCTCGAGGACGGTTTTAGTGCCACGTTCCGAATCCTGGACGATCTTTCGCTGATCTTCTTTCAATCTACGAACTTCTTCGCGTTGCTTTTGCAGTTCCGCTTCGGATGCATTTAATTCTCGCTGGAAATTGACTAGCATATCCTGTGACTTCTCTAATTGTGCTACTAATTGGTCTCTCTCGATAGTCAATTGCTTCGTGTCAGCTTCTAGTTTGACAATTTGTTTTTCTATGGCATCTGCTTGCTTGTCCCTTTGCTCTAATATCGAGGCCATTTTTTCTCTGTCTCTAACAGATTGAGCTAGCTCTTGTTGCAGTTTCACTAAAGTCTCCTGCGTCCGGTGATCTAACGTCCTTTGCTGTTGTTCAACATTACGCCTCGTGTTTTGTATCTCTACCCTGAGTGCATCTCTCTCCTGTTCGATCTGTCGCATTTCGAGAATCGTACGTTCGAGCCGTTCATGCATGCGGCCTAACTCATTTGTCATCCTATCGTATTCGACTCGTGTGGTTTCATTCGTTTCTTGATATTTAGCAAGATGCATCTGAGACTTTTCGAGTTCCTTTGCTAAGCGGCCGGCTTCCATTTCGGTTGCATCTCTCGCTTGAATGGCTTTCTCTAGCTTATCTCTAAGGCGTTCAATTTCTAATCTATCTTCGGTCCTCGCTTTATCTCCTGCAACCGCTTGCAATTTCATCCGTTCGATTTGCTGTAATTCGCCCTTGAGTCTCTCATTATCTTTGTCCAATTGTTCGGAACGCAGTTTTAACTTTTCACATCGGTCCCTAAACTTCTCACACTCAATATGAGCACGTTCGAGATCTGTTCTTTGCTTTTCTAGCGCCGCACTAAGTTTTGAAACTTCACTCTTAGAGAGCTCCAATTGTATATTGGATTCGTGCAGTTTGGTTTCTGCTTGGTCCTTTTCGGCCTGAAGACGTTGTATCTCGGCTTGTGAAGATTCGTAGCGTTCGCGTTGCTTGTCCAGTTCAGTCTGCATTCTGTTTATTTCATTACTCCATTTATCCTGTTCGAATTGGTATTTACCTCGGAGGCCTTCCACGCGTTCGAGCTCCGAGCGCAGACGGGTCACCTCTTCCTCAGCTTTCCGTGCCCGCTCCAACTCTAGTGATGTCTTCTCAAGCCGCGTGCGTAGACGTTCCACCTCCATCTTAGTCCGTTCGTGCTCCTCCTTACTATCGTGATACTTTCCATAACGAGAAGCATATCTTTCAGCTTCTTCTCTGGCTCCAGTAGCGTCTTGTTTTACTTTATCTAACTCGGCCTGCACTCTCCTTAATTCAGCCGATACTTTGTCGTTCTTATCGTACATTTTTTCGAGCTCAATTTGTACCCTCGCCATTTCTTCTTGAGTTTTTTCATTCGATGCTTGTGCTTTACCGCATTGTGTCATTGCACGATCGTATTCAAATTGAAGTCTTTCGCTGTCTGCTACTAACTTTTCTTTTTCTGCTTGAAGTCTTCGTAGTTCAATTTGGCCTTTTTCATACCGTTCTCTCACCATTTCAATATCGACACTCATTCTATCCATGTCTTCCTTAGCCTTTTCTTCCAACTCCTTTGTCCTGCCAAGCTGTAAAGATGCTCTGTCATACATTTCCTGTAATCTAGACAACTCGTCTTGCAACTTTCGTTGCTCTTCGCGAGACTTTGTTGCTAAATGAACTTGTTTTTCCAGTTCAAGCTCGATACGATCTTTGTCAGCCTCTAAAATATCTATCTTATTCTGCAATCTGTAAATTTCGTTCTGAGATCTGTAAAAGAAGAAAAAAAATAGTTACCAAACTTTTTGCAACTACTAAACATCTTAAAACAGTTAAAGATAATTAAAAGTACCTGTCATATTTTTCTAGCATTTTTTCGTATTCCTTGTGCGCTGTCTCCTTTTCCTCTATAGTCTTTTGTGTGGAATACAATGCTTTATCAAGTTTTTCCTTCAATATTTCGAGTTCTGTAAGTGCGTCATCTCGTTCCATCTGAAAGAGAAAATAATTTTAGGTCAAAGACAATTTTTGATCATCCAAAATTATATCTTGAGTTAAGTTTAATAAATCATAACATATATTTTGAAACATTAATCCTTCGTAATATAAAAAGTAAAAGTTTATTTGAAAAAACTATTATTAGAGGCGATTAGAAACTCGAAGGTGAATTTGATTACTAAAATTACATCTTCGACATAAAAAAATAACATTACCGTCAACTTCTGGTGTTGCTGGTGTGCTTTCTCCCACCGTTCCCGCAACACGTCCAGCTCGGTGGCAGCACTGTCTCGGTCTCTTGCAGCCCTGTTGGCAGCGGCAGCAGCAGCCTCGGCCCGCTCTCGGCAGCTCGCAGCCTCTGCTAATGCTGTATCACGTTCCTTTTGTATGCGAGCAACTAACGCCTGGAAATAATATATTCACTGCTTCTAAGTTTATTCTTTGGATCTAAATGGGCACTATGCGAGCATCATTACACGGCTCATGGTTACTAAAAGGCCAATGGAGTGGGCAATTCTCGGAGTTTCTCTGAAAGATTGCATCAGATATGTTGTGGTCCGCAGTACAACCAAGGTAACCTTGTAATTTTAAGAATTGCAAACCTAAAGTGGCAATGGCCCTGACAACTGACGTCTGAAACGACGAAATGGGCTATTGCTTTTTGTAGGCAGCCTAATTGTTTCAAAATATAAGGCCTTAGGGAAGTTATCCAGCGTTAAAATAATAATTTTAGGCATTACTTCTCTTAAATAATAAAAAAGTAACGAATAAGTGCTTACAAATGTATCTCTCGTAGTACTGTAACGGCTGATCGGATAAAATCGAGGGCATTGATCTATTCTTATGCCTTTCAGCTCGGTATACAGGCAATCACTTCACATAGTTTCCGCCAAACGTATTCCTTTGAGCGAAACTATGCTTTGTGAACTTTAGCTGGATTTTTAGACCGTATTTTCTGATTATTTCCTGGCAATATCTTTGAAAAGTTGTATCTTTTCTAGTAGGTATCTTTTTAGCGAACAAAATAAAACTGTAGAACCATTTTCGTCTTTGAATACCACGGGAATATGTAGATAGACGCTATTCGCTGTTCGACATGCTTGTTGTGATAGGGTGGTAAATATCATAAAGCACAAATCTCGATTGAATGTTTTCAGAGATCAGGACAGGAAGTGATCAGGAAAACGACGAAAAAATTGTGATCAAAGTGTATTAAGAGAAACAACTTAGCTGAACAAAAAGGCTTTATATTTGAGTAACTCACGATTCCGCCTCTTTACTAAGACGTAATGAAACTGAGCCGTTTCAAACTTCATATACGTTAATTAAATATTAATAAACTTTAAGAATGTCTTTACTTTTCTAGTTTTCATATAAAATGCCAAGAATTACTTTTAATCAAAAGTATACATGCTTTCCTAGTTTTATTTACCTGCCCAGTCTCAAAAAGAATTATGAATCTAACCATTTTAGTATACGAGTATCTTCCGAGGAATTTCATTTATTTTCTTGTTTAGCCAAAATTTCTTTTCTGTTTCATATTTGCATGTTATTGTATTATGGTGGCATTGTGCTAAACAAGTTATAAACATTTTTATTCGTCTGTAAAAAGAAAGTAATTTGAGTGGCCGTCTTATTTTTTTTCGAACTTGATTTAATGGTTTTGATTAACGTTCGAAGGATATTTTTCGACAAGTTTGTTGGCAGCACTTGGTATGACATAACATAAGGGAAAATTAACGAGAACGCTTGGAGAGCATTCGCCTGTATTTGGTACATTAAAGCGAGGCGACGACTCGTCTAGACTTTGATTTCAAGTTATTTGGGAAGACATAATAACTTGCGCATAAAGTTCGTTTATATTTATGATTCATTCCGTCATGTTTTTTGTAATCATTCCATTTTTCACTTTTTATGTGGGGTCGGTACAGTACGACCGTAGTCCAAACTGTTTTGGGTACAGTTGCTTGTACGATCGGCCACTTTTCTGACGCCAACCATACTCGGGAAGGTTTATGAACATAATTAATGTAATAATAAGAATATAATGCAATATTAGTAGATTGTTGAAATATTTATTTTAACCATCCCTAACCGAGCTCAAACTTCTATTTCTAATCTTATCATTAAGAATCACGCCTAGCATACCTTAACACAACTAATATGGCACTGTGTATTGCCACACACTCTGGTTTATCCCTACTGCGGTTAGTTATTTTACAAATATTTGTCCTCACCTGCGCCTTCTCATGCTTGTCGTGGAACCTGTCGGCGTCCAGTTGAGCGGTGTCCCTCTCCTTCTGCAGACGCGCTGCTTGCCCCAGCGCCTTGTCTAACTGCGACTGTATCGACTCGAAATCGTACGCTTGCTTTTCGCGGTCTACTTGCAACTGTAAACGTGGATTCATGTTTAAAGGCCAGTGAGCATTTGCAATACGTCTGGTGTTGGGGCGGTAATCAGAGTGATTAGGCGTACCCCTTATTCTATTAAAAAAGATGTTAGCTAGAAAAGATGTTGATAAGTAAATCCACCATATTAGAGATTTCATTTTTTTTTATTTTCATTGTTCCTCAAAAGTTAATAAAAGACTAATACTGCGTTATTGCACCGTTAGATAATATTGCAACGTAACCAAACTACGTGAACCATTATATACAATCCACCTGGCCTTTTGTTTGTACGTAGTAATTATATACATAAATATGGTTTTAAATATTTTTTTAATTAGTATACAATAACCCTTACGATCAAAAGCAATATTTTGAATACCTTCCCCTTCCCCCACTCTCAGAACGCGTCACATAGTGTTCCATACTTCATCCATACGTTCCCTAGGTAGTTTGTACAGCGAGCGAATATATGTTCATTAGTCTCACTAGATTATTTCACGATTGAAACTATTATATACACTGTACAAGCACGCGATTGTGACGTAATTGAACTGGGGTCTCGTGGTATTGTCCACGAGTTGTACATATATAGATAATAACCTACCTTACGCACTTCAACTGATGCCTTGTCTAACTTCTCTTGCAGCTTGTCTATTTCAGAATGAGCGGAATCCAATGACGCTTGCAGCTTGTCTTGCTGGAGTTGAGCCTTGCCAAGAGTAGCTTGAGTTCTTTCCAGTTCCTCTCGTGCTTTCTCAAGTTCGGCTATAGCCTTGTCCCTTTCTGAATGTAGGCGGCTTATTGAGGATTGTACCCTAGACAATGATAATAAAATCTCATATAATTAGTTTCATTATTGTTATATTTTGTCGTTAAATAGTCTGAAAATCCCTTACTCAAATGTCATCAAAGGAAAAGTTAGAGGTTAGTACCAGAATAATGCCAACTTTATCTCATACGAATGCCTAACCACACCGACTGTTAGGAAAGACACTTTAAAGTTAATATTCACATATTTCGTGTGCAACTTACCGATCGTACTCTTCTTTCAGACTGTCTTGTTCAGTTTGTGCATTTTCCAGTTTAGCTTTGAGACGATAGACTTCACCCTGAGATTTCTCAAGTTTATCCTGCAACGCGCTGGCTTCCGATCTGGCTCTCTCTGCATCCGCCTGCGTCACTCTTAACTCCGCTTGAGTCCGTCTTAATTCCGCAGCAGACTTATCGGCTTTTTCCTGCACCCTGTCCAACTCTTGAGATGTAGTCAGAGTGCTTCTGCCGAACGTAGTTTGAGATCTTTCTAATTCATGCTTAAGCCTTTCATTTTCTAATTCAAGTCTAGCGAGACGTTGCTTCGCCGCTTCCCAGTCAGCGCCCGATCTGCCCACTTCGCTCGCAGCTTTATCGAGTTCAGCTTTTGATTTACCTAACTCAGATTGCGAGCTTTCTAGTTTTGCTTCGAGACGATCTTTCTCTGCTTGAGCTCTTTCTAGTCTCGCTCCAAGTTTCTCGACTTCACTTTCTAACGCATGCAGCTTCATTTTGTATTCTGCGATTTCTCTTTCATGTAGCTCTCTTTCTTCGTTCTTCTCGTGTTCAGCTCTATCTCTTTGTTCTCTTAATTGTTGGATTTGCTTCTCCTTATCTCCAATAACTTCTTCTAGGGATGACAATGCCCCTTCAGACGAGCAATGGTGCGCTTGCATCGCATTCAGTCTGGCTCTGGCCATATCCACTTGATTATCTTTTTCTTTGAGGAGGTCTTCTAAGTTCTCAATCTAAAAATCAATATATCTTTTAGAAATACCATCAGAAAATGCTAAACTAAAATCAAATAAAAAAAATGTAATAAAATAATACGCAAAACCAAAAAGCTTAAAAATAAAAATAACATACCTTGAAACAAATATAATATCTAGCATTGAAAATTTAACACAAACAAAAACACAATGTGGTAAAACAAGCACTCGGGAATATACGGGTAGTACAAAACAAATATAAAACATAAACAACACAGGTAAATTATAAAATACAAAAATAACTCTTAAAATGTACACATATAAATACCATAAACTTTTAAATATTCATTCCAGTAACATTACTGATAATGGTTGTACGCTCAACTAACAGTTCTATTGGGACAATCGCTAAGAAAATGATTAAAAAAGAAAGGGCGATAATTTTTTCTTAGAGATTATACGTAGGTAATATTTATACGTATTTGTTACGAAAATGTCTGTATGCAAAGCATGTGTGTTTTGACATTGAAGCACATAACTATCACGTTGATACATGTTCGGTTAATCCTCTTAGCTCCTTTCACACCTTTGTATAAAACTGTGACTATAAAAAGATTACTGAAAGATTAAGGTTAATATTTATCATTCCATCTTGCTTGCTTGCCTTATTCCAACATTAGAAATCACTCATGATAACGTTCTACAAATTTACCGAAATATATAAATCGATATTTCATTAAGGATAGAGATATTAAGATGACTGAGCAAGGAACTTTAGTAGATAAGAATAAAGTATAGCTCCGGGGCTCGTAAAATAAACAAGCTCTCATGTCTTATACCCAGTGGGTACACAGAGATACTGAACATTGCTCCGAACTTATGAGCTCTTAAAAGAAATAGCGTATCATCATACTTGGGAAAAAATGTAAAAAACATGTGTAGTATTATAATAATATATCACATAAAAAAGGTCATAACAAGAAAAATGAACTTTAAATACACCCTTAGAACTTTAAATTACTCAAAAGTCTTAGCAATCACACAGTTATAACCTTTAGATCGGTTTTAAATGGTGATCAGATAACCTAATCCTCGTTTTGTTATAAAGTCCAACTAAAAGCTGTCAAAAGAGACATTTATCGTACAATTAACTCTTGTACAATTTAATCATGGCATCGCCTGGGTGAATTTAATATTGCAAGATAATAATTTAAAAATTAAAGTCCAAAAGATAGGATAGATTAACTATTTAATAATAAACGAGATCGAATATACAAACACATTAGCTAATGGAATTGAAAAAAAACGTCCTGATTGCAGATAGTTGAAGTATATTAGTTGAAATAAAAATGTTGTAAATTCTGGCGTCCGGAAAACGTCCGTCCGTCCGTTGGTCACGGCATCACGCGTGAACGAAAGGCTGGTCCGATTTCTCTTATTCTTTTTTTTATGTTTTTGTTAGGTCTTATGATTTTTTTAATTTTATGACCTGGTAACATAGACCTTTAGGTCATATCTTATTTGGAAAATGTTCATTACTTTGGTTAGGTCTTATGAAACAAAAAATAAAAAACTCGCGCCCACAATTAGAAATTTTCAAAGACCTAATTAACATTCCTAACGTATACTTAGCGCTTTTGAAAAACTTTGAATATTTTGACAGTTGGCGCGTTTAATAGAATGCGTGCTGCAAATATCGTTTAAAATAACGGTCGGAATTACCTATATTGATTAAGTAATTAATTAATTAATTTGTTAATGCATATTTTAGAGTCAATTCAACTAATAGATTGTATGTGGCCTGTTCCTGTCGGAATACCAACGAAACTATTCATATTCCCGCCAGAAAATAAAACTAAGTATCATAAAGAATTAGAATAATAAACACTACCTTTTTGGAATATTTGTTTTATTAATTACACTAATTCGAAATCAATTTTCATAAATATGTCAGGACAACGTCTGTGCGCTAGTTAATAAATTATAATTTATAATTATAGTTTCTTAATTTACTTCTGTATTGGTAAGCTCATGAATTTATAATTAAATGAAATAGAGTAGCCATGTTATTATTAAAACTTTTATTATAATTAGATTAGTCTTTGAAGTACAAAATTTTATCTTTTACTGAGTCCTTATGAAAATATTTTCTTAACTTTAAGAACTCCAATAAAAATAAATGGCCCATTACCCTGTAGATAGGAGTCATTAGGAATTCCTTCGTGTTTAACAATAGCGAAGATTTTTCTTCTGGACGACTAGCAAGGATATGATTGACCTTAATTTTACATTTCTGCCAAAATATTATGAAGATATTTTATTATGTTAATTTTTATGTTTTTTAATCCGAAATTATTTCGTCTGTTTACAAATTTTCATTTTTTTATAAAACGCAAACCTCATCGTAAGTTATACAATTTGTAATTATATTCTTAATCCTAGCTTGCACTTGCACATTATATTTGTTGTATAGTATAAAATAAAATTAAGTATTTGGTGTGTGATATATGGACACCAAATACTTAAAATTATTTAAACTTTCAAGAGACGTTTTAATAAACCAATTAAGCTTAACTGACGTGTAGTGGGGCCTTTCCTCAGTATCAGTGGACTGGGATTAGCGGTCACGGCTCGTCTAGCAGTGCGAGACCCAGTCCCACTTTCACTCACCCTGAAGAACTACGGGCTCGAAACTAGTCGGTAAATATACAGGACTACACGTGAGTCAAGCCGTTATTCAATTAGTTACCAAACACTTAATTTAATTTTTCTTCTGATAAGTTAACCGAAAGTCGTTCTATTGTATTTGTAAGAGCTAAAACATATTCCAATACTAGCCTCGCCTCCATGTTAGTATAATATAATTTTATGTATTAAGCTAACATGGCGGACAAGAAGAATATATGTTATAATTTTGTCAAGAGCGAGAAAGATTAACATTAACAAGATGTTTCAGTTGTAATTTTTGTTTAAAATAAGCACAACTACAATTTTGTCTCGCACGCTTCAATATTCTAAATTATCCTATAAAAATACTGATTTTTCTATTTAGCGTAAGTTGTATCACTGGCAACATGGTCTAAGATTGGATCTTCTCTTTACCTTTCTCTGGAGCACATTAATCTTCCGATCCTTGATCTCCGAGTGGTCCCTCAGTTCCGCGAGCTCGTGCGCCGCGGCGAGCGCTGCTGCCGTCTTCTTCTCTACCATTCTGCTCTTCTCTTCTAAACGGGCTTTTAGCTCTTCCACCTAAATAATAAGAAACGTATTTCACTCGGTTATTATTGACGATCAATAACGGTCGCGGCATTTGACTATCTATGGTCTATCATTTGATCACACAGATTCAATACGACTTAGTACAAACCTTTATTCCCGAGAAGGGTTCGCGTAAAATAGGCGATCGGCCGAATAGACTTTATCCAAAACCTATACAGTGTAGACTGCGGTCGTACTGTGACCGACCCCACATAAATGGAAAAGGGCAAGGCGTAATCATACTTAATAGTCATGATAGTTAATCACTACATCTATAAATATGTCCGTAACGTATATACAACGTTTTATAAATTTAGAACCAATTTCTAAACTATTTTAAACATTTTTTACGGACTTTATTATCCAATGTTTTGATGTTGACGTACCTCGTGTTTGAACAAAGCGATGTAAGTGTTGATGCTATTGAAGGTTGGTACGAAGTAGTTTAGTATTATGTAGTTTTAATTGGAAAAACACGTACAATAAAGATTAAAAATAAGATTGAGCTTGTGTTCCAGCGCTTGTTTATTAGTATATGTTATATATATATATATATATATATATATATATATATATATATATATATATGTATATTTATATAATCGGTGACCACGTTATTTTGCATTCATCAGAAGACTTACGTCAGTTTGCAACATGCTGTAGTGCTCTTCTTTAGCACAGAGCGACTCCTTCAGAACTGCGATGTGTCGCTGGTAGTCCTGATGCTGCTCCTCAAGCGCCTTCATCTTGGCCGCCATCGCCAGGATCTCCTGATCCCTCCTCTGGATCTCCAACCGGAACTCATCCAACTGCTCATCATCATCCACCCGAAAGTCGGTATAGAATTAAATAAATCCAAACATTTGATTAGTGAAAGTTAGATATTAGTAGTATAAAATCTATCTACTAAGGCAATAGTGATGGCGAAAATGATATTAATGTCAGAAGTATTATTCTACACAACACTGATATCTCCAGGTATAAAATTCGAATCGGTGATGATTTCAATGTATGAAAAGCGGAGCAAGCTTCATAACTATAATCTTATATAATAAGTATAAGAAACGCTTCCAGCACCCGATAACAAATATTTCACAATAACAACGTGCCATGGAAGACATTTCGACAACATTTCAATCTTCAAACGACATGCATCCGTCACGCAACAATAAATATTAAAAATGTCATCATCGAAGAAATTCTACAAATAGAAAAATGGACATTTAAAGCTGGAAAACTTTCTAAGCTATGTAACGATGGGAACGTTGATGGAAGATCTGAGGGAGCGGCGGTAGAAAGCTTTCCAGACACGTTTGTTGTTCTATAGTAGGAGTAACGACACAGATCTGTATGCACGGGCGCCTACGTTGTGATACATTTATCTACCGATATTGTGAGAGAGACTGATGATACATGACCACTACATGAGAGGCCGGGTCTGGTGAACTAGTCTATTGATGGCTGGTGCCGCGGGACCAAAGCGGTACTGGACGATGATCGATACACCGAAAGCGGATCGTGATTCAAACAACAATAACTGGTAACGCACTCGAAAGATTCATTCGATGCATTCGACCTCAGCAGTCTTTATTCGAAACGGTCTAACTCTAAAACCGTTTGGTGTCAATCTAATCTCATATATTGCGCCTAACGTTACAATTTACAATCTAACATATAGTTATATTGACGCTCTGCCTAAAGCTCTAATTAACAAAAATATAATAATTCGACAAGATTTTCAAGAATATAAATTTCTCTTATATTTAGTAAAAAATAGCTTTTACAACGAACAAGTTCACACAAAAATATTAAGAATTAACACAGTCGGCGTCTAAGTTCGGACTTAAAGCGAAAAATTGACACGATATCCCTTGGGGCGTCGGGCGGTCACAGAGTTGTGGCGCTATAGTAGGGCGGGGGGGCGCGCAGGGCGGGACGCAGCGCGCGCACCGGCGGCGAGCTCGCGCGCCCGTCCTTCGTCACGCGCACGTCGTTCAGCAGAAAACTTACTTGTCTCTTGAAGGGAGGGTCGGCCTTATCGAAAAGCGAGGCGTGCGAGGGCGCGAGCGCGAGCGCGAGCGCGGGCGGCGGCGGCGACGCGTACGCGGCCAGCTCGCTCTCGAGCAGCGCCACCTGCCGCTCGAGCGTCGCGATGCGCGCTTCCTTGGTCTCGAGCACGGCGGTGAGCGTAGCGCCCGCGCTGCCGCCCGGCAGCCCAGCCGCGGCCAACGCGCGCTCCAGCTGCACCTGCAGCGCGCGCAGCGTGTCTGCCGTCGCCTTGAGCTCCTGCGGGACGGACTCGGTCAGCCGCCGCCGCCTCGCGCCCCCTGGGGCTGCGTTCCGCGCGAGCCCCGGCCGCAGCCCCAAGTTGTAGGCGTTCACATATTACTTGGCTAAACAATCATTACTGAACGCCCAGTGACGGTACGAGACGGTCTTCGCTAAGGCTCGTGACGGGGGATGAGCTCGCTAAACATGCAATGTCGTGATCGTGTACGTGTCAGTTTTGAAAGAAAATCATGTCGTGTCTAGGCCCAAAGCGCCTTTCGTCTCAAAGTTTGTACTGTCGTGACGTGGATGGTGAAGGAGAATAATAATAAATGGATAACTAGTGCTCGGGGAAGCTCGAAGTGTCACAGAGAGGTTCAAATCGCGGGTGTGAAGAGTGAAGCGAGAGATGATCAGAGTTCAATGAAGCCAAACAGAGATGACGATCGATTGTAACAAAAAGAGCCGACGCGACAGTCACGTTCGGCTGACATGGACAAATGAATGAAAATGAAACTATCAAGAGCAACTCTAACAGAAACAGTGACTGATAAAGGTATCACAAAATAAAACGCCCATGTGGTTCGTATCTATACATACATACTCATGAGAAAGCTGAGTGACGTGCAGTACATACGACTAGGTAACATAAGTGTAGGACAGAGCTAGTTGGACGAAACTTTCCACATTGTTGTCGTCTTATAATTAAAGTGGAAAGCTCACGCAATAAACAGCATGCAACACCAAATATCTAATAGTAACCAGATAATTACCTGCTTTTGTGCCATCGCCTGCATTTGTTGGAACATTTGCCTTTCTTCTTCTTTACCTGAAATTGTTTTTCAAATTGTACTTCTTCTTGCAAATGCTATTTATTCATTTCATTTTTTCTTGTCTCAGTAATTTAAACGTACCCATTCCTTTATTTTGTAGCATTTCGAGTAACTTCTTGATGCTCTCATCTCGGGCTTGCAAGGTTTGCTTCTGCGTTTCGATACGTAGCTCTAGTTCCTAGGAAATATAAAAACTGACCATTAAATTATTCGTAAAATATAAATTTTGACTTTTCATCAATTCGATTCTTATTGTTTAGTAATGTATTGTTGAACATTGAATTCTGGACCGAGCGGTAAATAGGAGATAGTCAATATTTTTTGCACTTTCACAGTATTTATCAGCGATCGCAGTTGATCTTAGTTGTAAGTATAGACTAAGTGATTGCTCCAGCTATTTCCCTCGAGTATATAATTCGCATTTACATAATTGGAAGGTCAGGCGCATACTTTAATGTTTGTCATTCAAAATTAAGAAAATAACAAATCATAAACAGCAAAAAAGTAATCACAAGCGACAAAACACAAAGACTTTCAGCTTTTACTCGCTTTTATTAAAAGTCTTTGATATTCATGGGGTGACAGATGAAATCGCACTAAAAGAAGTAATAATTAAAATAAGATGAATGAGGAAATGTTAGAGATATATATATCTGCTAGTGACCCCGGCTTCGATTATGTTGATCCGATCGCTACCAAACACAGGAATGTGCCAATCTGGACAATCCCTGTAAATTTCATTGAAATCGGTCCAGCCGTTTCGGAGTCTATAGGTCTATAGGGAACATACATACCTCGCTTTTTATATACTATTTTTTTTTGCATAAAAAGTATCCTATGTTACTTCTAATACCTCCAAGAATATGTGTACAAAGTTTCATGATGATCGGTTGAGTAGTTTTCGCGTGAAAGTGTAACAAACAAACTTACATTCACATTTAAAATATTAGTAGGAATATATATTATGTTGAGACACCCCATATGGCGCCGTAGTTTCGCACTACTACGAAGCTGGTCATCTACAGTTTAATAGTAGATTTTGAAATATAAACCTCCGATTAACAATAACCAAGAGGTCCCTAGCATTATTCTATCATTCAATGCTTTTCGTTAGATTAGGTTAGGTTCATTTTAACTGAGTAGTGACTTTCCTGTTTTTCTATTTTTTTTCTTTATCAGCACTTTACTATAGCTATATCTGTTACGTTTACACGATCTTTGCGTCTTGATTCTGGTAACAAAACTATGAATAATGGATAGCAATTAAATTTGACTTTTTTCTAATCGTGTTATATATATCTGACAATAGCACACCATTACGACAGTATTAAATTGAGGCCCTGTTCTACTCACTTTGATGGTATCCCTCAGTATCGCGATCTCACGTTGCAGGTGTTCATTCTCCGAGTACAGCGCTTCCAGTTGTTGTTGAAGCTCAGGAGCGGGCTGGCGCATTCGTAGTCTCAGTTCTTCTTCTAGCTGCCTCACAAGCATGGCTTGTTTCTGAAAAATTAAATAAAGGTAAGGCAATTCTTAGTTGCTGCATATCTGATTTTCTCCAAAGTTCTCATAAAGCTAGCTGTAAAAACTTATACCAGACTCTTGCTCGGTTGAAATCAAATCACTAAGCCCTACTGCCGTTCACCCTTTAAGTTAAGAAACTAGACTAGCTTATTTATAATTATTAATTATAAATAATTTTCGTCCACATGCGATATTAAACGACATTACCTTAGTTTATTTCTAACATTAGGGGAACATGTTGCCGTCTCTACAATCGCTTCTATACTATAAGCGAAAGGGCATACGAAATGAAACAACAACGTATTGTGCGCACTGTGGCCATCACGACTACTTGACTGATTTATTTTTAAAAAAATCTTAATGGTCTTACATTTACTCTTTCAATGACTAATTAGGAAGATACATCCGTTACATATATCTTGTTTCATAGCAAGATATTTTTTTGTTAACACACAAACGTCATTTACCATACATGGCGGCCATTACACCTTTATACTTTCAACGGAGATGTAATTTTGTGGAAATTGTGACATAAAGTAAAGTGAAATACTATAATATTGACGGCTAATGCTATAAGGTAATGTATAAAAAAGTTCTGTATCGAAAACATTTTGGAATTTTCGTAAAAAAAATTGTTTACAAGAATCTTGTTGTGAAACAAGGTAAAGTTTTTAACTTATTATATTGAGATTAATATATCGAATCGAAACACTTAGCACCTAGTAGAGATAGGTTAGATGTTCATATGTATATTCCATAGACGTTTGAAGCATAAAAGTCCGAGCAACAATAAAAGTCTTGACAACGATAAGATTGATGGTTATACGAGACGAGAAATGGCTCCTATCTGCCGTTCCTAATGCAATCTAAACGATAGAATAACAGCTCCGAAGCCGCAATAACTTAAACTTGACAAATATCTGAATCTTATTGCGCAATAACGGAGGGATTTTTTAATATTTGATAAATCTTCGATAAGAGTAAGGAATGATAGTTTAGTAACTAAGTACTAGATATAAAATGTGGCTGTCGTAATTTCATTCCGACCCAATATCAATAAGATATTGTTTACCTTAGTTTAACGTACAGAAGTATCACAGTGGAGATGTATGAAAGTCAATCATGGATGGAACCACGTTATAATTACTGTATGTCTTCTAATTGCGACTTTCTGACATCATGAAATAGTTGTTCATCTGACAGTAAGTAAAACGAAGTGAGCGATTAACTCGATGTTATGTGACCTCCTTTGCCTTTCTGCAATCAGAAGAGTGGTCGGCGCTGACAATATTAATTCAGAGAAAGGTTAGTTAAAAAGTTTTCGCCTTGTAGATTAAATTCTGCGACACGTCAATCATTTATGTCAACATAATTCTGTGGTAGAGAGCGCATTCATGCAACAGCTCAAAACAATAATTTACTATGACCAGTTCCCCCGTCATCCGCAAATTACCAAGTATATGGTAATCAGAGAAATAATAAAACATTATTACAACAAAACAATTATCAGTAAAATAAAAATTTTATCCGACTTCTGAAAAAGGAGGAGGTTCAATTCGCGTTCGTATTTATTTTTGTTTGTAACCTTAGGAAATTCGACATAGACTTTGAAAATTATTTTTGCAATCGATAGTTTTTGTTTATAGACTGGTGGACCATATTTTATACCGATTCAGGATTTTCGCGAACTGAAGTTGGATTTTCATGGTCGACCTCCGTTTAAATTATAATGGCAAAGATACATTCAATATCAATATAAGAACAAGGCAATAAAAAATGACAATAGAAATAAAAACGTTAAATAACGTTATAAAATAACGTATCGAGTCACAAAAAGCTATAATCGCATGTATTCCGATACTTATAAAAGCTTTTTCGCAAACGGCACGTTTTTACGATAACGGTTCCATAAAGGCAACCATCACGCGGATGGGTCGGATTTAGTTCTTTTTTTTTATTTATGACTAGCGAACATCATGTATACGGTAAGGGGCCGGATCCGTGATTTTATCCCAATTTATTAGAGTACTTTATAGTGCTGGAGGCGTTTCATCAGGTTACATTCGATATGAAGAGAAAATTGACTCGAGATGAGCTCTCTAAGTTGACATAATTTTTTTTAACAGCAAGATAGTTTTAGTAAACAAAGAAACGTCATTTACTTTACACACATCGTACACATTACTTTCATCGGAAATGTAATTTTGTGGAAATCGTGAGGTAAAGCAAAGCGCAATTGAAATATGGATACCAAATGTAAGTTAATGTGAAAAAAGTTGGCTTTCGAAAATATATTGGAATTTACGAATTTTAAATTTTAGTGAAACAAGGTTTAGATTAGTTTTTGAACTTATAAGTGTTAAATTTATTGGTGGTTTAAAAACACAAGTAAAATCAACAAAAAGAAATGGTTAAAATCGTTATTATGTGACCTATACAAACAATATTAACGCCGAGTTTCTGAAAGGCTGATCAACAGAAAAACAGCTAGATGGCAGTCAAATGTTGGATCAAATATCATTTGAGTTACTAAGAAGCATAACCATCAACTTTTTTCTTTTTCTGAAACTAAAGTATGACGATTGGTCTATTCTCTTATTCTAAAACCTAAAGATATTACGAATGCTCCTCTTATCCAGGATCATCACCATATTCAACAATAAAACTTGCTGATATTCGAATGAGTATAAAACAAATCGAATCCATCTTTGCTAATATAAATATTCGAGTATTTTATGTCGTGAATAATTCTGGTAACAATATGTCACAAAATATTTTTCTAATACCACACCAGACAGATTCTAGAGCTTTCGATCTTTTTGCATAAAACACATTTCAGAACACAATATCGTCTGCAAACCAATAGGTAAAAAGCTGCGACCATTTGTATTTTTCAAGAAAAAACTTCTACAGACACGTTAGCATAATTTCGTTTTAGAAAAATCTTACGAGTTCGCATCATCGATATGCTTGATAACGGTATATTTTAACTGTTATAATAGTCTGATAAGCCTTACAGATATTTATAGGTTTTGAAAACTTCCAAAACACTTTCCTTGACTAGAAATCTATCACTCAGCTAATGTTCATACATTAGCTGAGTGATAGACATACAAGAGGCCTCGTTCATACATAAAAGCTGGAGAAACACTGGTAAAATCGCGACGCGCGCGATACTATGCGACATTATGACAAATAGATCTTGCGATACAGATTATGTCGGCGACGTAGGCTACAAATACATGCAACGACTTCTTGATATTTTGACGACGCTTCGCGTAGCATTGTCGCGTTTGTGGCTCGCCTAGAATACCGGGTCATTTCCTAACCCTAAGTGCTCCGTCCCGCCGTCTCCGTCCTTCCGTCTCCGTCCACCTCGAGAAGAACGAAACTTGTGATATAATTAAGTGAATCCGGGCAACATATACCCAAAGATTTTCAACCTATTGGCTAAGTAAGAGATAAAAGTGTGTCAGTTTTAAATTTATTTGTAGAGTTCCCAAGGTTAATAGGAGTATATCGAAGCTGCGAATCAAATAGCGCTTCCCTAAAGATTTATTCTTTACCCGCATCATCGCTGCAATATATATTATTATTATTAATTTAACAAAATGTTTGTAACCCCATTATTATCCCCTATTTGGTCTATTTCCTAATGATTCTGATCAATACAAGAATTACCAGGATATTTTATACCCCCTGTGGATATTTTTTAATCTCCTTACAATTTTACAAAGAGAAAACACTTTACAATTTATAATTATAATGGCGTTATAAAATCAAGTTATGTTATTATTAAACTAGTTATACACGCGAAAGTATTTATAATATCAGTTTCATATTTTAATTACACGCGATTCCCTTGACATTCATAAGTCTGGCTTGCCCTTTCTACTGTTCCATTTAAATTTTAAACTATTCATAAGCAACTAACTTTTCCATTCTTAGATTTATTTTTCATACTGTATCGTTAGAACAATTGTCTCGGAACGTTTCTTTGTTTCATTTAGTTTTAATTTTTACTACAACTTGGTTCTTGTTTTGTTTCGTTTCATTGTTGAGGCTTCACATTTTATTGTCTTCTAATTTGTCTCCATCCAGTTCTATTGTAACATTCTATTCGCAACAGAATGTGGAACGAAGCAGATGAATGTTGCAAGGTTAGTCTTAAACGTTAGTCTTAACTTTGCGTTTGCCATTTTAGATATCATGCACTAATTTGCTGGTAAAAAAATAAACATTCATCATCAAAACACACTAAACTACATCATTTACGGGCCCATAACCACGGGTCTTTGCAACTTACCTAAAATTTAAAATCGGTTTCTTTTAGTGTATCACCAACCTAGTCTGACATACACTATTGTAATTAAACCTCTAAAACAATCAGCCAGCAAAAAAAAGTTAGGTTAATGTTTCGTTTTAGTCTTTAGTTCGTGTTAAACCATATGTGATAGTATGCCATATGACAATTTGACAGTTGACGTTTGAAAAATTGGTTAGACCATAGACTAATTTAATATTTATATTATAATATTCTGTGTACTCCTGTGTGCAAAATGATCGAATGAGTGGTTTACGCGTGACAGCGTAACAAATAAACAATCATTTGCATTTATATTATTAGTCAGGATTAGGATACTCTGTATTGCATTAATATGCACTCAACTCCGAACTCATTCTAACTTATGAAAACATCGATCCGGCGGTAGCGGTACTGGCTGAGTGGAATTATATTTATTTTTAAATCAGGTCGTTGAAAACCAGCTCAAAGCATAACATAGTGGTTGGTTGCGTGTATAAGTTCGTAGGCATTTTTTTACGTAATTGCATTTTACGGTGCATATGAATTTGGAATGGGGAGCACGCAAAGTTTCTATTAACATAGTTAAGTTGGTATTGAAAGTCCTGTAATTTTTTTATATGTTTTCTGATTTTTTTCGAAGAAAAGTTCTTAAAATATACGCAATTTTTTAGTAGATCCGATTAGTCTTTACTAATAATATATAGATCATGTTTTGTTTTCAGTTTTTATTTATTTATTTCACATGATACACATATGACAAAATATTTTCTCTTAGGGCCTTTAATCCTTGATGATGTTTGTATGGGCCCTGCACTTTCTCCGCTGTTTAGAAATTACATTTCTGGCTCTGCTACCCGTCCGAAGCTTGTATAACTTTTATAGGAACGGTTTTTGTAGGAACGGGGAGGCTGAAAATCAGCGCGGCTTCCAGTGTGAAACTGGTAACAGCATCAGCTGAGCCTCTTCGTATTACCCTAAAGATTGTTTGAGTTGTTTTGTTTTACCTCTATTTTTATGTTTTTTTTGGGTAATAAAGTAAATTTTTGTTTTTTGTTTTGTTTGTTTATAGCAAGGAGTATATTGTTATATATTTTATATTAATATACACCCTCGTACAAAAATGAATAAGGAAGAAACTTCATTTCTCATACGTCAGTACACAAAGCATTTTATAATGAATTGCTCACAACTGTGCAGAAAATTGCGAAAGATTTGCGGTGATATTTATTATTTTGAAAAATACTTAACTAAAATTGATGACTGAGGAGAGGAGACATCATTTTAAGGTATATGAGTATTAGATGTACATATGTAGCTTGTACGTTGAGGTGAACAGTGAATAGGCTAGGCTAGGGTAACGCTGAACTAACGCGTACAATCTTTTGATGGCATCGTCACTCAACATCACGTAATCACGCATCATTTCTTATTTAAAAATTAAACAAATTGCTTTACGGGAAGGGTTTTTTTATATAAGAAGCAGGGGTGCAAGCGGTTATTAATTCAGGCTGATGAGTTGCCTGCCTTTAATGTACAGAGAATAGTGACAAACAGAAACATCTCCATCCTTTCCTTATTATAAAGGAATGGGAAAGGGAACAGGAGTAGAATGAGGCCTACTGCATTCATCAGACGAAACGCAGAGTACTTCTAGTTCATGCCTGTTGTGAAGTGGTATTTCACCGGTCGAGCCGGTACATTCTCTAAGCAGATGTTGTTGTCTATCACTGTTAATCTGTGCACGTAGACTATGGGCCTACTGTGCTGAATAATATGGGAAAATGGCAGGGAGGATAATTTAAAAAAATCGCTTAAAACTTGATTCAGTAGAAAATAACGATAAAAGCATTTCAACAACACATTTTGTTGACGTGAATCAAAGAAACTTAACTTTGGCTGATTTTCTTGTTACTTAAGCGAAGATTAGGCCTAACTTGAAGTTCGTTCGCGAAGTTTAATTATGTAACTTTAGTACTTGACTTGTTTCCACGTCGAACATCGATTGTTGAGCTTGTTAATGACGGAACGTTTTTGACGAGAATATTGACTGGCATTTTGTTGTCGTAGTTTATTGTTTGCATCTGTTAAATTAATCGGCGATTCTTTGATTATAAAATAATGTTTTTTCTTTCTACGAAAACTTTCATTTATTATTTGTGTATTCAATTTTGAATATTACAAGAATTAATTTTTGTCGATTATTTATTTATTTTTAAACTATTCTCGCGCCTTCTCACCTGTTTTGAGTTTTCACTTCTTTTGTATTGGTTTCAAAATGCAAAGATTAAAAGGTAGCATTTCGTTTACTTTTTATGATTCTATATTCTCGAGGTCTTATAAAATAAATAGCCTTTGGATATTAGTGGTGATGGTAATTATTATTAGTATGTGAAGCATCTTTGTGTAGTGTTATCCGTCAGACATATTACTTACGCTTGAATAGCCTACGGAGACCGAACGACCTAGATACGCCCATTGTTAGTCTAGATCTTGTGTTTAGTGATGCAATAGCTCCAGATTTGATAATATATAGTAAAACGAGTAATTGCTGTGTTTTAAGCGCTATTATAAATCGTGAACCTGTAATCGATTTATTTTTAAGGCGTTTTAATAACTAGGTAGACGTATAAAAGGCACACAATACATTATACAAACCGTATTTCGTACATAAAATAACGGTAAGTTAGTCTTGACGGACTAATATCTATGATGAATTTTATTAATAGGAGAGGATGGTAAGCGTAGGCATCAGCAACAAGCTAATGAATTGCACATGTGGTGCCTACTTTTAGTGGATAGAGGAGGAACTTTTATATAAACAGTAAAAAGGATACTATCCACTACACCGTTACATGCGCTTACCCTTCCCATCCTTTCCTTATTAGAAAAGAATAGGAAGATTGAAAAAGACTAGGATAAGTCGAGATAGATCAGACGAGACGCAGATATACTTCTACTTGACGCCTGTCTTCTGCGAGGTCGTGGTATTTCACCGGTCGAGCCGACCCATTCGTGCAACAGCTGTAGTTGCGAGCTCTACCATTGTTTACTCTATCTATTAAACTCGGTTGTAGTTGTTGGAATTCTAGGAAGGTTGTTGAGTGTAAAACTTTACGATAAACCTACAAATAACATGATTAATATGCTAAAAGCGTTAACGTTACATCACTAATGCCGCTGAAAACGAAAAAAAAACAAAGCATAAACAAAAACAATGGAATATTTAGCGTTTCGCTAAAATAGCTTCCCGCGACGAATGCGAAACGTTATAAATCAAAAACATGTGCGCCACATACGTACCAATACAATGGAAAAATATTTGTGTGGGCGCTTCGTATGATTATACAAATGGCGGGTCGACACCGGATTTATGCCGTCAATACATTACATAAGCGTTAGCGTATTTTTACAAGTATAAAAGAAATATGCAATAATAAACAACGATAACAATACTAACTAATATTGTAAATGCGAAAGTGAGTTTGTTTGTTACACTTTAACTCCGAGACTACTCAAACCATCATAAACGAAAATAAACTCTTCCGGAAGGGAAACAAATACATATAAAATCATGAAAACTCCTTTTACAATATCGGTTGCCATGGCAATGGATTACCGGGAATGAAATTACAAAAAAATAAGTGAGGAAAATCGAACGAAAACGAGAAACTAATGCTTGCGAAGCCACGGGCAACAGCTAGTGAGAAAAATAAAATGTTATTACATCCAGCTAGATTATTCATAGAACAGAAGAGTCTTATTAAGTGTCGAATACTATTACTAGCAATATTTAAACCGTTCCGCTTTATAGACATCACATACACTTATACATGTCGTTCAAAATACCATCTAGAAAGGTTTATCTTTTTCGCAACTTATATAAGATGGCCACGGGTTTCGAATCTTCCTGTCTCCCGCAGTGGCCATGTGAAACGTCTCTAGTAGTAAATATAAGCCGAGTGAATTAATCCGAGTATAGAAAGTTCTTCTTTCTTAAAGGCCAAGATATAGAGATAACCACATAACAAATGTAACCCGCTGCCCGTTTATCCTTACCGCACACAAATACAAAGATCTCCCTTCAATGGTAGCTAAAGTATAGGGGAAAGGCTGAAAAGGCTAGACTTGTCTCTCTAGTTAGGACAGAAATTAGCTCTTGCGTTTTGTTATATTACGGCACATTGGCGGTGTAGTCTGCAAACATACTATGTTATCCCATTTATCTAGAAGGAAGTCAATTACCGGAGACAAAGGATATTGTTGAAAGTTGCAAAGGGGCTGTTTGCAAGTAGATGCAGTATACATATATATAATAGACACATGTATAATATGTTTATAAAGCGAGAATATTTTATTGTTTGTTTGTTTGTTTGCATTGAATAGGCTCCAAAACTACTGAACCGAATTGAAAAATTCTTTCACTGTTGGGAAGCTGCACTATCCCCGGGTGATATAGGTTATATAATATTTTACAAAATATTAGGGAACCTTACTGAAACAACAATAATGTAACCCAAAGTGTAAAATAAATACCTAAAATATTCTTTACTTTAAAATTTCTTTTTGTGTAATTTCGTCCAACTTAAAAGATAGGATATATGTTTTTCTATTTTTATAGTGCTACCATTCTACATAAGATTGTTGATAAACCAATAAAATAACATTCAGTCATTGCCACTTTTCTCGAAATGAGAAGTGACGTGCCGGAGGCCTAATTCTAGTTTTCCCCCTTCCTATCTTTATCTAATATGGGACGGATGGAAGGGTATGGTTAACTCCCTAGTCGCCATCTCGTCTAGAACCTCCTCTCTTATCAACCTGTAGAACAACTTTCGAAATAGCAGAATTAAATAGTTGGGTAATCATTCAAACTTTTTATTTATATTTACTTATTTTTCCGCTACTCCTGCTGTTAAAATCGTCCCCTGAGCGACCCTTTCGAATCCCTTTGCCCTATTTTCTTTCTTAGTTCCGGCAGAATCGATATTCCGAAGGTCCAATGGCGTTTACTCGTATTAAACATTAATGTTACAATCGTATTTAGAGTCGGTAAGATTTTATTCGGTAATTTGAGTTTTAGAAATTAATCATAGTATTTTATGTTATCCGTAACAATTTTTAAAATGACTATCATTTTAATTAACACACACAATTACACATTTCCTTGACATACTTTAGAGTCAGCAATTCATCAGTTAAAGGTCCTCTTAAGAATTGCATTTTTGCACCACAAATTTTCCCTGTCTCTCTCTCTCTTGTTCAACCTACCAACCTAAGTTATCATTCTCAAATAATCAATTCTCATTCATAGCCTCTTCTATGCCTTTTCCCTTATCATAAAGATGTAGCATTGGTCTTGCAGTCGTGCAGTCTTGGAATGGAGATCAGAAATGTAGATCCTTTCAGATGTATTGCTGACCTCGTCAGAGCAGCAGGAAGTCGTTGGATGTTTCGCGGAAGACCGCAAACTGTGGAAAGCGTTGGGGAAGGTCTGTATCGAGCAGTGGACAGATACAGCATGATGGTGATGAATTAAAGTCGAAGTCGAGTCGACCGACTTACGCGCCCCACATAGGGCTAGGTAGACTATGGCATGTAGTATATCTAAGCATAATCAGTAAAACAAACTCGGAATGTTTCGTTCAGTCATGCCAGCGTCGTATTTATTATTGTTTACGGCCGCTTACGTTTCTTGGCATGTAACCTCTGAATTATACCTACTCTTTGACATAACAACACTAAAGCTTGATATTTATCAAGATTAAATAAAATGATAAAACAACCGAAAATGCTTATGCTACGCAGTGTTTTTACGGGTTGAGTCGGATTTGGAATATTTTTAGGTTTGAATAAAAAGAGATAAGACTGTCTACGATCCATAATCGTACGCTGGAGTATTTTGGTCACGTTACAAGGACTCTCCATTACGCCCAGAGTTGAGTGTAAGAGACCCAGAGGTCGCCACGCCATGAGCTGAACGGACTAAATATGTACCACGTTCGAAACTGCAAAGTTATACGCGAGAAGGTCACAAAGAATTCATGACTCGCAGGATAGAGGAAATGACGCACAGTTAGAGAGAAAAAGAGTAAGAGTAAGATGTGGGATAAGCAAGAGAGGTGTGACAGGATCATCCCAAATAGAAATCCTTAATCTTTGGTTACCTCACCAGGATAAGTGATAAGATAACCTACCTATTTATTTAAATTGTGCCCGCAATCCCAATTTCTTTCCAGCTGAGTGAGCCAAAGGTGCGTTGTTGGAGGTCAGGTACTTTGCTACTGGTATATTTAAGGAAGGATGACAGTGTGCCAATTAACATTTATATTGCACGGAGATACGTCCCTTAATAATAACGAGCTGTAACTTGCAACACACTTTGACTTTTTAATGTGATATCACGGCAAATACAAACTTAAGAAGCTGCCTCAACAACAAGAAAAGGACAAAACTTACGCGTTTGCCTTCTAGTTTCAGATGAATTGCCAACAAGCCTTTCTAATATATATATATATATATACACAACTAGCGACCCACCTGACCTGACCCGATTGATATATCAGTCAGTCAGTGTATTCTTTTATATACATATATAGACATGTATGGTGTACAGGTACAAGAATTGTATTTCTTTGAAAAATGTCACTTTCAGACGTACGTCTTGTGACAAGTGGCTCTCTAGAGATCCTTTGTTAATCAGAAGTGGGAACGGAGCGTGTTTGAAGAACCTGTTCAGAGAACTAAACCTTCATGGTTTTAACTCATATCGGAGTAGATAGAGACCTAGCGTGTGTGAACATTTCATGGAATTACTTGGAGATATAATAAAAACAGATCCTAAGGGTACACACACACTGTAATACTATTAGCATTCTTGTTTACTCTCTTCCACTATGACCTGAGTCCGATGACGTCACAGCGACGTTCTCGTACACTGTATAAAAATAATACAACCATATCAGTAAACGTATAGCTTAGTAGCCAAATTACTTATTAAATTTTAAAATACCCCCCTGTTGTTAACCACCCTATCAATTATCTACGATTTTCTTTTAAAAGAAACGTCCTTTTCGTGTTTGTCGTCTAACTATTAGGGTATTTTTAATAGTTTAGGTGAACAAGCGACGTATTTAAACTTAAAAACTTACGAACAATTCGAAAATTAGGGTTAGGTATGATCCGGACATATTTAGAGGAGCGTGTTAGTGTGATAATTAACGCTCAATCATGAATGAAGATTACGTCCCTTGTACATATTTTAACAGTGACCTTGGAACTTGTAACTCTCCAAGATGTAACTTAGTTGAACGAAGGGCCTTCTTCAGCATCACTACAATTGCTGGAAACTGTTCAAACGGTGTAAATCTTGCTTATTTCCACTCTAATCAAATTATATGTTATAGTACTTATGATAACAGCCATTCAAACTTACTAAAAGAAAAAAAAAATCAAAACCGACAACTAAAAAAGTCGAGGAATCTTGACTGCTGACATTAATTAATCTCTACAACCTAAATTGAACGGATAATAACTGACAACACGCTTGAAATTAGCTAAAATGACAGCCGATTAAAACCCGCCTGACCCCCCACTCTACACCCTCCATACCTTCTCCCTCACTCATCTTTTCTCGTAATACTCAAATGGGTATTGATTTTACAAGATAATACAGACTGGTAGACCTATTTCTAGACCGTAGTCAAGATTCAAACTTGTTTGCTTCGTTTTAACTGCCGTATCGGCGTCTTGTTAAATGTAAATCTAGCGTTTAAATTTACTGTCTAGACTTTGAGGTTATTTTAGTAACGGCATCTGTTAAAGTCTTCTTTCTTTTAATAAATTAAATAGTATGCCCTTTTCATTCGATTGGGATGAAAATTTGTTTATTTTACGTAAGTCCGAAGATAGTATAAATTCATTATAAATTCTAAAAGCATACTCTTTTTTGCATTACAAAGCATGCCTGGGTATATCTGTAATATATTGGTATAAATACATAACCCACATTAACAAATATTGTGGTAACAAATTATTATTTTCCACTCAGTGTTCGGTTAACCTAATTAAATTTTAATCTCCCACTTGAACTGCTAAATATTCAACTGTGGAATTGGCAACTCGGCACGTTTTAATATACCTCGGTCGCCATATTGTCTGAGGAACGTGGATTGCGTACTTAAGAGTCTGTGACGCAAGGATCCATGATGGCGTCGAGGCTTTGACATTTTAACGAGAAATATTTTCTTTTTAGAGAAAAATATCTTGCAAAAATGACTACGTTGCCTTTGTCAACCATACATTTTTAATATTTTCGTATATGGAACTAAATACAATTATAGTAATAAAGGTAAATAACTTTTAAAAGGATAATTGACTTCCATATTTCGGGAGCTGTTTTTTGAGGTGTCGGGAGCGGGTATGCCCCCTTCCTCCTAACCCCATTCGTCTTACGTCTAAGAGTTGCTTTTGACGGCCTATGTTCAAACTAACACGCAAAATAGCACATTGCCTAACCAAATTTAAAATATAATTCTAGGTTAACCTATACAGTCTTACAGTTAATGTAATGCTATACATTAACCGTAAAGAAAGTAAGAAAGTTACAAAAATAGAAAGCTTAAATTCACAATCTCTAATTGTAAAAGGAATTCCGTATTCAAATCAATCTACATGTATATATATAAACGCGATGTGTTTATGTATGTACATATGTTCCCTGTAAACTCCGAAACGGCAGGACCGTTTTCGATAAATTATGGTAATACATCGATGAGTCCTGTATCAATAAATTCATAACTGAAATATTCTCCACGAGTAAAATCGCACCGTAGTTTATAGGAATGTTATCTAAGAGTTTGTATACTTTCTGATTAATAAGGTTGTTCAAATGAACTTGAAGTCAACGTGTAAATTGCCTATCTTTATATTTATAATTCTTCTGTACGTGTGTTGACAGTGAACTCCTAAACGGCAGAACCGATTTGAATGAATTTTGTGTATATGCTCAAGTGGATTCGAGAATGGTTTAGATTTACAAATAAACGCAGCAGATGGCGCTGCAATCTATGTTTGTATGTTCCATATAGACTCCAAAACGGGTGGACCGATTGCGATGTAATATTCTGTAAATTATCAGATTGCCCTAGAATCCTCCTGTGAATTTTCATAGCGATTGGATCAAAATAATTACCCCGAGCAAATGCGGGGCGGGTCCTAGTGACCCGGCCCGCCTTGTGTTTGGTATAAAATTTCATTAATCAATTCTATAATTAGCTCATTGTCGAATGAAAAGACAATAATCATCCAAACAAGTTGGTATCAACAGAACTAAGATTTTTTGTAAAAGCAATTTAGCTATAGCGTTGTTATGGTTTTTACCCTCTTACCCTACTGACACTTCGCTCACGGGCCTCCATTTCAGTAGAATGCACTCTAAAGGCCCTCCTGCACCACTGTCAAAGTTCTTTGACAGAGTACAGCGGCCTTAGGCGGTAGCCAACCGAGTGGGGTCACGAGCGGACTTTTTCGTTCAACATCCGCCCGCCGCTAGATGGCGCTGTACCGCGACGTCATTGATCCGTTCACTCCGCCCGCCGAAAATAGTACAACGTTATTACGTAATCGCGCCATTCAGTAGGTGGGTATTTTTTTCTTGTATTATCCGCGACCGCGAGGCGCGCGAGAAGTATGAATACTTTTTTAAAACATTTCATTGAACCATTGTTGTAAACCTATAAAAGCATACTGAAATCTCTGTTTTTAATAGAAAATACTGTCCTTTTGCTTAAACTGTAAATTGTCCTTTTTACCATAGAGTAACTTGAATAATTTTTTTTCAAGCAGTCGTGGGACAAAAATAGTATTCATAATTTTTATTTATCGATGTCAAGAAACTCATTTGCTAATAAGCTTAATCAAAGATATTTTTGGTTGTTATTCCTAAAACGGTAAAAAAGGAATTGCCATAAAGTTTTTATTAATCTATTCAGTTTAGAGTTTCTATATATACTAAAATACAGTGGAAAGATTAACGCCGTCTTAGTAAAATCATAAGAAACTTGTATTAATTCTTAATGAAGGCCATATGTATTTGGTATGAGACATTTCAGGATCAAATCTGACAATACTTGATTTGAAATATTCCGACATTTTGATCAGCAATTTTGTTTTGTGACACATATTACTTTAATGTAATATTCAGGACGGAAGCATGACGCGATTCCAGGCATCTTAATATAAATAGTCTCGCTTAGTCGACGTATCAGTTTAGCAACGCTAGTCGCTGTAAAGGAAATTGCGTTCCATCCTTAAAATAAATAAATTTGCAGACATCTTAGACAGATTAGTAACACACTAAAGAAAAGCGATACAAGAGGTACCCGTAACTCATGAGCAGTGTAGCGGATATGCCAAGTTGGCGCCGAAGAAACTACTTGCCAACCCCTAAGCCCCTATTTAAAAGAGAACTAACTGTAACTGATTGTAAGCATTTAAGCAAAAATTGTCCAGCATAAGCTGAACCCTATTTGATCATATAGGTCAACTTACACTGGATTATTAATTTTTCTCCATACAAACTCTCATTCCCTACTTTAAACCTTTAGGGGATGAATTTAGAAAAATCCCTCTGTTAATGCTCGCCTACGTAAAAATAGAAATCTCTGTGGTAAACTTCAAGTCTTCGCCCAGTAGTTTGTAGACGTAGTGTTACGAATAACTCCAGCTGTTGAATTTCATCAACTGTACCAAATGTAAACAGCAAAGAGCCAGTATAAGAGATCTCAGTATGACATAGTGGTGGCAGTACCTATTACGAAAGACAAACATATGAAATAAGAAATATATGATTTAATAGCCCGTACGCGTCAATCGCGAAGGAAGACGATACAATCATTAATGTCTACAGTTAACTCGTTATTGTTGTCTACGCGCGGGTTATTATAGTACGTGGACTTTATTGAGCGTTAAAATTATAAAGTTTTACTCCGCCGTCGCGTCCTCGAATATAGAATATGACTTGTTAACCATTTTATAAGAAAGTATGTCACTCTTCAAAAGAATTTTGATACATCAGATCTTCTTCCTCCTATCCTATCTCTTTGAATATTCCAATATTCCAATATTCTAACTCTCCTGTCAAGATAAATGTCAAATCGATTACATTTTCTATAAGAAAAAAAAGTTGTACAGCTCAAGTCATTTGATTAAACATTTGACAGCGAGCTAGCTCATTTAACCACATGATGTACGTCCCAATTGGTACGTTTTCAAGTTATCAAATAAAACTTACTTTTCATTGTTACCAAGCGATAAAACTTAAACGAAAAATCCCACAACACCCCCGAAAGAGGCGAATAACACAATCAAGTTCGCCCCCTTTCAAAACTGACGCACAGAATGCAAATGTAACGGATCTCACGGTTATTGCGGATTTGTATTCAGCTGACGGTTCAAATTTTGCTTCGCGTATCTCCCTATGTATATTTGTATATCTCCGCAGAGCGAGCTCCGAATACGTTTCATCTGGACCAACGACGCGCTTACGGATTTATGCTAATATATCTTCTCTAACTGTAGATCTCTCTATTTTCATTTCAACTATATTTAAATAGTAAGCGACACTTTCTGTTTGCAGCTAACTACGGCGAATTGCTGTTTAAATCATCAATAATGTTTCACTCTGCTCTGTCAGTCTAGAGCTAAAACATATGAGAGAGTATTTATTTTTATACATAGTTATATTATTTAATAAGTCGACTAACTTTCACTGCTTTAATTATATACAAGCCACGCCTCCAGGTTTCACCCGCAATTTAATTTGACCGACGAGTATTCCGCTGAACCCTATTTTAATGTGATTGATCATTTAGATCTGAGTCCCAACTTACATTGGATTATAATTAATTCCCCATAAAAAGTTTCATTTTTATATAAGCAGGTAGCAAATGAGCAAGTAGATCACCGGACATTAAATGACCGCTTCCCATAGGCATCTGCAACAACCTAATGAGTTGCAAATGCGTCCTCTACCTATAATGCACAGAGGAGAGAATATACATAGGAACAAGTATATTTCCTTTTTCTATACCCTCCCCTTCAAATCCCATTACGATTCCCATCCTATTCCGATTCCCAGCCTTTCCTAATAAAGGAAGGGAACAAGATCAGATTAGGTAGGGCCTTCGGCACCTCACTCATCTGACGAAACGCAGAATACTCCGACTTATGCTTCACGCCTGTCTTCTGTGAGGTCGTCGTATTTCGTCGACTCGAGACGACCGGCCTGTTCATGCAACAACTGTTGTTGAGGGTCTACCACTGTTAAATACCCCTACGAAAATTACTTTCTTTGTGCTCGCCTACGAAATAACAGAAATTCGTGTTCATAGTTAATAAGGGAGTCAAATTTAAAAGTAGTAAGGATTACGTTAAAAGATGAAAATGACAAAAATGCTAAATAAGTTGTTACCAAAATTATAATTCCTAATGTCGCATTTCATTTTACTTAAGTCGTATTGTTCTAACAAAATTTCCAACGAATTCTCTGTACCTGAGAAAGTAACTAGGTCACTCTAGGAGTCTGTAGTGCGCAGATCTCAGTGAGCTGTGAAAATTTTCACTCCCTTGCATATAGGTTAAGAGACGGTAAGATTTGATGCAATGTCGCAGTTTTAATAGGTTACGTGCCCACCCTACTTCCTCGCTTCACTTCTAATATAAAGCTTGTATTAAAAGTAAAGTAAGTAACTTGTAAGAGACAGTTTTTGTAACAAAAATCTCCTCCGATTTTTATGAAATGTTTTGTATATATTCGTTAGGCTTTTTTATTATTTGGCATTGAAAAATACATACAATCCTAAATTTTTACCATTCTACCACCAACTCCCACACTTAGTAGTTACTTAGTTAAAATAAAAACCCAATGCCCGATAAGATATCAAAATTAAAATAACCAAAAATAAGCAATAGTCCCATAAATCTGGTAGCAATTGAAAGAGATAATGAAGTGTAGTTAAGGGTTAACAATTCTTCAAGTAACAAAGCAGACCTAGACATTGAAGACGGCTAGCGGCGGCATCAATTAACAGAAGCACCGCTAAGTGCCAACTGGCTAATGTATAAGTACGACGTGACGTACAAGTCACAAGCGAACGCGTTTCACTAAAATTTTATTTTGTAAATTTTCAAATATACCTGGCACACCTTACTCACTTCGTCTCTATTTATCTACATATAAATTCTCTTCGGTACCACATACGGTGGCATTTTATTTAGTATGTCACCGACTTGATCGATATTACGGTCGCCTAGGAACCAGGAGTCCTAGGACCTAGGACTCGTATCAACTACAAACGAGCCACAACTACTCAATTTTATTCTCTTTTAAGCCCCATTATTTTCTTACAACGCTATTTCTAATCCAATCATCACAACCATCTCTTGATAAAATTTAGATAACCATACAAGTTACACGATCCCCGCCTATCGCTTGAATGGGAAAACCCCTTATTCATTCGCATATAAACCTAGTAAAACAGAGTGCAGTTACTGTTGGCTGAAGTGGTGATACTCGGCACGACCGTAAACTTTTCCGAACACCACAGACCGTATTTACGAGCTGTAACAAAAGCGTTGCACAATAAAATATACTACCTCGTCTAGAATACATTTAAATACTTTTACTACTGGTAATAATACAAAAATCGATATTTAAGCTGCCGAATACACTATTGGAGCGAAGACCATCTACAACTGGAAGCAGAAAAATCGGATACTAAAATTAATCTGTTGACTTTGAGGAAAGAAACCTAGTCTATTTCTATCAGCTTCTGTCATGAGTACAGTTGCTTTCACTATTTAGATTGCTTTGTATCAACTGGTGTCAGCAGTATTTTCGAATCCGACTGAGTTCCTTAAGTAGGGGCAGACCGTGAGGTATTGGGGCCTTATAGTACTTGGGGCCAATCCCTACTAATATTATAAATGTGAATGTAAGTTTGTTTGTTACGCTTTCTCGCGAAAATTACTAAACCGATCAACATGAAACTTAGTACACATATTCTTGGAGGTACTAGAAGTAACATACTTTTTATAAAAAAAATTGTTATAAAAGCGAAGTATGTATGTTCCGTATAGACTCTGAAACGGCTGGACCGATTTCGATGAAATTTACAGGGATTTTCCAGATTGGCACATTCCTGTGTTTGGTAGCGATCGGATCAACATAATTAGTAGTACCCGGGCGAAGCCGGGGCGGGTCACTAGTACCTAAATAAAGCAAGATCTTTACTTTTGTACTGATACTTATAATGGAGCTAGTCATACGCCGATGTTACGGAATATTTATTCGATTACCTTAAAACAAGTCAATAAAGTATACAGTCTTATTTTCATATAATTGATCCTCGTCCTTCAACATTCTGTAAGAGTAAATTAATTTAATTATAATTATACTTTTCAGTTATATTCACAGTTTTGAGAGGATCGAATCCTGTTTTATAATTGCGTAGTTTGAACTTCAACGGGGCTTCAGTTAATGAGAGCGAATCTCGCTTGCAGTTTGCAATTAGTAAAGGTCATTGACACGCACAGACGTATATATAATAAACAGTTTGTTGTATAGTTAAACCTAAATATATTTATGAGAATTATATAGGCAAAGAACCCTTGTAACACAAACATACGTACATACTCCCATGCATGATACACAGTTTATGTTAGGGATACAAAATAAATACAATATCATGAATATAGTATTATAAGTATATAATTCAGATCTGTAAAGGGGATGGAGTCCATTGTTACGGCCGTAAATTGCGCCAACATTGTATTGTACAACAAAGAATTTCACAATATGCATTTACGATAAACTTAATGAAATAACTTTAAAGAACTTGGTTACGGCCTTCTTGGAAAGTAAACAAAGACTAAAAATGGGAAAGGAAAAAGTAGTGCCGTGGGGGAGAAAAAGTTGAGAAACCTTCTTTTACGCTGCGCTCGTGGAAACTCAGTAATAGCTGTGGTACATTCTATTTCAGAATATCCGTTATTGTGGTAATATAATATCGAGAAATTAACTTTAAAAATCTTTATAATGTTAAGAATGGAAAAGGCGTATCCATTTTATGAAAGATATAGTTCGTAATTTCCTCTCTTGAAACTACGGGATGGAAGTTTTTTTTACTTAGATTACGACGAGTAACCTTTCGTGTATATATATCTTGAGATATATATATTTATTTAATATGTAACGTAAATACTTTTAGATCTTTTACATCTGGGTAGAACTAGAAACATGAGAATAATGGTAGCCCAGTGGTTTAGGCACCGACTGTAGGTCGCTGGTTCGAACCCAGGCTGGTACTTTACCTTGTGTAATTTATTTCATCACCACTGCTCCAAAAAGAGTGAAGGAAAACATCGTGAGGAAACCGGCACCAAATTTGAACACATGTGAAATCCACTAAGCCGTACTGTGCCAGCGTGGTGGATTACGGCCCCTTCCCCCTCTCGGAGAGGAAGCCTGTGTCCCTGTAGTTGGGAAACATACTAAAAAGCGCTGATTTATTATTGTGTACAACTTATCTTGTGTCAGTCACAAAAAAATAACAAATATTCTGATTATTTCCGACTGCTTTTTAAACTTTAGTTGAATTTCGTCCCCGACATTTTAATGACGCGATCTTCAAATTAATAATTGGAAGAGATTTTTCCTTATTGTATATTATTTTGCTCTGGTGATTTTTTTGTCCACAAATTTCCGTTATAAATATCAAGTAATCCGATTTGTTATCTACTTTAATATTGATATTATTCCGTGTAAAGGAGATTGCGACATAGCAAAATAATTACTTTTAATGTACATGGAACTACTAAGGCCTAAAAAACAAATTTTATGATTTTTAACAAAAAATCTTAATTATTTTGTTTTTATTGGGCATAATTCAAACTTAAAACCTGTGACAAATAAACAAAGGACCCTAAATGCTGGATCTAAATGAGTGTAACGTAATATGATAGTATATTTTAACTATATCTCACTTTGCACTTAACAACCTTCCATGAAATCCATCCGCGCTTTTCGTTGACACACTGAGATATCGGACTTCAGCCATCCATCAAAAGATATGGTCGAAAAGGAGCCTGCGTAAAGGTACACATAGCCGTAAGGTAAACAACTTTGTTCACACAGAATATTTCTTTAATTACTATTAACTTATTTTGAATTAATATTACGCAAACCTTGCTTTTCGCTACACGAGCAGTGAGTTGCCTATTAATTAATCACAGACGAAAATAAACATCCGCAACACTAGAGGAACTGCAGATGCGTTGCTCGCCTTTAAAGAAAGCATTCACTCTCTTCTTGAAGGACTCTAAGTTGTATTGGTTTGTAAATACCACTGGAGATCGTTCCACAAGGCAGTTGTGCGAAACAAGAAGTTACGCGTAAACCGCACGGTCGTGTTAAATAAATTCATTTATTTTGTCAAAAATATATCGATATTATACAAAGTTGTAAGGTACATCACTAATATGATAATCGTGCGTGCGATTTATAAACGTCATAAGAATTGCCAAGCAATTTATTAATACAATTAACGCGATAATAAACATTATTGCCACCTAATAAATAACATAATCCCATGATACACACGCCCTCTTGTCCTTGCTTTTTAATAAAATTACACGCATCATACCGTACTCCAAAAATAAACTCTTAATTACTACGTATCAGAGAACGCAGTCCCCGAGCCGCATCCTGTCTAAACGCGATAAACTAATGAACGGATTTTCATACGGTTTTCATCAATGGATACATAACGAAGGTTAAGGTTTTGTTGAAATCGGCTGAATATACTATTCGATGAAGAAGAAGAAATAAACTAGCGATCCGCCCCAGCTTCGAACGGGTAGTTTCTCCCTACAAACGTTCATCCCCTTAATATAATCACGCCAGCTGTCAAACTACTGACAGTTGTGCCAAAATTGCTAAGACCCCACCCAAGTTACCCACATTATTAAGGTCGTTAAGTTTTCTTAAAGTTCCTAATTTTCTGCTCAACTTTATTATTTTTTCTTTCGTAAAGCCGTGATGACGTTCACGTGTGACACCGTGACCAGCCAATAGGCCAGGGCAATAGGGATTCATTATTAAATATATCGATATTATAATTGAATATCAATTGTCACAAACGCATTATTCAGGCAAATCAAATCAAATCAAATCAAAATAAAATAATGAACTTTGATCAATTAAGAAACTAATAACGACAAAATGATTGTTTTAGAACAAAATAAAGTGAAAATAATTTTCCGAGTGTAAAGGAAATATCCCGAACCTAACCTAACCCTTCTTTACCTATAACAATGGAATATTAAAAGTCGCTACGTAAATGATTACGATCCCCATAATTTTCCAATCCAACGTTGACACAAAGTACCAAAAAGGTTTACGCCATTACAATAATGATATTAGAGTCAAAGATAATCTTTCAATAACTTCTCGTGAGCTGTAAATGTTTCATTTCTTAACTTGTCTCCACGAATGCATTTATTTGTTTTTACCATTAATATAATATTTTTTTAAACGCAATATCTATTTTTGTTATTCGTTGTCGGTTTTCGGCCATCTTGGCGGCGGTTCCCAAGTAAATGCTCTTTTTGGCTGGCATTCTAAAATATTTAGGTCTCGATCATTCGATCTTCGACAATTTGCCTTTATTTTTTTATTTAGTTACCTTTATTATTAAGTTAAAAATTACTTTATAAAATAAGGATCGAGAAAATTGTCACTTTCGTGACTCAATCTAGGAAAGAACAATACAATTAAGTTAACGAAGAAAAGACTGAAAAGTGGTTAATCTAAGCGTCTGTTTTAAAACCCTCATTAGCTATTCAAAACATTTAGCGATAGTCCAGTCAACAGGTGCTACGATCGCGCTTCCGAACGGACTTGCCTCGAGGCTTCGCGGCTGGCTTCGCGCCAAAACCAAAGCCGTCATGGCGCCAACCTAAAAGTTTCGTTCTGAAATTAATTCATATTACATTTATAGAAATAAATTTCTGTAAAAAAAAGATTTGGATTCGAACATTGTAGATATATTTGGTATTTTACCTAAAAGGAAACAATAAGTATTCTATTAACATGTCAGTAAGCTACTCTAGGTACATGGAGAGTACGTGGAATGGAAGCAAGAATAACTAAAGCTTGAATCGGAGCTTGTACCAATAAGATTTCATATATTTATAACAATTAAGAATTAATACGTCAAAAAACCACTCAACTAATTAAAAATGCTGGTTGGTTCTTTCTGTCACGCTTAACGAGATAACGAGATTACCCTGACGAGTTAAAAAGGCAATATCAATTGAAGTTTTACATTACGATAACTTCAACTGTAATTAAAATCTTTTGTAGTACTAGAATAGGGAAACAAAGTGATAATAATCCTGCCAAAAAGTACAAGCGAATTTTAAATACAAAAATGTTATAACAAATGACAATTTTAAATAAGCCTTTCTTTCCGAAATGTGGCGAAAGAGATTTGGCTCAACATAATTGCTCCATTTTAAATGCTGCGATGAACGCGAAAAGTTCACAGACTTGATGATTTAAGCTTATTGGACTTCTCAAATCAAATCCCCGCCATTGTTTACTAAAACAAAATAAGATACGACAATAAACAAAAAATATACCTAATGCTTTTTTATTTACTTTATTAAAAGAATTATTAGTTTGATTATAATTACAATGTGGTTATTTATTTATGATAAAACATTCCTTCACATGTAATTATTGCATTCCATTCAACTTATCGATGTTTTGATATTTTAGGTAACATCCCTAGTGGTCAATAATAAAAATGGTTCAACGACGTAACCTTGTAATGATGTATAGTTATTTATAACAAAACTAATATTCAATGTTGGGAATACTTTATTAGTAATACAATGTATTGCTTTATTAGTAATATTTGTAAAACCATAGATTTTTATACCTCCAGATGCCGCGTTCTATACAAATTCCAATTTCAAAAGTGAAGCTAGATTTTTGCCCCGAATGTTTACCAGCGTATAGATACATATATAATTATAAATGTAAAATATAGATATATTTATAAATGTAAATAAAAATTAAATTAAACCACAAAATATATTTCTTAATCTACCGTCTTTTATATTTCGTTGTATTTTTAAGGTAAATATAATTTTGTAATTTAGTTGACAACACTTACAACATGTTATGGCGTCGCATTGTTATTGTATTGTTGAATAATTATACTTAGTCGTGTAATCGAACTCGAAATCATAAAATTTATTAGTTACTTTTGAAATCTGATATTCGTATCTTTCTAAATGTTTCTTTGAGGCATGGTTGTTACATGATTTCGTAGCAAAGACCGTCATTTTGTTAATGTAAAACATGGTGTTGTATTCGTGTCGCGGGAAAGAAATAACTGATCTTTTGGAAATCGCCCATTGACGGCTTAAGGTGACTTCACATTTCGTGGTGGCGTCCCGGATATCCCATCTGGAGGTATGTATCTTTGAGTTAAACGTAAAACTATGTAACTTTTTCTAGGACGTCTGCCAATACTTTACTTTGCAACATACATAGATACATTTTAAAATCAGTGCTAAAAATCAGCTCATTATCAAATAAATAAGTACAAAAGAGATATCAACTAAACTGTTCCATTGGCCAACGTACATACATATAAGAATACGTTGGCTGTTTGCAAATAAGGAAACGAAAAATTATCTAATTAAAGCCAAAGGTGGTGAACCAAAGGATAGATTTTTCTCGTAAATGATTCAAAGCTCAACTAAGCCTATAGACCTGCACCGCAGCCGCATCTTTAATGAGGCACTTCCTGACCCATGGCAGCTGGCGTTGGGTTTTGTAGAATTAACAAAGTAATACGTACATAGCTTAATGCTTCAATAAACTGTAAACATTTTCAAAGATATTATTGCTATTTATGTTATGCAAGTGTGTGATGCGATAATTATTTATTTATGATAAGCGATGTATTTAATATTAGCGTTTCAAATTATGTATTAAATTATCGCTTTACGATTTAACGGGTCCATATATACATAGTGCCCTGAGATAGAATCTAGTTTCAATCTCGATTGCCACGCCCTTTCAACTAACTTTATGACACCCCAAATGGGCTAGGGATTGAAACGGTTATGATACATGCACGTAATGACTTAACATGTCACACAAACATTGTCTCGCGTGAGATCAGAAACCCTAACACAAACAACCTAATGAATCTTATAAAAAAATATTTCTTCATTTTAGGTTAGGTTGGTAGATGGTTTGTCGAAATATGCAATATACATAATAAGGAAGTTTCATACAAAAAAAACTTAAATATTCACAGAGATAAAACATCCTCTTAGGATAAGTTCGCTGTAAGTTAAATCTCGCAACTCATTATCGATTAAAACGTAACCTAGTTCTGTAAAATGGGTCTCCGGAACCGAAATCAAGCCAGACAGAGTATCCGGAGGGACGCCGCCCCGTCTACCATATCTGTGCCTCTCGACTACTTAAGGATCAGTGCCAAACAAGGAATGAGGCCGCATATTATGTTAAGGATGATTTCAATCCTCTGTAACGATGCCAAATAACGCTTTTCGGTCACAAGATTTAGAACATCGAAGTATCAGATTTTGTTTCAAACAAGAAAAAAAAATGACAAACACAAACTTTGCTTAATTAGAGGAACTAGCTATATTCCACGGCTTATTATATGCCGCATTTATATAATGCTAGCTTAGCGATATCTTTGTGTCTATTAAATTACTTTACTAAATAATTGAGCAGTTAAATGCCAAATAATGTTTCTAATCCTATTGGTAGTTCCTGCGATTAGCGCGTTCAAAGTAACTCTTCAGCTCTGTTATATTAGTTTCCAGAATTCCAGACACAGATTCCAGAATCTAATCGATGATCCCGATATTAAGTTGCATTGCGGATGGCCTTAGCCGACCCATTGCTCGTTGGCTGGCGAGAAATTAAAGTATTTTAGGTACGGTGTCTTCTGTTGAGTGAAGTGCCGCAAGATGAGGAAATGTTAACTATAGTCAGGAAGTTTTTCCGTTTCAATTCCATCAGAAATAGAAAACGATTAGGATTCCAGACATCTAAACTTACGTATGTCATACGATATTACTGCAAAGTGAAGTAACAAACAAATACATTAAGCATTTAAACTTAAAATAGAAAATATTACGTGTTAGATAAACGAAAATTTTCCGTAAGAGGTCATTCTTATCGCTATGAGTGTCGGGTATGATGTTAGACTTTAAGGCATTCTCTTTCAAAGGTACGGACGCTTATTCCGAATTCATCTGGCGGAGGTAGAATTGGGAAAGGGAGAAAAAAATCTGTGATTACACAAAGAATGGCCGATTACCCCTCGAGTTTGGAAGTGAAAATAATTGTACGATTGCGAAATTTAAATATCTTTTCGTTCTTTCGTCTTATCTTCTTAATTGACATCTTTGTTATCTTCTTTATAGGATTTGGATTATTTGCTTACTTTTGTTTATCCATCACGATTAATGTAAAATGTAACTTACCTTAAGATTTCTTTTAGTTCTATTGTTACCACGATCAACAAAATGTTTTGGATGTAGTCTGTTATGTCATGTCCTGTATTTATTGCAATTACCAAACAAGAATAATTATGAACAATAAAAAGATGGAGCCAGTGTTTCAAATTACCACACAATTAATCTTTTCATACTGGAATTCAATTTATGATCTGTTAATAATGTTACTTTAATATATTTTAAAATTGCAAAATATTTAATATAATCGGTCAGAAATTCGAAATAAAAAAAACACATTTACAACATAGCGAATGCTTTTGCGTAGACATCGCAGATTGACGTCAAATAGAAAAAATCTGGATGAATTGTTATAATCAATTTCCTATGCAATAACCGGGCTACCACGAATTTTCTATATCGATTGGATTATCGGACGGTGTTACATTTCAAGGATTATATTACCTATTAGGAAAGCCGGATCACAAATTGTCGTCGACGATATTATACGATCAAAAGAAATCGAGGATCTTGATTAAATTGTATCCGGCTCATGGAATTATTAAGTAATAGAGGTAAAATAATTTCGACCTAATATATATTTAAAAAGAATGTAATAATAAATATCAAGTCACACAAGCAATGGTCACACACACAGTCAACTCTATACTCGAGATAAAGATCTCATTTTAACCGACTTCAAGATACTTAATTAATATGAAAACTTGACGATGATTAAGAGTGACTGAGTACATATTTTTTAAGCTCGTCCAAACCTTCTGACAAGATCAAGATTTTTTTTTAAATTACGTCACCTATTCAAAATTTGAAAAAACTTTAATTGCTGCCTACGCTCTTCAGTAGAGTTATTTTATTTTGAACGCATCAGGCATGTTTATAGGATATGCAGATAGGAATTAAGAACAAGTCTTAAACGCTATAATAAATGAGATAACAAAACCAATTACGGCCGGTAAGCGTAAGCGTAAATTTTACGGGTTCGTAAATTTGAAGATGGAGTTTTGTACGCTTACCCTCAAAACAGCCACATTTATGTCGTTGAATATTTTATGTCGTGAATTATGAATTCTACGTTTCACAATGAAATTCCCTCTGTTATTTAATTTAACGGTTCCTATTGTGAAGAGTGTAATTAGAGTGGGTACATAGGTACTTGTGTTACAAATTTGAATTCGGAAAGAATTAGTATATTTAACAATATTCCAGTTTATCTACAAATCACATATTTATCGGTTAAACTACATGAGCACTTATTTAAACTCGTAATACCCTCTTTAGTAGTTACAAAGTTTTGCAATTTTCATCAAGGAATGATAAAATTACTACTGCACTGTCGCAGGCATTTAGTTTTTTAGATATTCTGCGCGCACAGTTATTTATAATTTCTACGCTTAGTCGTATGTCTGTTACAATCATAGACATCCAACGGCTTATTGCATGATCTATCTCATGGCCCAAGTAGATTTAGAACAAGACGGTACACTGCTTTTACCACACAATGTCATTAACCAATGATCTTCCTTGCTAGTTTATTTCCCAATATCTAAGAACTTAAAAGCGAACAGGACTTGATATCTTCACAGTGCTTAGTTAACCAGACGAATATGAATCTTGTATTCTAAAGATAGGATAAATATTTATTAAGACTTTTGTTATAGGAGAAAAAATATCAAGCGGCTGTGTTAGAACCACCATTACGAATCAACATTAGCCAGAGTCAAAAAAGTTACGAATAGAATGGAATAAAAGACAAGTGAAAGGAAAGATAAAATGGGTCCAATGACACAATCAGTGAAAAGTTCGAAGTATAAATCTATTTTCTTCCCGTTCACATTTTGTGAGCTCATGGGTATTCTCCGTTCCAGTCAGCGTAAACGAGTCACAGCTACTGCTTTTGCTGACTACCATAATACAATATTATTTTATTGAGATAAGGCTTAATGTTATAATAGTTCATTGACTTGATAGAGTATTCCACTGTGGTCTACAATTGAATTATAAGACCGGATTTCTCGGTCGCCTAAACAATAATATTCGGTTACACATCAACTTTATCGAGCGCATAAATTCTACGTAACAAATTATACGTCTCCATTTCCTTTTGTGCTCGTTTGGCCGTTACGTAAGTTTGTATTGTGAATAAAAGCTATTCATCAGTCAGAGGAGACACCAATAATAGAGCTGGATATCTTGAAATTGATGCAGATAGAAATAACAAAAACTTTGGGTTTGGTTATTTAGCAACAAATAATAAAAAGTTAAAATACGTGAAACGGAAAACGAGTGGTTTGAAAGAGTTTGGAATAGAAATGAGAATGGTATTCTCACTCAATTGGGCTTGTTGATTGAAAAATGAGAAATTTACAAAGAAAGTATGAGCAAAATAGATAAATTATCTATACGTAATGGACGGATACCTAAAACCGACTAGCGTCGTGAGAGATGAATTAGAATCCTGCAAAATGAAATCAATTCGATTGTATCGTTTGCTAATTTGACGAAGTATATGAAAGTGTAGGCGTCAAAAACGGAACTACATCGGTAAATTTGAATGAGATACGGACTCTCTCAAAAACTTTGATGGTTTGTGATTTGTCATAAAAAACATGACACTTGTCTCTTAGCGTATAGGCTTTGAACCGAATAAGACTGGCGCGAATAAATGCTCTCTCATAACCCACAGCAAGATACGACTGTTATTAAATTCGACCAGTTGATTATGACAGTTACTTCCATCTTTTTCATTTCATTCAGTCTTCCTCAAGAATCTTTTTAGATATTTTTTCTGCAGCGTACTCTATAAACAGAAAGGAGACAGTTAAGTAACATTAACTTAAATAAATCTTTTAACTCGAAGGTATTTCGCAATAAGGTATATTATCGTCACCAGGCAACATTATCCATTGCTGGACGTAGGCCTCCCACAAGGTTTGCCGTAAGGTCGGCAGGTGTACTACGCAACCTTGTCCAGATTCTAGGTTCATCTTATGGGAGGCCTTACCCTTTTTTTATCTCTTACGTGCCCGCCATTGTAGAAACCTTTGGCCCCTTTCACCGACGCTTCGAGCAATAACTAAGAACCATTGCCAGTAAAGTTTAGCTATTCGTCGAGCAATGTTGGTTACCGTGGTCCTGCAGTGCATTACATCACGTCTACTACAATCTCACAGAGATCCCGAGCATTGCCCTCAGTATCTACACTTTATATAGGTGAAGGATAACAGGATCATTTTGATCTTGTTGAAATCCGTTCACACTCCTAACTGGGTTACGTAATTTAACCGTCTTATTTGATTAGGATACTTCCGAATGATGTCATTTCATCTCGCCGTTGAAGTGACGCGTAGAATTCGAAACATTAAAAGCCTTTGTCGTCGTAAACTTTATGACCAATTTATATCGCCAGAGACAACTGAAATTCAATAAAGATCCACTTGACATATGAAATCCAATGTTTAAATGACATAAAACATGAAACGTCAAATCAACAGCTATATTTAAAATGTTGTCTGTAAACTGTGAACAGAAAGGCATAGATAAGTTGCATGAATGTAGCGCCATTGATCTATGAGAAGTTTGAATAGATTTCAAGCATGCGTAGGACGGGTAGTTACTTCAAATGTACAGACAATTGTTGAATAGATAAGGTAACAAGTGTTGAATAGGTACTTTACACATAGTCGATGTGTGTTAAGATCGTTATAATGATTATAATACCGCCTTTTTCTGAAAAAAAGAAAGTACATCGGGTTCACCTCAATCATTTTTGTATTTCAAAATTAAATGCAACCGACTAAAAAGAAAAGGCATTAGAACAGAGATGCTATTTTCATGAGACATTTAATTTGAAGCGAATTAAGTGAAAAGATAATAGTGAATGGAAAAAAGTTGAAGGAAGAAATTAAAAAACTTATAAGAAAAGACCGTACTTGGTTCTCTTGATTGAGCAGCTTAAGTTGGTCATTGATAAGGCTGTACTTAGCGCTCTCCTCTTTCCTCAGCGCCCGCTCCTTTTTCAGCTCGGGACTCCAGAAGGTCTTTATGCTGTGCATGCTGGACCCGAGCTTCTGGTTGGTCAGTTCCAGTTCTTTCTTGAGATTGCCGAGTTCCCGCTGCAGGTCAGAATTTTGTGATTGGAGCTCGCCGAGGAAAAGCGGAGGTGGTTCGCGGCGGTAGTAGTCCTCTTCAGGCGGGGGCGGAGGGGCATAGGAGCGGTCGTAGTCGCGCTCGAGGGATTGGTACCGGAGCGGGCGCGGGCGGGCGCGGTGGTGCGCGCCCGCGGACGCGGACCGGCCGCGCTCGTCGGGCGCCGGCGAGGGCTCGTCATCGCGCGCGAGGTACGGGCTCCGGCGGGAGGGGCTGCGGTCCACCTGCGGCAGGCGGCTCCGCGTCCCGGACCACTCCTGCCGGCGCCAGTCCTCCCGGCACGGCGGCCGCTCGTCCTCCCCGGCGTACTCGCGGAGATACAGCTTGACGTATTGCCCCCGCGTCAGTGGGAGCTCATTGTGCACTGCGTGACGGCCGCGCGGACACTGAGCGGGATGCCGTGCAGATCGATCGGAACCCGCTCGCGCATGCGCCGCGGCAACATTCAGCCGCTGAAGCGACCTCGCGGATACGGTTGCGGTTAATTGAATAAATCCGAAATAGGGTGCAGGGCACTGACATTTTTTTACTGCTCTGTAACATAGTACTATCTACGAGCCAGTCTACCATTCAAATACTGATCATTTATCGGATATAAAGGATCGATAAAGAGAACCTAAGTCATTTTACAGTCATCATCATTATAAAGTGATTTTTTGCCTGGGGTTAGTCACGATTTCAAGATCTCCGGATTTCTGGATATAACAATAAAACTTACTTAATCGGTTTGCCGTCTTTGCTGATTGAAGTGAAGTTTTTGTAATTTTTTTCTGCTTTTGGTCCCATAATCTTGATAGGTTCAAATGAATTTATTTTCTTTGCGTATACATACAATACTTATGCCCGTGTATAAATATTTTTCCTATAATTATTCAATTAAAACATACAAGACGCTTTGTTAAAGCAAAAGAAAGTAAAAATAAAGCAAGTTTAATGTTACACGTAAAAACCTTTATAAAAAATATTTTTTTAGCTAAGCTGATAAAGACAATAAAATTTAAGGTTAAAATATAATAAATTGAAATAAAGCAATTACCTATTCTTTCTATGTCGCCAAAAATAAGGGACAATCTAAAATTAATAATGTCTATAAACTACCGACACAGCTTCCTATTCCTCCAAATTTTCCAGCGATGTAGCGCTTAAATCTAAGAATGTCACTTCAAGACGCTTTTTATCCCGTGACCTACTTACATCGTCTGTACTCTTTGCACATATGTGGACAATATATTCATGTCTCTGTCTGTAGTAAGGTCGAAGTTATGTCGGTCATAGGCGGGTTGCAATCGGGAAGAGACCAGTGATGTCTGTTTTCTTACGTTTTTATCGACATTATCCTTTTAAAATACGATTCGATTTCCTTTTACACAGATTATGTAATAATAATCAGCCTTTCTAGTACGTTTCCCTACTGCTGGGACACAGGTCTCCTCTCCGAGAGAGGGAAGGGGCCGTAATCGACCACGGTGGCCCGGTGCGGGTTGGTGGATGTAATGTGTGTTCGAATTGGGTGGTTCTAAGACATCCCGGTTTCCCCACGATATTTTCTTTCGCCATTTTTGGAACAGAAAATGAAATACATAAAGTAAAGCCCTGCATGGGTGCGTCGGGACCTTCACCACTGGCCCACCAATGCTCAGATTACCTAAGATTATTAAATGCACGTTGTTTGTAGTTGGGGGCTAGTTCACGGCTACTAGACTTATTCAAAAGTGGTCGAGCCCGCAAGAACAACATTCGTAGCACAAATGGGCCAGCTCTACAGGTGTGAGGTAGGAGTATTACGCGTTTCGTCTAATAAATGAGCTGCTGGAGACCTAATCCAAATTTTTTCCCCTTCCTATTCTTTTCTAATAGAAAGGCAAGGGGATTTTACCGATAAATGGATGGACCCCTTATATCGCCGACGGCGAGTTACGCAAGGATTCAACCTAATTTACTTATTATGATTTAACAGTGTTGACCCAATATTTATCTCGGCAACCCACTTGTGACTTATCAATGTTCATATAATCCAGGTCCTGATGAAATAACAGGTGAGGGTATACATTTTTTATGCTGCTGGAACTCGGGGAAAACGCAGGAAACACCTCGCTTGCCGTGGACTTTTGTAATAATAGGGGACGAACGACGAACACAATCCACATAAGCAGAAATTAAAGCTTTACTGATGTAATCAAAAAAAATACATAAAAACATTACTACTATTATTACCATAATTTTATTAAGTATCACTTTTTACAGAAATAATCGATATTTTTATGGTTCTGTACCCAAAGGGTATAACGGGACCCTGTTACTAAGACTCCGTCTCTCTGTCTGTCTGTCATCAGGCCGTAGACAGTTGACATTTTCACAGATAACGTATTTCGGTTGCCGCTATAACAACAAATGTTAGAAAACAGAATAAATATTTAAGGGAGCTCCCATACAACAAACATATTTTTTTTGGTTTTTGGTATTGATTAATTGGTACGGAACCCTTCGTGCGCGAGTCCGACTCGCACTTTGCCGGTTTTTAAAAAGCTAACGTGATTCCGCCCTTCTTATTTCTAACACCATGTTTCACTTCACTATTGCAATATTATTTTATGTCTGTTGCTACTATAGGGAACTAATTTTCTCGATATCCTTTACTCTCAGTTCGTTCCGAATTGATTTCGAAAATATCTCTTTGTTATTCCATTCTTTTTGTTCTTTCTGCTGATTTTAAATTCCATTTAGATCCATTTTTAAAAAACAATTGATTAGATACGAACGAAACCAATAAGAAATGTTTTTAATAAGATGATGAAACTCAAAATTATATTAATATATTATTATTAGATAAAATTAATCTTGTTCCTTCAAAGCATATCAAATTACACCTTCGATACATCATTAGCTATGATTTGTCAGTTAAAAAACTACGGCACTGAATTGAAAAATGGTGCATAAAGCAGTTACTGGAAGTACAACCACCTTACACGATCCCGTGATGCAGATCAGAAGAGGTGTGTATTTCTGCGTTTCATTTGATGACTGATGTGCCATAGGATCCACTTCCTGTACATCCCGTTTGCGTCTCCTTTCCTATATTGTGATAAGCTCACGTATTTCTTGTTCTACATAGATACTATATGTCATGGATTGAGCCTTAAGGGTTCTTACAGACGAGCGGAAATTGTTCCAAAGGCAGATAGCAATGTATTTTCATTTATAAGTTACAAGATTACAGAGGAAGTTGTTTTCAAGAATAAATCTATAAATTAAAATCCACCTCCATTCATTAATATTTTTTCAACCCTAAATGAAATGATGGTGAATTCAAACACATGAAACTGGATGCGTAGTCTGCCGTCGACACGCGGTTGTATCTACTGCCGCTCGTTTGTAAGAACTTTAACAGCTATCAGAATACAGTTTTATGTAGGGTTTTATAACTACTGTCCAACATGGCATTTAAAATTTCATCGTTTCAGGTTGCGGTGATCGCTAAATGCGCTCAGTTAGAACTTGTTTGGGAGTTTGAAAAGTATAGATACCCTGATGCCTGGAAATGACAGTTGTCCTAAAGAAGATGAGCTATGTCGTGGGATTTTAATAACGTTTACTTACGAATGCGTTGCCGTTTTTAATCATAAAAAATAAACGAGTACGTCTTTGATGTATCCAAAATTGAAAAAAAAACACACATTATTTTGTTAAAATTTAATCGATTACATTATCGAAATCTTCATACACGAAGTAATTGTTTTAATTACTTCGTTTATGAAGATCGTAATTGTTTTAAGTCATTTATCATGAATTTCAAAATTCTATTAACAACGAAAACCTTTGGGGGATGTTACACTACTATTAAAAAATAGCTCCCATTTATTTGATTTGTTGTCGTAACACGCAATATACAGCCATACGCATTAAAGCACAATTACAATATATTTATAGTTTTGGTTAATATATACCCAATTTCGCAGATTAATTATCACGTACGGTAGGATAAAGCGTCGGTCGCGCTCCAAGGGACTCCACGATAAAAGTTTCATGTTCTTTAGTCTGTTGTCTTTGAATTTCAGACAAGTGACGTGTGGAGGAACGCTATAAACACCATAAAACTTACTATTAAATTTAACCATTTATTTCTTTAATGAAAAATTAAATAAATTAGAAAAAATGTAATTGTCGAACATTTGATTATTATGATGTAAATTTGTTCGGGTAAAATTTTACTTTTCTCTCCGTAAAACTTAAAGCCATTCATCATTTATAACGTATAAGAACAATCAAACTGTATTTTAAGTGAGTGTTAGTGTGGGCAGGAGACGTTCCAGAAGAACTTATATCGACCGGATTAGTGACATACATAATAATAGAAAGGCGACGTATGCACATCTACGCATTGCCAAATGAAAATTTGTAATACGCCAGGACATTTATTTAAATCACATTTTATTCCATAGAGCGCTAGATTTTGTTTACCACGTTCAGTAAAAACGTTCCATTTTATAAAAAAAAGTTATATCAAAATAACTAATGACACAAACACAAGAAATGAATTAATTTTTGTTCCCGTTATAATATTCTTACAATAATTTTATTGTTGCTACTTCAGCTCTCTTCGGAATGGGGATAAAAACCGCTTAAAAATCTGTCAAAGTCAAACTTCATACAGAATATTAAAACCGAAACACTTTTTTTCTTACACGCGGTCCGGCTATTAACTGAAAAAAAATAAGAATTCATATATTTCCTAAAGATTTTAAGCCCAGAAAACTGTGGGAAAAGGTTTCGAGGGAAAAACTGGATATCTCTTTCTTTTTAATGCGGCTTTCAACTGAACTATACTCCACATTGAATACATTTTCTGTAAATAAATTGAAAAAATAAGAAGAAAAACATCGTCGCAATACCAAAATAAACAAAAAACAATGACGAATAGAAGGAAAAATCAATTGTAGCCTCACCTGCCTTGCGCTTTGTGTTTATTATTATTAGAACCATTAGACCATTAGAAAAAAGTTAAATGATGTTTCTGAACGTCCAGATGCAGTTTTTAGGTTAGGTTATGTCAAAAACCTGTCAACATTTGTACATTTGTTAAAAAAATTGATCATATATGATATAACTATTAATTAATATTTTGTTCGAACTGCAATAAATTAAACCATGCCTCTACCGCCAGCGAGTGGTACTGGTAGGTACTTTGCACGAGCTGCAAAATCCCTTCGGCTAATACGTCAAGGATGTACAAATAGACCTTTTTTTCATATATCTGTGACCCATGTAAGTTCATGAGATTTTTTTGTTTAATTTATCGTGCGAACTATCAGTACATGCATGGCCCAGATACAGATTTCATTCAGTATTTACAAATAACCATTTTATATTTTAAGTTTAACCAAGTGCTCACTTGCCCCTTCTACAGAAATGTGATTCTAAAAATGTTAATGGTACAAGAGACTTATGCCTTTGACTTTATTTCAAACTACCATTATTTATCTAATAATTGCATGTGCTATAAACCACTTTGAATTTATTACATACTACTAATATTTTAAGTGCGAAAGTTTGTAAGTATGAATGTATATGTTGGTCTTTTATGCAGAAACGAATGAATGGATTTTAATGAAACTTCACAATATAGCTTTTACATTAGTATAAGTGAATTGTCCAAAACATAATGATATGGGTCAAGTAATGAGAAAAAATATGCAGCCTATTCCGGTGTGTTGCTGCAAAAACACAGTTACACATATATAATGGAAATGGTTACCTTAAATAGTCCTTTCCTATTCTGGACTGGAGAGGCCTAGTCTCTAGGATTGCTTTCAGCTGACCTGACGTGACTAAGAGGACTAATATTTGTAGTGATCCTATCCTATCCAATACAAAAACAAAACAACATTTGCCAAATTGTTGGGACCTACAATTACTTTTATAATCTTGAGCTCTTTGTACATTTTTTAGCGCAGGAGACTGAACAGCCAGCCTGTGATAGAACAACTTGGTTCATATGACCCAATGCCAAACTTTAATAATGAGAAACTTGTTGCACTCAATTTGGAAAGAATAAAATACTGGCTCGGCAAGGGAGCTCATGTCACCACACCAGTGGCGGAATTACTCGGTAAGATTTTTTTATTTAGTTAGAATGAAATTTTACTACACAGTGTATGTCTTTATGGTTGCAAGTGGTTGTTATTTAAATAATAATTATCTGTCATTCCTTGAGTCATGCTATGTAAGAAAAAAAAGATTAAACATGTAATGTCCTGCTCTGTTCCTATTGTAAGTTGGGTTGTTCACTACACATTTTCTTTTTTGATACCTGTCTATCAACCATCATCTCTATAGTCACTCCTTTCTTGCTCATATCTTTCACCCAATCCATCCAACAGTAATTTAAAAGTAGAGCCCACAAGAACAACATCAGTTGCATGAATGGGTTGGCTCAACCTGTGAAATACCACAACCTCACAGAAGACAGGTGTGAAGTATAAGTATTCTGGATATCGCCTGATGAGTGAGGGGCAGGAGGCCCAAATCTAGCCCTCTCACTTTTCCTTAATAGGAAAAGATTGGAAGCGAAAGAGCATTTGATGGATGGACAAGGGAAATATACTTTTTCCTGTCTATTCCCTCCTCTTTTCATTAAACGTAGGCAATGTATTGCAACTTATATTGTTGCAGATCCCAATAGGAGTCTTTATATCAGATGATCTGCTTGCTAGTTTGCCACCTGCTGCCATAAAAAGAAAATCTTTTCTTATACCTAACAACATATCCATATACATTAAAACATCTCAGCCACATGGCTATGTACCCAAAATACAAAATTAACAGGTATTGAAGACAGGTAGATATTAAAGATCAGATAGGTATTAAATAAAATGGTAATCAACTTCATTTTGTCATGAGTGAGGTGGTACTTTTTTTTTTAATGAATTTTGAAATCTAATCCAATGTATTTTAGGATCTCGTACGTAGATGTCGCTTTTTGTAATAAAATGAATATAGTGACAATATTTGCGAACAAAATATGTAATAAATCGCGTCATGTACAAACTTATATCATGAAAATTTAGTGAGCTCTACTGCAAGGAAAGTTTTTTAAGGTATTTGACAGACTGCTACCTCAAACACAGCGCCACCTATTGACATACGCATTCCACTGAATTCGCCTCAATTTTGCAACCGCTGTTTGATGGAAAACTTGTCTTCTATTGGGATATATAAGGAAACACTATCAATCGACACTATTGACTTCAGAGTTTGACTTTTCACTCAATGCTCAATATCCATTGACTTACACATTAATACAAGGATATGTTAAACTTTTAGGTCTTTCCGGCTTCTTCCCAATACATCCCCGCTCATATATGTGTGCGTGGAGAAATAGAAAAACACAAAAAGAAAATTTAGAGAAACAAAAAGAAGCAGAAGCCGCAGAGGAAGCAGCTAAGGCTACATAAGTTATCAAATATTTTTGGTGTAACGATAGTTTTAGAAATATTACAAAACTGTTTTTCATTATATTTCACCCTCACCATAGTCATTAAGACAACATTACAGCGTAAGGTATTGTGCATTTCGCTTGATGAGTGGATGAATATACTTTTGAAAATATCTGATTGAAACTGATTTAAGAGCGCTTTCCAACTTTCACACTATATTTTTAAACAGCATTAGATTAATGTAGATAAATAAATCAACTAACGCATGATGGGAAATTAAATTGGTTTTTGTTTCTCCTTTGGCGTACGCTATATCTCGATAAATGGTAGAGTAGGTAGCATACTGTAGGTACTTTGATGTTGATATCATAGGCGGGTATCACTTGACCGTTAGGTAACCCCACTGCTCTTTTGTCCCCTAAAATAGGAAGGACCTAGTGCAATTGCAAAATCATTGCCAATGGAAATAGTAACTGTACTGCTTCGTGAATAGTGAATGGGAGCAGATAACTTGAAATTGCGTTTTATGGAAAAAAACTATGAGGAAAGGGATATATTCCAATAGGAAGGGTTATATTAGATTGGATCGTAATTCAATGACAAGGAAAGTATTACAATAAAACAATGCAAATATACAATGAATTCCTCTTTATTTTGTGAGAAAGAAAATGACAAATACAATTACTTGAGTGAATATAAAATGCTGGCAGCTAATTTTGCCAAAGGCACACTAACATTTTTTAAAGCATAGACAATACGTCACACAAAATGTTTCGATTTTATAATCTACGTTACATTTGACAGATGTCACAATGTCTATTTCCAAACGTTAAATGCATTACTTAAATATCTAAGTATAGCGCAACACTCAAAGCTCTATTGGCGGGAATAAAACTACCATTAAATTTTATTTAAAATACATAATGTCTTTTAAATGTAACAAACAATCAAACGAACAGAGAAATATAGAAACATCGCTTGAGCAAATTTATTTGAGAACTAAGATGGCAAATAGCATATGGTTAATATAAGAAATTCATAGAATTGTTTTACAACGAAACTTCATGGAATTTAAAATCGATCCACTTAATTAATCTAAAGCTAAACACAATTTAAGATATTTTAAGATCTTATTTAAACATAAAAGATGAAAAAATACTAAGAAATTTATACTAAGGTCACTTAAATACCAAACCAAGTAAATAAGGCAAAGTTCAACATACAGAAGTTTAACATACCTACGAATAAAATTGCATCGATTTTTTTCAAAGCTCCCACAGACTAAATCTTATAATACACCAGAACTTTTGAGGTTAACTTTTCGTCATATAAAAGTTAGTAAATGTACCAAAGTTAAAAAATCACGATGAAAAGACTCCTTTCATTTAACCATTTACCGAACTTTTTGCTGTTTTAATTTTGAGGTTATAAAATTAATGTTTATGACAAATTTAAAAAGTTGAAAGAAGTCAATTGACATGAAGGTTTGTAATATGAAAATGTAGAAAGACGTTTGATAAATCTTAACATGAAATGTCAATCAACTCGTATCATTGTTGTTTTCATATCTAAAGATACACGTACAGCGCAGTCGAATATAGGTGACATAAAAGCTCATATAAAGGAGAGTGTAAAGAAGATTTGTACTTTTGCTTGCAGACATTAAAAAATATTTATTTATTCTTGCCAACGACTTCAGATACAAGGCGATTTGCTGAAAAATAAAAACAAAATTATTCGATTAAAACTAACTTTAATTATAATTTCAAATGATAAGATTATTGAATTATTCAATTAATAAATATTAACTAAATAAAACATTAGGACACCCATATCCCAAGAATTAGTTCAGCTCATTTATGGTTATGTTTTAACTACACACTCATTTATGGTTTAGTTGTTTCACAAAGTGGTTTGTTGGTTCAATGTCTAAGGTCTTTTGAAATTTTTTGAACATAGAAAAACATTTTTATGACTTGGATTTCTACAAGTTATTAATATTGCTAATTAATAAAATTCTAGTTAAATCTACTAAAATTGTCTGCAATATATAATATTTTTTAGTAATGAAGCGATAAACTGCGACCCTCTGATCTCTTAAGACATTGGCACTTCTTTGGGAAATACTTAGCATACGTACACGGCAAAACCAGCGACATTTATTATTAAACCAATATTCATTGGGAACACGGTTAGATAAATATTACCACAAAGTATCTTTTTAGTAAACGATGACGTTACTCGCTGTTTCTGTTTGAAACGTCTTCTGAAATTAGGAAATTCTTAACAGATAATGGTAAGCGAAGCATATAACGTGCAGATCTATTAATATGCCATACATACAAGGTTGTGTTATAAAAACTACAAGGCTTACAAGCCGTTGAACTTATATCTGGCAGGAAATAACCTTGCTTTTTGTTTTAAGGTAAATTCGAATAAAGCTCAAAACTACACCAAATTCAATTGAGAGAGTTCTAGAAGGACTGCCACGTGCCATGTAGTCCACACAGGTAAGGCACAACTACAAGGCGAAGGATCGGTGATTTGATCAGATACGGGAGTTTAGAAGAGAGGGAAGTGGCCGATCTTTGTGGCAACCCTTGCGAAGACCTAAAAGTCCAGTAATGTCGTTACTTTTGGCAACAGTTCTATACCGTTACAGTAAAATGACGTAAATTTTGTTATTGAGCTGAATAAAAAATACTACCAGTTGTCAGGGATTTTGAGGTTTCAGTTTAATTTGTACTGGGGACATCCACAGTTGGTGCAATTATAAAACTAAACGATTTTTATTTTGCATTAATAAATACATCGGTATGACTACACATATAAGTTCAATAAAATGTTAACATCTAATGTTAGTAATTAGGATTTGTACTGTTATTTAAATTATTATCCAATACATATAAAGTATATATTCTAAGTAGAAGATAATACATTATAATAATTTCAATAAATATTACCCGGATGCGTTTTCTTATAGCAACACGTCATGTTTTAACAAAGTATCCAACCACTTAAGTGAAAGTGTCGACAAAATATTTCAATGTAAATTGGATTTCGTAAAAAAGGTCAATCTCAAGATCAAATATCTTGAGATACAGCCATAATCTTTGATATGCTTTGTAACAGTCAAATAAAACGTAAACATAATAAGTTCTTGCTTGTTCTCGACACTGGTAGATTTGAAGATCTGATTAAAAAATATATGATTACAGTCAAGCAATGTTTTCCGCTTCCTATCATCAATAGAATGGAAATTGCTTATATCTGATTTTGAAAAGGAATAGAACGGAGATAGTAACTTGGAAACCATGTCCTTACCGGGATTTTCAGAATAATACTGATTAAATTTTGAAATTTAGGACAACACGCCATCTAGTTAAAAATTGATATAAGAGGTTTTGCGTGTATTTTTATGTTTTACCAAATATTTTTAGCTACAAATTGAATATTACGTTTTATTTTTATAAAAGGTAAAATAACACAACAGTAGACACCAGACATGCTATGCCCTGCCAGATATAACGTTAATATTATCTATGGTTAGTTAATTGTATACATTAGTTATCTATGCAAAGCGTCACACATGAGTTTAGATAAAAAGTGACTCATCATAACTTGCAGGATAATGCCAAATGTTTGAATCCATAAAATAAAGTGGCTATGAAAGTTGCAATTTTATTTTACCCTGACGTCTTTTAAATCCAATCAGGGTGTATAGAGACTGGGCATTTATTATATGACAATGCTTTAGGTAGTAAGGTTTTATGTTTCCAGCCAATTATGAACATTTGATCACATCACCACGTAAAATTGGTGGGATTGTGGTCAAACGTTACGTTACTTATCGGTACATATTTTTTTAGTTTACATTTCATCCGCAGTCAATTCTAGCTCAAGCTGAATATTTATATTACGCTAGCAATATGACGACGTCACTTTTTTATCTTGACAATGACAAAATGTTAAGTTGACCATCCATTGGTGTTTTACTTACATGTCGGTGGATGTGTGTGTGTGAATGTGCTCTAATCTCGTTTACCTAAAAAGTTTATACCCATTGTTAAAAAATATAAGACTAAAACAAACACAAAACTAAATAATACCCATATATACGAATTAGTAATGCATGATGAACTAAATTGTAAAATTGATGTATAAAAATTTAATATTAAAATAAAAACTACATTAATAATAATATGATCGCAATATAGGTATGTAATATATTTGTATATATAAAAAAACATCGAGTTCATCCAATGGTTATCTATATATATATATATATATATATATCTCTCTCAAAAACATACTTCTCAAACCACAGGTCCCACAAATGATGTTAATTTTTATATCTGATGTCCACACAATAACTTTGTGATAGACTAACTAATAGTATAATAATATTTCAACAAAAATGTAATTTTACTCAACTCATACATTCTCTAAGTGAAAAATAAAACAAAAAATATATGACATACAAGACAAAAATTACGAAGTCAACTTTCTCATGGATGTGTTCATTTTTTTATTGACATCATGCACCAACTGATGGATATCGGCTACCTGAAATCGTGATTTTTCTGTCCACGTGGAAAATAAAATAAAAGAAAAATAGTAAGAAACTTTTTATCCAAGAAATTTCATCTATCGAGTTTTTTTGAAGGAAAAAAGTTTGAATGCAACAATTAATGAGACGCGCCCTTTAAAAAGTTTCCATTACGCAATCTTTTGAGGCACATTCTACAAACATTATGTAAAGGTTATGTAACTTTCAGATAGAAATGATACGTTAGAAATATGTAGATATGACTTTCAGACTAAGACAAATTATATGTATTATAATTATAATTCATGATACAGATCTTTTGAAAATTATATCTTGACAATTGTTGATATTATTGTGACACATCTGCAGAGACTTTAATTGACTGAATAAGCTATCAAACACTTTTGTACTTTACTGGGCTTGCCAGGTGCAGCTAGTTTAGCATAAAAGTGAATATGTACGTTATAAATACTTATAGGTACTGTAAATATTGTTTATTAGACACAAGGGATCGTTTTGTACGTAATTCATATAGTTCGATTCAAATAAAATCTTAATGTAACATATGACGTAAACACGTACTTTGAAAGAAGTCACTATTCTTATAAAAAGAAAATAAAAAAGTGCCATAATGAAATAGTGCAAATATTTGACATCTAAGTCAAATATTTGTAGATCAATGTAACCCAAATATTTAGTTTGTGACAAGTGAGTTCATGTGTACATGCATTTTACAAGCTCCTATGTACAAGGCAGGCAAGCAACAAAAACAAGTATAGCGGCAGAAAAACTATGTAATAACTTCTACTTGATATTTTATAGTTTAATTAAATCCTTCCGCTCATACTTGTACATATTCCCTTTCCCACGCAAAGCATAAAACTAGTCTATTGTTAAAACCTTACCATACTCTCCCCAACCATATGATTTAAGTAGAAAAAAACTAATCATTGTGCAATTCTTCAAGTTTTTTGCTGAAGGCTTTTAGGGTCTTATCCATGTGTTTGTTGGTGTCCCTTATTATCTCTTTCAAAGGGTCTAAAAACAGGAACCATCGAGTATAAAGGTGATAAAAATTAAAATATCGAATTATCATATCCACATTTTTCTAACATTATTTAAAATATACTTTTGCATATTTTTCGACTAATTATATAAATATGTATAACCCTATGCAGTTTGCTGCGTTGATACAACTATTTGTACTAACCGTGGGTTTACACTGCCGAAAACATTCACATAATATTGTCGTCTCAGTTTTTTCAGAGAGATAGCTTGTATCGGGACGTGATTTTACGCCAGTGGAAACCCACGGTTAGTACAAATAGTTGTATAAACGCAGTAAAAAGTTGTAAAAACGCAGCAAAAAACAGGTCATATCTGATTTGCTTACCTCTAATAAAACCCAACAAACATACAGTATCTAACCTACTTATAATATCACTAGCTGTTCCCGCTACTTCATCTGCGTTGAATGCAATAAAAATGTGTTTCCAACTCCCAAAATTAATAGAAACCAATTCCGTGGATTAATTACTTGATTCCCAACGGAATCAACTCTAGGCTCAACAGCCTAGAGTATTTTGTGCAAATTAAATTAGTCTTGGTTTTTCAAATAACATCAGGTATTAACCAGTAAATATATTAATATAATGTTGTATCAAAATCCAGAGAGAGATTAGCCAGAACAGACAAACAACAGTTTTAAAAATTGATTTTTGTCTCTATACCTGCCCTGTTCCCACATTATATGTGGTATCATTCGTAATTGCGTCATTGTCACTTTAATAAAAAAAAATCACTTCGTTCTTCAATTTTTACATACCAAGTCTGTCTATATTTGTCAATGCTTTTTTATTATTAGGTCACATTTTTACTTGACGTGACAATATGTGTACAATCAGCTATTTTCCTATTATTGCATAATGCATCTACTTTTGTAATTACATAATAATCTATATATGTCCAAGCAGCTGCTTGTTTGTCGGGTTTTATATTACTAGTAATGATATAACCGTGTTTAAACCCATTCCAATATGCGAATTGTTTAAATGGAATAAAAAAAAAATCAAATTAAAAAATATGCAGAATCACAGCCCTTTCCATAAACATGCAAATAATTTTAAATATATTTACTAACTAAATACAAGAGTAGAGCAATGGAATAATAAAGGTAATTTCACATACCAGAGTTGGCTAGATCGTCGATCTTATTGTGGTGCTTCTGGTAGTAAGGACGGATGATGCGGTGATAGATGATCAAAGAGCCATTGAAGTCAGTTGGCAGGTAGCACCATATGATGAAGATGCACTGTAACAAAGTTAATATTAATAATGTATGGTTTAATTTAGACTACAAGTAGTGTAGTTTTAATAGCAATAGAGCCTCCGTCATCTATTACACGAATGGGCCGGCTCACCGTTGACACCTCACAGAAGACAGGCGTGAAGCAGAAGTATGCTTCTGCGTTTCGTCTGATGAGTGGGGTGCCTCAGTTTTAGTCCATATTGGATGAGGGGATGAATGATGAAAGCAAATATTGTTTTTCTGTCTATCACCTCCTCTGTCCATTGAAGCTTGCAGATACCTATGGGTAGCAGTCACTTAACATCAAGTATGTAACTACCACTGTTGTATCATAGGCTCAATGGCTCAGTAGCAGCAACTATTGTATAAATGCTCCAGCAAAGCTATTACATGATACATTCACAAAATATACAACAAGTCGTCTAACACCATGTTCACACTTACGGAAACATGTTTTTCTCTGATATATGTTTTATGTGAATGTTTTCGGCAGTGTGAACAATATATTGTATTATATCATGTTAGACCAATGGTGCTTAACCAAATTGAAGTGACCCCTGAGAGTCTTGAAGTAGCAAAAAAGTCCCCCCCGATAAAGATTTCGGAATCATCTATTTGCTCCGATTGTAAAAATGGTGGTTGCTCTCGACCTTAATTTGCGTGAGTCATCTGTCCTATCTAGCTTTTTATTCATATTAAAATATGTATGAATGTAGAAGAGGCGAGAGAGGAGTGCCACGATGGCGCCAAATGAAAACCCATGATCTTTGTCTACCCCTCTGGGTTACAGGTGCGAGCGCATATTTGTTTATTTTATATTAAAATGGCCAGCAGCACTATATTGTGAATTGACAGAATTCTTTGGAGTACACCAAAATCCTACCAGAATATACTAAATGCGTCATTATAGTCGTATTCTTCCTAATTTATCAAAAATCGGTCAATTAATAACTGCTATAATGTAGTCTTTAACAAGTTACGTATAGATAAAAAAGTGACATACTATGATATCATTAAAATGTAATTAATACTAATGAATGTATAAGTTACAACCTTGTAACATATACAATGTGCATTCATGTGCGTGCAATACAATAGTCATTGTATCAGGTCTCAAGTAATATTGGCCAATAAGAGCTGAGTCATGTTGATGCAACAAAGGTAAGCAATTTTTATGCGCAAACATGAAATTATAGCGAAAACTTTCCAGCAGTGTACTGTATTTTACTGACATAGTGTTGGTATGGATATTAAACAATGTACACCTGGCACAGTTATATATTTAGGAGTTCTGTCTGCTTTTAGGCTGAAACATAGACAAATTGATCATGATCCAAGCCAAGATCTTTGGAACAGCCAATCTTCATAAAATATAAGCATTGAAAGAGGTTTATGTCTGACTTTTAAAAAGGCTGAGCACTGGAAAATTTTGCTATCTGTCAAATGTCAGATCAAATTTCATTTTAGTTGCTAGGAGTATGACCAACTCTTCTTTGGACTAAGGTACTACAGTGAAATGGTGCGTAATGGAGAGGGCTCATCAATTTAGTAGACCAATTACAGACAAATGCATCTACCCCTTTACAATATTCATAGTAGCAGATTTAAATATGAATACTTATTGCCCTTGGTCACACTATAACCTTAGAATGAAGTTACAGATTCCAGAGATGGTTCTCAGAGAAAGAAAAATTAATAAAGTTGTAATATTACAGAAAATTTAATGACTATTTTTCAATCTTGACTAGGAGGTGTGTGCATTTATTAATTAATCTGAATTTGGCAGACAGCAGTTTTATTTTCGGATGAATATAAACTTAATAAAAAAAGTATAATGCAAAGAATTTTCTTAATGTTTTCTTTAGCAGATGCATGTTTGTGCAAAATGTAGCCTCACTAGATGATACAAGCTTTGTTGCCCATGCAAAGCCAGTAGTATTGGTATAGTAATTAATATTAGGTTTATTAATGTTTTTCCATTGAAGGCATAATTCAATTTTATCATTATTAATAAGCAAGTTTAGACAAACCATCTTTACCTTTTTCTCTATTATAATGTTGGTCTGTAAATTATATTTTGTTATTATTTACTCTTTAATAACATTGCATTATTATCAGTATGTAAAACTAAATCAAGAACAAAGTGCAAGATACATTAAGACAAACAAATCTACTTCACAGAAAACAAAGTCACGCTGATAATGAATTTCATTCTTAATGACTACTTTGCTTATGCTATCTTATAAATGAATTAACTCTTGATTGATAAAAATTATGATTCTCCTATCCAGTTATGTAAAGCGCCCATTGTTATTTCACCTACTACTACTAGGTGGCATTATTCCCAATCTTATAAAGAAAAAATTTTTCTTAGTCTTATAGTCCTGAACAGGACTAAAACAAAAAATATGTATTACCGTAGGTCCTTTATATAACTGCAATCTTTCAAGTCCATCAGATGTCAACTAGTTAGTCAAAATTACATCATAAGATTCCATTGCACTTAAAAGCATGTTGAAATAGATAGTTATTTATTGTATCCTAGATGAATTGTAATCTTTAAGCAATATTTCAATACAGCATGTGTTTAGATTGTGAACAGAACAAAAGCATATCAGACTACAAGAAAGAATTTTAGCAACTCTTTCATATTGCCAGTGATCTCCCAGAGATCCTAGAAATGGCTGGCTATTGTCTATTACCTCAACTGTACAATTGCAAGTATTTTAGTAACCTTGAGAGTATGACATTAGATGCAAGAGAAACTGCACTGCATAGAAAATTGTCCACACACTAATACATTCTATATAGAGTCATAGAAGTAAAACAAAGAAAAGCTGTATTTGTCAATGTTGTCCAACATGGGAAAAACTCAATTGAAATCAGACCAATAAATTGTCTAAGGAGGTTTTGCTGCAACTGGGATTCAGTTTGGAAAGACCATGCAAGACCAAAGCCATTGTTGTATTAACTTCATGTGAACAGTACTTTTAAACCTATTGTACATGTAACATGGTTAGTATTGTTATTTTAACTGTAAAATGTGATAAAATGTATAAATTACTAAATGGTAAATTTGTCCTTAAATATATGAATTGAAGATGACTACTTTACATTGCCTAAACTATATATGAACTTTAGTTTAATCCTAAACAGATAAAATATCTAGAGATAAGACCTATAAATATGAGCAATGTAATAAATTGACTATCTCAATAAAGATTACATATACCATTCTTGATAAATAAATTCAAATGTATAATATAGAAGTAATAGAAATTGTTTTTACATAAGTACTTGTATTGTTAAGTAAATACTAACACAAGGATGAAGTAACAGATTGCATAGCCCAATAGATTTCATTAAAAAACCTAACACGGATTTTTTAAATAAAAAAGATACAGCATCAACTTTTTATGGAAGTATTGATTTTTCAACACAATAGAACAAACCTTTGCACTTTCACATTGTAACAAAAAGCAAAGAGTTTTCTGTTCTGTTGCACTCTCAAAATGGCGAACACATGTAACCTTTGTTGTACTAACCTTTATTAACCAGTAGAGAGGAAACCAGCCGACGATAAAGTCCGAAAAGTATTCCACAACTGAAAAACAGGCGTACACCACCCAATATGTCAGCCACTTTGTGTCGTCGTCCTTCTGAGGTGATTCCAGAGCTTTCATCGACATGTACGCCGGATAGACGAATCCAATAGAGTTACATATCAACTCAGCTCCGAATCCAAATACTAAATATAAACCCGTGAACGCGACAATTCCTGTCGACAGAAAACAAACGTCAAATCCACTGCTAAAGATATAAATAAACGCTTTTCAAAACTAAACTCACCTACGAATATATATACCCTGCTCACGCCGGTTTTCGCTTCAGCTATGTCGAAGTATTTGGTCCATGGTTTGCTTTTGTCCCTGAGGTTTTTCTCAATTGCGTCTTTGTACTCTTGCAGTTTGATGCTCATTTTGATGGTTTAGTACTTTAAGATTACGGAATTTTGGTGGATTTAACTGCTGCCAACAACACACGACCGCCTCTTTGCAGTAAAACGTAATGTAATGTGACAGTAAAGAGTACGTGATGACATAACGTTTTAAATGTGACAATGGCTGACGCAGTATATTCTAAGGGTTGCTATCTAAAATACTTCATTTACTACAGTATTTTTTGAAACTACCTGAACACATGGAATACAAACTAAAAAATAATGTTAGATGTAAAAATGGAATAAAACAATAACAGGTATTGCACTTGATATAGAAAAGTTAAAATTTAATTACCATAAATTCAACAGGTAACATCCTAAGTTACCAAAATTTCAGGATCTTTGTGTGGTGAGGTGTTCATTAACATTCACTAACTTTAACATGATGAAGATTTCGCTTAAGGATTTTCTTTAACTCATATAAGGATCTGTATTGATTAATTTAAATCTTTATTAAAATAATTTGAATGATGTTCCGTATGATTTGGTACAATAATTGTAGGTTCAAAAGGAGTTCTGGTATTAAATAGAATGATTCCTGATGTTATGCTTGTTGATTGAAAATACCCAACTTTTAAATCCAGATGGATATTGAACAAAGAAAAGGATGAAAATGAAACAATCGTATTACAATTTATTTTAAAATATATAAAGTGATTACATTGATTTAATTTAACAACGAAAAAAATTAGATAAGTCAGCCTTTTAAATAAAATTTTAAAAATCTTCAAATACCATCTGAATTAAATAAAATGGTGTAAATGTTAGTTAGTTAAAATCCATGTTCCTAACTTGAATTTTAACATCAAAACCTGCTATTTCATCATTTATGGTAATCACAGTAAAATTGCTCACATAGCGTTAGCAATTTTATTTAACCAAATAAACTAATTTTGTGATAAAATTCAATTCAAATTATACATACAATTTTCAATGCTGTAAATACAAGTAACAGTAAAAACATTGTTTTATACTGAGTTAAAGAATTACATTCATAGACAGAATTAAATATTTAAAAAAATGTATTTGTGTTGTTAATAATTTTATCCATAATAACCCAATGTATTTTAAAATATTGGTCTTTAGCTTTTTTCGTTAGTTTCAAATATATTTGTACCTTACATAATATAAATCACAAATATTTTTTTAAGAATAGGTAATATTTTATGAATAAATATTTTGTGCTTTATTATGAATAAGTAAGTGTGCCAAAATTTTAATGTCATAGATGAAAAATGTTACTATATAAATTTAATGTCATATGTTACTTAAGTAGAGTTAAATTAAACGGTGCTCGTAGTACAATATTATGTGTTTGTAAAACTGTGGAAATTAAATGTTTATTTAGACTTATTCCAAAGTCGACTCTTCTTTCTAAAGACATTAAATATTTAGTGTAATAACACAACTATGTTCTTCTTCCTTCTTTTCACCTGATAGTCGTTCGCTGCTGGACGTAGGTCTCCCTGATTGATCGCCCACAAAGGGGATCTTTTCCGTCCTGATCCAGTAGACACTCTCAACTGACTGACCAGCTTGTGGATCAGTTTTCTGGGACGAATATGACGATTTGAAGCTCAACAATACATATTTAATAAAAAATGACACGTGAATATTGAGTTGTAATGATTTCAATGTCTTATACTATAGTACATATATTAAGGTTATCATAAAATAAAATATTTGATGCATAAAAATATTTATTCGAAAGTAAGCAATCGAACAATATCATTTTAACTTGTATGCTATATTTTGTACGCTTTCTTTAGTAAAAGGTACAAGGTAAATCTAGCACACACTAATAAAAAATCTTCAAAAATAAATAGTCAATTATTGTAAGAAACGTGCCTCAACAATTAAAACGTCATTTTTCTATTTAAAGTTTATTTGATGTAAACAATTCCTTTAAAATAACTGGTTAACATTAACATATAAACATAACTTTTCTATATGCTTACCTTGGTCGTGGCTCTGTAAGATTTCTACACTTTATGCAAATTTGGCGCCAAACATCTTACCCTATTTTAATCTTGTATAAATTGTATCAATTCCTACCTATAAACGAATAATCTATTAAAATTGTGAATATTTTTCAATGTTGTGTTGATTCACATAGAAGTGTGAAATAATATTATTTTGTCAAATTAAGACTAGTCATTTTATGAAATGACTGTAGGTCTCCAATAACACAACATTTTACTGCATGTGTCTCAACGTTACATAACATAAATCACTCACAATAAAGAGAGCTTACAGCATAAACATTGCGGAAAACGTTTGTAAACAGTGGAAATCATTTTTCGTTATCTTGGCCGCGTGTGAGTACTTTAGTGGTACGTACTATTTTTTATGTGGCAAACGAGCAAGCGGATCACCTGATGTAAGATGAGCGCTACCCATAGACAACAAGCAAATGTGTTGCACATGCGTTGCCTACCTTTAGTGGACAGAGGAGGGCATAGACAGGAAAAGGATATTTCCTTTTCCCCGTTAACCCCCTCCCGTCCAATCCTCTTCCCTTTCCCATCGTATCCCCCTTATGAGGAACGGATGGGAAGGGGAAGAAGACTGAAGTTAGGCCTCCGGCACCTCACTCATCAGACGAAACGCAGAGTACTTCTACTTCACGCCTGTTTTCTGTGAGGTCGTGGTAATTCACCGGTCGAGCCGGCCAATTCGTGCAACAGATGTTGTTGAGGACTCTGCCACTGTCGAAACATTAAATGCAGGCTTAATATACATATATGCATTGCCCATTATACATACTTCATCATACCCTCTTCAACAGATCATTATAATCTGTTACGAAGCTTTTTGATTCAAAAATACGTAATACTAGTATTTTAAAAAATGAGAAAGTGATCATTGTTTTAAAGATGGAGGTGATGTATGAAAAGTGATTTTTACGTAATAATTTGTTAAAGAGAATAAATATTTAAGTTAATTGTATCGTATTTGACCTTTTTACAATAACAATATAGAATATTTAAAATTGAAATATAGTGGAGTTTAAAAAATCATGTAGTATTTCAATAGTCAAGTTTGCATTATAAATATACAACTCCGTTTTAGAACGGTAGACAGCTCTTTACATAATTAGTATCGTAATTTGACTAATTAAAATGACATCTTCCTATCTAATTTATGGTTTTCATTATATGGACGATTGCATTATCTTTACCTAAATAACAAATGTTAAATAACAAGCCGTTGCGCTTTGCTGCAAAAATACAGCATAATTCATTAGTACTGTGGTGTAGGTAATGTTCAATACTTCAATTTCAGTTTTGTTAGGAGTAAAAAGGCCATGTTTTGCATGGGAAATGATCACATGAAAATAGATCCTAGTTAAAGTTGCCATTTTTACGAACATTCTTCACGGTCATCAATATTTTCCAACCTTTTTTAATATTCATTGATACATACGCTTGCACCTCATTGTGCTTTTGAATGTTGCATTGCTATTTTTTTTTAAATATTATAACAACAAGTCACTAGTGCCACTATGTCATAAAGAGTAAGTATGATGTTACCACATAGTAGTATTTGAAAAAGCTAGCAACATTGCTTCATCAACATGTGTATAATTATTAATTTTCTTGTCATGCCTTATTATAATCTGTTAGGCGGCTTTGTGTTTTTTTCTTGCGTCTCTTCGAGCTTCGTTCGGTGGGTGAGGCTTAAGTTCCCTGCAGTCAAGCTGGAGTAAAAATGCACCATTACATTTTACATAGAACGAAAGCTACAAAAAGCAACATAGCGTTTTATTTTTATTTCGCCATTCTATGACATGACAGTTCAAAGCAGATATTATCTCAAATAAATTCAAAGAACATAGGCAAATTTTACAAGTAATGATCGTTTGATTTTTAATAGAGTAACACTATATCGGAGAAAACTCTATTGGAATGCTCGTAGGCCATCCCTTGACAATCTCATATTAAGTTTTTATGTCCTAAATATGATGAAGTTTCAAAAATGGTAGTTAAAATAACTTCTGTTTTAGGATTGTACTTGTATTATGCAGTGAAATGCGAAGTTGCCATTCTCACCAATATTTCATCATCTGGTACTCGTGAAAGGAGGTCCAATACCTCATTGTTTGGTATCGTGTGTGGTCGAAGTATTTTTCTTGTGAATTTATTTATACCTAGAAATAAAATTGTAATATAAAAAACAGTTGTTATTATTATACATGTAATTTTAAGTTAATTATTGTAATCATGTATTGGGCACAGTCGGCCTTCGAAGGTAAAGACCGAGGATGCCAGAGTTGTTTCCTACAATTCGGAGCTCTTAAGTCAATTTGAAGGGTCATATGGATATACGGCATCACAGAACCCCACCATGGATCCATCACTGTGGATCTATTAGACAGCTAAAGGGCAATGCTTGGAGTTTTCCTGCGAGATCGCATCAGAAATGTTATTATCCGCAGTAGAACCATTACCCGAAAAGTTGCAAACCTTACGAGGCAATGGGTAAGACACATTGCTCGAAGAACGGATGGCCAATGATGCCGAAAAGTCCTGGAATAGCGCCCTCGTACAGGTCGACGCAGCGTTGGTAGGCCTTCCACAAGATGGACCGACGATTTGGTCGAAGTTACGGGAGTCAAGTGGATGAGGCGGATGAGGTGGCAGGGGATCGATCTTTGTGGCGATTAATGAGGGAGGCCTATGTCTAGCAGTGCGCGCCCTACGGCTGAAAGAATGAAATGAAATGTGAGTGTGAATTAAGTCATACTCACCCCAAGCCATTAGAAGATATCGCAGTGGTATCACATACAAGACTAGCATACCTCCAAATAACATTAATATCGCTAAATAACTAAGACATGGCACCGTGAAGTTCATTAAGCTAGAAAACAAGATAACTTATGTTAAACTAAATCAAAACGCAGTAGTTTGTATGTGTTATATGTGCTATAAAATAGTTAATTTAAATTAATATACATATATACTTTTTAACAGCCTCCCCCAGCGAGGCGACATAACCGATCGCATTTTGCACAGTTTGAGTGACTTCTTGTATCGCTTGTAATCTCTCTTTTAATGATTTCTTCTCTTCCTGTGAATAAGAAGACGGCTTTACGGTATGTTTGTGAATTCAGAAATAATTGAAATGTGTTCTTGTAGGAATAAGGAACGTGCTAGCGAGAATAATTTTCTATAGTACAATCAACAAATTATGGATATAAAAAAACAGTTACAGATTTCAGATCTGAACGCATGACATGAGTACCAATTTTATTTAAGATTTTGTTTCATTGAGAATCTGGTGATGTATGTATACTAACGTCCGTTTTTAGTGGAAAAATAAATGATCAATTTAAGTAAATGAGACAGAAACTATATTATTGAGCTATTTATAATCGGTAATAATTCTACTTCTCCTCGGTGTTATATGTTATAGCCCCATCTATGTACTATCTTACCTTCTTAGAAACTGACTGACTGATATATCAACGCACAGTCTAAGCTACTGGGCCCAGACTTAAAATTTTGCACATTGCCTTCTGTTATTACGCGAGCACTAAGAAAGATGTTTTTCTGAACTCATCCACTAAAGATCTAAATTTTAATCCAATGTAAGTTGACCTTAGGTCTATATAATCGATTATATTAAACAGAGTTAAACCTAGGCAGGAAAATCGTCAGTTAAATTAAATTGGACGGAGGACGAAACTTAATTTATTGCATATAAATAATATATACCTTATCTACCTCTTCTTCGTCATCTTCTTCTGCTAGTAAGTCATCATCATCAACTGGCGTTAATAACGGATTGCCTCCTGCAATAAAACAATAATCAAGTAAATCTATCATCCGTCTCCAGCTGTATTTCCAAACCACTTCGGGTCCTTCGAGAACGGGAAGACAGTAACATGGCATGGTCCTGTGTTGAAGTAGCACTGAAGCAGTGCGATATCGCACGCAAGCTCAGCGCATTAAACATTACATATTTGCCCATATACACTATGAAAAAGCTAATTACTTAAAATCTTCCGGTTGAAATCATACATAGTTGGTTCACAGTAACAAACTTCCCTTTTTACGTATTCCCTTCTACAAAGAAAAATATATCTGAAGAGACGCGAAAAAGCAACGAAAAAGATTAAAAATTAATAGGTTAATGAAAACACACAAACATGAAATATATCCATAAATATATAATACGTACATATATCAGGATAAAAAATAAACCCAATACAGTTAAAACAATTACTATCGTTAACGCAAACATTTAAAGACAAACAAAACAACAAAGGTTTGTTATCATGCTGTTTTTATATCAATACACGAGTATAACTTACTACTAAAGATGTTTTCTATGCACCGCCGTGGATTATTGCGGAATTTTTTAATACGAACTACAAAAATTGAAACAAAGAAAAATGTACGGTATATAATTTCAATACAATAAAACAAAACAATTAATTGTTACTTTACACTTCAGTAATACCACAGAATAAAGGAAAGAAGAGACATTGTCAATGTCATATGACATTGTCATAGTGACATGGTCACAACGGTGTGCTTGTATAGTCTACAAATAAATCTAACGAGCAAATATTCGATAACTAGCTTTGTTGCTGAGTGTTCAAGTGGACACGGGAGCGTTTAATTCGAATTTCATCAATCATTGTCAGTCAATGTGTACGGCTTGTACTCACCAGTTAGTCTATAGATGAGCCAATTCCTCGAGAAAACGACTAGAAGTAGGAAAGGCAGCATCCACATCTCATAGTAATAACAGAACGCGAGCCACGCTAACAGACCTAGGAATGACCGGAGTCTAGATTCCCATTCGAAACAGTCTCTGAAAATTACATACAACATACAATTTAATATTCTCCTTGTATAAATTTATTCGTAAGGAATTTTACGAAACCATTTGATAGTTTTTCCGGAATAAGCACACGGTCATTTTTTAATATTATTGTATTGTAGAACTATAGGTGGGGTATGGCGAAATTATTTTTTTCGAATGAATGTTAAATCTCCCATCTATACTGATAAATAAAATTGAAGTGTCTGTATGTAATATCAAAATAACATTTCCATACTCAATACACATGATGTATGTATATACGGTACTTATAACGAAAATACAATTTTTAAATTTTTTGTCTGTCTGATGATCGCCGAAACGACAGAACCGATTCGGATGGGACTTTTACTGGAAGATAGCGAATATGGTCTGGATTCAAATAGGCTAATTTAATTGAAGCAAAATATTTAGGGTTCCGCGCAAAAAGTGAAAAACCCTCGAAATTGTTTTCTCGAATTTATTTCCACGCGGGCGAAGTCGCAGGAAACAGCTAGTTAAAAATAAAAATATAAATAAATACTTTTATCGACTCTATAACTATGTAAAGTTTCACAAATATGATCGTTTAAGCTGTTTGAAATTCACGCGAACGAAGTAGCGTGCAAACGCTAGTGTAAATTCATCTTATCTTTGAAAAATAAAGAATAAATATGGCCTCATAGGCGTAGACAGGGATTACAGATTTTTTCGCTTCTTCTACAACCACCCTCTTACTCTTTATATGTCCCTTTTTTAGTATGTACCTAAGCTACACGATATATGTATGTATGTCCTCCTGGGACGTGCCCTGTCGCTGCCACTCACTTTGCTACGCAAATTTATCTTGTTGTCTGCGTGTCTCTTTTTATTTATCCTTCCAATCTTTAAATTAAATAAAATTACTTTTGTAAACTTACTGTAAAATCTTTCCAACTTCAATAAACCACATTATAATCGCCTTCAACCTCATCACATTCCTGATGAAAAGCTGTCGCTTGAACTTTGATTCTTGATGCATGTACTTTGGCTCTTTTGGATTTAGTACCCTTATGGCCGCTTTCAGCTTAAACATAAAGTTAAGTCAAATTATAAAATAGCTGATTATTTTAATAAAACTAAAAAAATTAAAATCAACACATTCATTAATATGTTATAATATTAAGTACATATAGTTTGTTCCAAAACAAGATGAAAATTTTGTACACAAACAAAAGTCACTTACCATACAAGGCGACATTTTTTATATTATACTTTAATCAGAAATGTTTAATTTTGTAATTTACGAATATCCGCGTAAAAGGTAAGTTGTAGCTTTTGTTTTATCTTAAGTATTTGCATTGTAATTGGGACAAACTAAACTTATTTCGTGTATCTGCTACGTGGAAACGTGTAACGCTTTAACAATTTGAGACATTCTCGTACTTTGACAACGATTCGCTGACAAAGTCTATTAATGTGGCTTTACTCAACGCAACATGTTTTGTGTGTCTATATTTTTGTCAGTGGTGTCAAATAGAATTGAGAAAACGCCTGTCACAGCCTGTGTCGTAGTATATCACCGGTCGAGCCGGCCCATTCGTGCGACAGATGTTGTTACGGGTTCTACGACTGTTAATTGTTATCCTAAATTGCATAAATGCTGTCTACTTACAGGATTCCATATAACCATCATCTCCAGCAATATCTGTGGATAGTTTCCCTTGGCTCTGGCCCTCATTTTCTTGTCCTTGAGTGCGAACCATCTCTTCTCTCCATTCCTTATGTTTAACAATGGCAGTGCCAGTTTTCCTAGGAACTCTACTTTATGGTCGTGATCTTCATCGTAGACGGTAATTTCTAGTATCGATGTAACGTCTTTGACTGTACTGAAATAAATCAAATATATTCATGTATTTTTAAATGCATAAGAACCAATATATATTGGCATTGGAAATCAAGAGAAAGGCACAATACAGAGGGGACTGAAGATTGCTCTACCGACAAAGGCGGGAATAACGCTTAGTAAACGATGATGAGCTTTACTACGCGATTGAGAAGTTAGGTTACTAACCTAACCATTGCCGTCACTCAGGAGTATCAAATAGCAACTGAGTGGCGTGCTCACTACAATGTGCAACAATTTGTAATATGTACTCTGAAATACCCATATAATAAATTGATGGAAAAATTGAATACACGGGAGGGTGTACTCCTGAGTAGAGGAATTAAAAAAAAAGAAAAAAACCTTTTAACTTCGTCAGATAAGGTCTTATAGCACTATCTAACCAGAGATTTAATTAACTATTTAATATGTAAACCTAACGTTTTACCATTATAAAAACAATTTACAATACATGACGAATACGTTTTAGCGCATTTACATACTCATACACTTTTAATAAAATTATTAATATTTTATAACTCGAAACGTTTCTATTTCGTATTTATTGAACTTACAAAGTGAATATCTTCATCCAATTCGGCGTTAACGTTTTGTATTCTGTATGCGTCTGCAACCTAGCGTTGCCCAACTCTAATACACAGAACGGGTCAGACTTCCCACCCAAATCTGCGGCCGCAAGACCCTTGGCACCGTACACTTTGACACAAAGCCAGCCAACACCGCTCGAGTGTTCGTTGAGTCGGTACCACGCCTAAAAAGAAAACAATTAAAAGACGGTATTTACATCGACGGTATGTGTAAACAAGCCTATTTATAGACTATTCATGCACTTTAAATCGGTAGTGTATAATACACTACCGATGAAAACTAAAAATTTATTAAACATTAAATTATAGTTAAAAAAAACTAAAAAGCTTTCGATAAGTTAACTTTGTTGTTAGGGTTCCGTACCCAAAGGATAAAACGAAACCCTATTACTAAGACTCTGTCTGTCCGTCTGTCACCAGGCTGTATGTCATGAACGGTGATAGTTAGACAGTTGAAATTTTTACAGATATCGTTATAACAAAAAACAGAACAAAAGAAATATTTAAGAGGGCGCCCGTACAACAAAAGTGTTTTCGTTTGGCGTTTATAGATAATGGTAGGGAACTCTTCGGGGGCGAGTCCGACTCGCACTAGGCCTTTTTTCTTTTATTAACTAGGCCTAATTTTAACCTTAAAATGTGTTTCTAAAAAGTTCGTCGAAATTTCAAAATCCAACAACTTCCGATCGCCTCGCCCGATCATACTTTTCGTAACGCTCTCGTCGCGGATTCACCAGCTTGCTCCCCAAGTCAAGCTTGCCTATAGAAGTTTTCACTTCAAAAACTTCTTTCTTAATAGCTTACTTCAAGATCAAGTCAATAAATGTCTCACATATCTCCTTTCTATGATTTCAATGTCTCTCGGGTTTTCTTTATAACTCGCGAGGTCTGTGATTGTTTCTGACTGCGTGGTGCCGCTGATGGTGAGCAATAGAAATATCTGTCCGTTACCATCTTCTAATTCTTGCCATATACTGTGCGTCTTCTCTCGTTCCAACGTCGATAGATCTATTGCGCATCTGAAAAAGTATCGTTTCTTCTTTATATTACTTGATAAACTTCTCGATTTGTGACATGATGATTGGATGAGAATGGAAAGAGATCTTTGAAAGAAGAGTACGTTTAGGCACATTTTGTTACATGAGAGAGAAAGAAGATAATACTTAGGAAAAGAGAGAGCTACTATCCCTTTAGAAGTCCAAGTTTATCGTCTTCTGATAAATATAGGCGGCGAGGCGACTTTGTTTTATAATATTTTAGGCATGGGCATGTTTAAATTTTGAAATCGGAAATTTCCAGAATTTTTCAAAAATTTCACATAGCGTTGTTTTAAAACCTTTTTCAAATGTAAAAAAAATATTCCTTTTATCCCGAATATAAACTGTTCCTGAGGGATAAGAAAAAACATAAAAGCTTCATTCACGATATCAGTTGCCATGGTAATGTTATAATATTTTGTCCAAAACAACTTTTTAACACATGTGATGATTCGAAATGAAAGTGTCATGTAATACGCAGAATGAAATTACAAAAATTCCCAGCTTGGAAAGTAAAAAATGGATTAGTGCAAAGTCGCGGTTCAACAACTGTTACTAATATAAAATGTAAACACTACCATTTTATAATATAAATGTAACATACCTACCTCCCTAAAAAGTCATCTTTTGTCTGTTTGTCCTTGTCCCACACCGTCACCTCCAGGATCTGCTCCTGGTCGTCGTAGAGGTGAAGATCGAACTGCTCCAGCCACGACGGATGAAGCGACTTCCATACTACTTTACTCTTATACTTTTCATTACCTAACCTAAAAATAAATATTTCATTTCGTTGTTAATAATAGTTGTTTGTTATACTGGGATGAATAACACATAATTTTTTTTTCCCAAAGGTTCCTCACCTAAATTTGCAATAAGGATCACTGGATCTGGTATCCACGTCCATTGCCGGAAGATTCTTTGCCTCCACGAGGACTATGGTCACCACGGAGCTCCATATCTGTGCCTTTAGTCGCTTATTCACGTCGCTTAATCTTGTATTCTTCAAAAGGTACTGAAAAAAGAGATAATTGTAACAATTTTTTTGCTTTTTTGTTTACGTCTGTTAATTTTTCCCATTAATAACACATTATTTGTTAGTTAAGAAAGCGATTCAATACGCACCAATAATTTTTAGCCAACCGTCTTTCGTTTGGACAAAACAGAGCGCAACTTAGACTCGTAACTACAGTCAGACACATATAGTGTCTATGTTAAAGTATATATTAACATTACACTACATTAAGTTAGTTTCAACTATTACGGCTTGAATAAATTGGTTTAAGTAGTTTATATATATATATATATATATATATATATATATATATATATATATATATATATATATATATATATATATATATATATATATATTTAAATCTAATCTTAGACGAGACGTAGTTATTCATCAAAGTGTAATTTATACGAATTTAAAAATCAAGGTATATCAAAAGTTTAATATACAACAAAATGGGGATGAACAGTTGCATTGTTATTAATTTTGTAGTATTATTTAAACGCTGCATTTGTTAAGTTATAATGGTAACTTATTGTGAACTAGCTACCTAAATGACATCCCAAATAGTGTTGGGATCAGTATCATGGCTTCAATTGAAACTGATTTATCAACAAAGGTCTATACGAAACGAGGAACTAAGAAATTGTCTCATCGGTGAATATAATATTGCGACAGTGAGTACAGGCGAAAGACCGTGACATATCATGATAAAGTTGCTTAATTGCGTTTATAAACTGGAATTTACGTCAGTGTAGATAAAGGGCCGACTCGCCTTGTCTTACCTTTTGTCAAGTTTTATATGGGGCTTAGGAATATATTTTTGTTTTACAGAAGACAGCACCGGATATTCTACCACCATGGAAAGCATTCGGGAAGCCCGATTTGTTTGGATTTAAATACGAATACTTCAAACGTTAGTATGTATAAGCGTTCAAGAAAAGCGATGAGATAAAACACGATTCGTTTGTAGAAATATTGTTAGTGAAGTTGAGAAAAACGTAAATATAAATTAAGGACAATTGTTAGATTTGTTGAATAGATTCTATTAACATTAGTTACAGAACACCATCTAGTGCAGTCACAATACGTGCAGAAGCCACCACCAACGACGCAAAGGCTCTCAAATCATAATACCCTATGTATCCTTTCACCCTTACTCTTGAGCCTTGGAAACCGGTTCCCAATCTTCTCTATCAAATCACTGCAGCTGTTAATCGACGTCGGCACATCTAGCTTCTGACCTGGTGGACAACTTCCCGCCCTTGGTCTTATTTCCGAGTTTCTGTTGTCGTGAACGAAATATATAAATTTAAATAATGGTCTTAAGTCAATAAATTTGGTGTTAAAAATGTTTCTGCTTTATTTTTAGTTCAAATTCCCATGAATGTTACTAAAATGGAAACACATTATATTTTTGTACGAGAAGACATTAAAACAATATTCGGACACAAAGGAAGTTAATACTTTTCGAATGATTTGAAACTATAAGAATATAGGTTTATAACTTGCTTATTGTAAAGAAATTTCTTCACAACTTCTGTGCGTATATTAGAGGCAAGATAATTTTTTTATCATCATACATGTATTATAGGAAAAGTATGAAAATACCTACCTCTTAGTAATTACTCTTGGTAAATTAATAACAACCAATTTATTATGACAGTAATAGTTTAAATTAAATAGTAATGCCTGTCATTATTTTTATAACGGCTAAGTTATTATTATAACATATCATACATCAGTAATTATATTTCGTTTAATTAAGAAATAGGTGTAAACAATTGCAGTTACCTTTCGTCACTAGAAGACAAACAGGAGAAACAGGAGTCACTAGAACTGTCAAAGTTGGTGTCATTATCGAAAGCTAGATCTGAATCCGATAGACTTCTGTAAATGTTACCGTTGCTTTCGATATTTATAAAATGTTTACAAATCTCTTTTTGATCTTCCACACCATCAGTTTCTGGTTCATTTATAACAACAGACGGTATACTATTAGATTTATCTTTCTTATTAACTTTATTATCACTAGAATCAGTTGATCTATCATCAGTGGAGTCTTCAATGGAATTTCTGTCTTCTGATAGATGTGAAACAAAACTGGCCAGTTTAGATCTTTCTATTTTAGTCTGAACTTGGTCTTGAAAATCTTCAACTGTATCTTGTATTTTACCGTGTATTTTAATAAGTCGATTCTTTAATTTCTCCATTTTGTTTTCTAATTCCGACATATTTAAATCACTTTTTGCAGCACTTTAAAAGCTATTGAAACTAAAATGATGTACACTTGTTATTAGTTGATAGTTTTTGAATTGTGGACGACGGTTATACCGAGCGCCTCTCCATTTACTAGACTGTTTGTTCGAACTTCACTGGCTTTATGCTTTAACTAATGTGACGAGGAAAATACGCACGTCCGTATTGTAGAACTAAATGTCCTGAACTGTTCCAGCCAAGTAAAATATGCGTAACGAGCAGCAACTATCCAGAAACGTTCGCTTACATGATTACAGGTAAATTTAACCACAATTTATAACATGATTTCTTATAATGAAGTGTTTTTATCCACTTTCGCAGTATTGTTTGAAATCAATATAAGTGTGGTGAAATCTGGCAAGCTTTAACAACTTCGTAGTAAAGGATTTAAGTCGATATATATAAAAGGCGATGTGTGTATGTATGTTCGCTATTAGACTCAGAAGCGGCTTTGCCGTTTCGCTGAAAACTTAAGGAAATATTCAGTTTGGCCTAGGAGTTGATTCTGAGAAGTTTGGTAGCGATCGGATCAATATAATTAGTTCTAGTCAATAGGTTACATTAGACAAATATGTTAGTTAGTTGTTACTATAAATATATTAAATATAGACTGGCGCCCCGGTTTTGCACGGGAGACACGCCAAATGTACTGTGTGTGATGTGCCAGCCAATTACGTCTTCAACAATCCTAATATTTCAGCAATTTAAAAAAAACATAATGAAATATATAAATAAAACTTGAAATGAATGAGGTAGGAGTTTTTGGTTTATCCTGTTCAGAACGAGGCGGCGAGCGACTTTATTTTATTAGGATAAATAAGGTCTTTAATAAGGAATTTAATTTATTTAATAATTATTATGTTAATTGTATATCTTCAAAGTTGGGTATAAATTAATGTCTATTATTTTATACGTATTCGTTTAAAGCCGTGATCTTTGAGATACCATGTAAATGATGTAACGCAATCGACTTATTAACATTGTATCTATTTAATTATAAAATACAACTGATGGTCGTTCCTTAAAATACAGTGCAAAAAACCTTTCCACTTAAAACGGACGTTTAAGGATAAAAAACCAATTGCTTGACATTAAAATCAGGCAACGATATTATTGCGAAGAATTAAATAATAAGTTATTACAAAACGTAACGTAAAAGTTGACATAAGCTGTATTATTATATTATTTATACTATAAAGGCAAAAGTTTGTATGCATGAATGTTTGTAACTCTCTCACGTAAAAATGGCTGAACAGATCTGGGTGACATTTGACATTAGACATAGATTATATTCTGGAATGGCCCATCGATAAATTTTTTATTCCGGATAAATGCACGGTTCGCGTGGAATACATTTTTTATGGTTTTACAGGTGCATATCTACGAATATAAAAGGCGATGTGTGATGTATGTATGTATGTTCCCTATAGATTCCAAAAAGACTACCCGGGCGAAGCCAGGCCGAGTACAAACACAGAAATAACTATCTTCAAAACAATTATGTTTAGATGATAGTTATTATGTTATAAACAAGAGTTCAAAATAAAGTAAGAAAATGACCCGTACTGAAATATTTTTCTTAATAAGTTAATTCGCAGCATTTGTTAGAGTATGTATACAAAAGTAAGTTGTAACGGCTTTTAAAACAGAGCGAGATAAAAGATACCTATCATCATCTCCCTGTCCTTTTCCCGCTTTATGTAAGGTCAGGTTTTCAAGATCCCATCGATCTATCATCCGTCATTCCCTTCTTAACCATTCCATTCATAGGCATTGCCCTCTGCATTAATATCTAAAACTCTCTTTGTCCCATACCATTCTTCCCTCATAACATGCGCATACAATGCTAACTAAAGGTTACGTAACCAACGTAAAATGACTAGACCCGAAAACCCGATATTGCTATTTAAATGTTGTGGAAAAATACATTTGGTATGGTACATGTACCTGTTCGTACATATGTGTGTTTGAAGTAAACCACATTGCTTCAATCTACGCCATCATTCTTTTAAATATAGTTTTGTTTATAGATTTTATGTAAGAATCGTTACCACTCAAGCCCGCGAGATAATCTCGAGCGATCAGTAGACCGATACTATATTATATATATAATTAAAGCTGGTATGTTATTTAAGTAGTTACGAGAATGCAATTTCTGTTGAGTTTGATAATACGTAATGTGGATTAGTTTGTGGTTCGCCATTCAGTACCGAGGCCTTGGTGCTACGGTGTCAGATCGTAGATAAACTGCAGGTGACATCATGGGGGCCACAAGGTTGCAATGCGGGGTAAGTACTGAACATACTCAATATATACTAAAATATTATAGGGTACTTTTTGCTACATAATTGCAAATATATTGGTGTATAGAAAGATACCAACAAACAAAAAAATCACCAATCTGATGTTTAGGGACCACAAAATCTATAAGTATCTGACACAACTAGCAGAATTGTAGACGGGATCTATTGGATTGGTACGAGAGGGAAATGGGGAAAGTGTACCGAATTTCAAGACAATACGAAGGTGTTCTGAAAGGGCATGGCTTATTCGATTTTAGATTCAATACAGGTTGACCGAAATAACAAATTAAATGAAGTTTCCGACGTTAAAATCGTTCAGTATTAAAATATATAGTTCTGCATGAGCTAGTAATAAAAAATATATAAAAGTGGTAGAGCCCGCAACAACAACATTTGTTGCATAAATGGGCCGGCTCGACCGGTGATATACCACGACCTCACAGAAGACAGGTGTGAAGTAGAGTAATCTGCGTTTCGTTTGAAGAGTAAGGTGCCGGAGGCCGAATTCTAGTTCTCTCCCCCTTCCCGCCCTTTTCTTATAAGGAAAGGATGGGAAGGGGAAGAGAACTTGACGGTGGACACATAATGGTCATAAATACATTTCATTGGGACTTATATCGATAAAAAATATCCCTTTAACTTACTTGACCTACCACTGACCCTTATTTCTTTGAATAATTAGAAAATTGTTTATAATTTCCTGTTGTATATGATTCAAATATATTAGTAATCCTTGACGTTTTACGTTGCGTAGGTAACATTAAAAGTACAGTTAAGGCCCCTTTAAAAGGATAATTGCTAAGAAAAGTTTGATGCTTCAGTGTGTAAACGTAATATAGTATTCGTGGTTTTGCTGCGGTTAGGCGTATATCGGGCGAATAATTAAAGGCTATAATTACAAGCGAACGCCTAGGTCTGCCGGGCCGCTAATTTTGTCTGAACGCGTCAATTTCATTAGTACTTTAGACACGATCGTAAATACGAAATAGTTTGGAGTTGAAGTCTGAGATAGGGGACAACATACACCTATCCTTTTGTAAGAGCTACACAGTTCACCATATTCTACCTAAATGGAGTCTTAACATTAAATAAGATCTTTTTTCCACGCAAAGTTATAGAGAATGCTTAAGTTACAAGCAACAAACCTAACTTCTATACTAATATTAATAATGCGAAGTTTGTATGTATGCATGTTTGTTACTCTTTCACGCAACAACGGCTGAACGGATCTGGTTCATATTTGGCTCATCTGTAGATTATACTGTGGAATAGCCCATAGGCTACTATTTATCACGGGAAAATTTACGGTTCCTGTGGGATATGTTTTTTAATTTTTTACAGGTCCATATCTACATATATAAATGGCGATGCGTGTTTCTTATAGATTCCAAAATGTGTACCCGGGCGAAGCCGGGACGGAGCACTAGTTATCTATATATCCGTTTGAGTTTAATTTTAATAGAAATTGTGGTATGGCAATATCAGATCAATTTTTTGTCTGATAATGATGACAATACTCGAAGCCTATATAATATAATATTGAGCATTTAGGTTGAATCTCAACATTCAGACATGCAGGCAAGTACCGTTATTTCTATTTGGAGTAAGCAATAACCTTACTACAATGACGCGCCTGTGTCAGAACATGCGTTATCTGAAAACTGCGCCTTGTCTTTGTTAGACCGACAACGGAAACGGAGACTCAAATGACTGCTTATCGTCAATGTAGTTGTGTATTCAGATGAACATTTTACGTTTTGAAAGGTTTAACTCTAGTACAATTACCAAAATTAATTGCTTTTAGTCAACTGAATGAAAAAGGTACAAAAATTGTGTGCATTCAACACAAGCGATCATATTTCTACGAATCAGAGGTCGATTGTTTAAATCATGTCATGCGTGATGTTTGTTTTCTATGTTTTATCTTACTAAAAAAAGTATTCCTACACTCTTGTCAAGTTAACCGTATGTCAAATCAATTGCAGTTTCTAAATAAAAAAGTAATATAATGCTTCTAGTAACTCAATTGACATTCGATTGCACATCTGATGGCTATCTGTTGATCATCCTTTTAGAAACCGAGCTCAGAGCCAGCCAGTTAGTTGTTTTACGAGTATAGCTAGCTAGGGAATAGGAACCGTTTTATCGTTTGAGATTATCTACGAAGCTCTTTACGTATATACATATTTTTTTTTATTAAATCAGTCATCTTGTATACACAAATTTTGTGATCGGAAATTAGATTCATGACAAGAACTAAATATATTTTAAGGGCAACACTAAACTACGATCTCATAAGTTATTATTTTCCAAATGCTGTCATTCGGAAACCAACAAAATATTTTATTGTAGCGTCGACTGATTTATGACCGGATGGATTTGTCCACTGCGCTATTGATGGCTTTTAAATGTTATGAAGTCGTTGTTATTTCTGTTAGAAATAACAACGACTTCAATTATGACCTACATTTTGTTACTAAATGAAAAGGAGGTAAAAAATTAGACCGTAGTCTCTATAGCACGCTATAATTACCAGTTTACGGAGTTTAAAGAATAACGTAATAATACAATTAAGAAAAAAAGCAATTTTACTTGACTGCTTGATAATAAATTAAATAATTTAGAAGAAATTAAAAATTAAACAAATTGTGCCTCAAATAATTAAAAGAACCCTTGAGATTACCGCTTCTGCTTCAGCTTTTGGTTCGTTTACCTACTATAAAAATGCCAAATATACTGATACATTTCGAGTAATAACTTAATCGGTGACGAGCCCATAATGTTTTCGATCCAATTAACAGAATTATTAATATATAATTAATTTAAACGCAGTAAAACTACAATAAATCGATTTCAATTCGCGAAAACCATGAATAACTCTGGATAAATTCGGATATCGGAATAAAATTAAAATGAAATCAATCTGTGAACAAAACTATCGATTGCAAAAACAAAGAGAGTATAAATATATATATGACCTTTATTCTACATTACATTTTGAACTATAAATAAAACCATAAAGGTGATATAAAAACTAGTTTGTGTGACCTTTTGTTAAAGAGCACTAGATCCTTTCAGACTAACCTAATCGTCAGTCTTAGTTTCTCAGTCAACATAGTTAAGTGGACATTGCACGATAACAATAAAAAAACACAGAATACACTGGACAATGTAACTTTCATTTTTCAATATACAACTGTATGGGGTGGGGAGTCCAATTATTTCGGACTCTCACCGACTGAAACCCCACGGTTATCAGCAACAACAAGGGGTCACAAAATCTCCATTTGGAACACAACCGTGACCCCTCAATCGCTTTGCTCGCGTAATAACTCGCTCGTCCTGAGGTAACCTTGGGCCATAAACCTCCGACGCTAAGGGTCCCCACCCTGAGTGCCCGCAACACTAAAGTATGACTTACTAGAAGTAAAAGAACTATTGAAATCGATTCAGTATCTTCAGAGTTAATTGGGTAAGTGGGAAAGCTGACTTGACATATATTCAGAAATAACACAGCAAATTGTCGCCATTTTGCAATTTGCCGTCAGTTTATAATATCGACAGTGAGATCGTAAACTAACGAAGTTTACAATCTGACGGCTACATAACTAATATAACCACAATGGTTATGGTAAAAATTTATAAGTCAGATGGGTCGATGACTAAGGGCAGGACGTGGATTCGATTAGCGCAAAAACGGAAAGAACGCTGAGACAGTGAAGAGGCCTATGTCCAACAGGGTATAAGAGTGTTTACGTCCGTACCTCGATATTTTGTGTCCGTACAGTTGTTGTATACTTTTATGTAAGAGAAGACTTATATGCACAAGTATGAAGCTATAAGCAATCCTTCCAGGATGAGGTAATAAACCGTAGTAAAACACGTTAAAATAACCCGGAAGCTGAGTGTCATAAAGGATGTAATCTTAATGTATTCGAATACCTGCCAGTAACAACGAGGAAAGATAAAACGTTCAGCAATCATTTCAATAATTACCGACATTCATTCGTAATGTTGATTACACAAGCTAAAAATATATATTAATAACGTTTAAATCTTGGCTTCTAAATGCATATATATGGTCGTATTTTAATTATATGTATTATAGAGGAATACATATTGACAATTGTTACTTATATTAGCAATGATCGAACACACTAGAATTAAAACGTTCATATAATTAAGTCGTCTTGAATACCAATCTATAACTAAAAGAAACAATTATCAGATTTCGTTTTTGACTGTAACCTTTATAAATAACGTATTATTAAATAACGACAATAAGACACGATTCCAATAATAAATTCTCAAATGTTCACAACACACGCGACGCTTCGCACTTATCACTCGTGTTTATTTTGTTTTCGTTTAAGGTTACCTTGAGCGCGCACCGCTCCACCTCGCTCACTCGCGGCCGGCCGGTTACTGACTGTATGTAACTGTATTGCGTGCAATAAGCAATAACTATAGCAATGTTGCACAGTGTAATTAGTTAACAGAGAGGTCACTATTTATCATCCTGGGACATTATTCACACACCGACATCTGATCCCAAACTAAGCAGAGCTTGTACTATGGAAACAAGATAACTTATATACTATATATACTACTTTTCTTTTGTAATTATATATTTAAATAGATAATTACACCCAGACTCAGCACAAACAGAGATGTTCATGCATACAAATATCTGTCCTGAGCGAGAATCGAACCCACGACCTGCATCTGTCATTTATTTTAGTTATTCTAAAGACGCTGGCTGATCATTTTCGAATGGCATATCTTATTATACCAGTCATTTCTAACTAAAATAGACGATACAATAGATTTCATGAATTACTATGAATAGCCTTATTTAATATTAACGATCATTCTTTGAAATGCTACGAAGTTCTGATCCAATTAGATAATATACATACAAATCACGATTTACTTTTATATTTATCTAATGTCAACATTAAAAATTTATTGAATTATAATTAACTTAAATTAAATAACTCTGATTGATACATCAACACCCAGTCAAAACCTCATTATGTTTTATCTTAGACGAGCACTAAGAAAGGATTTCTATTAAATAGGGTTCATCATAGGCTGGGCATTCGTGGGTTGAATTAAATTGCACGGTTGGTGAAACCGCGGGGTTTGGCTTATTTTATTTGTGCTTGTATTGTAATGTCTGTTGTATAATTAATCTGTGGACGATTTCAAGTAGGAAAAAATAGAATGATTACCGTCTTTACTAAAGAATTGTAAAATAAAACTTTGTTACGATCGAGCTATGCCGACGAACGTCCATTTCGGATGTTCGGAATAAATAAAATGTACAAGGATGCCGGAGATAGGTTAGTGCAAACATGTGCAAACTATTTGGCTTTTAAAAGGTAATATTTGTATGAGTGATGTATTTTTAACTGACTGACTGCCAGGAGGGTAATGTTTTTCGTATGGTATGTCCGTTCCATTGTGACCCCCAGTAAACTAAGCACCCGGACCGTTTTAGTAGAGTGAGGTGTCAGTAGTTAGGTCTTCCCCGGAGTATCATATGACATCCCCAGAAAACCCATAATGGGAATAAATCATTAACATGTCGACTGATGACTGATGATTAGTCAGTCGAGCATTTGGGGTTTTTGTTAAACTAATTAAATTAAGTTAGAGTTAAAAGAGTTAAGTCGATCTTAACTCACTTGTAGTTTGGTGTATGTATCAACTAGTTTCGAGTCTGTCCTAACCTCTCCCAGTCCCACGCACCCAAAAAATTGCCCCAGACGGCTTGTACGTAAGTCGGGGCGACCACTGTTCAAATGGTACTAATTAATGTTTCATTTTATTTTATTTTATACTATATCATAATATTGTCAGTTCAATAATACGCTTACGAACATTTCGTTGCTATATACAGTCTGTTTGTTTGTATTTACTAATAATGAATAGTGACGTACGGCTTTCGATGAGCTTGTTTACAAAACGTTGATTCCAGATCCGCAACGAATCAATCGTGTTATGATTTGCTCATTCCAGTAATCGCAAAATACATTTGATTATTGTATATCTTTTTATAACTTTTATCTTCGTGGATATTATTAATAAATTTGTGTTTGTGTCAAGAGTAAAATATTTTGACTTTCGTAATAGAAAATATTAATCATAATTATTGGTATAAAAATGTAATGTCTGCAATAAAAACGTTCCATTATAGCAAACCTTTAAAATAAAGCTACAAAATATGAAAATTCGCGTCTGTCCTCTTCTACACTACGATAAATTATAAAGAAATAAAAACAGGAATAGTCACTTATTGCAGTCCATCGAGTTTTTTACAATTAGATACGGGCTATGTGGACCGAGCACTGCGTTGTCATCTGTCATCTGGTAATACATGTTGAGTCCTTTTCTTTTTCTACTAAAAAACTGAGATAACAATATGTTTTATGTCATTAGCATTTTCGGCAGTTTCAACTCATGGAATCGTATTTAAATTCGGACAATGACATCTAGCGTAATGTCACTGTTATATTTTCTACTATTGTCAACCGATTTATTATCTAATGATAGTGATTGCTAAGAGATGGCGCTTTTTTTGTTGAAATTCGCGTTTTTATAGATATATATATCATATCTATAAAGTCCATACCTATATCAATAAAGTTCTAAATAAAAACAATATCAGAATACAAACTTTCCGTACCGACGATAGTCGAAATTCATATATTTCTCTCGCTTTATATAGGCGATAAAATTCACCTCGCTTAGTATTGACGATTGATGATTGATTGACTTAGTATTGATTGATAGAAGGAGAGACCTTTTCCTTTCTTTCGCGAAAACTATTTTACAAAAGGTTAAATTTATTCAAATGTCTTAATAATTGTGTTCTGGTGACAAAGTAGGTATTTTAAAACGCAGGACTTTGCTGACCATCCATCCATTAAATATAATTAAGTTGTGACGACATTTCCCGTTACCCTAAAAAGAATTGAAGTTACTTTACGAATATCGACCCGAACACAACTTGGTATGAGCTCAACTTAAAATAGGTTGGGTTGACCCAGCGCTCCCTTTCCGCATCCGTCTGATGCCGCGAATGACCCACTTTCATATTTTAAAGTAATTTTTGTTTAGTAACTACATGTCTGCCTTGCAATGTCATGGTCAGGGCTTTATTTGCAGCCAGCCTTTTCCTTTTGTTTTATCCAATATCCACATACCAGAGAAGCTGCGGTGATTATTGTCCCTTCCTATCCTCTTATAATAAAGATAGGTTAGGAAGCGTAAATTGATTTTACGGGGGAGGGGATGGATAGACAAAGGAAATATAGTTTTTTCCTGCCTATAAACATAGTTTATCTCCTCCTTCGTTCATTAAAGGTGGCCAACGCATCTGCAACTGATTACATTATTGCAGAGACCTATGGATAGCGACCGCTAAATACTGCTTGTCTTTTTGCCACCTTATTCTAAACAAAATATTGCTGGATTTATAGAAGTATTCTAAAAAAAGCCGTATTGATTTTAAGAGTAAAAGCAATTAAGTAGAATCTAGGCGTTGTTTGGATGAAATTAAGGAAAAGGGGGAAAGAAAGGAGTTTTAAAACTATCAAAACTAAACAACTTAATATGGAAAATAGAGTGGTTACATTAGGTTATGATTTAAAAAACTACAAGCGACATCTATCAAAATATAAGGTAGTAACTTTAGCATGATTGATGCGAATAATATTTTATCCATAAAAAGATCACGTAAGAGCGCTTGTAAACGATCGTTTTTTTAACGGACGATGCACCGTCAATAATAGACGTCGGTGCATTCGGCATAAATTGGTCGCCGGACTGGTAACCGGTGCATGAACACCCATTCATTGTTTGTCCCCTTATTCCATAAAAAAAACTGGCGGACATTAATCAGTAACACTTCTGTGTAAACGAAGGCGAAAGAGGGCGCTGGTTCAACAGGACTGGACATAAGCGCGGCAATATTATTCCAGAAGAGATGAATTAATGAACGACCAGCTAATGACGAACCTTACGAGTAGGACTGAATAGGACAGTATAAATCCTCGCGACATTTGACTATCACGGGTTAGAAACTGTCTTTGATCACACTAATAAACTAAGACTTACAACCGATTATTCCCGAGGTGGGTTGGGGACAAGCAGCCAGCCGTAAAAACTGTAGCCAAAACCTATACAGTATGGACTCCAATCATACTGTGCCGACCCCACACGAGTTTAAGTCAAGGCAATATATAATTTTAGATATAATATCCACTGATAAATCTTGTAAGATCCTCGAACTCGGAAGAGCTAACTCCTTATTCATACAGGCGAAAGGAAGTTATTTTAAGGTAAGCCCTCATGAATATATTGACTGTCGGCAAAACAATTCAATAACACGGAAATTTCCTTATCCATCTTTTCCCGTATTTTCTGCAAAAAGGCAAACTTCTACATGAGTCTTGTGATTTATTCGGATATTAATGGATGAGTAGAGTTTATTAGGTATTTACAGTGTAGAGTCCAGGCAATTATAGTACCTACGTATTTAAATAAACTTCGATATTGGTACCCGGACATAGCTGTCAAAGCAATACCGATGAGATTCCGGCGTTCGAAAAGTTATTTACATATTTTCATTGCGGCTTAACCCGCTTCGATTGAGAATTGGGTCGGAATATTATCATAAAGGAGAATTTACATTTATATTACCTTATCTGTTTTGGCGGATTATGCGGCTTAATAACATCAAAATGGTGTTGTTCATTCGGAATAAAGAATATGATTGGTTCAAATGTTTGGGCGCAAGCGAAAATCGTGAAAGTCGCCTGTAGTTGCAATTTTGTACGAGTGAGATAGAAGTGTTACTAGTGTTCAAATGTTAATGACAAGTGTGACGCAGTGGTGATCCCCTCCTCACGTAATATTCGAACTTATACCAGATCAGATTGGTGACATGATGATTTCTAGATGTCGAAGAGAGGAGTGTGGCTAGTGTGGCTGTTACAGTGACGCCATGAATTATGAATCGTATGACGTTGTATTCTTCTAAGATTTTTGAAGGTTAAGATAATATCAATAAATAAATAAACCAATTAGATAATATCCGATTACTGTTGATGTCTGTTTATATAAGTAGAAGATTTAATTTTTTTAATGTCACCATCACCAGATGATTATTATAATTAAAGCGTACATACTTGGTCTTTATCTTCTTGCGACTTCGGCCATAGCGTGACGTTGAGCACAATCTTCCCCATGTCCTGGTTGGGCTTATTAGGGTCTCGGAGACAGAGCACCAGGTCCTGAGTCCGGCCGAGCTCCAACGCGGTCAGTTCCAGATAGCACATGCCCATGAAGTCGTCTTGGAGCCCCCAGTCGTAGTCAAACACCTGTAAGTTTTGCATAAGTGTTAATACTTCGTGAAAGAGATTTTTTTAATGTTTTGTTTATATTTTATTTATATTTTTGAACTCGTAACCGACGAGTATATATACATACATACATACATTGAATTCCTTGATTTATGACTACCTATATTACGTTTCTCGGTTTCTATGCTATAGACATTCTCTGATTTATAACAAATCTAGTCGTATAAACTAGATTCCTTTTTCATTGTCGGCCAAGCTAAGTGTGGCTTTTTTTGGAAATATTTAAATGAATTATCTTATTTATTTTAATATTTCCTAAAAACAGAACCCCTAACAGTTAACTCCAGCCTAATCCAGCCCTTGGCATCATTTAGATGTGTTCATTAACTTGCGTAATTAAGTCTTTGTTAAAGCCGTTACATTTCGTGCGTAGGTCGTAACTTGCTCGTCCCGTAATATTCTTGTTTTGCGAGGAAAGGGAGACTTGTATATGAAAATTACCTGAACTTAATGAATCCCAAATGAATAATGCATTACTTTTTTGTTAATTACTACTAAGGAATTAACTTCTTGACAATGTAACTTTCAAATGGGGAAATAATTATGAAAATCGATACCGTAGTACTACAGTATACCTATTTTAAATAAACAATCGTCTCTTTATACCCGCAGTATAGACTATAGGTATTCCATAGTCCAAGTTTCGCAACGCAGTTTTTCATTTTAGCTAGTTTCTATAAAGCATCTATCCAACAACTTTTTATAAATGGCTAAAAGCAATCAACAATTATAGTGGTTGTAACAATATTGGACATCTTGTTTTATCCACGAGTAAGATACATGGGGTGAAAAGTGCTTTGAGTCGCGTCGAGAAAAGGAACACGGCCGTACCATAACCGTGCTCCACTTGACGGCGGCGCGGCCGTGCCACCTGATAAGTAATAAAAATGCAACTGTGTAAAAAACGATCAATGCCGAATAACATATTAGTATTCTTCGCGCAAAACGTTTTGGAACAAAACATACGAACAATGACATAACACGAGCTATTGTTTGCTAATCTAATTGATATATACTTTAGCGTACATGTAAGTTGCACATTGACGCGATTACAACGTCGTAAAGCTTTCAACCGTTCATTTATTTTTTTGACCTATGATTTTGTATTCATATAACATATCTTTTTTTAAGGAAGAAGGCGGCCAACGAGCAAGCGGAAAACCAGATTTTAAGTGACCGCTACCCATAGACATCCGCAACAAACAAATGTGTTGAAGATGCGTTGCCTACTTTAATGGACAGAGGAGGGCATGGACAGGAAAAAGGATATTTGTGTTGCCCCACCAACCCCTCCCCGTGCAATCCTCTTCCCGTTCCCTTCCTATCCGTTTGAGGTAAGGGTGGGAAGGGGAAGAGGACTGAAATTAGGACTCCGACACCGAACTGATCAGACTAAACGCAGAGTTCTTCTACTTGACGCTTGTATTCTGTGAGGTCGTGGTATTTCACCGATCGAAACGGCCCATACGCGCAACAGGTGTTATTGCGGGCTCTACCACTGTTAAAGTACAAAACATCATTGCTAAATGACAATATATCTTACAGCTGTAAGTTTACCAGTGAGTAAACGTGGTACATACCTTAAGTTGTACTGGCACGAATGGATCCTCGATGGGTACGGTGAAGCACTCGTCCCACACCGGGTTAAGATCCCTGTACACTATCCTCGACTTGTGCAGCAACCTGCCCCCCGCCTTGAATTTCACGTACGGGTCACTGGTGCCTGATAACAAACCTGGTTTTCGACCCCGCAAAATGTATGATTAGATTAAAAAGCGAAAATAAAAGGAATAAATTAAGCTCTGATTCTACTCTATGTATTTCTTAATCTTTGAAAATACTATGACAACACAAAAATGTTAGTTTTTATTATCTACTTTTTTATTTTAAATTATATGTTTTCCGTGGTCCAATTTGTCGTTTTCAATTTTCGAATGAGAACGAAATGGAGAAAAGTTGAAATGTAGTTGAATTAAGGTCTTGAAAACATTTCTGAGTGGTACCTTAAGCATTACTTTGTTTTGAATAGACATCAAAATTATAATTTTATTTAAATTATTATATATTGTGTTAAATTTCGATACGAGAATAATTTAGTTATCAAACTAAGACGTGCCTAATTTTATTTTCAAAATTCTACAAAAGCAAAAGCACTAACTACGCGCAATAAAAATTGTAAGGTGCAAATAAAAAAAAGTACATATATCTATTCATTTCGTGTATTTGTGTAATAGAGAAAAAGTGAATTGTGTTAAAAATGTTTACATTAAAATCTATAGACAATATTAGCTTTAATTTAGGGTAATATATATTTTCCCTTACTTATTTTGATTTTATAATTAAATAAGATATTTATTTCAGAGAGATGAGCTTTATGCCACTAATGCTTTAGGCTGATTCTATTTTAAAAAAACATCGTGTAACATTGAAATTGCATTTTTTAAATTTTTTTTGATAATAAAATACAAGATTAAGATATATCTTTGCCTATGTGCAAATAATAGCAGGTTCTTTCTTTGTTTTTAGTAGCTTGTGATAACTTTGTAATTTCGTGTAGTGCCAACGAATGATTCTACGTGTTTGCAGTAGTGTTGTGAATTTCGTAACTTACCGTTTTTATCCATGGCAACTAGATTTTGGCCTCTCTTCAAATGTACCCTGAGTTGGAAGAAAGCAAATTGTCTTAAATGTTGTTCCCTTAATTTTTGACCTTCGTCTGGTTCCTGGAAATGGTAAAAATTTTCTTTTATTATTGTTATTATGTAGGAGCACCGCAAATTTAGCAGCCGAAATTCTTTCGACTTCGCAAAATTCAGTGTGATATAGAAATTAAAAAAATAACTGCTATTGCGAACGATCCTGAAGAAAGAAAAGCGTGTGTACACAAACTGATGAGCAATTTTCTTACACAATTTTGAGCAAATAAATAAAAAAAAACATGTTGATCTGGAACAAACTATAGTTTGTTATTCAATATGTTTTGATTATCAAAAGGTATTATGATACCTTTCCCCTTTATTTCGGAAGGTTTAATAGTTTTTTTGTTTTCTAATCATCTTTAAATAAGGAAGCTTTATCTATACATATAATAAAACTGTAACTGATCGGTGTCTGTACATGGAAGATTTTTGAGAAAAACTATTATTGGGGACCTTCATATACGCAATAAAGCCCAATACGATGATTATTAGAATTGTTGTCTGTTTGTCTGTTTATCTGTTTGTCTGTGCGTTTGTTAACGCTAATCTCAAAAACGGCCCAAGCAATTTGGATGCGGTTTTCACTAATGTATTGTGGCAAGCTTCACTTAACATTTAGTGTTTGTTTTATCTCAATCGGCTTATAAATAAAAAATTATCAATTTAAAGAACCATGTCAAGCATTTGTTCGATATAAATGATATAAAATAACTGCTCAGTTGAATAGGTTGAACTTTCAGTTATATATGTTATTAGTTACATTACGATCTTTAAAATGATGATGATTGAAAGTTTATCACGGGCTCCTATCCCATAGTAAAGAAAATTATTTTATGCGTTGTATTAGTTTAAGAGTCAGTCAGTCAGTATTAGTCAAGACTAGATGGCGTTACGAGTAGCTGTGTACAAATTAAGGAACGAAATGCGGCAATATACAATTAGAAAACCATAAGATAATAAAAGTAACTAAATTTAGTATTACTTTAAATATCAAATAACAACACATTAAAATCAAAATTTGATATTTCTAGCATTCAGCAAACGTTTGCTAAATGCTTCTATATGCTTGAATCTCAGACCATCAGAGCCACATTTAAAAACAATTGTTTTTGCATAAAACTGTTGTTCATTTATAAATACGTTGGCGTTGGAACAAAAACGTTTTGGCTCATTTTACTTTGGACATTTAATATTTAAATTAAGCTGCCATGTTTTCCGCGTTCTTTTCAGAATCTATTTGCATGCATTACTTTAAAAAAAAGCGATTACCAGTTTCTATAACTAAACTTTGATCAACAATATTTATTTAATTCAAATAATTGAAACATTATTATTATTATTTAATTACATATGAACAAAATGTAAGCTAACTCAACTTGATAGATACTAGTCGATCACAATAAAATGATACGTGCGATCGTTCCGTGATGTTATGTGATTATTGCTTCCCATCAACACCCGCAACACTAGAGTAACAGATATGTTGTTCTATTTACGTTTATATTGTTGTATTTCTCTAGGGGCGGGGTAGTTAAGGGAAAGGAGAGAACTTAGGTATGAGAAACGGAGAAACTCAGAATTATAAATACTTCTACTCTAAGCGGGTTTTCTGTGGGATCGTGGAGTACGATCCATCAAAGACCACAGATATCCGGGAAAACCCAATCATAAGAATTCTTCCTTGAGCACTTTTAAGCTTCACTCGATAATCATTATTGTAATTATTTTTTTGCCAGCATTTCAGGACATTATTCTGATTTAGACGGCTTCTGTTGCTTTATTGACCACTGTGTACAAAACAATATTTTATCAACTCACCAGTTGTAAGTCTGTGGGTATGGGCCGCGGTAGATGGGCCGGTGTACCAGATGTTGACGGTCCTTGGTCGATTGATATTTGACGAGTTGTTGACAAATCTGTTTGAAAATAATTTTCCATTATTTTTTACATTTAAATTAAGTTATACGGCGTTTAATAAATTTAAAAAATGATGTTACAACATGAGAAAACATTTTACTAAATAGAAATGGGCTAATTCTGTAGCTGTCATGGTAACAGTTATTTACCGAAACAGTTAATTTATTAAAAAAAACCGACTGAATGTATATTTATCATCATTCATAATATCATCATATTAACTGTATGTACATACTTCGGTGAAGAATATCAATCTAATGGCACCTTACTCTTAAAAATCACGCAATCCGTTTAGGCTAAGATATAGTTTGTTTCACATCAAGATGGAATTTTTGTAAGCAAAGGTTTTATGTTAACAAAAGGCACGGTATTAAGAAAACAAATTGAATCGCAAACTACAGTTTATTCCACATTAAGATGGTTTTTTTAAAACAAAGTTTACACTTTACCTTTTACGTTAAAGTTCGTAAATTCCCAAATATTTTCCAAAAACAACTTTGTTTCACATTACCTTATAAAATTATCTATCCATATAATACAACTTCGCTTTAATTTATCTCACGATTTCCACAAAATTACAATATTTGCGATGAAATTTTAAAAAGTGTAATGGCCGCCATGTATGGTGAGTAACGTGTGTTAGTTAAAATAATTCAATGTTGATGTGGAACAGATTATACATAAACGTACATGCGTGCGAAAAACATTACTCTCCGTCTGGGTTAATCAGGTAAAATATGAAAAAATCACGAGTCCAAGGAAATATTACGTCTATAATTTGAGTAGTTTGATTTCTAGAGTCGGTGTCTGATTTTTCTTTTATTGGAAAAATGGACTATCTTCGTCCTTGTTCCTCTAAAACCGTTGCCAACTTACCGTCTCGTTTTCGGAAGAGGCGCATACTTCGCCACTTCCTGACTGCAGTCTTAAGTTTCTTCATAAGTACACAGTTTAGAAACGCGTTCGATATTCTGTGCCGCCATTTTGAACACATTTACAATCTGTACATAGTTATTTTATTGTCTATGGTTCATTATCGAAACGTTGAATTTTAACACTTTTTAATTCATATGTATTGTCATTGTATTATTTAAATTACACTTTATGGAAGCGATCACTTTATGAAATTAATATTATTATTAATGAATGTACCTGAAGGCGCTAATTGCAGGAATTCTTTTGGCTAAAAGGGGGCTTTTCACAGCTCAATTATCAAGGCAACAATTTTATAGGCTATTTACCATCACGCTTTGACCCTTGGGGGACGGACAGCCTTAGGTAATCTACATTCGTTTAAATTAAACGGCGCGGCGGCCGAAAATGTGGGCACAGTATATGTTATTTTAGAAAACGTAATAAAAAATGGTGAATACTATTCAGTGGCTACAAAGTTTAATATATTAGTACAATAATACAGACACTGTAAGTATTGTAATAACGAATCAGCTTACAAAATCAATTTCGAGTATTAGTAACCAAGAGTAAATAAAACTACCCATGCGAAGCCAGGGTGGTCGCTAGTCTATATTATTCTTTTATATTCTTTTGTATTGTCAAATATATTTCGCACTTATCACCAACGGTACTACCGTTGATTCTGATAAAATATAAATAAAAAATTAATGTTCCTATACCAGGTATAAACAAGTGTCATTATTGAACACACACGATTAAAGGGAAATTCCTTTTCTGGAAATAAAAACGAAATATTTACTGTTGTTGGTTTTGGGACGATGCCAATAATGTCAAGGGCGACTGCGTCGCCCATTTTTTGTCGGAAAATCAACGGCAAATTATGTTTATCATCTGTAACATTTATATTGAGTTTTTGTGCTCAAATTCAAATGATTTGTGTTCAAATCTATAATTAAGACCGTTTAGGATAGGCGTATTTTGAGACGCCGGTGACGTGGTCCACAGGACCAGATTTTGTAATGCGTGAACGTACTGGTAGCTGCGGCGTAGCCACGTGTGACGCAGTACGTCTGTCTTCTACGCCTCGTTGTAGGGCCGGCAACGATATCTGCGCGACGAGTGCATGTCGAAATTAAATATGTTTTTAATTTCAAGTAATCACCTTGCCAAATAGTTTTGTACGCTTTGACGAACTACTAAGCTCCACCTCGTTCATTTCATAATCGAAATGTAACTTTAAACTTATTTAGCTAGTCTACTTGTCTGACTATTCCTCGCCAATGTGTCTTGCTGCGTCGCAGCATGCGGTCCTCATCTATGTCTGCCTCACAAACTGCCCTGCCCTAAAAAATCTCTACTGTGCTGTGTTCGTCACCTGAGTCTCAGCATACGCTTAGCCTTAAAGTTGTCATAGTATCACGTATAGCTTCGGCCACTCTCGATGCATCGTAAAATGGAAGTATGAGCATTCCCCAATTATGAAGAGAAACCGTATTCTCTTTTTTATTAAGAAACTAACGCTTGACCACAACCCCCTGGTGTTAAATCTGTGGTTTGAAGATGGTATACATTAGTTTGGTTACAGCCGATTCACTCTTTTTTTGAAGGTACCCACGTCATAATTGGATGGAGATACAGACGGAAATAAATCTATTGATAATTGGCTCTTAAGCTTTTGTTAAATTTTCAATTACTTTTAAGTTCTTAATTACTAATTTTAGAGCCACTCGAATCTATTCCTCTTTATGTTTATTCAATACTAGAACTTAGCTAAAACCCATCAGCTCTATTTCCATTTTTATCAGTAGAATTGTCTCTGCAACTAAAACTATTTACATATTTTAATCATACAAATTGTTTTATAAGACCTTGCAGATAGCAATGGTCACGCAATGCTACCGTTATGTGGAGTAATGTGTTAGTAATAAAAAAACTATGACTAGATGTTTTTTTTATGGAATTAGCATTGGCATAGCCATAGACATCCACAACAAGAAAATGTGTTGCAGATGCGTTGCCTACCTTTAATGGACAGAGGAGGGCATTCACAGGAAAAAGGATATTTCCTTTTCCCCGTTAACCCCCTCTTCGTCCAATCCTCCTCTCATTCCCATCTTATCCTTATAAGGAAAGGGTGCGAAGGGGAAGAGGACTCAAATTAGGCCTCCGGCACCTCACTCATCAGACGAAACGCAGAGTACTTCTACTTCACGCCTGTGTTCTGTGAGGTCGTGGTATTTCACCGGTTGAGCCGGCCCATTCGTGCAACAGATGTTGTTGTTGCGGACTCTACCACTGTTTTGTGTATTGTCTATGATGAATTACATAAGGGAGCATTATTAGCCATTAAAAAAAGGAAAACGCTTCTTGTTCTCAAACAACTTCTTCAAAAGAAGTATAAATATTGTTATTCTATGATTCAAGGCAAAATATTTAAAGAAATAGGTTGCATTAATTGTTTGTTTAAAATTATTATATATTTTATACAGGTTATACTTTGAGTTTAACGTTTTTTTCCAATTACTCTGCAATTGGACTACATAATGTTTGTTGTTATTTTGTACCGATTTATTAAAAAATAAACAAAAAGAGAAAAATAATTTCTAAAGCTATTGACGATACATTGAAAATGGATGACACGAAACAGTTTTGTCACAACTGGGAATCGCACTCACTACTCGCGGTGCCCTACTACATCTAATATAAACCAACCTACGTACACTGACGATTAGACTACTCTTCTTTTATTTATTACTGAATGGAAAACGCTGATGTAATTTAAAATGTTTGCGGAACATCGCGTGCCGCGCTGGTGCCGCGGCTCGCTGATGAAATATTTACCCGCCCCTGGCGTTCAGACCTTTCACTTGGTTGTTATGAAAAGAAATTGGATGTTTGCACTTTCTCGGACGAATGTTTGCCGCAAACATTGTCAAAGAATTTTGTTTCTCTAATAAAAATTAAGGAAATGTCAAAGACATACTCTTTAGACTAGTAAAAATTACTTAAAATAATTTACTAAAGTAAATTCAATTATTAATTTAATACAACAATTTGCTGTCATCACGTGACATTTATGTCATTAAATAAACGTAAGTAAGTTTTAATAGTGACAGAGCTGAGCCACTGGCGGACTCGTATGGTGACAGTAAAATGCCTCGCCTGATGAGTGAGGTGCCGGAGGCTCAATTTCAGTCTTCGTCCTTTTCTCATATGTATATTCTAATAAGGATAAGATGTAAAGGGATGAGGATTGGACAGGGAGAGGGATGAATGGGAATAAGGAAATATCCTTTTTCTTGTCTATCCCCTCATTTATCAATTAAATGTAGGAAGTGTATCTGTAGCTCATTTCTTTGCTGCTCATTTATTTGGTAAAGGGCAGGGCACATTGCTACTAGAGCGAACGGCCAAAAATGAAAACGGGACTAAAAGGTGCAAGAATGGCGACCACGTATATGAGGAAGTAGATGGATCAAAGACCTGGTCAGGATTGCGGGAGTCTACTAGACTATGGCGGAAAGTAATTGATCGTTGTAGTTTATTTCGTAGACTTCTAAGAAGTACCACCAAGCCAGTGGAGATTATTTTGCCGATGAAAAGAAATATGGCGCAAAAGCCTGGCGTTAACTAAAAGTAGACAGTCAAATAAACAACATTTGAATATGAATTATTAAAAGTACTCGCAACCATAGCGTCTATAATAATAATATATTATTATTATTATGTTACTCTCTATAAGACGATATGAACGTGCAATCTTAACGTAAGTTAGATCGCGACTAGTTTTGCTAAGATGAAATATAAGCAGAAGAAAATAATTTTGATTGGATAAGTTTACAAGTTCGAAGTAGTAAACAAAGTAATAAGAACATATTGCGTACGGACACATTTCGTGTTTCCTCGTTTTGATCAATATTTCCGTGACGAACTAAAACCCAAGGGATAGATTGCACGAGCAGTAAAAGATAACACAGTGTACCTTTTTCTCCCTGTCCTGTACCCACTTATTATGTTGGGTTTGGGGTAAAAGGTTTAGGATATAGTTTTTTCACCAAGTTTCCTCGGGCATGGACATGAAATATCAGTCGATTATCGAAATAATTTACTGATTCTTTTAACCATTTAATTATTCCCGACCTAGCCTTAACTTGCCTGGAAATGATTTACGATAGTAGTCGAATGGCAGATTAGAATCCGCGATCGTGTTGTACATGTTTCACAGTCGGTACCCTTAACCATTAGGTTATATAGCTCAATATCTCGTCTTTTAATCAGATATCAGCTAAAGTCAGTCAGTACATAAAATAATAATTGATCGTTTGAAATCTAAGATTTTTTAGATTTTTAGCTAGATGGCGTTATTCTCAACTTCAAATTAAATGTTTTTTATCCTGGTGCACCAGAACTCAAAATTATTGACAAAGAAATCAAATAAATACCCGCCCTTCCCCTTCCCACCCTTTTCTTGTAAGGAAAGGATGAGAAGGGGAAGAGAATTTGACGGTGGAGGGGATGTATAGGAATTGGAAATAACCATTTTCCTGTGTATGCCCTCCTCTGTCCATTAAAGGTAGGCAACGCATCTGCAACACATTCTCTTGTTGTGGATATCTATGGGTAGCGATCACTTGACATCGGGTGAACCGCTTGCTCGTTTGCCACTTAGTACTAAAAAAAATGCAATACAGAATATATAAGAATGTGTAAATAATCTTTTTATTATATTTGCATAGGCCACTATTAGATCACAAATAGCAAATGTCTCTTTAATGTAATGTGACCGGTTCTTTTATTACTTCAATGAAATCTATAAAATACGGGGCAATGGCCGAGCACGAAGTACACATTGCGCTTCCTACAAAAACTTGTCTAGACGGTAGACTGTTGTTCCCCCCTTTCAAGACAAAGTAAATTTAAGTCACCACGTGTTCATATATACCAGCTTATACCTGGGACCTGTGTCCGTACGTCAATACGTCTGTCGCGTGTTTTTTCTAAGAAACATTTATTGTGAGCACGAAACATAAAAGTTTATTTTAATAAAAACAGCACAAAGAACAATAAGCACATTATTTTAAAACAAACTTCCGAACTCCAGACACTATGGAATAAGTAAATATATGTATGGGGTGGCAGGGGACGTCCACAGAGGGTTCTAGAATAATTTATATTGCTCCAATTAGTTATATACTCAGAAATGGTATATAAAGAGTACCTGTAACCGACGAGTATGGTAGATGTATGGATGTAGAAGAAGTAAGAGAGGTGTGCAGTAATGGCGACAAATAGAAGTCCACAATCTCTGCTTCTACTCAACTGGGTTAAAGGGGTGAGCTTATATTTATTTATTTTAATGGTATCTATCAGTTGAAAAAGTAGTAAACGGAATGGCGACGATAACGAGAGTTTATTTTATTGTTCTATATTTATCATAAAATAACAATGTGTGACAAGTTGAAGGAAAACATCATCAGGAAACTGGCATATCTAATAACCACCGAATTCGAAGACATGTGAAATCCACCAACCCACATTGGCCAGCGTGGTGGAATACGGCCCCTTCACTCTCTCGAAGAGGAGGTCTGTGTCCCTGCAGTGTGGAAACATATTAAAAAAGGCTGATTTATTATTATTTTATTAGCACGTCGATGTTCCATGCATATCTAATCGGTTGAAATTATAGGAAATCCGTGTTCGCCGGACAGTTGATAAGGAAAGTATATTTAAAGTTATAAAGTGGTTGTAGTTATTGCAAATAAAAACGTATAATTTCAAATTAAATCTTACTCCAACTAGGTTAGAAAGAATCTATATACTCACTCATGTGGAGTCGGCACAGTATGATTGTAGTCCATACTGTATACGTTTTGGCTAAAGTTTTTACGGCCGGCCGCCTGCCTGACGCCAACCCTCAATATAAATGAAGTTTAGTCGCGATCGGATCAACATAATTAGTACTACCCGGGTGAAGCCGGGGCGGATCACTAGTTCTACATAAACGAGGAATGACGGCTTAGATAACTGATGTTAGTTATAGTACGCATCCTTTTGAATCATTTTGTCATGCAATGCGGGGCTTAGTAGCAGTGCTATGGTTTCGCCTGGTATTTTAAGAGGAACGTATACGATCGTCCCGTGGAACGAGGTGACCCTGTCTGCTCCGAATTCAGTAACAATTTAGGTATCGCTAGGGTTATCAAGTATAGAACGGCGCTAATCTTTTGTGAAACCGTAATTATTAAGAAGGAGATCGCGTGGAAGGGGGGAGAGGGTCGATGTCGGAAACAACAAAGCGGTAGTGTCAGTTGTATCGGGCGCAGCGTCTTTTTCGCAGGTGACAGGATATCTGTAGAACATTTCCTTCCCGATATCCACAATAGGGTTATCAAATAAGTTATAAGGGGCAACGAGCAATCAGAATCAGAATTAAGAACTGATTGTAGCATAACCTCAAAAAAACTAAATGAAAAAGAAATTAAAAAGATAATTTTTGGACCATTGATTTGTATTAAATGTATCAAAGTTAGCTGAAACACTTAAATGTATGCAATATAATAGATGTAATAGGCAATGTAAATATTAGATGTAATGTAACAAATTAACGTAAAATTATAATGTAATGAGTGTTCAGTCGCCAATAAACTGCACTGCAGTTTTGCGACGAATAATTTTTTACAATAAAAAAAATGGTAACTAGGCTGCTTTTTTGTGTAAGAAACAATTTAAATAGAAAATACCGTACAATTCTTCCTAGACTTATCATTTTAAATGTCACGTTATTAATATTGCACGCTCAATTTTGAGCTAACTTTTAAGCGAAATGGAACTCGGCAAAGAGATAACAATGAGTAAGTTATTGAAGTATTCCATCGCGCCCACATCGTGGTATTGTGAGAAACGCTCGAAATTTCAATTGGATAAGAGCGCATTGTTTGAATAATTCATCCAAACAATTACGTAGAAGGTATCGTTAATATGAATTTAAATGCATTCTTTATATGATCCCAAATTGTTTTTTTTTAAATACTTAAGTATATTTGAAATAATAATTTATCTACTATAATATATCTTAACATCTCTCTTCGTTATTGTTGTTAAAGTTAAAGAAAAGTTACATTGTACTTTGTAAAAAAAACTAAAATACCAGTACAGGATTCAATTCAAATAATTCTGGAGAAAATAGGACAATCTAAATGTAAGTAGGTTGCGTGATATCCCAGTTAAAAATTCTACCGCGCTCAGTAGAAGTTTTAAGACGCAAGTCGGATATACGAAATGTAAAGCCTTTTGTTTGTGAGAGCTTTAGACGCGTTATTACCCTCTACAATTAAGAACGTGCATACGTTATGAGATTTGTTAAGTTCTAACGTGTTATTATACTTTGACGGTAATGCATTGCACTCAATCAATAGACATTATTAGGTCCCTAATATGTGGCACTATTAGGCAACGAACATATGGCATATCGTCGTAAAAAAAATCATTCTTTACAGCTTCATCTGACGAGTGGAGTGCGGAAATTCCCTTCCCAAAACGTTTTGCGCTTAATTTTTGTATTTCCTCTTTTATACACTCCCTGCAAAGATATGCAATGCAAACTAAACGATCGGGTAACTTTATTTACGGTAGCCACTGCCTTAGACAAAACAAGCAAGCAAATGAGTTGCAGATGCGTTGCCTACCTTGGAATTGGATTTCATTTTACTAATACAAGTTCGACCCACATTGCAAATATAACGTAAACGATTGGAATTGTGAACCAGCTGCCAACTTGAGCGCTAACTCATTTCGCGCCCTGTTGGACATATACGATTTGTTTTTATTCGTTCACTTTTAGAGTGATTGCTAATAAATAGAAATAAACATTGAAAATATTTGAAGTGTTTTAACCGATTGGGAATCTATACATACAAAATATAGAGAGGTATAGACTCCGAAACCTCGATTTCGATTAAATATTCCGGAAATCGTCAATCGTCGTCGATTGCCATAGCGGCTAATCCTGTGAGATTGTGTAGCGATCTGTTTAATATAATTAATAGGTAGGACAAGCCGGGGCGGATCACTAGTTGAGAATAAATTAATTTCTGATGCACCAATGCAAATCTTGAATATTTCGTTACATATAGCACGTTAAAATATAACAACACTCAAGTTTCCGGAGTTAATTTGTCAACGTCCGTAAGAAGCCTTGCTTTACGGCGCTCTGGACACTGGCATTATGCTTATAATATATTGTCCTATGTATATTAAGTTGACTGACGGTCAGTATTCGATTTTCAACCAGTTTAACCATTGTAGGACCAAAGTACCTATCATTAGAACACAAGTTATGATTCGTTGCTATGATACTGAACTAGTTAATGCTTCAGAATTGCAATTTAAAATTAAATATACGTGTATATAAACTTTAGGAACACTTTTATGAATAAAGCGAGCGCGGAGATGTGTGATATTTGGAAGAGTTCTCTTTTAGTAAAAAATTCTCCGTAAGGACAAAGCAGAGAAAGCTAAGAAAATTGGCATACGTATTACAATCACTAGATTAAATAAAACTACGGATTATTATGCCTAGTATATATACAATTAATTCTGCATTGTAGATTGACGTTGTAGACTGGTGTTCGAGCTGGAGTTACGGTGAAGTGGGACGGCTACGCATACACGACTAGGGCTACGTCAAAGACGGCGGGATGACCATCACATCTCCCTGTCCTTTTCCCACGATGGGGTCGGTATGAGGTAGTCCATACTGTATATATATATAGGGTTTGGCTACAGTTTTTACGGCCGGCCCCTTTCTGATGTCAACCCTCGGACCTTTACTGGTCGTGCGCACCCTTTCTCGTCAGGTTATACGGAGAGTATAAATATCTTTTCTTATATTTGCCGTTGTTCCTATAAATAAACAGATATGAACGGAATGAACGGAAGAATGAATTTATTTGTGTTTAAAGTACCACCATTTATTTACTTTGGGTCTACCGCAGACTGATAAACTGTAGATAAACTGTAACACCGGCATTCAACTATGAACCATCTCGCAACTCGCAGAGCTTATACATTTTAAGATACACTATAATACTATCGCACTCTTATACTTCCATAAGATCAAAACAATTCAAGCAAATATATATCTGTTCTGACGAATAATTTTACACAAGAAAATTATATTTTGACTTATTATGATTACTACTGTTTGGCCTATAAATAAATAAAATATAAATGATAAATTAAGTCTAATTAATTTACAAGTAACGTTTATTTTAAAAAATACCCGATATTTTAATGATTTACTAACACTATGGGTTTTAGAGCCTGAAATCAACGTTTTTTTTGCGCATGGTCCACACGCGTTGTACGGCACTTCTCGTGTTATGAGTGACAGCCCAAGCCGAGGTGGGGGGCCCTTGATCCGAGTCACTCCATGGAGCGTCGGTGGCCTCCCAATCCGAAAGCCCTCGAGCGAAGTTAAACTTTTAAAGAGGATTAGGCTAAGGCCACGCACGCGTGGCCCTCTGCGCCCTGCCGCCTCGAGGCCGGTGTAGCTGTACATGCCTCCTCTAGGCAAACAGTGATATTTCAGCCACAAAAACGCGTTGTACACCTAGCGCCTAGCATTAGAACACCTAGCGATAGCTAACACAAAGCCGTGGATGCGTTGTTGCTTTGTATCTCCACAAACACGCAGATAACACGCAAAGGACGCGCTTATCCAAAACGCGCGTCATCTGCACGCACAAAAACATCGTGTATTTTGATGCGTTATGACACCCCGGGGAAGCATACCAATCTAATGACACTCATTCATCATAATCGGTCAAGCCGTGTAAGCAGCTACAGGAGGTCACAATGGAACATACACGTGAAAAACATTACCCTCTTTCTCTGTCTTAGAGCTTAGAGGAAACATATCTTAATCTTCAGGGATCATTCTTGATGAGAAACTTTCAAAGTGAGTGATTTTGCGAGTGATACATTCGCGATGAAGGCGCAAGGGAAATTTGTATGCGATGCCGGTTTTACAAATCGTGTCTAGAATGAGGGAATTTCCACAGCACGTATCTTCTATTGCAAAGCGTACATTTATATACAACGTATTCTTGTTTATAAATTTTGGAATTCATCTACAAATTGAACTTGACGTATTAGATATTAAAGCTTTTGTTTAGAAATATTTAATTTTATTTAATTATTAATATACCTTTTCAAACTAAAGCACTAAGCAGATAAATGTAAAACTATACTCACAAGATATGACAACAAGGGTCAATACAGTAAACACCTTTTTAATGTGCTAGGTGCTAGCAAACGTTGACTTTAAGCTGACGAACCATTTGTTTACCCAGTTCCTTACAATGATTGATATTTTTGTATCATCAATATTTATGTCTATCTCAACAAAAGGTTTTGACGAACATTGACTTGTCTGAATTCTTCATTGAATTCTACATATTTTTTTCCTAAACTGACGACTATTTAAATGACTATAGGAAATCTTTTCTTTTTTCGATCGATTGCTTTCTAGAATCCCTCCAAAATCACAATTTAATGTGGCGAGAGCAACGCATAAGCTTCTTTAAAATATTTTTTGTAAAAGATTGTCGATTATCTATGGTATGTGATTCATTATATTGACAGTATAAACATTTAACATTAATTTCTACGTAAAAGAGCATTTAGAATTTGATCATTTACAAAGTTAAATGAAATATCGTTAAATAAATTCACTTCTAAACACACAAACACTGCATCCACAAATTTACACGCAATATATTTTAAGAACCTTGTACGTTTTCAGTCACATAAAACAAAAGGCCGGGGTCACACGCAATCAAAAACAACGCGGGAAAAATAGAACAGTAACCACCGACACAACCACCCCGCACGGCGCGGCGGGCGGTACTGTTCATCTGTGTTGCCAGTTTCCTTGGCAGTGCCTAGAGCTAGATACGATTTAGATGTAGGTTAGGGTAATGATTTCAATAGAATGGACAAGGGATACGTTTCCTATTACAATTGTGTCTTTTTGCCTAGCTCGTATTTGTTTGTAAGTAGGGAAGTGTGTTATTTTTTGTGTCACATGGCCTTAAAACTCCTTAATAGAAATATAACTTAATAAACATTTGGTTCATTTATATTGTACAAAATAGTGTAGCCAAAATAATGCTCTATTTATTTAAAAATTTACCTGGAGTTCTTCACCATGGTCTAAGCATTTAATTACACCTACAGGAAAGTAGACTACGGTAAAGTTCTCGCAAAGTTTGACAAATGAGTTATGCAGTAATTACATCGAGATAAGTCTCGAGGGGACTCGCAGTGCTTAAAGAGGTATATTATAAAATTAAAATTACATAATGTTGTTTCCTAGATAAATAAAGTAAATTAGCTTCGTGCGTATCTATCTATATATTCAACAGAATATTTATATTAAAATTTCTAAGTCAATAGACAAATGTGTCACTGTAATTTCAGAAGCGCCATCACCGACCACAGACAGGCAATTTAACACCAGCCTTCAGCCTCGACTACATTAAATGCAACACGAAACACGTCCGCATGAAGTTGTGTGCACTTCAATGCATATGCTGACTTACTTTATTGACGGAACGTTAAAATCTTGTTTTGAACTTTAGTGAAAAAAAAGATAAACATATATAGAACCCTGTTCATTTGAATGACGTATAAAATATTTTATTTATTGTTTAAGATCCGGCATAAGGAATTTATACCCTCGTCTGTTATTTGATCAGGACCTAGAATAATATATTAGATACTCGCCTTATCTTAATCTAAAATCTAAGTCCTGATCAAATAACAGACGAGGGTATAATTTTGTTAAGCCGGATCTAGCATTAGACCTAGAAAAAAATCTAGTAAAAACAATATAATATTTATTCTCCAAAGACCTCCAGAGCGATTAAACACCTACGCATTACTTTATACACGTTGTTTTTATTGTCGTTGGCTATACATTAATGGTTTCATAAAAAATTATTAAAACACCGCAAAACGTAAGTCTCGCGCTATTCATTATAATACCTTCAAAAAAATCCTTTAAAACGAATAAAATAAGACAAAACTTCAATCGATCGTATTTTACACGAACAGGACGCACATATAAAAGCTAGAAAAAACAATATGGAAGAGGATTCTGCACCATGCAGTCGCTTAACTATTTACCCATCTATGACTCAATTTCCTTTCAAAAATACAGCATTGCAGTCTACGTAATTTGATCCAATTTCATTTCACTGTGAATCATAACTCACAGGGTTTCGGGGAGCATCTAACATTCATGTCCTCGCCCACATGTTCTACGAGTGTTCGTATAATGTAATTCATCCAGCTTATATTCATTTTAACACATTAAGGAAACATATAAAAATTATTTATGAGATGGATTCTAGGTAATGTATTGCTATGTATCAAGATTTTAAATTATTATTTTTAAACTTACTAAATGTAAAGACTGCCGTCCTACTCGTAGCAACAGGATTTTTTAAGAAGGTTGCATACGAGCGAGTTCTTCACCTGATATTAGGTAACCGCTGCCCATAGGTATCCGCAACAAGCGAATGAGCTGCCTAACTAGAAAGATGTGGCAATTGACATGAAAAATGATGTTTCCTTTTTCTATTAATTTCTCTGCTTAATTATTTTCTCCTTCCCATCCTTTTTCCAGGAAAGGATGAGTAGAGGACTGAGAGTGGGCCTCCGGCTCCTCGCTGATTAAGCGAAGCGTAGGTCATACTAAAATTGCCCAGGGATATAGGGATGTTAGAATTATGAAAATATATTTATTTTTCAGACAAATAAAAATATAAGCACTTATTTACGTGTCTAGCACATTGGCAAATCCACGCATCTAATCTCGTAGCTTGTAGGTACATTTTAATATTACTTCAATTAGTTTGTCAGAATCGGGTCAATGTAATAATAACCCTTGATTTCGTAGAAACTTAGCCTACTGTTACATTTATATCAATCTAATTGTACATGATTAAATTTACAAAAGATACTCTATTTTTTTAAAAAAAACCTTAGAGTATCTATTGTATTTGTTACTTTTACTATAAATAAAATTAAAATACCATGTGTATATTATTTTGCTTAAAAAAGATATCACCTTCCAGTACACCGAAGAACAGAGCTCTGTTATGTCTACATTTAGTCTGACGTTAAACATATCATATGATCAAGGTAATGTCCGAAGGACCGTAGAGGCTCGCTACGCTTTTCGTAGCATTCGTAGACATTGCGTAGAACTTTCACTATACAATTTTCGTACGCTTTTATTCAATATGCTTGGTAATACATAATTTAATATTTTGGCATTCTCTCATTTAATAAAAGTCACTGAAGAGTTCAATTCATAAGACTTTTATGAAAAATGTACTATGACAAAATCGTGTAATACGAATTAAAGATGCATTCTCAGAAATGATTAGGGTCTTGTGAATAGCAAGCAACCTTTGTACTCTTATTGTATTCTTCACAATATCTCCTTCAATAAAGTGTCGACTCTATTGTAAAAAAACTAAATTAAATTCTACTTCCTTAATAACACAAGTCTCCCAGCCCCTTTTCCCGCTTTTTATGTGGGGTTTGGCACAGTAATACCGTTGTCCATACCGTATATGATATGATCGGGCATGTATGTGATATATTAGTCAATTATGGAAATAACTTACTAATATTTATTTCATATACTATAATCTTTCCCAACCAAGTTTAAGCTCTGATCACGTTAGGTGAATGACAGATTCGAACCATGTTGTGCATGTTATGTATGTAACCAACAGGCTACCGGCATTATAAAACAAAGTACATCACGTCCTTGTATGTAAATCTAGCAAACAGCCTGGCTGATTGGCTATAAATTGACAATATTTTATTTAACACATAGCGACCTGCCCCGGCTTCGCACGTGTAGTTTTTATATATAAACTTAAATCCCCTACTTTAGACCTTTAGGGGATCTACGTAATGACAGATATCTTTCTGCAAAATTTCAAATCTCTAGACCCATTAGTTCAGATTTTAATTTATTATCTGGGACTTTTTAAGTTCACTGCCAAAACAATTATATATTATAATTAAACCAAGGTCATTTCTATATACTATACTACAATAGTAAATAAGATAGTTAATGTAGTAACAACATGCAATAAATTTTAACGGTCGTAAAGTTGAGCACCAAAGAGACATTCACTACGTTACAATAATAAACCAAAACAAATAAAATAAAGTTATGGTTTCCGTTGTAAACCATATAAAATATTTATGCTGTTTTTAAAAATCAATATACACTATGAACCCCATACACTAACAAGGGTAATCGTATCAATTACTATTAAGCGACCTTCGTAATCAACTTGTTAATATGTATACTATTGGCTTGTCTTAAATAAATAATTATAATATTAAAAATAAATAACTAGTAACTGGGCAGTGGTAGAGCTTCCACTAACAATATCACTTGAACGAATTATCCGGTGAAATACCACGACCTCGCACTAGACATTATAATAAATATATAGCGACTTATATAGTCTAATACCTTTAACACGAGCAATTCTTGTATACATATTCTGAATATAGGAAACGGCTCCAACGATTTTAATGAAATTTAGTATGCGGGGATTAAATCGATCTAGGATTAATATTTAAAAAATGTTATTCTTCTCGTGTTTTTAAGCACGGAATAAAAAAACAAACGGTAATAAAAATAGCTGAGCTCGGTCAAAGTCTGACATGATATTATCCGAGCTATAAATATATATTCAAAAACAAGAGCAAAGCTCGGTCCACGCAGCCATGTCGTCTTTTTAAGTAATCCACAATATTATGGTCGATTTAAGTTGATCAAGGACATATTTCACTTGCACTATTTGCAACTCAAAAAATAGGCTACAAATTCCATCAACACCTTGATGGTTGGCATTCAACTACCGCACCAACTCCGCGTAACTTTCAGCCACGTGCAACCTTTTAGAATGTCCTTTCTCCAGTGCCATTTCCAAGCTACTACTACTTAGGTCCTTCAAAAAAAGAGCGTACTCCTTCCTTAAAGGCCGTCTATATGTCTACTGTTCTTCTGGTACTGTAGTTGTCCATGAGCGGCGGTGATTCACTTAGCTTTAGGCGACCCGTTGCTTATTAACCTATGTCCTTTAAAAACTTAACATTTTAATTCTTGTGCTTCATATTATTTGCACAAGTCGGAACTAGAAAAAGAATAATTCTTACAAAACTTCCTTTGTTTTAAGAAAAATAAATATTAATAACCATTTTTTACTTACAAATATCAGCTAAAGCGCCTAAAACACCAAACACATCCGTGGACATCGTCGCAAATGTCTTTTCTTGTACTAAAAATATCTATTCTTTTTTTAATCTTTTAAACACAACAATCCTTACCTAGTAACACGACAGTTTTGAAATAAAAAATACGATTTGACAAAAACTTCAAAATTATCCAAACAATTACCAAATAGATAAGTTAAAATAACTTAATCGACTTCTCGTAATCATTATATCACCATTAGTAACATTAATAGCTTTTAAAAGATAACTGTTATTTTGTAACGCTAAGGTTAAACATATAACTATAAAGTCGTTAAGCGTTATTTAACCTTAAACCCTCAAATTTTATATAAGATTATATAAGATATTTCACTGTAATATAAATATTTGTTATCTCAACACACGTGTATTTATTGTTCACAGCTATCTTGTATTGTTGCACTCACGTCACTGATTGTTAAACCTCACTTAGTGTTGCCACAATCGTTGATTTACGTAAATGAGGATACATTAGGTCACGTCGTCACGTCTATTACAAAACTGAGGTCAGACTGGGTACTCCAGGGCGTGGGTTTTGTACGTAGCAGTTGATTTTTATAAATGTCGAATTCAAGTTGATTACTATTAAATAATAATTAACTGTTAAATTATTTTCATTCATTTTTGGCTTTATATATTGTTTCGAAATACTTACAGTACTCACTATTGCCCGCGACTTCGCACGCATGCGTTCCATATTTTCACCGCTTGTTGTGTGATATTTCATCGTATAACTCTGAGTTATAGGTAACATGTATCAAAAATTTGTTATTTTCTAAACGTTAAATGAACATGGCAACAGGTATTGTAAATAAAGGTTTTATGTACTAGGGAATAGTTTTATTTCGGGATAAACGGTGAATTATCCCATGACATTTTCTGTACTCCTGACAAGGTGTGTAAAAAATTACATGATGAAAGATTTGTAAGGGATTCTTACCACGATTAGCCTTTTTGAGCTCCCGATATTTCGTCACAGTTGGATGCGCCGTGGCCACGGGCTGACTGGCTCAGTCAAAAGGCTAATCGTGGTAAGAATCCCGTCTCCTACAAACCTTATATTAGTGAAAACCATGAAAGTTTTAAGTTATAATTCCATGATGATCGTAAAAAAAACAAAATCGCATTTAATATAAACTAGACGTAGTATCTAGTATTTATGAATAGAATAAGTACATTGTAAGACAATATCTACTGAAGTGTACGTGTCCGACACTAGACTATCATTAACGCAATAAAAGTTAATTTATTCCTTGAACTTTTGGCTGGGCGACAATCAAAATGACGTCATAATAATGGATGTCATTGGTCCGGGTCAAGTTCGTGTTTAATGACGTGTTTGTGTTATGATTAACTAACTTAGCATTTGTATAAGTTTTCATGTTTACAGCTAAAGATACCTTTTGATTTATTATATTTAAAAAAATTGTGTTTCTGTTTGTATTCGAATAAAATTAATTTTACAGATTTTATCGCGTTTTACAGCTGTCGTGGTTACGCTGGGGACTGAGGTCTCTGACGTCCCAATGTCTGTTTGTATGCTTAGTTATATTCGGTGATTCAGGTATGTTGAAAGTACTAATGAAAAAAAAATGAGAAGGCAAATTTACATTGCGAAAGTGAGTGGCAGTGTTCTATAAGAACCAATCAACCTGATTGACCAGTGACGTACTAAAGAAAGGCGTGGGTTTTCACTGCGGAAGACATTCACACATAACAGTCTCAGGTTTTTCAGAGAAAAAGACAGAGAGAAACATTGTATTGTGGCAAGTTTATACACAAGTGGGAACAACGGTAAGGTACTCATGCTTGACTATGTGTATAATGTATATATATAAGCGTGTGTTACATACACGTGTATTACATAAAGAAGTGAGAAATGTATAACAGGACCTTGCTAAAGCGAAATCCATAATCTAATCTCATTCCTCTTATATGGTATTACGTGCTTATTTATTTAATGTAATGTATGTCACTACTGTATGAATACTCTATTAATAGATTTAAAAAACAAACTGAGAGGTCGGGATACGTCCCGGCTCGTATATCCGTTATGCACAAAGGCTGGTCACACATAGGAACAAGCGCTGATGTCGCTTTACTGCGTATACTCGTGCTGATGGTGAAAATATGCTTTAATCAGAACTCAACATAGATATATTGTTTTTGGTTTATTGGAAAAAAGGGGTCAAAGGAGCAGAGGGTCGCCTAAGGTTAAATAATAACCGTCGCCTATGAACGTGAATTAATGTCACGGGCCTAAAGGTTATAATGTCAACGTTTTAGCCAACTGACGCAGGCCTATATTAAAACTTATGATTGAATTTTTTACTTTGCTGGAATTTTAGTCTTTGACTAGAAAGAACAGATTACGTTTCGATATCAAACTTTTTTATTACACTGAGCCTGTGTTTTTTATTCGAATAAATAATTTAATGAAAATTAAAATATTAACCATGATTCTTAAAACTGACATCTTGTCGAATAAATAAAAAAAATGAGGTTCAAGAAATAGGTAAAAAAGATGTGACCTGGGAGTGGAAGTTTACCCACGCCAATAGAGGGCGCGCGTTCAGGCCCTAGTGCCATCTATGTCCACGGTACCGGTAGCCGGTAGGTTATCAAAAGTTGCAGTAGAATAAGACTACTAACGCCATCTATTGAACACATCAAACATTCGGTAACTCGAACCTACCTAAGTGTACGATAGAATGCCCCGCCAACCCGCGTCAAAAAAACTGAAACATTTTTCTCGCAGTTTTTTGTTGTATTTTCAAACCGTCATAGCTCCGGTTTAAATGAATTCCGAAAGCTAAAATTTCTAGGATAAGAAATGTCCTCGGTAGACGTATCAAACGGTTGTGTTCTTGGAACGTGATTTAACATTTAAATCCATGAGGAATAGCTTATGCGAGGATCACAAAACGGCCAGTCTATACTTTTTGGCATAAATTGGAGCTTTACTCCCTAACTAAGATCTACCAGATCTCATAACTTTGTTAACAGTTAAAGCATCATGGACTATGAGCTTTGGAAACCAATTTTACATGAAATGTTTTTTGCTATAATAAGTTTAGCCCCGTTTACCGAAAAATGTTCAACGGGGCTAAAGAAGTTTATTTTAATAAATATAATGAACATGTCATCTAATGTCATTAGAAAAAAAATGCATTAAATATTTCATTCAATGCTCACGAAGCTGTTGTTTTACACTCTACAACACACACTCCTACAATTCCATTGATATGTTCTTGGATGCAGGTAAAGATGAAGGATTTTATTCATACAAGGCCCGGATGTAGGGGGGCAAGCCGTGGCACCCGCCCCGAGCTGTAGTTTCAAAGGGCGCCAAAAATTATGTGATATAAGGATATACGGAGACCTGCTTGGCTCACCTTACTTTTTTTCGGTGTCCGATATAATTAGGACAAAATCTAGTTTTTTTCCTTAAAAAGAAATGGGCATCCCTATCAGGTTTCAGCTCCGGTGCGAAAAAATCGTAAATCCAGATTTTTTCATCTAAAATTAAATATTTTTATATTGTGATAGCTAACATAGCTTAGGTCACTTGCACGTGTAACTTCTTTGTACATTATACGTACAGGCGGGCATTAAACAAAGTGTGTAATTATTTATAGATGTATTTTCCCTTTATCGAGTTAACGTCCCGCTGAGTGGAGTAGCACGTAGCGAAATGGAGGAATGTCGTTGTTTTAAAACACTACATTAGGACATTTACATCATAGCTTTTTTAAATAATCTAACATATACCGCATAATGCGAAGAAAATAGGGTCAATTAGACCTTAGATTCTAGAATCGAGATCACACACAGCACGACACAGTATGTGTGTACACACATATGGCTTTGATCACACGAACTGAACAAAGCGGGGAGACAGTACTCGACCTAGAAGATAGAACGGGGACCGAGCTACTGTCTTTCTGCTTTCGTATGTCAAGTATTCGGACGAGTACTCGACACAATGTTTATACTCACATTGTACTTGGCCAAGAGCACTGTCTTGCCCTTTTAATCGGAACCTGTGCTCGAGCCAATAAAGAGTTCGCTGAATGAAGGTGGCAAGGGATTGGGATCTTCACGGTTCATGGCGGAGACTTACATTCACAGTAGACGTCTGTGGGCTGGTCTTACCTTTCTTGAGCCGATGGCGTGGCGAGTGTGCGGGCGTGCTGTGCTCGGAGCTCTGGTCTGCGTACTCCGTACCGCTGCTATCCGGCCCCGGAGCCAGCGAGAACACGGTGCCGGCCGGACACCGCTCGCGACTACGGCTCCGCTGCCAACGGCTCTGGGGTAAACAGTATATTAATATTTGACAGAGATAGAGCCAACAATGATTGATGATTTGAGACCCTGGATAAATTTGGTTCACAATATTGGTAGGTGGCGCTGCAATCGGAGTCCAGGAACGTTTTTGTTATGTAATTAATTGATTAAACAGGAAATGAATAGCAGAAAGAAGTCAACGTTCATACACAACGTACGCTATTGACTGAGGTTAATAGTGACGATTCTACCAATAAGGAGCAGTACCTTCAAGTTGGTGAAGAAGTGCTGGGTTCTGTGCACGACGGAGAGCGGTGTGTGGTGATGTGCGGAGCGCGCACGGGGCGGGGCCGCGGCGGCCGGAGACGAGCATGACAGCTCCGACGCGGACTTTGATAGCCGCCCGCTGAGCGCCTCTGACCGCTCTGTCGAACAAACATACATACATACTATATTACATGGCACAAATACATTTGAATAATGAGGAAGAAATAGTTTCTAGACTTTAGACTTCTAGACGAACAAGTGATTTACGTATTACGTTTTACGTATTTTATGTGACTACATTTTTTCTAAACAAAGATTGGTATTGGATTTGTAACTCTTCCAATTGCTACAACCCATAGCTTGCAATTTTGTGTAGTTTCGTCCAACTTGACAGATAGCATAGGTTTTATCTTCATTAATGACCTCAATAAGTTTTATTGCAATTTTTGACAGAATACTTCAACATCTTTGAGCACTTAGGCCGTCGTCAAACGTCACATGAGCTTTTTTATTTTGAAAAGAATTTTAGGGATTTTTTTTGTACAAATGTGTGATATTAGGCAAATTTTGCATTTCTCTGTTTTATTTTCTGAAATAATTACATCTTTATTCCCTGAATCTCTGCAAACGTCCAAATGTTACAAAGCGAAACTAGTTTAGTTAAATCAAGTTATCTGACCGTAATACTAACACGTTGTAACTTGTAATGGTCCCGGGATCGAATCAAATTACCAACTTAGAATAGAACCTTGTCTGTACAAGCTTTGAATTTTAACAACCATCTTCTGTGCACGGGACCCGACAAAGTTTTATTACAGAGCTAGTGTAAAAGTTTTGTTGTAATTATATGTATAACAAGCCGAGCCCTGGGGTTTCACGCGCCATGCCATTTAATATAACCATCGATTATCCAGGTTAAGCTGAACCCTATTTAATATTATTAGTTATATAGATTTGAGGTCAACTTACATTACATAAAAAATATTTCATTTAAAGGTCTTTACAAAAATCCTATCTTATTGCTCGCCTACGTAATAGCAGACATTTCTGTGCAAAATTGAAAGTCTTAAGGTTCTGTAGTTGAGGCTCTGCAGTAATATATCAGTCTGTCAATTTCTTATATGTATATAATAATATATACTCTGTAAGGCCGGTCCAGCAGTGGGCTGATATGGGCTGATGACGATCAACAAATAAAAAGAAAATTGAATGAATGAATAGAATACTTAACAAGAATACTGTCAGTGTTCAGACAAAAAATACCACTTTACCACTGTTATGTTATTCAGGTTCTTAAAGCTTTCGGAAAATAAAGCTCTACACAAAGCTTTTAAGATTATTACACTTTACAAGCGTGCTTCACGTTTGGGATCACCAAGAATCCCTTCTCATAAAAATGTATTCAGTGTAAAACTTTTTGTTAGTGTTAGTAAATTATTCGCACTATTTTTGTTTCAGTCCCTTACGTACGGTTACTTTAATTTATTTGAGCTATTTTATAAATAACTTAAAATTATAAAATATTATAATTATATAAATATTAAAATTTTGAATCCGTCTTTTGACGCTCTCTCTCTCTCTCTCTCTCTCTCTCTCTATATATATATATATATATATATATATATATATATATATATTGAATTGAGTAAGGAGCCAAACGGTACAAAAAGTTAATAGTAGATATTTTATATACATTTAAATACATATTCTAAAAATACAATAACAATTGAGAACGATTTGCAAGTAATCTATTTTAATCGATTTATTTTGAATCACTTATAATTGGACCGCTCGTTAACCTAAACAACAACTTGTAACTCAAGGTGCTATTGTGAGCTCCAAACTATCCACGCCACCTTGATGACAGGCACTTCACTACTCCGCGGCACTTTACTATCCCTACTAATATTATAAATGTGAATGCAAGTTTGTTTGTTACACTTTCACGATTTTTTTTACGAAAAATAAAAAATCTAATTGCTACTTCAACGCCAGGAATGAAGTTCCAACCCTGAGTACTGTAATACCGTTGCACTGTATTATCGACGGTCACGTCAATTTCCAATCCAATTGCTATAGTTTCAGCTGTTTGGGGTTTTTCTATATTTATCGTTATTTTTTCTGTCATTATATAATAGTATAAAACTATTTGAATTTTTGAGGTGTTGTCATGTCATAGTATATAAAATCCGATGTATACATATATGTTCCCTATAACTATTGTCCAGATTGGGGTTCCGGTGCTTGATAGCGATCGGATCAATATAATTAGTGGACCCTGGTCGAAGCCGAGGCGGGTCACTAGTGCTTTATAATCCTTCGCACAATCTTGTTTCTGATTGTCACTTCAAAACAGAAGATGAATACGTGACCTTCAGAATTTACTTAAGTAATATGCACGCTAGTCCTTCCCGATTCAGAATAAACTTTTAATTTAGTATTTTTAGTAAAAAAAACAACAATATGTCTTATCCTTTGCGGTGTTATTCACGAAGGTTAAAATTTTACACGCAATTCCTCTTATCAAACAAAAGAATCACACATTACCTGACCGGGCTTCGCACGCACGCACAATGTAATTAAGACCACGAACCTTCCCCTTAATATTTAGTTTTTGCCGACTCACTTATGAGTATTAGACGGCTAGTAAAGATTAGTAATGAACTTGTACTATGCTTCTCATATCATTGAGCGAATGAATAAATATATAGGACTATAAAAAGTTGTTAGATTGACTATAACAATAATTTTCTACACAGAATGTAGAAATAAGATAAACAATCCCACGTGACATTGTTTTTCAGAACTTTCCCCAAGTCTCAATAGTGTCAAACTTATCCCGAGTCGTTTCAACTCGAGATGGAAATTTGGTTAACAAACAAACGTCACTTACATACGTTTACACGGCGGCCATTGCACTATATAAATATCAAATGGTAACGTGACAAATTATTTAATTCATTAGACATACTCGTATATTTAAATCGTTAGGAATTGTATTTAAAGAGTGTTTTACATTAATAAACAGGTGTATGCGTGGGTCGCGCTAATAAAAACATTTACTAATCGTAAAAATAAAGTCAAGAATAAATAAACGACATATTACTAAAGGTTTCATGACAGACGTGGCTTTAGTAATTATAATAAAAGCATTACACGAACACGATACGAATGAAAAAATTAGGGTCATGGCATCAAATTGTATTATAAATTCTAGGAAATTACTCGCCACTGAATAAACTATTGAGTTGTCATGGCTGTATTAATCTAATAAAAATAAAAACCGTCAAGAGCCAGCGGCGATAAATGTAGCCTGGGTGCTATTACAAATCTATATCTGTGCTAAATTTCATCCGTTCTGGCGTGAAGGGGTAACAAACACCCATTTATCCAAACTTTCGCATTTATGTTAAATACATATTTTGACTAGTGCTTTCTTTGTGTCCGGGACAGAGGTGGAACAAAATAAAACAGGAGTACCACACCTACCAGAAAACGGAAAGGTGACTGGGCCTTATGTATGCCCAAATAGTGTTATTTATATATCTCTCAAACATAAATAATATTACTAGAGCTTTAAACATCCCACTATATCATACCTTATTTAGATTTCAAAGGCTTTGTAGGTCGAGTGAAGCTTATCCGTATCGTATCGTAAAACACCGGAATCCAACCTTATTACATTTATTTATAACATGCCTAACATAGAAATCACATGAGATTTTTGTTACATTTCACTGAAGCTCTTACCCGATCCATAAACAGTTTCACTGTAAGAATTCGCACTAAGTCCACGATCACAAGCTTATTGAAGAAATGTGTACTTTACAAAAAGATTTGAAATTAAAAAAGTAATGGTTACGACTGTTCGATAATAGTTTTTTGAACACGGACTTGCACCTGCTTAAGACGACGACTTTGCTTTGTTTTGAACATGTGCTCCAAGTATACACTTAATAAAAATGTATGAAAACATACATTGTAGAGACGCAACCCTTTATATTGGTAAAAAATGATGAAAAAGGTAATCAAAGTAATGGATTTCGCATGCCAACACGGCAAATTCATTGTTTCACCTGCATAATACAATCTCATGGAGTCACCGGTAAATTGCAACGCCCTTGCAATGTGAACATTTTTCTAATTATGTAAGGGAATGCCGCTTGTTCCAAGTTTACAGGAGCTTCGCGTATGCAGCCGGCAATGTTTATTTCGTTGCGCTCGCTGTTATATACGAAGTTTTGCGTTTGTTATACAGTAATTGATTGCATTCATTCGCTCATTCCTTCATTCGTTCATTAATTCTCTCATTCATTTATTCGTCCCTTTATTTATGGGATATAAAAATTTGATAGACTGGCACGCCCAATATAGCTTTGACCACAGTAAAAGAAATTGATAACAATAAAAATTTTCGCTGAATGATAAAATAGTATGTGTTAAACCATCGGAAGCTCTCGTACGTTCGCCGTACAATACGGCGCAGAGCTGTATCATGCCGGATTAACTTCCTTTGTGACTCCCACGTCTGACTGCGTCTTTTACAGCCCATTGAATCGTATAAGTGGTCGTGAATTAAATGGAGCTTCCTTATACTTAATACTTTCAACTGACTGAATTATTCTGTTTCAGAACTAATTTTAACTACATTGACATTCGTGAGGACCTCTAAGGAGAAGAAATTACCTTGCTAGACGGTTGGATTATTAAAAAATATTATTAAGCCTTTCGTGAGATATTGTTAAGTAAACTAAACTCACGTTCGGGTAGGTCGGTGTAGGTATCGACTGGTTTTGGACCAGTCAAAGGTCGTTCATCTTTACCCAGGACCTAATTTTACACCATTAAAACGTAATTTACAAATGCATTTATAAATTTATTTAACTATCTATGTATTTGCAGGTACAAAGTATATTAATGTATAGGTATATCAAGTTGTTTTAAACATTTTTGTGAAAATTTCTCCCACACTTTGGGAATATTCAGCTTAGTGTAAATGTTTACAGAGTATATAAGTCATAACGTTTTAACAGAAGGGATAAAGCGATAAAAGGAAACTGAAAATCATCCTGTATAAAGTTCATACGTACTCACATGCACATATGTATGTGATATATTATATATGCAACTATTGTTGAATACACTATTTAAAAACCATTTTCGCTCGACTTACAGGACGGATATGTATGTATTCAAATATTTAAATGTATGAATGTATGTACCACTGTGACCTCCGCGGCCCCATGCCGGATATTTGTGAATAGTGAAGTGCAGTTAGATTTGCGTTCTTCTCAAGGACAATTCGTTTTTCTTTAGTTTTATGAAAATATGATAATCGGTAATCATTATTTGTTAGGCTATAACAAAAGACGGTTAAATATCTCCAACAAAACATTAACTAAAACTAACAATTCAATATTAAATTGTTGCTTCAACTTAATTCGAGTTGCGTCACAATTACCCGCCGACGTCGCCAGAATTACACGTTCGCATCAGAATAATTGCGTGCATAAGCTGCTCCATACAATGCAGAACTGTAAATCTCACTTTGTGACACATCCAGACATGTATGTTTGTTCTTCAATCATGCCCAAAGTACTATTAAGTGGTAAGATTTTGATGAAATATTTAAGGCTACAATTTATTAAGACTTTCTGCAAATTGACCAAAAAGATAATAGTAAAGGTCAAATGGGAAATTAAAATATTAAATGATAACCTTTGAGTAATTTTACTTCAATGGAGGCCTATTTAATGGGCACAGGGCCCAACATATTTCTTTCTAAGGCGTGGAGCCTTTCATTCAACCGTTTATTCTTCATCTTTCACTCAATCCATTCATATTTCCTTAGGTCTGCACCAGCCAACATATTCCACATTCATATCTAAAACTCTCCTTGTCACGTATCATTCTGGAAGAGAATATACGGGGATTTTGTTTCTCTCAAATTATTTTTATCAGTAATAACTTACTACACTTTATGTTCTAATCGAATTTGTTACAATACCAAAATAGTGAACTGAGTGACATATTAAAATTGGATAACTGTATTTGCAATGCATATTTTACAAGTATATGTAGTAAATTATATTAAAATAAATACTTTAATTGCTTTTGGTATTCAATGAAGATTTTACACTAAGTAAGTAATAAAATCTAGTTTAAAAGTTACAATGACTATGTATGTATTATAAGTACATTCTTAGCGGCACGCTGCCTAAATCACTCATTTATGCTGCGGTAAACTTGTACTATTTGAGGTTAAGCTTTTAATAAAGATTATTAAGTTTAAGTTAAAATTGTAAAAAATGTAATTTAATTGGAATGAGATGAGAAAACGCAATTACGCAATTTAAAAATACAGAATTTGAGAAATGAAATCAATTCCGATACATGGCAAAGATTGTAGACAACGTGAATTTGTCTCTTATGTTCTATTATTCTATCTCAGCCAAGTTTATCTATGAAATAAATAATATTCGGCTAAAATGCTTCTATACATTGTTAAAGCTACAAGGGAATGCAAATAAATGATATTTATTTGCTTTGTAGTTGCGAAAAAGTAAAGATGTTCAGTACCCAGAAACGACATTTGTTTATGTAGGAACTAGCGTTTTCTATTTCGTTAAAACCTAATTTAACTTCCAGTAAAAATAACGCAAAAGTGTTTTCCCCTATCTCCTTGTAAAAGCATCTGTGTCTCTGTGTTGTGGGACAAGATAAGAAAGGTACTCTCGTATTTTTATTACTTTACATACAAATGGAACGGATAGTGTTTTCTACCGAAACTGGTGCCATCTACTAGTGATACCTTTACTGAATTTAAATGAATTCATTAATAATAAGCAACGCAATGTAAAAAATCCCTAAATACTTATTAAAGTAATATTAAATTGAGTTCAATGTTTTTTTTAATATTTATCTTTCCAATAGCATCAACTATGTTATCCGAAACTAACCTTTACTTCGAGTTAATATCTATACCAACATACATTTATAAATCGACATTGGAGATTGCCACGAACAGAATGACACCTGGTTATTTTAAGATAAATGATACAAAATTAACGGAAACTATAGCACTCTCTGTAGTACCGCGTGGTCTCATTTAATCTAGTCAGCTGACACTACACTTAACATGTGGCCCTATCTTATCAACTATAATTATGTGCAACATAGTGTCCGCAAGCGTGGACGCCTGTTACATATATTTAACGAAGGAATAATCTGATTAACTCCATGTTCACCCGGCTATTACACTATATCCATCAACGTGTTTAAGTATACTGCTTCAGCATTAAAAAAAAACAAATAGGAAAAGCCCGACAACAGTTTAAAAATTAATAAATAATCAACAAAAATCAAACCTTGCCACGAAATTCAAAATTTGATACAAGAAAAAAAAGTTCGTCGAAACTGTTCTAAATTCAAATAAGCATGTTACTGACTCACGTTAAGCATGTTGTTAAAAGGAACCTATAAGATTTTTCCCTACCAAATATAGTGTAACCGCGTCTAAAGAAGTGTTCACTGCAATTAATTACGCTGGTACTAAATAGTTTCCATTCAAGGTTTGGTATCACTACTCTTTGAACAGATTCCATTGAACCCAATAATACAAAGAAATAAATGACAGATATGTTATTAGAGGGTGAAAATTGAACAGTCTAAAACGTCCTAATTGGGACGTTTTTCTTTTTTCAAGTCATCTTTACATTTACGCTTAAGTGACAAACACTAGTTGACTGACTTGACTGTGATTTTGAGTGCGAATTTTACCTAAAGTAATCATTGATTGAACCTGAAACTGTCTGGAGTAATAGACGACTAAAGCTTTTTTTATTATTTTATATGACCTACTGAATTGAGTGCAAGGTAGCAAAGATCTTTCAATGATGCGGCCATCTTTGCTTTTTAAAGAGAAGACAGGGCGACGTGACGACCGTAAAATGGCTTGTATGTGAAATATTGGGACCAAGTTATTTGATTTTTCAAGCAAGAATAATTTATCTATGCTTACTCACATGAAAAATAATATCAAAGAATGTTAACGAGCCATTTCTAGACATGTCACGTTCTTTATGCTACGTGACGTGAATAAAGATTTTGTCTGTCTTGATTTTGGCACGCATTCATTGATATATTTTTTTGTCCAATTGTACGAGGATAATGAATCCTAACTAATACAATAATTGCAAATGTGAGTTTGTTTGTTACGCTTTCACTCAACCGATCATGAAATTTTGCACACCGTGTCAGAGGTACAGAAAATTACATGAGGTACTTACTTTTTATCCCGAGAATATTTCTGTTCCCGAGGTAAATAAACCGTCTATTAAAAATATCGGTTGCCATGGTAATGTTTCACGTTTTCACAATAACAAATTTTTGACAAATAGTTACCTATAATTCGAAATTATCATGCAGAGAATGAGATACGATACTTAATAACAAAGTTAAATATTTAGAAAATAATAAGACCCTAGCTAAAATTGAAATTTTCCAATCCTTAACTTGGTGGCATATTTCTCAATCTTAAAATGAAATTAATGTTTATTTTATCCGTTTAACCGTTTTTTTGTATTTGCGTGCAAAGTTTTCAAGTCTACAATGAACATACAGCTTACATACACAGATATATATTACACAGGTCAATCTTACCGTGGGCTTCCACTGGCGTATAAACTTGTAGTGATACGAGGTCTTAATATGTTTTGTGTAAATGTTTTCAGCAATGTAAGCCCAAGATTAGGAAAGCAAGTTAAAACGTAATTGTTCAACTGTGATATTGTGTCGATAACTAATTGCCCGCTTGTCACTAAAATATTAATCCACCAAGCAATGAGTAGGTATAATTTGAGTAGGATAAAATGTATACAAAATCTTGTGATTTTAGCTGTTACTCCGAGATTTCTTGATATTCCAACTGGAAGGAACTCTGTGACGTATTATGACATGACAAATATTTATTTTCGGATATAGTCGATTCCCGTTGTACGACGATATGCACGTCTTTTGTTACATCTAGGACACAATGCTCGGCTGGGTAAAAAATGCTTAGTAATAATGATAGGCATGAAAATAACGGTTAAGGGAACAAGGTAATTTAAAAAAAAGTTTACTTCGTACAAAAGGTAGTATTCCTGCTTTCTCTTTTAAACGATTTTGTTATTTGCTGCAAAGAATCCAATAAAACGTTTCAGGTCGTTTTTGTTCGTTTTTTAGTATGTTTATTGTATTACATTCAACACACTCGGCATGTGACCCACTTTACGACTACAAGCAGCGTAATATGTTAAAAAGAAATAACAATGCGATAACACAATATTTTAGGAAATCTATTAAACTATCCCGGCCGTGATTCTCTGACCGTGCTTTCATTAGCTTAGCATATATCTATTCGACCTATCTGAATCTCTCAATGTAATTTTCATTAATTCGTATAAATTTCTAATTGACTTGATAATTTTCATACGTATAAAAAACCGACGACAATACATTTTTCATAACTTTATCTTAGTCCTGATCAGGAAATAGGAATAGTTTTAATTTAAAATAGAGAAAAACGCCATCTAGTTGAAAAAGAAATAAAATAACTTTATTAATGAGTTTTGGCATGTTTTTTTTAAATTGATTATTAACTAATCTCTTCTGTCCCTTGACATAAAATAGCCTTAATATAATCGTGCCCCTTTTTAACAGAAATTTCTGAAGTATCATGAGGCTTAAGGCTGGTGCACACAGAAAACTGTTACATTAATACGCAAGTACGTAACGGTCTGATTTATTGAATACATATCAAAGTACCCTCCACCACGCAAATAAACCTTTTTTTGTGTGGGACCACACCACCCACATAGAAGAGCTTGACAGGTATGTAAGATAAGATAAAGTTACCAGATGAGATTTATGAACATACAGCTTCGTACCGTGTTTCTTTGCTGCCAGTCTCGAAGCGAATGTTATGTATGAACATATTTTCCGTGGAAACTACCTACCTCAGTAAAGGTTCGTGTACGTTGAAAGAAGGAATGAAGTTACAAGCTAATTTTATGTTGTGAAAATGAGTGCCAGTGTTAGTAAGGAATGTAATAAACAGACATCTGACATCGTTTCAGTATCGTTCAGGACTTTATGAAAAGTAGTCGTATTAGGGTAGCATCTATGTTCTTGAATTAGCGAATGAAGCGATTGATGTAAAGCAAAAAGCCGTTATCTTTTACGCCTAATCCTTAGTGATATTATACATGCGAATGTCAGTTTGTTTGTTCGTTACACTTTAACTACTTAACGACTCGACTGATCATCATGAAATTTTGCACACACCTTGTCAAGGGTACAGAAAATGACATAAGGTATTTACCTTCTATCTATAAACGGTTCCCGAGGAACATAAAACATTCATTTACAAAAATATATACGCGGAATCATCTTCAAAGATTTCCAGCGAAAATGAGAAACGAATGCGTGCGAAGCCGCGGACAACAGCTAGTAAGTTAATAATTTCGTTAACAAGAGGAGTTAAGAAATTATAATAGTTTATGTTTGTCAATTCTCAACGACTTCTTAACATGTTAAGTTGCAAAATAGCTGCTGTTATAAAACTAGGTTGTAAGGATCTCTTTGGCAGCGGTCCAGAATTCGAAGCCAAATTTTAGGTCATTTTTTATTCTGGTGCTTCGATTAAAGGTATCAACTGTTATAGTAAACATATTCTGACACAACATATTTTGATTTTTAGGAACAGACCTTTAGGTATATTACGGAGACGGCCAGCACGACATAAAGAAGGTTGGCGTGTGTGTTACCCGTGTGAAGCCAGATCGATGGCATGTATAATAAGTACATAATTATTATTTTTATTATTATTAAATATTTCTGTCGCTCACCCATTCAATTTGTAGAGAGTATAGCACAAAGTTCCCATTAGCACCCACTTTAAAAAATTGTATTGGTTTAATCATTAAGTCTCTAATTCGCCGGTCGGCTGTTGTTAACCATTTCTTAGCAAAGGTTAAGCTTATTTGGAATTATTCTATGGGATGTCAGTGAGGTAAAGTTGTGTTTAAAATTTACATTGATATCGCGATATAAAACTAGAGATCTTAATATCTTTGAAATACAAAGTTGAGTTGAGGTGTCAAAGTCGTAGGTTAATAAACAATGATCTGCCCCGGCTTCGCCCGGGTGACATACAAAATTGTACATAGATGGAGGTACCATGTCAAATACAAAATCTCTGTCCATCTCTCTGAGTTACAAGCATTAGTGCCTCTATTCCTTCCGCACTACCACTCTGGTACACAACTTATAAGTTTTACTCGGCAGTTTTGCATAATATCGTCCTAGTTGGCTATCCTATATTCTATGGACTGTGAACTTTAGCTCACGCTTGGCAGGCTTCATTGTGGTAATAAGAGCGGCGGAATAATCAGGTGTACATAATTTTAGTATCCCTTCTAGTTTCACTGCTCTTTTATAATAGTAGTTTATTGGTTGTGTATATATTAAAAGTTTTAATCAAGTTTTATTTGTTATAATTTGAGACACTCAAAGTGCTAGGATAAAAACATGCCATACCGCAATAATTTATACTATAAATATATTATCAAAAGTGTTTCGAAGACACTGACAGAAACATTCATACATGTGAGATTGTGTAAAAAGGATAACGTAATTAAAATAATAAGAAAAAAGAGGACAGCTAGTGTTTGTCACAGCTTAAATGTAAACACACAGCGTAAGCTAAAGAAAACACGTCCTTATTGAGAAGTTTTCGAGTCTTCACTTTTCGACCGCTAATATCATATCTGCTACATTTTTGTATTATAATGTTAACCTCAACGTCAATGCGACACATTGAGATATAAAGTTGTAAAAACCCTGTGAAGTTAACTATACATAATAGCGTAGTTCGCAGTTATTAAAAGAATAACGACATCGGTCGCGGTCTACAAGCAGCGCTCGTCTGGGAATCATTCGAGTCACGACATATTACGTGTTCGTTTGTGGCTGGGCGTTAAAGCTTTTTTAGCGTTTTTTTTAACTAACCTAAGCGTTTTCATTTTTTTTAGGTTAATTTGCTTTGTTTCCCATATTATATTGTTTCTTTGTTCTTTCACACGTTTCATATTTAACTGGTGCGTGATTATTTATTCTTAATTCATTTGATTCTAAGCAACATTTAATTTACTTCCTTTTTTATCTTTGACACTTACTTATCAGAGTAGATTTTTATTCTTTACCTTTTCCTTCTTCCTATTGATTTCTATGGTATATTCTATTACTCAAACGTTATAAACGACATGAAACAGACTGGCAAGAGACGGTATAACAAGGGACCGAGCTTAACTTGTTTAACTATATCAGATATGTCACAGAGCTTTCAAGCTACAAGAGCGAGCTTTTGTGTACCTTATCGCTTTACGCTCGCACTGTTTACACCAACAAATACAATATATTTTCAACTGTTTTAAATGACAAATGAACAATGATAAAGAATTCGACTTTAGAGAAACATTAACCTCCCTCCCTCACCTCCCGGCGCTGCCCACGTTTGTCTGTATTGTAACGTTACAGATTCGAGCATTACATAAGCGAGGGACGAGAAGTGAACCTTAAAGTGCACAATCTGTAATATTTTGATACAACTTGTAATATTGCTTACATCGGGAATTCTTCCGCTGTCGACCCTTATGAAACAATACTAAAACATTAGCCAGCAAAAATTTCGTTTAATGTAAAAAATCATCAGGAATTTGTCATTATAATAATAAAGAAAATTCCTCTTAACAATAATTATACACATGTATAACAGTAATTGATCACAGTGGTGGTAAGGTACGTCATGGATTAATTTTACACCGAGCCTATTGGTGCCATACAAGAGCGGATGTATAAATTCTACTCGTAACCTACTAGCATCTATACTTCTACATTGGCATATCTACATACCGATGTAGAAGAAGCGAGAGAAGTATGCTAGGATCATGCCAACCAGTCCTCGCATATTCCTCTGGCCTCATCTACATTCATTTTTCCCAGCGCACGAGGTCATCGCGTTTGTCTAGAGAAGGATTTTTCTTAGTGGTAACTCACTGGGCTGCGGTGAGTGTTTCTTGGTGGACATGACGTCATCCAGCTTGTGTCAGCTGCTACACCGCACGCACGTGATCATGGAGGTGACTCGAGTACGGCCCGGCGGCCACGCTCGCGCGCCGTACACTAATACCTTAGCTCAGTTAGCTAACGCTGAACCTGCTGGCAAAGAAACAGTAATTGTATTACATACTCTTGGACACATCACTAACAATATTCGAAACATTATTAACGGAGTATGTTCATAATAATAGATTATACACAGTTCCATATATATATATTGTAGTTGTAAAAAATATATACCCGTTTCTTTTAAGAAAATACTTGGAAGTTTTATTTGAAACAGAACCTAACGTAAACCTCCTTCAGGTAAGCTCTATGCTTAGTTCAATCGCATTTCGCTTTCGATTCCTAACCTCTTACCTTCAATTCAGAATTTAGGTTTTGAGTTGGCAAGTATTATACGAAAAAATCCGGATTTTTTTTTGACTGAAAGGTTACTGTTTGCCTTGAGGAGGCATTTACAGCTACACCGGGCTCGAGACGGCAGGGCGCAGAGGGCGCCTAGCCTAAGCCTCTTTAAGAGTAACTTAGCTCGAGGGCTCCCTCCGTAGGGGGAGCCTCGGCTCGGGCCGTTACCTTACTAGTATTACCGGATTGGGGCCGAGCTCTTAGGTCGCTTCGGCGGACGCTCCATGGAGTGACTGGGCTCAAGGGACCCCGAGAGGGGACCTCGGCTTGGGCTGTCACTCAATACGCGTTTAGCTTTCCGATTCGAGGGTGCCCGAGAGGGCCGAGCCTCGGCTCGATCGGCAGCTATTGTCTGACTAATATTACTACCACTTCGGAAAGCGTTAGCGCTGGGAGAAGAAGTGGCGGAAGAAACTCCAGCAACGCTTCTATCATTAAAGGGGAAGTATGTTGGCCGTCCTCGCCGGCGAGGACGGTGTGGTCGAAGTTGTTTGCGAAGTTGTTTATTCTTCGCTATAGCGATAGATGTCTCGTCGTCAGGGAAGTCCAGGACGTGCCTAGGTCTTCGATGGTCACGCCGGAACTTACCTAGTGCGATTGGTTTATAGGTGGCGGCACCAACAACTAAAGAATTAGGGTGATCGGCGACGGAGTCAAAATAGCGGCGCGACGCCAACTTTAGGTGTTGGGCTATGGTAGGCAGCTCTAAGTCAACGTGTAGATCGATGTTGCGTACGAATCAAGGGGCCCCGGTGGCCCTGCGCAAAAATCTGTTCTGAATCACCTGAAGTCGGTGTATTTGTTTCGGGGGAATGTGCGCGAATACCGGACTAGCATACGTCATAACGGGACGTACTACAGCTTTATAGAGCGTCACCTTGTTTCGGAGGGACATTTTGCTCTTTTTGTTTATTAACGGAGGTAGGCGGCCTAGTACGAAAGCCGCCCGGTTCCTGACCCGGGTCACGTGAGCGGCGAAGTTAAGTTTATGGTCAAGGATGACACCTAAATATTTGACTTTATCTTCCCAGGGAATTGGGCTGTCCATGAGTTTGATGGATGGGAGATATGCCTCCTTGATTTGCGAAAAGAAAAGGGCCGCGCTTTTTGTTGGGTTTATTTCGATCCTCCATTTCCGGAACCAGTCACCGAGGGTTTTCGCTGCGGTCTGGAGGCGTCGACATATAGCGTCAGGCTGACGACCTGACGAGAAAATGCAGGTGTCATCAGCGAACAGGGCTAGCTCTACACCGCGTACGCGCGGTATGTCGTTGGTGTAGAGGGTGAAGAGGACTGGGCCTAACACCGAACCTTGAGGCACCCCGGCTCGAACGGGATGCGCTTGAGAATACACTCCCTCGACGCGGTAGCGGAACGTTCGATTGCTTAAAAAGTCTCGTATTCTGCATACGAGACGGTCGGGCATTCCGTACTCGTATAACTTGTATATGAGGCCGTTGTGCCAGACTTTATCGAACGCCTTCGCCACGTCGAGAAAGAGGGCTCCAGTGTTATAGCCGCGTTTGCGTTTGGAGAGAATGTGCTCCGTGATGCGATGCACTTGATTGGTACACGAATGTTTGGCGCGAAAGCCGAATTGTTCGGGGATTGGGAGGCTTTTAGTGTCCATAAAGACGCGAAGGCGGGCTAAAATCAGACGTTCATAGATCTTCCCAAACGTTTTGAGAAGACTGATGGGACGATAAGACATGGGGTTAGTGGCCGGCTTCGATGGTTTGAGGAACCCTATAACCTCAGCATCTTTCCACTCGCTGGGAAAGACACCTTCGGTCATTGCCGCGTTGTAGATTAGCACTAATAGCTGTATAATAGCAGCAGGAAGGAGTTTGGTTATCCTATTGGTGATACCGTCTGAACCGGTAGATTTCCGTGGACGTAAGTTTTTAATTACCTTCTCAACTTCATCGCATGTTACCGGGGGAACGGAGTCGCGAAGTGGTTCTTGTTTTCGTCGATCGACCTCGCCGTCCACCATTCGGAGGTGAACAGGGTCGACCGGTAAGCTACTGGGAGAGCACTGGGCTTCGAGGCTGACAGCCAGACATTCTGCTTTCTCTTCATCCAGCATGGCTGGCGTCATGTTTGGACGTGAGAGCGGCGGCATCGTGGAACACGTGTCGCCTTTGAGTGATTTAGGAAGCCGCCAAAAGGCTAGATGGGATGGCTTTATACTATTAAGGGTTGAGTCCCACCTTTCGTTTCTGAGGGCGGCTATGCGTGCTTTCGATTCACGCTGTAGTTTACGTAGCCGCTTGCGGTGCGATTCGGTGGGATACATATCGTAAGGTCGGGTGGCCGCATTCTTACGTCGCAGCAAGTCTCTGGCGTCCGGAGGCAGCTCCCAGCGATGGTTATCCATCTCTGGGACCTGCCTCGAGCAGTCCTCGATGGTAGTTTGGATATGACTTGTGAGAGATTCGATTGCGACGCCCATATCTTGTGTATTAATTATTTGATCGGGAATGGAATCTAATTGCGGAGAGTTAATATTTTGTAGCTTAGCACTAAGTTTGTGCCAGTCCACGATAGTCTTCGTTAGGGGCGAGGCTGGTGCAGAAGACCCTAGCCGTAGTATAACTGGTCGGTGATCCGAGTGAAGCTCGTGAATTACTTCGACATCACGCAGGGTAAGGTTGATATTTTTAACGATAGCAATATCAAGAACATCCGCTGTGTGATCCACTATGTGGGGGTAGTGCGTAGGCTCTGTGGGCGCTACGATTTCGAAGTCGAGTAAGTCCGACATTGAGTCGAGCGCTTGACCTCGATTGTTGATTTTAGTTGAGTTCCATCGGATGTGCTTACTATTGAAATCGCCTGCCAGAATGGTAGCTCCTCCTATTGACAGAAGAGCTTCGAAATCAGAGCGCAAGATAGTTGCGCTTGGTCTACAGGGAAGGTAGACCGAAGCTATCGTAATGGGGCCCCCATTACTAGCTAATGTCATTTTTTTGTGACTGAAAGGTCACTGTTTGTCTTGAGGAGGCATTTACAGCTACACCGGGCACGAGGCGGCAGAACACGGCTAATGTCAGCTCATTCTGCATAGATCGGAACAAAAATAATAACTTAAAATAAGAGGGTACTTTGACAGCAACTTTGACATTGAGACGTCAGACACGACAAGTACTTAAAATATCGGGAACAATATCGTAACATACCACGATAAAATCGTCAAATAAGTTATATTGCAATGTGCAGTATTCGCGTAAATATAAGAAACTTTAAATTTAATGTGTGTAAGTGGAGCGAAAATTACGGGAATATTTCAAGAATATTGCCTAAATTTGAATAAACATGAAGGTATGTACAATTTGGTATATTTAATCTTAATGAATTTTGGTTGGTTTTCGACCACTGGGCTATAATTAGTTCGTACCTACATGTTATGCGAAGTTCTAAAACTTCAATTGTATGTTTGAAAATCAGTCTTAAAGGGTAGGGTTAAGGTAGCTTTTAGCTCAAATTTCGTCAACCTTCTCTACCATAATTCAGGCACATGAGTTTAATCTAAATGTTTATCTTTAAAAAACGTAATCACGATAAATATTTGCGTGGACATATGCATTTGAAGACAAAGCTATAGACGTGAACAGTGCAAAATAGTAAATTGCTTTCTCTACCTATCCAATGTGTGGGTGGGTAACTTTAGATGCGACGTAACTAGGTCAAGCCTCCTATCTTTACAACTTATTAGACAACTTCAGCGCTCACCTTTGTCTCAACTTTTATCAACAATAACTTTTTAAAAGAAAGAAAAAGAATAGATATTACTGCGTGACTAAGAGCAGGATAATGTTTGCGCGTGTATGTGTGTATGTCTGTTCCATTGACTAAGCCGCTTGACGGATCTTGAAGAGTGAGGTGCCATTCATTCGATTCGATTTCAATGAGTCGGGGTCATTGGTTTTTGTAAATTAACCTATTAATAATAATTAACTAACAAAGACTACTTGTTTTACACGTTATTTAGTGATCAGCCTTCTGAAATCAGAAGATTTACACCACTTTTTTTTCTTAAGTAATGTACCAGCTTTTTAACCAGATTGTAATAATAAAAATAAAAGTTTAATGAATTATATATTTGAACCTTGCTTATGAATCACTATCGATTAATGGAAACCATATGAAATATTGTTTAGCAGTTTTTTTTAGTTTCTTGGTTATGTTCTGACCTACGCCCTGTATTGTTTTATACGTATAGAATTGTAGGAAGCTCCTAATAAGTTACACATAAGCTGGTGACACATAATAAACTTGTTTTCTTGGCAAAGTCTTGTACTAAAAAATCTTTAACGATCGGTTAAATACTTGCCGTCTCTTTCCCGCGTGGAATATTCCTCTGGGGATGCTGATCTGGATCATTGCCAAAATATCGAGGGCAATGAACTCGCGGTAATAGTCAAAGTTTCTTTATTGCGCGACCTCTTTTTGTATTAAAATAATTTTAATAATATGGTTCGCTAACTTCTACCCGCGTGTTCACTCGCGTTGATTACCCAACTGGAAGGAATGTGATTACGAACTTCACAATCTTATTTAAATTTATTCGTTACATACCTACTAATATTATAAATGTGAATGTAACTTTGTTTGTTACGCTTTCACGAGAAAACTACTCATTCGATCATCATGAAACCTTGTACACATATTCTTGGAGGTACTAGAAGTAACATAGGATACTTTTTATGAAAACAAATAGTATATAAAACGCGAAGTATGTATGTAACCTATAGACCTATAGACTCTTTTTTTTTAATTTACAGGGATTGTCCAGATTGGCACATCCTGTGTTTGGTAGCGATCGGATCAACATACTTAGTGGTACTTGGGCGAAGCCGGGCGGGTCACTAGTACATATATAAACGTTCATAAAAAATATTATTCAAAAATATATTAATATCCTTAACGTCATTATTTATCTGTTGAGTAGTTGTCGCGTGAAAGCGTAACGTACAAACTTACATTCACATTTATAATATTAGTAGGGATTCAGTTTTGTATATTTTTAATATAAAGAATGAAAGTTATTAGTGACACCAAAGAGCATAATTAAACAATTCAGTCGAGTCGAGCGGCCATAATGAAAGCCGTTGAAGCGGAGTTGAAACGTTTTGACAGTACCAAAGCGACCGAGTGCTGATAACAGTCTATTGTTTCCTACAAAATATACTGATGCTCAGCTGTTCATTGTCAATCGAGACGTAGCTATGTATAAATAAAATTAAAAATATGGTAATAATAATATATTATAGGTTTTTTTTAATTATACACATAAAAAAGCAAAAGAATATTTTTAAAGATTTGAAATAGTGTAAGACACAGAGATTGAAATTGCTAAAGGCAATCATAACTACTGAACATTATAAATGCAAATGTGACATGTGGTTTTTGTTTGCATTTCACCTTCTTAACGACGCAACCGATCACCACGGTACAGAAAATAAAATCTACAAATAAATCTGTTCCCGAGGCACATAAAAGCTTTATTTACAATATCGGTTTGCATGGTAGTGTTTCATAGTATCAAAATAATAATAAAATTTCTATACTTCGGCAACACCCGTTAAATATAATTCGAAGTTGTACGCGGAATGATCTTACAAAAACTATCAGCGTGGAAAATTAAAAAGGTCCCGGGCAACTAATATTAAATAATAATACAAAGTAGTTATGCATAAAGATTTTGTTTTTCTTATATTTGCAATTTTACTTTAACCTCTTTTACTTCAGTCAAAGTAACAACTTCCTCCTCGCTCATGTAACGAAATGACTTACGAGGTTGTACTTAATCGTAACAGGGACCTGTGTTCTCCCAAATCTCTCTCTTTCTTAAATACCTGTATTGTTATAGCCATCTCATCTTCATTCAATTCAATCCAGGGTATTTAAAAAATAAAACTGTGGAATAAAAACTAATAATGTAAATAGTTTTCTATTTAACAAATGGTAGTAGTCAAGCTCCAGTTTCGCGGAGGCAGCGATGTATTGTACATACGTGACCAGCTGATCCCCGGGAGCAGTGTATACGTGTAGGTAGTTTGTTGAAGCTGTTAGCAAGTAAAAAAAACTTTAGTCCTTAATATTATCGTTACCATAGTTTGCTTCTTTACTGTTTTTATATAACTATATACACTGACGAGAACTCATAAGTTTTTATCCATCACAGGTCGCTTAACGTGTTTATAGAAGTTTTCATAGTAAAAAATAGAAAACAAACGACTGAATCAATTTTAAATATCTTAAGTAGCCCCTTTGTCGCAAAAATTATAACCAACAATTTTCCTAGCGTCAAACAAAGACCGCAAAACGGAAAGCGCAGTTCGCTTGTTGGAATTAATTAAAACATGAACATGAAAGCAAACTAAACGTTGAATGGTTATATCGTCGATTAGTTTTACAAGACTCGTTCAACAGGCCTTTTGTTTGGCAAACGTCCAGAATTTTCTGCGTCTGATTTAACTAAGCGAAGCGCTTAAAGGGTAAATGGCCACAGCTGTTAGTGCTGACAAGATAAGGTTACAGTAAATTTTTAAAAGATGAAGCAAAACATTTTGCATTTAGCCGAAATATGCTGTTTATAAGCTTCTATAGTTAACGCTCTAATAGTTCTTTTGTTCAGTCTTGCCTCAAAGTATACAAGTAAGCAAATACATAAGAACAACAAGGTTAATAGCTAAATAAAAAATAAATAGGCCCTCAGACTCGTCACCCAGAGGTCACGGATTTTAATTTGACGTGTTCCTGCCAACCTGTCTCGCTTCATCTACATCCATACATCTACGCTCACACGCTCGTTTGCTAACGGGTACTCCTAATATACATTACATACGTTACTACGTACCTTTTATTAGTATGTCTCTAATCAGATCGATAAAATTTCTTCTGGGACATCCCCTGCCAACATTGCAACTCATTTTCACAGCAAAAAATTGTATTATTATTATTAATTATATATATTATGCCTGTTTTATTCTTTTAACATGCCCGGATCACCCAAGCATACCATAAATATATACATTCAAGTATCTAATATTGCAGGTCCATAGCTTTGTTACTGTATGGGTTTCGTTGCAGTTTAGGTTAATACCCAGAGATCTACAATTAATGTCCACTGGTAGGTATAAGTGTTAACATATTACAAACAAACAACATTCATTTTATCCATGTTAATTTTAAGACACACTCGTTTGGAAACGACATCTCTAACGACAATATCATCAGCAATTCGGGAGTAATGTACTCGCCGTTGGTGTTAATGCCAAGTCCTTTCCAGTTAAGGACCTTGAAGAACTCTTCCAACGTCACAGTTTCGGCGAAATAACATCGCCCTGTCTTGCACTGCGCAACAGTTGGATAGGTCTCGTATCCCGGCCCTGTACTCTACCTCTACCTGGACTGAGAGTGGCGTTTCCCTACAAACACTTCAAGCGTTTCGCTGTACCGTAGTCAATTTGGCACCGCTGAAGAGAATACAGTAACGGCCAGTTCTCGACCGTATTCTCGTAGTCTACAAATGCTAAACAAAGAGGCTTCGGTCTTATGTCTTCTATCTATCTTATATAACCTGCCGCAGCGTATGTATTTAGGTCATCCAGGGTACTCCCCAGGCAGTAACCGGTTCTGGAGTTAACCTACTCTATTGTGCTATAAAATCTTATACGATACTAGTCTTCAAAATACTTATTTTACCGTATTCATTACCTTTTGTAATCATAAATAATTAAACGTGGCGACTTCATTCCATTTATACCCTTATCGTTACTTTTACGTTAAGTATTATTGCCAAAGCTCTGTTCAGCCAGACGCGAAGATTGCAAGGAAAATACAATTATATAAATACAAACAAGATAACTCAAGCCACAGGCCGAATGTCGTGTTGTGATAACATACAAAAGAAAATTGTGATTTCGAGACATAGTGGGGGAAAGATGAATTTTATATCAGATTTTCATTTAAGGAACAACAAATAATGATTAATCAAAATCGATGAAAAATGTTCACTACCAAGCAATCACGGTACAGTTCGACAATAACTGCGTAATTGTAGTTAGATTTTTGTGTATTTTAACTTTTGTAATTTTTTTGTATTTTAACATATCTAAACTAGAATCATAAAATGAAATAATGGCAGGTTCTAAAGAACAATTTTCCATTTACATTGAAGCACAAAAGAACTTGAAAACAACAGTACCATTTAATACCATTGCCCAAAGATATGTAATTTCATTAAACATGGCACCGTTTAGTACCATCGCATATATGTATGTATGCCAAATACTTCTTTATAGATGTGGTTATCGACTAAAATATGACTATATATACTAGGACTCCATACGCTTAAGTCCACTGACTACGAAAATGTTTCTTTCAGACATTTTCGAAATCAACAATTTTTCACCAACATTTTTACCAATTCATAGCTGATAAATAATCCAGAGGACAAGGCTTTAATACAGCAGTGTAACAATTGAATTTCACTCTATCTGTAACATCAACATTGATTGCCATTCCGAAACAGTTACTTCTACATTCGTAAACCAGACGAAGACGTTCCGTGCTCATAAAGATAAGATAAACTTTTAGTCACGCCTCCAATATTGCGAAGATATTTTCAGCTAGAAAAAAACTGCAATAGATTAATTTATTTCTTTTCTCATTGAAAAGCTTTCTGGAATATTGAATTACATTTTTACTGTCTCATTTTTAAGCTACATTTGAAAGTTATACAACCACTTTTAAATATTAAGACGGAAAGTTGTATAAAAAAGTTATTGCGACAATCCCTTAATATTAATATATTTTTAGAATTAAGTAAGAAATAAGTTTGATAAAATCCCTACTAATATTATAAATGTGATACATTCACAGTTTGTTTGTTAAACTTTCACGCGAAAACTACTCAACCGATCATCATGAACCCTTGTACACATATTTTTGGAGATATTAGAAGTAACAGGATACTTTTTATGAAAAAAGTATACAAAAAGCGAAGTATGTATGATCCCTATAGACCTATAGACTCCGAAACGGCTGAACCGATTTCGTTGAAATTTACAGGGATTGTCCAGATTGGTAGAATCCTGTGTTTGGTAGCGATCGGATCAACATAATTAGTGGTACCGGGACGAGGCCGGGGCGGGCGACTAGTAGTTTATATTTTTATGATATTTAGAACGCTCTTGCTAAATTTATAAACTAAATTAAGAAGAAGAGAAATTCGTTATTATTATTAATATTGGCACGCTATATTTCGTACATAAATCCCCTGACAATGTATTTAAGGTTTACTAAAGCCGGGAGGAATCCGAATCCCTGAACTAACCACGATTCCCTCGGTAATATATAAGCAAAGTGCTTTAAGCTTGGTAAGTTCCTATAATTATAAATTAACATCCACAAATCAAAAAGGGAGGTTAGATTAATAGGAAAACTAAATATTCTTTTTTTTTGTTTTATTTGTTCTCCTCCTCCTCTGCGTAGTAGGCACCACATCTGCAACTCATTAGCTTGTTGCAGATGCCTGTGGGTAGCTGACACTTCATATCATGTGAACCGATGAACGAATGAACATAGATCCTTTGAGAGCCCGACATTGGAACTAGGTGTGCCTGAACTGTTGTTACTCCGTTTGCGTAGAATTTCTTACGTAATTTGAAGAAGCAATTAAAATGCAGTCGGCATTCGCTTTTTGTATCGTGCCTTATTTCTACTGGATCGATAGATGTCCTATTTTATTTTCAACACGTGATCACCATTCGAGAATTTTCTTCCACATTTTTAACGACAATTATTATGGGCATTGGGAATCAAGTGAATTAACTATACACTAAATATGCGAGCTTTGTTCAAATTCAGTTAAAGTTTGATAAACAAAATTCATAAAAACTTCTACACAGGACTTATAACTTGATCAATGTGTAACTTTTGTCAAAGCTTACTTTAACTTCAAACATTTAAGTTTCCCTTTAACTTAAGACATCCATCGATATAGAGTTTCACAAAGTCAAAGAAAGAGAATTGAAACCGAACGAAGTTTGATTATGAAATGATAAATTGTGACTTCCGCCACCCTATCCTCTTAGGGGTTGAATTTCCAAAACTTAGTGCTCCAAACTTAATGCTCACATACATCATAAAAGAACGCATTAAAAAATTTTAAGTTCATAGATCTTGTAGTTCTAGCTTGGCGTCAATCAGGTTTTTCTTCCATACATACTAGATCCTGCCCGCGGCTTCCGACGCATTCGTCTGTCATTTTTTACTTTGGAAATTTTTGTAAGATGATTTCGCTCGAGTCGTTAAGGAGTTAAAGCATAACAATCTCACTCCGGGCAGTTAAAAATAAGCTTTTTACAGTTACATTAAAAAAAACAGTTTGCCTTTTGCCTGTAGCCATTTCCATTACAAATGAATCCATTGTATTGGATACAAGTGAATAATTTAGCGAAGCAGGCAGGTAATTATGTAAGCATCGGTTAAAGCTCCAACGTAAATAACCTATTTATGTATAACCTATTTATATATCTAACCTATTTATGCTACAAACTTCCATCTCGATAAACAATAATTAAGACAATTAATAATTAAGACGTCTTTGATATTGAATATTCTTTGGGCATGTTTAGTATAAGATACGGCATCAGAAATATATATCCCTCATCTGTTATATGATCAGGACCTAGAGTATATGTTAGATAAAATGTACATTGATAAAACACAAGTGGATTGCCAAGCTAAATCTGGGGCCAACACTGTTAAATCGTAAAACCAAATTAGATTAAACCGTTGCGTAATTCGCCGTTAGCGATTCTAGGGGTCAAATTTATATTCACATTAAATCGAACTTGATGCCAACACACTATTCTTTGTTATGATAGAATAACAAATGAAGGTTTACATTTGTTATGAAACATCTTAGACCAGTAAGGAGATCTGATCACGTCATCTACATGATAATGTCTAACAGTATATTTTTTACTTTAATTAATCGAATTAATCGTTTCGGCTTAAGGAGGGACGCGATGAGGAGACTTCTTCAAAAAAAAATTTAATTAGTTCTAGGCGTTAAAAACCACACTACTCTCAGATAAACACACATCTTGCTTGTAAGCGTACTAATTATATAAATAACTACCGTACTAGCCCGCGGCTCACATCGCTTGCCCGTGTTAAAACATCCTTCACCCTTAGTATAGTAGTAGTCGTTGCGTGATGTTAAACCGCCTATAACTTTCCGTAATAATTGAGCTGTCAAATGCAAAAAGGATTTTTCCCATCCGATTGGAAGCTCACAAGACTAGTGCAAGCAATTTGTTCAGATTGATTAATATTAATCAATTATATCAGATATAAGAAGGAGTCTATAGCACTCAGGTATAACAACCTTTCTAACAATGAAGGAATTTTCAAAATCCGATCATTAGTACCGGACATTAGCCCGTACACACAAACTCACAAACTTTACCATATTGAGCTCAGCTTTCTTCATAACGTCTCCAATGATTTGATAAAAATACATAATTATTTGTGTAAATAACTAAAGGTAGAACAATTTAAAACAAATTTTCCAGCCGCTCTAAAATAATTCCGCTACAGGACAACAACAAGACGAGGGTATTTAGGCAGAAATTCAATGAGCTAATTACTTTATCCATTAATTTCTCTTTAATATTGTCGCCATTTAATTAATATCTTTTAGTAGCTTGCTAATGAAGTACTTTTATTTTGTACATTTTAATTACATTCAGAATCGATTACTGCTTTCTAATTGCGTGTTGAATGTTACAAACATACCCATCAGCAAAACAAGGACATATTGAGTTTACCATTTTTAAATACTCTTGGGAAATATTCATTACTAGTGATCCGCCCTGGCTTTGCACGGGTAACACTAATTCCTTTATTCTGATCGCTAGCAAACTTCATGCGGGTGATCCATGGAGGTCATGGAGTATGTTTTTTACACCTTTAAATAATTATCTTAATTTAATTATTGGAGTTTTAGTAAGGATCCCTAATTTTTTAAAAAAATATTATATAACCTATATCACCCGGGGATAGTGAAGCTTCCCAACAGTGAAAGAATAATTCAAATCGGTTTAGTATATTCGGAGCCTATTCAATTCAAACGAACAAACAATCAAATCTTTCCTCTGTATATTATTATTATTAATATTAGAAATAGACTAACCGTTATTTAAGCCTCGATTAAAGTATAAAACTTGAACGGGTATAATTATTTTGTATATTTTGAAACGACTTAATAACCGGGAGTAGTTTGTTCAATCGTTTCAATTTAAAAAGTAACATTTCATTTACTGTCACTACCAACTCTTGCCAGCAGCCAGAAGGCCAATTAAATGAAACAAAGAAATTTTTCCCTTGAAACTTTACGAAGCTGAAATAGAAAATGTTTTCCTATTTAAACTAGTACCTCGTGCCGGTGAAACAAGTATCAAGGCTCGTCCTATTTAGATAACGTAGTAAAATGAAATGTTTGCTCTATACTTTATAATAATAATAATAATATCCTAGGACATACACACGGCCATCTGATCTGCTGATTGGAGTTTTAGTAAGATTTTTTTAAAAATATAATATAGTCTATGTCACCCGGGGATAATGTAGCTTCTCAACAGTGAAGGAATTTTTCAAATTGGTTCAGTAGTAAACAAACAATCAAATCTTACCTTTTTATAATATTACTAGAGAAAAACTGACCATTACGGCTTTACCCGCCGTACAATTTTATTTAACAATCGTCAGCCAGCCTAAGCTGAACCAGACTTGTACTCGATCATATGACGTCAACTTACATTGGATATCAATATTTCTCAAAACCGACCATTCTATAAATTTAGACAAATATTTTTTAGTGCTCAACTACGTAATAACAGAAATCTCCGCCCAAAATTTCATGTCTCTAAGCTACTGAGAGTTTGGGCTGTGCATTGATTTATTCTTTTATATATATAAATAAACAAACCTTAATTATCGTACCCTGAATTATAAAGCTGGAAACAATGTTTTTGTGTTTGAATTGCGTAACTCATTAAAATATACAAAGAGATTATAAGATTGTGGCTGTCGGATTTGATAAGAGCGGGACCTGAACGTTGTAAGATGTTTAACTAATATACAGACGTTGTTGCATCATTAACGTAATAAAGCTTTTACTGGATATACTGTTACTAACGTAGACTAAACACTAATTGGGGATAACCGCATTGACGTATCACGTAAAGATTTCTTTAACGAGATAGGGAGCCCATGAACGCCTCGTCTTCCCTTCCTTTTTCACGTTTTCCTTATCTATTCCTCCTATTTTTAACAGGCTTTTTAGCCTGGTCTACATGTCTTGTTTGTAACAGAAACTTTTGTTATAGTTTTTACTAGCTCGTTAACTTCCCATTGGATTTACACTCGTATCAAGAACTGTTTACAAGGCATTTTTCATAACTAGTCTTGTTCATAATTCTGAGGTAAAACAATATTTTATTTTGATATTGGGAATGACGCCATCTATATTTTGATTAAAAATTTAAATAACAATAGATACCTTATGTTTGCTACTTTTTATATTTAAAAAAGGCATCAACCCTAAGCACCGGTTCTACTACTGGAATAACGTTTCAATATATTTTTAATAGAATCATACACAAAACCACAACAGAACAAAGACAATAGAAGAAAAATAAAAATATTTTATTAGTCCACTGTGCCGTCGTCTGACAAATAATTTTTGACCTTAATACCCAAGTAAAAGGTCCATTTTTGTGTACATAATTCCATGTGTTCGTATATTTAGAGCTCACCGTTTCCAATGAGCAATTAAAATCTTCCAGCTCTTCAATCCGATTAACGAGCCACGGTGTATGTGGACTTCTTTATTTTCCATTTAATTGAGTGGATATTGAGGTTAATATAATTCTGTACGGTACAGAAATTACAAATGAAGTTTAAAAACGATTTAATACATAACTAAATAAAGGTGCGTCACTCCCGTAACCCAGAGATGTAGGCAGAGACCACGGACTTCCATTTGACGCGATCCTGACACCTCTCTCGCTTCATCAACGTCATTAAATTTACGCATACATGCTCGTGGGTTATGGATACGCCTTATTTAATATTGCACTAATCGATATCAGTTCTCCTAGGACGTCTCCTGCCAACACTCCAACTCACTTTTGCAACATAAATTGTTTCGTAACCTCCCTTCATTCATCCTTTCAACATGCTGGAGCCACCGAAGCATGCTATAATTATATTGTTGATGTTGATAAATTCCTGATTCATTTGTAAGGGATATAACACATTATTTTTTACAATCATTACATAAAATTACGGAAATAATTGACTAATATTTCTTTGCTTAAGCTCGTCCACGCCAATAGTCAAATGGCGGATTCGAATTTACGACCTCATGTTTCGGAATCCGTAACTTGATTGGTTTGAGTTCTTGTACTTTTATTTATGCCATCTTGGTGCAAGTCAAGCCAAGTTTTAGTATGCCATGCTATGCCAAAACTGATCAGGAGAAAGATGACATTCGATCAACTATCAATAAAATTTAAAACACAGAATTCTGACATTCTACGCCTTGTGTTATTGCATTATAGTTTGTTCTAAATGGAGATGGAACTTTTGTAAACACACAAACATCACTTACACAGTATAAACACACACACCATAAACAGTGGCCACTTACACTTTTTATACTTTCATCGCAAATGTATTTTTGTGGAAATCGTGAGATAAAGTTAAGTGAAATTGCTTAATACTGATATCTAATATTATAAGGTAATACGAGAAAAAGTTGTTTTTCAAATTATTTTGGAATTTACAAATTTTATCGTAAAAACCTTTGTTTACAAAAATCTTATCTTGCTATGAAACAAGATATTCTTCAGACAAATGTATAGATTTTAACAAAGCTTAGGAACGTCGAGGCGACTGCAGCAATGCTCTTCCCTAACTAAGCCATAGCATTGATTACACGTCATGCGTCCCTAGTTAGAGTCGAGAGCACCAAACGTTTGAGTAATCAGTTTCGGTAAATGTTTGTACAAGCAACTAGATTGATTAAATCGGTCACGTTAATTTAGTTTTTTTATTGTAGAAGGGTGCAAACGGTCAAGCGCTGATGCCTAAACCTAATACCACCCAATAACATCCTAAACAGATGCTAGTTACAGATGATTAACTATCTTCATTCAAAGAGGAGGCGAGCGTATAAAAGGAAGGAAAGTTCCATTACATATATAGTGTCCATTGTTGTTTCAATTTGCCCCTAGATGGCGTTATTCTCTAAAAGATCGCAAATCTTGACGATCCTGATAAGGATAATGGGACAAAGTATTTAATTATCATCGATACTTGGTATATCTGCGCCGTTTCAAATTAATCCGATGTTTTGAAGGGATTCAACAACACAAAACATACGTACATTCACAACAAACTAGAAAAACCGTATTAAAAATACCATAATTTAAACCGGTATTGCGTACCGTCGTGGTATCGTGGTTCAAAAGCTTTCTGTTGTTATAACGACTTCTGTGTAGCCACAACTCATATAAAAAATATCTAAATAACTCAAGTGAAAAAACTCCTTCATCAAGTTACATTGTCGCCTCCTTTAAGAATAGCGTCACAGACACTTAAAGTATCTTTGTAATGACTTTTTAATTTCTAACTTAATTTTTTAATTCGCAAATGGGTAATTAATAATTTATAAAAACTATATATCCTTGAAGGGGATTTCTTTTTTGCTAGGCTAGGTTCATAAACTCAGCGCGAGCATTGTACAATACAGGGTCGGCAAGTAATTTTAAGTGAATACTGTAGAAAAATATCGAGGCCCGAATAATCTTGAAAAAACTCAGAAGTCCGGAAAAAAACCCTCATTGGGCTTTCGAACGTGTGAAAATAAGGTTAGTTGTGAAAATGTTATTTAAATAAAACTTCTAACATGGTGGTAATTAGATTTAATTAACAATAAATTCAATCCAAATTTCGACCTTCAGATATGGTCTACTTTCCGGCTGATCCACAAGTCGCAAATAAGAAGTAGAACAAACATTGTAAGGTCCTTACCCCCAATATTTTGGCAAGGATAGGCCGTAAATTATAAAAAGGGGACAGCAATATTCAAACAATAGCTATGTAATATAGTAAATTAGTTGTAAGAAAAAATAAAGTTTTGGTAACGATATTTATAGAATATACCCACAACATCAACATCTGCACGAAGGGAAAAAAAACCCCGACCTCACTGGAGACGGTTACAATCCTTACTTGAAGAGAAGCCTAAGTCATAATGGTTTGGAAATACCGCCGCCGACAGATCATTCCACAATGTGGTTCCGCGAGTTAGGAAATTTCGTGACAGCCGCATTCAAGATGGTGTGGATGATAGTTGGAGCTCTGTCGTGTGGAGCGATGACAGAAATCAGCGGCGGGAATAAGTCCAAACAGTTCTTCGTTATCTCTTAAAAGTCTGCTTTTGACTCCATGACTAAGAAGTTAAATATGTATGGGAAGGGGAGGTGGACTTGATTGGGGAGGGGATGGATAAAAAAAAAGTTGCAAATGTCTATGAGTGGCGGTTATAAAATATCAGATTAACTACTACTAACCTCTGTACGGAATTACTAAAAATTAAATGGCCAACATTTTATTTATATTTTATATGTTAACACAACACTTAGCTTGAGAACATATAAGTATGTTTGTTGTTTAACGACGTATCCGGCTATCCGGCATTTCTCACGGTCCCTGTTCATTACTGTTTCCAGCATCGTTTCTAACGGCCTCAGATTTTTATTTCTTCTTTAAAAATCAACCTTAAAAATGTAGTCTTAAACTACAAAATTCCGTGACGAAGTGCGGAACAGTTGCTCAGTGTAACAACGTTAAGGTTAATTCTAATTCTCATTATTTCAGACTCCGTGAGAGGTATACTATTTTTAAAAACAAATTCGTAGGTAAAATTTTAAACACAAATATGGATACGCTCAAGGAGCAAATATACGTAAACTAACTGGTGTCCGCGACCTCGTGCACTTGGAAATTTTAATGTGTATAATGTGTGAGAACTGACGTCATTTGAATGAACACAAAATTAACATTAATAATATTAAAGGGATGGGCCCTTCCTTCATAAAAGCTGGCAACGCATGTGTTGCTACTAATAGTGGATGTTCACTTCTATTTCGATTATAATTTTTAGTGCTGGCCACACTACTCATAATTATATGACACAAGCTGTTGGTAGTTTTTAGTTTTCACATTTATTTTTATGTACCGTATTTTTTCCGTCATTACTTTTCTATTTGATTCCTACCCAAGACAGACATTAGTGCATAAACTTGTCTCGAGTCTAGTTGTAATTATCCATTTAAATGTGTATTTACAAATAAAAGTAGTATATGTAGTATATCAATTATCTGGTTTCCATAGCACAAGCTCTGATTAGTTTGGGCTCCGTATAGATGGCCGTGTGTGAATAATGTCTGAGGATATAAACAGTATTATTATTGGGGAGTACAAAATGACAAGCCTGTGGTGGATCGCCCTCTTTTTCTGTTCCTTGTCGCGACCTGTCAACGGACATGTGCGTGGACATTTCTGAAGACGCGGTAACTAATGTGTAAATTTAAAAAACATTACGCCATGGGTGAGTGATAGTCTAATACGTATTTATTTTATTTTTATGTCTTTAAGTTACTCCTTACAGTCTAGGAATACGCCTAATTTACAAAGGGGTCTTGGCCGAGTGTACCAGCTCTAACCACGCGACCACCCCCTTCTTAAACTTTGGGGATTACTTAACGTAAACTGAAACTCTTGCTGCTTTGCCTTCTTCTACCATAAAAATACGATTAAGAGGAAATAGAAAGTGATTCTTCTTCTTACTTACTTCTTACTTTATGCTTACGTTTTCTATATACACCACAATGTCAAACTGATGCGCATACCAAACTTCGAGAAACGTTTAAATTGTATGCATGGCTGACTTAGTAGGTTGTGCTTGCGTTTTGTCATATACTGTAGATGCGTTGTAGAATCCGTCATTGCAAAAAATACTAGGTCACAAAATGAACGTGTACAAACGTGTAAATTGGTTTAACGTATAACATGGCCAGTAACGCTTAGGAATGTACAATGTTTACAATGTAGAAATATTTTATTACGTGAGGGTTTAGGTTAAACTAGCATTGACTAATTTACGGCACTGAGATTAAAAGAAGAGTTACTTGGTTACACGTTTGCGTGCATTTAGTGACTCAAATTTAACATCAATAAGTTAAGCTTCCACTGACAAACCGGATAACTAATGCTTACGAAGTAGGATAACTAGTGCTTATCCGGCAGGAAATGGATCCGAATAAAACGGATTACCGGATACCGTTTGCAGCATTAATTGAAGCCGGTTTTATTCTTTATCTTTTCTTTTGTGTTGACTTAACCAGGATCATACACAGTGCAGTTAAAAAAAATAATTATTATAAAAAACATACGTATGTAAGGATAAAAAACGCGCGTCACTTACCATTGTATAAAAATATTGGTAATAGAGATCGTCCAGTAAACACATTTTATTAAAAAAAAATATGGGGTCACACGTCTACTCACCTACACGCAAATTTTAATCATGCCGAATATCACACGCTTTCATTGTCGCATTATTAAAAGTCTGTTGAGTGATTTCCCTCCAGGTTTTTACATAGATATTAAAAATACAAACTCATACCTTGTTATACAATAAGTTATATCAAGTTAAAAGATACCGGCAGAGTCAATGCGAATCCTTTGAAACTAAATATTGTTGGGTAAGCCGACGTTTATTTCTAAATCAAATGAAAACCCATACAACGATCCCAGCGACAAAGGAAACTGAAGGTCTGTCGGTACTTTGAAGTCAAACCACGGAATATTGAATTCAGAAATGGGATTTTTCTTGTACACCAAATTATACAACAGCGTAAAACTTCTTAGGAGCTTTATTGTTTTAAAACAAAGCTTTTATTATGTTCGTTGTACGAAGATCTGTTTTGCAGGATACTACTTTCCTTTCCTTTATTCCATTAGGTGTTTTCTTACATTTTGAAATAAAAAATAAATAAACAAATAAGACAGAGGTCATGGATAGGATATTTTAGCGTGATCCTGGCATAACTCTCTCGCTTCTTTTAATTATCTTTGCAATAATCTATAGTATAAGTATTATTTTCATTTCCGTTACTTCCTACTTCATATTTAGTTGCGCCTTCCATAACTGGTGACCCTTAAAATGAGTAGTGACAGTAGTACGCGGTTAATAAAGAGGCGAGTGCGCGTGCCCATTGTGTCGGTGACTTGTAATTTAGTAATTACTAGTAAATCTATGATAGGCAGTGTTCTAGGTACACGGGAAGTTTTTGTCTCACTTGGGCCTTGCAGAGGAGTTCCAGTATGTTCTTTTCGAGATCCCGGAACCCCCTCCATCGCACTCGAAAGGGTTTTAGTGAGTCAAATCAATGCTCACATAACACTGTTTCCGCTAAAGCAGTGTATTTGCAGATTGAGAGACCGTTGTGACATGATTCTGTAACCAGGCTTGGCAGGATAACGAGCAAGCGGCTTACTTAACTTAACGGTTACTTAATGCTATTAAGTGACCGTTATCCATAAGCATCTGCAATAACCTGCCGATACGTTCCCTACCTTAAATAGACAGAAAATGGGATATTTTTTCTATCCATCCCCTTCTCCGTCAAATCCTCTTCATCTTCCCTTACCAACCTTTTTCCTATTAGAATAGAGCGGGACGCGTAAGAGTATCAAAAATAAGCCGCCTTGCACCGCACTCATTAGATAGACGCAGAATTACTTCAACTTCACGACTGTCTTGTTTGAGATTGTGGTATTCCACCGGTCGAGCCGGTTCATTTGTGCAACAGATGTTGTTGTTGCGGGCTAACATAAAAACGTTAACATTAGTGCCTGATTAAATATATTCGAAGGAAGGGTTTGGCGTGCGAAGGTAACGTAGGGCTATTGCGTGTTAGCAAATACTTGAAACTTTTGATTTAGAAGGAAAAATTATACTTTTCGTGCCTCCCGCGCTATATTTAATAAGGCAACAGTCGTAAAAGTACACGAAATATACATTAAAATTCAAACCAAGCTTGTAAACTACCAGCGCGCTCCAAATGTTAATATTATTCCATTTCGCTGTCCGTATGTTTTCTATTGTGTTTTCCCTCCACGCGTCTCATAAATCAGAATTAATTACTTTACTACGAAATATATAAAGAAGGTTGAATAAGTCATTTCTATATTAAGGAAATCCAGTTCAAAACAGGTGCGATGAATGGCATATTCGAAATTTTTTATTAAATTTTCATAATATGCTTCAATAAGCTTGGTGTATGCATGTTTGCTTGTATGTAACGGAATCATCAATCAAGAAAAAAACCATGTTCATAGATGCCAGAGGACCAGGATCTCCAGCATTTGCAATTGTTTTAAGATATCATCTATGCTAATTTAAATAAAGATGGATATGCCTTGTTTCACTGAAAGCTATGATTGTTGTAAGCAAATAAATGACGTTTACCATACTTTTTATATTTCCATCAGAAATGATGAAATTTTCTGAAAATCAATATAAAGTGAAGTGATATTGTATAATATAGATAGTGCCCGTTTTACCCTTTAAGCGCGGAACCCTAGAACGCAACTTACTATTTTCTTTCGTACATATAAAACACAATAAATTATAATTAAAAAAATACAGTAGTTACCTATCCTATTAAAAAAAAATTCAAAAAATGTTTCATACAACACAACATATCAATTTAAGTATGAACAGTTTCATTTCCAGTTAATTCAATTATATTACATCAAGTACAAAGACAAGAGAACAAAATTAGGGCTACTCCAATCCATATTTCATCTTAAGAGAATGAGAGAACGGTTGACATGTAGCTCTAAAATAAGGTTAAACTATTAACAACTTACCATTCATTATTCTTCAAACCAACACATTTTCACCCGCATTGAAACAAATCACGGTACACTAATAAATTACAACACAACTAAAAAAAACTCATCGTTAAGAAATCAGCTAATCTCTCGTGTTTAGGAAAAACTCACATGCACTGCACGCCACAAATACTGAATATCTTAGTTATATTTTACACAAATTACTGAGATTGTACTATAATTAAATATAACCTCAATGATCGGATAAAATAAAACGAGTTTTAATAAAGGAAACTGGCTATTTCATAACAATAGGTTACACCCATAGCGGCGTAGACGTACACCCTCTACGACGCTCTGCTACGAACTGACGTAGTTGGTATTTGGAGGGAAATGTTTTTGCGCATACAAGCCCCGGGAGTCTGATCCAAAGCCGTGTGAAGTCGAACGGACCAATGTAAAATTAAAAATTAATCTTATTTCATCTTTCGTTAACCTATTTAAAAGAGATTTGCACAAAATATTTTTATAAGGAACATTCAAACACTTTGTAAGATTTGACACGTGCACACAAAAATGATAACATATATCTGTTCATTCCATAAGTTTTAAAAATAAAACCCGGTTTCACTAACTATATATATTGCAAAATGTCATTGTAAAAATACAAACGAACAATATTACAAAAACATGAAACATTTTTTCATTTTTTATATATACAAGCTTTTCATTCTAAGCGGCCAGCACGTAAAGTCTCTTTAGACACGTCGAGCAAGGTGTAAAAACTCCTTAGACAATATCTCACAGCTAGTTTTATAATGTTAGCATTTGTTTATTAAGGATCGGATAATATAATATATTACACACAAATCCTTGAAGTAATTGTTATAATTGTACTTTAAAATCTATTATCAATTATCAATTATAAAAAATGTACGTGTGTGTTCCTATATTTCACTTTTTAACCAAAACTACACATCGTAGAGCAATTATAACTGTGGGTTTAACAACTTGGCAGTAGTGTTACTTGAATAAGAAAATTAACAAGCCTTTCAGAAACCGGGCGCTAGTATTCGATAGTGTACGTACTAATAAACTTGACTCAGTGGCATAGCGAATGGACGTCAGTTCCCTTTACATTTTTACCGTCTTTACCATGAGGAGAACACAACAGAGTTCCAAATTTCGTCCAGACCATCTTGATTGTCGGCACTCCAACACCGCGGTTTTCACGTAATTTCTGACTCGTTCAATAACCTTGTCTCAAGTAGTATTATTATATTTATTATATTACCTTAAAGGCTGGCAACGCATCCAAAGTTCCTCTGATATTTGAGAAACGATTAGTTCGTAATGCCAATACGTTAAAACTTCTGCACGCAGCACTATTTACGTACGATATTTAAACATTTGGATGCTGGTGATGATAATGGTCACAATAAATCTAATAATCAGTCGAAAACAATGGGATTTTATTATATACGGTTAACAATCCAGCTCCAAACAGCTCCTAGGATTTCGAGCGACTGAAGCGACCCTCGTCAGTGTTCGTTCCAACGGCAGACAAGCCCGTTACAAGGAGGTCCAAGAGCATCTTTTTATAGAGACCTACATTGCCTTCATCACTGGAATAGATAGATCTATTGATAAATGAATAAAATGTTTCAAAATTTCCTCGAGAATAATAAACACAATTAGATCGAATTTTTATTATTATTATAGTTGTATAATTTTTTTATCTCGTAATATTTAGCAATGTATCTCCCGACGAGGACCATGGGACGTTCTTGCATTTTTAATAGCAACTGTTTGTCTGGTGTTATCTGAAAACAAAAATGTTATAGATGTTAACTAAATAATCAAGTACCTAAAACATTTACTGTCTACTTTAACTTCTACGCTAGCTCAGTCGGGTGCACAAAATACGGTTTTCCATTTGACGCGATCCTGGCACACCTCTCTCGCTTCTTCTACATTCATACCTCTACGAGTACATGCTCGTCGGTTACAGGTACCCTTATTAAACTATGTTCAGAATTCACTTGTTTGAGTAAAAAAAACACCGTTATTACGACTGGCGACAGACTGAAAATTGTTCAAAAATAAATAATCAACAAGACTTACTATACACTTGTATCTTGACAATGAAATTCAAAATTGAATACGAGAAAAATAAATGAAAAAAAAACTGTTCCAAGTTCAAATAAGCTTGTTGATGTTGCGTGTTGCTGACGCATATTGTTCACGCGAACCTATAAGATTTATATAAAAATTAAATGATGTAAACATGAAGAAGATGGTATCGGCGAGAAAGAATGAATTCAAAGTTGAAGTTCAAATTTGAACACCTTACAAAGTAAGGGCAACACAGCGTCTGTGATAGGAAAATTTATTACCTTTGAAACAGATGTTATTTTATTTATCGGCGTGCTTGAAACCAATTCAAACCAACTTGGCGAGTTACGACGACTCGTGTCGACGAGTACTTTGAGTAAACTTTACCCGAAATTATTGTAAGCTCAATTTCATACAAGTAAATGGTTGAGGCAATGCGACAATCAAACCTAATAAATTACCACCGTATCGTTCAAATATTTAATAGAAGTTGCCTATCTTGGACAAGGTTTTTAATGCGCATTGCACATTTCATCCTTCTATTGAATTATCATGTTACGTAAAATCAAGTAAGCGCATTGCTGTCGCACCAGCGCGTTTATCAATGCAAAAGGGCAACGATGTGTTCCGTAAGAGATCCCAGTTTCAAGGACATCCAGTGCTTGGACAAATCACTAATAACACAAAACACAACATATAACACTTTTCGACCAAAGTCCTATCTAATCCCCCTTAATATAAAAAATATATAAGTTTTTTTTTACCTGGTCACCGTTCAATCGGTCTAGTAAGGTAACACAGACGTCCGCAGCGCGTACTCCAGCTTCTCTCGTCATTGCGGCGAAAGCTGTCGCCTCCATCTCTATATTCCTCACGCCCATGTCTGACAGCTTGCGTAGAAAGGCCAGCTTGTCGTCTTCCGTGTAGTCACAGAACGGACCGTCTAACCGTGCTTGTCCTGAACATTGTAAACTAAACCTTCAATCCATAATACTAACAAACAGTTTTCTGAAGTCTTACTTGAGATTTTGTTTCTAAAATATTGCGGCAAAAGGGTAACTGCGGCTATCTCTTTTTATCTCAGTTGAAAAAGAAGTGACTACTTATCTACGTTCAATTCGTATCAACAGTGATTACAACCGGACAATAAACACGTGCGAATACGCGCCAACATAGTCGTATACAGTCCAAAATTTCATTAAATATACAGAATAAATTTGTATCCACTTGTATATTAAAATGTTCGTCGCTAATTAAGTCGGGGTGCTTCTTGTTTCATGTTATTTTTGAATGCATTTTGTTTGAACATTCATTAAAACTGTACTTAAATCATAAATGTTTAATGAATCTCATCTTTTGGGGACGATGTTGATTATAGGGGTGAAGTTACTTTTATTTATATGAATTTTTGTTATCTAGCAACCTACCAGTGGGAAGTACCAGGACGACATAAACATGCCGGCGTGCAATAGAAGTTTACTGTTTAGGTTACATTTGGTTCGCACGGGGAATTGACCGAAATCGAATTTCTGTTCCATCATCTTGCCCTTTGTTCTTGTGATAATCAATAAATATACCTCCTGCGATCTACATAAAGGTTCCTGTCCAATAATTTGTATTTTCAAATGTTATATTGTAACGACCATTAAACAGTTTAAAAAAATGTGACTTTATTGAGATTTTTATACGTAAAAATCCAAAATAATTTTATAGGTATTGGGTCGCTATTGGTACAAATTGTAATTTGTAGTATTAAATTCTATATTAAGTCTTTGAAGCGTCAGAATCAAACCCCTAATCGAGTATTGTCATTGTTCCAACCATGGTCGAACCATCTCGTAGCACGTGCTTAAGTTCATTTGGAATGGATAAGAGAATATTAGTAAATTATTTACACAATATTTTTACCCTAACACCAAAAAAAAATAGTCAATAATAACTACTAAACTACATAGCTCTCGCAGACCCCTTTTCAAAGTAAAACAGTAATATATATTTGTGTCTTTAAACGTGAAGGTGACCTCTATAAAAATCATCGGCAGCCATCGTTCCCCCGCTGTACGTGCTGAATCCATCCGCGTCTGACACCAGAGACTGCAGCTCTTGTACCAACCGCTTGTCGAACGTAGAAGGTATTTTGCGAATTTCGCCTAAAACTGGCTGTAAAATTTTAAAGACTGAAGATAAAATAAATTTTACAAAAACTTACGAAATATTTGATTTTATTATAGACACAATGAATCAAAAATGTATCAAAACGATTCACAAAAATGAGTGACGGTATGTTAACAAAGTGTGGTACATTGGCGCACAATCGCGGTCTCGCAGGATATCAGTGCTTAATATATGACTGCATGGTAAGAGAGTGTCCCTTTCCATTCCCACTTCCTCTCCCTTCCTATAGGTATCTTCATACTCTTATCTTGCTCTTTTAAAGTTTAATTACGTACGGTCTGTTGGCTACCTTTACATTATATTTCCTACTGCTATTCATCCCCTCCCCCGTCTTATCCTATTCCCTTGCCTTGAAGAGGAAGAGGACTGACACCGGACCTATAGCACTTCACTCATCAAACGAAACACAGAAGTATAAAATACTCCTATTTCACGCCTGTCTTCTGTGAGGTCGTGGTATTTCACCGGTCGAGCTGGCCCATCGTGTAACAGATATTTTTGTTGCACGCTTTACCACTGTTAACTTAAACTTTCACTAGTTTCATATTAAATGTGAACTTAACGGACTGAAGAAATTTCGAACAACCAAGACTTGTATCCAAAAAGCATGTTTTTATTTTTATAGAATAATGGGTTTCGACTGATGTTGTCGAATGACCTGCAGATGTGTTACCGCCCATTAAGGACGTACACTCTTTTTTTGAAGTACCTCTAAGTCATATTGGCTTAGAAATACCGGTAAAGACAGATCATCCAGATACATCCACAAAGCAGTTACGAAAGGGAGGAAGTTACATGTATGCTTAAACTTCTTGGTATTAATACTCACAAGGTCATATGACTTCTCCAAAGCACCATTAAGTCCCCAGGACGAGATGACGATAGAGCCCGGCGGTATTTTAAGACCTCCACTTGTCCCTATTCTAAAAATTATCGGATTCCTGGCTTTCGCATAGTATAAAACTTTCAATATTTCCTGAAGAAGTATCGTCATAGAAGATATTCCAATGCCATGCTGAAAGAAAAAAGTTTATCAAGTAAATCAATAGATTGTTAAAACCGGACACTTGAATCCACTATCGACTTTCAGGCAAGATGGTTTTCTCTAGATTTATTTATCTAATATACTAGTATATGTAATTGAGCAGGTATACATAGATGTAGAAGCAAGAGAAGCAAAGAGAAGAAGCGTGCCCAACGGAAATCTGTAATTTCTGCCTACTCCCGAACGGTTACGGCGGCGGGTCCTTATATATTTAATTTTAACAGTGGTAGAGCCCAATAACAACATCTGTTGCACGAATGGGCTGGCTCGACCGGGAAATACCACGACCTCACAGAAGACAGGCGTGAAGTAGAAATACTCTACTTATCGTCTGATGAGTGAGGTGCCGGAGGGCTACTTTGAGTCCTCTTCCCCTTCTCACCCTTTCCTCATAAGGATAGGATGGGAACGGGAAGAAGATTGGACGAGGAGGGTAAAAGGTGGGCAACGCATCTGCGACACATTGCCATTTTAATCTTTCTTTATCCTTTTAACATAACTACTAAAGCCATACCTTTTTTAATTTTAGAAATTAAAATTCCATTCATTCATTCAAAAACTTGTTTAGGCCATGTGTAAGATTCCATTAAACATAGCACGGCTACTTACATTTACTGATATAACCGGTCCGACTTTGTACATCGCGTATCTGTGCGAATGCTTACTAAGATTCCTTGGTTCAAAGTTTTTAATATCCAATACATTCGCCACGTGTTTGGCGAATTCCTTCATTCGATATTTGGTACCGCCCATGCACACAAACTAAAATAAAAAAAAACATCAACTGCACACAATATGCAAAAAAATATTACGAAAGGAATTAGCCGCTCAGATTAAAGGTTGTATAAGCCTTAAATGAAGTTGAGAATTCCACCTGATGTTAAGTGAAAGTATATTCGAACGATGGTAGTAACTAGTTTAGCAACAGCCTAATCACTCTTCTCTAAGGTACCCGAGTCATATTGGCAACAATGACGCAGTAAATTCGTTCCAATCTTTTCTCGTACGCACGATTAATAAAGATTCTCTCTATTTCATATATTCTATTCTATAAGAGAGATTAAATTCAATAGAGCAGCGCGTGCTACATTAACCAATACGCACTTCAAGTCAAGTGCTAAATAACCGTTCAAAGAGGCCTACGTGGAAGAACACATACTAGTAGTCTTGGACAATAAACAAAACATTTCTTGAGCCTTTTGCTTGTTTTTCTACTTGTACTCTAAAAAAACATAAAAAATAATTCATAAAACGTATACACGTACTTTGACGTCTCCAAACATGGCCTGTAAGTCGTAAGTGACTGTATCAAGGCCGAGGTGATAGATAAAGTCCTGCTTCATGTTCTTAAGGTTTTTATTAGTTATACGAATCGACCCATCTCCATTTCTAAAACAATACAGAAAAATCAAGAAAAAACACAGCAGCAGTGGTAGAGCTACGTAATAAGCTCCCTCTACCGAGGAAGTACCAGGACCTAACAAAATACAGGCGTTAAGAATAGTATTTATAATTCTGCATTTCGTCTGATGAGTATACTGTCGCAGACTTAAGCCCTTTCTTCTATTTTTTTACGTCCCCTTTCTTCTACCGTACATAAAGACTGCAAACTAACATGACTCTTGCCAACATTTTAAATATCGACTTTCTAAGGTAACATACATATTTTAAAAATATAAGCTAATTGAGAGTCTCGTTTTTTTTAAGTCGGTTAAAATGTTAAAAGAAGTTTGTCATTGTTTTTATGCGAATAAAGGAGGCAAACGAGCAAGTGATGAAGTGACGTCACAATCGCTACACAGATAGTGAATGGCATTGAATCGTGGATTCTTTAAGTTTTAATGGCATTGAATCTTGGATTCCTTTAGTTTGAATGGCTTTGAATCGACATTTTCCTCAACATAATTTAATAAGACGAAAGAAGAAGAAAGAAAAGGCACAAGACCATCTCGCTCCCGCATTATGTGATTCAGTCAGTTTTTTCTTAAAACGCAGTTTAATCTATAATTTAGAGCCACAAATTTTTAAGCTTTTAGTGCTCGTTTAATGGTATTTTACAGTTTACTTTAGAAAGCAATCAACCAATTTGACTTTAGCTGACGCTTGTCAGTGGACGGACCCATCGTATTACTCAAGCAAACATTTGCTCGCACTGATTGTTCAAATATTTAACGCTCTCTACGCTACAGGATGATGGTTCATTTAAACAAAGAGGGTTAGCGTTTTGTTTAAGGTAGTTTAAGGTTCTCAAAAAATTCAATATCTGTGATCAATTGACTGGTTTTTCATTTATAAATAATAATTTCGCGACAACGACTGTGAAGTATTTTCCCACTCATTTTAAAACAAAGATGACAAAAATAATAATAGCAGCAAACAAGGTAATGTTGCTAACTGTACTGAGTGTTTAATGTTCCGAAATTACGTCACCAAAATGGCGGCCAGGTGCATTAGTAATTTGCGGGAGTTATATAGTTGTACATAGGTACCTTCCTGTCCTTATATGTATCTAAACTATAACTGGATGTCTCTATTAGACTTACTTTGGATACGGAGCTTTTGAATGTTGCCGCCACTTCAGCCTGCAGTTGTCGTAGTGAGGTTCCCAACCTTTCTCAGTTGGTAATAGGAAATCACAGTCGCACTCCGTCATTTTGTTTCCACCTTTTGAAAAAAAATTATATATTAAGTAACTTTATAAATAAAAGAAGAATAACTAAAAAACAAAACACATTACGTCGTAAGGGGTAGGTAGAGATTATGGATTTCTATTCGGCACATCTCTCTCTTCTACATTCATACATTTACGCATATATACTAGTCTGTTACAGCTACTTTAATTTTTCAATACGGATTTTTTTTCTTACGTAGGCGAGCATTAAGAAAAGATTTTTCTGAAATTATCTCCTAAAGATATGAAAGTTTGTATGGGGAAATAATTATAATTTAATGTAAGATGACCTCAAACCTATACGATCATTCATATTAAATAGGGTTTAGCTTACGCTGGCCATCGTCGGTTAAATTAAATTGCATGACTGGCGCTTGTTCACACTAAGAAAAGTCGCCGGGCCTATGCAAGAATTTGTGTCGTTGCTAAATGTGACCTGTGTACACTTTCACTGTGCTGATTTTCATTCGTAAATAGAATGATCAGATGGCAAGTTTTTATGACAATGGATTAGAAGAATACGAAATGAATAACCATGCAACCGTTCAGCGAATAGTACAGTCGCATCAACAAGTATCAAGCACAAATTCACTAGGTATTAATTATGAGCTTGATTGTACGCGCCAGTGCGTAATGTGTCCATTCATGGCAAAGTTTATCGCAAGACAAAAATCAATTGGACTCTGTTCAAAAATCGTTTATCTTCGTAAAGTGTTGTGTGCTTGTTTAAAACATATTCAGTATCGAAACGATTATTTTAACCTTTTAACCTTGACAATGTGTCATGTATTTTGTTAAAGAAAGCCTTGGTTAAAGAAAGGCAAAGGGAAATATAAATAAAGACCCAAATAGAAAAATCAGAAGGAATATAAGAAAATACTTATAAATAATAGCTACTGCTCACATCTAAACGCAGACTATTCACGAGTCACGAATGTAAACAAAATAAAGGTTCATTTATAACCATTTCAATGGAAGCATTACATCGTCAACGAACCAACCAATTAAAGCCGATAGTAACCTTGCTAACGCACTCTTTGTTCTATAATCCTCGCTCTCTGATAGCAACGTATATATGCGCAATCGCATTGTCTTTTGTAATCCGATAATAGCTACCGATCGAGCCGAGGCTCGGCCCTCTCTGGTGCACTCGAATCGGAACGAAGAAACGGTGTAGCTGTAGCCTCTAAATGGCAAACAGTGACAAGTCAGTCACGAAAAAAAAATCTTGTAACCTAATGAACGAACTATAACTTAATATTGAAATTACACAAATCATTCTATTTATTTTATTAACCAGAGGTAATCATAAAGCACTTAACAAACGAAGTATTTTATTTATAGCAACGACTATTTTAAATAAAATTTATATTCATAGAAACATACCTTTAATTTACAAAAATAAATGTTTAAAATACAACTCCTATTAATGTTTTATTCATGAAGAAAATAAAGTTTCGAAGCAAACGCTAAACTGCATAAGACAAGCACTACAATCCATGTTCCGTGAGATACTGCGCGCACTAACATATCCACGTTTACTACATGTTTAATTATATGTCGTTTTAGAACAGAGTTACATTGAGTTCACAGACATTTCAAAGTAACGTCAGCAAAACAAGCGAGTTATTTATTATATTTAATTGATATTACCAATGCAATGTTATAAATAGTTCGTTTTTGCAAATATATTTGTAACAATAAGATAAGTAGGCAAGCAGTCATGCCCGTAACCCAGAAGGGAAGATAGATGTATGATAATATTTAACAGTGGCAACAGCAACATCTATTGCATGAATGGGCCAACTGGTATACTACCATCAACCACGACCTCACAGAAGACAGGCGTTAAGTAGAAGTATTCTGCGTTTCGTCTGATGCGTCAGATACCGGAGGTCTAATGCTAGTCGTCTTCCTATTACTATTGTTTCTCAATATACTAATAAGGCTTTCCTTATGGGATGGGAGAGGAAGTAGGATTTGAAGGGGGAGGGAATGGATATGCAAAAATCTCATTTTCCTGTTTATCCCATCTTCTGTGCATCAAACAACGCATCTGCAACTCGTTAGCTTGTTGGGTAGCTTGGTATCGAGTGGAACTTTGCCTCGTTTGCCATCTTCTATAAATAAAATGATAAATTTTCCATTTGGCTTCTTTTCTATCTGTCACATGCAATTCACGGAAGGTAAAATGTCCTCCAAAAAAATCGAAAGAAAATATTTTTAGTGTTCATTGTTTTACTGACTGTACGCATTATCACTCTATAATGAAGTAAAAAAATGCTAATTTTTTTTTACTTTTTGCCAACAAAAAAGGTATCAAGTCATCGGCAAAGTGCTGTGCAGTTAATTGGGGACAGAACTCATTCCATTCCATTTACTTCATCTAATACATACATCACATGTCATTTCTCATATACATCTCTGTTAAGACCATACAGCGTTTCAGCTAAAATAGAATCATTTAATATATTATAATAAATCAGTTTTAGATTCTTTAATACATTTATGTATTTTATTAATTTATTTAAGTTTGTCACAGTCCCGTAGGCACAAATGATTAGATTAGTGTCGGCCAGGCTGCTAAAGTGAGAGGTGACTGCATTTGCGAAGGTCAATCATGTCAAACACAATTGCTCGACGCGCAGTCGGTTCTGAGAAAAATATAAATTATATGAGTCATGACTTTCGTCGCTGCGTCATTTTATGAATCAAATTAAGGTATAATTAGTAATTGGAATTAATGAACGAACGTGATTTGCAAAATGTAATGTGATGATAATGTGTAAGGCTAAATCTAAAGAGCCTTGTCGATGTACGAGCCTGTATCGCGACTTTATGGCTCGTCGGTAAAGCTCGCGTCGTATTATTGCAGTACCAACCCATAAAGTATTCTCTCATACGTCGATCAGACCCTTAAATGGAACTATGAGTTTGTAAGACATTAACGTCGTTTAGAATGCAAGGACCCTATCCACTTGCCTCGTACCACACCTCATACGCTGTTGCAGCAAATGTCGAACCTATTTTACGAGAGATACTAAATCTCTTTAGATATATTTTTTTGGTTCGATCATAATAAAGTTTCATGATTGTACAAATTTTGCATATGCTTGGAACCGAATATAAGATATGCATAACTAAATACTCTTTCGACTAGGAAATGAGTGATTGATAGGCATTTACGATATCCGATTTACTTACAGAGTTGACTCTCAGATGACGACAATGTATCTTTGACCTTCATTCATAATCTTTGACATTTAGATAATTATTATAATAAACGTTTACGATAAGCTTAGTATCTCTTGTTCTATATTACGGCCTGAACTCGGGACTTGAACTAAATTAAAAACTATTACGCGATACAAAAAGTACGACTATGAGGTCTGCCGACAGAAATGATAACTCGAAATAGGTGTAAAGCCGAGACAATAGTTAAAATAGTCACTAACATGAATGTTATATCTACGTATAAGCAAGCGTCTAACTCGTCGCATCATGATTAGTTTCTCACAGTGGGTCCTCTGTATCGACTGCGATCGGATTTGCCGATGCCACCTTATCCGGATTTTCGTAGTCAGCGTACGTGCGGAACTAGTTTGTGAAACAACGGGGGAAAGCGAACAAGAACTATTTGTCGTAATTACTTGTTTAATACGACCAGATGGGAACCTATATTTGTATTTGTTATTGATAAGTTGTTTTGTTCCACTTTTAGGTAACAAAATGTTACAAATCCGCAATAGGTGGTGGTCACAATACATTGGAGAATTCGCTTGAATAACGGTCAATTAATATGAGGTGAACTGCTTGCCCGTTTACCACCTTTTACTAAAACAAAACATGAGACCTCGCCTTTAGTTTACGCCTTTATTATATGCCTTTAAAATATAACCTATATTTTCTAAATTAAATAGGTGCAGTGTTGCAACATCTACTATTGCTGCCTCTACGACGAAGGGGAAGAGGATTTGACGAGAGTAGATAGATGGATAAATAAAAAATCCTTTTATGAATTAATTCCCTCCCCAGTTCATTAAAGGTAGGCGCCACATCTGCAACTCATTAGCTTGCTACAGATGCTAATTGTTAACTGTTAATGTTAGTTTGTTTAATTTATAACTCATGCTCAGATAATCCAGTGTAGGTAGGTAGGTAGGAGTTGCCGGTGGTTATTCGTGAGGGTGTTGTTCTTCCAATAAAACCTTTACAGTTTTTATAGTCAATAGCCAACTGGATGTGAAAAAGTAATTTTGTTTTTAACAAAAGATTAACTTGTCAATGTCATTTCATTTAGTAATGATTTTTAGATAGATATGCTTTTTTAAAATTTTATACCGTTTGATATTACTTTTAAGTTTTAGATTATTTTTATTTTTATTAATTAATTTCGGCAAAGGATCATCAAGAAATTATGCCAGAGTGAGTTGAATTTATTATTTTTAAAGTCGATTTCGAAAGTTCTAAGATATAAATTCAAAGTCTCTGTCCACCCCTTTAGGTGTGAGCGTATATTTATCTACGTGTATTTTTGTATGTATAAAATGACGTCATATACGTCATCTTGATCTAGCCATCACTACACCCTTCTACAAGTATTTATTACAACATGTTTATTCATGGGTTCGAACCCCCATCGGCTGCTGTCTAGAACCATTTAGAACAAGCTTTAGCTTGTGGAAATGGTTAAGAAGGATATAAGAACTTAATTCGAGCGGACAAGTACCGTGACGCTGTACGTTCCAGGTGCGTACCATGCCCCGCGGCTGCGCCGTGCGCGCCCACCGCCGGCATCAAGTCGGGCCCGCGCGATGGCCAGCCCATCGGCGTGAAGCAGGAGCACCCCTGCCCCTGCCGCTCCTGCTGCTGCGGCAAAACTCCCGCCCTTAATCCAGTACGTCAATGTCAATCACAACTATAGCAAGATTTATAGTAGAGGTCTTCAGTGGGTCACCGAAGCTTTACTTTGTAAAATGCTTCCGTGGGTAAGGTTTTAACGGCAGCACGAGGGACATGATTTATTTGAGCACCAGTAAAATAACCACGGCCTCACAACCAGCAGTGCAGTGCGTCTGTGTGCTCTAGTAGTTTCGCCAGGTCTGGGAAATGTCTATGGTATAGTTTTCCATCCTCCAGATATCTCTATCCTCCATCAGTTCCTCATCCCTTCTAGAAGCACAGATATAAGTAAATGTGCATCTGTGCTCCTGGCTCCCTCATCAATATTAAGCAGGCCATGGCCAATAAAATTTCAGTCATTATTATCCTTAATTCTGCTTTTGTAATTATATCATAATAGTGGTTTAATGGGCTACAACTGACACGCTTATATTACATAATTATAAAAATACCAAAGAAATATTTGTGAAACCATCAAGACATCATTGTTATACAATTGTGCTAGCAGCATTAGAGAAGGTGTGACGGCTTGCTAACAAATAGTTTATCTTCTCTTCAGTGCTACAAGCAACCGAAGATCCCAGAGTCGTACGCGCCGCGGCGCTGCTACATGCGGCCCAGCGCGCCCTTGGAGTCGTGCACCACGTACAAACTGTCCTACCTGCCGACGGACGGCTGCAAGAACCTGCGGGGCGTGCCGCGCAAGCCGCCACCAAACCTCGTGCCCAGCTGCGAGCCCATGGAGTCCTGCACAGTGCAGAAAGTCAGTATACACCAAGTTACAAGTAACTTAACCAAGCAGCATGAAGCGTTACTTCTCTTGGTCTAATAGCCAGAGCGAGAGATTAGAGAGATTCCAGAGATTTCCAAAGTATTGGTCTACACCAGTCGGTATAATATTGAGTGGACCCTAATATAGGACGCGACCGACGAGGTATCGGCCAGACAAGAGATGGGTTCCAAGACTGGAATTTTAGTTTGAGGGAGCCACTGGTCTAAAGCATCAATATTAAAGTATAAAATATTGAGAATGTTTGAATGTACTGTGGCTCTAGAATTTCAACAGGTTTCAGATCAACTCAGGCAATAAAATATTCATTTCTCTTTCAGCTGTCGTTCCTGCCCAACCCGGTGTGCGTGACACAGCCGATCCGGCCGTGTCACCACGACATGTGGGGGCAGGGCCCCATGCAGAACGTCACCACGCAGCGACACGACTTTGTACCTAAACCCTGTGTGCTGCGCGAGAGCTGCAAACCACCGCACAAGTTTCACTGCGTCGAGCAACCTTTTGAAAGTCAGTGGAGTACAAATTACATATTTTAACAATGATGAGTCTGAGATGCCATCAGTTATCAGAGTCTCTCTGTGAAATCGAGGTAGCCGACGTCACATTGCCGGAAGAATGGCTAAACTTAAATTTTAATGAGCCGGACATATTGGTCATAGAACGAATAATATATGGAACCAGGATAAGGAGATTTAGGATACCCACAAAACGGATGATCGGGTCAAGATTGCAGGGGTCTACTACACAAGGAAAGGTCTACATCCAACAGCGGGCATTTGTTGACTAATAATGATGATATTATGAAAGATTTGGGAATACAGAATCTTACAGCTAGCCGAGGCTATCGAAGTTACTTATTTCTGTCAGACCAGTAACTTGAAAAGCTATATGCCCAGCATAGTCATGTCTACACAGTACCACACACGAGAAGTAGTGTTAGGCTAGAAAAGTATTAAAGTTACTACCTTCTACTACTAATTATTGCATTAAATAAACTTCAAATTTCAAATTTTAACATTATAACAACATTTAAATTTGCAGACCGTACAGTCAATAAGCTATCGTACCTGCCGCCGGAGAGGATCGAGCTGGTGAAATCGTTTGCGCCGGAGCGATGTTACGAGCGCCCCGCCGCCAAGATGGAGGGCAGCACCACGCACAAGATGAGCTACCTGCCCAACCCGGTAAGAATTGACATAATCTTATATAAAGAAGTCATTGAAACTGACTACCTGATATATCAACGCATAACCCAGACTACTGAGCGTACAGACAGATATTTTTTAATGTTTCGTAGACAAGCGCTAAGAAAGTATTGTTTATAAATTCATCCTCTAAAGATTTACAAAATTAGTTGATTTTTAAAATCAATTAATTGTGTATAAATATATATATACAACAAATAAATTGAAAGTGGTATTTCATTTCACTGGCCACTCTATGCGTTTTTTTGACCATTACAATATTCTTATATTGTAGTTGTACGAATGTTGAAGACTCTAAGTGTTAACGTACATGCTCTACCCGTGCGGTTCGCTAGTAACATCTTATTGTATTTGTATGAATTAAGGGCTTACTAATCACAGTAGAAGTTCAAGGATCATACTAAAAAGTATTTTTTCTTTGCTTAGGTACTTCCTAAGGAGCCATTGCCTTGGGCTTGCAAGGGCCAGTATCAGAAGCCTTGTCAGCGAATAGACGACAACACTACATACGCACTGAGGTAAAATGTTGAGGAAATACTACATTACTTTACTTATACCGATAAATATATATACCGCGTTCCATACAAATTGAACATTCACAAGTGAAGCTCGATTTTTGACAAAATTTATTTTAATAACTTTATTTAAATCTGCCGTTATATTTCATTTGTATTTTTAGGTTAACTATAATTTTGTGCTGTAGTTGACAACACTTAACATGTTATGGCGTCACATCGTTTTTTTTAAATATATTTAGTTGTGTATTATCCAGGATAGGTCATAAAATTAATGACTTACTTGTGAAATGTGATGTTCGTACACTTACCTTTGTCTGAGGTATTGTTTATTACACGATTTCATAGTACATAACGTCGTTTTATTAATTACAAACACGAAGATTTTGTATTCATGAGGCGGGAAAAGAATGAACTGGATCTTACGTAGTCGCCAATTGATGAGTTAAGGTGGTTTCATTTTTCGGCCCCGGATGCTCCATCTGGAGGTCAGTAACATCAATGCCGATAAAATTAGCAAATAAAGACCAATTTCAAGGGTAATATATAGATATAAATGATTCAACTAGGGTAATATTATCTCTACCTTTCCCCTGAAGCGTCAGTAGCGTCCATGCAGTATCTTAACATATACATTGTTTTCCAGTTATTTGGACGCCAAAAGTGACTGTCGCCGGCGGGCCATCATACCGAACACCTGCATAAATCCAGTCACGCCCTCCAAGAGATTTGAATGCCAGACCATTTATAAAAACAGGTATGTTTCTCCTAGCTTTAGAAGTGAAATTGTGAAACGATTAAAAAAAATAGACGCGAATCGAGAATGAAATTCTAAGGAGGCGCATTGACGTTTAAGCAGATTTCGTTTTATGACCGAATTAAAAATAAATGTAACCTAAGATAGTGTCGTGCATCGAAACTTTGTAGATTTATACGTGAGACCACAGACTATATTCATTACGGCGTACTTGTATTGTCCAGTAATCTCAAAGACCCCCCAAAAGGAGACCTCGGATTGGGCTATCTCTAAAATGAGGTTAGCATTCCGACTGGAGGGTTCCTAAGAGGGAAGAGCCTTAGCTCGATTGGTAGCTATGATCGGACTGCGTCGCAATGCTTATGAAGATCGACAGTGCAAGAACACATCACAGCCTTAGCATCCTTACCAATGCTAGATATATAAAACATGTTGCTATCTCTCTTTTTCGCTCTGAAAAAGATGAAATGACAATATTTTTTATTGTTTAACTATAAATTAAATAAACATTAGGCAGTGTAAACTCACGGTAACACTATTTAATGTTTTCAAGCTATTTACCCGTGGACGCCGCGAGACCGCCGCCTGTGAAGCCTCTTTCAAACCTTGTGCCCTCGACAGCTCTAATGGACGGCGACACCGTCCACAAGGTAAATATGAACGCATCTATTGCTTAGAGCAGACATTCCCAAACAAATAAATCGCGACCCGCTAGTGGGCCACGAGCGAATATTCAGTGGGCTCAAAACCCAACTGTCGGACTAGAGTCCCTGACTGACGTCCCAGCGACAGTATTGCCGTGAGAACGGTTTAATTTGTGGCTACATATTTTTCTACGACACAAGATTGGAAAGTTTTGTTAGCTTAGTTGGATCCCAATTAACAGGGCACAGGTTTAGAGTATTCGTTAAAACGTCGTAAATATATATTTTAATACTTAATTTTCAGTTGTCGTTCCTGCCCAACCCGGTGTGCGTGACGCAGCCGATCCGGCCGTGTCACCACGACATGTGGGGGCAGGGCCCCATGCAGAACATCACCACGCAGCGTCATGACTTTGTACCTAAACCCTGTGCCATCAGGGAGTCTTGCAAGCCTCCAGCCAAATTCCATTGCGTCGAGCAACCATTTGAAAGTATGCTTTAATCCAACTCGAATGATATTTTTTAAAGATGAAAGATTGCTTTACAAAATTTTAAGTGAACATAACTACCAATACGCAACAGTAAAACATTTAGCGGAATAGACGCAAAAGCATAAAATATTTTACTTCTTCCCTCTTGTGTTCTTATTGATTGGGGTCGGGTCTCATTTTCTTTTTTAAGACAGTGGTAAGGTTATTGCTAATCTTAATTTCGTTTTCTTTAATCTTTACCATTAATTCGTGATCCATTTAATTATAGTAATTGTAAAGATCCCGTAACCGACGAGCGAGCATGTAGTATGTAGCGTAGATGTATGAATGTAGAAGAAGCGCGGCAAATCTCTGCCTACAGCCCTGATTCAGGGGCGTGAGTCTACATAGTTAATGTATTCTTATTATATTTTTCTCTTTACAATTGTAAGGAATTAAATCGATAATTTCTCTCTTCCAGATCGTACAGTAAACCGCATGTCTTATCTAGATCCTGGACGAATGAAGATACCAGAATCGTTTGCTCCTGTGAAGTGTTACGAGAAACCTTCAGGTGTGTAATGTTATATATAATATTTTCACAGGGCAGCCGCCACTCTCACAATGTAAAGTTTCTTCGCGTACGCAACACTAGTAGTGTTACACTATATCAAGACTTCGCTCACACGCGTGCGCTCAAACAATAACAAAATGGAAATATATGTCAGGACAATAGATAGCTACAGTTCTAACAAAAAATCTTACAGTATTTTACTACTATTGTTCTGTTATAACGTTGAGTTTTTAAGAGAAAAGTATTTAGTAACTTTTTTTGTGTAATAACAGCCAAGATGGAGTCGTCCACGATACAGAAGATGTCGTACCAGCCGGTGTGTGCGCCGGCGCCGCAGCGGCCGCCCTGGGCCTGCAAAGGACAGTATCAGAAGCCCTGTCAACGGGTCAGTATAAGAAACATGTTAACAAACTTACATTCCTTACACACTTCTACAAATCTTTCTCGTATCTTTAGGTTTTTTTCGTTTATGTATTTATTTTGCACATTATGTATTGCAAAAATGGACTAGACATTGTGAGAAACGTGTCAATAGATTACCACTTGGAGCAATGAGCTGTCATTAAGTAATTGTCTCTGCATTTAAATTTTGAACCATAGCTATTTCGTTATTGTTTTTTACAGTATAAGAGAGCAAACGTGTAAGATGTCGCTTTAAGTAGTTCATCAATATACATGCATACCATCATATGAGCTGATGGCGCCAAGTACGCTCTGTTGTTTATTGATGGGACAAATAGACTCAACTACTAGCATTCAATTACTAATATTTTATACGTATATAAGTAGCTGGTAAAGTGAGTTATATATAACATAGTAATAACATTGTTCATATGTCACAGCTGGAAAGCACCACAGTATACCGCTCCTCGTTCCTGCCGCCCGGTGAAGATTGTTCTCAGTATATGGACCCGTGCGCTTATGGGGACTGCAAGCGTGAGTACACGACCACTCATTAAATTTTACCAAAATTCTAAATAAACTTGCGCACATTCCTAATGCAGTAGTCAGGTCCAGGATCTCTGAACATTTTTGAAAGTTTAGTTTTTATAAATAAAACCAATCCACCCGCAGGCGTTGCCAATGTGTTCTCAATAATTCGTTCAGTTAATAACTTGCTGACAGATTGTAATATGCTTAACTATAATACACTGACGAAGTTCACAATCTGTCGGAGACAGGCGGACAGATGCAATAATTATTTTTGTTAGGAAGCCTTGGAGAAAGCAAACATCTAATCTTAAGTTAACCACGGCTACTCATAGACATCCGCAACAATCTGAAGATTGCATGCGTAGCTTTACTTTAGTTGGAAAATGGAAAGGAATAAAGGAGAAGGGGAAAGGTATGGGATCTTGGAACCACATCCATCAAGCAAAACACATAAATTTAAATAGCTGCACTTCGTGTTTGCTATAAAATCGTTTTGCAACTGCATCTTTAGATAGCGGTAGTGCATTTTAGTACAATCACCCTGGTCTTGTCAATGATTGCTGTCAGTCCCCTTGCGTAGATGCCACATAAATGTATCGAGATTTTTGTAATATAAATTTTCCATGCCACTTTTTTAACATCAATAATATTTCATACTTTAAATAAACGCATAAATGATCACCGGTCAAATGTTCCAAGGACAGTTTCAGCAACAATTTCGTATGGTGTCAAAAGGATGGTAGTCTGATTAAAATAATAAAGAAAAGAGCACTTCCTACTCGTCGCCCTTCATGAGGTGAACCAAAAAAAAATACGTCCCAATGTGGACGTTTTCGAGTCTTCACTTTTCACCAGTTAATGACATATCTGCTACATATTGTATATCATTGTTCAACATGGTCAACCGATTCGACAATATACCGTATTTCTTATTGATGGATATCCAATTGTAACCCTGTCAGAACGCGAAAGTTACAATAATGTGTAATAAATATTTATTTGCAGCTTGCGAATGCACGTGCCCTGCGGAGTGCATCGCGACAGATCCTTGCGCGTGCAACTTCCCTAGAGCGGCTTGTTGCACATGAGTCCGCCATCTTGTGCGCGGCTTCTAAATTCAAGTGGCGCCAATACACGATGGCGCATAGAAACGACTGATTTAACTATACAGATGGACAAATATCCATCCCGTAAAACTTTATAACTATATATACTAATTTTATAACTGTATTTAAGTAATTTCGAAGCATTTTTTTTGAATAAAAGACATTTTATTATTGCATTTTTTTATTAAAGCCCATTATTAAACAATGTTTATCGAAAAATGTTTTACAGCAGAACTGTTAGACATCCAACAGTCACAATTATCTTTTAGCCACAATTTGTAATATCAAAATAATAATAACCTTAGTCGAATCCGATCTAGATGATTAGGTAATTTGGATAAAAAGCTACGTTTTTAAGCATTACATTTTACAAAAGGTTTCCAAAAAATCGATTAAAAATTGCATGTGTGATTTTTCTTATGATATTGCTATTGCCTGCATCATTATTATGACGTCCGCTGATCTAAAGATTTTAAAATATTGATGTAAACGAAAACTCGAATGATTATAATTTTACACTTAAATTAATTAGATTTCCTTATAAAATTGTGACTAAAAGAGTGTGTGAACTAAACACGTTTGACATAGCCGATTGAATCTGTAAATAAAACGTTTTATTATCCATCGTGCGTTTAACGGAAACTTTGATAAAGCAGCGACAGCTTATAATTCAGACATTAATTGTAGCGTTCATTCCCGAGAGTCACGGCTGTGGCCGTGTGGACTTCGGTCATCCTGTGCCGACTCCACAAAGTGGGGGAAGGGCAGGGAGATAATTGTTGCGTTCACTTTCAAAGAACGAAATTAATGTATTGTACTAGTGATCTACATTTGATCGAGATCACTAGTGTAAAAATTATTTTAATAAATATAATTAATGAAGAAGAAAAATAATAATTGCTTTGTTTTATTTCTACTAAAAACCTGCCTAAGCCAATAAAGTTTCAAGGAATTTGATTCGTCCAACGCACGACTAAAACGTACACAACAGTTTACAGATTATAAACAGACCTATCACATGTTAAATGTGATGGCATCTCTTTATCTATTTCAGTCTCTGGAGTAGAGTCGTGTTTAACAGGTTAGCCTGGGCGAGCGTGACCGTGGGGTCTGTGAGCTCGACGCTGGGGAATGTGGTGAGCAACACAAAGGACTGCAGCTGGTAGGAGGGCTCAGCGCGCGCAATGTACTGCTGCAAGTCACCAACCGTGTGCGAGTGGTTGAACCGACCAGTAAGACGGCTGCCGTCCGCTAGACGGAACTGAAAAAAATACAAATATCTTTTTTTTATCACTCACTCAAACCAACCCTGAATATGACGCACATGGAATAAAAACGTCCATCTGGATCTGTATTTATAGTTTTTCCATACCACCATAGATTTTTCGTAATCTAAAAATTAATTACCATACAAGGCGGCTATTACACTTTTTTATACTATCATCAGGAATTATGTAGTTTTGTGGAAATCGTGAGATAAAATAAAGTGAAATTGTATATTAAATATAAGGTAACGAGAGAAAAAAAAATCAAAAATATTTTGAAATTTACGAGGAATTTTGACCTAAAAGGTGAGATGTAAGGCTTGTTTACAAAAATTCCAAGTCCATGAGGGACAACTATATCGAATCGGTGTAAGTGTCTATCGACTCGAAAGTTTGCAGTGATACAAAAGATCGATGACGATACATTTTTTACTTCGTTTGAGTCCTTATCTGGTCTATTAGCATAAGAAAAACAATTTCATTATAACTAGTGGTAGTAGGTAAAAAAATAATAAGGATAGGCACTTTACGTAACGGGAATCAAGTAACAGTATTTTTTTTTGAAAAAAATTGTACTACGCCAATCTTCATTCTATACACCTCGAAACTAAAACGACATTGTAGGGATATAAGGATTACTAATATCAAAGTAATCCGACATTTGGACGTGTTTGTATGTGAATCTCGTCGGGCTGTGTGTGTGATGTTACCTGCAGTGTAGTGACGGGGCCGGCGTCGTCTACGGCGACGGCGTCCTGTGCGGCGCGCTGGTTGGCCGCGCGGTCGCTGGCGGACGCCGCCACGGCTGCCGTCGCGCCCACTGTCGTCGGAGTAGGACTGTAATTTTTTTTCATTATTACTAGCAAATTAATAAGTGCGTAGTCACAGGCAGGAAGCGAGTCACTAAAGAAAAGACGCGCACGTGTTTCCCTCGGCCGACGCCTCCTTTGATTCCCTAGAAAAGATAGTGGTATTTGAACTAAGATGGGCTATCTTACCTTTTTAACCGACTTTAAAAAGGAGGTTATCAAATCGTGAAAAAAAAGTGAACATAGACTCCCTCTGTAAGACAAGTTTTAATTGTGGATGACCACATCTAACCCCCTTTGCATTTGATCCACGACTTTTGGACCACCCAGTATATAAAAAAAAAAAAATTTACAATAATATTTTAGTAATATATGTATACAATTGTATACAATGATGTATATATCTACCTGTTGTAGATATATACATCATTTGAAAAATATTTGACAACTTATCACCACAAACCAATATATACATCTCAATACAAATCATTAAAAAAATACATACACAAAATTATATTAAGAAAAAGGACAAGATAAATAAAGAGAAAAAAACACAGGGACAAGGACTGCCGAGAGAAGTGAAAACACAAAACACGTGGGAAGGCGCGACAATACTTAATAGACGAAAATAAGCCCTTGTTTCTTAACAATAACATTCAAAATTGAATAAAAGAAAAAATGAAACCTTTTCAGATTAAAAAAAGCATGCTGCTGACGCCTGTTCGCTGACGCATGTTGAAGATGTTGTTCACGCGAACTTATAAGATTTTCCCCTGCCAAATATCGTGTAACACGGCTAAAGAAGTTGTCACTCCAAAAAAAGGCTATTATAAATACTTAACAACATTATAAATACTTAGGACAGTAATTCATCAGAACTGTTAGCGAATAGGAAAATATAATATCCCACCTTCCGAGAAGATGTCCCTTCCCGGCGAAGGCGTTCGACTTGGAGACGGCGTGCGGGCAATCCTCGTGGCGACAGTCCTCCAGGGTGACGTGCACGCGGCCGCCCCGCGACAGCTCGCTAGGTATCTCCCTGCAACAACACATTACATTCAATTCAACTCAATAAAATTGGCGAATATTTTAAGAAACAAGTTAATTAATTAAGAAGTCATATTATTCTTTTAAATAAATGACTATTGTTTGTTCTTAGCCAAGCCTTATCTTGAACCACAACTTCTAAAATCTACCAAAATGAAGCTTCTCACAGAATGGTAACCCCAAAAGTAATATAACTTTCTTGCTCTTTTGTTACGTTACACATCTATTAATAGCTACCCATTGCTGGTATTGGTTTGTTCTAAAGTTAACCACCCCTGTGACAGACTGTGTCAGTATCGCATCCCCACCATAGATCTGTGTACAACTTTATTATTGTCTATGTCATAAATGTATTGGATGTATAGACAAAATATAAAACTTACCCTCGGCGTATATGGTTGAGGAACTCCGCGTTCTCCGGTTCAGTGTAAGACCTGACAGCTCCATCGTTAACAGTGAAGCCTTCGCGGTACAGTCGGAGCCTCACCGACCGGGACTGTTCCTACAAAACAACATTTCATATTTAAGATTATTAATATCTTTCCTCTCGCTCATTTATTTCTTATCTTCGTCGCCGGTAATTTTTGTAACTTGATTTCGCGTAATGTTCTTATAGCTCTACTACTACTATCCTATTGGTAATGTATGACATGAAAACAACAAAATTTCAAAAAGATGTTGGTGTCATACAGCATTACCATGGCAACCTACATTAGGTTTTTTGTCCAAGAGGCCAGGAAGACGAGGACTTTAACAACGGCACACATTTCATCATTCGTCGCATTTTTGTGCCATCGAATTTATTTCATTAATTGAGCTACTTTACCTGCTGTTGTGAGTTAGGGGGTGCTATCTGCTCGTGATCGTCCGCCGTTTGTCCTAAAATTATATATTATCCTTTATTATAATATATAAGTGTATTCTTTAAATAGTATCAGACAAAATCGCTTCCACTGTCTGTCCCTTTAGATCTTTCACTGCGCAACGGATTTTAATGCAGTTTTAATCAATAGACAGAGTGATTCAAGAGGAACGCTAATACGTACAATACATGCATATTATTGAGAAAAACAGAGAATTTCAAAGATGTGTAATTTATATTACACATCTTTGAAATATTATATTTTGGTGGCTTACATTACACACGCTAAAGCTAACGAGATAAATCAAAATGATGTTTTACGGAATTGTACATCTTTAAAAGATATTACCAAAAAGTCTATGATTATAGCTTAATATAATACCATTCTAACTTCTAAGCAAATGGTCACGTTCAATGTGGTACTTAAAAGCCGGATTTAGACGGATACAGTGTCAGTCGTTACACGTATATGCGTTGGTTACCTTAAGCAATTCATGCACATTATTATTATATATATATATATATATATATATATGCAGGATAAAAAATAATGCACACGAAAATAAAATCGAGCGCGGATCTCGCACTGATGTCAGGACTGTTCGCTTGATGCGACCAAACCCGCTCGGCGCCCCTTGCTGTCGCCCACTGTGCTCAAGCTCGATGAATTTTCAATAAAGGGATAAACCCGGGTATAATCCATCCAACACACAAATAACACAACACAAATTAATTATAATACGGAATGAAGTTTGTCAGGTCATAGTATGTTAATTATTAATTCAATCATACTTGAAATATATACATTCATTCTATTTTAATAAAAACAAATATTACTTACTAAGAAATAATGAAAAATCGTTTAACATCAATAATTATGCTATATTTATAACCATACAAGAAAAGCTCTGAAATTAAACTTGATATTACATTAAATGTTTATGTTGTACTGACCGAGTCTGTATCCGACCCCGCTGAATGCTCCACGCCCTCTGCTAGAGGATGTAGGCTCATTATCGAAAACCATCGCGCCTTGCCTGCAACAAAAACTCTTTTTCTAAACTACAAGTCTAATCGTCAACAGGCCATTATACGGGTGACATTCCTCTTTTCAAACCACTAAAACTATACTTGGACGCGAGTGTGTCCCAAACCAGACCGGTGCTTGGGCTTCAGGGGGAAAGTACCGCGACCGTACAGAATACCAGCTGGAAGTACGTGTGTTCCTTCTGATGATGGATATACAGCATTATGTAACCCAGTAGCTCTGTGGCCCCATGTAATAAGTGACTCCATGTAACCTAGGGGCCCAGTGCAACCCAGTGGAAAGTTTACTTTACGTAGAACTGCGCAGTTGCAACAACAACTCAACAAGGAAACACAATCACACAGAAGAGGAAAATGAAGTACATAAACATATTTTATAGTTTCTCATCAGTGGAGGGATAATCCAAGTGATCAGCTGGATGTTGCGACGTCTGAGTAGTGGTCATTTCCATAAAATGACTGTAGCCAAAAATATCAACTCACTCTCTGACACTTCTAAACATTTCCGCTACAATATCCTTCCTGTTCTTCCCAGGCCCCAAGATCTGCTGACCTGACCGCTCCGATCCTCCGGCGTAAAATGCTTGACCTGTAAACAAGCATGGATTATTTCATTTACATTTCATTTTGTACTTTAATCATTTTATCCAAATCGAAATTTAAATTTTAAAACATGTAGTTGGTTTTATTGAAATGAAGAAATTTCTCAAAATTGTAAGATGATACAATTTTTTCATCCTTTTGATTTTGATCAGGATGTTATTTTCAAATGAATTAATTTTCTTGTAATAAATGTTGTCAAAACACTTTGTGACATAGAAAGATACAAACATACAGGTGATGCTAAATGTATGTTACTAAAAGCTCATGAATATTTTAATAATAACCTGTTTCATTTGCATCAACAAAGCTTCCCTTGAACTTTTCTAGTTCTTTCTTTAATTCACTATTCTCTAATTTTAGTGTCTCTATCTTTTTCTTTAAATCTTCTATCTCTTTCTCACAATCAGAGCAATTTCCGTATATATGTGATTGGTCTGTTAGTTCATATGAATTTATTTGTTTTGAGGTAGTCGCTCTAATTAATTTATATGTTGAACATATTTGACGATTTACTTTTTTATCTGTTTTAAAGTAATTAGTATGTCTTAAATTAATAATTTCTTAAAGGGGAATGTTTTTAAGAAAGCTTAAAACATAAGATCCATTTAGTTTTTATCATAAAATTTTAAGTCAATGTTGATGTTTATTTAATTGATAAGCTTAAATAATTCCTAATGCAGACTAAAACAATGACTATCCAATTTAATTAACATTTCTATTAATAAAAAAACAAAGATACACTATTTAGTCATCATAAGTCATGAATATCCATGAGATATAATAACCTCAAGGGGTAAGAAGAGGTAAATAATAACAGTGGTAGGGCCCACAACAACAACATCTGTTGCACGAATGGGCCGGCTCGACCGGTGAAATACCACAACCTCACAGAAGACGATAAGTGAGGTGCCCAAAGCCTAATTCTAGTCCTCTTCCCCTTCCCATCTTTTGGCAATAAGGAAAAGATAGAAAGGGGAAGCGGACTTGACGGTGGAGGGGATGAATAGGAAAAGATATTAAAAAATTGCTGCAACTTATTAGCTAATAGCAGATGTCTATTGGCAACATCTTTTGTTTTTGCCTTTTCATTTCGCACAATTTACGCACACCTTCACTTTTACATACATACAGATAGTTGTGGCTTACAGGTACTCAAATTATCATCAATGTCATCCGTCCTTGTCACCAGTCTAGTTGACATAACATTATACTAATGGATACATATCTACACAAATAGATACATTTAGTTGCCTATACAAAAACAACTTTGACTTAGAAAGTTTAAAATTTTATCAAAAGAGAGAATAGGCAAAATTTTATAACCATTGTACCAAAGATGTAGATGTACCAAAGAGTTTCACATATTGTTATACAGTAAGAGGGCCATAACATCTGCCAATAAATATCAACAACACCAGAGGAACTGCAGACATGTTACCGGCTTTTATAGAACAAAAGGAGTAGGCAGTAGACACTCTTACTGATGAATTGGGATGGATCATTTCACAATTCAACATAGCATACCTTCTTCCTCATCACTGGAACTGTCTTGTTGCAATGATTGTAATGTGGCAAATTTGGTAGTTTCCTGTTTCTTCTTATCCTTCTTCATGGGAGGTACAGGAGATGCAGGGGGTGAGTCCATATCACTGTCGGACAGAGTCTGTACTGATGCTGCTGCCGGGGCAGGGTTAGCTGGTGCATCATCTACATTGCCTCCATGCTCATAGAAACTGGACAGAGCCACCTGAAAGTAGTGAGCATTTAATTCAATGTTTATTGTGTATATAATAAACAACTTGTTAGAGTATTACATCTCGGGAGCTGTTTTTTGTCTCGGGAGGGGCTATTGTAGAGGGGGGATGGATTGGAAGGAGCTAGTAATTTGACAGATCTAAAGGATAGCAGTAACAACTTTGTGACTGTGACTTTTAAACTATGTAAGGATATGTATTGTTGGACATTAATTAAATTGGCTTATAGTAGTTTAAGCCGAAAAACAAAAATATTTACAATATGCAATTATGTGTATAAAAACACTGAGGTTTAGCACATAAAGTATGACTATTAAACTTAGGTTTGTTCCTAAAGGTAATGATTCATCAGACATGTGGCAATGTGTATCCATCTGTATCCTACTTAAATTAAATAAATCCTAACAACAGAATTTTATAGCTTATAAATGTTTGTGACAACGAAAATGTTATGATTTGAATAATACTTACACTACTTACGATAATACGAACTATATATATACTATACGAAACTTATAAGAACTAAGACTTACATACCTACACCACAGTTGTGTATAAGACAGTTGGTTATTTTTAAATGCGCAACATACTTATGAAGTAAAGATAGTGTTTAATATATTGAAAAAGAAACATGAAACCATCATATTGGCAAATTTACCTCGAGTTGCCAATTAGCAGATTCCAAAAAGAATCTACTTCGTGCATCGTCAGCACCCGTAACGTCACAAAACTGCCGTAATGTATCTTCTTTATTAACAGACATAATAAAGATTTAACGAACACTGGGTTAAACAAAAGCTTTTCAAACTTGAAATCGCCGATGACTTGCTTAAGTTTTCATCCGTAATTTTGATACTTTGATTGGACACACTTTGACATTACGGGTTATTGTCATTCAAGTCATCGTTAAATAATGAATAGTGAAACTAAAGCACATAGAGTATAATTATCTGAATAAGATTTTTTTAATGCTAAATGTACTATTTTTATATTTAAGAAAACCGCAAGAACATCTACCTCATTGAGCTTTTAGAAGTCCGCTTATTAATAAAAGCTTAATAAAAAACAATTATACACATAAATTGTGTACATGTATTCATGTCTCTCATATAGACTTTATAGAAAAGAGCACCTCTGCCTCTGTAGCTGTACTACTCTCACGATAGTCAGATCCAAGGCTAGAGTTGTATTATAATTATCATATTTATACTATAATTTCATTACTTTACATAAAACAAAGAACATTCAAGGCCAATTAGATATTAAAAAATCGCAGGGTTGTGATCACGTTTTAATGCAGCCAGTGAATATTAAGTCGATATTTCGACATGTTTCACCTTGCCCTACAGAATACATACAGAACATACAGAATTTACAGTATAATGCCTTAGTAAACTAAGATAAGAAACAAACTGACAACGCAATCCATAGATGCCATTTTGTCATTGATAGCATTAGTTGCTATCAAAGACGGCAAAAAACTGGGATTGGTGGACTAATTTTATTCCTATTCTAGAATGTATTAATTATTAAATTAAAAGATTTTTAAGAATGACACTAATATTGTGGTACTGCCAAACTTGGAAGAGAGTAAATTTTGCATAAACTGATGTTGATATTAATGATAACGTTAAATTCAAAATAAGTTTACTTTAACTTTTTACAAATACCATCCTTTAAAAATGTTAGTTAGTAGCTAGTACTATCGATTTTTTATGGAACAGTAGCAAAGGAGCAAGCTGATCACCTTATTTTAAGTGACCGCCAACCATAGACTTCCGCAACAAACAAGCAAATGTGTTGCAGATGCGTTGCCTACCTTAATGAACAGAGGAGGGAATGGATATACAGGAAAAAGGATATTTCATTTTCCCCGCCAACCCCGTCCCCATCCATCCAATCCTCTTCCCGTTCCTGAAATTGGGCCTCCAGCACCTCACTCATCAGACTAAAAGCATAATACTTCTACTTCACGCCTGTTTTCTGAGAGGTCATGGTATTTCACCGGTCGAGCCGGCCCATTACTGTTAGAATTTCAATGTACCCAAATCTAACTCTGGTCAGATCAGATGTATTTTATTATATCCTTTTTGTTTGCATATGTCAATCGTTAGTGTCAATTTTTGATAAGCGAAAGCTCTTGTCATATTACTATATGAGAATTTAATTTATTTATTGTGTGCTACATTGTAAGTACCTAAATTTTGAAGCTTGCAGTAATCAGATTCAGGTTGAATAATTTGTAGTTGTTTCATATGTATCATATGTGTGGTGCCAAATGATTTCATTAGTTTTATTCAGTTTTGTTTGTAACTTCCTTACCGGTTACGATTTCTTATAAATGAAGACTCCAAGAAAACCATCAACGAACATAATGCGCAAGTACTACCAGTTGATTCTAGTTTTGATTAGTTTTATTAGTATCGTAACGCTACTGATATACCGTCACGAGTACTATCGGCTCAGATATGTACTGGAGGTTCTCAACTTTTTCGGCAAACCGGGCTTATCTGAGATAGAATTTTGCGGTCCGGGATTTAATGCAACTATGCTGTCCGAGATATTACGAAACTCTTCAATGGAAGTTCGAGAAACCCCACCGCTATTTCAACAAATAGACGAGAATTTTTACTCATATTCTTCATTCTTACGATCCTATCAAAAGTACCATACCCTGACTCCATCTTATGTTCACAGTATAGACACTATTGTTATTGGCAAAACCAATGTTCATCCTGCATTCCGCTGTAATATTTGGTTGGAGAATGACCATAAACCAAAAGCTGGACGCTTTTCATTCAAAGTATTTGTTGAACATACAGATTTTACCTTGTATGTGTTCCAATGCACAATGAATAAAGACTTTGGGAAACCAAAAGGGATAAGTTTTTATGTAAATGATTTTAATATTAATCCCATCCATGCTCCAATTAACAGACTAATTCAAGTAAACGCAAAACGTAGAACAAGAGAACACAGTAGTATTAAATTTGTCAATAATATTGTACCAGCGGTCTGTGTGGTACCAAATCAAGTTCCAGTTGTTTCTCGAGATTCATTTATTGAATTTCTTGTGTTCCAACAAATGATGGGTGTAAATCACTTTACAATATATGACAGCATGATATCAGAAGATGTTATAAGAAGATTAAATTTATTACCGGCTGATATTACACAATGGAATATACAATTTTTCCCTTTAAACTATCCATTTATATTTTCTAAGTCTTATGCTGTTGTACGAATTGCAGTCGAGTTAGATTGCCTTTTCAGACACTTCCGATATGATAAAGAAGATTCAGATAAAGCAAGCCATGTAATAGTCCTTTCTTGGGATGAATTTTTAGTACCTCGTTTTCACAATAATATAAAAGGTGTTCTAGGAGATTTTGACCCAACAAGATCATTGCAAACAGTAACCGTCGAGACACTTTTATTCTGTCTCAATCAACCTGATGATGATAATGCTGAAATTGGATATCCGGATATATTAAACAAAAGGCATTATTATAACTTACCAGAGAAAATTCCTGTTAATCATATAATAAACCTTGATGCAATACCAACACTTGACGACATATTCAATCTTTCATCAAAAACAATGAAGGGAATTCCATTGGATATGATCGGTGTGCATAAATACACTGAATGTAGAGACAGTAAGAAGTATAGCCCCAGCGGTTACAATGAGACACAGTTGCAAGTCTTTCCACACCAACTCGAAGGTGCAATAACACAATTCTCTCAGGCACTGATAAGCAATAAAATTTATAGATTGTATAAATCTGGACAAATATGGGAGAGAAGTGCAAGTGAAAATGTAAGAGAGATGTTATAAATTTCCACTCATACAAAGTCAATATATAGAACTTGAAATATGCTTTGAGATAGGATAGAAGTGCACTGTAAGCCTGTAAGCTGATTGAGTCGTTTAAATTAATAATTCTTGCCTTAATTTTCTAAGGGACACATAGAACATGGAAAATATTTCTTTGCTGAAGTTTACTTTCTTTGGAGAGTATAGCAGTTTATTTTTTTGTTTTGTTTGTTCAAGACCCTGAAGTATAGGGGCTGGGCAAGAATGCGTTATTTATAAAGAAGATTTTGGTTTTTGTTCCCCCTGCTCTATAGTGGAGCTTATTTTTTACTTTACTTCATATTTATTTCAAATATTTGTGTTAAGTGACAAATTATTAATGTAATGTTGAAAAAATAGTGAAAAATGTGGGATCACTGATAGAAAATATACTGCCATGTTTATATATAATATATATAATGTTATAATTTGAGGATAATTTTGTTATTATATGAATGGTTGTTATAAATACATAATTTCTTGTTAATGTTGTATGTTGCTTTGGGGTGTTCTTTCCTGTTGTGTTATAATGGTGACACTCATGTAACTTTACAAACATTTAAGCGCTTGTTAAACTGCTGCCATATAACTAAAATATATTTAAATTTGATTTTAGTCTGCTTGTAAGACGTTAGAATTTTATAAACAATTATTATATTTATGTGAATATCAATTGCTTATATTTGATTGGTTTCGGTCCTATTATTCTGAGAGATGTAATGAACTATCATAATATGAGAATAAGAAAAGATTGGAAACATTCTCTGTTTGTTAGGTTATTCTAAAATATTCTGTATACTGCACAAGCACACTTCTGTGATGTCAAAAGACCCAACTAACATGTTAATGTGATGAGTAGTAGGTACAAAGTTAAAAAGTTTTAAAACCATTTTGGTGCATATATATTATGTATTTAAGCATTATTTTGTTGTTGCAGCTCTCCAAAAATTACAGAATTGTATTAAATTTTAAGTTAAAAAACTTGCCATTAATCTGTTTGTAATAAGCCAGTGAGAAGGGATAAAATGTGTAAACAGACTTATTATGTTATGTAGTCAATTCTATGCCTGGTTTTTTTCTATTATCTTTTGATAGGTTTTTGCATTATCTATTGTTGAGCGTTGTCATGGTCATACACCACCAGTAAAAGTCAGTTTTCCAGAGTACATATACATTTGTTGCACACATTAATACACACACGGATAATAAAAAAATAATATTAACATGGATTATTGTAACTTGATTTGGAATAGCGTGGCTTGGGCACACATGCGAACAAGCTCGCGGATTCGAACGGACTCTTTTCCGTCAACCTGCGCTTCCGCAAGACCCTTAGGGTGTGGGGTGGCCATATGTGCGGTCTAGACGCCACAATGTCATATTTTTGTTAGATGGCGCTGCTTTAAAATATATTTAAACGAGAAATTCTTGTATATATTTACAGTGGTAGAGCCCGCAACAACATCTGTTGTACGAATGGGCCGGCTCGATCAATGAAATACCACGCAGAAGACAGTGAAGTAGAAGTACACTGCGTTTCGCCAGACGAGTTAGGTGCCGTAGGCCTAATTTCAGTCCTCTTCCCCTTCCCTCCCTTTCTTCATAAAGATAAGATGGGAACGGGAAGAAGATTGGATGGGGAGAGGGTTAACTAAGAAATATAAATATCCGTTTTCCTGCCTATACCCTCCTCCGTCCATTAAAGGTAGGCAACGCGTCTGCCACACAATTGCTTGCTGCAGATGTCTATGGGGCGCTCATTTAACATCACGTGATCCGCTTTTTCTTTTGCCACCTTCTCACTTTAAAAAAATAAACAATTTAATAATATTTCTATTTAGATTCGGTTTTTATTTTCGCGTTTGTATGGACAAAACACCCATATAGAAATGTTGCCAGTGTCTTTATACAATCGATTGGTCAGAAAGCAATTAATTTCTCTCGTCTATTTAGGGAGCTTCCAATTTAGCCTAATTCAAATAAGAACAAATTTGACTACATTACTAAAGTCAATCTGGTTCACAAATTTCTTAACTAGTCGTTATATTGTGGGTTCCGTTATGAAAGTAGAAATTATGTAGTTTGTAAATTAATTCCTTTGAATAAGTCATCTCTGTCTATACTATTTTGTTATTACACTATTATATAAGGGGTTTATGAAAATAAGTTTACACATTTTATCTCAACTCATTGGATTGAATGGTGGATTAGTGAGTGAGGGTAATAGAAGGATGTGCCTTGATAGTATAATTATTTTTTAACTAATAATTGTTAATGGGTATAATGCTTCGTTATAAGACTGCTTATCTAGAAATATTTCATTGTATACATTACGAATTAAGGTAGTTACGGTAAATTTATATTAAACAGTGTAAGTCTATGGGTTTTGTTTTATTCCAATTATATCTTTTCATTTCTAGAACAATAAGAATAAATATAAAACAAAAAATATTATGACGGTTGTCGATGTCTCACATTGGCTCATGGTGGCCTACTACACAAACTGTGGTGATGCTTACAATTATTTAATTGCCGAAAAAGTATTGTTGCAATTAAGATAATTTATTTTTATAGAAGGTGGTAAACAAGTAAGGGCAGCGCCTACACAAAAAAAGGATATTTCATTTTCCTATCTTAATTCCTCGTCAAGTCTTCCCCTTTCAATCCTTTCCTTATCGAAATGGAAAAAGTTTAGACGACGGCATCTCACTCATCAAACGACACACAGGACACTTCTTCACATAGCCTTCAGTGAGGTCATGGTATTTCACCGGTTGCGCAAGCCTTTTCATGCAACAGATGTTACAGGGTCTACCAGTGTTAATATAAAAAATGACTCGATTTATATTTAAGATGAAATGTGAAACTCGGTTGTGCATTCTAAACATTTCTAAATTTGACTTACCTTTTTGTGTCTATGGTCAAAACTAACCATATACAACCGCCAGTATTTTGACGCATTAAATTGTAATTCGTTGCTATCTCGAATCGAAAAGCAGAAAAGAATTGGTAGTTGTGTAAATATCTCATTTGGTAATAAAATGAACTAATGAAAGATTTTGTAGGAATTTTTAGCTTAGATTATAAAGACACGTGTACATACATATAATGATTCTAAGTAAACGTTTATTTTATTCAACTATTCTAAATACAATGCAGGCGGAACCCGCGAAATGTCACAGATCAATTGATAAAACTTAAATACAGCTAGAAAACAATACACGAATCGAAATATTTCTCTATACACATACAATACAAAAAAATAATATCAATGAAAAAAAACAGATAAATGAGCACACTTGAGCAATACATAACAGTATTGTCGTTGCCACAGTTAAACGTCTCACAATTTAAAAAATATAAACATCAATTTAAAGCTTACAGATAATAAAATATTGCCACATTAACTCACTCTAGACTCATTAAGTACTTTAAATTATTGAAAAGTAAAGTTTATAAGAGTTGTGATATTTTTTTGAATAAAACATGAGTGAAGTAGAAATCTTGATTTAAGTACTACATCCAGTAATCTTAAATTCTAGCTCATGAATTTCAAGACAAAAACTTGTTTTCCTATTACAATATTCATGTTAATGTCAAATGAATGAATATCTGAAACATTGAAATAACATGAATCTAATTCACACATTAATTATTGACTTTTATTACTTTATGACACAATTGATAAATATTATAAACTAATTTATGTTATTACTAATGCTTTCGTAATGTTTTTACCCAAAAGAAAATTCCAACAATGCCTTTTGCTAGTGCGAGTATCCGAAAAATTTTAGCCGGTGTGTGAAATTGCAGGAGGAAGATAACCCATTTTTCTTAAAAAACATGATAATCTAAGACTTGGCTACTATTTATTCCTTTTTCCTTGTATCCCTACTCAACCAATAATAAGTTTTATTATATTCACGTCAGATTTCGTTTCTCCAAACTTACTTAAGAACCCTCTATTGGCGAAATGCATCCTTACTCACAATCTAACATACATCTAACATCAAATATTTTCGATCAAACGGGAATAATGTGATATAGTAAAAAGGAACATTTTTTTTAAATGCAGGTACTGGCTGTAAAGACGAATGGAAAAATATACAAGCTATATTGTTGTTTCAATATACCATATATCTTTCAAAATAGATACTAATTTATTGCGAAACAGGCATTCCGAAAATGCCGTTGAGTCAGAAAAATAGAATTTTATATAATTTATTGTCATACAATTAATTATCATCGTAACATTTCGACGAAGGTCTATAGAGATATTATACAAAGAGTTTTTAGAATCTTATCTTCAATGTAGAATAAACGGCTCTACCAACAAGTACCGGTTTTGTTAAGACCCCAACTAAAGTGTGCTTTAAGTGTATATTTTGTTCTCACTGGCCTTTTCCGGTACAATTATGTGTACGTAAGAAAACCGTAATTTATTAGTTGTCGATCAAAAAGCGTGTAGTACTGTTATGAAGGATGTAGTTTTTAAAAAATACATCACATTTAAATGTATCGTATGATAACATCAAAGCACTCTAAATATGATATCTCTAAGCCGCAGGCCTGAATAATTTAACACTAATGTAAACATTGCCACATTTAAAAATGTATGTATATACGAATGTACATACATACATATATATTTATATGAAGATTTATTGCAAGTTAAAATAGCTACACCGTCTAAGTAAACATATATATTGTATATTCTCTGTGTACTGTATTCTTCACTTATTTATATGGGTATATTTATTTTTGTACACACACATAATGTATATTTATTTTTGTTGCGTTACCAAATTAAACTCATTTACATGTCAACACTAAGTTAGCTTTTTTAAACGTTATTTACCGCCATCAGAGAAAGGCGCAATATACATGGACCTCCAAAGATCCAGTGGATTCCTGAAACCTTGACCGGATACAGAATAAATAAGTATACACCGGTTTGTACATAAATAAGTGAAGCTTACGATAGCAGACTAAATTTATATTAATCCGAACAACAACTTCCTTTAATATTTACACACAATTAAAAAACCGTCTAATGAGACAATAGTTTTAAAATATCACCATTTCTAAAGACTATAACTTTTAAAAAGGGATTACAGTAAATGCACGAAAAATAGTGACATAGTCTTAAGAGTTTTTGTAACAACAGTTATCTAAGTGAACGTAATAACTCTTGTGTTGCAGGTATTCACAAAATTCTATTAATTTCTTATGTTATTGACCTAAGGTTAACTGATTTGATTTTTTATAGAAGATGGGTAACTCGCAAGCTGTTTACCCGATATAAAGTGACCGCTAAAGGCATCTGGAACAAGGTAATGAATTCCAAATGCGTTGCCTACCTTTAATGTACAGAAACAAAGCATACTTCCTGTTCATTCCCTGCTCTGTCAATTCCTATTCCTCTTTTTAAATGTTTTATAAGATAGACCGAAATTTTAAATGTATAATTTATGAGCCCAACAAGAGCACAATATATATTGTTTAGGCATTTTTGCTGAGAAAGTGATCTGATTATTAACAGGCAATACTGAATTTACGTCACGTCGTCACGGGCGTTAACGTATTGTATTAGAATTTTCTAAATACCCACACACTCAAGACTGGAATAAATGCACAAGACTAGCAATTGTATGCATATTATCACACATTCCAAACAATGTTATAGACTTGAGCAGTTCGTTATTTTAAAACAAATTTAACTCACCATTAAGAAACACACATTGGTTTGAAATTAAACTAGTTTTATGGATTTTATCGGGTTTATTAATGTTTTTGATCCCGACGTTTCGAGTACTTTACGTTTCGTACCTGACCTGCCGATGCCAAGATGCTGCCAGAGGACAACCAAAACGAACTGCCCAAATTAACACGGCACCATTTCAATTCATAGCCTCAGTAACATGCAATTGCCATTCTTCAAACCTGCATTAGAATCTAATTTTGTTTGTAACATTACTATAAGTACAATTAAGGGTCGTAACACACTACATACAGTTATATGAGCAATATATTTTATCCGAATCGAATTCATTTCCGCTCTTATTCAAGTCATTGTCGAGTGTAAATCAAACAATATTGTTTTCCATGTTTTGACTGTCGAATCTTTGTGGAGGTCTGCCTTTAAGTTGCTACACTGGGCATGCTCGTCGGCGACTTGGATATTTAAGGGGACAGACGGGAGTGTGCTGGTTGGATTATCACCACTCGGAAAAGGCACAGGCTTGGCGCCTTTCTACCAGTTTTGAGTTTCACTTCAGTGTTTATACGTCGAAAATATTATTTATTAATAAGATAATTCATAACTTAGCGTCCTTACTTATAGCTCAGTGCTACGACCCTTTCAATACAATTCTAACAAGTATCCATAAACAACAGCTATAGTATAATTCACGTATGTTATCTTAATATATATGCAAAAAATATTTGATAAAATTTTCACAACATATATGTAAATACATAGACATAAATCTTTGATTAAGCGTGCGTGTTACAAGATAAAGGTGTTTAAATATAATACACAAATATCTTATATATCTTATTTATTAAAATATTTCGTCGGCGTAACTTTACTTGAACTGTAGGCTCATTGATCATATTAGTGACAAGGCTGCGAAATTTCATTGAAAAATGAACCTTAAACACAATTGCAATACAACTTTGAATAGCACCACAGTTAAAATATTTGTGACGGTTATAGGCTAAATTGATCTGTAATTGTTTGTATTAAGATATATTTTTCAATAACAATCTATCGCAGTTACGTCATATCGTGAATATGTTGTAATCATTTGTTGGTCTGTATTTGTATGTTAACTCCAAAAATACAATATACCCCACGTACTGACATATAAGTCAGGATTGTATGTGTCATGTAACAATATAGTTGAGACATACATATATAAATATATTTTTCAATTAGAGTATTATTAAATAATTTGTACAAACCGTTGAAAAGTACATTTTTAATTAAACTATTTCGATATTTAAATTAATTACGAGACAACCACGTTTATTTTGTATATTTTTGTCACATATTTGAAGTTAATGGTTTAATTTATATTTTAATACAAAGCTCGTTTAGAGTTTTCAAATAGAATTGAAAATATGCTTTGATTTCATTTGTTTTTAATATATAACTTGATCAAATCCTAAATTTTCATCAACAGTTAAAACACCAACATACCAACAATAAAATATTTACAACATTCAAAACATCTAATTCAACAAATTTTATATTCATAGACCGTTATGTAGATGTATATATATATTATAACTTTACCTTTAATTTCATTAGAGTGAATCATAGTGGCCGGCAAATAGTTTTAAGTATGGGCCGGATACATTAGAAAAAAAATCAAGGTCCGGATACCGTTGAATTTTTTATCGAGGTCCAAAAAAGAATAAGGGGGGAGTTTTAAAAGTAATAAAAATATTAGTTAAATGAATATATAGATACGTTTAATAGTATTTGGCGGTCTAAATGTAGATCTTCCGCGGGCCTTTTCCGGTTTGTTGCCGACCCCAGTTTATCAGTTAAAGGTAATCTTAGTAGCCTTTAATAGTGTTTTGTTTATTATCCGAATCCTAACTACGTTACCTAATATTATAGTTAAATAACATTAAATCTAACAATAATTTGACTATGACTCTACTAGACCGCTTGCATCGACGTCTTACCCCAAAGGATTCGCTTCTCAAACATATTCAATAGAGAATTCATTTATACATACTAGCTACTTGAAATAGCTGCTACAGAATAAATATAAATAATTTGAAAATCGCACTCACCATAGTATTACCGATTGGAGGCCACACCCCACATGGTGTTAAAGTGATAATGTCGTCAAAGTGACGTCATAATGGTATAAAACAACAATTGTGAAACTATTGAACGACCATTGTGACACGATTGTTTGTTTTTATTATTTAGCAGATATGGGGGCAGAAGTGCTGACAACTTTAGGCATTATCAATCGTTCTGTAGCCCATTGGCCTTTAATATGTAGTAACATTTAAATCGGTAATCTTGAGTGATGCAATAACATAATGATATTAAAATTAAAACAAGTAAAAAAATAAAATAATTTTGCTACTGAAATATAATTAGACCGTGTTATGTTAAGGTTAGGTTATATTAAGGATTTGATTCCAAATAATTCTTTGCAAAACATATATATATAGATCATTTTAATGGAATGACTTTTTGGAAGATATTGTGTTAGGTATTATTTTGATTAGATTGACATTCATTTTAAAATACTCCACAACATACGTAATAATAGGACTCTCTCTTGCTCTTACCCCAGTTAAGTCTTCTCTCTCTCTCTTCTCTACTTATTTACATTTACTCTTTCCCATTTTCCTATTCAGATATTAATTATAACGTGTTAAATCATTTTCGAGAAACATGCAAGGATGGCAGAATCAATATTATTATCATCGAAGCCTTAATTAAAAATTTTACGATTGTTTTTATTTGAACTTGGTATTAAGTAAAACATAAATATGCTGCCATTTAAAGGAACCTTAAATAAATAAAATACTACGAATAAAAAGATGTTAAGATCCTAACTTAAATAAAAATAATATTTTTTCACTAGTATTATTCCATCAAAGTACTAGGAGAGTGTATAAATGCTGGCATGTTTTAATACCTCAGTTCGTAAAAGTATTAACTCAACTAAAACTGGGCCAAAAATGGATCTTTTTAATTTGATTAGTATTCAAAACGCGCATAAAACTAGATAATGTGCCTTAAGTAGAGGGCATATAAAAACAATTAAAAAAGCGTACATAATATAAGAAAAAAATTCCGTACTAAAGTACCAGGAATGTATAATCCTGGAACGTTTAAGTACGTAATAAGATAATTAAAACACAAAAAACGCCATAAACATTAAATACATTTTTAAATAACTCATTAGAGCGAGATAATCCATAGACAACTAATATTTTTCTAATACCTCTCGGAGCAAAGTACCAGGAGCGCATAGCAGTCTAGGAGAGTCGGCAGTCTCAGGAGCGCGACTGCGCGGGCGGCGAGCGCGCGTGTCAGAAGTAGATGACCTCCTCCTCGGGCTGCGGCGCGGGCTGAGCGGGTGGCGTGGGAGAGGGGCCGCAGGTATCCGGCGTCCGTACGCGGAACTTATCCGGCAGCTTTGGGTACGTGTTAGTTCTGAAATATTGTTATTGAAAACCAAATAAATTAGAGAACACAGAAATATATCAATTAAGGAGTTTCATAGTGTAACTACGGCTTCTGTACATAATATAAATACATAATTTTGATCCGATAACTTCCTATCAATTTATCGATTAAAAACGAAGATTTTTAGAGTTCACATTTTTAATACTAACTTTAGAACTATGGTGTTGTCCAAGGATACAGGAAGCGGGATCTCTCTCCCTTTACTTAGTTATAGCGAATTCACAGACCCCTCCACTAAGCGACTGTTATTTCTATAAAAGATATATATACCACTTCTCATTCTTCCCATTAAGTGGCTAATCGCTTAGTGGAAATAAGCCTTAAGTTCAATGTGTTAAAAGTTAATTTTACCTGGTAGCTTTGTTATTTAGTTGGTGCTGCGACGGTAGCGGCGCAGGCGAGCTGCCAGTGCGAGTGTGATGTATCACTAAGCCTTGGGGATGCTGAGAACAGAAGATACTTCCAATTATAAACATTACAAGAAAATATTATACATACATAAAACAATAAATACGAAAAAAAATAATAGAGATATACCAAAGTGGAGGAAGAGAAAGGGAGAAGACCGGTCACTATTTCTTTGTATTATGATTGGTTAATGCCAAAGTAATGCATTCCATCTATTGATCAAAACACCTCTAAGCAGTTCCGCCGCCAAACTAACTTTTTGATTGGCGGATAGAAAACACAAATTACCACATTTTTATCTTATAACCCTCATACATTAAAAACCTGTCACTTTGAGAAGAGCAACATATAAAGTAGGGTTGTTTAATTTGAAATTTAAAATTCAAGAAAAGTAAAAAGACCATGCACTAACTACAAAAGCCCAACAGACGAAATGGTTGTGAAACATTGAACACCGAAGAAAGAATTGTAAGCCAATATTTATAATATCGGAAAAGCGATTACTTTCATTGAGCGGCCCAAATAAATTGCATAAAACAATTTATATCAAAACAATTGTCGTGAACCGCCTTCTAGCAACATTTACTGAGTTTTTAAAGTATTTCCCTCGATTATTTGCACTTACTAAAATATATTACGAACTAGCGACATGTAGTACTTCGCTCGGGTAGTTTCTCTATACAAACGTTGATGCCTTTAAGGTAATCGCGCCAACTGTCAAACGACTGACAGTTGTGCCAAAAGCGTTTAGAATTAGAAAAGTTAATATGCTCGTTGAATTATCCACGCAACTTTCTATCTTTTTTTTCTTTCATAAGAACCTTCTCCAGACAATAAACACACATAAAAAACAGAATTAGCGAAATCAGTCCAGCTGGTTGACTGACTGACTGAGATTTATACATAGAATAGTTTTAAAATGTATCCCAAAGACACAATTTATAAGGGCCTTTTAAACAAATTCGTCGTGCGTCAAAAACTTATACACATTACATAATTTTGAATACAGTCTACTTAACACCAAATAACCAAATTACTTACGGATAATAAATAAAAAATGGCCGATTAAAATACATTCGGATACTCGGCCTCCTGAAAAATCAACCATTTGATCTGTTGCAAGAACTAAAATTTCTTTAGCTAGTGAGTAGTATTATAATACTTATACTAATAGCTTAATTGAATAATAATTACAAACGTACAAACATATTTATTGATTAAGCGTACATATAAAAACATACACATACATGTAAACGTACAAAATCACTCTCGAATCCATAATTACAGTTGGTACGAAAAAATCTCTTGAAGGAAATAAAAATAGGAAAAGAAACTGGTTGTTAACAATGCAGAGTTCCTTCCTAATATCTCTTGGTGATTCATCACTCGTTGGTCTGAATCTATACCATAATTCACAAAAGTTGGTACACTTTTTTTGCTGTATTATTTTATTTATGTAGATTGTTAATACGTTATATAAGTTGGTAAAATGGACTCTATAATGTTGACAGTAAGGTGTAATATGAGTTACCTCGCTAGGAGACTCGTGCAGGCGGTGGTAGCCGGGCGGTGGCTGCTGGTTCTTGCCGCTCGCCAACTTCAACGGCAGCTGTTGTTTCACCATTTGCTAATAATTAGATAGCAAAGTTGTGATAGCCGTAAAAAGTCACAACACTATTTCAGGATATAGGACATCACTAGTGTCGCCATGGTTTATAATTTTGGATGCTATAAAGTGGAAACGACATATCAATCGATCATTATTAGTGTGGACAACTTGTTTAAATATTGTATGATTTATGAAACGTATTTTTTTATTTTTAGCCCTGTTTTAATTTTAATGACAACGAAGGTCCAATTTTACTTTTACTAAAATGGCGACACTAGCTATATATCCCAAATTAGTGTTGTGCCTTTTTACGGTTATGACAATAAATGTAATGATTAATTGATTAATAAACTGTTACATGAAATTCGTGATGGTTGAGGGATCCAAAAAATTACACCACTTATCACTGCGCCTTTCTCGTTTTACCAGCAATAAACATAGTTGTGAAGGGTAGCAGTGATCATATGATGGGCGATTTTGGATGATGTAGTGTGTACGTGCGGTATGTATGTGTAATGTAATGCACGTCGTGATACTAACGCATATGGCGGGCGCGCGCACGGTGGCCCTGCTCTCATTTTGCGCGGAGAGCAACTGTGGCGGCGGCAGCGGCCCACCGCGCGTCACACCCGACGCCGACGACTCAGACCCAGTCGAGCCGCGGTTGTCTATAAAACGAAAAATATAGTACAATTAGATACTTACGATGACCTCGTCTATATTACGTCGAGTAAAAAGGTTTTGATGAACTTAAAAAAAATACATTTAACAAAATAAACAAATTAGGAAAATTCTGTTTACTGCAATTTTTCAAATAAGGAATTCGATACATTTTAAATATAACAAGAGAGTAAACGGCTGGACCGATTTCGATGAAATGTTGAGGAAATAATCAGATTGGCATAGAGGGTGATCCTGTGAACTTTTGTAGCGGTCGGATCAACATGTTCAGCGCTACCCGAGCGAAGACGAAGCGGTTCACTAGTCTTTAGTACCCTTCAACGGCCGTGGACACCAGAAGGGTATGACTGCCTGTGGGTGAAGAATCCCAGGACTATGGGCCATTAACGCGTTCGCTTTCCAGTTTTTATAGCAGGAATTATTTGTTTTAAAGTTCTTATTTTGTCTGTTTGTCAATTATCGTTCAAAATTTGAACATACAATACCGCCAATCACCAATCCAGGGTCTTCGGAATTACATTTAAAATTATATAAATATACTTAGTTAAAATGATAAGTAAAAAACTGACTCCGCCACTTGGGTTCTTTCCGACGCGTGGTGTCGCTCACGCTGGAGTCCGGCGACAGCGTGCCCACGCTCGCTATCTCCTCCTGAGACCCGCCTGCAATGAAGTACTGTCTAATTTATTATTTTTATTACTATCATATTATTAATATTTTTATCAAATATGTGAGAGAGGAGTCGAAGTCCCATTCGTAATTTCCTCTCTGTAAAAATACTATCAACCCATCCGTAACTATTTAGTAGCGGTGGTCTTCGATTTAAAAAACTGCCTTCCTTCTCATAAGCTATCTAAGCTTCTCTATCTCACGTTAAGGATATACTTGCCATGTTGTTGCAGCCTCTCCAGTCGGCGGTACAGTCTCTCCCGCTGCTGCTCCACGTCCTTCTGCTGCTCCTCCAGCTCTTGCCGCGCCGCTTGCAGCTGACGACGCTCTATGAATAACAATCAGGGTAATGGAGTAGCATTGACAAGCTAGACTATAACACCAATAGTGTATAGTGTCCACGTCATCGTTTTCGTTTTATTTCTAATTATAGAAAGAAACTAGCAAAGTTAAGTACCGTCAGCGACTGCCGCGGTGTCCGCTGCCCGTTGCGCCTCCCAAGCGGCGCGCTCGGCGGTGAGTCGCGCCTGCGCGTGCCGCAGCTCCTCTAGCTGCGCGTCGTGCGTGCGCGCCGCCACGCCGCCGCTGCACCGCCACGCGCAAACCTGCGCCTCCAGGCTGCACACACACACACACACACACAATCGTTAAATAAATAAACTCTCACGCTTAAGGATTATGAATGTCGATTCTACAAGACACTGGCAAATTTCTGCCGCTTCTTCTGCATACATATATGTAACATGCTCATCGTTTTGGAACTCGTGAGTTGATTGCTCTTTGTGTTGTTGGACTATATACCTGTGTATCGTGGTGAGCTGTTGCCACACGATGCAGGTGAGGGTGTATATAGCGTGCTGCAGCTTGAGAGCGGCGTCGCCCCCGATCTGCTCTAGCAGGCGGGGCTCTAGAGTCTCAATGGGCTGCGCCTCTTGCTCAGTCTCCACAAGCTCGGCGGCGGGAGTCAGACCAGGATCGGTGGGTGTGTCAGTTGAGAGACGGACAGGTACACCTGAATTGAAAATATGCAGAGGTATAATAAGCAGCAGCGCTCGCACCGTCTATCCTCCTGAGGCTTAATAATATATCTACCAGGACCTCATAAAATACAGGTATGAATTAGAATTTAGATGATATTGGGATCTTTTTACTTGATTGTTGCTTACTAATTTTATTTGTTATTTTACATGTTTGATGTAACAAATAAATATTATTAAAGTGAAACTTCTTACGGCACGATAGAGCAATGATGCAACATATGCGTTACACATTACACAATGCGTTAAACAATTTCTTCTTGTAATCAATTTTGAATGGTATTATTATGACGCAAGGGTATATATTTGGGTAGGTGGGCGAGTTGGGTGTGGTTGTGGCTTGACCGGGCGTGGGGCGCTTTGTGCGCCAGCGATGACGACAAGCTCGTCGCAATTAATCCCACTCACCCTGATAAAGGACCTCCAACAGGTCCGAAACTTGTCGGTACAAAATACCGAGGAAAAACGCGAATGTGAGTAAAGCCGTTTTGTAAAAAGTTTTATATTATCGAAGTTTTACACATATAAATTTTAGCTTTCTCTATTTCTTCGAACTTAAAATATGCCAAATGTCGCATATCCCTAATCGCAAAACTCTTAAAAAGTTTTTGCTTCATATATTAACATTTAGAATAAAGAGACGTTACCTCTATGTTTGGCAGCATCAAACCCTGCGAATGTATCAGCTCGTCTCGGCAACGCGGGGCTCTGGTACGCGCAGGAGTGCCGCTCGCCCGCAGAGCTGGTGCTACGTCCCAACGCGATGCCGCCGGTCCACGTGCCGCTAGAGACTTCTAGAGCTTCCTGCATACAAGTTTAAGGCCTTATTCGCATTTTGCAATTCAGCAGGCATTAATCCACGTATTTATTCACACGAAGGCGGTTTCTTTCAAGCACTGTTGGACTTCCACCGTAGAGCGTTGGACGTCGTCGAATTAAGATCTACGTAGCTCCATGTATATATTCTGATGGAAATTAAGCCTATGGATCTCCGTGTTTCTGTCCTTACGGAAGTTAAGAAAGAGCGCTGGCGCTACAATCACTCGGCGTACGTTTGAGTCACTTACGGAAATAGTTAAAAAAAACTTATCAGGGTAAAAGCTTAAATCTACATACAGCGACACAAACTGTCCTTTTAAATATCTTAATCATTAAGAGGATGTACCAAAAATGAGTTACACAACTTGTATGATGCCGTGGTGGCTGACAAAAATGATTTTTTATTTATTCTATTGAATAATCCATACCTTAACAACTCTGCAGACCTCCTGCCAGAGGGCGTGCGTATCGGGCGAGGGCGCGGACAGGCGCACGTAGTCTGGGAACACTAGACCCCCGGGAAACACTGATGTTATACCTATTTAATAACGATAAACCATAAATATTACCTTCTAGTATTCTAGTTATCACGTAGACAAGCACTAAGAAAGCGTTATAAACTCATTCCCATATATACATCATGCTCGATACCAAGAGAGGTGAGCAGAGCTTACGGCTTTCCATTTTGCAAAATCCCGATGCATACTCCCTTATTTAAACACCGTTTGTGTTCTGTGCTCAAGAATACTCCTCCTTGATTAGTCTCGTAGTAGTAAACTCTGCCCACCCCTCTGAGAATGGCCGTAAGTGCTTATTTATTTATGTTTACGGCTACCAGGCTCTCATAAGTGATGAAGTAAATACTTTTGTTAAAGTCTCATTGTAATGTCTTACCTGTATGCGGTACATCTAGCGTAGACGACCCTGTATGTCCAACCATTTTCATATGCAGCGCCATCTTCTCTTCCAGCAACACCGCGTGCTCGCGATCCTTAAGTCGTAATGCCTCTATACAGGTTAAAAATATAATGTTAACGTTTACAAAATACAATATAACTGTTTATATGATTAAAACCTTATTCAAAAATTAGGTATATTGTAATTTTATAGTACATTATTTGATATATTTATCCAACTATGGGACAAGCAGTTTTTCGATGCTTAAAATGTTGTATTGAAACTACGACGACATAGTCCGCCGAGTAAGATATAAATCGTTGCATGAGTGGTAAAGTTAATAATACAAGTACAAAGATATTCAAATGAAAACCAATACATAAAGTCACAGTTCTTCGGACCTAACTACATAAAATAAACAAAATTTAATTAAGTGTAATTGATTAATTTTCGAGTTCATTGGGGACGGGGATTAAATACATATTTTTGTTTTATATGGCAGAAGATAGCAAACGAGTAAATGCGTTGCCTACCTTAATGGATAGAGGGGCTATCCCCTCCTCTATCCATTAAAGGATAGGAAAAGGACTCCTATTCCTATCCATCCCCTTCCCATCGTATCCTAATTGCAATACTACTTGACGCCTGTGTTCTATTAGACATTCGTGCAAAAGATGTTTTTTCGGGCTCTGCCACTGGTTAGATTAAGATATTTAAATAAATAAAATTAACAATATAAATAAGTGAACGAATATGTCCGCATAAGGTGATAAGGGATGTACGTTGTAAGAACATGAACGCCACATATAAATCTATGGGTTAAAGTGCACCTATCATAGTTCGTTTGGAGGTTTATCATTACGAGCTTCGGAACCCTGATATGTAGTATATATGCTTTATTTTCTGTATATAAAATCAAGGAATGTTCTATTTAAGAACAAAAACATGCTCATGCAAAAAGAAAACAAAAAGTTTTTATTAATGTCAATCACCTTCTATATGCCACCACGGTGTTTCATCTGATAACAAAACGTCGATACATTTATTACTGTTCTACAAAATAAAACCTTATGTCATTAAACATAAAGCGTACAACTGCGTGAAAACAAAAAATATTTAGCATGTCAACTACGCAGCAATATTCAATCACCATTCGAACCCAATCCGATATAAATATGCACATTGCAGATACTAAGATTAGAAATCCTAAAATATGTAAATTATATCGAATCTTTGTAATTGAAAAGTAATCAAGCAAAGTTACTATTACAGCCATGTCTCTGATTTGTTTATAGCACTACACTAGTGTTTACACCGTTACTAACTCCCTAAATTAGTCTTGAGAAGGTAACCATATGACGTGATCTAATTTTTATCGAGGGAGGGGGAGGGAAGCACAGGGGGTGGTGACTCCCCCGGTGACCACTTTTAGTATATGCTAAGACTTTCCTTCCCCTTTTAGTTTTAGCCTAATCGTATATAAAACCTCCTTACCCTCAACAGGTCACATACTATAAGTACGTTACCCTTCCTAAACCTATGGAATAACGTTTTTTTTTTTGCGCGTTATTCTTTATTTTTTTATTTCTATATTTAGAGAGCTATTGTGATTAGATCCCATTTAATGAGTATCAACTTAGCCATACCTGTAATCAGTCTTATATTCTCATGCCTCGCCTCCAGCTGTCTTTGTCTCTCCTCAGCGGAGGAAGCGAGAGCGCCGGCCTCCGACTCTTCCACTTCCTCGGGACAGCTTTGTACTGCGGCTCTGTGCGATATAAATTGGTTCTTAATCTTCCTACTTAGTACACAGACAGCGACACAACATCGGTTCTCTCTCGCTTGGCCAAACCCCAACAGTGGTGAGAGCAAGAAACAACATCTGTTCCATGAAAGGCCCGGCTCGATCGGAGACATACCACGACGTCACAGAAGACACGCGTCAAGTATAAGTATTCGAGGTGTCGTGTGACGAGTGAGGTGCCAGAACTAACGAAACTATGCCTCCTATTCCAAATTAAAAAAAAAGGAAAGGATGGGAAGGGTAGAAGAATTTCACTGGGATAAATAAAAAAATAAATATCCTTTTTCTGTCCATCTCTGTCCATTAAAGGTAGACGACTCATTAGTGCTAAGATCATAGATGTACGCTTAAATCTACGGTTTTTTTTTATTGTTTATTGAAATATAAAAAAAAAAGTATACAATTTGAAATTACAGTATCTTAAAAACCTAATACAGGTTTGTCTAGATACGTGAGTACTACGCTAGTTAATGTTAGTATAAATATGTAGGTATTTATAGTTTTACAAGAATTGTTATTATATAATAATCAGTGAGTGTGCACATACCGTCATATACAGGATGCTCCATCGTTGTTGTATTGTATCGTTATAATTTGAGGTAATGATTTTTTAATATATTTTTTATGTTTTTGTGGTTTATACTGTTTCTTATATCTGCAGGTAAGTTGTTTATTAAAATTGGAATTATATATTTTGATGTGCGTTTACCGTATAAATTAATATAGTTAGGAATAGTCAATTTTTTATTGGTTACGCTCCTAGTTTAACAGGATTACGTATTGGTATCTGAATTTCAGTCCGGAAATATTGTTCTACTAATAAATTAAAGTCGACTTTTTTATGTATTGGAATATTTTTGTTTTATTTTGTCTGGTGTTATTAATTTCAGTATTCTGTATTGTATGTTGTATATTTGATTGAGATATGTTTTATAGGTACGTTTCCGTGGGATACATTTTGTTTTGACAGGTACATATCTACGTATATAAAAGGTGATGTGAGTATATATGTTGTCTATGTATGGATACCGGGCGGAGCCGAATTTTTGTGTGTTCTAGACACAATAAACAAAAATGAAAATTGCCTCGTTCGGTTAAAGTATATCTCTGGAAAGATATAATGAAGACAAGAAGATCATCTTACGGGCCGAGAGGTAGAATGAAGATGGTGAAATTAAATTGTGTAATTCGTAATTATATAATATTTCATTTTAATCAATAATTAATTTTATTTGTTGTGTGATGATAATGATGACGCCAAGATGATGCTTTACTTACCTGATGGCGTGTATCCAGGTGGCAATGTCTTTGGGGCGGTGGACTCGCAGCTCGAACATCTCGGGTTCAGCCGGCCCGCTGCAGATTAGGTACAGGCCGCGCCCCTCAGCGCCCGCCTTCTCTCGTACTAATAACTTCCATAAAGATACGACGCCCGTCTGTCAAGGTAACATTTGATATGTAAAATCGGGTTCCACATACTCGGCCCCTTCGTACAAATAACCAATTAGGTAGCAATGATTTATGCAAACGACGGGATAATACCAATAAGCAATCAGTCGTATACTGCTCTGAATCCCTATGTGTTATTACCACTGCCTATGTTTTCCGTTTTGAAACCATTATTTATTAATACTTTATTGTTACAACATTACCAATCATTTTTCGCATAAACATTTAAAGGTTGCATCTTATTGGTTATTGCTTAAACAGTTGTCGCTTTTAAGGTGGAACACCGCCAACGGGCCTGATAGTACTTATGATACCTTAAACCAGAGATCACACATCGATATTTATAACCATCCGAAAAGTTATCAGTGTAATGGAAGCTTAATCGTATTTGAGAGTGGTTAAAGAGAAAAGGAATGAACAATAAGGAAAGAATGCTTTGTCTGTTGGGCCCCATGAAACCACACGCGTCTGACAGAGTGCCGAAGCATAAATACCTCTACTTCGAGTTAGTCTTCAGTTGTGTGTGCAACTATTTTTCTGATTGAACACAGTTTAAGGACGTACTCGGTGCAAAATGTGTAATGATACTAACAATGAATAGCTCTGTTACCACTGACCTTGTTCTCTGGCGTGAAGAAAGTATATTTGTTGTTGTTGTCGTGCAGGAAGAAGAGCACGTCGGTGAGCACGATCACCAGCAGAGTCTGCATCTTGCTGCGCCCCTGCATTAGTGTCGCCACGCCTTCGAACCTAGAACAACCAATAAAACTCACAACAAGTCTTTGACTAGCTCCTTGATTCTGCAAGACAACTGTGCCGCCGCTGACAACTATTGTAAAAAGTCCTATCATATAGAATTGATACTGGTGCGCCATCACGAAACCAATATAGCATTATAATTGCAGATTTAAGACTGGCAGAGTGTATGAATGAAGTCACAATGGCACTCAATGGCATGGCTGCCTGTGAGATAGAATACATAATGATGTGATCCGCAATCTGGCAATTAATTTAAAGCTTGACTCTTAATATTTGAACACGGGATTTGAACGGGTGTGCGGTCAGCCCTGCTACAGTGACTTTCTACGACACACATATACCTAAAAAAATAAGTACTACGCTTGGTTTTCTTTGTTCTACACCGCCATACAGTTGGATTCCAGTAATACTTACTTCAAGCTCCTATTTCCTTGCAATATGTCACTCTTCTTGAACTTGCGGCCGCGGAAATTGGCGAAAGACTTGGCGTCAATGCGGTGGTACACCTCCAGTTTGCGGTCCTCGCGCTCCTTGGCTGCCACTTGATTGTCAACGTCCACCAAGATCTCCTACAAACAGTAGCTCGTTTTATTACAACGTTCTCGTAAGACGAGGTTGAAGAATTCATACATAGCAATAAATATATCGTGATATATTACCTCTTCTACGTGGGCTCACTGTAATGCGACAGTACATACACATAAAAAAACCGGCCAAGTGCAAGTCGGTCTCGTGCACTAGGGATACGTAGCATTATGTATAAAAACGTGCAAAAAAATCATGTTTGGTGTATGGGAGCCCCCTTAAAGATTTATTTTATTATCTTTTGTAGTTGTGGCAACAGAAATACATCATCTGTGAAAATTTCAATTATATAACTAACACGGTTCATGAGATACAGCCTGGTGACAGACGAACAGCAGAGGCTTTGTACTAGGGTGTCCGTTTTACCCTATGCGTACGGAACCCTAAAAACGATTCATATACACTCATCTCATTATCCGTGTCTTAGAACTAAAACGGAACTCAGCTGCGACGAAACAATGTCTGATAAAGTCCACTAATCCTAAGCCTTCCGTAGGCTGATTGCTATGACGCTGTAGTAATTAGTTTTATTATACTAAGACTAAAAATTACAGTGTTCATACACAAATTAATTCACTTATTTCACAATCGTCGTCGTTTCAGTCGACATTCGACCACTTTTGGACGTAGGCCTTCCCCACTGATCGCCATAAAGATCAGTCCTCTGCCGCCCTCATCCAGTAGGACTCCGGCACCCTTGACCAGATCACACATTGCCAATATTCAGAGGCAGATTATCCCTAAAGCAAATTAAGCACGTGACTAGGGACGCGAGACTATATAGGACGTGCCGCGCAAATTGATTGCGCTGCAATTAAAAAAGAAGACCGGTGCCTTTGTTTTTAGACAGGCGCCTCTGCAAATGTTACAACTTGTGTGAACATGACGTGCTTACCTTAACACCGCATAAAGCCTTCTGCAACAGCTCCTTTTCAACGACGTCATCTCCTGCGGTCTTCAAAAGCGGCTCCAGTAGTAGAGGGTACTTGGTCAGCCTTTGTGCTACGAACAACACGCATTCCGGTACACCCTGTAAATAAATAATATAAAAGAGTTGGTAAACTTTCACATCTTTTTTATGTTATAATGTGGCAAACGAATGTGGCGGTTCACCTGATGTTAAGTGAACGCTACCCATAGATATTCGCAACAAGTAAATGTGTTACAGATGATTTGCCTGCCTTCAACGGACAGAGGAGGGTATAGTCAGTCATTTTTCCCAACTGACAGTCGGGTAATGTTTCTCGCCGGCATGTATGTTAATTTGAGAGATGCAATCTCTTGCCTTATGCCTTATCTGTTATGTTAAAATTCGTAAATTACAAAATATTTTCGAAAAACAACGTTTCCTCGCATTACCTTACAAAATTAGGTATCCATACAATTTAAATTCACTTTATTGCAATAATTATAGTCATTCCCGTATTTTATTTTAAACTTTAACTAACTCATTTAAAAACAAGATCTAATTTGTTTACTATTAACTATTACTGTGTAACAACTCCTTCCGTGAGATTCTGCACTTACGTAACTCTCTTAATATATGTAACATTGAATAGAAACGTGTATGTAAAATATCAATAAATGTTTTCCTAAACATTTTATTAGCTTTACAATTTATTTGTAAGGTTTATTATTAAATGAAAATCGCACGACACCTTCTTCCTGAGCAACGGGTTCTGTTGGCACTTGCGTATAAAGCGCGCGAGCCGCGGCTCCCGCGTGCAGCACTCCTTGAACACCTCCACCGCCTCGCGGTGTCGCGAACAGAACTCACCTGGACACAGAACCAAATTTAACATCATTACTATTGAAATAGATACGATTGTCAATAAATTTGTATTTTAAAGAATTTTGCACGGTGAAAAAGATGAGGAACCTGGAAGAAGAAAAGAAAGAAAGAACAATGGTACGAAGATGTTACCTCAGTTAATATACGAGATAGATTAAACTACTTTGAACACATTGCCAGGAAAGATGTATAATTCCGAAAAACTATTGGTTACTTTCAAAGTGAAAGGAAAAAGGTCTAGGAGCCGTAGTCCAATGCGATGGAGTGACCAGGACCGCACTCTTGACTCCGAGTTGTCGGTGATAAAACAAGGTGGCGAAATAATGTAAGACGATGATCCTGGAGGTGGTCACAACCCTCAAACATGAGGGATACGAATGAAGGAGAAATATGACTGAAAACAATTATTCTTACGTGTCGTTACTTAGTTCACTTGTGAAACACCGATATGAGTTCGCGAAGAGTAATAATCCCGCATGTATTGTATATATTACGTACCGTATGCGGACTTAAGCCTGTGGTGAGCGGGGTGCGCGAACGCTTCCGCCAGTATATCAGCAACGGTGGTGACGTTGGGTGCGGCGCGCTGGCGGGCGCGCAGGCGGGCCAGCAAGGCCGCGTGCAGCGCCCACAGCTCGCCCAGCCGCGGGAACATGCGCGATACTTGCGCGCTGGACACTCCGCCAACGCGAGTCATGCCATCCGCGAACATCTGACATACACACGTAACATTTAACATAGACCGCCACGAAAAGATCATGGAGTCCTGGTTTTATGATTTAACGAGATCCAATCCACTTGAATTAATACTAACGGACCCAAGAGACTTTGTTTTGAATGACGTTGTTGTACCTTATATTAGTGAGTCCAGCCAACTCGCTATTCAAAGCAAATACATTTATTTTATATTTTTATTAAAAAAATTGGGATTCGTATTTGGATCTGTGATTAAGCCGACATTTTGAATAAGATACGTCTTTACTTTCTTTACGTTGTTACCGTCATTATGGTTAATATTAGTTTTGACATATTTTGTCTATTTAGGATATGTCAAATAGACATTATTCTTGTTTTTGTTAATTATTTTTTTTATTAAACAAACAAATTATACACACATGTTTTTTAAAATAAATAATAAACCTACACAGCTCTACACAGTTGAACCAACCTTCTGCATCAATCTGATGGTCAGACAATGATGTTTTTCTGTCAGAATCAATTCGTAGATATGCTCCTGGCGTTTCGTTTCTCTTTCCCCCAATGACCTGTAATTTAGAAAATAACACGTTAAAGTGTGAGTAGCATACAGTTTTTATTATAATTAAAATATATTGATTTTAATTACGTAACTTTATATATGTATGTATCTACATATATGTCATCCGGGTTGCAGACGACTAAAGACAAAGGATACCATATTGGAGCTCATAAAATGATCATGACCGTCAGTGATGAGAAAAAGAGAGGGGGATCACATAAAATTTGCCGCCTTAAGGAAATATTCTTCTAGTAAATATATTTTTACGGATGTTTATAGGTGCGACAAGATAGGTCAAAGGTAATTTCCCATCATTGAGCCAGAATGAAGGTAATGTTTGTTTGTTTGTATGTACGTATGTTCCACTGTTACCTCCTGCAGCCAAAACGACTTCTCGGTTTTTGAAGAATGTCATTCAAATCGTATTTCTGGTGTGGCTCAGTCAGCCCTTTTTTCTTTTATCTAAATAAATAATTATCACCAACTTAGCAAGGCCTTTGGGCGCGCCCGCTGCCCATGTATCCGGCTCAGTAGCGCCCAGGCCCAGCAGCACCGCCTCCTCGCCCAGCTGATCCGCTGTCAGGTACACTTCTGGCCACTCCGTCGCGCCCGCATCGTCGGATGCACTACAATGTGTGTATACATTGTAAATTAATATTGTATATTCATGAAGATGGGTGAATAGAAATATATTTAATACACACAAACGAGAATATACATTTTAACGATAAAATTTAACAATTGTAGAGCTTACAACATCTGTTGCCCTGAAGGCCGGCTCGACTGGTGAAATACCACGACCTTACAGAAGACAGGCATGAAGTAGGAGCATTTTATACCTATGAGTTTTGTCATATGAGTGAGGTGGCGGAGATCCGGTGTCAGTCCTCTTCCCCTTCCCATCGTTTCCTAGAAAGGAAATCATGGCAAGGGGAATCCTCGGTCCCATTAAAGGTAGGCAACACATCTACAACTCATTTAATGATTGCGGATGCCTATGGCTAGCGGCCACTTAACATCAGCAGTAGCTATGTGCATGGGCATCTTAACCATGAAAAACACGACCTCACAGAATTCAGGCATGAATAATATGAAGAATAAAAAGGGAGTAGCTGTCAAGATTAAAGTCAAAACAATAAATACTAATATATATAATCTTAACAAAAATCAACCCCCCCCCCACCTCTTTAAGTACTGTCTTATCTACTCCCTTCCACTGCTACAATAAGGCTAGATTTTTTAAGTTATCGATCGGTTACGGATGCTAAGGGCGGGTCTTGGCATATTACTACAGGTTGTAACCAAGGGGGGAAGGGGAGGGGGTAAAAATTGTATGAAATGGGTTACGTAATATGAGTTCCCTTGACATATTACTCACTTGCTCTGGTCGTGCTTGTGGTCCGAGCCGTCCTTGTCATCTGCGTAGATGCTCGTACTGGGAATACATAACGTTACTTGTACTAGGTTATACTATTCAGTATGTACACACAGAATAATATATTATGCATCAATCATTTCAAAAAGTTCATATAGTTTTGTTGCCTAATTATTATTGTTTTTATATACATCATTACGTCCACGTGTTATAACTACTGTTAACTTATTAAAAAATAAACGAGTAAGAAAAGATTACAAATTTCAACTAGCCATGGTCCTGACAGCCTTTGGCTTCAATATTCATACATGCTTGCTACAACACGTGCTCATTGGTGAATGATACGATAGACAATTCCTTTTTTGGTTTGCCCCTATATTGCTTTGCATAAGAGAGAATATTTAACCCCCAAGAGAATCAAAATTACTTATTACACATTAGATCAACAGTACTCTATTTTGTTGTTTAAATTAAATGAACAACAAATAAATATTGCAAAAGTGTGTAGCGGGGTACTGGACGCCCTAGAACTTATATCGATCAAGAATTGAGAGGGGTGTGCCAGGATCGGGCCAAATGAAAATCCGTAACCTCTGCCTACCCTTCTGGGTAACGGGCGTGAGCACCTTTTTTAAATTTATTTGAAGTTAAATTATTTAAAATAGTGAATTCGTAAACACTTTGACTTCACCATATCTTCTGTTCACCTGCTAATGCCCTACAAATTGGAACCATAAACCATTGCTTGAATTATAATAACATATAAAAGGTTACAATAAATTATTCTGTGTGACTGTACATTAAATACAAACAATTCGATAGGTACAGACGGGGTCAAAAACATCCGACAAAACAAATGTCACTGGCACAGTAGGTCATTTCACAAATTATACATTTTACATACAATAAATTTAATACAATTTGGTGATGGTAATAACCAAAGACAATTTCCTACCACTTTATTAACTTGTTTATAATAACAATATAATTTCAGCGAAGCCTAAATAATAACAAGAAGCAAAACGCAATCTCATGCAGATTTTGATTCAGAAACAACTGTTTAAAACAAAAGAAATGACGCTTCTATATTAAAATAAACCTAGACAACAAGAGCCAAATAGGAGTCAGTTAAAAACAATTACAATAATATGGTCACGATTGTGAATTTAGATATAATAATAATATCCTGGGACATTATTCACACACGGCCATCTGATCCCAAACTTAGCAGAGCTTGTGCTATGGAACCAGATAACTGATATATTACACATACTACTTTTCTTTTGCAAAGCCATACTTTAATAGTTAATGATGTATGTCCTGGGTGGGAATCAAACCCACGACTTGTGGCGTGAAAATCAAGTAATATTAACCACGCCAACCGGCCCTTAACATAGACCTCGTAATATTTCTACCAATAATCAAATATTAGCTATCTTACAAGAAGTAGTACCATAACCAAATATAGAAATTTAAGTATTCGAACAAAATCAATATTAATAAGGTGGGCAACGCATCTGCAACTTATTAGCTTGTTGCGGATGTCTATGGGTAGCGGTCACTTACCGTCAGGTGGATCGCTTGCTGATTTGCCACCTTCATAACTGGACTTAAAATATAGTGAACTTTTATTGTATGCGATCGCTTTTATTAATGTTTCCTTTGATCTTATTTTATTTAACCTTCTTTGTCTTACCCGGCTCCTAATATGACGATTAAAAACAGAAAACTTAGTCTTATAACTTTTAATGTAATTAATTTATCATTAATGCTTGCAGAAGTAGTCAATTCGAGTCTTATATTATTTGTCTTATAGTGTTTGTTTCAAAAATAAGCGTATTCAAAAATTGTACAGTCAAGTGGTAATCAAATTGAAATTGGTCCTTCGAATCAGATACTACAAAGAACTAATAAGCGATATGAAAAAGTAATTTAATTCTTGACACTTTTTATAATATTAAGAATATCTCCTATTTAACTCTTATCTTCTAAAATAAAAAAAACTTCACCAAAAACAATTAAAAATCTTAACGCCAATCAACAAAGATCTACGACAACATTATTTCCAATAGAAACTTAAATAAACTACCTCCATAATAGATAGAAAGATACACAAGTAAGGCGTTGTGGATGATTCGAGAACGATCTAGAAGAATTTCTGTTGAACGAATGTATGATGAATCGACGCCGGAGAGTTTACTGTTGTCTTTAATGTAAATATACTTAGAATATTTTAACATAAGTTTCAAATAATATAAAAAATTACATTGCCATGATTTAAGAGTTGTGTACCACGAGTACTATGGTAAAAATCTTTTTAAAACTTTACGGTAGATACCTGAACTTCTTAGAAGTGAAAAGAGTCATAGAAGTCTTGCGACAGTCCAGGTATCCTAGTATCCCCAACTGATATATTCCATCAATAAACATAAATAACAAACAAACATTCAAAGTGTAATCATTACCCAAATATTTTGGTTACCTGTTACGCGATAGATTTTTTTAAATGAAAGTTTATTTTTGTTAACTATACTAGTATTGGCAAGTTAAAATGTGGTAATTTCAAACAAAATCACTTAGAGAATCACGATAGACATCATTATATAAGAAATTATAGCTTGTTTCATTGCAAGATATGATTGTTGTAAACAAACTACATTTACCATACTCGGCGGCCATTAAACTTTTTTTACTTTCATCGGAAATGTTGTAATCTTGTAGAAAACGTGAGACAAAGTAAAGTGAAATTGTGTAATATAGATAGCTAATGATTTAAGGTATTGACTAAAAGATGTTTTTCGAAAATATTTTGGTATTTACGAATACAACGTAAAAACCTTTGTTTACAAGAATCTCACCTTGCTGAGAAACAAGGTGTGGTAACATTGTTCAATATAAACAAATCCGTATAAAATAATCAATCAATCATAAAAAACAAATTCCAAGCGAAAAAAAATTCAATGCAAAACCAACCTAAAAAAAACCTAACGGAAAAATATCCGTCGAGTTTTACCAGGAGGACAGAACCGCGACGTAGGTGACAGAACAGAGAGAGACAGAGACAGACTATGGCGGTGAGTGTGCGGATGAGAGAGACAGAGGCATTCCCGCAAACTTACTGCACGCCGAGCTTGGTCGCGACGCGCCGCCACGGCGAGTAGCACCCCGTCGTCTGCTTCTTGCTGTGTACGCGCGAACACGAACACACGTGTACATAGGTGTGCGTTTATAACTAATACGAGTCTGTGTGAGTGCGCGGTGAACACGGTACTCGCAAATGTGACTCCTTGCAGCGCATGATCACCTAGTACTTTTCATTTGGAATCCTTTTTACAACCTTTGTTTACTCTGTCAAATCACTTTTGCAAGTCTCGTATATACACCACTTTTTAAGTTTTTATAATGTACCAAATATAACCTTTTTCGCGTATCGATGAACCTTCTAGTATAATCGACAGATGTATCGTCGGAAAGAAATTAAAAAAACAAACACAAAACGAAAAGAAGATAACAGCTTACCGGAAACAGCGAAGTCATAAAACAATAAATAGCCGGAAACAAGATTTAAAAAACTGGCAATGATACAAAGCAAAAGGATTAGGTACTGGAGAGATATTCCGTACAAAATACATAGACCAAATCCGCGCGTAGTGTAGCATACTTGTGTATCTTCGTACTTATCCATACAAATGCATCGTATATACATATTTAAAAAACGACGTTCACCGCAGACGAAAATCGGCTCTTTGCTTGCAAAATTCAAAGGAATCTCGTACATCATCGCACGCAACACAAATCCAAAAACAATGCGTTAACGTAAAACGCTCTTAAGGCCATCCCATCTGTTGCCTTCGACTGCAACACTTAAAAAAGCAGCAAAATATATGCCATACAAAATATACTCAACGTTCTAAAGCATGGGTCGTGTTTTCCTTATGATTTTAATACAGATTCATATGATTTTAATATTTTATTTGAGTGAATGATGCGAAGTGGCTCACCTGTTAGCGTTCTGTGACTGACCAGAAACGGAGCTACGTTTGCTGCTTTTGCCGCTATACGTGCTAAGCGACTTGCCGACCGATGTCTGCAAAATAGACAAGCAACAAATTAGTGCAATAATTAAGAATAAAATTATAAAAGTAAGAATAATTCAAAGTATCTGTGTTACAAAGACAATTTGTTTCGGTTCCCCTTTAACATAGCCAACAGAAAGTATACATTTAACCAACCTTTGACGATTTCGGTTTGTTGCATTCCACTATATAGTCTTTGCAGACGTTTTGATGAACTGTCATGGTACAATCTGGAATGAAATATTTTTTTAAAATAAGAACAGTGCAATGATAACATTCGTAATTATACATAAATTCCCAAGTATAAAATTAAAAATGGAAGGATAAGTATATGAATCAGTAGCCGGGTCCTGTAGTTAAACTCGCCCTCGATTCACAAAACACATTTCTCGCATAGGGTTATTTTTCTTTTTGCTCAGTATACAAGGGTCAAAGCGTCAATAGCTTCTAACCATAACCCTCCTTAACGATTGACCTGTCGAATGCCAAAATAGATTTTCAAATCCGAATAGTAATCAGTTCCTGAGATTGACACGCCCAAACATTTCTTTTTTATAATATCATAGAAATAAATAAGTGAAACAGCATGTACGATCTTGCATACTATCCCATTGAGTCAAGCCAAGTGACCTAATCGCTAGGTCGCTTCCTAATCCGTATCTAAACAGATAAATAAAATTAAAGTGTCTGTATGTAACATGTAATAAAATTTCTGCACTGAGTACACACATAACATCTACATACGGAACTTAAAACAAAAATACATTCATTTTTCGTCTGTCTATAATTTTATAATGTTTATAAATATTGTAAATTTGGTTATTTCTCTTTATTGACTCAATGTAACGAAAACCCTCTATAAAGATAAAAAAAACTCTCTATCTAAAGTACTTAATAAACCAAAAGACAAATTGCAATTTTTTTTTATTCCCACGCGAACCAAGTCGCGGGAACAGCAAGTAATAAATAAAGTCACATCACGAGCAGGGGTTCCCGAGAGAACTACAGTTTAGTTTATCTTAGAAGGTAGAAACTAGGTGCTTTCTGCGCTCGACCCGTTAAGTCGGTTAAAACAGTAGAATTTAAGGCAATGTCACAAGCACTCACTTTCACAGTAGAGGGCGGGCTTGTCGCCTACGACGCGCGCGCACCAGTCGCAGTGGCCGCCTGTGCCGGCGGCCTGCCACACGTGCGCCGCCTTACGAGATTTATCCTGATTATTTGGTACAAATAAAAACTATTTCAAACAACAAAGATCAGTAACATTAAATGGTACCATAAAAATAAGGAAATATGAACACAGAGAAATCACGATAAAAATTGATGTAAGCAAGATATTATTATTACATTATTTTTTATGTATTTCGTTTTACCAGAGAAGTTACAAAGTCAGTTGCAGCCAAAATAATAACTTACCTTCTTTTTTCTAAAGAACAAGCTGCCCCTCTTTCGCCTCTTCTCGGCGTGATGATCAAATGCAGCCCTGTGGCAAAACACAATTAACTTTATTGTTATACATACAGTACTATAGTTCAGTTGTGTTTACTCTATTATCATGCTTATTAAAAGATTAAAAAAAAACTGGTGTAATAAACAAAAAACACAGTTAAGCGAAGCTGTGCTGAAAAAGCATGACGATATTTCTATAAATAATAGTAGTGGAAACAATAATTTATTAAAAAAATATGACAATATTAGTGAATATATATCGTGTGAAAAAGCAGATATGTCGCATGTAAAATAATTTCTCTTCTTTAGTAAATTCAAAAAGATTCATTCTCTCTTTTTTCCACCATTTTACGTCATTCCAGGGTATTCTGTAAATTAGTCACGAAAAAATTTTTTTTGCTGCTTCTGGGCCACTAAGCCATTTTTTTTTAATTCATGTAACATTCACTTCACACATCGCTCATTTTCTCAATGACACATCTTGAACACATTCTGTCGTAATATTTCAATCATTCAATCTTCTTTCATTTACTCAATCATTTCAATTATAACTTAAGGTAAGGACCCGAAGAGGTATTACGGAAAAGGGATCCCTATTACAACGTGTAATACACTCACTGCTCTAAGAATGTGAGACGATCCAATCCGAGATGTTCTTGGTGCGTGTTGTTCCTTCTGCCGGGCAGTTGGTTGGTGCCCTCAGTGGGTACGGACAAGTCCTCGTCGCTCTCCGTCTCGCTCGCACCTCCAGTCGACAAGCTACCATCGAGCGAGATGTACAATGCCTTGCGAAACTTCTACACTATCTTTGTGCATGCTAAAGTCGCCTTAATGTGTTTGTTCATGAAAGGGGTAATGACAACTTTATCGTTTACAATAAAGTTACTAACTTTTGCTCTCTCTCTTTTTTCAACACCATTATAACAGTTAAGGACGCCGTTATACTTCTTTATATGTTTGTGTATTGTTTTTTTTTATTCCTACAATCAAGTGCGCCGAACACGACCAGTAACAGTATTCCACTGGTAAGTGCAGAAAAAAAATTAGAAGCAAACAATGCAACGAAAACTTCATACATGCTCAGGTATTTAAAAAAAATCACTTTAAACTTATCAATATTATATATCAAAGCCTCCATTATACTCTTTAATAAAAGAATGTAAGAAAATGAAGAAAATAAAGAAATTGCTCGGTTAAACCGTGTCCAGTTGTACGATCTTAAAAAAAGACAATGTAATGAAGGCCTAAACAAAACACCGATATCATGCCCATTTATGAAACATTAAAATCAGGTTTCAGGTAAAATTGCACCTTTTACTTATCTACATAAAGTGGCTGGTAATTTTTTTAACTTGATAAAAAATCTCACTCTACCATATTTGATCTCATTCGCAGCCGTCATCTCATACGACTGTGTGCGCGTATGTATGCATCCGTATGCGAACATGTGTACGTATTGTACGTGTACATGCATGCATACTGTAGCTGCGTACGCGTATTGTAGGATAGTACGTGTACATCTTCTGTACGTGTGCGTGCGTACTGCAGGTATACGTACGTGGGTACATTAAGTGTGTGTATTGTGCAACTCACGCGTTGTTGGGCGGCACCGGCTGCGCGGGCTGCACGGCCGCCACGATGCTCGGCGTGGAGACGGACTTCTGCAGCGGCAAGCGTGCCGCCAACCGGCCGCCACTCACTGCCGGGCCGCCGCCAGCCGCACGTAGAGCTGCCGTCACTTTCTCGAAGTCCTTCTATAAACAAATTTAAAATCATCGTGTTAGATGAATAGTTTTTGTACTCATTAAACCCTTCCTGTTTCATTCAGTGGACCCCCGCAACCTTGACCAGATCTTCGACCCATCCTATAGGAAGCCTATCTAGGCTACGTCGACCTTTACGTTGCCACCTTTCGCAAGCAAAGCATCAGGCTCATGACCATTTAAGTTTAGGAAAATATTTACAAGATAAAATCTTGCTGAGGGACGCCGAGTCCCAGTACCGCGAGTGATCACTAGGTAACTCGTCTCGAAACATGAAATCTAAATGGTTCCCAGAATATAACACATCAAGTTGGTATACTTACAGCTAAATCATTGTCGTTTAGAGAGTGCGTAGAGTGTCGCACTGGCCGCGGCAACTCGCTCTCAGACTCCATTGATGACAGGGACGCACTGTGCCCGTTCAGATTACTAGCAAATAAATTTATAAAGTCATTAATTATTGTAGCCTAACCTAGCACAATGTGTCATTAACGAGTCTTATAAATCTTCTAAATATACATAAATATAGATTTATTGGTAATTAAGAAATCTACTTTAAGCTACAACAATTTTACAATTAATTAAAAACACAAATTAAAACAACTTTTGAATAAACTACAAAAACTAAAAACCTTTAAATATCTAACAAAAAGGGAATAACTTTTTCAATATAAAAATTTCGAGACACTATAAGAAGCCTTTGGATAAAACTTAGACTTCAATTTAGTTTTAAAGGACGTATCACAGCTGAATTATTTTTGTCCCGAATGCGACAAATGTTCCGCTGTAGATAGTTAGATCTATAGAAAAAAGCCCTTTAAAAGATTTTTATAATTAATAAAAACCCTTGGCTGGAAACTCGGTAATTGCCACTCGCAGTGCACTATCTTATATGTGTTGAAGATACGTACTTTCTCTGCCGCCTCGCATCAGGGGGCATGGCGCCGGGCTCGAGCGCGGCCCACGAGCTACGGCGGCCCTCGTCGCGGCGCTCCCAAGCGCCCCAGCCCCCCCACCCGCCCCACTGCCGTGCGTCGCCTGTGCACCACATACCACCAATATTAAACACATTAACATTACAAATTCAGCACCGAAACCACAATGGTTAAATGTACACTACTGTTTGGCGCTTGTTGACCCAGACAACCTCTTTGGCAATTTTGAAGACTTAAAACATTTAATAATGTCAAGCAGCAAGTACTTAGAAACCCCCTTCGTGCCTGTGCACGCGGACGACGCACGTTGAATGCGATTAGGACGCCAAGCGAACCGAAGACCGAAAGACCGAAGACGCGTTGTGATTGTGTATCGCCACAAACGCGCAGATAACGTGCAGAGGACGCGCTCATCAAAAAAGCGCGTCGTCTGCGCGCACAAAAAACGTCGTGGTCGTCGAAGCCTCTTATAAGCAGATCTCTGTACATTTAAATTTATTCCCTATGGATAGAGTATCTTTGGGAGGACTCATACGATCTTCTGGAGTCAAAGAAAAGATCGATAATGATATTGTGAATTACTCACCGCTACCCTTCCGGCTCTGCGGGTAGAAGTCGAGGTGTGTCGGAGACGAGCATTCGGGTTCAACAACTCCATCTTTGCACAGCGATGGACAGGATGTGCTCAAACGACTATTGCCAGTAGCCTGTAAAATAAATGATTTACTACCTGAGTTTGGTTACATTTATAGCATCGTTTGCGAAATAACGTCTATGGCTGCACGCAGGTCTTCTCCAAAGATAGACCTCTCAACCGTGATCCTTGGTCGCTATATGTGCCACTGTTTTGGCCCTATCACCTATTCAATCTTCGAGATTAAAAAATACATGTATATACGTTTGAATTAGAGATTGATTCAGTATTAAGCATTTAAAATGACAGCTATAATTATACTTTAGACGAGTTAGGCAAACAAAATCTCACGAATGATAATGACCATGCATTTAGTATATTTCCAATCTGTATCGACGTAGAAAAAAATCATGGTTGCAAAACATCAGGGAGTGGACTAGTATTGCAAGCGTGGAAGAACTATTTCGCTTGGCACAGGACAGAAATAAGTTCGCTGAGCTGACGGCCAACCTCCAGTAACGGAGAGGCACTGAAAGAAGAGAAGAAGCCAAATTTCTTTCCTACTTTTATTTAACATAGACCGGTCTCCGTCATACACACCAGTAACGGCAGCGGCGCAGCTCTCATACGCTGCACGGCCGCATTGAGCCTGCGGAGCTGCTGCAGGCTATCATCCAGCACGCCGGGGCTGTGCGGCGTCACGCTGATAGTCGGCACCTGGAAGATATATCATAGCTATTAACAGCGCGATTTAAAAGCTGTGTACAGATTACAACACAACGTGAGCCCGAGTGGACGGCCCGCGCGCAAGCAGCGCGACGGCCATTCACGGCAGTCTTCAGAATTCTACGCCCACGCCATGGAGCCGATTGATTTTGAGGTATACCTGAATATTATCGGTGTTTCAAATTTAATATTACACCAGTGTATTAAAAAGTTGGCGTTGGTTGGGAAACTGATAATATAACAGATACTAGTTGAGACACTTGTAACAGGAAGGAGCGTACCTGTGCCCTGGCGGCAGCCATGTTGTTAGGGGGCGTGGCTCGCGGCGCGTGCTCGGTCACCTCGTCCTCGCTGCTGTCCGAACGCGACTCCGAACTCCCGCCACCCTCGTCTGACGGACAAAAAACTTATTGGTTAAAATTGAAGAGAAAACATACACGAACCTACGGAAGGGTAGTTGAGTGTATTTATGAGTTCAACTATTGCAGGAAAGGGACTTCACAAAAGACAGCCATGAAGTAGACATTTATACCTCTGCGTTTCTTCTGATGAGTGAGCTGTCGTAGACCCTTTCCATCCTTTTAGTCCATTCTATCCTTATCTACTCCTTAAAAAGTCTGGTAATGAATCGTCCGGCACATCACTCATCAGACGAAACGCAGAATACTTCTACTTCTTTCGAGAAGACACCAGAGTTTTTGCTAACTAAAAGTAAAATCAATTAAATTACGTAGATTGATTGCAATCAATAAATATGCATATTATGCTATGATATAAACACATTTCATTACATTTGTTCGTTTACAAATTACACGGCAATAAAATTCTCAAGCAATTCGGGAAATAGCTCCTAAATAGGCCTTCTATTCCCGAATGACAATGTGGCATTATCGCGAGGGATGCCAAACGGACAGAATGTAAACAATTCACCCCTTATTTACCATCGAGTCTGACCCAGTTATCGCCGGGTCAAGGTCCGTGGCAGCCCTGGCAAGCGGCCAGCTTATGTGTCCCAAAGTCTCGACTTGAACGATAAACAAAGATGCGGGGTCATTATAATTTGGTTAGAGAATCGTTTACTTTAGAAGTGATTGTTTTGCCGTCAAGATCTATGACATTTCGTTGCTGAACAATACTAATGGAGTCCATGTTTCCGAAAAAAGTACAATTACCATAAGGTTTAAAACCTTCATAGTATTACACGTGTCATAAATAAAGAAGCGTTATCAAAGCAAAAGTACAACGTGTATAACGCCAAACTCTTTAGTTTTTGCATCCAAAAACGATAAGCACAAGACAGCGCGTCGTGAGTTCTTCACGATAAGTTTTACTTGTACAAAGTTATAGACTCATATTTCGGGCTATAAAACTCAGCTACGTCGGTAATTATTTTATGGCTTGATCACGAGCGTTCCATTGTTGGTCTTTTGTAATAAAATTAAGGTTATTTTTCAATAGACGAACGAACATGAGAGTATTGGCAGTATCAATACGTGTTTCTACTAACCGTGGGTTTTCACAGGCGTAAAACTTGTCGCGATACAAGGTTTCTCTCTATCTTTCTCTATAAAAAAACTGAAAAAACAATGTTTTGTGTGAATTTCTTCACGTGTAAACCCACGATACGTATCATTGGTTGGCACAGAGCAGTGAAATTTTTACCAAGTATGTATGATTGATACATGCACAGTACTTGAATTTACTAAGTATTATTGATAATTGCATAAGGTTACCTGCGCAAGTTAAGTCAGTTTAAGGAATCCTTCGTAAACAAAAAGTACGCACACAACCTCTACCGAATGATACACTAGCCGAGTAACTGTATTTGTATGGATTCCCTTTGACCTCAATTCGATTCGGCCGGGAATCGATAGTTCTTTTATTTAATTAACCTTTTAGCCGGAACATGCCAAAACCAAAATATACAGTGACAAGTAAAAGGCCTAGTCACTCTAGTCAGTCTAGGCCTAGTCTCTCAAGTCTTGCTTTACAAAAACAATTAAAAAAAACATTAATAAAAGTAAAAAGGTTAATAAAATGGTGGTATGTAGAAATAAAGAAAATGTTTATAGGTCTTGGCAAATTTATTTCTATTTTCTTCCATTCTCAGTTCAACAGGCATCCCATTAAACAACAGTTCTCGTGTCCACGTTGTAAAGACTAAGGGCTCTATGTCCAGGTTTTGAATTACTACATGAACACCAGAAGTGACGAGGGAGTATTAGCAAATACTATGGGCGGTCACCCAGGTAGGCTTAAAAACCGCAAGTGGGTCACGTAGCCTGAGTTCCATAACAAGAATCATATTTTTTCAAACACCTGGAAATAATTATTGTGAATTTGGGTCTCTCTTCTTTCACTCAATGTAACGGAAACCCTCAGTAAGGATAAAAAAACTGTTTATCACTTGAAGTTGTTGTTCGGTCGACTGGCAAATAAGATTAACCTACGTATGAGTACGTGTACGAAAAAACATTTTTAATGATTCTTACGTAGACGAAGTCGCGTGCGCAGCTAGTTTATATATAAACATACATTATATCAAAACATAAGAGATAACAGAAACATAAGATAGTGCCCAGAGACCCTTAAATAACATCAATCCATTTAAAAGCCACCATATTACGATACATAGTTATATGAGTGAGTCGAAACAAAACTGAATGCCAAATACTTCGACCGCAACATAAAACAGTTTAGCGTATTGTAATAACATCCACGAGTCGTGTCCAATCAGCATAACGAATGGCTTTCTTCAGTTATGCGTACAGGTCAGTAAAAAAGTATCTCTAAACTTAATTCCCTCTTCAATTTATATATAAGCAGGGTCTTTATTTTACTATTATGTACATGTATTAAATCAACAACTGCTAAATAATTGGCATGTTCATATTAGGAGAATCTAGGGTCAGATCTCTTGAAATTAACTAGATCGACTAATACGCAGTGCTGTCAAAAATAACAAAGAAGTAGACTTTATGGCGGTCGACATTGGTACTAAAATGACAGCGTTATAAAAATGTCGCAAAAATCTCTAAATTAGAGCATAAAAGCAACATTTTAAGCCCGCCGTAAAACAAATCGTAAAGAAACGGCGTTTTTACCTCGACATAGCCGTTTACTACATATACAAGAATATTAACGACTGGAGTTGCCACACTTTTAGGTTACTACTCAATACGATTTACTACTTTGACTAAAATATAAGTTCCCACAGAGGTAACAAGGTTGGCTTAGATTTGGTTCACGACAATAGTCGAATAGCAGTTTCGAACCCACGGCTATGTTGTAGGCAAAGCAATTTGACCGGGGAACGTCAACAAAAACGATTAATTTAGGTATTCATTCAGTGTATCCCCTTCCTATATTTTCTTTATATAATTTCCTTATGAACATCTCTTCTCTGCCCTACATAAAATCCGACAACGCTGCACTTCAACTCATCTGATTGTCGGATGTCTAAGGGTAGCAGTTGACACTCAATATGTAAAAAAAGGTTAAGCGTTTGCTCGTCTGCAAAGAGCAGAAAAAAAAACTTAATTTGTTGAAGATCGGACAAGCTTAAGGTTAGTTTAGTTCAGCTAATGATTAAAATAATTACACAATATTATAACATTAAACAAAAACAAAGAATACGTTTTAGAATCGTTAAAAAAATGAAATCTCTGACTACGTGACAGGTTGCAAATAATCACCGAACTCAGACCGAGGCATGAGAGCGCAAAATTGAAACATACTGTTCGAATACGCAGCTAGTTCGGCGGCCGTGCATCGGGAATATTGATTCTGGGAATAACCAATGCGGTCGCCGCGCCGGCCATATGCAAATATGTCCGCCGATTCTGCCATCTTTTATTAAGTGGAAAATTAAGAATAACACGGTCTCCTTGCGATTAGTAACAGACATCAAAAAGGCGTCTTGAATGAAAATGATAAAAAACTTTCACGTACAGGAAACAAAAGAATTGGCAAAGATTATTTTATTCACCATTATAAGAAACAAGAACGTGTGAACATATAATTGCATATGGTAGAAAGCATTGTGGATATCTATATCATATTTTTTTTTTCAATGAATATTTCATACATTTTTTAACATATCTTCAAGAGAACCTTAAATATTCCAAATCTAATACAAAAATCAGTACGTATCGTTTAGAAGCAAATGCAGAAATAAAAATTACACACAAATACCACGTTATCTAATAATTTAAAATTAAAATCAACGATAAAAACTTATTTAAAATACTTTTGGTCTCCTGTACCACTGCAGCCTAGGAATATATCATTTAAACGGAACTATTTTTTTAATAATAGATATATGATCTCTAATTCCGAAAGGATGGGAAGGAGAAGAGGATTTGAGAGGTGGAAACAATGGATAGGAAAAGGAAATATTGTTTTCTTGTTTGTTCCTCAAAGTAGGCAACGTTTTTAGCTTGTTGCAAGTGTAGCGGTAGCGATCACTTCGTATCAGGTGAACCGCTTGTGCGTTTTCCACCTTTATATTAAAAAAAAAACTTATATCTGCTGGTTGTAAAAGTACAATTAAGTCCACCAGTCTATTCTACAGTCAAAAATTGCAATTGTGAGCCGGACTTCTTCAAAGGTTCTTTTTGTCCTCATTACACATTAAATGACGTGGTGAACTTAGCCTAGTAGCACTTAACCGTTATCTAAGTTGTATGCGTATAAGCGATAGCAGATACATTTCTAATGTCTTATAGTTCTATGAACTTCCGGTGCTTTAAATAATTATACAGGTATGTGCCTAATAACATAAAGAATCGCTTGGGTTGTTACGATGAACGCTATGGATATGTCACGGATCAATTGTGATATTCGTCAGTTTATAAATTAGGATTAGGTATATTATAAACTGTTTACAAAATTGTGAACTGAACGAATGATTGACAATTCGACGTGTCATTTTTTTTAATGTGTAACCCTTCTTTGTTTCTTCCTCGCTTTGTTCGCTTTATATAGTTTAGACGTCACCTGCTTGGTGTACTCAAAGCTACTGCATTACAGACTCGTCTTTGCAAATAGACCTAAATAATTTTAAATATTTGAATTTCAATTGATCAAAACTGCAAACCGCCTACGTTTTAAAAAAAATTGTGTGGCGGACATGGGTGGCGTTATGGAAGATTTGCTGCCACCATGTATATTGATAATCATATTGTTTGAGGCCAGATGTAATACAATAAGATATACTATAATGAGATTGGCATATGTCAATGGCTAGGGGTGGGGAAATCAAATCCGGTGACCCATTTGCTCCTGCTCGTGACTCCTACTATAATAGAAAAACAACATTAAAAATTAAGGAAGCCGTTTTGTGGAACAGAGGAAGTAGATACGGGAGAGAAGAGGAAAAAAAGAAAATAGAATGGAATGTACCGAAAAAACGGAAGTAAAAAATAGCCCCTACTTTAACTTAGTATTTTGTGAGGTTATGGTACTTCCATGTCGAGCCAATGGTAAATGTTGAGACGATTCGGCTGGCTTCTAATTGATTAGTACATCATCGTCGATAACGTTTTTACATCGTAATAAATTCAAGTCATATAGAATTGACGGTTACCCCACATAAAATCACGGTATATTGCAATAAAAAAATGTAAAAGAAAAAAGATAAAAAATGGCAATTAAAAAAAATTACAGCGTTTTCCCAAAAAACTTATGCAATTTAAAAAATACTTAACTAAAATTGACAGGAAACATTTAAAGTTAAGCCCAGACAGACACCATTAGGGCAGTTCGAGTGACATCTCATTACGTAATCAGACCACTAAACGAACGGAGGGCGCAACAAGTAACAATCTACAGCTCAACACTTACCTTAATGTATCGAAGCTACATTTTTCACCAATAGTTTTTTTACACAGTTAAAACACTGGCCGCTAATAAAAATGAAATTCACATAATTAAGAAGAAAAATAAAACGAACAAAAATCCGGCCACGAAAAAAAAAGATTTCTTAAACACGTTTTATTTATTAATATAAATTAGATTTAAAATTATTGCTTCAAATGTTGATAATGGGTACAATTCACGAAATACACGGAGACATATTTTGACATAGCCCTGTTCGGTGGAAAGCTGGGTAGGCTTTGTACAGGGCGGAGGTAAGGGCGCAGGCGCGAGATCGATCGGCCACACGGTTGGACTATTCGAGACTCGGTGCCCTAACCTAGCTGGTAGCGAGTAAAATCTCTATTAAAGAGACTGCCAGAGAATGCCGAGTTGGGGCGCAACAGGCAATTCAACAGCTATTCCTTATTCAACAAGTCCAACGAAATACTCATATTTTTTTGTATTGGTAACTTCGACGTTTGTTACAGATGTAAAACTATGTTCCGGGTTTAATGCCCAGATGTTGCTTTTTCTACAACTTATCTAAAAATCGCTGTCTATACATGAGATATGTATATAAGAAAAACTATTATTGGGAGACTTTATCAATGCAATAGAACCCAAAACAATGAAGTTACAATTTTTCATGTCAGTTGGTGCGTTTGTGCCCCGCTTATCTCAGAAACGGCACAACCGATTCAGCTGCGGTTTTCAATAATGTATTATAACTGTGTGGTAGGTCACACTTTAAATTTAGCTTTATTTCAATCAGTTTATAAATAAAAAAAATATACCAATTTAAAGAATTACGTCGAACATTTATTTTGGTGCAGATTTAGCTCGGATTTATCAATGTACATATTATCTAACATCTAGTCAGGATCAAGTAACAGAAGAGGGTATTAATTTCTTAAGCCGTATCTTATACTAACAGCATATACATGTAACACATCGGAATAGAGATAGATTTTCGAAGGCATAATTAAAATGTGAAATTCCATGAATATACGTAAGCATATATCAATGTTTCACTACATGTTTCACGATACAGACAAGTCTGTCAGAGCCTTTGTAGATACAACTTTTTACGAGATAACAATACATAAAATTTATTATACTTACTAGAAACGATGTCGGGATAAAACCTGAGTCCCTGTAGTATTTGGCACCTTAAGAACATGATCAAAATGTGTGGCCGATAAAGTAATATCAGAGCCACAGACAGACCTGGCAACCACCTAAACACAGCTGTGCATTAACTAATAAGGCGCAAACAAATTTCAAACACAAAAAATGTGTCTAAATAAATTGATTAGATTTTGACTTGCTTCGCTATTATTTACTGTACACATCCGGTCACATCTATTTTTCGATATTTATATATCCTATTCACATTGAACTTAATACCGTAGTCGACGAGAGAAAATTGCACTGAGCACTAATAAACTAATACATTAAGCTCGGTTAAGGCACACAAAAATGATGTAACAAAATCTGTTGACAATGCAATACAATGTGATAATCAGACATTACACAATGCTGCTTGCAGATTATAGTTTCAAGCATTATTTATAAATATAGGACAAAACATTTGTAGTAACATTTGTATGTTTAACATAATATATTGTGAAATCATTTTTAAAACACTTTTTCATACAATTATGTTATATTTTCCCGAAAAATACACACTGAAATTACAATAACTTAACGGATTTTTTAAGGAAGAAAATGGCGAAAATGCAAGCGGTTACCTGATGTTAAGTAATCGCAACCCATAGGCATCCGCAACTAGAAAATGAGTTGGAGACGCAATGCTAATCTAATGGATAGAGGAGTGGATAGACAGGAAAAAATATATTTCCTTCTCCTATTCATCGTACTATACTCGTGCAGAATAACATGAGACCTAAGACCGATGACATCACTACAGTGTTCCCAGATCCTTGTACACAAAATAATGTACATCGTAAAATAATTCAAGGGGATTAACGAATCTAATTCATCGCTCGTTGCATAAGCAATGGCTCACGGGAGAAGGTGAGACGAGTGGACATGAGCGTCGTCTTCAATGGGGTCTCGTATTGTTCACCCGTAGCACTTACATATAAAAATACATTGCATACCATGAGGTGTTAAATGGAGAATAGTTGTTTAATTTAATTAAAAGTCTATTGAAATATCGAGCGATTGCATACAATACTGGTTTTACAAGTATGCCGTCAAATGCCTTCGTCGATGATACGCAGGGGAGATAGTGCAGGTAAGAGATTGTTGCGTGGGAAAATTGTTTTCTAAAAGATAACGTTATCTTTCATGTAAATAACATAGTCTTAGAGTTGAATTTCCCGTGCGCTTGCCAAAAGACGAAAGCAATTGAAAACTTGGAATTATTACAGTTAAAAGTAATCTATAGCAATATTAAATGTGTTTTAAATAGCGACGTAGAGTAGGCTAATGTATGCGTCGATGAATGAATGTAGAAGACACGAGAGGTATGCCAGGGACCTGCCAAATTTAAATCCGTAATCTCTGCCTACTTCTCTGAGGTAAGCGCCCGTGAGTCGTGAGTAAACGTGAGCGTTTATTTATATTTGTTGAACAGTTGAACTAACCCTAACAACTACAATGAGTAACCGATTGCATTGCTAATTCTGTCTACACCAGTATCGTTCAGACTTGAGAGCTTATCTCTACGTATAAAAACAAATAAATTGATATATATATATATATATATATATATATATATATATATATATGTGTGTATATATATATATATATAATCTATATATATATATATATACAAAATATAGCGCTATGCTAGCGTTCTGCGCTAAACATAATCTGATAGCAATGTGACCTTATCTGGACCCCTTATCTAAGCCCGTAACCAGCTGCTATCGAAAATAGTGTAACTAATCCTTAATGCAAACTGCACTGGATTGTGTAATAAGTCTATAATATTAAATGTGTTTGTCTGGGAATGTATCTCCATAGCTATGTAAAATTAAAATGATTTGTATTTTTTATTCGAATTTGTTCGGCGAATCGTCCCCATTTCGGCCACAGATGGCGTTCCCCTAAATTTTATGGCCTAAAATATAGGTTCCCAACGTAATAGCGTAGGTCTTCGTGTATGTAAAAGTGGGCGTTGAAACTTGTTTTTCATGTAAAGGGGGCGATAGTCCACAAAGGTTGGGTTAGGTTAGCTATGCTCTATAATGTATAGAAAAGTCATAGACAATTGTATCACATAGCGGTGTAAATTGACGATACTCTTGGTTACTTTTTTTAGTCATATAAGTTTCCTCTCTATATAATAACAATTAATTACAGATAATTATTAAGAGAGTAACTTTAGGCAAAACCTGTACAGTAGTAGTTAGCAGTTGTGGGTATTTTTACGCAATACCACGAATAGCGCGATTTTGCGTGTGTGCGGGGACTATGATTACTCCAGCCAGCCCATCTCCCCTTCTCTGGTATTCTTCCCAGGCAACCCTTTAATTTTGCTGACTATAAATTAACATTTAATAATAGAATAATACTGATCACATATCACTAGCATACTAGTTGTTGGACTGATGTTAAAATAAGGCAATCTCTGAATATATCACCTGATGGTAAGTGACAGCTACATTACCATCAACATCTAAGTCTATGTCAATAAGTTATAAGTGTATTATCCGCCTATATTTTAGTACAGTACATATAGTTTGTCAGAGTTCTAGATGTGAAGTATGTAAAGAAACAAACACCACTGAGCATTGCAGCTATTACACTTTTTATACTTTCATCAGAAATTATGAAGTTGTGGAAAAGTGAAGTGAAATTGTATAAAATGGATGCTAATATAATAAAAGCTAATGTTACAAAGTAATGTAAGAAAAAGTTGGTTTCGGAAAATATTTTGGAATTTAGTTTTTTTTAAAAGGTCATCTTTAATTGAGACAAGTTTTAATAGATAGTAGGACCTCCGAGGACAATATCCAAGGGGGTTGGGGGTTTTATTACTTGTCAAGATTTAATGAAATCGAGTGAAAACTTCAAAAAATGAAAAAGCTGTAAAATGTTGAAAATTTGAATATACTATAAATTTAAACTTTGAAATGTTAGTCACATTTAATTCAAAAAAGGTATGAAAAAGTACTACAAAGTAGTACTGTAGTAGTAGATAATCTGTGTGCACACTAATACAAACCACAGTGGTAAGTGTGTACATACACATTGGACATACTCGTGTCACGACAATTAGTTTCTGTGCACTCGGATATGATTTTTCTCATAAATCACACCACAATTACCATTGAAATTCGAGTATAATTTTTCACAGTTCCACTTAAAAACACTACAACACATTTTTAACCACTTTTTCTTACCAGTATAAATTATGCCCAATTTGTATTATTTAGGAGAGGCAAGAGCGGATCTTTTATGAATAAATAAGTATGAGCCGCAACAGAAAGCAGGCAGAGACTATGGATTTTCATTCGGCGCGATCCTGCCACACCTTTCTTGCTTCTTCTACATTCATACATCTACATGCTCGTTGGTTATGGGTGCCCCTTATATCACTAATTTAGTAAACCACTAATCTGGTCAATATAAGTTCTCCTTGGACATCCTCTACCAACACTGCCACTCACTTATGCAACATAAATTTGTTTCGTTAATCTCTCTTCCAACATGGCTGTACTACCAAAGCATACCTTTCTCAATTCACTTGAAGTTTGCATCTCAAAGTTTATTGCCGGAACCTTTATTGACACATTCTGACTGCTCACTAATGTACCAATAGCCCCATTCGTTTTATTTCCCGCGTTCATTTGTCGTTGAAAATCTTTAACATGGCTAACATCTCTACTGTACATACACCCCTAATACACAAACTCTTTCACCTGTTCCACCTCTTAAATGTTAACATTTATTGCAATTACCATCTAACTTTATTCTACTTGTGTAATTACCAATAACTGCACCCTATTTAAGCTATATCATAATTTTGTGGTGCATAGTTTTAACTTCAATATATGCACATTCAAATTCTCAATGAAGTATGGGACAAAATTCAAATTTGTATACATCTTTATCAAATTGGTTTTAGTGTATATTCAAAAACTCTGAGTTGAAATATTAAGTCCTATATAATTAATTTTAGGTTTTCGTATTTCATATTTTGTTGGTATCTTTTGACTATTTTGTATTTAATTATGTACCATGGCAGAGCCACGATTGTGATTTTGTGAGTTGACTTGATTCACAAATACAATCATATTTCAGCAAGGTAAGTACATAACATTTTAAATAATTATGAGGCAGAGTAATGCCAGTTTAAAAACGGAGACAGCCAGCAACAATAAGGGGTTGTTGTGGTTCTTCAGGGAGATGGGCTAGCTAGCTATTCATCTAAATCCCCAACCGCGTGCAAAATACTCGCTAGTAGTGGAGTTGCAGGCAAATAGGCCTCTATTACTAATTACTAAAGAGATGTCTCTCTTAAACTTAAAGAGAAAAAACTTTTTTTTAATTATGAAAGAATTAATGAGGTGGCAAACAGGCAAGCAGTTCACCTGGTGTTAAGTGACCGCTACCCATAGGCATCTGCAACAAGGAAATGTGTTGCAGATTTGTTGCCTACGTTTAATGGCCAGAGGGGGGCCAGGGGAACAGACAGGACTGACACTGGGCCTCCGGCATTTCCCTTATCAGACTAAACACAGCAGTATAAAATACTCCTATTAAGCACCTCTCTTCTGTGAGGCTGTGGTATTTCACCAGTCTAGCCGGTCACCATTGAGCAGTGTGCTGCTCAGCAGATATTATTGTTGCGAGCTCTACCACTGTTGAATCTAAATATAAGAAATATAAAGTACCTGATGATAAGACGTCTCCTTCAATCACCTGAGGTGGCACATTCATCCTTGCTGCAATGATCCGCAGGCTGTAAACACATTTTTTGTTGTTATTTCTTTTTAAACAATTTATTGTTTATGTTATGTATGAATGATCAAAAAAAGTAGACCACCTTAAATAAAGAATTCTAGAACTAATTAAATAATAGCACAACCAGCAGCAGAAGCAAGCTGGATACATTTCACTTCGGTTAATGTGTACCATTTACATTAAACAGCATGGGTTCCCTACAAACACCTCTTTATCATAAATGTATCTCAATCTCATAGCAGTGGAGAGTCAATAACCTTATTGCTTTTGCTTCCCTTCTAAACTACTTCCTAAAAAATGTATTATTGCCTCAAAATATAGAACACTTGTTGAAAGTGGGAGGGAGATAAAATTTTTAAATTTTAACCTAAGCTGTTAAATTTTAAGTAAATTTTGGTAGTGTAGTCACTGTCCACCTAACTGCTAATTGACCTTGCTAACCATTACATACAGTTTCTGTTATAAAGTATGTTAATGTTGCATTATCTTTTTAAGAATTATTAAAACCAAATTCTACAATTTATTAGATTTAACAATTTTTTGTTAAATCATATTCTAGCCTTTTGCCAAAAAATAGGGATATCCAACAAGTAGGACAATTATGTACATATTATCCTCCGCTTCCTCAACATTTCCTTGTGCCACTTTCTAATACAAAGTCTGTCAAAAGGTCCATACATTTCTATTTGTAGCAGAGACTTAAAGTTACTATTACACTACCCCTCTGGATTATAGGTGTGAATGCATGAATTATTGACAATTTAATGTAATAGGTAAGTATGACCAATTATTATTACATATTTATAAAAAGGGTTATAAATAAGTAAAAAATATTTACCTATAATTTATGCTTACACACCCATAATCCAGAGGGCTAAGGAGCAATTACAGATTTCCATTTTGCATGATCCTAGCACACCTCTCTTGCTTTTACATCCATACATCCAGAAATATGGTCATTAGATGTGTTAATTATTTATTTCATGTAATTTTATAAAAAGATGTTATGTTCATATTGTTAAAACTAGTCACAATTATAACAGAGGTACGTAAAGGCTGATTTAATATAATAGTTAATTTGTTATTTGCAACTTTTTTAAGCGTAGTAAACAAACATTTCGACCAAATTCTATACTACACAATAATAAGAGATAAAATATTATTTTAGATACTGTATTTGAATATTTGTAAAATATTGATAAAACAGCTGGATAAAAGATTAAATTTAAGTTGATAAAAATAAATACAATGAATTAATAAATAAATAATTTGGTTACTATCATAAAATATGCATTAAACAACTTTTTATAACTTTTTTCATTGACAATAATAATACGAACTTACGAAATAGTTTCACGTAAAATGGCAGTGTAACTTGTACTTTAACACATCTCCGCAAAGTTCTTCATAACTTTATTTTATATACGCAAGTATAGCACAAGGCATTTTCTTAACAATACCAGGAATATTTCAAGCAATGGAAGTTAAACTTTATGCGAAAAACACTTTCACATTAGGACAATCCATCGAGTACGTAGCCACCTACACAAAACAATAATACAGTTATTCACAACACACATTAAAAACAGACACTTTAACCTCGTAAAATATATATAAATTCACTTCTTGTGCGTTGATATTACTTTTATGTCACATGAGTAAATTTAAAAAGTTACTTTTGAACACTTAAAACTTGAAACTTTTGAGAAATGTCGACGACTTCAGTTCCAAATTTCTGACTGACAAGCAAATGCCGAAACCGGATTGGCGGCACAAAATTCAAACAAATGACACCGTGTCATAATACTTAGCAACTTTCATATAAAAATGTACACAGTGATTTTAACATGCACAACACCGTGTCTGTAGTTGGAACACGAAAGGATACACATAGCAGTAGAAAAAAAAATGTAGATAAATTTTAACTATATATTTAAAATTGCGTTGAAACAAAAATATTTAAATATGTATTATTTCGGAGGTCGTCTTAATATATGAAAAACATAATTTTATCTCCAGAGACCTTTTATTTATTTAAAAGTAGATATTATAATTAAGGTATTGCAACACCAAAAGGCTTCGTATCTTTAACCATTGATGCCAGATTTAGGGGTATCCCCCAAATTTAGGGCGTTATTTATGTTTATGAAGGGACAATTGGGGGGGACAATACTTTAGTGGGAATATTCGAAAGGAAGAAACTGGGCTTGCAGGAAATTGTGGGATTCAAAAAAGCAGCAATAAAATATAATAACCGTACGCCATCAAACTTTTTATTAGATATCTATAAATCTGCGAAACGATTTTAGATATTCATTTAATGAAAATACTGAAGGTATAAGAAATTATGAATTAAAAGATGTGAAGCAACGATACAATAATTTTCTTAAAGAAATATGTAGGCAAATACAGAGGAGACTACCAAGTAACGTGGAACTTCACAATATTGTACAGATTGGCCATCCATACTTTCGGATCAATCTTGAGAATAACATATACTTTCGTAGAAGAATGTGTTCTTTTTAAGCAATGTTTAAATATGTTAAATAGATGCAACTCAGAAAGAATGTACGGAACTGCAGACGTTGCGTGAGAAGATTATGAGTGATGGGCACTATAGTTGACAGAGGCGATCCACCTAAGGGCTATTTGGGCTGCAGCTCAGGTTCCCGTAGATATAACAGAGGCCCCAAGACTTGCAACGAAAACGAACGTGTATTTTCGTTTTCCGATTATATCCTAGGTCGGGTATAAATTAAAGCATTTTTTAGTTGTTTGATTATATTTTGGACTGGATAAAAAAAAATTAAAGATCATTTTTCGTTATCTCATAATATCTTAGAATATGCACAAATACTATTATCCCAAGGACTAAAAAACTCGAAGTCCGCTCATTGTAGCTGAACATGTTCGAAATTATATTTTTTGAATAGATAACTTGTACGTACCTTTTGTGTTTTTCTTATTGCAATATCTGCATTGTGGGGCATTTCAGAGTAGGTTAGGGGACAACTCGAGGTAATCGTGTGGCAACATTTGTGCGAACGAATAACCAAAAACTACTAATACCGATCGATTGTGTTTATGTGTGTCTGTATAATGTATACACACTACAATAAAAGTACAGTACATACAGTCTTGGTTTAGTCTGGTTCTCAGAGTACTTTTCTATACTTGAAATAAGCCGCACGAAAGAGAGAACAAAGTAATGCATTAATTGAAATAAATGTAACCGGTAAAGACGTGGAACGGGGGGAAGAGTTCGTATATTTAAGACTTATTAAAATTATTGAATGACGAGCGAACGCGGGAAATGAAATGAATGGTGCTATTACCTATAGCACCATTAGTGTGGAGTCAGAATGTGTTTATGAAGGCTCGTCTGACAATAAACAATGCTGTACTATGTACGATGTAACTAGAATTGAATAAGGTAAGCTTCGGTGGTAGGTAGTAATGGTTCGGGCATGTTGAATAAAGAGATAATAACCAAACAAACTTATATTGTAAAAGTGAATGGCGATGTCGGTAGGGAACATCCTAGGAGATGAGATTAGTGGTTTACTAAAAAAGGGCGATGTAAGGAGCACCCATAACCGACGATGCAGCATGCATGCGTAGATGGATAAGAAGCGGGTGAGGTGTGCCAGGATCGCGCCAAATGGAAATCCAAGATCTCTGCCTACCCCTCTGAGCGCATATTTAATTATTCCTTCAAGTAGTGAGCGTACTCCTTCCTTAAAGGCCGGCAACACATCTGCGGTGCCTCTGGTATTACGGATGTTCGTGGGTGTCGGTGCTCACTTATATTAGGCGATCAGCGGCTCGTTTGCCCCCTGTTATAAAAAAGCGAGTACATAGACCAGAGTTCCCAGTATTTTACTCGTAACTTAATTCTTTGCTGTGTAAAAAAACAGTAGATTCCTCGGCGACCGCTTATTAGGGCCTTAAAAGAGGGAATTCCTTAGATTTGATTTAAGGGAATGAAAAGAACGAATTATGTTAAAAAAATATTATTCTTATAAAAATACTGACTTGATATTTTTTCGTACATATTTTTAATAAAACAATTTATACACCTTTGGCTATTAGGTAACAACCTATATAAAGTTATATACTATTTACTATTAATTATTTAATGTTGGTACCTTATGAATAATATACATGTACGGTTTTGCAAAGTCCGATTTTCCTTGCCTTATACTTTTTTTAAAAATTATGGTTCAAAATGTTTAAATAAACAAAAGAGAAAAAGTTAAGTTCAAACTCGCTGTTCGTTTATCTTATACTAGCTATACTAGTCCAAGCTCCGCCCGGGAATAGACAATTTCATAAAAAATAACCTATGTTTTTTTTAATCGGTCCAGAAGTTTTTGTGTCTTCGTCGCTAATATAAAAAATTCAAATCTTTCCTCTTTATAATTATATATATTATGTAGATAAAAAAAAACATCAGTCAACAAGTATTACAAAGACTTTTTTATATATTTTAATTTAAAATACAATGATATATAGACTAATTTTAGTCATTATATGAACGGAATATTATTGCATTCAATCTATGTCCCAATAAAAAAAGTAGAGTAATCGTCATTTATACGTTTTAAACACAAATTATTGCACAAGCTCTGCCTTGGTGCTAGTGACCAAGTTTTTTTACGGTTAAGTAAAAAAAATGTCTATAATTTGGCATTTATTTGAAACAATCCGACTAAAATAATATAAAAAGTATAATTTTAACATATTTTACAAGGAACATAACTCTATAATTCTATGGTGTTAAATAAGATGTCACGTACAAATTACATGTTTTCGGAGACCAAAGATTTTCAACCGTACGTCTTCCTAAGTAGTTTTAAAATACAATAAAACCTGCCACTTATTATTTATAATAAGGAATAAGAATAAACAATCTTTATTGCACTTTATTAATCAACTTTATAGCGTTGGATCCTGTATAGATTGACCTGTATTGAACGAGACAATGACTTAATATAATGAATTAATAAAGTATCTCATCATCTCCCTGTGCCTTTCACACTTTATGTAGGGTCGGCAGAAAAGGTTCTCGTTTTTTCTTAGGCACGCCCTTACCGCTATATTGTAATATCTGACACTACCTGTACCATCCGGTGCTACTTTCATGTTTTCCCTACTATACTAGTTTCATACATTATCATCCATTTCAACCTTGCATGACATACAGCTGCTATTTACGTACGGCTATTTGGCTGATATTGTTTTCCTTTATTAATGGCATACCCTCTTTACAATTAAATAAACATTCTATTATTTCGCTTAAAGACACTTTTTTCATCTCAAAATGGAACCTCTTATTGGAAGATCGTATACAAATAATGTTATTTCTGACTTCTTGACGACACGAATTTGATTGTCATAAAGTAAGGCAACACTTCAATGTAGACCTAATACTTTACCTACTTCAAACTTATACACTGTGTCCGATCAAAAAGTTTGGTACGGTGCTTTTATAATACTTTAATAAGATTTGCATCTCATAAAGAATGAAGAAAAAGCTTTATAATAGAAAGTGAGTAGGAGTTAATTAAGATAACTCAATGATTCATTTTATTTACTCAAATTCTCTTACTCAAACTCAAATATTTGTAAAACCCTTTGATTGATATAAATACGATAAGATTTAGTTAAATCATAAGAACTGATGGGACTTTAATGACTTTTATCTCGGCCTCTTCGCTGTTACAATCTTGGATCCCTTCAAATCGTCAGTGGGCTTACATAATAATACTTAAGGTTTATTATATTGAAAAGTTTCTAAACAAGTTTGAAACCATCTTCAAAAGTATGTCAGGCAGTCGTCGGAGGTGTGAACGCTGTGTGTTTCAAGACTTTTACAAGTTAAAAAAGTTTTATACATTTAAAATATATAAAAGCTTTATTAACTGATACAAAGTTGTCCTCCGAACGTTTACATTTGATTTCAGTATTTGAACTCGGACGATTGATACACTGTTTACAGCGCAACATCCTTATATTTGGTTAAATCATCAGATTCGTTGCCAACCGACGTGTGACTGTTGCGCACATTATAAAATACTCTTTCTCTGGACCCGCTGAAGTGATACGGGTCGTGTCTTAATAAATTAACGCCATAAGCTGCTTCTTCTCTCTTATAGTCCGGATAGAATCGCGGATCGAAATCCGGTGGATACATTCGCGGATCGTATGGATACGGCCGGTAATATGGATACGCGATCTCGCTCTTGCAATCCATCCGATCGTCATATGCATCGTAACTCTTGGGCGGGTATTCATCCGTGGTAAACGCACCGACTATAGAGTGTCGGCGTTTGTATGGGTTGTCGTAAGAGCCAGATCTCGGACCTACCCATGTGCCGTACGTTTGGGGCGAGGAGTATTGTTTGGGGTATCCGCGCAGACTCGCCGCGTACTGCCGGTCGGACAAGTGTTGCCAGTACGCGGGCGGTGGCTGCTGCAGCACAACGGGGTATCCTTGGTTCATGGACTGTCGCATTGCCAAGTGACGACGGAGGTCGGGCAACGAGCCAGACTTGCCTACAAAAAATAACTTTTATTAAAAAAAATATTACAAATGTATGAGCAGTCTAATTATGGTACTCTACAGGTCCAGAATGTAAATCAATGTAAAAAGAAGTAAGTCACCATTGTCAGGAAGGAACCCGTCGTTTGCGAAGGCGCTGGGCGCCTCGGGCACATAGTGGCTGGCGTCAAACTCGCTGCCGCTCACTGGCGCGCCGTTGACGTACCCAGTTTTCCTAAGAAATATTATGAAAGCAAAATAATAGGATAATTAACTGAACAGAGGAAGGGATCAACAGACTAAATTATATTTTCTTTCCCTATCCATTCCCTCCCCCCGCCAAATCCTCTTCCCCTCTCAGTAGGTACTCTCAAAACTGCCTTTCTAAAGTATATATTGAATATAGCGACTTTAAACAATTGCTGCTACTGCAAACCAATCGAATGCGAGTGGCTAAAACCATATTTTTTTAAATTTTATATTGCTCGATCTCAGCAATCACAAGTAATTCAACAAGAAGGCCCACCTGGCCTCTCTGAGTGCGTACGCAGACTGCACAAGCACGACCCCACACACGATGGCGGGTAGACGGGCGACGTAACACGCGAGCTCCGCCCCGCCGTACACTCCCTGCAGACCCTGCAACGTTAAGGATGAATAAAATTAAACTTTCGTGGTTTTTACTAGTATAAGAGACGGGATTCTTACCACGATTAGACTTTTTGAGCTCCCGACGCCATGTTCACGGGCTGGCTGGGTCAGAATCCCGTCTCTTACAAACCGTATACTGTTAAGGATGAATGTTAGGCTTCAAGGCATCTATAGTTCTTGAAGCACACTTAATAATATTTATCAATGAGAATGCGAACTCAATTATTTGTTAGGCTTCAATTCGCTAACGACTCAACCGATCATCGTGAAATTTTGCACATACAAGGGGTACGTAAAATTACATAGTAGTTTACCTTTTATGCCGAAAATAGAGGTACTATAAATAGAGGTAATACAATATCGGTTGCCATGGTAATGTTTCATTTTTGACAATAACTGACACACATGTTACTTTGGTACGTATCAGTTATTTCACCCGAAATCATCTTACATAAACTCTCTTTAGTCATATTTCTTATTAAAAAAGTACAAGCTTACCCAATGACTGATTGACATGTAAAAGACGAGTGCACATTCCGGTATCAGCACCAATATAACGGCTATCAGCCACGCCAGCAGGTATGTGTTGTTTTTCTGAAATTTAATATTGTTAGAGTGGTAAAGAAAATGTGTACTACAAAGCTACATTGTCTAACCTAGTTATGGGGCCGGGGTCTTGGCACATTTACCACAGATGATCCCCGAAGGAGGGAGGGAGTAAAAATGGGTCACACATAGTAAGGGTATAAAGACAACTAGCAAAACATGGGTTAAGCAAATAGCAAAAACATAGGTAAGGCAAGTAGCAGAAACATAGTTCAGACAAAAAGTAAAAAAAACATAAGTACGGAAATAGCGGAGACTTAGTTAATGAAACAGTACTGACATAAGCTCGGCAGGTCGATAACGTAAGGTAAGTGTAAAAATCCTTACAGATATAAGTCCATGCACAAGCGTGACGGTGGCGGCGATGACGACGCAGTAGCAAATCATCAGCAGCGCGGAGGCGACCGGCAGCCCGCCTTGCGACTCCACCACCCACACAATCTCATAAATCAGCGCTATTGCGTAAGCAACCTGGAAAGTAAACAAAGTTTATGTCAAACTTCGCCGTTTCTTGTCGTGACGTGTGTGATGACTTGCTCCGGGAAGTAACGTCATTAATAGAAATAAATCATAGTTCAACCTAGTCATCTTAATCCTTTAGTATATAAGCTAGTCTCTAGTCTGCTGCTGCTGTGATATAGTTCGTATTTTAGTGTAATTTTATATTTATTGAGTATTGTAGTAAAATTTAAACACGTTAGTAATCTATATTGTAACAAAACTTTTTTAATTTGTAATTTAGATTTTGAAAATACAGACAGCAAAAAACGGCTCTGGCCACAAAGCTAAGGGGAAGGAGAGGGCGGCGTTGCGCCGCCCATAAAAAAACAGTGAGGTTTTAGTGGGGGCGAGTTCAATATAATCCGCTCTTGTGGGATAAGTTAAAAAAGTGTCCTAAACTTATAACTAGATGGGGTCAATGTCGAATTAAATCAGACAGACAGATAAACATATACAGGTAAAGCTACTAAAGCATTTTGAAAAGAGATCTCTGACCACCTTTATATGTACCTACCTAAGTGTTTTATTGACTACACTCAAAAATCGTTTTTGTTACTTTGTACAACCATTAATATTTGTAACATAAAATCCGTGTAATAAAACATAAGGTCATGTAATTACACCAATCATGAAAATGTTTAAGGGGAAATATTTATTGTTTGCACTTTACTTGACTTGATGTAAACGACGCGGTGGCCTTAAAATCAGTAAACTTTGATTAAACAAACATTACCATTCGGAACATGAATAAGTTCGTTACAAAATTGTATAACAACCATATTAAAATGGTAATCACTGGTTGCAACCACATCAGCCGAATATAATGGCTCTCGGAAATCTGCCTCCGATCTGTTACGTGTTCCGAATGGGCACCGCGTTTACTCTCGCTCGCCCAGTTTCAACATGCCGTGAGATAACCGTATAGTAACAACCAGTTTACTGAGACACCGATTACTGCAAACCGATCAGTTAGCACATGTAGTGTTCTCAATCAAAAATTACATGAGATAAATTAATACCAGCGAGATCTGAATCCAATGATATCTATGAAGCATGCTCGTACAGTGTACAAAACAGTTTATATGGTGAAATAATCTAATAGGACTGTGAGGAATATAGTGTATAGAGTAAAGATGACAAATTAGTTAAAAGCCGGACTGCCCTATTCTATGACACTGGCTGCAACAAGTATTGAATATTATATTACTTCTAAATATTGTCTAAGGTCCAAAATAAACTTATTTTATTTCATCATTATTTATTTTTAACAATCAATGAAATAAAATTATAATTTCTCACCAGAGCGTAAGCTGCGATGAATCCAGACGCGGCGGTGACGCTGCAGCAGAATATCCTGCTGACCGCGGGCTTCATGCGCAGCTTGGGCGAGGAGTCCACGTCACTCAGGTCGTTGCTCGTCGACATTTTCACTTCTCCCTCTTTCCCCGTCTTAGAATTTTGACATATTTTTTTTTCGCACACTTTTTCGTTCCCGATTTGACTTATCGTATATTTTAAGGTTATGAATTATTTTTTATTGGCAACATTTTAATCACTTTTACGTATTATGTTAGGTTTGTATCGATATGTCTTATAAATATTATTGACCATAAGTTGCGTTTTTTTTGGCTTATTATAAGCATATCATTCTTGTTAGTCGTCAACTTGCTACATTCCGAAAGACCACTTAATCTCAATAACTGCTGAGAAGACGTCCTCTTTATCTAGCGAAGGTATCGGCTTTTGCATGGTTCTGGAAATAAAAAAGACTAATTTAAGCACGGGGTCTACACTAACATATTAAATTACAAACAAAATATTTTCTAGTATGTTCAGCAAGACAGCGAAAAGAAAACTTAAAGTGATTATTTAATAGATGCTTGTAAAAAGAATAAAAACGTAAAATAACAAATGTTTCTAGTAGAACACATCCGAAGCGGGCATTGAATCCATGGGAAAACGCGTAGTCATTGACTTTAGTCATTAATGCTGGGAACCACTTTTTGCTGACAGTGTTACATAAGATATTAGTTCGGAATTATAATAATAGTGCAGTAACCACTTATACCTTGATTCTCGAAAGAGCCCATAAGTAATAGTAAAATTGTTCTTACAAAAAGGAATAATGCGTACAGATGTACCTTTATTATCTTGATTACTTTATTATTACATTTTTATGCTGATTGTACAGATTTTTGTTACATTTTATTATTCAGTTGAAAGTGGACGGTAATGTCACATTACGCGAGCCAACCTATTCCGGCAAAAGCCTTTACGTGATACTACTAGCATTAGAAGATATTAATGACTACTTCACACGGCATACGCGTAGGGAGGTATGTAAATTCTTCGATTATTTCACTTTACTGTCAACAACTGGCTTGCTAAGCCAGTAATTTAATTACCTTCCTTATTCTATAAACGGACCTATCTGACGACCATTTTCCCATCATGGAATTTGCTTAGGATGTGAGGTTGCTTGCGTACGTACATATTTAATTTAATTGATGAGGAATGGGAGAAATGGCTCTATACATACATGATGTAAGACATAGTTCCATCTGAACGTAAGGTACGTACGTATCTGAACGTGATAAGCGCAAGACAACGGATTTTCATTTTCCTCAGCAAAAAAATTAGTGAATAATGAAGATTTAGGTTATCTCCTGAGGTTTTCTCAGTTTTTTTAACACGAGTTTTATTTTATATTAAATTAACTCGAGTCAAATACTCAATATAATATATAATCCGCGCAAAGAGACGTTTCTAAGTATCGTAAGGGCTTTTCTGTGAAGTCGTGTTATGTTGTAGGTTTACATAACCTGTCTTATCGTCTGGACGGAATGTCTACAGGATGTTTTAAAAGTTTACTATATAAATAAAAGTAGGAATCCATTTCTATCTGCAATTGACGCCTGGTGCAGATTTCGTAACAAACTTGTAAAATATTCGCAAACACGTAGGCGGGTTATTTGAGTATTACCTTCCGATATTCAATAAAATTCAAGAGAAAACGAACATCTCACGTAAGAGCTGCGTGATGAAAATAACAATAAGAATGTACACTAAGAAATAAATGTACTGTAGTATAATTAATCGAATGGTTTAAGATACGGGTTTATTAATTTCTACCCTCATCTGTTATTTGATCAGGCACTAGATTTTATATAAGATAACATGTACATTGATATATGTACACAAATGGATTCTAAATCCGGTGCCAATACCGTTAAATCGTAAAAACCAAATTAGGTTGAACCGCTGCGTAACACGCCGAAATTAGGGGTCGCGTTTATATTGACGTACAGCGGAATGTTAGAGTCGAGTTCGGTTTGATTTCAAGAAATACTACATGCGGCCTCTTGCCGTCCTCATCCAGTGGACTCACTGACCAGAACATCGAGCCTCTTGTGAGAGGTACGTTTCTTATTTTTACAACATTAAAAAAGTAACTTAGAGAAACGTAATCAATAATCCATAGTTCCTCCTATTAGGTTCGCTCCTTCCTAGAGTTATTTGACATTTATTTAGGGAAATTATACAAATTTTACAATTCTCCCAATAAAATGTCAAACCTTAAAACAAGTTTTTACCTACAAAGCGTTTCTTGGAACGCTACGCTCTCGCGTCGAGAGTAAAAGTTCTAGAGATGTTTATATGTACAAGCGAGTTGATTCATCGCGAAAGTGTTTGCAGTTCTAAAATGTCACTTGTAATAACCTTGTTAGTAACGATAACTGCTTAGTAGTCGAACTAGGATTTATTTATACTAGGGGCACTTTGAGACTAGTGCCCAGGGCGGCAAATTCCCAGGGGTGGCAAAATTCGGAAGAGCGAGAAAAAAAATTCTTCGCTTTGTTGAAAACACTTTTTTATTTTAAAAAATGTCGAAAAATTTGAATAGTAAATAATTCGAAGAGTTAAATACTTAAATAGTTCTTTGCATTTTAAAAGAAAACATTAGTTGTTTTTTTATTGCATAATTTAGTTAGTTATTAGAAACTTCATTCCTTTATGGAAATTTATAAAATAGGGCGGGGCGGCATTTTTACTGTGGCCCGGGGCCGGTGCTAAGACTAAATCGGGCACTGTCTACGTACTTATGACGCCATTATAGTGGAAGAGGGAAACGAACAAGCTGATCTCCTGAAACCTGACATTAAATGACAATAGCTACTGATCATCCACAACGATCTGAAGCGATACGGATGCGTTGCCAATCGTTTTGTTGGATCGAGCGGAGTAGATAATGAAAATGGTGATAAATAACTTGGTATTTTTCTACAATGAATTTTTTAAAGATATATTTAACAAAATAATACCCTTACATAAAAAAACAATGCTAACAAAAACACTAACAAAAGAAATAAAACACATTAAAAACTCCTTGAATAGATCTGACGTTACTGGCACATTGAAAACAGGATTTATAAACGAGAAAAAAGCCACAAGCCAGCCTTAATTTAGAGATGCCGTCCCTTAAACGAGATACAAAACTTTAATAACCATAAAGCAAAAAACATGTATATGTTCAAATGTCATTCAACTTTAAAAAAAAACAAAGTCAATCTATAAAGAAATAAGGGTTATATTTGCTTGGCAAATATTATTTTAATCCTCGATTCACTTCACGTAGCCTGGAAGTACAGTACTGTTGGGACTCATATTCTGACCACGTAGCATAGCTATAGCGACTGCCTCTACGGAAGTCGCTCTAACTGTTAATATGACGTTTTTGTAAACTGAAACCTATTGTCCCTTGCATTCAGGTCGGTAATTGAGGTCAATGGAAAGTGGTGTGTAAGTTAGTAATGTTAGACAGGAAAAAAACTTTACGATGTAACTAAAATAAATGCATAAAGCACCCACGTTTGCAACCCGTACACCCGCACGCTGGACGTCAGCCTTCCTATCTATTGGGAAAAGCCTAATGATATTCCATTTCGTAGTTTTTGAGTTTAGTTCGGTTTTTTTCGCCAAGCTCGAATAACTAGTGTCATAATTTCAATATACTATATCAGTTGCTTGGATTTGTAAAGTAACGTCATTACCACAAAGCATTCCATTTCAATTCAACGTAACATTTTTAACAGTCACAACTTTAGAGTGACCATGAGGTTATCTTGTATTTTATGGATTTATTACACAAATAAATTTTACAAATTCAGTTCAAATTATTTTCAGAGTATATGACTGAATATTAAGTCATGTTCTGTAAGTAAGTGAGAAGAAAAATAAAAGTGTTATGCGAAATATATTTGTAATACATCCGGAACAACAAAAAGCAAAAGCAAACATTAAATCATTCTTTAACTTGAGACGGATAATGAAAACATGGTATTTTTGTACGTAGATCTGGTGACAATCTGCGACGTCAACATCGCTAAAAAAAAGGAAAACTATGAAATAATTCTAACGATGATATATTAAGAGTACATAACCGACGAGCATGTTCGTACCTTTCCTTGCTGTGGTAAGGGATGTTTATTTTCCTTTATCTTGTTAACAAAAAAATGTTTAAGGTTAGTCCATCCATCCCCTGATCGCCTTGCAAAGCTGGAATACCCTAACGTGGCGTGGTCTTGCTTTCCGTAGCACTACAATAGTGCATGGGAGGGCCTGCTCCCCAGGATTGCACGTAAGAATCCAGGGGGCAGTGGTGCATTTCACATGAGATCCCGGAGCGCACCCACCGTCCTCCATAGCACTGTAGGATGGCCACTGAGAGGGTGTTTAATGAGTAAAACGACACATAATCCTGTCTTTCCCCAGGAAGCTGAGTATGTAGTCAAAGATTCCCCCACCGCCTAAAATGTAGGTTAGTCCATAAAAGTATGCCTAATGGCCAACCTAGCCTATAACAGTTACACGCTATAGTTACATCCTTCCGTGTATTGCGTGAACCGTAATTAAAATATTGCTTCGTACATTACCGTAATCTATCATTCGTTACAGAAGCAGCCGCGAGTGCTGTTACATCTTTTGTTTAATATACAGATTGTGATAAGACATTAACATAACTCACGTCTTATTATTATGCGCGTTATAAACGACCAGCTCTCCTCTTGGTCTAAGATACAGCATAAGAAATTTATACCCTCATCTGTTATTTCAGAACCTAGATTATATGTTTAATAATATGTACATTGATAAACCACAAGTGTCTTGCTAAGCTACATCTGGAGCCAACACTGTTCAATCGTAAAACCAAATTAAATTGAACTTGACCTCTAGAATGACCAATGGCAGTAACGCAAGGGTTCAACCTAATTATATTTACGATTTAACAGTGTTGAGGGTATAAATTCCTAAAGCCGTGTATACTATCTCTCTTTCTATTTCTGTGCGCCGTTTCCTTATCTTGAGGGTCGCGACTTCTCTCTATGACCTTCTCGCTTAGTGATTTCTTCCACTGTGCGGTCCTCTGCGAGGTCTCGATGGCATTGTTCATTGTACTATCAAGCTTGGCGCTTATTTGATCTATCTAGCGCGTACTGCGTACCTCTGGTTCTCTTATTATTTCGTTAAAACGTTTAAAGAAACACGAAAAATAGTCGAATAATTCGAGCGACATGGTAAGGACTTTCCCTCGTGGAAACCGCAACGAGGTTAATTGATTTTATCAACGGTAACAAATGCTACGTGCAGGTATGATGGAACTTTCTGGAGGAAAAAAACTTTTCATTTAAGACTGACGTCTATTATAAGACGGAATATTAAGATGTTTACACCTTGAGAGAGATTAAATCGTTTGTACATCATTGTTCGGATTAAAATAATTTACGTTCTTCTTCTTGGAGTCTTAATCCAAAGCCCCTTTAATATTAATGACGTCATTCACATATATCATATGCAATATAAATGAAAGTAGATAGATAATAAAAAATAAATGTTGGGTTAATTCAAACGCATATATTACCTCAAAATAACGGTCTCACATCGTGTATACACGACTTTATAAAAAGTGTGATAAAGTTTGTAGGCTCTGTGCCCGCATGACTGATACGTGTTTCATGTGACATAGGAAAACAAAATCCAGTTTCACATTTTATACGTACAATAACGATATGTACAAAACTTACAACAGTGCTTTTAATTGTTTTAATTCTGTAACCCAATTGGGTCAATTCAACAACTTCACCCGCATTCGTTCCTTGTCTTAATCGCTGAAAATTTTTGTAATGTTATTTCGAGTACAAGTTGTAAGTTGTATATATATATATATATATATATATATATATGCATGTAAACGTCAAAAAAGTTGTTTTGGTTGCCATGGTAACATATGTCCTGTATGTATATTTTTCCTATCCCTCGGTAAGTTTTTTTTAGGTTAAAGTGTCGTATATGCTATTCTGTATCTTTGACGATATGTGCGCAAATTTTCAAAATAAATAATAAAAAATGCCGTATTATTTGGATATCTGGTAACATGAAATTTGAAGACATGTGACATCCACCAATCCGCACCGGGCCAGCGTGGTGGATTACGGCCCATTCCCTCTCTCAGACCTGTATCCCTGCAGTGGGGAACATTCTAAAAAAGGCCGATTTATTATTATTATCTGGTCATAAACATATTTAAATACATTAAAAATCATTACCTTCAATCAAAAACCGTATCTAAATACAAAATTCTATTCGAACCGTTATTAGAGCCATTTCCGGGACAGCCGATATAAATATATACATTAGTTTAAATTAATATATTTTATTCACTAAATAAATAAACACACGTACATGCCAAAACGTCTTCACTCTTGGAAGTAATTAACATTTATTGAATTTCGTAACAGTGGAATTGCTACAAAGTTTCCGTTCTTGCAAAGCTTACTAGAGCATGAGTGCGATAACAGTTTAGAGGTGGAAAATATTTACCTTTCAAACGTAAAGGTTTGCGTTCGGAGCCGCACAGACTCAACTCCACCACTTGCCATACTTATTGTGCTTTGTTCGCAAATGTTAGAGGAACACAAGTTAGAATTCTTGACACTCATTTGTTTGTTTGAAACTTCATACATACAACCAATTTATAATTTATACAACAATTTATCTGTAGTCATAGTATTCTTTAGTAACTCATGACACATTTAGCGCCATCTCGTATTTTTAAGTGAAAACATCTTAAGCCGCGTTAGACGATATTTGATAGGGGAAAATATTATTGGTTCGCCTGAATATGCGTCAGCAACATGCAAGTTAGTCAAAACTGTTCCAAATTCTATTCGGATTTTTTTTTAATTATACATTTTTATTGTTAAGTTGCAAAGGTTTATTTTTGTTGATAATTTATTTATTATTGAACTATTGTCGCGTCTTTCCACGTTTGTTGTATAAAGAGACATAATCTGTACCTATACTACTTTCTACTCTAATACTTTTAACGTGTAGTACATTGCTGTTGACAGTTCACTAGTCAACGTCATTGCATGAACATTTATCATTAGATAAAACGGTACCTGCAATAACAATCATTCTTAAACGTATACTTTCTGACATAACACAGATGTAGGTTTTTTCTGTGACTAACTTGTCACTGTTTGCCTGGAAGAGGCATCTAAAGACTCACCGAGCTTGACGCGGCAAGGCACAGAAGGCGCCTAGCCTAAACCTCTTTAAGATGTCGGCAGACTTTCATATTTGGAGCTGGTTTGGGAGAAGCGGGTATTCCCGCTTCTTTGCTCTTCTATGCGGAATATATCCTGCCTCTTGTCACTTGAGTTTAAATTTTATTTTATGAATGAATATGAATTAAAAATGATACAGCAAAAATGTTACGCTTTTAATCGTTTAAAACTTCGCAGATATAAGGCATAAGAGTTAAATTATCTATTACCCATATACCACACGACACGCCATCTAAATGATTGGCGTTCCACAACCGAATGGTTTTTGTGCAATTTCCTACGCTCGCGCAACTAGCTGAATGATCTGTCCCGGGGTATTTCCAAACTAATAAGGGTTAAGAGCTTTCAAGAAAAGAACATAACTCTTTCTTAAAGACAATACACCAGCAGCTCCTCTGGTGTCGTGGTTGTTTATAAGAGGCAGTGATTATTTTACATTAGGGGTAATCCATTGCTTATTTTCAGCCGGTCACTACATATTATACATAATTAATATTTTTAAAAACTTAAATAGCACAAGTTGCATTAAATACAGTATCCACTGTTATTTATATTTTAACAACTAGATGGCGTCATTCTTTAAAAATCGCATATCCTGAAAATCCTGGTGAGGATTCTGGACAAATTATTTAAATTATTACAACTTTTAAAGGGGTTTCAAATATTCCGTTTTGCGTTTCTCCGTTTGTCTGTACGCGATAAATTAAGAAAGCTGAATTACGGTTATCACCGGTGTAAAGCCGGGGCGGGTCGACAAGCTAGAACAAAAAATCTTTTGATACAATAAATTTCAAGTTAGAATTAAAGTTTGCGTGAGTTTTAGATACAGTAAGAACGGGGTTTCTCCTTTAAAAGGTATAACGGCTCTGCGCGCCGACGCAATCTGTCCCGACTACCGACCGGTAGACTCAATTATTTCTAATCGGCTTAGGAATTCCATCTTTTTACTAAAAAAATAGTTTCTTTTTAACCAAGTTCCCGGCAAAAAAAAACATTATCCAATGTAATACAACATGAGCAAGTGAACAAACCTATATCCCTACTAATATTATAAATGTGAATGTAAGTTTGTTTGTTACGCTTTCACGCGAAAACTACTCAACTAATCATCATGAAACTTTGTACACATATTCTAGGAGATATAATAAGTAACATAGAATACTTTTTCTGAAAAAAAGTATATATAAAGCGAAGTATGTATGCTCCCTAAAGACCTATAGACTCCGAAACGGCTGGACCGATTTCCATGAAATTTACAGGGATTGTCCAGATTAGCACATTCCTGTATTTGGTATCAGATCAGCATAATTAGTGGTACTCGGGTCACTAGTAGAAAATAAAACATCATCATCTCCCTGTCGCTTGTCGACGTTATGTGAGGTATACATACTGCATACAGGTTTTGGCTACAGTCTTTACCACCGGCCGCCTGCCTGACGACGCTCCTCGGGAAAATTAAACATATTGTGGTCATTATTATGAGCAAATGACATTGCTAATAACTATCCGTTTTCCACCTTGGTCTTTAGATACCAACGATGCACAGCAAACAGTACCTGTTTGGGAAATTTGACACACGATTTTCTTTTATAATGCGTGCGAACTCTCAGTTTTTTTTGAAAATTCAACTCGCTAGGGCATTAAATATCGTTGCATGAAAAATCGAAATCCCTGAATGGTAATTTGGACATAACAACTAAAATCTTATGCTTATGTAGGTCATAAGCATAAGATTTTAGTTTCGTATCCCCTATGTTTTTTCCTGTACCCCTTACATAGAAATTTTTATGAGGCTCGGTGGAGTCGTTAAGAAGTTAAGTAGTAACAAACGAACAAACAAACGCATTTGTAATATTATAATATATAATGAAATGTTCTAGTAAACCTGTGTACATAATTCACTAGTCTCGCCGCCTGCGTAGTGGGTAACCTTGACGCGTAGGCAAGACACCGTAGGAAAGGCTTTGCTCAGCTGTGACTACACCCACCACATAGTGAAGCATTGACTCACACAAATTTGCATATTCGCGTATTTTATACTACTATATTCCATTAATAACAACTTTTTTGACTATATTTTCTTGCGATATGATCTGTAGTGTGTTGCTATTGTTATTGTCCTTTCTCACAACACTATCTCATTTGTTTCATTGCTAAGAAGAATGATTTATTGATCCGCGTTTTTGAATGCTCGAAAGGTCGAAACTTCACACACACTTTTATCATGCATTCCTAAACTTGTCATTCTCTTTTAACCATTGATTATTATTACAAAATATTATAATATATATATTTACTAGTGCCCCGCCCCGGCTTCACACGGGTACCACTAATTATGTTGATCCGATACCAAACACAGAAATGTGCCAATCTAGATAATCCCTGTAAATTTCATCGAAATCGGTCCAGCCGTTTAGGAGTCTATATTATTTATAGGGAACATACATACTTCGCCTTTTATATATTTTTTTTTCATAAAAAGTATCCTATGTTACTTCTAATACCTCCAAGAATATGTGTACAGTGTATAAGTTTCATGACGATCAGTTGAGTAGTTTTCTCGTGAAAGCGTATCAAACAAACTTACATTCACATTTATAATATTAGTAGGGATATATTATGTTAGATTATTATAAAGAAACGAAAAACTGTAAAGCTTGCGTTGAAGTGAACTGTGGTCGTTATAGTTTTGTGTTCATGAGAGCAACAGTCAGTTGCGGCGAGGTCAGGTGTGCTGCGCGTGTTATGACAACACTAAGTTTCTTATGCACCATGGACTACGTAAGATCTGATTGTAGCGGCACTTTACAAATATTAAAAGTTTAAGTTGTTTATTAGTTAATACAAAAGTCTTTGGAGAGTAGAATGTTTTACTGCTCCAAACAAAACTCAAGTAGAGAAATAAAAAAGACAACAATAAAGTCAAGCATGTTGAAAGGATGAATGAAGAGTGGGTAACGAAACAAAATTTATGTTGCAAAATTGATTGGCAGTGTTAGCACGTCACAGGAGACCTTTTGTCGTTCAGGTTTGAGATAGACTAAAGAAGGGTGATGGAGTAAAATTGTATACCTGGACAAACTCTCCACAAAGCGAGTCAGATTAAGATAGGAGTTGTTTAGATACTGATAAGTGTGATGTGATGTAAGAATGTCAAGTAAGCAAGGTAACCTAACAATTGTGAATAGGAAGGAGTATTTACTGAAACCTCGTCGGTTTAACAAAACTTTATGAAGACGTAGTATTAAGACTAGTCCTAGGAGACACTCCAGAATCAGATATATATATATATATATAATCTTCAGTAGATGTATATGTGATATGGCTACACTAAAAGTTTGCAATCATTTTTTTTTATTTATTATAGGTCTACCAACAGCTTAGTTATCATAACATTCACGATTATATGTTAAAATTAATACAATGCTGATAACTTAGCCAATGAGAGGTATACACAGCATTCAACATATTACTAGTTAAGTTTTAGTGATTATAAAATATAAATCATATAGCAACAAACAAGATATTCCTATAGGTAGGTCTAGGTCTGTGCCTCTGAAGCCGTAAGGGTATGTGCCCTGTATGTAGTTAGGGGCATGTTGAAGATGTCGATGTTGTTTTTGTCTTTGCAGAGCTCATTGTATGTCCTACACATTCTGGAGATTGGAGAGTTTAAGCCTAAATTAGTTTTGTGTAAAGGTGTATAGAAGACTTTGGTTATTGGATGTCTGGGTGGTCTCGGTGGTACACATATTGATATGCGGTTTACTAAATCGCTATTACCGATGTGATTTCTGACAATTTTGAATAAAAATACTAAGTCATTCGTACGGCGCCGCTGTCGCAAAGTACTCATTTTGAGAAACTTTAGCCGCTGCTCGTACGGACATCGGTGACTAATGCCTTGAGATATAAATGCCACATGTTTTGTAAGGTTCCTCTGTATTCTCTCTATTCTTTGAGAATCCACTGAGTAGAGAGGATTCCAGACAGTACTTGCATACTCAAGCTGGGTGCGTACCAGAGCGTTGAAAAGAGTAATTCTTGTTTTATTATGTTTGAAGCCGCGAGAGTTGCGTTTTATAAAGCCTAGAAGTTGTGCTGATTGCTTGGCTATAGTATCAATGTGACTTTTAAAGTTTAGTGATTTATCTAATGTGACCCCCAAGTCCTTAATCTCTGTAACGTGATTCAGTCAATCAGATTCATCATTCATCTATCAGCTTATGCGTTGTCTTAAAATACATACAAATTACACTATTATATAATTCGTCATTGATCAAGAAATCATTAAAATATTTCATTAGAGGCACATGAATCATTGGTGCAATATAATTGATGATGAGTCATCATCAGTTTTCATTGTTCCGTCTGATTGTTTGTTTGCGCATCGGCATTGTTTCTAAGTCGTGCACTCCGGCGAGACTCGCTTTGAATTTTAATTATTAATTACAAGTTAAGCATCTTTAGTGTTAGGTTTTATAGAGTGTACTCTTTTCATGTCTTGGGTGGTATGGAATAAAAATAAAAAATAAAAATATGCGCTCACGCCCGTAACCCAGGCAGGGATCATAGATATCCATTTGGCGCGATCCTGGCACACCTCTCTCGCTTCTTCCACATTCATATGATCGATATAAGTTTTCCTAGGGCGTCGCGTTTCCTAGAATGTTTGTAAATTTTTGTTTCATAAAATAGGGCAAAGTTGTTGTATATTTGTTGTATGGGTGTACGTGTATGCGTACCTGTATGATTTACGCGTCCTAATGTTAAGTGGTCACGCCGCCTTCGAACATCCACAACCACAAAGGAACTGCAGACGTATTGCCGGCTTTTAAGGAGTGTACACTCTTTTCTAAGTCGTATTGCCCCCGATAGCATATAGGTAATTCAAACGAGTGACTTTTGCGTAGCAACAAGTTACTCGACCGCTTCGTTGACGTTAGCTTACGGGTCCTTACCATCAAGACGGTGTGCTTGAAATTTATTGTCCTGTGGTTAAGTATTCAATTGAACGGTAAGTATTGTTCCAAATATTTATTCGAACACTCCTCGTGGTACAGATATAGCCGATATTAAGCCATTATGGTAAAAAACTATAATAAGTTATTTCTACTGCGTAAAACAGGAATATGAATAAATCTGAAACCAATGACATGGATTGTTCGTGACATTTATTTAACTCCGATTGTGTGACATAATGTTTTTGTGATTAGAGATATAAATTTCGCGATCGCAGGCATCCAGTAACGGAAATTAATATAATATTCAAGCACATTTTCGCTATGTTAGACTTACCCTTCATTAGGAGGCTCTAGCTAGACTTCGGAAGGTTTTCAAAGATGTAATAAAGTCATAAATGTACTGTATATTTGTGAACATTATTATTTAACATTGTAAAGTAGATAAGGTAGATTGCTATATCTTGAAATTTATTTTAGCCTTTGAATTACTTTAATAAAGAAGAGAGAGATATATAGCACACGGCACGCGTGCAGAATGGTAAAACCTCACTATATTTTTTTTGTTTTAGTATTGTAGTTTTCCTCATTATATTTTCCTAGAGCAGCTGCACCAGTCAGTATTCAAAAAGGAATTACTGATTTCATTAGTGCTGGCGCCAGTTACAGAAATATTGAAACACTTAATTCTTAGATATTATATAAGTCTTTAGGCGTGAACGACATGCTCAACATGCCTCAGCAACAACCTTCTTCTTCTTAGATGACCGTGAAGGTTTGTCTTTCATTTATTTTTCTTGCAATGAATTTTGAATTTAATTATAAAGACACAAGGGTTTATTTTTGTTGATTATTTATTTACTTTTGAAGTATTGTCGCATCTTCCCACTTGTTTTGAGTTTTCACTTCTGCCGGCAGTTCTTATGCCTGTTTTTTTAAAATATTTACTATAAATTATTTTTTTTTCTATCGATTAACTTCACGAAACATTTTCCATGTATGCGTTTAAGTCTTTTGCAAGGGGCATTATCGAACTATGTGAATTTTTGTACAACTATTTTTTATACTTAAAATAATGTAGAAATATAAAAAGTGTGTTTGTAATAAAACATCACATTATTATGTATTTTTGATTCGACAATATTATTATTTCTAATTCTATTATTAATAATCATACGCAATAGTTAATTACACAAGGTTCTACACACGTATTGTTGCTACAAGGTTTGCTATTCATTCATATGTAAAGCATATACTACGCAAAAAACGCATATTTATGCAGTGATTTTGTATAGAATAGAATTGAAACATATGACTACTAAGACATGTCCTTCGATTGTATGCATTATACGAAAAGTATGTATTTATAATTATTATATCGAGAATATATTTATTACACATGAAAACATTTTATAATTGAAAGAAAGGATTAGTTTCGGTACTATTTTAATAAAATTTAGCATAATGGAACCTTGTAGCGAAGCCCGTTATACTATACATTATTAAATCTAAAATTAAATATTTTTTTTATTCCAAAATTATTGTCCCCTCTTTGATGGTTATATTAATTTTAACAGAAAATATTAACTTACGTAATTATCCTGTGCAACAGTATTAAGAAGCGGTCATTGCTTTAACTTAGAAGGTTGTTAACAATTTTTTCTACAACAATATACATACAAAACAAACGCAGTAACATTGAAGTTATTTGCACAACACATTACTTCACCCTTCAAAAGAAAAACAATACAAACCTTTGACCATAGACATCAATCGGCTGTCACGTAAAACTTAAAAAATAAAACACCAATTTTTGATAAAAAAAAACACAAATGAATCTATGGCACTAAAATATAAATCGGTTCAAACAGCTGCGCACATTTGAATTAGGAACGCGCGCGCCTGCTCAGAGAGTTGGCGCGGTACTGCCTTACCATTGGTTAGTTGATTAGTTGGCGTAGTGCGGGGAATTCACACAATATGGCATTCTGCCTACTACTGTTTGGCCAAACTGTGCCAATTTACAAAATATCTAAATAGACTTTATTCAAATATGAAGACCACAAACATGTGCATGGTTATAAAAATTCTCGTAGAATAGTACTTTACCAAATTTTAGGTAATTTCATCTCTCATTCTCTCAAAGGATCCTACGTATTATCCAATGAGGCTAGAAAATTCGCCATAGTATAGACGATAGAAAATAGAAAGAGAAGCGAAGAACAAACGCAGAAGATTAAACGATCAGAAAGAGCGCTGGCTTTGACTGGAATAAAAAATCAAGTGGGAGAGATATTGCGTGTTTTAATTGAATCGAATTCTTGACAATTCTGTTAATTTAGTAATACAAGGCTTCACATATATATCTGTTTCATTCGATTGCTGTAATTTTAAAGTTTAAGGTTTACGTAAGGCTTAAGGTCCATCCATAAATTATTTTTAAATTATCTCATCTTTGAATCATCCGTACTTAATAAGAAAATCCCTAATAACTTATTATGAATATATTATTTATTACTGATATTTTATCCATTGAAAATTCTTGGCCAAATGTTGGCCGTACCAAAGTAGCTTGGCATATTTGGTCCAACACGCACAGGTCGTTTCAAAAAACAGGTCCCGGCCGGAATGTAAATACGAATGGCGTAAGTTAAGAACATTGTTCAGTCTGTCGAAAACGTTTGCCAACGTTGAACTGAACACGCTACGATATAAATGGAACGTCCAGTGCTTTGATATTGCAAATGTCGTAGTAAATTTTGTCTATATTTCTAGATTTTACTGGAAATCTCAGGTCCCTCGATGACAAATCTCTACCGTTTATCTGTACATTTAAAAGAAGAAACTGGCTGGCTAATATATGAACACACCGACAAAACTAAACTTGAAATTTTGCTCGGAGATTTCTGTTATTACGAAGGCGAGTACTAAGAAGATTTTTTTCTAAATTCATCCCCTAAAGGTGTAAAGTAGGGGACTAAAGTTTGTATGGAGAAATATCAATAATCCAATGTAAGTTGACCTCAGATCTATATTATCAATAATATTAAATAGGGTTCAGCTAAGCTTGACCATTCGTCGGGTAAATGAAATTGCATGGCAAGTGAAACCGCGCGCTTATCTAATATTATGATGACACCGTGGTAGTAAGATATTCCACAACTCCACGTCTAGCGTGTATTTTGCGATTGGGTGGGACGTGGATCACACCAGACAATCCAGCTTCTCGAAGAACCTTAGCATGATACCGTGTCTAAAAACATGAGCCTTATACGGATGACGTCACAGTGGTATGGTTGTATAGCGAATGAAAAAGTTTACTTTGCGAAATAATCTATGGAGTCTAACAAATATAGAGCAACAAACATATTAACAACAATACAGAACAAGGTAGCGAAGTGTCCTCAGTATGCATTTTCACGTCTATGTCTCCCTTAAGCTATATTATTTCTTGTGTAAGAAGTGTTTATTTGAACTACTTTACAGTGAATTACTTTATATTTGTTGAAGGTTTTTAGTTTGTGCTTAGTTTCAAATAACAAGATAATAGACTTTTTATTCGACAACTAAAAGTGGATTAGTAGGTATGTCTATACCTATACCTATAATCTGGAGTAGATCGCAAACATTATTCAAGCAATACATTGTTAACTATGGAAACATTCGCAAAGTACACAGTTATATTTAAAATATGCCTGTACCAAGAACAATATTTATAAATTTCATAACATATCAAAATAGCTTTCTCTTCGCATCAGTATAAGTCGAAAAAGCAGGTTTACAGGTGCGACAGTATCGTCAATAGTCAACGACAATGTCGTGGAAATTGTAGCTATCAGTCTGCAGGCTGAGTCACAGTTTGAATAGAAAACACCTAAGCTAACATTGTCAATACAATGCACCGCCTGTAACAACAATCATACTAACCGACTCATATCTAGTCCAACTATTCAATATACGCCTGGATTTAGATTGACCCAATCTTTTAGACAGTTTTCCTAGCTAGTAATTTGATAAAATCTTTCGTGTTAGAACAAAAAAGGAAGTGTACTTACATTATTGGAACCAAAAATCTAGGCTCAATCAGCGTACTTTAAATAAAATAAAGTTAAAACTTAAGTCTTCTGGTCACCATTCGAGCGAACCAATTCGTGCAACAGTTGTTGTTTGAAGAGCATTGACGAGAAGGGGATGGATAGGAAAAGGAACGATCCTCTCCCTTGTCTATTAAAGATAGGCAATGCATCTGCGTCTCATTTGCTTGATGTATTGGGTACCGGTCACTTAAGATCAGGTTGCTTGCTCGTTTGCTACTTTTATCCATAAAAAAACAAAAAAAAGATGGTCGGTCCCTTGTCGCGCCGCGCTTATCCTGTGAAATCTCACAACTTTGACCGGGTCATCGGAACTAAAAATGTTTAATTTTATGTAATAATACAATTCAAAATAATCTGATCACCGTACACATCATTCTAGATGGTTCAAAAGGTATAGCAGCAAAGCCTAGCTCTGTAGCTTTAACAATAGAAACACAAAAGTGTACTCAGAAGTTTTCCCACGGCTTACACAATGAACTGTCTCGGGTCCAAACGGAAGTGGCAAAGGACAGGCGTTGGATTCACAATTGTTACCTCATGACCGTACATCGAACCTTCGTGGCTAAGTGGTATTCAATGCTTAGGCACCTAAGTAACACACGTATATATCAACAATTTTTTTTGTCTTTTCATAGTAAGGAATGATCTCTCCCCAGCAGTATTTCCAAACCAATAAGACTTAGGGTCCTTCAAGAACCGAGCGTATTTCTTCCTCCGGCAACGCATTTGCAGTTCCTCTGGTGTAACAATTTTTTATCAGCGTCGGTGATCACTTACAGTGCCCCCACTGTTTGTTTAACAATAAAAAAGAGAGAAAGATAAACGGCCAAGCAGAAACATTCTCATGAATGAGAATAGGGGTTATTGATGAGTAGGGCCAGCCGCGTAGCCGTGCGCTCTAAGCTTTCGTCGTTTAATACATTAACGGCATTTTTTTCAGGTTAGTAGCAATACGTGATATTTGTAAGATATTAATGTCAGTCTGTTGTCGCGCACTAATAAAGTTTTTCGAATTTAGTTATTTTGTTAGATGGCGTTATATTTAAAAAAAAATACGATGTTAAATATAAAAGGCAACGCAGAGCGAATCTCGGTCCCCCGGTAGTGTGCGTTTAATAAGTAACGTACAATACGTGTGTAATATCTGAAAGATACACCCGAGATTCACAATGAGTAAGGTGAGAACATCCGCCCACATCTTACTTTTGGGTTAAGGTTAGACAATAAACGCAATCCATTAGAAGCATTAACACAATAGATTACTTGCGGAAGATCTTAGATGATGGGCGTACGTAGGCTTTGCCATTTCATAATGACATACGGTTTAAGTTTCGATAAGAATCTTCCATGTAATTATTATTTATATCCGCTGACTGCTACTAGGATGGCATTGTGGAACGTTTATTTTATTTGTTTTCAATAAAATTATTAAAGTAAAACTTCGTAGGTGGCGATTTAGAAATTTAACGAGTGCCGAGAGTTAGAGTTCAGGGAAAAAAGGTAAAAGATAGAGAGAAAAACAAAGCACACATTAAATTTTTCCTTTAATTTAAATCACCAAATCCTGAGCAACACCACTATTCCGTGAAAGACCTATAATTTCAGTAGAAGTTTTTTGCATTGCACATATTAATATTTCCATATTCTCGGCTTGGGTGTATCAGTTCACTGGTAAAAAGTACTATTTGATTTACTTCCGCAAAACCTAGTTATGATGTCAAATGCACAATACTGAATCACGTATCTAAAACGTGCCGAACAAATACGGCGGCTTTATAGCCTTTCCACAAGTAGACCTTACTTCCTTACGACCTCATTGTTGTATGGAAGAGACAAGCAATGCATTCATTCTTTTCAATTTTCATACAGCGATGACTTGATACTCAGCGACGTTATACCGAGTTTACTGGGCGTGCGAGTTTATTAGCGAGATAGGTGTGCCATGATCGCGCCAAATGGAAATCCGTTATCTCTGCCTACCCCTCTTGCTTACGGGCGTGAGCGCGTAGTTATTTATTAAGTAGGCGATGCATCATTTGCGTCCTGCGTAGTCTATGGGTAACGGTCATTTAATATCAGGCGATTTGGTGCATTGTAAAATGACTTTTTCAGCAGTAGATTTGTTGACCGTGATAAAAATAAAACAACAATTACTGCTAATACAAACATATTTAATAGTGATATACATACATATGATAAGATAAGATTATATTTAATGTAAACGTGCCTTTATAATATTTATTTAGAATTCACTTCAACACTCGTATCTTCCAACTTATTACAATTTGACACGCAGTTAATACTTGAATCTTTATTTCATACTATAGAAGTTTTTTTTTTCAACAAACATAGTTTTTTTTAAGAAATGTTTTGTACGTATAATATCATTAACAATTGTTACAGAATAAAACAATATTATCAAACAACTTTATATATAGAAATGGGACGGCAATTTAATATATATTTCTAATCTACAACTGAGAAAAATTTATTGCATCATTTATTGAAAAGTATTTAGACATAGTGAAAAGAAATTTATTAAAAAAAATAGCGATTAAGATACCAGAACATTGTTTAAAAATTCCTGCTTGAGTTTACTACGTTATATATTACATTCGCTTTATTTTATAATTTGAGAAATGAAATTAAAAAATAATTAATTAACATTTTATATACTCGTTTATGTGATAGCAACATGTCAACTGCATGTCAAAGTATGCCATTTATAAATCTATATATTTAACATCGAAGCTTTCGAAAAAGAATCATTGTACGATACAAATATAAATTTTTGACAGTATTATGTAGCGTTACAATAAAATACATTTAAATATCTTACCATACATACGATGTAAATACAAATCTATTACATAAGCAAAACAAATTGATGACTAACAAAACAATGCAACACTAAAATTAATTCCCAATTCCCTCTCAAACTGATATAGTGGGAGATTTGGTATCAAACATTAAAAAAAAACTTTAAGAAACTATTACAAATAAACTCACATTGAAATACTTCACGTGCCCAGGTCTGCTTATGATAAAAACAGATGTCGGCGCGCAGACCCGCGGTATAACAGCTGTTCAAATATTTCGTAACACTCCCGTCATTCCCCTCGTTAATACTAAACTTGATAAGTACAACAATGATCTTATACTAGGCGATTCGATTCGGCGTTGCTCTTCACTTGACTGCGACCTCTTTAATTAATAAATAACATTTCTAATTTCACTTCGCGCTACAAAATAAATACGTAATGAAGATATTGACAACGGTCGCTTGTGTGCAAATGATGTTACCAAAGAAAGTCAATGTGTAAACTTTTACATTTTTAATTAAAACCAATTTTTATAACTATATTTCACACACTTCGTTGTTTAATTGTAAGAAAATCCTTGCAAATTGTTTTCGTATCATCCGCCGAACCGAATTCAGTTGTTTCACAGCCTTATTGAAGTCTTGGTGGTATAATAATGGGATCCCTGTCCTATTTTATACTGGTAAAATTATTTTACAAGCCATCCTTGCCCTTGTCTTGTCTATTATTTTTTACATATTTTTTTATTTAGTTTAAAGTTACACATTATTGATAGAATAACAGTTTGACAAGTTATTGATGGCAATAAATCTTTATATTAGTACATAATAACATTTACAGTAGTAATAAATATTAATTTTCAATCGATGGCCTGTCAATGTATATGTACATTTACACTGGTTTTATAATCTATGGACACGTAATATTTTATGATAGAAAAAACAGTTTCAATGACCATAGTAAATTCAGCCCTTGAAGTATTTATGGGAATTATCTCTATTTAAATAGTAAATTTATTGTCGATTTGTCTATGGTTTGGAATGAAGTGTGTAGGGCGTAGATCACTATTATAACCTATTTATAAATGTTTGCCGTAGGTGTAGGTTTTCTTATTACAAATAGGACAGAGATATTGATGATATAAATAATAAGAGGCATCTCTGAGCCCAATGTTAACATTTTAAGTTCTTACAATATGTCATTTGTATTAATTTATCACACGAGTTGTCATGTACTATGTATTTTCTATGTACATTAGTAACATTAGGGTGGTTTTTTGACCTTAGCCTCGTCTATGTTTTTTCAGTCTCAGGGAATGTATGTTGGTTAGTCTCTTCGTTACCTTACAAAATATATTCTTCGCGTGAAACGTTTAAATACACCATAAAAATATCTGAAGTAAATCATTTCTAATCCCTTTACATAGTGTTTCCGACATAGTTTTCAATACATACTTAATACTAAGAAACTAAATGAAGCATATTCGAATACTAAAATATCTAAGAATAAAACGATTATTCGATTATAATTTGATAAAACGACTCGATATTTATTTAAACGAAGACATTTTTTTTGGTTTTTTAACGTTTTTTATTTTTTTTAATGTATAATCATCGGTAAAGGCATTTTCGATTAAGGTTCGTATTCGCATTAAGATCACATCGTTTGTGCGTGACTATGATATTGAGATTGCAGTGGCCAGTTGAAAATCGATTCTAATCGAAATTTATAATATATAGAAACCATTATTTACGCAATTTTCTTTGTATTATTATGTAAAAGAGCAACATTATACGAAAAAAAAACTATTATAGCTCCAAAAATTAGTCAATTAAATTCCTATTTTATAAATGAGAAACTTAACCAAAGGTTCCTTGCTTTCAGTCGATGTGTTTCACATGCCTGAGTACTGTGGGGACGGACTATTTTTCGCTACAATAAAAGTAATTTTAAGCAAATGTGATAATGCTGAGTCTGTTCATTAATGTTTTCCCCCCAATCGATTAATTTGTTAACCCATGCGTTCTTGTTTCGCGCGCTCACTGACAGTTGACATTTACGTATGTTTTTTTCTGTATGTTATTTTTTGACACGTCTCGCCTGCATAGTACGACGATAATTATTCGACATTGGTTATTACAAAATATCGCATCCGCTTTGATGAGAATCGTCTACTTTACCTACATAATATTAGCTAATGCACGCTTGCGAACAACAGCTTAGTGGCACTTTGTTATAATATACAAACTGTATTTGATACAGCGACACGAGATTTCTCTTTCAATTAAAGCTCTATAGTTGATATAAATTATATGTATCTTTAACACTTCACTAATAATTTTGTGCATTGATTTAATAAGAACAGTAGGCAGACGGTGGTTGAGGTATTTACAATGTTGTCCACGTGTCCATTGACTAGATGTTTTACATAGTCACACCTTCGCATCGTAACTACGCTATATCACGATGTTCATCTCATAATAGGTTGGGGGAAAAAATCCATTATTTTCTTCCTTTGCTGTTTAAAGAAAGGAGTTCTTTATGTTCATTTTACGTTTGTTTGCTGATGGGCTAGACCGAAAAAACCGTGTTACAATAAAAACCACCGAAAAACGGAAATGTGGCGAGGAGTAGGAAACTAAAACGTTTCTTCAATCGATTCAGCCTGCCATCAATCTCGAAAATATACAAAAATATTTATAATGTAAGCTTTTAAAAACTCTTTTTTAAATCATTACTTAACACAAACAAAAATATATCGAGAAAGGAAGTCCGTGTATCCCATAAGACACCTCTCTTTTTTTTGTTTGGTCCATTCACTGTGAGTTACAGGATGTAAAAAATAGTTTCACAATTATTCCAAAAAGGCGTAAATGCAAAGACGTGGTCGAAATTTTGAATGGTGTTTATAGTGCCCATATTGTAACATCCATCGTTAAAAATGTTGATAAATCACGAAATTAATTAAATTGACAGTCGCATAATGATGTTAGCTATCGCAGTATCATCCACTAGCTAAAGATTGACCAAATCAGATCGTGTAAATGTGTTCAAGTGCACGTGAAAATAATGGATTTATTCTTCCCCAACTATATACGTCGCCAATAATAACGTAAATATAATATGATATTTAACAAACGCGTTTTAACTTGTAACATCAAGATTTACTCAATTAAATCGATTTCTAGTCTTAAACTCCAAAATGATGGTAACACTTACATAAATTTTTTATTATCTAATCTGAAATCTTTAATATAGATAATTGAATAACTTTTCGATACTTGATCGATGTCAAATCCATATTAATTAAGTTTTATTCGAAATTATCACAATTGTATTTTGTATATTAAGACCGCGTTTTGATTTTAGGTCATTATTGGCACGTCACACTTCCATCACCATGTAACTTTAGATGTACGAAACATACGTCCACATATCTTTTAACTACGCGATAAATTCGTTAGTTTGAGACTTGTTGCCAGTAAACATATCGATCGGCCATTGTCAATGTTTATAATACAATCACTAAGAAGAAAAATTGATATTTTAATTTAAACACTACTCCATATTGATAGACTTGTCGATAGAGGTGGGGATGCAATAATTATAGTTGCTATAGACAAGTGTATGAACACAGATAATACTTTTTTTACAAGATTTTAAATAATTTGTTACAAAATTGGCTTTTTTACACATTTTTATACACGGAATAGTAACAATTGAATTTTTAAAATGTATTAAAATTTGTTTACGTTTTAAAGCTATGTACACGCACACAGCAAGATGTAGCAATAGATCTAACGCTAGTGTCGTCGCGTGTCACAAAAAGTATTTCCATTGCATTTTATAACAAGCTACTAGACTTTAAAGCCACAACACCTACATTGCTGTTTGTGTAAGGAACTTTAGGGAGAGCAAATATTTCAAAACGACAATACGCTTCTTCTTTTAACTTCAACAGCCGTTTTATTTTTATGGCAATTGAAAAAAATAGGCCATATCTCTCTCATATTTTCAATTAAGAATAGCACAATTTTTTTTAACAAATGTTACGTATCTAATTGATAAATCAAACTGCCTATATCTAAACATTAAGAACAATTAAATTAATCTACAAAAAATGTCAGATTACATCAAATCTGTTAGCCATCTTAGAAAATCATTTAGCTGCTTATTTTTAATAGTAATTTATTAAGATGGCATTCATTTTTATTTATTATCATTAAGTGGGTTATTTGATGAACAATATGATGTTATAAAATTGATATATGACATTTTTATTACTTATCGTTTATCGTATCATCTGGAAACTAAATCAATTCCTGTATATCTTTATCCAACATATCTCAGGTACATTCGGCATAGTTCTTTCTCTGTTGACTTCCTTCTGTTTCTTTCAACGTTGTCTATGGTCTAGCTTCATCGAACGTAGTGCCACAATTTTGTCTGACCCGGTGGCCAAAAGTTGAACTACGGTAGTCATCTTGAAATGTCAATTCGTCAAGTCCTTTTCATGTCAGTATTTGTAAATAAATGACAGTAACGTATCAACATGGCTTTTTATTGAATGAGAAACGTTTTTATTAAGAAAATTCACATTTTACTTAATTTTCTGTACTTAAAAAGTATTTTTGGTGGCAACATTAACCGCGAAACAGCACAAGTATCACCGGACCAGATAAATTTGTGCGACTATAGAATACCTCTTGTAAATTAGTTATTTTAACAAATGTCACAATTTCTTATATATCTTAATATAGGTACGTAAGTAGGCCGGCCAGTACATAAAGTTGTTATTTCGTCGAATTAATTTTATTATAATTTATCATTTTAGATCCCGCATATATCTGTGTAAGAAATGTCTCTAATACTTTAGTTTTACAGACCGCACTACGTACTTAAGTGAGACATGAATAAAGTTGTGTAATAAATCTATATTACAAATTAAATCTTTACACATTAATATCAATATTTAAGTGCGATATATTAAGCTGACATATTCGAGTGGCAACTTTATTTTATCAAATACAAAGCTTCGGTAACAATTCTAATAGGACTCCTTTTTCATGAGAGCTTGAAACCTTACTAGAGATGGTAGTCCTCCATTGTGGTTGTAAAATCATTTACAGCCAAAGATGTTACAAGCTCACCTGACCAAATTACACCATGATCGGTTTAATAGCTTCGGGATGTATCCCAGAGTGAGCCTAAATTTGTATGAATATGTAAAGATGTATTTAATAATTTGAGTTATATGATTTGGCATTAGATTTGTTGAAGATTCTACAAGCACAATGTAGGGTTAAGAACGTTCTAGAAGTCTCGTTGCTCGCTTTACTTACATGATGCTGTATGTCTGCTTCGCTTCGTACAGCATATACTCGACCCGGTCGGCGTGCGAGCTGACGCCGCGCACGGCCGGGTGCTGCTTTCTCCACGAACGCGGTTTCCATTTTACGTTCATATATTTGTTTATATGCTGGAAATAAAAAAAATAGTTACCATTACTTTGGTTTCGAGATGTTCTAATGTAGATCACATTAGTTTTATTACATCAAGTTAATTTTTGTATTGATATTTAGTGCTAGGCGAAAATTTGAGAAATGTTTGTAGACGTCCTACTATTTACATATATAGTTTTCTCGACAGATATTTATAAATTTAAATTAAATACGTCGCATATGTCAACATAATTATAGTTTTCTTTAAAAAGAAGATAGAGTTTTTGGAACGACACGTGACACACATGGTGGCCATTCCCCTTTATATACTTTCATGGGAAATTTAGTGGACATCATGAGATAAAGTGAAGTGAAATTAAAATAATATTATGGATAGCTGATTTTATAAGGTAACGTGACGATAAAAAAACAAAATACATTAATACAAGTACGATAAACAAACCAACTTAATAAGAGAATATACATACATGCAATATTTCGCGATCGAGTTTCTTGTGCGTGTCCGTAGTGAGCACGTGGGCACACGCGCCGCCGCGCTGCCGCGGGTACTGGTTCTCTCGGACCTCCACCGAGGACACGTCGACTTGCAGCAGCGAGCGCAGCCGCACACAGCCGACTAGGTCGTAGTGCCATACCCAATACCCTGGATTTTTATTTAATTAAAAAATTATAACCACCACTGTACATACCATCTCAACTGTCTCACGTATAGAAAATGTCCAAAACAAGTTTATTAAATATTTATGTTATAGTCTGCATTATTATTGGACTAAATAAATAAATCCTCTCGTTATTGGTGGGGAAGTAGTAGACCGAAAATAACTCAAAGTTTCTTCAAAGTAACTAACGTATTTACTGTATTCGCCTAAAAAGTCTAAATGGTTCTTCAAAAAGTACATAGTACGTGGCCATTTCACCCTTAAAGTAAGAAGTATATGCCATCGCAGACTTTTTTGTAGATATAAATAAGATATACAATTCCGTAGTACATTGTTTTATCTCGTAAGGTTTAACCTTAGCTTTAGCTTAACATACCGTGTAAGACAAGCCTCTGTAGTTGGTTGCACTGCCAACAGAGCATTACAAGTGGGTTCATGTTGAACATGACGGACTGCAACAAAAACATGTACACATTACACACGCAAACGTACGAATATTATGCATAGCGTCTGGCCCCTTTCTTGTAATAAGGGCCGTATTGGCGGCGGCTTCCGGCGCACCTTTATGAAGTTAGATATGGGGAGGTTTGTCCTACTCAGACATTGAGCTTTATCGGCGGCTGGCGCCGCCAATATGCGCGCGAAAAAATACAAATTTATTCAGCAACTATTTCGATCTCTGCTCATGCCTCTGTGTTACGTGCGTGAGCGCATATTTATTTATTTTGGGGTTCACTTTAAAACATATATTTTCTTAATACACCGTTAGATTATAAAAAGTATGGTATCAGTAAGTCTATAGTTACCATGTTAACTCTGACGAACTTCTTCAATATTTCTTTATCGTTGATGGGGTCGAAGGGACTGTCCACCCACACCAGCTCGCGCAGCGTCGACTTGTAGAAGCTCGTTAATTGCTTTATCAACGGCATGTACAACTGCGTGAAAACGAAACAAACAATTTATATATAAGGCGATGTGTGTCTGTATGTTCTCTATAGACTTGACAATGAAAATTTCAGGGAATCTTCAGATTGGCCTGAACTGATAGGGCTAATTCTGTGAAGTTTGGTAGCGATCGGATCAACATTATTGGTGCTATACGGGCGAAACTGGGCAAGCACTGATAGCTAGTAACGATGTGATCAAAAGACTGCACTGTGTGTAAATAAATAAACACTTCATTTTAATAGACTTATTAATAACGTATTATTTTGGGTTCTCTATTTAATGACAGTAGGTCGTTTAAAATAATTGAACAATACTTACGGTTTTACAAAACATAACCTTTATGGAAGTCAGTGGCAGCGACTCCACCAGTACGTTGGACAGCACATCGTCGAACTTGCTCTCCGGTGTGCACATCTGTCAAACAATTGTGTTAACTTCTATACTTAATAAACACACAACAAAAATATTTTAACTGGTCGTTACGCAATAAGAGGCCCAGACAGTAAGGTCATTTAAAAAAACAGTTTAAAATATTAATTAAGGAAATAGATCCCATTTTTGTAGACACGATAATAAGAAAAATTATATTTAAAACATTATCGTAACATCATGCCCTATTTATAAATAATCGCGCTTTTAATAGCAAACGTTTTTCTTGTTAAATTTTATTAAATGCAATGCTTTTTTCTTATTTTCGTGGTCGGACTAAAACAGTCAACGAGTAAAACTTAGAAGAGTAATTTCAAACAAAATTCTCTTCAATCAACGGCTCACGGCGTTTGTTTTCTTTAAACAGCCAGTTTGTTCTCTATCGCCATCGCGAAGTCATGATTGGCTCTGCCGTCAACGCTTGTCGCTAATTGGCAAAAAGGCACATAGTAATAACGGCATCATTGGTGCTTGAACTGATCACGTGACAATCTGCTGGGCTGCAACAGTTGTCGGAGTAATTTCCGCTCAACCCCACACCTAACTGTCATAAAACAACTAAAATCGAGCACGGTATACATTTTGTAGCGATAAGAAAGCTTCCACATTTGATTTGCGTTCACTGGAATAAAGTTGTTATTGTGATACATTATGACTTTAAATTTTTAGTAACAAATTATTAAATTCTGTTTATAAAATATAAATAATACGTTAACAAAAATCTTCAATGTAAATTAAACTAAAATAAACAAACGCACCATATTAACGCAGACATTGAGACCGTTCGGGTAGAAATCGTTCAAGCGATCCCAATCCAACGACTTTCGTTTGACATTCGTCTCGCGCGTGATGTTAAGGTTGAGGTACTTGAAGTGCTTTAGGCGCGACAGGCACTTTACAACGTCCGCGTCCACGCGATCGTACTCAATCGTTAAATGCTGAAACAAGAAACACAAATAACAATATAACAAGTTATTCCTAATCTAACTCAATTTTGTTAAACATAAGAATTAAGGTTAAATTAAATAAAATTTAAACTTACACCACCATATTTGAAAATAGATAATAATAAATGTAGTTATGAAACTAAAATACACGTAAAGCTCTTGGTTTTAACTGAAGTCTGAACAATTTTTCGTTAGATGGCGTTATTCTCAAACTTGAAATAATTATTTATTATCCTAATGACCTTATTATCCTGTCTCTTTCGTCTAGCTTTGGCGATATCGTTCTATACTTGTACACACCGTCAGTCATTGATAGCAAACCGCCTGACAACGAAAGCAACAAAATCCAAGTTAGACGACAGCCCTGGTCAAGATTTAGAATAAAACTACGAAAAATGTGTTGCATGTCGTCTAATGTATAACTAATTCGATATATTAAGCTCACTTGCAGTGTGGAGAAGGCAGCAATGGGGCCCGAAGCCACGTCTGTAACCGGCGTGAAAATGCTACTGAATGAAACAGCTTCAGGTTCGCACTCCGACTCTAAACACTGTAATAAATTAATATATATTATTTATCCATCCATTCATTATTTTGGAAAGGGCAAATATAGGAATGACAGACAGACAAATGCATTTTATGCAAGTTTTTATTGTATGAAAGAAGGTGGCAAACGAGCGAGCATAGGAATAGGCATCTGCACCAAGCAAATGAGTTGTCTACCATTAATCGACAAAGGAGAGGAGAGACCTCCTTATAAGGAAAATACTTTGATTAGTGACGGGTTTAATAGAGAATACGTACACTTTAAGCCACTGAATTACTCTTCTGTAATAAACCTACTAATTCTTAACTATGCACTACGCAGGGTAGCTCAATGGTTTCTATTTTCGGAAATTACTCTACAATTTAATACGATATTAAGTTAAAATTATCGTATAATTAGGTTTATTTTAAGAAAATATATTATTTGACGGATGTTTGTGTCCAGATGAAAAGTACTTCTAAAATGTGACTTTAAAATTTTTAAAATGATTGACTACGGGTCCATATAATTTGTGATTACAATAATCCATTTACAGGAAACAACTTACCATGTCTTCTTCTTCTTCATGAGACTTCAAGGGGCTGAGGGTGCAGCCCATGAGCACCAACGATTCGAGGTTACTGAACGGCAACGATTCCAAAGTTTGTCTATAAATTTAAATGCATTTAAAGATAAGTCAAGGTTGCTACAATGTTCCGAATGTTCCTCCTATGATCTGATAATGACAATGAAAGATGGTTGTACGGTTGACAGAACTTGTACAGAACAGAAGGTTTGAAAGAGCATTATATTCTTCTGCAAACAAACTCATCGACATATTTACGGTGTTTTCGGCGCTACTGATATTAAAAACCAGCATCGGTTGCATGCCAGTGCCAACCTGCGTTTGGCTTTAGTAGCAATCAAAACCGCATTAAAATCATGTTACCCTACCTTAACTTTGTAGTAATGTAAAATAAAAATATTTTAAAACGCTTTAAACGATTGTATGAATGTTCCATTTTAATTAATAGCTACAACAACCCTTAAATTTCATACAATAAATTTATATTACCTCCAAACAGTTGGTGGTCCGTGGCAAGAAATAAATTTTGTCAAATGGTAATTACTAAAAGCTTAAGAACCACCGGTTTGGACTGGCCTATGTCCTGTGTACTTCTCAATATCTATGGATGGTTGTTAGTGATATTTATGACTTGTTAACCTCTACTAGCCAATGTTGGCTGCAATGTGTTGATACTGTTTTTCTGTAATTTATAATCTAGTGCTTGACCACAATCCTACCTGATGTTAAGCGGCGATGTGATCAAAGATGTTACGCACTAGGTTAGTAGCCTATTCATTCTTCTCTTCACCGCGGCAGCATCTTGCAAATCATAATCGGACGGAAACTGACTGACGCCGTACGATGGTAAACGGCAATGTCTGTCCGTCCTATGGTGAAAAGGGAATAGCGAATTAGGTTATATGATTCTAAAACATAGTTCTCGAGCTGCACACTTTTACCGCGTCGTTACGAATTAATAGAAGACTGAAAGACAGGAAAGACAAATATCGTTGACTTGCATATTGGCTAGAGCACGTAGGGATGCGAAGAACGAATTATTTAGTGCAAAAAAGTGTGTTGATCTGGTAAGGAACGAAGGAATGTGTTAGTTCAAATATTACGAATGTATGTTCCCTACGGACTCCGAAATGGCTGGACCGATTTCGACGAAATTTTCAGGATATCTTTAGAATGGCACAGCGGGTGACCCTGTGAACTGTGGTAGCGGTCGAATCGACATAATTAGTGCTACCCGGGAGACGAGACAGGTCACTAATATTTAAAAAAATGTTAGTTATCAATATAAAATGTATTTCAATAACAAGTAATTGTTAATGACCGACTATGATTATCACCATTATATAACCACTCCCGGGAAGAATACAAACCTAATGATACCTCACTCTTCAAAATCGGTCAAGCTGTCTATTGTACAAGTCACAATGTAACGGACATACATACATACGCTCGAAAAACAGTACTCCCCATTTGGGTCAGTCGGGTAAAACAGGCAAACGAGCACCTTATCGTATGAAAGTTGGAGAAGCAGGAAGGAAAGGATTCGAAGAGGACGGGACATGCAGCCCCTCATTTCTCAATCTAATTGCAGATGCATAAGCATGCAAAATGCAACCATCTTTATTTCGACTGTTCAGTAAGATCATGATGCTTCCCCGGCGGAACTGGCCTATTCTTAGAACAGATGCTGCCGTATGTCGCAGTTTTAAGACTTACACTAAGTTAAAAATTTACTTGTTTATCATTTTTTTATAGACTTACCGTTTCAGCATAAGCACCGGTGAAAAATATTGCTGCTGCGTGTAAATTGGACCAATGAATGTCATTTCTTTTATCATTTTCATATCGTAAAATCTGTAATGTAAAAATTCAATTTTAAAAAGTGCGCGTGTACTACTGTATCGCACGTAAGACATTTTGTATACTTCGTTAACGTAACAAAACAAAAATAACAGTTTTAACCCGTGTGCCAATTTGCTTTGTTTGTGAAAAAAATGTACGCTCACGCCCATAACCCAGAGGGGTAGGCAGAGATTATGGATTTCGATTTGGCGCGATCCTGGCACACCTCTTGCTTCTTTCACCTCCACGCATAAAAGCTCTTTATATCGCCTTTAGTATGTTATTAATCTGTTGAAAAAAAGTCGTGCAATTGATAATGATTTAATTAAATAACTTGTAATTATAAGTAAATGCCAAACAGTCGTTGTCATAGCAACACCATGGAGTTGGTGGCGCTTTTGAGTGAGTAGAGTTAATGCCGTTGAGATGCGATCCTTAAGAAGTATGTTAGGCGTAACATTGAATGATAGTATCAAAAATAGCATTATACGGGAAGAGTGTGGCTTGAAAGTAGATGTTTATGTTTCAAAAGTGAGTGGCAGCGTTAGTAGGGCATGCCCTAGGAGAACTTATATCGACCAGATTCGTGACATACTAAAGAAGGGCGATATAAGGAGTACCTGTAACCGACGCGTGTATGCGTATGGATGTAGAAGAAGCGAGAGACGGAAGCCAGGATCGCGCCAAATGGAAATCCATTATCTCTGCCTATACCTCTGGGTTACGGACGTGAGTGCATATTTATTTTATTATCAAACTCAAACAAGTCACTGCGGCGAACAACAGCAACAATGATCTCGAAAGCTGTTTATTTAAATAAATGATCTCGAAATCTGGTTCCCTGACCTAGTTTAGTGGCAAAGCGGCTGAGATACAAGTTAAAGAAATCGGAGTCAATAAAAATAGCTTTTTTTTCGAAAATTGACGCGAGGTCGTTTGTTTACAAGTATTTCTTTGTCGCGCTCTCGCGACATCGTCTCGAGCGTAGCGGGAAATTTGTAATATGCCACTTCACGTCATTTGTCGCTGGAATCGAATATCGAGCAACTACCATGAAGGTGTACCCTTACGCCCGAGAACGACGCGAGGCCGGCTCGTATTGCGCTGCGATACAACAAGTATTGAACATAATTTGCTCAGATATTTTATTTAAAATGTATCATCAACAAGTAGAAGCAGTCTGCTCTTCGTCTGATGACTGATATGCCGGGGCCCAATTTCGCTCCTCTTCCCCTCGCATCTTTTGCTAAGTAGGCAAAAGGATATATATTTTTTTCTGTTTGCACCTTCTTCTGTCCAATGGCAATGCATCTGCAACCCAAGCGGTCACTTGTTGTCAGGTGAACCAGGTCAATACGTATCATGCTAGCTCGTTCGCCGTCTTCATCTATAAAAAAAACATCAAAAGATACGTACTGAATGAATACGTTAGACATAAAATCTTGGAGGTCCCCTGTGTTGGAATCGATGTAGATGTGGATCTGTTTCACCTTCCTCCTGAACACACGCGTCAGGAAACAGCTCTTATCCATGTCGCTCACACGTAGTTTGAGGGTATCCCTGAAAAAATAGCTCTACTTACTAGGACTACTTGAGATCACAATATCCAGATTATTGTTTGGATAAGAGAGGCAAGGAAAAATATAAGCGCCCCACAGGATAATATGGTTGGATGTGGTAAGCAGTGCGCATGCTCTGGAGAGCTTTCAGCAGTGGACTGGCACAAGCAGATGATGCTAGGAGCTAATTAGAAACATCAAAAGAATTTCTAATTGTCATTGCTCGGATCACTTAATTAGAAGCATTTAGAAGTCCCAAGTAAAAAGCACCTATCTCTAACTCTGCAATGCGTTTATACGTCGTTCTCTTTTGCTCGACCTACATTATATATGTCTTCCCTTTCATGTAACGAAATATATAAACGTGACACGTCCTTGAAGTTTCATTTCTCATTTATCGAGTCACCCCACCTATGATTCTCTTCGATTTAGTGGTACAATCCTACATCGTCGTACCCTAGAAAGTAAATTAAAGGTATTCTTAGCTCTAGCCTATTCTATAAATAAATATAACTCACTGTAATAATCATAATAATTAGTAATTATAACTATTGCTCTCACACATAAGCAAGCAAAGCAATCTTGGAAGCTACTTTAAAATATCGCAATTATACTGACGACTGTTACATAAATTGTAACTTGATACGATTAGTCAGATCTTTATACGCGCCTAAGATGGCACATATGCATTACAAAGCGGAATGCGAATGTGCTTGAGTATTATGATCGCATTTAGAAACAACTCTTTGTTAATTTGTACTTGTTCTAGAATTGGTTCGAATTATACCTAGGATATTATGGGTTTTCTATATCGAGTTCGGACTTTTGCAAATCAAATTCGGACTTATTATAAAGTTAAATAAATTTCTTTCCAACTTAGTTGCCGAGTCATGGCTAATGTCTACGGATTAGAAAATAATCAAGTTTGATCAGTAGTCGTGGCATATTGCCCCTGTCATACTTCAACCCTAAAATAATTATAATAAAGTTCACATTAATCATCTCTGGTATTCATTTATATGTATATCTGGTATAATATAGTTAACGCAAACATTTTAGGTATAACCCCCGCGAGTTGATAATGTGCCTGGGGTTGATTTTGATGACGTAATTTCGTGACATTGAACAGTCAGTACCGTCAGCTAGTTAATTGTAATAATCATTGTTTTGGTTTTATTGCGTTCATAAAGGCCTCCAGTAGTAGTTTTAATATAATCTTAACCAAAACATTGATGACATGGTGATAACAACAAAAATTACCGTATTACCAAGGCAGTATAAATTCTTCATCACAGTGCCGAATTAACATTTTTGATAAAAAAGAGTCTTACCAATTTAACTTACAGAATTTATCGGAAGAAAACTGATTTTTATTATTAATATTTAGTACTATATACTACATAGCCATGTTATTGATAATAATAATTCCATAATTAGTAAGACATTAAAGTCACTACATACTAGAATTATTGCTGTTACTATTCCTTTTAGTTACGCCTGAAGTCACGTGGAAGTAAATTTGACAAAGTCCCAGCCTATTATCAACTCGCGGGGGTTATACATAAGTGCTGTTAATTGGCGATTTAATTTTTAGAATACGAATATACGAGTACTAAGCACATTATATACACATAGCATCTATATAATCTTAAAGAATCTGCGTTGTCTATTTATATAAACAGGTGGAAGTATCTAGTCAGATCGGATTAAAATGCCAACAGATCGCTAGATGGTTGCGATATTTATGTAATTACATATGTTACTTTTAAGGCCTTTTCATACCTTGTCCTAGGATATTATTATTATATTATTATAATTTCCTCGCTCTTATTCCGTTCATTTGTTTTTGTTCATTTTTGTAGTCAAAAACTGATACTATATAACAGACATCATAAATAACAAACTACGTTTCACAGTTGTCACTATTATTTTGGATTATTCTTGAGGAAGGTTGGCGTCAGGCCGGCGGCCGGCGGTAAAAACTATAGCCATAACCTACACAGTATGCATTGCGGTCAAAGTAATCCGACCCCTACATAATGCGGGAAAAGAGCAGAGATGATGACGTTTCAGAGCTGTCTGCGTTACGTTATTATGGATGTAAACAAATCGGAACAACTATTGGGGAAGTCTTCCGAATCGCTTCATTGGAGGGCATGAGAATGGCAAATTCCTCCTACTTCCTTTAGGAACCCGCAGTAGTGAATCTTTTCGTTACCAGGCGGCGTGGTGCCGAACCGCAACTCCTCTCCCTCCACAACTATGCGCAGCCCAACTTACGTGATGGCCTGGATTGTTGACGAGGCCACTTAAACAGAGGTGAACTGTTTGCCCAAAACTAACAATTGACCAAGTAACTGTTTAGCCTTAGATAAATAACTAAGAAGTTATCACTCACATACGTCCCCCAAACATGAGCAGAGCGGTACGCCAGTGGCGGCAGACGGACGACGCCGACAACGCATCCTTCGTGCGCAGATGTTCCAACACACATCCCAGCGGAAGGAGCGGGAGGCTTCCCCAATCCATCAACATCTGTGAAAGAAAAACCTCTTTTTAATTTATTAGACAGGCACAAGAGAAAGTGTACGCCAAGTGTACAGCAATACACTGGTCAGATGTTTTCTGGCATCAGTGCACCGGACTTAGGGATGTGAATTACGAAATCGCAAAACCAGTTTATTCGAATTCCCCAAACGGATAATTATACCAAGCTCAGACAAAAGTTTATGTGATGTATAAAAAGTCACAAATGTTTTGTTTCGGGACTACATCAGTGCCGGTACCTACATGATAGTATTATAATATGTAATATGAATATAATACAAGCGGTAATCGAATTTAGAACCTCACAATCTCGATGAATATGAATAGCGGATAACGCTTATTATTCCTGTGGTTTCCCGCTAGGGTTAACAGTCGTGAGCATATTTATTACGTAAAATATACCATGCCACAACCGCTAGTCGCAAAATGTAAAAAATAATAATAATATAAATAAGTTTTAATTCAACCATACTTACTTCGCCGTTCAGATATAAACAATCTTATTTCAAAACAACTTAAACAAATGTAACAATTAAAAACAAATTAAAATTCAGATGCGATTTATAAGAGATCGCTATGCTCCAGTAAATCCCGTATCTAAATATTGGTTTCGTTAGAATCTCCTTCGAAAACTTTTTACGTGTTTACTTCTACCTCCGCCAAACTGGACTCAATAAATTCTGGTTCTGTATATATCACCAACTTTAAACCGACTCAACACTCAGGAAAGTATCGGTAGACGCTGATCTCCATAGCAAGCCTATATTGACGAATATCGATCGAATACAAAGGCAATAAGCAAGTTGTAGACATTTACTATTCACCTTTGGTTTGTGTTTTTTGTTGAAATGCTTTATCACACAAAAGTCTCATCTCTATCACTTTTTTATGAACTGTAAACAAATTATCGATTTGAACCATAGACCATAGACATGAAGTCAACGACAGCGAGCTTATATTGTACATACATAAGTACGTCTTCAGTTAATTTTAAGGTACTTAATAATGTAATATTCAATTTTCATACTACAGATCGCCAACAAAAAAATTGACATATAACAATATGAATACTTTTAATGAAACGCAAAGAAATAAAAATAATTAAACAGAAAAATTAATAATAAAATATCATTAAGTTGAATGCTATGGTTGTATGATTTTAACATCTGCCTGTATGTATCAGAGTTGGATACTATAATTTCATGCATTGTACTATATACTATCCATATTCATCCAAATTACTATAATTCCATTACATTAATGACCAATATGTTGGTAAGACGTTGTTATATTGCCGAAAAATATAAAGTCGTTATTAAAACTACAACTTTTGTACAAATTACTTTTAAATTTTTATACTATCGTGTTCGATGTACCTCAATCCAACCCTGATATGTTTGGGAAATTGACATTGACGTTTTTTATTGTCTATGCTAGCTAAGCGTGTCGTTGAATGAGCGCGTCGCGTGCCTGCTTGACAAATAGATAATATTTTTAATTGTTTAATATTTTAATGGATGTAATATGTTAATTTAAGTAAGTAAGACCAATGCAACGAATGAATTAATGGTTATAATGAAAACTGCAAGTTGTATGAATAGCCCCTAGGTGTTATTGACCTAACCATTAATAGCTTGTTGTGCCGGCAACTGCCAAAGTAATTGTACGTCATTCTTGGACACAAGTTTTGTCCGTGAACAGAGTTTGAGAGTAGAATAGCTAAACGAAGATGAAGATCTTGAGTTATTTGCCTTTAGTGCAGATTCGTCCTAAAATAGTAAAAAGATTCTACATTTTCTGTTAATTCCAGCTGCTTTTTAAATTGACTCGGGCGATGATCACAAACTGGAAAATATACCGTGGGAATAGTTTACATACTTCCCTACCCAATTTATGACGTTGCTTAAACCGTTAAGTGTAACTAAGTGTGTAATTAAGTGTACCGATTAGAAATACATAGATATAGAAATCATTCCTGTTCTTCTGTTGTCCCCTATCTAACTCTTTTTATCTATTACTATTACTTAACGCGTGGGTGTCGATGATGATCACTTAACATCTGGTGATCCTTTCATTCATATTCATCTGTAATTAACTCAATAACAATAAATGATTAAGCATTATTTCAGTTGATTTCAAATGTTAGTTGAAGTTTAAGAATTTATTTTTTTAATTTAAAGAAATATATAAATATACTAACTGCTTTAACCCAGTGGGGGTTAAGCAGGTCACACTGCCATAAATCTCATCACTTGATTTGGAAGCGGTAACAAGTAACAATTGCTCAGTTATGTGACTACAACTTTTTGTTTAAAAATATCACTAGTTCTAATAAGAATTTTGTACCAGTTGATGTTCTTTTATGACAACCCTACAAATAATGCAAATATTTTGTCTTTTGTCAACATCATTATAACTTCTCTTTGATATGTAAATATCAAAATATGACCACACAAAAACCTCATGTATATATTTTCACTAGTTAATTAAAAACAAGTTTCTATTTTAGGAACTTCATTATATATACAACTTCCTCAAAGGTCGGCAGAAGTAGCATGAGCTAATATGTTGCATTAATAAATATACTTTGATTATGAGATAACACAAAATTAAATCTTATATCAGCTTTTAATCTGTGATTTTAAGCAATGTGAAGATTAATGAATCATCTCTGATAATAAAAGTGCAAAGTAAAAAATCAGGAAATAAGTTGTTCAAGCAAAGTAAGTTACATTATTACCGCTCATACATCATCACCAATACTAATTATAGTATAAGTATAATAATAAAAACTAATAGTAAATGCATGTCTTGTATTTGCTGTCTCAGAATTTGTCTATAAATTATTAAGTTTATCTCTTTATTTACAATATATTTAAAAAAAAATCTACAAAAGCAACAGATATTCTAAAATATATTGTATAAAAATAGTGTACCACTGCCTGTAGAGTCCTATGATTTAAGCAACGAGCGGCCAGGATACAATCTCTAAATTTTTGTATTTCTATTATTATTATAAATAATGATAAAAATCATCTATATGAAAGAAATAATTGCCGTAAATATTTTTACTGGTTCAGTAATGAAGTTGTCAACAATAAAATCACATCACTAAATGGATCAAATATTTGTGTAGATTGTAGCATGATTTATGAATGCAAGTGAGCCAAATACATGCTTCATAGCCTTTGTGGTAAGTAAGTAGCAGACTGTAGAATAGAATGTTTGAAACGATAACTGAGAACCACAGAATAAATTAAATAATTCAAGTGCCAGAGGATATAAATGTACAAGTGAATAAAAAATACACAGTTACTTAATGAAGCTCTTCTTATATTTAAACAAAAATATCATCACCTTTAAACTATTGAATATTCTATATGTATTTAAGCTTATATTACAATATTGGATTAGACATTAAATATTTCATCAAACACAAGCATATGAATGTAATTGGTATAAATGTTTTGCTTGGAATTTCATACAGGATCAAATATAGAACCAAATAATTGAAAGAACATAATTATAGACAAACACAAGTTACAGGTGTATTTTATTATAATTTTATGGTAAGTTCCACATTATCTACATTAGTCATGTCTAATATATAAATTGCAATAAAACCAGTAAGCTATAGGGTTTGGTACCAGCAACATTTATACTTAAACTTCAATCAGTTTTACAGTATAAAGTATGATAAAAAAGTTTATTTAATGTATTAGTATCTATGATTTTAATGTAAGTGGGACACACAAAGACTACATACTTATGTCCAGAATTAGAGTAAGCCTTTTATTTTAAATCCCAAACTAACATTATCTACTTTAAGTAAGATTTTATTACCTTTATGAAATATGTCTAGCAATATTTTTGTTTTCTTTTTTTACTATTTATGCAAAAGAATTATATTAAAATCAATAAGACCACCTTACAACCTACAATACATATGTCAATATGAATCATTATTCTAATCACATTATACTCACTAAGATGTAGACGACATATAAAAATTGAGATATTAGTTAAACATTTGTCAAGTTGTAAGCATTGTAATGACACTGTCATTTTCAGAATGATAAATAAGATTAATCATCGTCGTTCTTGGTTTGTTGCATTTCCATTAATTTACTTTAAGTAACTGCGGTACAACAACATCGAGCGTGAAGTCTCTCTTTCTTGTTCCAAAAGGAAGAGCATGTCCCGAAGATTGATACGCTTTATACGAGTACGGAGGGCCAGCTGTCCGCGACCAGACATGCCGCTAGAACTTTGGTTACTGCCAGCTGTAGCATTATCCCCAGAGCCACCGGGTCCTTCGTTAAATCTCGGCTTTTTGCGCGGCCCGATAGCCTGAAGAGCAGTCAGATTCGCTTCTCGCTGACGAACCTCTTCCAATTCAGCGCGTTGCATTTCTTTAGCCTTAGCTTTGAGTTTCGCCTGTTCGGGGTCCTCATTCTTCGATCGGGACTTAGCAGCGCGTAGTAACATTTCACGCTCAGAGTCTTCGCACCGCTTTTTCACAACGCGATCTCTCTCTTCAAGAAATTTGATCTGACCTTTCACATCTTGTGTCACTTCATATCGGTTGTCCATCTTAACAGAGAGATCGATTCGGTGCTGTGCGATGACCGCAAGCTTTTCCACAATAGTCTTAAGCCTCTCATGCAAGGCGTGACACAGTAGTGCCGCCACTTCAGGAGCTGGTTCATCTAGCCCATGCTTGGCACAAGTTGCTTTTACTCTAGCTTGCATTAAATGCATTGGTACAAAGAATTCATCTTTACATGATCTTATCTGTGTTCCTATCATTTCAGTAGATCCAAGGATTCTTTGACTCTCCTCAGCTAAATTTACTCCACCCATAGCGGCAACATCATTGATATCATCATCACCAGCCATCTTGTCATCCACATAGGGTTGTGAATTAAATGGCATAGAGGATCTTTTTTCTTTTTCCTTCAACAGGGATTGGCCTGGTGTAATAACAGTGGAAAGTGCAGTAGATGACATTCCAGGACGCGTAAAATTACCTTTGTTATTCACTCCCATTGTCTTTCCAACTTTGCCAACATTTATTTTAGTGTGCACAGGTATGTTCTGTAATACTGCAATTGTTCCACCAACTTTTGGAGCAGGTTTTTGCAATTGTACATTAGTAGTACTTACAACTTGTTGTGTTGGGGCAGGAATATTTGAAAAGGCGACATGAGGTGCAGGTGGGTTAATGCCTTCTATTACCAATTCTTTGGTAACTAATGACTGTCTAAGCAGTGGTAAGCTTTTCTTCAAGAATCCAATTAGACAAGGTTGCGGACTTGCATTAAGCAAACGTTCAAGCCTATTACAGAACTCTTCAGGCTCCACCTGAGCATCTATTAGTTCCTGGATGAGAGTCCTCACATTTGTTTCCACTGATTTGGGCTCCTTACTGGATAGATCGAGCAGATTTGCTAGAAAATTGCGACATTTTTCTTTTGTGTTGTCTGATGGCTTCTGAGTGGTAACAGTTGGCGGCTGAGGTGGCGGCGTAGCAGATTGCATACTTGCAGAAACAGCTACAGGAGCTGGCCCAGGCTGTATTTGTCCAGGCATTGGACCTGGTGTTGCAATACTTGTGGATACTGTAGCCACACCAGGGTGTGCAGGCACGGTGGACAGTCGGAGAGTCTGCTGTTGTGGCGCTGCAAGGGTGTTGGCAGCAGGAGCTGGACCAACCCTCAGCAGTTGGTATTGACCAGTGTCAGTCTTTAACAACAAATGACCCTGTTGCCCTTGTTGTAGACTTTGTAATGTTTGCAGCGTAATACCTGGAGCTACAGCTCTAGCCCCGACTACTTGTTGTGTCCCAATCACAACTCGCGGTGATACTGTAGCTACAGATTTCTGTGCTGCAACTGAAGGTGCTTCAGGCCTCATATTTAGTATTTGAACATTTGGTAAAATGGTGGGTTGAGCTGACCCTAAGTTTTGTGTGGTAACAACAACATTTTGTCCAGGTTTGTTCATTGTCAAAGCATTAGGGATAGGATTTGACATGCTTGAATTGACAGTTATAGGTACTGTTACCATTCCAGGTTGCATGCCAACTTGTCCTGTAGTTGTCCCCTGTTTAATGACTAAGGGAGGGTGCATGATAGATTTTTAACTTGAGGTTGTACCTCAAACTGTGTACAGTTCTGTACTAAAATGTTGATTGTCTATGCTACTTATAATCCAGGACATCCATTTGTATGGGATAAACCACTTATACTTTTTTAATTATGCACTGACTGAGTTGCTTGCTTTTTTAAGATTGTTGTTACATAATACATCCAATAAAATGCTATATTCACTGATCACCACTGATTGTCAATCTTGCCTTTTTGAACTCCATTATTTGATATTGAACTGGAATCAATGTGAATATTACCATGAATATATATATTTTTTAATGTAGTGTTCTAACATGGCAACTGAAGACACTAAGCAAAAGAATTAACAATATACTATAAAAAGTAAGTAAAAATGGTGAAATAGGCTTTAGGTTATGTAGACCTTTTTTTCAATTCACATCAAAATTATACCCATATGCTTCAATCAGTCATGAAAATACATAATTCAAATATTTTAATTAGGAAATGGGACGTCTTTCAGTCTGCACGTATAAATTATCAAACATCTATGGAATATTTTCTAAATAACATTATGTTAATTGAACAATACATTTTAACTTGAGGAACTTTCTACTTTAGAGATTGCGGATGAATGATCCATTGAATTTAGAACTCAAGTCAAAATATATATATATATATATATATATATATATATGTAGTAAAATTCGAGTCATTTTGTAACAAACAAAAATTAACACCGATACTGAAACTTACAATAAAATTTCTATACAATATAGATTAATCAGCATTGAAAAGGATTTCTATGTTTAAAAATGGAATATAGTATTCCTTTAATATGTTTTATGACATTTAAATTTCGATAATAAACATTTTTTACGTATAATTGCCCTAATACGTAGTTAAATTCTCACCGTTTATGCAAAGGCGTGACGACGTAACAGCTGTTCGTAAGTGGGGTAAACTTAAAACGCTTCGAACTGCGTCATTTACCGAACACAACAATTACTGTAGTTATTAAGAAATGAAATAAGAATATTGTATTCTTTTATCTGCATTTACTTAACGAAAAGATGTATCTCAAGCCGACAAAATTACATAGTATTGAATAGTGAATAGTATAAAGCACAAAGAAAGGTCATTTTAAATCGTTTAGGTGTATATAGGTGTACTTACCACTTCAATTCAATGTTGCTTGTCAAATATATGTTTCCTTTAATCGTTTTCTTCTTTATAAATGCGAACACTGTTAATTATAATTAAGAGAAAGTCGTGAAGTTATTTTACACGTCCGGTCTCACTCACATTATCGCACAAATTAATGAATTACAAAAGGAAAGGGAATGAACTTGAATCGAGGACGGAATATGATTTTAATAAGAAATACAGATTAAAAATATTGAGTTTATATTCTTTCATTATAGAAATAGAGTAGAGAATATGAAATTATATTTGAATTGTAGAAAGTAAATTAATTAAATTATAGTATACATGTGCTATAATAAAAGGTTAAGATTGTAAGATTTTTCTAGTAAATTATAAAACAACAATGAAAGCAATAATAGTAATTATAATAAATTGTAATATTCACTGATCCTTTTTTTGTATTAAAATAATTCGTTTTAGAAAGCAAGTTTAACTGGTTAATATTGCAAAGCATCTTTTATATCGTTTTTGTTGCATGTTGTTTAGTTGTCAGTTGCAAATAATTTCATTGTATGCAACACCTTTCATATCCTCTTTGATGGATATACTACTTTTAAAATAAAATACTAGTGTTTCCAACTACAAATACGTTAAAATATTGAAACTAGTCTTTGCTTTTTACATATTTCAAATTTGTTTCGCTTGCTGGTTGCGCAACAATCTATGCTGTTTTTTTTTCTTTACATTATTGATTCAAGATCCATTCTCCCCTCATCAGTTCCGATAAAAATCACATAGGTCACATTCTGTACAATCATAAATATTATTTGAATTTCGTCGCGAGCTCGGTTATCAAAATTTAGTCCCATTTAGTAAAATAGTTTGGAACACACGCATTAAAATGAAATTATGTTTATATGTTAAGAGGTTGATAAAAGTTAGTTTCAATATACTACAAAAGAAATATTCGATATTCTGCAGACATGATCAACTTAAAATGTGCAATAATAAGGACATTAAAATTTATGAGTTGTTTAACTTAACAAGCACTCACTAAGAGATATTAATATTTTATTTGTAGTTCTAACACTATAGTTAGAACTACAAATATAAATTTAGAATTTTTCTCTTTACCGTATGATTTAACACCAAAACTTTAGTGAAATCAAACTGCTGAACGTTGTACTCGTATCCTATATGTGTTCATCCCTACTTGTAATGGCGGCCAAAAATCAATTTTGAAATGTGACAGCAGCACATCGCTTGTCCTTCAAAAGTCTCAATAAAATAATAAGTGAAAAATATTTTGATGAGTTGTTTGTTATTGAATCTATATATGGTTAAAATTTGAGAATTGACAACTAAAATAACGTCGTATGTGTATTTTTTAATGTCATCTCCGGTGTAGGAACTATTGTGATCGATGATGTAAGATCAGTAGTAAGTAATTTGCCTTGAGACTTGAGTTTTCTCACACTGTTTGCCGCGGAACGTGTTAAAATTAAAGTCACTATGGAAACTGAAGAAGTAATGGGAAATCATGAAAGGAAGGAAGACCACGAGACTAGCTCACATACTCCGCAAGAACACAGGTCTTTCGCTGAATTTGCAAAAGATAAATTAGATAGCGGTTCGTATTAAATATTTGTTTTCTTGTATTTCTTTTTACACGGTAATTATACAGAATTTAATTTCGATTTCATTCAAACATATAAATATGAAGACTAATTTATGGCATTTATTTATTACCGATATATAATTTAAATTTATTTGCAATCAAAAAACCATTCAGTGTGTGCTATGATGAGTAATGTGGCCTGCAGATACTCATACAATAATGTGGTTTTGTTGCTTAAAATTTAGAAACCCTTAATTTGTTTGGTTTTACTATCCACTATTCTTATTTCATAAGTATAAGGTATGTCAGGACCTATACATATATGTTATCCAATGTTAATTAAGGGCAATGTAAATAATGACAATGTTAGTTCAATCATAAATGTCAAATTATTTTTTTTTATTAAAAAATATTCTCAACAAATGCAATTAATCTGATGGATAAAAGTCTGTCTTGAAAGAGCCTTACCAACACTGCCTCATCCTTCTCTTTAATATTTATTTTTTCAACTGGTTTACATACCAATGAGCTTGTTCCATACTAAATTCAGTAATTTTTTGAAGTACAGTAATACCCTGAACTTACGCAATAGTTGGAACTGTGTAATAGCAGTGTAAGTTGAATTCACATAAGTTTCATTCAACTTTGCGTATTTTATGTATTTCACACAAAAATATGTTTATGTGGAAATGACATAGTAAAAACCCAATTGTGTTGCTCTGAAAGAAGGTTGTAAGTTTATTTACTAATTATAAACATGTTTAATAAACATTTATAAAAATTTACAACTTAAATAACCAACCTGAAAAGAGAAACAACATTAATGCCCCACCATTCTTATTTTAAATGATTATAATTTAAAATGTTAACTAAATCATATATTCTTGAGACTTTTACATTATGTCATAACTTATTTGTCAATCAAGTCAATAAAAAAGAAATGTAATAAATCTACATGAAGTTCCACTTAATTAAGACTTTTTTAAAATAATAAAATATACTTTATATGTATTTATTGGGACCAGAGTCAGCATTTTAGTAACTTTTTTATTTGTACTACAAATCGGGGAAATCTTTTCATTCAAGCCTATAGTTTCTAAAAATTTGTAACCCAATGTTTTCAGCTGAACTGAAGCTATATGTTAAATTTCAATAGTGATTTTATTTTATGATTTAACAGGGTCTAGCGTATCAGTATGTTCGTTGTCTTGCTTATGTTCACACATTTTAATAAGCTCATCAATTGTTACCTCTTGATTCTGTGAATCCCGAAATTCTTGAATGTCATCTCTAAATTTAATGGTTTGGCAGTATCAATCACTTCTTCAGTTATGCTATCAATTCATTCAGGATCTAAGGTTGATTCTCCTTGGGTTTTTAGTGATTAAAAAAAGAAATACAGTTTTTTCGCGACGCCATTAGGAATGAGATTTCACAAAGTTTTTTGTGAAATATCATTCCAAAATTGTAAAATAATTTTTCCAATGCTTCTAAGGTCTTGATCAAAAAGCTCGTTGTTTTATCTCATAGCTTATGTCAATGTGCAAACGATGCAGTGTGGCCATTAAAAAATTGCCATACGTCAAACTTGGTGTAAATTGGGGTAGCGGAAGTCGGGCTATTATTATATTTTATTGTTTACGCAGCTGGCAGAGAGTTGCGGCGTCGCCTGCCCATGGCTGGCCAGATCGGCGCTCACCTGATGCACCCGCGCCGGTTGCTGTTGCACTCCACGCCCACACAGCAAACCGATGTGGTCCTCATATTTCCTAAAGGTAAAGTTTTTTAATGTGGAAGAAGGCATATGGTCAAGTGCGTCGCCGCGCGGCACTAGTCACGCTTACCGGTCGCGGTAGTGCTTCATATAAATTCATACAAAGCAGCGGGTCGCTAGGAACCAAATGTTACCTTAAGCCTCCAGGAACTCACATACATAGGATAAAATGCCCCGAAGCATAAAGTTAATGAACTTACCTATATTATGTGACCCATTATTTTACCACGCCATGGTGGGTGTTCCGAAGGACTGTTTGGAACAATTCCTGCCGATAAATTCCGTCATCGATCACAGCTTTATAGCTGTGTCGTGTTGATCGATGACGGAATTTATCGGTAGTTAGCTACCGTCCACACCAGCTTGATAGTTGGCGTTCCACTAATTTACTACCTTGCACAAGTTGTATTTGCGTTGTAAAACGATCTATCGCCAGCGGTATTTCCAAACCAATACGACTTAGGGTCCTTCAAGAAGCGAGTGTACTCCTTCCTTAAAGGCCGGCAACTCGTCTGCAGTTCCTCTGGTATTCCGTATGTTCATGGGCGGCGCTGCTCGTTTGCCCCCTTATGACATAATTTTTTTTTAAGTTACTAAGAACTTTTATACTCGGGATAAAAGGGACCCTCGGACTTCTGTACCCTTGACAAAGTGTGTGAAAAATTTGATGATGTTAAAGCGTGACAAACAAACAAATAGCCTAGTTGCTTGTATAAACAAAATGCAAGCGTCCGCGGTTTATAACTATCAGAATAATTCTGACCTATGTGATTTGATATTGCGACAAGGACTATAAGATGTTTTGATTCGGCAAGGCAATATTGCATCACTTCTAAAGGTTCTTTGGGTCTAAGTTATATTTATCACTAAGCGAAGATTATAAAGTGTCTGTATGCATTACATGCTATCAGAAAATTTCAAAGTAAAAAATTCTGCTCATTGTCTCGTCTCGTTTCTTAATAAATTATGTTAATTAATTTTACTATTGGCGCCTCAAAAGGTTTTATTAACTGTCCCATTAGAATTTAGTGATAATAATTAGATCTCTGGTCTAAATTATAAATCTTAATTTCTACGTTATCTACCAATTTAATCGCTATCAAATTTAAAACTAAAATTACCCTTTGAATAGGAAATAGTTTTATATGCCGTATCATTAGATAATATTGAATCTAGAACAGTTAGAGGATCTAACTTTATAACTAATTGGGTTTATTTCGATCATCTAACTATCCAAATAAAGCCAATTCAATAGACAGCGACGCCTGTCAGTACTAGGTTTTTTTTTTTTTTTTGACTGAAAGGTCACTGTTTGCCTTGAGGAGGCATTTACAGCTACACCGGGCTCGAGGCGGCAGGGCGCAGAGGGCGCCTAGCCTAAGCCTCTTTAAGAGTAACTAAGCTCGAGGGCTCCCTCCGTAGGGGGAGCCTCGGCTCGCGCCGTTACCTTACTAGTATTACCGGATTGGGGAGTACTAGGTACACGAGACAGCCATTTATAGCCGAGGTCGATGTACACGTTAGATCCTGGTAAACAAACTGAAAACGCCTTTTTTAAACATACCTAAAATATAACGGAATAAATAGTAAATTTTATCATAAAGGAACTTGATTTAAAAAAAATGGATCGCGTTTGATTATCACAGCTGGAAGAAATAATATATATTTCTAAAAAGTACATAAACAAGTCATAGTCTGCCATAAATAACCGCCTATGTACGAGAAATATTCGTCTACCCTTATGTTGTCGGCTCCGAACTCGTATAGCCATTTGGCAATCGTCCCCTATTGTTCGGAAGGTCATTGCACCCTCTGGCGTTTACAGATTCGGAGAGGCTACTCTGGCTTTAGGGAATGTTGCCAACAAGCGCAGCTAATGTGAAAACTTAGCTTTGGCTGTTTTCTTTTGTAGGAGAAACAGTAAATTACTTCCTTATTTTAAATGCCCTTATTTGGTATCAGTGACCCGCCCCGGCTTCACCCGGGTACCGCTAATTATATTAATCTCTTTATAATTAATTATATGGAGCCCTCGAACTAAGTTACTCTTAAAGTAGTTAAGGCTAGGCGCCTTCTGCCCTGCTAACTCGGGCACGGTGTAGTTGTAGATGCTAGGCAAGTGACAAGTCAGTCACAAAAAAAGTATATTATTATGTTATTCAGTTCGTTTCAAATGTGGGTGTCTAACTACAAGAGAAGAGTGAATACGGTTAGCTAAAGTAGTCTTTATCAAATTTCTAACACATTACCATTTAATATTAAGCGGGATTGTGATCAAGCACTAGTTTTTTTATGACTAAAGCGTTCAAACAAACTATATTATTGTCTATATTAGTTTAATATTTCCTGGTGAGTTTATTTCTACTGTTTGTTGTCCAGGTCTTCCGGACAGCATGCTGCTATGGCTACTGCATAAGCTGCGCGGCAGTCGGCCTCGACTGCGTGTCTGTGTCCGACAGCACTCCTCCTCGCAGTGCTCAGCATTCTATATCACCGCTGACGATGACGTGTGAGTAAGCCTATTGTTAATTCGTCATCACAACAGATGTCCACACAAAGATCTGTCACCGGCCGTCCTCATACAGTGGACGCAACCTTGACCCAGACCAGTCGGTCCATCTTGTGGGAGGCCTACCTACACCGTGTCGACCTGTACGTGGCCGCCATTAAACCTTATGGCAATTTTTTACTGAATGCCTTTTATTTTCAGTCATTAAGCTTATAAGTTTTACAGCGTACATTAAATTAAGCGCTTTTGGATTTCTTATTCATTTCGGAAGAACGATTTTTTTTTAATCATTTGGGTATATAGATGGAAAATGATGACCATGAAATTATATTAACAGAGTTGATTTGAAATGATTAGGGTTTAATTTTTCAAAACTCGTCGAAATTATTGTCTGTGTTCTATGTTCGAAGTGATGCGCTATGCGCAAACAATGTCCTAGAACAAGTTTAAGCTTAGTTGGAATTGTCAGAAGAAATATTACGAAATTATTTCGATAATCCCTAATAGTTCATATGTTGTATGCCCGAGGAGGATTGGCGTCAGACAGGCGGCCGGCAGTACAAAACTGTAGCCAAAACCTATTATATTATCCACTGTAGTCGTATGTGTGGCGACCCCATATTAATGAAAAAGGAAAGGAAGAGTTCTGATCGAAATGAGGGAAAAACTAAATTGCGATCTCTCCGAACAATTAACTAAGTGACGTAACTAACTGTAACAGTAAAAGTTCAATTCGTTATATTAGCTAAGTATTTGAAAACAAATATGTATCATAGAAAATGTTTATTATTCCTTTTTTCATGTAAGCAGGTATCAAACGACCCTCGCCCGTCAAAACCTCTTTCCCTCCCCATCCTTTCCTCATTAGGAAAGAGTGAAAAAGGGGGGTGGAGGAGTAGGTTTGGGTGTCCGGCACCTCACGCAGGATACTTCTACTTCACTCCTGTCTTCTGTGAGGTCGTGGTATTTCATCGGTCGAGCCGGCCCATTCGTGCAATTTTAAATAGTATTGTAATACAACATAAACACAACGTTGAACTGTCCCTATAGTCTTACTATCATCTATATACTTCAATAGGTTGCTACAAACTGCCGAGGAGGTCCACCTCCCTAAGTTATTGAAGCCGGAGTTCGGAGGAGGCTACAAGGAGTTCACTGTCCGGGATATGAATTGCTTCCAAAATGTAAGTGTACTCTCCTACTCTACAGATACCATCTTTGAAGATAAGAGTGCATGTTGTTACTAAACTAGGGCATACCACGTTTCGACATCGGGTCTCCTCTATTAGTTTATCCATTACTATTACTAGCTATTACCCGCGGCTTCACTCATTGGATTCTTATTCGTAACAAACAAACTCACAATCGCATTTATAATATCAATTATTTAAAAAAAGTCTTATTCAACACTGTCAACTATTATATAACACACAAAACACACTTTTGTGTGTTGTTTTCTTTGTATTTATAATGGAGTTTTTATCGGGTTCGTTGGTAGGCTGAGGGGCTCGAGCGAAAACTACTTATGCATGAATACGCCACCAAATGTTGACATGTTTTTGCAGTGGTTTATTCAATCGATTCAGCTTGCCGACAGTCTTGAGAATATTTAACCGTTTAAATATACTTACTTACTTAAAAAAATATATAGCGAATGGAACTCCGATCCAATTCTTATTTTAGTATCTTCTTTTTGTAGGACTACGATATGTAAAGAATGACATAATTTAGTTAAGGCTAGCGGCACGGCACTAAATAATGGTATTTACACTATCGTGTACAGAGGATGAAACTACGTTTACAGAATACTCGTATCGAGGGTTGATGATGACAGACGATACTAACTCAGATAAACTTACGTATTATATAAAAAGATTTATATTAAAATCTATTTCAAATAACAACTAACTGAGTTCATACAATAGCATTTGTTTTGCGAGACTCTCGTTCAATGTTTCTATTGTTGTTTGTTGTCATGTTAACTATGAATAAATATCCAATTAGCCAGACATACTGTTCATGTGCGACTTTGTTCAAAGTCACTAACAAACACATATGTTATGCTAATGAGTTGCACTTGCAGAAATACAGAATCTCTTGTCGTTGATATTAAATGATAATTTCACCTGAGCATCAACATCTTATGACTAGACTGCTAGAGCTCGGTCTATGGGACATAGACCATGGGGTTCTCTGCCAACCATTTCAGGAGAAGAAATGTCGCTGACTCACATTAAAAACCCTCATACTTTATGATCGGCACATCAATGAAACGTAATTAGGGATGTTAATCAATAAAACGATGTTTTATTTTTATAATAGAACATGGAAAACGAACTCGCGGTTCACCAAATATCAAGTGATCGTTGCCCATAAGCATCCGGCAACAAGAGTCGTTGATGCGTTGCCTATCTTCTATGGACAGAGGAAGCGATAAACAGAAAATGGTTATATCCCTTTCCTATTCACCCCCTCAACCGTCAAGTCCTCTTCCCCTTCCCATCCTTTCCTTATTATCAAAGGATGGGAAGGGGAAGAGGACCAGAATTAGGCCTACGGCACCTCACTCATCAAACGAAACGCAGAATAATCTACTTTACCCTTCTACTTAACGCATGTCTTCTGTGAGGTCGTGGTTTTTCACCGGTCGAGCTAGCCAATTCGTGCAACAGATGTTGTTGCGGGCTCTATCACTGTTAATAGTAGATTGTATGAACTGATTTTATTCACAGATTGTTCATATAATTGTTTTACGTTTGTCATTCTAAGGGGCTTTGCTAGTGTCATGCTTAGCACGTTGACTTTATTAGCTGTAAAATTAGTATTCATACTGTATTTTGGACCTCCGTATTCGATGGATAAACTGGATGAAAAGTATGAAGAACAGAAAGCAATCTTTGTCCACCTTAATTCAAGTAAGCGACAATATTTCTAAATAAGGTAAACATTTTTGGTGTTCAAAGGGCTCGTCTGCATCCGAACTATTGAACTCGCAAGAACGTGGCGCGTTAGTGAAGCACGTGTTGGAATCAGCACGCGCGGAGCCCGGGGACGAGCACGCTTTGGAACCCGCGCTCACTCTGAGACCTGGACAGAGCATTGGTAAGTCAGATACATTTATTGTACATTATACATCTATTTTTGTACTCTTAGGCGACCAAGCCGATCAACATTAAAAATTAGAAAAGTTACCCACACCAGTTGGGTTATATGTAACTTGATCGCCTTGCAAAACGATTCCGGGAAGACGGCAATATGGCGTGGTCCTGTGTTGTAGCATTAGAAGAGTAAAAGGGGAGCGCCTGCTCTCCAGGGTCGTGCGAAATCTCAGTGCAGGGGGCACTGGTGCGTCCCACCGGAGATTCTGGAACGCGCTCGAGGATGGAGTCCACAGAGGACGTTAGGTTTAGTGAGTAAAACCTCACATAACCCTGTCTTTTCTCCAGAAGCAAGGGTATCTTGGTTAAGAATTCCCCCAATGAAAAAAAAGGTTGATGGTGCAGCCCAAAGGTTTTTTTTAAAACAAACAAGTTGCTTGAAGAGCAGATTAAGACTGACTTTAATTTCCAACGGATACATATTCGTCGGGATTTTTGTATATGTATTGAAAAATATTGTTTAGGTTGACCCGTAACTTACTAACGAATGAGTATAAGTTATAACTTAACAACCACTTCTAACTTTAACACTTATAAGCCTCCCTCCTTATATTAATATTGTTACGAAAGAATTTGTCCACCTTCTCCCCCGAAAACTTCAATACAAAGGTCAAAAGAAAAACTAGACCCTTTATCTATTAAAATATAGTCGCATTCAGTTTATATATTGGCTCTTGTAGAGTCTTCCCTAATCGTAGACAATGACTGTATGGGGAATGGCTTTTTAATTGCTGTGTACGATAAAATATTGTTGACTTTATCAATGACATGCACCATCTATCATGTTAAACTAAATATGCTGCTATTAATACTCAGTTCGAACTGTTTTTTTCATTGAAGAAGTGCAAATGAGCATTGGATCAGGCTAAGGTTACGTGACCAAACGCCTATGAACATCCGCAACAACAGAGGAACTGGAACTGGATGCGCTACCAGCCCTCGGCGTAAAATTGTCTTTTCCACTGTCCTGTTTATTGTTCAGTCAATTCCGACTTTTTTACTTTACGCCTTTTCTTTGCATCTCTTTTTCTTTTATTTGGGGTCGAAACCCCTGTTATATTTTGAGTTGTTGATTAGGACACTAGAAACGAGTGGTGACAAAATATCTGAGCCGGACCTGCCCCTTCTATTTTGTAGCTGTTCAATCTATATCATCGAGGTTTTGATACATTACAAAGCAACTTTTTACAACAAATAAGCAAACTATTTTAGTAAGGAAAATATTTTTTTTAAAAGGATTTTTTTATATTAGTAAGTGGCGAAAGGCGGGTTCACCCGATATCAAGTGATCGATACCCATTGTCATAATGAGTTGCTGATCTGTTGCCTACCAATGGACAGAGGAGAGGATAAATAGAAAATGGTTATTTCCCTTTCTATTCGTCCCTCTTCCACGTCGCATCCTTTTCTTATTAGCAAAGGATGCGAAGGAGAATAAGACTCATCGGACAGAAAATAGAATACTCTGCTTTAAGGTGTTCTGTAAAATCTTGGTATTTGACCAGTCAAGTCGGCCCATTCAACAAATGTTGTTGCGGCTCTACCACTGGGTAATCTAATATCATGGAATATGATTTTAAATAAAGAAATATTTTATTTTCGATAACATTGTGTGTTTATGATTCTACATTTCTATTGTAATCTAATAATGTATGATAAATACATCTCAGCATTATGTACGTTATATACTATTTTTATACTGTACGTTAGTATACTCTTGAGGCACCCAAGTTATAGGCTTCTATGAGATGTATGATAAAATACAAAGACAATTCTAGACGTAAAACCTTTCTAGGAAATTGATCGCGTAACGTAACGATGTTGGTTCACATAAAACTCTTTGCTGCCTACGTACAACTATAAAACAACCTTCCTGACTCATCGGTTGTATTACCCTTAGGGCTCAATATGTATTCTTACGTACCTTTTTACACGGCTGGCCCAGAAAAATGGTAATGTTAATCGCGCGTGCGTATGTATTTCCCCGTTTCATTGTGACCTGTAGCCTAAATGGTAGGACCAAATTTAAAGAGTGGGGTGTCATAGATTTAGGTTAATATTCTTCCCCAGAGTGCCATAACAAAAAAAAAACTTATTTTGTAAAAGTAAGTGGCAGTGTTGGGAGGGGACGCCCTAGGAGAACTTCTATCGATCAGATTAGTGATATACTAAAGAAGGGCGATATAAGGAGTAGCCGTAACCTACGAGCATGTATGCGTAAGATGTTTGGATGTAGAAGCGAGAAAGGTGTGCCAGGATTGCGCCAAATGGAAATCCATGCTGCCTACCACTGTGGGTTTACGGGCGTGAGCGTATATTTATTTATTTATTAATAGTGTGATAATCATGACCTCAGTACAAAACCGAATGGACGTAAACCAATTAGATTGTCAATAAATGGAGATCCGTCCGGACCTTCGAAATTTATATCTCTTTGTCACTTTAGTTAGTCAATTTATGGTGTCTTAAATTATATCACATGTTATTACCTTAATACGAATACGATACGAAGTCTACATTATCTCATCCAATCACAGGGTTTCTCTTCGTTTAAACAAGTTATTCTTATATTCTCTGTAGGATCCAAATAAGCTAGCATTTAAGTAGCAGTCTCCTTTAAGTAAAACTTTCTATCTACAATATTGAAGGTAGTTCGATCGCCAGTATGTTGCATGGATGTTGGACACCTGTATATTCGTTATCACTAGCAATAATAATAAAATGAATGGTCAATGATCACCAAAGATTCAGTCTAGTGGGTTAGTAAGATGTTGTTTTATTTGCAGTCCCCGCGTGCGTGAGTAGAGGAGTGATCGCCAGTATGTTTCCGCTGCACGACAGAGCGGCACTCGACAGTTTGCGCAAGAAATGGGTTAAAACGCTTTTCACGCCGCAGCCCCTGGGTGAGTCATTGACACACTGCTCTACTTACCTTTACGAATACACCATTACTGTGTTTAATCTTACTTCAAATCTTTATATTTCTTCTGGGCTTATCTATGTGACTATTTTTTGTGTCTTTGTGGGTCCCGGAAAGGCTTACATA